>OY284416.1:70180965-71510965 GCA_958301585.1 Merodon equestris | reverse complement strand
TAACTTACAGGAAGTTTGTGATATGTTTGCTTCTTTTTTTCAGGCTAATTTCATTCAAAATCAGCATAACTGCAGATTTTCAGATCCGATCAATATATTTACGGATTTAGGTTCTCTCACTATAACGGAGAATGAAATCCTCACAGAACTGTCTTCCCCAAGCTCGAGTGTAAGCGTTCCACCGGATAATATTCCTTCTTTATTCTTTATATCATGCCGGTTATTTAATCAAACCTTTATGCCATTTATTTAATTATTCCTTAGATCGTGGTGAGTTTTTAGATTGCTTGGAGAGTTCCTTCATCACTCCTATCTTTAAATCTGGTTCGAAATCATCTATTGAGAATTAGAGACCAATCGCTATGCTTCAAGTAATCCCCAAGATTTTCGAGGCTATTGTTACAAACAAGCTATATTTTACCGTCCGGAATCATATTTCTGAATTCCAACATGGATTTGTTCGTGGTAGATACACCGCCACCAATCTTGCCATTTTCACAAATTATTCTTTAAACAATTTAGGAAAGCGTATTCAAGTTGACCGATGTACACCGATTTCGCTAAGGCATTCGACCGTGTTCAGCATAATGTTTTTGTAATGAAGTTAGAACAAATCGGTTTTCATTCTTCCATTCTAAACTGGATTCGGAACTACTTAACAAATCGCATACAGTTCGTCAAAATTGGAGCGTTGCATTCCAAAGTTATTTTTAATTATTTCGGTGTGCCGCAAGGTAGCCACTTAGGCCCACTACTATTTCTTCTTTTTATCAATGACTTATCCTCATGCGTTTCTAATTCAAATTGTTTATTATTTGCGGACGATTTGAAATTATACAAGTCAGTAGCAACTACATATATCTGAAACTTTATGCTTACAAGGCGATTTGGATAATGTTGTCAAATGGTGTTCTGCAAATAGTCTTAAATTTAATGTAAAAAAGTGTCCAATAATAACTTTTTCAAGAATATTGTATCCTATCCAGTTCAAATATAGAATACTAGATGACGTTTTAGAAAGAGTCACTAGATAGAAAGACTTAGGTGTGATTTTCGATAGACGAATAAGTTTCACCTTGCACGTCGATTATATTATATCTAAGGCTAATGCTATGTTAGGTTTTGCTTTCCGTAATTCTTATGAGTTTCGTGACCCATACACTCTCAAATCGTTGTATGTATCTCTAGTACGCCCCATTTTGGAATATTGTTGTGTAGTTTGGAATCCTCACTACAACAATTGTTGAAATCGTATTGAGAGGATCTAAAGTCGTTTTACCAGATTTGCTTCAAGAAGGTCACGATGGGATTTAACTAATTTCCCAAATTATAAAGCTAGATGTGCTTTAATAGCTCTAAAAACCTTACCTTTTCTTCGACCATGTTTGCTTATGACATTATTACCGGTCACATTGATTGTCCTTTTTTACTTTCGCTATTAAATATTTATGCTCCTGCCCGCAGTTTAAGGCCTAGAGACCACGACTTCTTTTGTGTTTCTAGACATGTTACAAATTATGGTCAAAATGACCCCATAACCTCTATGAACTTTTGCTTGACTTTCATGTAAATAGAATAACCTGTAAGAATATTATTATGAATTCTTTATAATTTCCATTCAACAATTTTTCTGTTGTCTAGTAGAAACTGTATTTTGGTAGACGAAATAAATAAATAAATATCTATAATATAGTTAAGTGAAGGTAAATTTTCTCCACAACTAGCTTATTAGTTTTATAATAATAGAAAAGAGAGAAAAAAAGAGAGAGAACAACTACAAGCAAAAACTAAAATTCAAATATGTACTTGTATAAAATATAAATAATAAGGCCAAAACCAATACTTACAGAAGCAAAAACTATTTTTTTTAGGAATTAAATAACGTTACAGGAAAGGGCGCAATGTGTCTATCAGATCAGAATGGCCACAACTTTACTTCAAGACGTTCAATCACAAAATTAATTGTGGGGAATGTCGAATAATGAAGCTACTGCCAAATGCATATTTTTTGCGCCAAAAACCAAGTAACGGTAGGCGAATGTTTAACAGCTGTGCCTGTCAAATCAGTTGCGCCCGACGGAAGGTTAAGAGTGAACATTTAATTCACACTTTAAAATATTGCCATGAAGTTATGCGTCCTTTACGTCAAGCAATACGAAGAAAATGTCCGTTTTTACATTTACACCAATTTACTCATTGATTTTTGATTTTTTTTTCCTCAAACTGAAAATATTGTGAAAATAAAGACTGGAATACCTCAATGCATATCAGAAGTGCTTCGAGGATTGGAAAAAGCGCGAAGCTTTCTTATGTCTTTCTAGGTCACCACATTTTGTGTACAAACTTCGTATGGTTTTGAAAACAATAACAATAAGCCTCTCAGCAAGTATGTAGATCGTCTCATCTTTACATGCTCTGATTATGTGAACCAAACCATTCATACAATGTTCCAGGATGAAACTGTTCTTTTTTTCGAAGATTTTAATTCTTTGCTGTAATTATGAAGAACAATAATCGTCATTGAAATGCAAAATTATCTTCTTTATCAATGAAAAGGGAAAGTTCCCAACGAAGTAAATTATGTATGTAAACTAAGCTAAAACTTCGCCATTAAATTATTTTTTTTTTGTTTCTCGTAAAATGCACGCAAGAGATCAAACGTCGAATACAAGGCCTCTAGAGTCCATTGCATAACCGTAATCAGATGAACAATGAGTTGTAATACTACACAATTAGAACTCTCAAAGCCAATGCATTATAGTCTGATAATAACACGCTTGATAAAAGTTTCTCACTGATTAATCAGCAAGTTATTTAACGAGACATTGTATGTCGTACATGAGACAGCAAAATTTAGAACCGCTGTATTCTACTTAAGAAGATAACTAAAGATAACTACTCTGTGGTGTGCAGCAACACTACACTTTCACCATTTGAATTTACATTCATCCAACCACACTCAGATATACGATGTAATCAGGGAGTTGAACAACAAAATCTGAAAAGAAAAAAGATTAATCAAAGTAGCGATGAGACCGGTCTTGCAACTTTTAGATTTGAATCACCATCAGTCGTATTCCCGCCACCATGGCAATCGGTTCGTTAGCTCTAGGCGCAGTGATCGCTATTCTTTTCTTGTTATACTTGTACATCAACAACAAGTATAAATACTGGCTAAAACGCAACATTCCTTATGATGAACCAATGTTTTTGCTTGGCATCCTAAAAGGCTTCCGCGGATCTGTAGGTTTTTTTGAAATGTTTACGAATGTGTATAATAAATTTAAAGGAACCGGGCCATTTGCCGGTTTCTATATGTTCGCGACACCATCTGTTGTTGTTTTAGACCTCGATTTGATTAAAAATGTTCTTATCAAAGATTTCAATAATTTTGATGAACGTGGTATTTTTTTTAACGAGCGTGACGACCCGTTAACAGCACATCTTTTTGCTTTGGATGCTAAAAAATGGAAGAGTCTTCGTGGAAAACTAACTCCAGCATTTACGTCTGGCAAAATGAAGTACATGTTTTCAACAATGATCGATGTAGGCGAGGAGCTTGTAAAAGTTATGGATGTTTCTTCAAATACCGATGTCGAGATTAAAGATATCCTAGCAAGATTTACAACCGACGTTATCGGCTCATGTGCCTTTGGGATTGATTGCAATAGCTTAAGAGATCCAAATGCGGAATTTAGATTGATGGGAAAGAAAGTTTTTAGTCGCGTAGGAAATATCGCAAAAGTTTTGTTCACAGAAGCTTTTCCTGAGCTATCAAGAATGCTTCGATTAAAACGCATTCCTGAAGACATCACAGAATTCTATACTAGAATTGTTAAGGAAACAATTGAATATCGGGAGAAAAATAATGTTCGAAGGAACGATTTTATGGACTTATTAATAGATCTGAAGAACACCAAATCAATTAAGCTAGAAGATGGTGAAGAAGTAACTGCTTTAACTATGGCGGAAATAATGGCCCAGTCGTTTGTGTTTTTCTTAGCTGGCTTTGAAACATCTTCCACTACAATGAGTTTCGCGCTGTATGAATTGGCGCAACACCCTGACATACAGGACAAGCTACGTAGTGAAGTGAACAAAGTTATTGCTACCCACAATGGGGAAATTACATACGATGGAGTCAAAGAAATGGTGTACTTAGTGCAAGTGATTAGTGGTAAATAATACCGTATACTCGATTTGGATAGCTTAAAAAAACCCTATTTATTTTCCAGAAACACTTCGAAAATTTTCACCAGCTTCAAACTTAAGGCGTAGAGCTAAGGCAGATTATCAAACAGATGATCCAAAGTATATAATTCCCAAGGATGGGATTGTAGTAATACCCATCTTTGGCATACACAATGACCCCGATATATTCCCCAATCCCGACGTTTTCGACCCGGATCGATTCACACCAGAAAATATACAAAAACGTCACCCAATGGCTTGGTTACCTTTCGGAGGTGGACCAAGGAATTGTATTGGTTTGCGGTTCGGCAAGCTACAGGCTCAGGTTGGATTGGCTATGCTTATCAAGAATTTCAAGTTCTCAGTTACTAAAGAAACACCCATACCTATGACTTTCTCTAAGAAAGCGCTTGTGTTAACCTCAGAAAAGGAAATTGTTCTGAAGGTAGAAAGGATACCCTCGTTATGAAATTGTTTGTCTTCTATTCTTTTTATATAAATTATTATATGGAAACCGTGTTACGGGTAATCTTACAGAAATATAATAAAACGAAAAAGAGAGGATAACGACGTAGTTTGCCGTCGCTTTCGTAAAGATATCTTAAATTAGCTGTGAATGGGTGTCATAACTTGAGTACTCCATTATATAAAATAAGACGTGTCATAGATTATTTTTTCAGCATCTACAGATTTGAAAAAAAAAATGTTTCAATAAACCAATAATGTTCTTAGTCAAATTCGACTTCCATTTGTATTCTCTTTCATCATCTACTACGACCTACTAACAATGCCAGCTGATTTCTTTTCCAACTTTTTACTATAACACAACAAACAAGAAAAATCGCCTGGTTCAAGTGGATTGACAACATATTAAGAAAGTTTTATTATACAATACAAGAAACAGGAATGCAGAAGTGGTAAAATGTGAAAAATGAAGAACACTAAACTAGTACAACTTCATTTATTCTTTAAACTTGCCCGCTCAGGGTTTCTAAGCAAAACTAAAACTTTCCCAATAACCGTTCAGAGTTTGGAATACTTGACTTCTACTTGACCTGTACCTTTTAAATATATCTCTTTCTAGACAAAATACTTAAATCCATTTTAAATTTCTTAAATATTTTATATTCAACGACTGACTTCCGCGTGTCTAACTATATAAACCAAGAAGAAAAAACAAGTTTAAATTAACTTACATACATATTACTTTATGCCATTCTTTGGTCCAATGCATTTTTTCTCGAGCAAACTGAAAACGTATCGTACAGTGATTTTCTTTCAAACATGTAATGTTTCAAATACGGAAAATTTTGTAAAATCCTTTGGACTGTCCTCACAGATGCTTTACTTCCAACATTGTGGGCTATTTATCTGGCTGTTAGCGTAGAATTCGACGCTTCCCGTAGTATTGCCCGACGTTCCCTTTCAGTTGTAGCGAATTAGGTACGACCTTTGAATCGCTTACCATAATTTTCAGGGTCTTCTAGAAAATTACAATACTTATTACTTGGTGTGATCGTCCTATTATGGCTATTATGGCTTTGTAGGCGGTTTGCTTTACTACATGGGCTTGTTTGCATTGCTCATCAAACCAGGGGTTTCTAGCTGGTGGCCATTTGAAACCCAGCACATCAGAGGCAGCGTCTTTAATGGCGCGCTGGCCCACTGTAGTTCTGTGGATTGCGCCGGTGACACCGGATTTTGCGAGAGGTTAAGGGAAACTCGATCGGCGAAAATCTTAGCGGTCCTTGATATCCTCATTCGGACCACGGCTACAACAAGGTATTGATCCGAGTCGATGTTGGCTCCTCGGAAGGTTCGTACATCTAGGTTGCTGGAAGAGTGTCTGGCATCGATCGCACCGTGATTAATCTAGTTGATGGTCGACTGATCTGGTTACCACCAGGTTCCTCTATCGATGTTGAGATGTGGGAATCGTGTGTTTGCTACAAGGAGGTTACGCCCTGTGTAGGCTATAATTCCTTATGGTCGACTCAAATATGTCCTCTTTGCCCAGTTAAAACTCCTTAGTACAATTTTGGTGTCATAACTGCGGCATTGGGCCTACGTTCGGGCCAGGAGGTCATAGAAGTCGTCCTTGAGTCGATCATCTTTTTCTTCCGTAGGGGCATGAACACTTATATTCCCAAGGGTGCCTTGTCGGAAGCTTAAGACTTTTGTCGGAGTCTTCCTCGAATAAGAAATCCGCACCCGAATAGGCGTTGTTTATTTTCCTTGTAAAAGTTACCGTAATAGATATTACATCGAAGCTGGTGTTTGCCGTGTCTATCCAGAGCTCAGAAAAATTGGTTTTATTTAAAAAACTTAGCACATGTTTTTTTTATTTACTTATAAAACTTAAGCCTTCCTACTTAACTTCTTAACCTACTTAACCTTCCTTATTCCATCTTAATTAAAATACATGTATATAAAAATATATACATTACAGTACGTTCTCGATTAACGCAACTCTCGATTCACGCAACTCCTCGATTTTCGCAACAACCGAATTTACATCATTGTTGACGCAGTAATCGCAACTTTTCAAATAATTTTGACTCGATAACTGCAACTTTTGTTTTTATATACTTATACATACTCGTATCTTTGCTTAAGGGGAGGCCAGGATCTTTTAATGCTAGCAATGGCTGGGTGACACATTTGAAGAAAAGAAAAGGAATTCGTCTGTTAAAAATTTGTGGAGAAAAACTTTCAAACAAACCGCAGCTTGTAGATCCTTTCTTGATTAAATTTAAGGAAAAAGTCAGAGAGCTCGATTTGACGTCCCATCAAATTTATAACGCTGATGAGTCCGGGTTATTCTACCGACTTATGCCCAAAAATTCCCTTGTAGGATTTAAGGAATCGTCAGCTCCTGACCAAAAGACAAGCAAAGAAAGAATCACGTTTCTTGCCTGCACTAATGCTTCGGGTTTGCACAAAGTTAAGTTATTCGTCATTGGCAAATCTATAAACCCACGATCTTTTAAAAATTTTGACCACATGCCCGTTGTATACAAGGCAAATAAAAATGCTTGGATGACGTTAGCATTCTTGGAACAATGGTTCCACTCGACTGTGCCTGAGGTAACAAAATTTTACCGGCCATAAGTAGGTCTTTTTTCATATGTTTTTTTGTCTTTTAGGTAAGACTCTTTCTAAGTTCGAAAGGACTTCCAACAAAGGCGCTATTACTTTTGGATAACGCTCCTTAGAGAGCTCAAATGATCAATGAACAAACGGTTGTAGAATCCATATCAACTCTCTTCAATGATATTTCCGGCAGCGAATCCATTTCGAATGAAAAAATAATTGATTGGGTACGCGAAACCATTTATAACAATGAAGAAAACTATGAAGAAAATGAATCAGTTGAAAGATCCAGTGAAAGCGGGGCCGAGGTTGAGATTCATGCTTCCAAAATAAAGGCTGAGACTGCAATACAAGCTTTCAACACAACAATTCGATGGGCTGAACAAAATTCAGCCCCCATAAAACAAATTTTTAGTCTTCAAAAACTGCGAGAAATGGCGATTTTAAAAAATGTAACAAACCAAAAAATCCAAATAAAAAAGTCTAATTTTTTCAAAAGAAAATAATAGCACATGTAGGAATAGAGAACTATACATATTTATTTACTTAAATGAAATGTATATCTAAATGAATCAACTTCCTTTTGTTTTGTTTCTTATTAGAATTATATATTGAATATAAATTTGTTGCAGTTAAATACATACATGTATGTATGTGCTGGTTTTCTGATTTTCAGTTTACATCTCGAATTGAACCTAAAAAAATGTACTCGATTATTGCAACAACCTCGGTCATTGCAACTACCCTCGTTTTAATTGGTTGCGATAATCGAGAATGCACTGTATATACATTTTATATATATTTTTTTTCACAATTAAATGTTTATGTAATTATTACCTATTATGTTTTTTTTTTTTTTGATTTTGTTGTTTTTTTGTCTTGTTTTTTGATTTTATATTTTAATTTTTATTTTTTATTTTTGCGTGTTGTCCTATCCTACCCTAACTTATTCTACCCTTCCTTACCCTACCTAGCCTATGTAAGCCTGCCATTGGTGTTAGGCAGACTTTGCCTTGAAGAGGCTGTACCTATCAAAGTGTCCGTTGATCAAGTTTTCTCCAGCCACAAAAAGCGCTGATGTTGGCGGATTACGTCTCCTCGATCCCGTCATGAGACCGATCTACAGCATGCTGCCCCCCCCTGTAACCCTTCGCTTGGTCACATGTAGGATTTAGAGTAAATGCGAGTTTGGGTGTGACCAATATTTCTTTATATCATCTTTCGTATACATATGTAGGCGCAAAGAAACTGCATACACCCAACTTCGCGCTTACTCCAAATCGGACATGTGGCTATTGTGTTGAAAATAATATTACCGTGATTAATTTTTTTTTAACATAAAAAAATATGTTAAAAATGTTTTCCGCGCCCAATATATGTATATTGTACATACATATGTACATATGTAGTATGTACATATATGTATTTATTTTTACTCAGCGCGAAAAATTGTACAACATATGTATGTATTTCATTTTCAATGACATCGAAAGCGACGGAGTAATTCTATATAATTACCGTACTGCTCCCGAACAGCAGCAGAACCATGGCGTCACTTTGCCGAAATTCAATCCTGACATTGCAGTCGTAGACGCTTCGAAATTGTATGCGATTACTGATGCGTATATAATATTATCGGAGAAGCCATTGGAAGGCAGTAAGATGTTTATGGCATTAAGCAATTCTTTGGAGAGAACTGCTTGGCAATGTCTTCCGCAAATCTCCTATCCCAGCATCAAATGGAAATAATTTCAAGAATTGTCAACGTTTCGGAAGCGAGGAGACGACAGCAGCGATGTTTTTAAATTTGCTAAATAGCCGCTCGATTAATGGTGAATGTCATGCAGTCTATGGAGTCGTTTGGTGACATCATTGACTACGAAGTGGGGAAATGCAGACGTTGAAAAATAGCTCTTTTAACTGTGCTTGCGCATATGGCAACTAATGACAGTCGTTTACAGCGAATTATTTTTACATCAAACATGCAAACTAGAAACAAGCTATGTACAGTCGGAATTCACATTTGATAAGAAACGTCATGTCCTCCGTGATGATAGTGTTGGACCTGACCCGAAAAAAAGAAGAGCGTCATCCGGTACATAAAATTGCAGAATACCGAATTAAAACGCGATAAAATGGGGAGAATAAACCACAGCGTGAGAAGTCGAGCATTACTTGCTTTGGGTGCAGCCAACCAGGGCATTTTTCAAACCAATGCTCAGATAATGGGACAGCAAAGAGCGCTTTGTGGCAGAGCCAAATGGAAGTATGACACAACAAGGTAAGAGCTACCCAATTTGTTATTGGTGATGTTCATCGATTAAAGAAAACATTGGCAATAAGCAATCAGCAAACGTATTAATAATATTTTAATATTAAAAAGTATTGGCGATACAAGTACTTATATGTAGTACGTTGCAAATTTTAAGTTAAGTAAATATCATGTAGTTCAGAATAAACAACTGCAGAATGATATTGTAAATGGGAGGAAATTCTCAATCACTGCTTTAATGTTATTATTGCGCCACATAAGTTTGAAAACATTGGTGAAATGAAAATCCCTTAAGGCGACCCTAGCGAAACGGCGGCCCTATAGACTCAGTCCTGAGGATAGAGAAATAGCCCGTATTCAGCTGAACAAGCTGATGAAGTGAAATATTATTCGTCCTAGTTGCTCTCCCCATGCTAATCCTATGTTGCTTATTAAAAAGTAGAACGGCTCAGACCTCTGTTTAGATTATAGAGCAACGTTTTTAGCTGTCGGGCCAAACAGACGGCTCAGACATTTTCGGTGGGCCACTGAAGGTTTCTATTTTAATTGTAATAGTTTTCTACTATTTTTTATAATAAGAACTTCAATATTATGAAGTGTAATAGTTGTTTATTAAAATGAGAAAAAAAGGGCACTTAATGCCAAATAACGAAACAAAACTGTACATACGACTATGTAGGTATCTTTAATGTAAATCTTAATAAAACCAATGTGATTTCTGACATTGTTTCTGTTTTAATAATTTACTTATGTTAGGCATCAAATCGGATGTCGATAGTAACAACAAGTCACACCTACATATGTTGTTCTGTTAGGTATTAATTATTTACATAATTCAGAAAAACCTTTTCACAAATATACAGGGTGCCCCACGAGCAGTGTGCCAAAAAGCTAGAGCGCGTAGCCCTGGCCAAGACAAGAAAAAAATCGTACGGGAGGGGGGGGTCTATTCCCCCCCGTTTAGCCGGGAGGGGCAATTTTCTAAAAAATTGACTTAATTTGGAAAAAAAATTATTAAAAATCAACAATAACAGCCACAATGCCACGATATACTTTTTTGTAAAGCCAGAAACCTCTCCTTTGACCTTGTTTTTAAACGAAGCTGTTGTAACGAATAGTTTTTGAGAAATTAATTTTCAAACTCAAAATTTTGAAAAAAAATTGGAAAAAAAAATTTCGAACTACTTTTTTCCAAAATTGTATGCAATTAAGTACTATTTTTTTTTTCCAAAATTTAATTCCCTTATTAGTTTTTAGTTAAAAACAGAAAACCGGATGCAAAAATGTTTTGTAGTTTTTGAGAAATTAAAAAAAAACCCGAACCATTTTTTTCTAAGAAAAACCTTTTTTTTTGGTTTTAACGCGGCTCGACTTGTAGGCAAATTAATGTATGAAAGATTGACCTCTTTTTTATTATTTTTAAAAAATTCGGAGTTTTATTATAATAAATTTTCAATATGATCCCCATTTTTTAGAAGGCAAAGATTATATCTTCTTCTAATGGCTGCACATTAGTCTATGTTTGACAAATTTTCCTGCAATTTGACTCCAGCGACTTCAATCCGTTGTTCCAAAGATACTATTTCCACTTCGTAAACATAATTTTTCATGAATCCCCACACTTAAAAATCTAGAGGAGTTAAATCTGGTGATCTAGGTGACCATTTCGTGGGGCCCCTTCTTCCGATTCAACGGTCACTAAAATGATCATCCAGCCAGTGTCTAACCCGTAAGCTGTAGTGTGCTGGTGCTCCATCTTGCTGGTAGATTAAATTATCTTCTATGGCCAAAGGAACGTTGTCCATCAAATCGGGCAAAAGGTCTCGTAGGAACTGCAGGTATGATTCTCCCTTAATAACGGCATTCAAAAACCGGGCCCCGATTACAGTTTGTCCAACAATACCAAGCCAAACATTACAGCTAAAGCGGTGTTGTGATTTATTTTGTTTTTTGTTGTGTGGATTGGTGCTACTCCAATGATGCAAATTGTGGAAGTTAGTAACCCCATCTCTGGTAAACTGTGCTTCATCCGTCCAGAATATCCTTGCAAAATAGTTTCGTTCAGTTTCATCTCGAAGCAGTAATGATCGACAAAACTCTGCTCTCAAAAACTTTGTTACGTGAAAAACGCGCACGAAACCTTATCCTCTCCATCCCTCCCTTCCTACATTTTTTCTCCCGTCATTTTTCTCCGCCATCTCCTAAGGAGGGAAGAGCTCACTGGTGTTCCTATGGCGAATTTAGAGCTATGGCCCGGTTTGGTCTAACCACCTTAAGGAGGTCGCACGATAGGTACCATGCTGGACGGACGGTCCAATGATTGTGGTCCAAAGGGGGTGGACGGACGGTCCAAAGGGGATGGACGGACTGTCCGAAGCAATGGGCGGACGGCCCCAACCGACCGAGACGGACGGTCTCGCAACAATGGGCGGACGGCCCCAACAGGGTGACAGGGACGGACGGTCCCCAACAAATCGAAAGGCCGCGTGCCCAACCTAAAATGTATTGTTTGATAAAAAGAAAAAGAAGGTTGTGACCCCAAATAGTAAAATGTCGTCCCCGCGAAGCCATATGTGTCAATTTACATATACTTATTGTAAACTCCCCAATTTATGTAAACGAGTAACCCAATAACCCCTAGGGACAGTTAAAGTTATAATTAGAATTAGCCACATAAGTTTTAGTGTACCATAACCGCGGGATGCATAGTTAGGCTAAGTTTATTATTTATAATTGAAATAAGATACTGCGGTGAACACGTCCATCCCACCTAAGACATCAACCCCTTCCAACCGGACGAATGTCCGAAGATCCGAAAATGTTAATATGGAGGCGTTGGAACTCTGGAGGTGATTCCCTTTGTTCCAATGGCCAAAGTGGTGTGAGTGTAAATATGTGTTCCCGGTTGGAACGGGTCAGACAAAAGACGAACTATTCAATTGGAAGAGAACTCTGAGCGAGACTGGACGGACAGTGGCCGCCAGTGCGATACAAGAGAACGTAAGAGACAAAGAAAACGAGAGACGTACGAGTACATACATATATACGGAGAGGACACCCAATACCGGAGATAAAACCAAGGACGATACAGGAGACATATCGAGGAGGACGTGTCACACCTAAGTATCTTTTTAAATTGTAGTTATCTTTTCATTTCGCCTCGACATTCCCCCGGTTATCCGAACCGTTCCCGTTATTTTTAGGCGACCGTATTGTCCACGTAGTGGATGTTGGGTAACCCGTTATCCCAATCAAAATTAATAAAATTTATATTAACTTCTATATACATATATTTTTTAATCCTTTTTTTTTATTTTCGTAGTTTTACGGAAAACTACGTGGCGCCCTGAATTCCTCCCATCCCAATACTCGAACCCCCCAGTCCACTGAGTAGCCGCGGGCGCAGCTAAACGCACGCACACCAGCTGTTGTGTCTTTTGACATAACAACTTGTCGTTTGAGGTGAGTCCCTGAACTGGCCTAAAATGGTACGGGTGTAAGTTTTCGGTATGAAGCACTCTCCATACTCTAGATTTGGGCACTTCAAGCATAATAGCCATCCTCCTTGTACTAAGGGAGGGATTGCGTCGGACCAAATTCAAAATTCGGGTAGAACCCATCGGCGGCGGGCGGACCCAGCCGAAATTCGCAGTTCAGTTTTCAGGCGTTATCAATGAAAAAAAAGAATTAATCCAGGGTTATTCCAATAGTGTATCACTTTATCGTATCCTCATAAACTCCGAATTTTTTAAAAATAATAAAAAAGAGGTCAATCTTTCATACATTAATTTGCCTACAAGTCCAGCCGCGTTAAAACCAAAAAAAAAAGGTTTTTCTTAGAAAAAAATGGTTCGGGTTTTTTTTTAATTTCTCAAAAACTACAAGACATTTTTCCATCCGGTTTTCTTTTTTTAACTAAAAACTAATGAGAGCATTGAATTTTTGAAAAAAAATTACTACTTAATTACATACAATTTTGAAAAAAAATAGTTCGAAATTTTTTTTTTTCAATTTTTTTTCAAAATTTTGAGTTTGAAAATTAATTTCTCAAAAACTACTCCTTAAAACAGCTTCATTTAAAATCAATATGAAAGAAGAGGTTTCTGACTTTACAAGAAGGTATATCGTGGCATTGTGGATGTAACTGTTGATTTTTAATAATTAAATTTGAGGCTACGTTCCATAAGCAGCATCACAACAGCATACGCTTTAACGCTTTGTTCGCCCAGAGACATTAACATATTTTGATAATAATCATATCCCTGAAATCTCTGCAACAGTGACTTCTTTAGTAGGGTAATATGTATGCTCTACCAACTGAAGCTATCTCATACCGAAATCCGAGAGATACTCATACAGCGTCGACGCTTTTAGTAGCTGAAAAAAGCCATGTCATTGAGAATTAACTCTACAAAGTCAGCTTCTCCACTTTAAAGTGAACCCCAAGATTGAGGTAGAGTAGGTAAAAAAGCCGTATTGCAACATCCGGCAATGTAAGTATAACCTTCATTTAATAATTTCGTTTGGATCGGCGAAGTCTGGGGGAGCCAGTCCCGTCGCGAATAGAAGCAGTGAAAAAGAGAAAGAAAAATTATTTGTCGAATCAGCAGACACCCTACATTTATTGTCTGAAGTGGAATAAAACTGTTCTGAAGTGAAAAGTGAAGTGAAGTAAAAAAAACATCAATGAAACAAACTAAGTGTTTTGTCATGAACAAAGAAGTGTTAGCAAATAAATATAATGTGAAGTGCGATATCTTTTACGCAAGGTGGGCAGTGGGCTAAAAAAGGATATAATGCTCCGGCTGCAGAATGCTGGGCGGAAAACTGAAACTATGCTTTTTGATGTAAGGAGGAGAAGAATGTAAGTGCATCTAGTGACATATTCGCAATAATGAAACTGTTGACCGCTCCGACCAATAAGTACACGACGAGCAGAATAAAAAGTTTGACTTTTTCGAAGCAAAACTAGAAGAGCAAAAGACTGCCCTCGAAGATCAGCTAGAAGATATGGAAGAACGAGTTAAAAATCTAACTACTGAACTTTAAGCTGAAAAGAGACTAAAGTTAAACGAGACTAAGTTGAAACCTCAAAAAAAAAGAAAAAACTGCAGCACACGGCGTTCGTTGGGCAAGCTTCAGTTCAAGCCTCTGAACTGATGAATAATTGGAACAACGTAGATAAATCGATTGCACCGACCCTTGCAATTCGAGTTTTAACTGTAGAGTTGCCTCGTTAGTGAAGGCCATTCAAATGCGATTCGGCGATGAGCACATTAAGACCCCCTAAGTTTACAGCGCCCTTTCCGCTGAAGTGTCCAGATAAAGGGAGAAACAATGGAGCTGTTGCAGTCTAATCTGGAACGTTTGGCACCTCTTAGGTACCCTAAAGACAGAGTTCCCATCGTAAGAAAGGATCGTACATATTTATGGTCGTAGTACTTACATATGCAATGGCTGCATTATCGAGGTGAACACTTTTAAGATACGTGAAAAAAGAGATAAGCAATTTTATTTTCTTCCACGACCTTTATTTTTCGAATCTTTCTTAAGACTAATTTACAAAATTGATTTTCTTCTACACCAAACCTCGTAGTCAATTTCCCCATGTCTCGTATTCACGTTCATTCCTTATTACGCCATGACGCCATGCTGAGTTGCATTTCCCGGGTCGATCGTTCGGTTATCGATCTACGCTGTTTGTTTAGTCGGCCCTTCCTTATTTGTTTGCGTTGAGTTCAAGTGTAGTTGAACTCGCGATCGTTTACTTATGGATCGGTAAAGTGTTTTGAAACTGGAGCCGATGAACTTGCGGTCGTTGATTTATGGGTCAGTAATGCATTTCGAAACCGGAGACGATGAACTTGCGGTCGTTGGTTTATGGGGTCAGTAATGCATTTCGAAACCGGAGACGATGACCGCTGGGAACTGGGAAATAGACGACGCAATGGTATTCGTTTACGTGACGAGTGACGAGTGACGAGGGAAAATGCCGACGCGGTAATACTTATATTATCGTCGGTGCAGGGCGAGTGGTTATTATAACTCCCCCACCGTTTGATTGAGGCTCCGACGAAATCTGGAGAGATTGTTTACTCCGTTTGGTGCATACAAAAATTATCACACATACGAAAATAATACACAATATGGTTAAGTCAGTACTTAGGCTTATTACATTAGAGTTTTTGTTAGTGTACAATATTTCGTCAATATTCTTTTCGAAGTTTATTTGTTTTAAGTATAAATTTTCTAACTTTATATCGGGTATTGACGTATTTTCTTTTATTTTAGTCATGTAGTTTGGTAAGATTAGCTTATCGTATATTTTCATATTAGGGTTAAGATACTTTTTGTTCTTTACTTCAACTATACAGTTTCAAACATTTTTCCATCCGGTTTTCTTTTTTTAACTAAAAACTAATGAGAGCATTGAATTTTTGAAAAAAAATGACTACTTAATTACATACAATTTTGAAAAAAAATAGTTCGAAATTTTTTTTTTTCAATTTTTTTTCAAAATTTTGAGTTTGAAAATTAATTTCTCAAAAACTACTCCTTAAAACAGCTTCATTTAAAATCAATATGAAAGAAGAGGTTTCTGACTTTACAAGAAGGTATATCGTGGCATTGTGGATGTAACTGTTGATTTTTAATAATTATTTTTCCAAAATAAGTCAATTTTTTAGAAAATTGCCCCTCCCGGCTAAACGGGGGGAAATAGACCCCCCCCTCCCATACGATTTTTTTCTTGTCTTGACTAGACTTACACGCTGTAGCTTTTTGGCACACTGCTCGTGGGACACCCTGTATATTGAACCAAAACTACTTAATTACTGCAGCCAGGTCTGTTGTTGCAGGAAAGTCTTCTTTTGGTACTAATTTCCAAAAATTTGCAAATGTTCAGTAGAATTTTGTGGTTTGGAAGATACGGTAAAAAGTTTTTTAGCGAAAACTGATTTTGCAGTTCAGTGAGTTTAAACTCATCCCAACAACGGGATAAGTAATTATTTCACTCAAACTGATTATGAAGGGATTTATAAAAAATTGTAAATTTTGTTTCCTTTTTTTAAATATGCTCTAAAACGACTGTAACAAACTTCTAATTTTGGATTTGTACTTAGAACAGTTGATAGTGACGATATTGAGCTTCCCTTTCAAACCCTTGAGTGTGGGTAAAAGGTCAATACTTTCTGTAATTAATTAAAAACAGATTGCAGAATAAAAACCCGAAAACCCGTGCAGGGACGGATTAAGAATATCCCCTGCAGCGATACCTCTCGCTTGTCGTAAAAGGCGACTAAAACAAAGGTAAACAAAAATCACATCTAGGCAATTTAGAAAACACCAAAGTGAGCCTAGGGACACATATACCACCATTAAACTGTCCCACAAGTGTACATGCAAATCAATGGGTTGACACGACTGGAGATCACCGGTAAGAGTAAGATCAAACAAAAAAATCTGGAGCATGCCCGTGTCACAAAAAAAAAAAAAAGGGAGGCCGAAAAACAATTGGTGCAAACAAATGCAAAAATACCAGCATTTGATTGGCCTTAGCGATGAAGTAATCCCAAACCGGGAAGCCTGCCGCTACTTTCTGAGGTCAAACCGGCGGACCAGTAGGAATGCAGTTAAGTGGGAAGATTATGGTCCTACGCTTCTGACCATAACAACGCCGGAAAAAGGAAAAGAAGAAGAAGATGAAGAATTAAAAACAGATTTAATTTAGCTTTGAATCCGTTTATCAAATTAAACATTATCGGAAATGAACAATCTTTGCCTCCCCTTTTTCATCTAAAAATTCCAACACCTGCTTTCTCAAACTGATGATAATGCCATGTTACGAAAATAGTGTTCAGCCCAAAAAATTCTGCAACAAAGCTAAGCAACCTTTGTTTTCCCCAGTCATTGCAGGTGCGCCATCAGTGCAAATAGATATCATTTTATCCCACGATAAACCCTTTTTTCAATGCATTCTTTAATTTTTAAAAATATGTCTGACAGAATATAGTCAACTGAGATGTACTCGTTAAATCGCAAATTTCGTCTAAGGCCAATGAAAAATATTTGCACTTAGTTTCTTGGATCTAACCTCTAATATCAACTGCTATTTCGTCTTGTAACAGTGTACCGTATGAGTGAAACACTGTCGGCCTTATATTTGACGTTTTTATTATTACAATTTTGGTAAAATGTTGTTCTTTAACAATTTCTCCAGCAGAAAAAAAAATTTTTCTGTTACGTTAAAAGCAAAGAAATATCATAAGATCGTCGTGTCTTTTAATGAAAATATTCTGTCATGAAAAACACGGTAGGACTCTGTCGATTTCGACGTACTTGGCTGGCTGTAAGCCATTTTAAAACAAATAGCATTTTCTTATTTTCCATTCAGAATAGAACCTAGCCAAAATCTTAAATCAACTAATAAAAATAACTTACCTTTAACACTAATGTAAACACTTGTTTAAACAAAAACTGATCTGGAACTTATTGTTACAAAAATCCACACGAGACTGAGGTAGAACTGTCTTAGACTATTTGTTAAATATACCAAAAACACAAGGGACTACAGATGTTTTATGATGAAAAATTTCTAATATCCTTATTGACTTTTTGGGTCATAAGAATTATCACAGGAACGGTCCGAAGGTCTTTCCCTGGGAAAGTTTTATTACAACTTAAGACTGTAAAAAAGTTTAGAAAATATTCCTAGGCCACTCATTATATCTTCAATAGATGTATTTTTTTAAACTAAAACAAAAACTAATCTATTGAATAATATATACTCATAATATAAATATTACAGAATAAAATTTATAAATTAAATTTGTGATCCAGTTTCGTCGTGTTCTTTTGGGAAATATAGACATGGTCCAACATTTGTTACTGGGGATTAGGGAAACCTAAATGGTTTTATGAACGAATTAGCTAACTGGTCACTACTTCCAGGGTTATTTGTTGGGTGGTCTCGCTGAGGTTGGGGTCACGGGGAGGAAAGTGTGTTATCTTTATTGGTTGGTTAGGGCGCGACGGGATGAGAAGTAGCCTTCGTAACGCACGCCATACATTCACACGAGTAGTTTTGAAAAACGAATTTCATGCAGCAGCAAAAAACTTATTGGAAAATTTTACTGTAAAAACCAGTTTTCGAAATATTTTTATGCTACACATATTCATTTTGCTTTCCAGTGCGTGGCGGGCTGGTTGAGTTGAAATGAGGTATACGTATATCTGCTCAAATTTGAAGCGCGATGTGCACATTATAATTTTCAAATTTCTTGTGCAAGTCATAAAAAAATCGACTGTGGGCCACACTCTGGCCTGGGGTTGTGCAGCCTTGCTATAGAGAGTTAAACTCGTACATAATTTTGGACAAATACCCATTGCTGCTCATCAGTGACCAAATTGCGAGACTTCATGGGGCAAATTATTTTACATAGCAATAGATTTTCACCGAATTTCAATTCACGCGGACTCCGCTGGTGTCACCAACAAAGGAGTTGGGCGTATTAAGATTAAAAACTGTCATGAAAGTTCTCACGAAGGCTGGGTTCTCCTTTAATATCAGTAAATGTAGTTTTCTGAAGACAGCTGTTCAGTATCTAGGAAATGAAAGACGAGCGGAATAAATTCCACCAAACTCACGCAAAATAATTGCGTTGAGCTCCTGCCTCCACCCCAAACTGTTACCGGCGTGAGACAGTTCGTTGGTCTGGTGTCGTACTTTCGCAAATTTGTGACTAGATTTTCGCAAATAATGAAACCGCTATATTCTCTTTCTACAGGAATGCGGAATCGGAAGAATTAAGAAAGAAAATTGTGGCTATCTTTACAAATGAGCTAGTTTTAGTAATATTCGATCCACAATATCCTACTGAGTTGCACACAGATGTGAATTCCCTGGGGTATGGCGTTTTGCTCTTACACCGAATCCATAATAGACTTCACCTAGTGGAATATTTTAGTAAAACAACATTTTCTGCGGAGTCCAGGTACGTATCATTCCTAAGAGTTGGAAACGTTAGCAGTTGTTGAAGCCTTAAGATACTTTCGACAAAAATGGACTCAACCCCTCGAGCTTATCGCTGGTGGGCCTACTTACAATCGTTCAATTTTGACATCCAATACAGAGACGGAAAACGTACAGCTCATGTTGACTTTCTATCCAGGAATCCACTGCCCTCCGAGTCTCTTTTGGCATATGCTAAAATTCCCGAAAGGTGAGTACATTCAGCTTAAATTTCAAGCGATTTGCTTCTCGCCGAACAGCGATTAGATCCTGATATAGCTGAAATTGTCACTAAATTAAACTCTAATAAACTCTTTTCTGAAGATTTGGCCAAAACATTTGATTTGTGGAAATGCGTCTTACATCGTATAGTTCAAAGAGGTGGTAGAACAAGTGATCTGTCGGTTATGCCATGAGCATTCAAATTATCAGTAATAAATCAAGTTCACGAATCGATTATGCACTTAGGATGGGAAAAGACATTAGATAAAACATACCAGTATTATTGGTTTGATAAAATGAACGAATACGTTCGTAAATTTGAGGCTACGTTCCATAAGCAGCATCACAACAGCATACGCTTTAACGCTTTGTTCGCCCAGAGACATTAACATATTTTGATAATAATCATATCCCTGAATTCTCTGCAACAGTGACTTCTTTAGTAGGGTAATATGTATGCTCTACCAACTGAAGCTATCTCATACCGAAATCCGAGAGATACTCATACAGCGTCGACGCTTTTAGTAGCTGAAAAAAGCCATGTCATTGAGAATTAACTCTACAAAGTCAGCTTCTCCACTTTAAAGTGAACCCCAAGATTGAGGTAGAGTAGGTAAAAAAGCCGTATTGCAACATCCGGCAATGTAAGTATAACCTTCATTTAATAATTTCGTTTGGATCGGCGAAGTCTGGGGGAGCCAGTCCCGTCGCGAATAGAAGCAGTGAAAAAGAGAAAGAAAAATTATTTGTCGAATCAGCAGACACCCTACATTTATTGTCTGAAGTGGAATAAAACTGTTCTGAAGTGAAAAGTGAAGTGAAGTAAAAAAAACATCAATGAAACAAACTAAGTGTTTTGTCATGAACAAAGAAGTGTTAGCAAATAAATATAATGTGAAGTGCGATATCTTTTACGCAAGGTGGGCAGTGGGCTAAAAAAGGATATAATGCTCCGGCTGCAGAATGCTGGGCGGAAAACTGAAACTATGCTTTTTGATGTAAGGAGGAGAAGAATGTAAGTGCATCTAGTGACATATCCGCAATAATGAAACTGTTGACCGCTCCGACCAATAAGTACACGACGAGCAGAATAAAAAGTTTGACTTTTTCGAAGCAAAACTAGAAGAGCAAAAGACTGCCCTCGAAGATCAGCTAGAAGATATGGAAGAACGAGTTAAAAATCTAACTACTGAACTTTAAGCTGAAAAGAGACTAAAGTTAAACGAGACTAAGTTGAAACCTCAAAAAAAAAGAAAAAACTGCAGCACACGGCGTTCGTTGGGCAAGCTTCAGTTCAAGCCTCTGCACTGATGAATAATTGGAACAACGTAGATAAATCGATTGCACCGACCCTTGCACTTCGAGTTTTAACTGTAGAGTTGCCTCGTTAGTGAAGGCCATTCAAATGCGATTCGGCGATGAGCACATTAAGACCCCCTAAGTGTACAGCGCCCTTTCCGCTGAAGTGTCCAGATAAAGGGAGAAACAATGGAGCTGTTGCAGTCTAATCTGGAACGTTTGGCACCTCTTAGGTACCCTAAAGACAGAGTTCCCATCGTAAGAAAGGATCGTACATATTTATGGTCGTAGTACTTACATATGCAATGGCTGCATTATCGAGGTGAACACTTTTAAGATACGTGAAAAAAGAGATAAGCAATTTTATTTTCTTCCACGACCTTTATTTTTCGAATCTTTCTTAAGACTAATTTACAAAATTGATTTTCTTCTACACCAAACCTCGTAGTCAATTTCCCCATGTCTCGTATTCACGTTCATTCCTTATTACGCCATGACGCCATGCTGAGTTGCATTTCCCGGGTCGATCGTTCGGTTATCGATCTACGCTGTTTGTTTAGTCGGCCCTTCCTTATTTGTTTGCGTTGAGTTCAAGTGTAGTTGAACTCGCGATCGTTTACTTATGGATCGGTAAAGTGTTTTGAAACTGGAGCCGATGAACTTGCGGTCGTTGATTTATGGGTCAGTAATGCATTTCGAAACCGGAGACGATGAACTTGCGGTCGTTGGTTTATGGGTCAGTAATGCATTTCGAAACCGGAGACGATGACCGCTGGGAACTGGGAAATAGACGACGCAATGGTATTCGTTTACGTGACGAGGGAAAATGCCGACGCGGTAATACTTATATTATCGTCGGTGCAGGGCGAGTGGTTATTATAACTCCCCCACCGTTTGATTGAGGCTCCGACGAAATCTGGAGAGATTGTTTACTCCGTTTGGTGCATACAAAAATTATCATACATACGAAAATAATACACAATATGGTTAAGTCAGTACTTAGGCTTATTACATTAGAGTTTTTGTTAGTGTACAATATTTCGTCAATATTCTTTTCGAAGTTTATTTGTTTTAAGTATAAATTTTCTAACTTTATATCGGGTATTGACGTATTTTCTTTTATTTTAGTCATGTAGTTTGGTAAGATTAGCTTATCGTATATTTTCATATTAGGGTTAAGATACTTTTTGTTCTTTACTTCAACTATACAGTTTTCAAATTTAATGATAAATGTTCCTTCGTTTCTTATTTCTATATTATTACAATTATGATGAATTGTTTGATTGTAAATATTTTTTAATATGAGTACACCTGGTAGTAATTCTTTTATTTCTTGTTGTAGGAAAGTTTTCATTGCACAGTGTGCCTCTTCAAAGTTTATAATACTCTTTATACAATTGTCTTCTAATTTAATTACATTTTTTGAAAGATTATCTTTTACGTTAGTGGTGAAAATATTTCTATAAGGGCTTACTAACACCTCTCGTGTCTCTAGGTATAAGGATTTATTATTTTTATTCGGGATTGATTCGAACATTAGTCTGGATAAGGTTTGGTCTGAATAATGGGGAATAAGTAGGATGATGACGATATTTGTTTCATGAAGGGTAATGGCGATTTTTGTGTGCGTGTAGCTGTCATAGTCCTTAATAAGTTTAAGTTCTGTTTGCGATAAAATATCGGTTGGGATAATACCAAGTTTCCCAGAGAAGACAATTTGTCCTATGTCGTCGATATGGTTTCTTAATAAATTTATGTCATTATCGACTTGGTAAGCTCGTTGTAAGAAGGCAATTTCGTCTTCGATTGTCGCTACTTTATTTTGTATTACGTTTTTAAACCCGTTTAAGTAGTCTTATATGGTTTTTTGCTGCGTATTTATATGTTTTGTAATATTCTGTATCTGTAAGGATAGTGTATTACTAACTAAAGTTAACTGGTTGTTTCTGTCTGTAAGAGTATTTTGGTTTGTTGTTAAAGATTCGAGTGTTTTCGAGATTTGCACTTCGTCGTCACTGTCCATAGTACCTGCTATGTACTTCATACCTTTTCCGAATAAGTTAATCAATCCGCGTTTTTGTTTAAAATGTGGGATAAGGTAGTCAAGTTTTGCCTTGAGTAGAATAAAGTTTTTGTTAATGGAGTCTAGGATTGGTCTTACGCTTGTTGTGGATGTTTGCAGGATGTTTATGTTGTTCTGAATGATTTCAATTGTCTTTTCGTACTCTGTAGTATTAATGATATGAAGGATTTTCGTATGATAGTCTATCACCTTCTGTTCTCCCATTTTGATTGTGACATATCCATGGTTGTGTGTAAGGTCCTGGATTTCGATCGTTTGCATTTTGATCAGCTCGATGGTGGCGTACCATACTAGCAATGTTATTCGGTTCATCTTACTCGATCCTGAAAAGAATGCGTATACATATGTAATATGTATGTTGTGGAGACGAGATGTTGTGGTTTTGTGTTGACGTGTATAACGTAGATATTTTATGTTTTTCGTTTAAGTCGTTTTGTGTTATTCCCTTTAATGGTAGGGTTATTTCTATCTTGGTATTTTTTGTCCTTTCGTACATGTGCCTTGTAGTATTTAAATCTATTATTTATGTCTATTACGTGTTCGTCACCTAATTTTTCTGTCTCAATTTTTCTATATTTGCTGTGGTTCTTACCTCCTCTGATTTCTTTAATGAAATTAGGACCTGGTTTGATCTGTATATCCTTTCTATCCCTATTTAGTTTATTTATAGTATTTTCTTTTCTTCTACTTATTCTCTCTTGGATTGCTGGATATTCCTCTTGTGTAATTTTCCCGTTTAGGAAATCGATAGGTTTCCTGTTGGTTGTTGTATGGATTGTATCATTATAAAATCGTATAATTCGTAATATTTTCTCTTCGATGGTTTCATCGTTATTTTTCTCGTCGTGTTTTAGTAATCTTATGTGTTCGTTGATGGTATTATGAAGTCGCTCTATGTCAGCGTTGGACGTATGGTTGCTATTAGAAGTAAAATGGATTTCTATGTTTTCATCTTTCAAAAATTGTTGAAGTGGTAGTGCCTTAAAACCTAGTTCATTATCAACTATTATTTTGTTAATCTTTCCCTGAGTACTAAGATATTGTAAAATTTTAGCCTTAAACTCTGTCCAGGTACGTCCACTAATTCTATACGCTTGGGCATACTTCGTGAATTTGTCTATGGTAGTCATAAAGAGTTGTTTTCCTAATGTGTAGAAAACGTCGATGTGGACAGTATCGTTAGGTTTTGCTGGTGTTTCAGTTATTTTGTAGGGAAATTTCGGGGGACTTCTGTCGTATTTTTCTAGACTACATACTTCACAGTTATTGATAAATTGTGTGATTCTAATTTTAAGTTTTGGGTGATAAATAACATCTTTTAATTCTTTAAACACAACATCAATACCTCTGTGATTGTTTCTTTTGTGTTCATTTTCAATGAATACCGTAAGTTTCTCTTCACTAGTTACATCTTCTAATTCTTTAAAACATCTTATGATTTTGAACTTGTGGCTATTTGAGAAATTCTTAATAAACGTTTTTTCGAATAAGTCGTAGAAATCGTCATCGATTATCACGGCGTTGAGTTTGCTTGGATTGAAATGGTTTTTCAACAAGGTGATTATAGATTGTTCGTCTAATTCCTTGGCACTTATAATTTTTCGGTTGTTGTTGAATATTTTATAGTTTTTTATCCTAACTGATCCAGATGCTATTTTCTTGATTATAATTTGGTTTCTGAAAATATTAATAGCGGTTTCACTATTTGTAATTGTTTTTCCTTTTGTTGGTATAGCATCTACCATGTTTACTTGTTCGCTCTCTATTCTTGATAGTGCATCTGCGTTGCCATTTTTTATACCCTTTTTATATTTTATGCTGTATTCAAACTCGGAGAGCCTTAGCCTCCATCTTACTAACTTTGAATTGGGTTCCTTTATTGAAAAGAGCCAGGTAAGGGGTTTGTGGTCTGTTTCTATAGTGAATTTTCGCCCAAACAGGTACGGTCTAAAATATTTAGTAGCCCAAACGATGGCTAACAGCTCTTTTTCTATAGTGCTATAATTTATTTCGTGTTCATTAAGTGTGCGTGAAGCATAGCATATTGGATGGTTTTCTTGGTTAAGAATCGCGCCTAAAGCGAAATTAGATGCGTCTGTTGTTAAAGTAAATTCTTTATTAAAATCGGGGTATCGGAGTATCGGATCGTTAGTTAGTAGTCTTTTTAAAGTCTCGAAACTATTCTGGTAATCTACATTTGTTATATCGATTTTAGCATCTTTCTTAAGAGCCTTTGTCATAGGTTTGGAAATGAGTGAATAGTCCTTTATGAACTTCCGGTAGTACCCGGTTAGTCCTAGGAATTGTTTAATTTGTTTTGTAGTTTTAGGTATGGGGAAATTTAGAACGCATTCGATCTTTCTTGGGTTTGGTTTGATTCCATCTGGTGTGATGATATGTCCGAGGAACTCCGTTTCTTTCTTAAGAAATTCGGATTTGTCTAACTGTACTTTTAGATTGACTTCCTTAAGCCTTTTGAATATTTTTCTTATTGAGTCTATGTGCTCTTGCAGTGAAGTCGAAAATACAATTATGTCATCCATATATACTAGACATATCTTCCCTATATAATTGCCCAATATTTCGTTCAGAAACCTTTGGAACGTTGATGGGGCCGTCTTCAGCCCGAATGGCATCCTCAGAAACTCATAGTGTCCGTTATCTACGCTAAATGCTGTTTTGTGCACGTCTTCTGGTGCTACTTCAATTTGGTAAAACCCTTTTGCTAAGTCGAGTGTTGTGAAATATTGGCATCTTCCTAGTTTGTCCAGTATTTCGTCGATGTTCGGGATAGGGTACTTGTCGTCTATCGTTACTTCGTTTAGTTTGCGATAGTCGATAACCATTCTCCATTTTTTATCTCCGCTGGCGTCGTCCTTCTTAGGTACGATCCACACTGGTGCTGAGTATGGGGAATTGCTTGGTCGGATAATTCCGCTATCCAACATCTCTTGTATTTGCTTTGCTATCTCCTCTTTGTGAATATAGGGGTACCTATATGATTTAGCATAGATTGGTACGTCATCTGTTGTACGGATTCTATGTTTCGTTACATGTGTAAACGTTAGGTTCGAATCCGGTTGGTAGAATATACTAGAATATTCCTTTATAGTTTGTAAGAGTATTTGTGCTTCTTCCGAATTCAAGTGGTTGGTTCGAATTTGTTCCAAGATCGGTACATGAACCTTTTCTTCTATGATATTGAAGTTTTCGCAGTTAACTTCTTGGGTTTGAATTGGTTTCGTGAATAGAGGCGAATCGAAATCGTCTTCGGTCTCGATAATTGCTTCTATGTTATAATTATTTATTTCATAGATACCTTCTTTAATTAAGGTATTGTTTTTAACGTATATGAGGCCTTCCTTTTGTTTAACTGTTAAATTTACTTTCCTTTCTATTTTGTTCGCAAACAGGATAGGAATTAATTTATCTTCTATTTCTAAGCTATTATTTTTGTAGTCGATTTTCGCGTTCAACTTCCTTAAAATATCGTTTCCTATTAAACCATCATAGGTATTATGGAATTTACAGACTAGGAAATCTATTTTATATTTTGGATCTCCAATCTCTAAAAACATTGGAATTCTAACCTTTTCAGTTACTATCACTTCGCTTTGTAGAGTCTTCATTTTTATATTATTAATTGGGATTTTCCATTTTGGGTGGCAGATACCGGGATTGATTATAGAATGGGTTGCCCCTGTATCTATTATAAGTTTTAAGGGATTTAGTTTCGTTCTTATTACTATATATGGTAAGTTTCCGTTGAGGCTGTTTGATGGAAAATTTTCAACAATCTCGTGTTTGTTGATGTCCATTGGTTCTGTGGGTGCATGAACATTTGAATTTGTTGGTTTATTCGAATTGTGGGAATATGGGTTGTTTTGATCATAGTAACTTTGATGGTTACTTTGATGGTGGTTAGTATTAAATTGTTCTCGCGATCCCTGATAGTTGTTAAACCTGTTATATTGGGGTTGATATCGTTGTGAGTACTGTCGTTGTTGGTTATTTGCTTGGTTTGGATGTCTGTTTGAACGTTGGTTTTGCGAGTGGTTCCTATTCTGTTGGGTTTGGTTTCATGTAGTGTTATTATTATGAGTTTGAGGATGTTGAGTTCTTTTTCTTAGTGTGTTAGTTGGTAAAGTGTGATTTTCGTTAGTGTTGAAATAGGCGTAACCAGCCTGAAAAAGAATATCCATTGCGGATTCTAGTGTTTCTGGGTTCCTACAAGTTAGGATTGTTCTCATGGGTTCTGGGATCTTGGTTTTAAATATATTTAATGCTGTACGCATGTTATTCTGGGCGCATGAATTCGTTTCGTCCCCTGATCCCAAGATGACCAGGGTTTTATTGTTCAGATTTCTAAGTTTTTGTTTTATTTCATTATAAAAATCTAGGGAATTTGTCTTATAGGTGGTACCGCGTAACTCGTCAAAGAGTTCTTCACAACTACGTCTGTCACCGAAATTGTTCTGTAGTATTGATTTTATTTCTGACCAAGACGTTGCTTGACAGTTAATCTCCAGTGTCGTTCTAGCTCTACCTTTTAGCTTACTCTTAATTAGGTCGGAGAATAATTGCTGCGATAAAGCGTCATAGGCTTGTAAGATGGGGTATACCCTATCTATTAAACTTATAAAGCTCCGTAAGTCCCTATTATCGCCATGGAATTCGGGGAGGTTATTGAGGTATTTAACGGGGTCAATTGAGACTGAGGGAGGGTCAGGCATTTTTCTTCTTAGTATATGTATTTGTGTATGTATGTATATAAAAATCAAAATATATAGTACAAATATATATATAATATAATGTATATATGTATAGTTTATTGACTTATAATTAACTTATGTTCTATTTTACTTGGTGATCCTTGGGTGTGGTAGTATCTTCTGCAGGAGCTGATGATGGTGGGCGGCTTCACTTTCCCTCGTTGTATTGTTCTATTATATATATATAGATTTTTTTTTTTCTCACGCACTTTTGTTATTTGTCACTTCAGTTATGGTATTAATTGTGATACCGTTTTCAAAAAAGGAAAAGAGAGAAAAAAAAAAATGTTGTATTGTTCGCACTTTCAAAACTTATTTCAACACGTTCTTCTTAGAACAGTGTTAATTTTTGCTAAGTTCCTCTTAGAACAAAGCGCACTTCTAAAGTTTTATTGCGATACGTTCTTCTTAGAACGATGTTAATTTTGCTAAGTTCCTCTTAGAACAAAGCGCACTTCTAAAGTTTTATTGCGATACGTTCTTCTTAGAACGATGTTAATTTTGCTAAGTTCCTCTTAGAACAAAGCGCACTTCTAAAGTTTTATTGCGATACGTTCTTCTTAGAACGATGTTAATTTTGCTAAGTTCCTCTTAGAACAAAGCGCACTTCTATTCACGATACCCGGTTAAAATATTAAAATATAATATACACTACACTCTTGTGTATGGATACATCCGGGTATCCTACCGACTGCGCCACTTTTAAGATACGTGAAAAAAGAGATAAGCAATTTTATTTTCTTCCACGACCTTTATTTTTCGAATCTTTCTTAAGACTAATTTACAAAATTGATTTTCTTCTACACCAAACCTCGTAGTCAATTTCCCCATGTCTCGTATTCACGTTCATTCCTTATTACGCCATGACGCCATGCTGAGTTGCATTTCCCGGGTCGATCGTTCGGTTATCGATCTACGCTGTTTGTTTAGTCGGCCCTTCCTTATTTGTTTGCGTTGAGTTCAAGTGTAGTTGAACTCGCGATCGTTTACTTATGGATCGGTAAAGTGTTTTGAAACTGGAGCCGATGAACTTGCGGTCGTTGATTTATGGGTCAGTAATGCATTTCGAAACCGGAGACGATGAACTTGCGGTCGTTGGTTTATGGGTCAGTAATGCATTTCGAAACCGGAGACGATGACCGCTGGGAACTGGGAAATAGACGACGCAATGGTATTCGTTTACGTGACGAGTGACGAGGGAAAATGCCGACGCGGTAATACTTATATTATCGTCGGTGCAGGGCGAGTGGTTATTATAACTGTGAACTTCATGAAAATGCCGACGGTATATACTATGAGATCCCTATGGGGAAGTGATTTCAGGTCTGAAACTACCAGGGAGGAAATTTTGCCATCCTCTGCGGAGTTAGATATCTAAAAGAATTTGGAGGGTCACCAAATCGTTGGGAAAATTCCAGTGGAATCAATAACAATATCCCAGGTGCCTGTACCACGAAACAACAAGCATATTACTAGAAATAATTTTTAAGTTATAACTAGAATTTTTGTACCTCAAAATAACAAAGTGAACAGTCACAGACTAGCTTTCGAACTGATCGCAACGTTCTTCTCCTGTCGTGCGCCTTCTTTTTGTTGCCACCGCGCAAACCGGTATCTCCCGTTATACCACTCACTTCAGACAATCACTTAGTTTTACCTAGTGTAGTGCTTTGCATATTTTTCCTTACCAGTGTCTTAAAGTGCAAAAATGGCCACGGGATGAACAGGTCTGATGACCCAGACCCCAATTTTGATCCCCTACCATCCAAAAACGTAGAACCCACCAGATACCTGTTCACAACTACCCTGACCTTCCGCTAATATCAAATAATAAAAATCCAAGATTTGTGATAATTATTTCCAAAAATAAAGACAAGCCGGTCTCATCCCTAAGTCCTTTTCTTCTCAAAAAGGCAATTGATATTATTACCACAGAATACGAAAAATGTCCTTGCTTCGTAACGGTAGTCTACTAATTATAACAAAATCGCAAAGAACCGCTGATAAACTGATTAAAATTAATAATCTAGCTAATGTCTATCCAGTAGAGGTAAGACTCCATGATCGCATCAATTCATCAAAAGGATTCGCATACGCACCATGCCTCATTAACGTCAGCGAAACCGAAATCGTCAATGAAACGAAAAACCAAGGCGTGACAGAGGTATACAAATTTATGAAAACTGATGACAAAGTTAACCAAAAACCATCGGGTCTAATATTGTTTACTTTCGACCTCTTCAACCCCTCCAAATCTATCGAAATCGGCTTCTCCAATGCGAAAGTCACAGAGTATATTCCTAATCCCATGCGCTGCAAAAATTGCTTGACCATACAGCGAAGCGTTGCAACAATAACCCAAAATGTGACTCATGCAGTCTTCCCCCTCACATGATAAATGCTCCCGGGCTATATGCGCTAACTGTTCCCTCTCTAACCCATCTTCGTCAAAATTCTGCCCAAGCTACAAGCAGGCTAAAGAAATTCTAACCATCAAGACCACAATGCACCATGGGAGAAGCTAAACAGAGATCGGAACACCTCTCAAATACCAACGTCATCCGAAACATTCGGATGACTCAAGCAAAATAAACACATCCACAAAAAAAATACCAGAAATACCCCAAACCTCCACTATTCCTCCCGAGCCTACACATGATACCCCAATCAAACCCAAACACATTGAAAATAATGAAAAATTACCTCGTAGCTATCCCCATCCAAATCTTCCAACTCCAACGTACGCCATTCTCTCGCTAACTGACAACCGCACTCTCTCCCTGAAAACTATCCAGAAAAAACTCTAACCCCACCACCCACACTGCAACTCTCCAACTCCAACCCAATCCTCGCATATTCACACATTGTCTATTCCACAAAACACTCCTGTACTACCCAATTCAAACTTCCATTCCAAAAAATACTCCTTAAGCCCCCACCAACTAGCCATATCACATTGTTCGATGTGCTTAGCAAAGATGAAAACCTAAATGAATCTTCAAAAACAAACAACAATGTCTTTAAGTAATAACATATCTTATAACCAAAATACCGACTCTGCGGCACAAAGGTTCTATCATTTAGGTTCCACAGGGAATCTAGATGATTCAACTTCTGGGTCGTGGAGTCAACACCTAAACAACCCTAATCTAGCCAACCCTCACAACAAACACACCCCTCTCAAAAAATAAAGATCACCATGTCCAAACATACTTTGTACTCAGACTACTCTCAAAAATACAGCTCTCAGTATTCTTCAGTGGAATATATAACTTCGTTGAGCTAAGTATTTTAACTAAAGAGCAAATGCCAAGCATTATATCACTACAAGAGACACATTGTCCATTTAATTCTACTCCAATTATTCCAAAATGCTACGTCGGTTATTTCACAAATCTCTCCAATAACACGACACCTAAGCAAGGAATAGGTTTATTGATCAAGAAAAACATCCCACATAATATCCGACCCCTTACCACCAGTATTCTAGCAATGGCTCTACCTATAGAAATACAATTCAAACGAAAAATAACTTATATCGATATAAAGGTACATACCCCCGGACCAAACTTTCAATAAAAATGATCTGGACGTTATCATTTTCCCATCCTTACCGCTATAAAACTATGTAGGTCAGATCCATAAATACCCTCCCCCGAGCACAAAATTCAAAACAAATATGGCCAATTGGTTTGTTTTTCGGAGAGTAGCAGTTATAATAACCACTCGCCCTGCACCGTCGATAATATAAGTATTACCGCGTCGGCATTTTCCCTCGTCACTCGTCACGTAAACGAATACCATTGCGTCGTCTATTTCCCAGTTCCCAGCGGTCATCGTCTCCGGTTTCGAAATGCATTACTGACCCATAAACCAACGACCGCAAGTTCATCGTCTCCGGTTTCGAAATGCATTACTGACCCATAAATCAACGACCGCAAGTTCATCGGCTCCAGTTTCAAAACACTTTACCGATCCATAAGTAAACGATCGCGAGTTCAACTACACTTGAACTCAACGCAAACAAATAAGGAAGGGCCGACTAAACAAACAGCGTAGATCGATAACCGAACGATCGACCCGGGAAATGCAACTCAGCATGGCGTCATGGCGTAATAAGGAATGAACGTGAATACGAGACATGGGGAAATTGACTACGAGGTTTGGTGTAGAAGAAAATCAATTTTGTAAATTAGTCTTAAGAAAGATTCGAAAAATAAAGGTCGTGGAAGAAAATAAAATTGCTTATCTCTTTTTTCACGTATCTTAAAAGTGGCGCAGTCGGTAGGATACCCGGATGTATCCATACACAAGAGTGTAGTGTATATTATATTTTAATATTTTAACCGGGTATCGTGAATAGAAGTGCGCTTTGTTCTAAGAGGAACTTAGCAAAATTAACATCGTTCTAAGAAGAACGTATCGCAATAAAACTTTAGAAGTGCGCTTTGTTCTAAGAGGAACTTAGCAAAATTAACATCGTTCTAAGAAGAACGTATCGCAATAAAACTTTAGAAGTGCGCTTTGTTCTAAGAGGAACTTAGCAAAAATTAACACTGTTCTAAGAAGAACGTGTTGAAATAAGTTTTGAAAGTGCGAACAATACAACATTTTTTTTTTTCTCTCTTTTCCTTTTTTGAAAACGGTATCACAATTAATACCATAACTGAAGTGACAAATAACAAAAGTGCGTGAGAAAAAAAAAAATCTATATATATATAATAGAACAATACAACGAGGGAAAGTGAAGCCGCCCACCATCATCAGCTCCTGCAGAAGATACTACCACACCCAAGGATCACCAAGTAAAATAGAACATAAGTTAATTATAAGTCAATAAACTATACATATATACATTATATTATATATATATTTGTACTATATATTTTGATTTTTATATACATACATACACAAATACATATACTAAGAAGAAAAATGCCTGACCCTCCCTCAGTCTCAATTGACCCCGTTAAATACCTCAATAACCTCCCCGAATTCCATGGCGATAATAGGGACTTACGGAGCTTTATAAGTTTAATAGATAGGGTATACCCCATCTTACAAGCCTATGACGCTTTATCGCAGCAATTATTCTCCGACCTAATTAAGAGTAAGCTAAAAGGTAGAGCTAGAACGACACTGGAGATTAACTGTCAAGCAACGTCTTGGTCAGAAATAAAATCAATACTACAGAACAATTTCGGTGACAGACGTAGTTGTGAAGAACTCTTTGACGAGTTACGCGGTACCACCTATAAGACAAATTCCCTAGATTTTTATAATGAAATAAAACAAAAACTTAGAAATCTGAACAATAAAACCCTGGTCATCTTGGGATCAGGGGACGAAACGAATTCATGCGCCCAGAATAACATGCGTACAGCATTAAATATATTTAAAACCAAGATCCCAGAACCCATGAGAACAATCCTAACTTGTAGGAACCCAGAAACACTAGAATCCGCAATGGATATTCTTTTTCAGGCTGGTTACGCCTATTTCAACACTAACGAAAATCATACTTTACCAACTAACACACTAAGAAAAAGAACTCAACATCCTCAAACTCATAATAATAACACTACACGAAACCAAACCCAACAGAATAGGAACCACTCGCAAAACCAACGTTCAAACAGACATCCAAACCAAGCAAATAACCAACAACGACAGTACTCACAACGATATCAACCCCAATATAACAGGTTTAACAACTATCAGGGATCGCGAGAACAATTTAATACTAACCACCATCAAAGTAACCATCAAAGTTACTATGATCAAAACAACCCATATTCCCACAATTCGAATAAACCAACAAATTCAAATGTTCATGCACCCACAGAACCAATGGACATCAACAAACACGAGATTGTTGAAAATTTTCCATCAAACAGCCTCAACGGAAACTTACCATATATAGTAATAAGAACGAAACTAAATCCCTTAAAACTTATAATAGATACAGGGGCAACCCATTCTATAATCAATCCCGGTATCTGCCACCCAAAATGGAAAATCCCAATTAATAATATAAAAATTAAGACTCTACAAAGCGAAGTGATAGTAACTGAAAAGGTTAGAATTCCAATGTTTGTAGAGATTGGAGATCCAAAATATAAAATAGATTTCCTAGTCTGTAAATTCCATAATACCTATGATGGTTTAATAGGAAACGATATTTTAAGGAAGTTGAACGCGAAAATCGACTACAAAAATAATAGCTTAGAAATAGAAGGTAGATTAATTCCTATCCTGTTTGCGAACAAAATAGAAAGGAAAGTAAATTTAACAGTTAAACAAAAGGAAGGCCTCATATACGTTAAAAACAATACCTTAATTAAAGAAGGTATCTATGAAATAAATAATTATAACATAGAAGCAATTATCGAGACCGAAGACGATTTCGATTCGCCTCTATTCACGAAACCAATTCAAACCCAAGAAGTTAACTGCGAAAACTTCAATATCATAGAAGAAAAGGTTCATGTACCGATCTTGGAACAAATTCGAACCAACCACTTGAATTCGGAAGAAGCACAAATACTCTTACAAACTATAAAGGAATATTCTAGTATATTCTACCAACCGGATTCGAACCTAACGTTTACACATGTAACGAAACATAGAATCCGTACAACAGATGACGTACCAATCTATGCTAAATCATATAGGTACCCCTATATTCACAAAGAGGAGATAGCAAAGCAAATACAAGAGATGTTAGATAGCGGAATTATCCGACCAAGCAATTCCCCATACTCAGCACCAGTGTGGATCGTACCTAAGAAGGACGACGCCAGCGGAGATAAAAAATGGAGAATGGTTATCGACTATCGCAAACTAAACGAAGTAACGATAGACGACAAGTACCCTATCCCGAACATCGACGAAATACTGGACAAACTAGGAAGATGCCAATATTTCACAACACTCAACTTAGCAAAAGGGTTTTACCAAATTGAAGTAGCACCAGAAGACGTGCACAAAACAGCATTTAGCGTAGATAACGGACACTATGAGTTTCTGAGGATGCCATTCGGGCTGAAGACGGCCCCATCAACGTTCCAAAGGTTGATGAACGAAATATTGGGCAATTATATAGGGAAGATATGTCTAGTATATATGGACGACATAATTGTATTTTCGACTTCACTGCAAGAGCACATAGACTCAATAAGAAAAATATTCAAAAGGCTTAAGGAAGTCAATCTAAAAGTACAGTTAGACAAATCCGAATTTCTTAAGAAAGAAACGGAGTTTCTCGGACATATCATCACACCAGATGGAATCAAACCAAACCCAAGAAAGATCGAATGCGTTCTAAATTTCCCCATACCTAAAACTACAAAACAAATTAAACAATTCCTAGGACTAACCGGGTACTACCGGAAGTTCATAAAGGACTATTCACTCATTTCCAAACCTATGACAAAGGCTCTTAAGAAAGATGCTAAAATCGATATAACAAATGTAGATTACCAGAATAGTTTCGAGACTTTAAAAAGACTACTAACTAACGATCCGATACTCCGATACCCCGATTTTAATAAAGAATTTACTTTAACAACAGACGCATCTAATTTCGCTTTAGGCGCGATTCTTAGCCAAGAAAACCATCCAATATGCTATGCTTCACGCACACTTAATGAACACGAAATAAATTATAGCACTATAGAAAAAGAGCTGTTAGCCATCGTTTGGGCTACTAAATATTTTAGACCGTACCTGTTTGGGCGAAAATTCACTATAGAAACAGACCACAAACCCCTTACCTGGCTCTTTTCAATAAAGGAACCCAATTCAAAGTTAGTAAGATGGAGGCTAAGGCTCTCCGAGTTTGAATACAGCATAAAATATAAAAAGGGTATAAAAAATGGCAACGCAGATGCACTATCAAGAATAGAGAGCGAACAAGTAAACATGGTAGATGCTATACCAACAAAAGGAAAAACAATTACAAATAGTGAAACCGCTATTAATATTTTCAGAAACCAAATTATAATCAAGAAAATAGCATCTGGATCAGTTAGGATAAAAAACTATAAAATATTCAACAACAACCGAAAAATTATAAGTGCCAAGGAATTAGACGAACAATCTATAATCACCTTGTTGAAAAACCATTTCAATCCAAGCAAACTCAACGCCGTGATAATCGATGACGATTTCTACGACTTATTCGAAAAAACGTTTATTAAGAATTTCTCAAATAGCCACAAGTTCAAAATCATAAGATGTTTTAAAGAATTAGAAGATGTAACTAGTGAAGAGAAACTTACGGTATTCATTGAAAATGAACACAAAAGAAACAATCACAGAGGTATTGATGTTGTGTTTAAAGAATTAAAAGATGTTATTTATCACCCAAAACTTAAAATTAGAATCACACAATTTATCAATAACTGTGAAGTATGTAGTCTAGGAAAATACGACAGAAGTCCCCCGAAATTTCCCTACAAAATAACTGAAACACCAGCAAAACCTAACGATACTGTCCACATCGACGTTTTCTACACATTAGGAAAACAACTCTTTATGACTACCATAGACAAATTCACGAAGTATGCCCAAGCGTATAGAATTAGTGGACGTACCTGGACAGAGTTTAAGGGTAAAATTTTACAATATCATAGTACTCAGGGAAAGATTAACAAAATAATAGTTGATAATGAACTAGGTTTTAAGGCACTACCACTTCAACAATTTTTGAAAGATGAAAACATTGAAATCCATTTTGCTTCTAATAGCAACCATACGTCCAACGCTGACATAGAGCGACTTCATAATACCATCAACGAACACATAAGATTACTAAAACACGACGAGAAAAATAACGATGAAACCATCGAAGAGAAAATATTACGAATTATACGATTTTTTAATGATACAATCCATACAACAACCAACAGGAAACCTATCGATTTCCTAAACGGGAAAATTACACAAGAGGAATATCCAGCAATCCAAGAGAGAATAAGTAGAAGAAAAGAAAATACTATAAATAAACTAAATAGGGATAGAAAGGATATACAGATCAAACCAGGTCCTAATTTCATTAAAGAAATCAGAGGAGGTAAGAACCACAGCAAATATAGAAAAATTGAGACAGAAAAATTAGGTGACGAACACGTAATAGACATAAATAATAGATTTAAATACTACAAGGCACATGTACGAAAGGACAAAAAATACCAAGATAGAAATAACCCTACCATTAAAGGGAATAACACAAAACGACTTAAACGAAAAACATAAAATATCTACGTTATACACGTCAACACAAAACCACAACATCTCGTCTCCACAACATACATATTACATATGTATACGCATTCTTTTCAGGATCGAGTAAGATGAACCGAATAACATTGCTAGTATGGTACGCCACCATCGAGCTGATCAAAATGCAAACGATCGAAATCCAGGACCTTACACACAACCATGGATATGTCACAATCAAAATGGGAGAACAGAAGGTGATAGACTATCATACGAAAATCCTTCATATCATTAATACTACAGAGTACGAAAAGACAATTGAAATCATTCAGAACAACATAAACATCCTGCAAACATCCACAACAAGCGTAAGACCAATCCTAGACTCCATTAACAAAAACTTTATTCTACTCAAGGCAAAACTTGACTACCTTATCCCACATTTTAAACAAAAACGCGGATTGATTAACTTATTCGGAAAAGGTATGAAGTACATAGCAGGTACTATGGACAGTGACGACGAAGTGCAAATCTCGAAAACACTCGAATCTTTAACAACAAACCAAAATACTCTTACAGACAGAAACAACCAGTTAACTTTAGTTAGTAATACACTATCCTTACAGATACAGAATATTACAAAACATATAAATACGCAGCAAAAAACCATATAAGACTACTTAAACGGGTTTAAAAACGTAATACAAAATAAAGTAGCGACAATCGAAGACGAAATTGCCTTCTTACAACGAGCTTACCAAGTCGATAATGACATAAATTTATTAAGAAACCATATCGACGACATAGGACAAATTGTCTTCTCTGGGAAACTTGGTATTATCCCAACCGATATTTTATCGCAAACAGAACTTAAACTTATTAAGGACTATGACAGCTACACGCACACAAAAATCGCCATTACCCTTCATGAAACAAATATCGTCATCATCCTACTTATTCCCCATTATTCAGACCAAACCTTATCCAGACTAATGTTCGAATCAATCCCGAATAAAAATAATAAATCCTTATACCTAGAGACACGAGAGGTGTTAGTAAGCCCTTATAGAAATATTTTCACCACTAACGTAAAAGATAATCTTTCAAAAAATGTAATTAAATTAGAAGACAATTGTATAAAGAGTATTATAAACTTTGAAGAGGCACACTGTGCAATGAAAACTTTCCTACAACAAGAAATAAAAGAATTACTACCAGGTGTACTCATATTAAAAAATATTTACAATCAAACAATTCATCATAATTGTAATAATATAGAAATAAGAAACGAAGGAACATTTATCATTAAATTTGAAAACTGTATAGTTGAAGTAAAGAACAAAAAGTATCTTAACCCTAATATGAAAATATACGATAAGCTAATCTTACCAAACTACATGACTAAAATAAAAGAAAATACGTCAATACCCGATATAAAGTTAGAAAATTTATACTTAAAACAAATAAACTTCGAAAAGAATATTGACGAAATATTGTACACTAACAAAAACTCTAATGTAATAAGCCTAAGTACTGACTTAACCATATTGTGTATTATTTTCGTATGTATGATAATTTTTGTATGCACCAAACGGAGTAAACAATCTCTCCAGATTTCGTCGGAGCCTCAATCAAACGGTGGGGGAGTTATAATAACCACTCGCCCTGCACCGACGATAATATAAGTATTACCGCGTCGGCATTTTCCCTCGTCACGTAAACGAATACCATTGCGTCGTCTATTTCCCAGTTCCCAGCGGTCATCGTCTCCGGTTTCGAAATGCATTACTGACCCATAAACCAACGACCGCAAGTTCATCGTCTCCGGTTTCGAAATGCATTACTGACCCATAAATCAACGACCGCAAGTTCATCGGCTCCAGTTTCAAAACACTATACCGATCCATAAGTAAACGATCGCGAGTTCAACTACACTTGAACTCAACATAAACAAATAAGGAAGGGCCGACTAAACAAACAGTGTAGATCGATAACCGAACGATCGACCCGGGAAATGCAACTCAGCATGGCGTCATGGCGTAATAAGGAATGAACGTGAATACGAGACATGGGGATATTGACTACGAGGTTTGGTGTAGAAGAAAATCAATTTTGTAAATCAGTCTTAAGAAAGATTCGAAAAATAAAGGTCGTGGAAGAAAATAAAATTGCTTATCTCTTTTTTCACGTATCTTAAAAGTAGTAGCCTCTGAGTATTTAACGGAAAAACAACCCACATCAAACATCAACACATCAACAAAGAAGCTGCTTTAATTCAAACTGCGGCCAATTCTTCAATCCCTCAAACTATCCCAACAAAAGCATTGAAACTTATGGTACCATGGTGGAACCCAGAACTCTCGGAGCTCCGTAAAATAAAATTGATGGCATTGAAAGAATTCTAAAAAACCCCCTCTCAAGACAACATTGTTTAGATTTGAAGAAATGCCTAGCTGCGAGAGTCGATATTATTAAGTATTTAAGTAGTAGAAAAGTCATGCACATATCATTACAACTATAACCAAGATGATAGTTCTAAGTAAAATCAATTATGGACTCTATATTTATGGCAATTGTCCGAAATAAAATCTCAAAATATTAAAGCCAACCTACCACCAAGCAGCAAGAAGAGGCGTCAATGTTTTTCCTACAACACCATCCTCGCAGAAGCTGCTAAGGTAGTCTGTTCACGAAAATTCGATTATCGATAAGGACATTCACCAATCTATAGGACACAAACGTAAAAAACGGATCCCGTCGGCTATAAACATCAACCTCGATAAATGGATCTTGCGATCAAAAGGACATGTAGCCCTTGCCCATCTTTCCTCTCATGGCACATAAACCCTGACTCGTTTATAATGACCCTAGCACAATACACGAAAACAAACACCAGCAACGTATTATACTACTCATTGTTCTCAAACATCTCATCTGAACTCAAAAAAATTATTTTTACTGATGGATCAAAATCGCAGCATAATACCTCATTTGCCGTCACGCTAGAAGATGGATATATGTATACTGAACATTGATACTCTCCCAGAACTCTCTTCAATATTTATGGCAGAAGCCTTGCGACCAAAACAATAACGAATTACAGAGGTAAATTTGTTATATGCTTCGACAGCTTAAAAGATGATGATGTCCAACAAAATAAAGCTAATGGTGACCCCTGGCCATGTTAATATCCGTAGAAATGAGGAAGCCGACACTGCTGCGAACTGCGCAAGGGAAGCACCAGTATACAATTTTAATATATTCACCAAACAAGACCTTAAGAAAAACATACAAAAAAATATAAGAGCCAAACAGCAAACCGAATGGAGCCTACATCACCATCATTATAAAAAAGTCATTGTCGATAAGTCTTACCTACAGTATCCTACAAACGTATCGAAAATTAAAATTTCCAACTTCGTCCGACTAAGACTTGGCCACACTAAGGTTACTCACCAACACCTGCTCTCTAAAAATAATCCTCCAGTGTGTACCGCTTACAACGTAACTCTCGATATCACACATCTATTAGAACACTGCAAATTATCATAAGATCTATTTTCCAAAATGTATCAATCTAACTTTAAACCTAAACATTTAATTTTAGCAACTAGAGCCAAAAGTCTCAGCAGCTAGGTTCTTTAATTTATTTATTTTTTAAATATAGCTTGTAATTTCAATTATTTGCTAAAAAATGATAATAATAATAATAACAAAGTCTTTAACAAAGGGGATATTTGTTAATATCCCACTTTCTGTAACTCAGAACAACAGTTGTGGGCATGTTTTAGAAAATACGAGGGTGGTCCCATAAGTACTTAGCTTCACCGCCAGATGGCGCCAGTATCGCCAGATGTCGAAACTTCAGTCGGATCGGACTCGTAGTTTTGTTTTGACCGCATGTGGAAGCGGGAGTGTCCGCGGATTTTAGAAAAATGGAAAAAGAGCAATATCGGTCGGTGATTCGATTCTTGTTTTTGGAAGGGAAATCGCGCAGCGAAATCAAAGAGCGTTTGGATGCTGTGTACGGTGACTCTTTTCCCTCGATGGCAACCATCAAAAATTGGTTTAAAGAGTTTCAATATGGTCGCACGTCGGTTTTTGATGAGCCACGTCCAGGTGCCCCGAAAACGGCTACCACGGAGGATAAGATAACGTGACAAGAATCCACGATCTCGTATTGGCAGACCGCCGATTGAAGGTGCGCGAGATAGCTGAGACAGTAGGCATTACAAAAGATCGCGTGGGATATACCCTGCATGAAATTTTGGGCATAAGAAAGCTGTTGGCGCGATGGGTGCCGCGTTTGCTCACTCCGTGTTTGACGCTGTTTAAGCACAATCGAAAGAAGTTTCTGCGTCGTTTCGTGACAGTCGACGAAACATGGATCCACTGGGACACACCAGAGACCAAGGAACAGTCGAAACAGTCGACTTCACCAGGCAAACGTGCTCCGAAGAAGGCTCTCTCCTCCGCCGTCGCCACGGCCAAATTGTTCGAATTGGGCTACGAACTGCTGCCCCATCCACCGTATTCTCCAGATTTGACCCCGTGCGACTTCTTTTTGTTTCCAAACTTGAAAAAGTCACTCGCCGGGCAGAAATTTCAATGGAATGAGGAGGTCATCGCCGCCACGGAGGCCTACTTTGCAGACCTCGAGAAAACGTATTTTTCAGACAGGTTAAAGCAGTTGGAGCTTGGTCAAGTGTATCGAGCTAAAAGGAGACTTTATTGAAAAATAAATCGCCATTTCTCCAAAATTTTTGTTTTTCTTTTGTAGGCTTCGTACTTATCGGATCACCCTCGTAGTTGATAAATTGTTGGCAAAATATAACGAACGAATTCGAAATGACATAATATTGCTTTTTAATGAGGTCTGATTAAAAATTTTGAATTTCCTATTATGCAGTGTTACCTCAGAGAAGAACTTCATAATTGATTAGATAAATTTCTAGGAACGAACCTCTAATATTTGCATAAGAACTTTTTCAAAATTAACACGTTGACGACGATAGGACGCATACATATATGCGTCGTAATATACGAGTATTACAGTTTCTATATTATGTAATTTACAGTTTCTACTGGATTTTTTTTTGTGGTTTAAATGTTATTTATTTAGGTTAGGTTATTTTTTTTGTGTGGTTTTTCTTTATGTGATACGTAACATATGAAAATTTCGCAAATATTTTCAGTCTTTGAAGTGGATTTGTAGAGCTTAGTTGTAAGTAAAAAGGTGATCAGGTTTGTGGCTACCCCTTATGTGAACACCTTGGTGGTAAACGTGTTAAGCTAACTTAATTTTGAGCAATTCTTAAAATATTTGTCCAAATCTCAATTTTGTTTTCATTTGTTATTTTATTATACATATACATATATATTATATATGTATTTTCACTGTGGACTTATTTTTCCACGCATTGTGCAGGTGCAGCTGTGACACAATCACTTGTTAAACTTAACAAATCTAGGGAAATTTCCATTTTAACAAATACAACGGATATTTTTTTTTTTTTTGTTTGGTTAAATCTACCTTCTGTACAATTGTCGGTTTTTATGTCAAATTGTTGTTTCGTGGTATAGGCCCCAGTAAGGCTGTTGAAACCGAAAAACTGAAGCTATAAAAGAGGAAATGATTCAGAAACGCGTAACAATTTCTACGATGCACATTGGCCACGTTTGCCAATGAATCCCTGCAGTGGGAAAGAATAATGTGGAATCAACACAGAAGCTGCAATCAGCTAAGACCAAATTTAAAATTGGAGAATAAAATGGCCAATCAAGCTTAATCAGTTCACATAAATTTCACAAACAAAGCAATAACATAAATCCCGGTTACTATAAACCAGAAAATAGTACCGTATGCAAGCACAGCGAAATATCTTGGCATGACGCTGGAAGTTAAATTAAGATGGAAAGAATACGTTAAAGATGAAGAAAAAGGAATTAGAAATAAAATACAGAAAAATTGTTTTTCTGGTAGGGAAGGACTCCTCACTATCAGTCTATAATAAGCTTTTATTATATAAGCAATCACTGAAGCCAACTATGGGGTTGTACTACAATAAAATAACAATGTAGGCATCGTACAGAGATTCCAAAACAAAGAAAGTCGTAAATGCAGAATGGAACATAAGAAATATGCACCTCCACAGGGACTTGGGAGTGGAATTAGTCATGGATGAGGTCCAAAAAAATGCACGAAGGCACCTAAATAACATCGAGCCGGTACTGTGAGATCACAAAATTAACAACACTGGAAGAGACAGTGCCTTTGTTTGTATTTAAAGCAGAGTGGCATTGTGGCATTAAAAACCCGAATCCTTTGGAACTGCTTTATTTACACTCGCGGTGTTTGTTAGAAAACTGCGCGATAAATACAAATTCTCGTACTCTTACCCATTTTTTAATTTTGCGAGCCCACAACAATCTATTTTCAGGATTCAGTTTTTTTGACAAGAGGCAAATTAACAATGTGTCCCATTGATTTACCGGTAGCTTTAACGCACTTGCCGCGTTTATGTTTTCCGTGATGACTTCACTCAATGTGCCATTCATTATTGCCAGTTCATCAAGTAGATTATCCAAATATGTAACCATTATGAATTGTGGACTGAAATGCGATTTAATTAAATAACACGCGATACTAAAGTTCTCGTTGCATATGCTTTACGGCCGCGAATGCATCTCCCTTTAGCCGCGTCTTTAAATATTCTAGTTTTTCGACACCAGTTAATACATATATATGTACACATGTTTTTAGACACAAATATAGCCGTAAATAAATCGCGGAACTATATCCACTCCAAGTTTTCCTGAGAATTCTGGCAACTTTATCTCAGGAAGTCTTGTGGGAATATCTGGTTTTGTAATAGTAATTGACCACCGCGAAGGGAGCACCGTGGCGCAGTGGGTAGTGTGCCGGCCGCTGACGTAAGATGAGCGGGTTCGGATCCCGATAACACCAACGCCATCTAAAGTGTCTGTCTGGCAGTACAATGGACCAGTATTTGTGTCTGAGTGTTACAACACATAGCAGAAGCCTCTATCAAAGAAAAAAAAAACCACCGCGATGTAGCCTTTAGCGCTTTCACCAATTCAATTAATGATATCTGGTTGTCGGCCGATTCTAAGGTTTTTTTTTATTCACTGTCACTTTCTGTTCGCCTATCACTTGCACTTACCATTGCATCTAATTTTGCATGTAACTCGTAAAAGGTATTTTCAAACTCGGAACGATATTGTACTTCTTCGGCTAGTTCATTTTCACTTTCAATCCATGCTTCGACGTTATTTTGCACGTGCTTTTTGTGTTGCTGTAGCCTTTTCTGGCGTAACTTGCTTTGAGCTTATGGGGGATTTTGAGCCTCGCAAAAGGTAGCGATCAGCATTACCTGACCCTTTAATTGCGCGAAATATCTTCGCCACGAAACGTTCGAACAAAAAAAACGAAATTCAATTTTCGGGCAGAGCGTCGCCCTTCGTAACTATATTACCAGAACTGAACAATCATTAATTTTTGTAGTGGGTTTTTATAATAATAAACTGTTGACTATGACATTAGCGTGAGATTCGGAATTCTGAATTAAATAACATACATATCATACATGTGTACAGGTCTTCTTCTTTTCCTCTTTTTTTCCGGCGTCGTTATGGTCAGAAGTGTAGGACCATAACCTTCCCACTTAACTGCATTCCTACTGGTCCGCTGGTGGGGTCCGCCGGTTTGACCTCAGAAAGTAGCGACAGGCTTCCCGGTTTGGGATTACTTCATCGCTGAGGCCAATCAAATGCTGGTGTTTTTGCATTTGTTTGCACCAATTGTTTTTCGGCCTGCGTGTTGAAATTGGAACGTGTAATGGGGGCGGTGTCGTCGGGGTACGCTTAGCCCTTGTAACACAACCCCTCTGGTACAACGCAGCTTTGCTTTACTCTCCGCCGCGAGTTGTGCTGTCCGAAGACCGCAGCAGCCGCTGAACGAGCAGTCAAGCAAATGAAAAAATGCTCGGAGTGGAGCCGAAAGAAATGAAACAATTTGGCTTTGTAAATAATATTAATCAATTTTAATTTTATTAAATCAAGAGGAATCAATTAACATTGAAAAAGAAATGGATTAGACCTAATCAAAATTAGGCGCTCTTACTCAAGCGTGTTAAGGTATTCTATTGGCGGTGGAGAACCCGACCGTCGAATGGAATAACTAAACTCACTCGAATAACCAAAAAAGCTTTCGCTTATGCCCAAGTGTAGCACTTTTCTAGACAGTGGAATTGACCCGACTGATCGTTGCGAAGTGCTAAACCTGAGTGATTCTACACTGGCATAAGCTCGGTTTTTATACAGTCCTGTGGTGTTTACATTTGCGAGTGCATCCCGTTGCTTTTAATTTTTAGGGTTGCCAGGTTACATTTTCCAGAAATAAATTTTATAATATTAAAAGAAATAAATTTGTAAAAGAATAAAGTACATAATGGAATTACAATTCAATATCAATAATTATAAATATCAATAAATAAATATAAATTCACAAATATAAAACATGATTTCAGGATAATGAAAATACATAGTGTTACAAACGTTGATTGATATCCCCTTTTGGACGGGGTTCAAAGGATCTCTCCTTTGAACATGGCAATACCAACTGAGTCGGTCGCGCTCTATCTTTCTTGTGATGGTTTCTTTTACGTGGAGGCTTCCTCGGATCTTTGAACGTCTAATTCTGTCACGCTTTGTTACTCCCGCTGTCATGCGAAGCATCTTCATCTCAGTTGCCGTTAATTTGCTCTCATACTTTTTGTGCATTGTCCAGCATTGTGAACCGTATGTGAGTGCCGGACGTACAACTGAAGTGTAGAGCCTTCCTTTCAGCTTAGGGGACATTTTTCGATCACAGAAGATGGCGGAGTTTTCCCGCCACTTTATCCACCCTACGCTTACGCGATGGTTGATGTCGTCATCACAAGTTGCTTCTTTATTAATCATAGATCCCAGATATTCAAACTTTTCGCACTTGGGAAGCACTCTTCCATTCAAATGTCTGGAATAGGCTGATGAGGGTCAGAGAACGGGCAGCACAGATACTCTGTCTTCTTTGAACTAATACGATACCCGTGTCCCTCAAAAATGTCCACATACACATCAAGTGCTCGTTGTAGGGACGCCTGATCATCACTTATAATGGCTCCATCTTCAGCAAAGAATAGCTGGTGCACATTGGGATCCGTCACTTTTCCTTCAAGCAAGCAATCAAGGACTGCTATAAAGAGCAATGGGCTGAGGACGCTCCCTTAGTGTACACCGACTTTGATTGCGAACTCTTCGGTGACTCCTGCGGTGCATCTTACTCTTGTCGTTGCTCTCTTGTACATGTCCATGACCACTCGCACGTAGGTTTCTGGAACTCCTTTTGTCTTAGCGCTACCCATAAAAGATCTATTGGTTGCCGGTCAAAGGCCTTCTCGCATGCGCATATGCGCTTACCATATGCAAGTCCTTTGAAGAATCACGATGCTTTTCCATCATGACCCTTATACTTTGGATTGCATCTGTTGTTGATTTACCCGAGACAAACTCGCACTGGTCATCAGATAGTCGTATTATTTTCCGCAGTTGGCTATCTAATACCCGTTCAACGATCTTCATGGTGTGTGACATCAGCTTGACAGAACAGTAATTATCACAATTTCGCGTAGATAAGAACCATGAGCCATCTAGACCCGATGTCTCCCATCTTTTTCCAGAACTCAGAGGGTATCCCGTCCGGCCCAACAGCTTTTCTTTTCTTGGAGTTTTTAACCGCGTACCGAACTTCTTCGACTGTGATGTCGGATATTTCGGCATGATTCGGGGCGGCTCTTGGAAAGTACACTCGGGGAAACTGTTCGTTCAGAAGTTCCTCGCAATACTGTCGCCATCTGTGGAGAATTTTTTCGTCTTCCACAAGGAGTTGGCCTTCAGCATTGATAATAAACTTTGGGAAACGAATCTCCTGAGCATTTCTTCTTCTCTGGGTGGCTATCTTATTAAAGATATTTGCTCCTTTGTTCAAAATGCTTTGTCGAAGCTTCTGGGTAGCCTGGTTCCTGTCAGACGCGGAAGACGATATTTCTTCCAACTCCTGATAGAGGCCTTCCATGCTTTTCGCTTTGAATTCGGCGCACTTTTTCATCGCGATACCTTTGCAATATCTATATACCTTTTCACGGCGAGCTCTTTACTCTCTATTAGTAGAAGAGCACTTTGACCAAGCTTGGAAAGCCATTTTCTTTTCGTGTATCACTGCTTTGGCTTCGTCTGCCCACCACCAGGTTTCTTTTGCGTGTTGGCAGGGGCCTTTAGATGTTCCGAGCAGTGATTTGGCTTTCTCCATCCAGATTGTTGTAAGGAATCCCACATGTCTTGTGCTCTGCACTCCTCATTACCGACCTCATCGATAATGGAAGAGAGGTAGTTTTTCATGTTGGTAATAAAAGCTTCGCCTTTTCCTTTATCCAGCTTATACCACTTGATTCTCTCAGACACCTTCGTTTGCTGCTTTGACTTCTTTCTCGCCTCCATAAAAAATTCAGTCAGGAGGAGACGGTGTTGAGGGGCGATCGCGTCTCACAGGATCACTTTGCAATCTTTAACTCGTGGCTTCATGAAACTGGATACCAAATGATAGTCTATTTGAGTTTCATTTCCGCCGCTGCTATAAGTGATCAGGTGCCGGCTTTGTTTGACGAACATGGTATTTAGCACTATAAGACCGTACGACTTGCACATGTTTAGGATATCTTCACCTGAAGAGTTCCTGGTACCGTTTCCCAGCCCTCCGTGGTAGTCTTCATAGTCTTCGCTTGTCTTCCCGACATGTCCGTTTAAATCTCCCGCAACAAACAAAAGCTCTTCCTTTGGGATGATTTTGACACGGTTGTGGAAATCTAGCCAGAATGCATCTTTTTCTTTTTGTTCGCATCCTACTTGAGGGGCATATGCGCTTACGATGTTCCACACCTCACCATGCATCACCAATTTGAGAGCCATCAAACGGTCACTGGACTTTGAAATGGTTAAGACGTTGCCAAGTAGCTCTGCCGCAAGGATGATGGCGATTCCGCTTTTTCCTTGTTCCAATCCATAGTAAAACATCTTGTAGGCTTTTGTTTTAACGTCCAAGAAACGTGCCCGGTTACAGGTGTTTCGCCATTTCGTCTCTTGTACGCACAGGATGTCTACTCGCCTTCTAACTATCATTTCTTTAAGCTCATAGCTGCGACCACTCATGCTTCCAATGTTCCAACTCGCGACTCTAAAGTGTGGCTTACGCCGTTGCATTACTTTGCTATCCCCCGGAAATCCTATAGCTCTGACCCGAGCATTGCCGTTCGTCCCAGAATCACGACCATTAGTAGTGCCTTGCGGGGTAGTGCTTTTCCTTTTAGCGTTCTTTTCCATAATGCTACGGTTTGACCGTTTTCTTTCTTCTCCCTCCTTTTTTTGACACGGGCATGCTCCAGAGTTTTTTTTTTTTTGTTTGATCTTACTCTTACAACACCGGTGATCGCCAGTCGTGTCAACCCACTGATTTGCATGCACATTTGTGGGGCAGTTTAATGGTGGTATATGTGTCCCTAGGCTCACCTTGGTGTTTTCTAAATTGCCTAGATGTGATTTTTGTTTACCTTTGTTTTAGTCACCTTTTACGACAAGCGATAGGTATCGCTACAGGGATATTCTTAACCCGTCCCTGCACAGGTCAAAAAGTAATCCGTACTCTTCTTCTTTTCCTTTTTATCCCGGCGTCGTTATGGTCAGAAGTGTAGGACCATAACCTTCCCACTTAACTGCATTCCTACTGGTCCGCTTGTGGGGTCCGCCAAAAAGTAATCCGTACACTATAGGATCAATCAATCATCTATAGAAAAATTAATCCGTACTCTATAGGATCAAATGTCTGAGCGTTCGATTTCAGCTAGATTAAGAAGAGCAAAAAAAGGGTAAAATAAAAGGATCGCGTGTCACTTAAACAACTTATAACTTTTTATTGGATCAAAGAAAAGGAAGTAATACTTATATGTACAATGATACAGAGAGATATATAGAGACCAAAGCGGACGTATTACCAACATACAACATTCAGTTTTGACTAAATTTAGGGTGATTGCACAATGACAATTTAAAACTGCAACAAATGATTTGATAGATAGAAAGACGACATAAGGACTCGCCACAGTAAAACTGGTTTTGCAACTTTTTTATAAGTATTTCATGATTCACAGAGTCAAAAGCTTTAAGAAATCTAATCATTCAGTCTTTGTCCATACCTATGCGAATATCTTCACAAACCTTTAGCAATTCTATTATGCAGCAAGGCCAAAGTTAAATTTAGTGATAAGTTTATTTCTGTCAAGATGCTGTTTTAGATGCCTACATTAGGATGTCCCAAGACATAAGGGACATTTTTTTTTCGCGAAATCAAATACGCATACCCTCTATTTTTATTCGGATTGACCTCATTGACTCAAATAATAAATATTATTGCGATTGGACAACGATAACCCGTGCCGACTTGATGCCAAACTTTTGACATGAAACTTTGTACTGACTTACTGTAGCAGGAATCAAGAACTTAATTTTTATTACTTAATTAAAACTCCAATACACCCAAATAGTATATTATTTATTAAATTACATTAAAAGATATTATTATTATATATTATTATTGTTCAAATTTTCTTTTTAACGTTTGTTTTTTAGAGTCAGGATAAATTTTCCGGTGTTCTTGTACGCAACGTAATAAAAATTGTTTTTGTTCCTCATCAGCAGTGATTAATCCATGAAAGTCTTGCACTATTTCAATCGCTCTTTCGGCTACATCGTTCACTACCCTCAGTGCCGAATCCTTTTTTCTCGCTTCTTGAAATGACAGAAAACTGTCTTCAATTTTAAGGCGGTTGAACAAGGACTTGCTTTTTACTGAAATGAAGTCAGAGATGTTTTTTTCTGAAACAAAATAAGATGAGAGTGTTAAGAAAATATACTTTCACAGGGAACGAAGTTAAAAATTTATTTTACTATTAATGCCAATGTTCTTTAATAAACTTACCATACAATGAAGTTCTTCTTTCGATGGGATGTATCGTTTTCCATGAGTTATTTCTTCCTCTTTGGTTAAATTTTGAACTATTTTAACTTTAGTTTCTTGGTCCACATCATCATCAAACAGTGATAATATAGAAACTTCGTCAATTAAATACCACAAATGCTGAGTAATCTTCTGAAAGGCTGCTTTTGAGATCGTTTTATCAATTTTCTCGTAAGACTTCATTGATTTCAAAAAGCACAAATCTTGGTAAGGTGATTTTATTGCTGAAGTGCATTGAAGCCATGGTTTAACGTAGGATATTACGATGAACAAGCAAACGTCAATCAATGCCGCCTTGTTTTTGCTCGTGATCTTGAATTGAGCACTAAGTAACGATATTTTCAGGGAATAAATCGCTCTCGTCATCCATCGAGCTTGGTGCATGGCACCTGGAGGTCGGATTTTAATTTTTTTCTCGATGTCTCCACCTAAAAACATCACGGAAAGCTCTATTAACTCTCGATAATCATCTCTGACTATTTCAGTTGTCAGTTCAGTTCGGTAAAACTCTAGCAAGTTGTCAATTTCAGAGTCAGTCAGGTGCTGTGTAAGTTTTTCTCTATAGTTCTGTATTTTATCAGCATTAATACTTTTCCAGTTGTCTCGGAACTTTTTAAAGAGCAGAATATCATGGTTTGTAGTTACTTGACTGATTTTCGCTTCAAATACCCCTTTTAAGACCAATTCATACACGTGATGTCGACAAGCGAAAATAAGCATTTCTCTGTTCAGTTTCTGTTCAAGAAGCACACAGGCACCGTTTATACGACCTGTATTTGAAGCAGTAGTATCGCAACAAAGAATTTGCACTTTATCTTCTAAATTCCAGTCTACAATCGCGTTCCAAAGTGCCTGTGCTTGTTCACTTCCTGTAGAACTTTCTAGTCTTGATACAGCAATAATTTGTTCTTTTTTTCATAAGAAATAACTATAGGAAGACGTTCTTCTTTTGATTTCCGAGCATTTAAAGCAGGTAAAAGCTTGCCGTCCCAATGAACAGTCACAACTTGCGGTACCTTATTTTGGAAATCAATTTTTATGGCTTCAGCGCGTTCTTTCCGTTTTTCTGTGCGAATTCTTTGGATGGAAGACTTACTTATCGAAAATTCATTAATATTACATCCAAGTGCTTCAATAGTTGCTTCAAGAATGAAGACAGAATCTCTCATACTCAATTGACACCTACCTAGCGCTGCTACTAATTTTGGAGTAATAAAATCTCTCCGCAGCGGTGTTTTGCTGGGTTGCGTGTTCTCGACAAGCTTCGGTACGTCCTCTTGTAAATCTAAGTTTTCATTAGATTCAGATAATGAGTAGTCTTGTAACGGTACGTAAGATGATGTCGAAGGAGTCGGCTCAGACAAATATTTAGCACGTCGTTTTTCTTCTTCGGTAGTTCTGAGGCGCACTCTTTCCTCTCTATCACTAAATTTTTTATCCACTCCTGCTAAGTGACCAGGTCGGCCTGGTTCTCTTTGACGCTGTAAAAAGATCCTATCCTCATTTATTTTTATTAGTTGAAGCGCATCGGCGTTTGCAATGTCAAACAAATTATCTAAGTTGTTGACAAAGTCTTGACGGCGCTGCTTAAATACGTTTTGTGTCTTTTGTGCATTTTTTTGCAAGTCCCTCCAAACTTGATATAAGTTTACAAGCTTTTTCACACAATTAGGCAAAGATTTAGTAGGAATTCGCGCCTTTTCCCAATAGATAATACACTCGCGAATAGTGAGATTCGCGCTTTCATTCACAATTAAATTCACTTCGCAGATATTGTAAAATAAAACTGCTAGAACTTGTCTATTAGACGGAAGTTTTGAACCCGTTATTTGATGTTTTACGTCACCTATTAAAAATATACCCCTTTCAAAACTGCGTAATTGCACTGACATGTTGACTGATTAAAAACAATGCGAGTTCTATAACTAAATAACGAGTAATAACAAGCACATCGACACGATCTCAGGGAAAGTGGTCACGATCTTAACTCTACGGATATCTGCAAGAGACTAACAAAAATTATAAACTCAAGCTCACCAGCCACACTCTTAAAAAACATCACATTTGGCTTGCACATGTTACAAAGGATTTCAATGAATCCTTTGTCCTTCATTTTATTACCCTGAGATAATTTCAAGTGGGATTTTCCCAGACTTGTTTTATTATATGTATGATTCAGTTTAAATAAAAACTGTTTACATCCATACATCTTCAGTCATATACAGGGTGTCCCACGAGCAGTGTGCCAAAAAGCCAGAGCATATAGGTCTAGTCAAGACAAGAAAAAAATCGTATGGGAGGGGGGGGTCTATTTCCCCCCGTTTAGCCGGGAGGGGCAATTTTCTAAAAAATTGACTTAATTTGGAAAAAAATATATTAAAAATCAACAGTTATATCCACAATGCCACGATATACCTTTTTATAAAGCCAGAAATCTCTTCTTTCATATTGATTTTAAATGAAGCTGTTTTAAGGAGTAGTTTTTGAGAAATTGATTTTCAAACTTAAAATTTTGAAAAAAAATTTAAAAAAAAAAATTTTCAAACTATTTTTTTTCAAAATTGTATGTAATTAAGTAGTATTTTTTTTTCAAAAATTCAATGCTCTCATTAGTTTTTAGTTAAAAGCAGAAAACCGGATGCAAAAATGTATTGCAGTTTTTGAGAAATTAAAAAAAAACCCGAACCATTTTTTTCTAAGAAAAACCTTTTTTTTGGTTTTAACGCGGCTGGACTTGTAAGTAAATTAATGTATGAAATATTGACCTCTTTTTTATTATATTTAAAAAATTCGGAGTTTTATGAGGATACAATAAAGTGATACAGTATTGGAATAACCCTAGATTAATTCTTTTTTTTCATTGATAACGCCTGAAAACTGACCTGCGAATTTCGTCTGGGTCCGCCCGCCGCCGATGGGTTCTACCCGAATTTTGGATTTGGTCCGACGCAATCCCTCCCTTAGTACAAGGAGGATGGCTATTATGCTTGGAGTGCCCAAATCTAGAGTATGGAGAGTGCTTCATACCGAAAACTTACACCCGTACCATTTTAGGCCAGTTCAGGGACTCACCTGAAACGACAAGTTTTTGAGAGCAGAATTTTGTCGATCATTACTGCTTCGAGATGAAACTGAACGAAACTATATTGCAAAGATATTCGGTACGGATGAAGCACAGTTTACCAGAGATGGGGTTACTAACTTCCACAATTTGCATCATTGGAATAGCACCAATCCACACAACAAGAAACAAAATAAATCACAACACCGCTTTAGCTGTAATGTTTGGCTTGGTATTGTTGGACAAACTGTAATCGGGCCCCGGTTTTTGAATGCCGTTATTAATGGAGAATCATACCTGCAGTTCCTACGAGACCTTTTGCCCGATTTGATGGACAACGTTCCTTTGGCCATAGCTGATAATTTAATCTACCAGCAAGATGGAGCACCAGCATACTACAGCTTACGGGTTAGAAACTGGCTGGATGATCATTTTAGTGACCGTTGGATCGAAAGAAGGGGCCCCACGGAATGGCCACCTAGATCACCAGATTGGACTCCTCTAGATTTTTATGTGTGGGGATTCATGAAGATGTTTACGAAGTGGAACAACTGGATCTTGGAACAACTGAAAGAACGGATTGAAGTCGATGGAGTCAAATTGCAGGAAAATTTGTCAAGCATAGATATGTGCAGCCATTAGGAGAAGACGGAGATATAATCTTTGCCTTCTAAAAAAAGGGGATCATATTGAAAATTTATTATAATAAAACTCCGAAGTTTTTAAAAATAATAAAAAAGAGGTCAATGTTTCATACATTAATTTGTCTACAAGTCCAGCGGCGTCAAAACCAAAAAAAAGGTTCTTCTTAGAAAAAAATGGTTCGGGTTTTTTTTTAATTTCTCAAAAACTACAAGACATTTTTGCATCCGGTTTTCTGTTTTTAACTAAAAACTAATAAGAGTATTGAATTTTTTAAAAAAAATTAGTACTTAATTACATACAATTTCGAAAAAAAATAGTTCGAAATTCTTTTTTTTAATTTTTTTTGCAGAATTTTGAGTTTGAAAATTAATTTCTCAAAAACTATTCCTTAAAGCAGCTTTGCTTGAAAACAGAATGAAAGAAGAGGTTTCTGGCTTTACAAAAAAATATACCACGGTATTGTGGATGTAACTGTTGATTTTTAATATTTTTTTTCCAAATTAAGTCAGTTTTTTAGAAAATTGCCCCTCCCGGCTAAACGGGGGGGAATAGACCCCCCCCTCCCATACGATTTTTTTCTTGTCTTAACCAGACCTACACGCTCTAGCTTTTTGGCACACTGCTCGTGGGACACCCTGTATAATAGTAATAAAATGAATTTAATTTTTGTACAATTAAAAGTAAATATCCAATAGAGAGCAAGTACTGACATGTATTGATGTAAGTCGGCACGGGTTACTGAGGTCGTACCCTCTTAACATTTTATTTATAATAGTTTTGACTTAAAAGTAAAAAATTAAGAGGATATGCGTTAAAAAAAGAACGACTTTGATTTTTTTGGGACAACCTAGTCTACATATTAACTTTTCTAAAACTTTTCTGAAGTACGGGAGTATGGCTATTAGACGGGAGTCAGTACCGTTAGAAGATGACGATTTTGGTAACGGGACGATTTTAGCAACATTCCAGCTTTCCGGGAAGGTGGAAATAGTAATGACGATGTTCAATATGTTTGTGAAATGGTGCAGAATGAATGGAAGAAGTGCTTTGATACAGGATGAATATTATCCCAGCCCATAACTTTTGATTTAATTTTTAGAACACCAAGACCTACATTTAGTTCATTAACACCTGAAAAGGAAAATGTGTTTTGGCTATTATCTGAATAGGAATTGGATAACAATTCAACGTCGTCAAGTCGTTAGTCATAAGGGGCTAACGACATCGCGTCATTTAATAAGATTTACTATTTCGATAGTAAGCCAAGGAGTATTCCTTTTCCTTTTGAAACATGTGTGCTAAAAATGTTATATACATATGTATATATGTTTTTTGTGACGTGTGTAAGATTATTCAATTTCTTAAAAGTTTATAATGAACGTGTTACCTGTGGTATTTTCCCGATTATTAGAAACTAGCTGAAGTGATGCATTTGTTTAAAAAAGAAAATAAAACTGACTTTAATAATTATAGGCCTATTCTTGCTTTCGGTTTTCCCAAAAATATTCGAAAAAGCTAGGAATATGAGAATAGTCCAGTTTTTAGGAGAAAAAAAATTAATTTTTCAGTAATTGACAATTTGGTTTTCGCTCAGTCTGTTCTACTGAAAGTGCCCCTTTTGAATTGTTGATATAATATACATATATAACGGCTTAATAGATAGGAAACGTAGTGTTTATTGACATTTTCAAAATCTACGGTATGGTGGATCACAAATTATTTGTGGGGCAAAGTACATAGGTGCGGATTTTTATAGTTGGCTTGGTTGGTATCTTTCTAATTGTGCTTAAAAAGAAGAAATTGAAGAGGTATTAAGTTCAAATAGTACGGTTTCTATGGCTGTTCCTCAAGGATGATGTTCATGGTCCCATATTTTTCTGAATAATTTATTAATTCACTTTTTCTTCATTCTTTCTTTATTATGTTTCTTAAAAACGTTACAATAATCTATGTTACCCGCCAATTTAAGTGCTTATTTGCAGGTGGTTATTCTTTCAATAGTTTTAAGGATTTTACTAGTTAAAGTTATTTTAGTTTAATTAATATGTGCTTCAACTTTGTTTTAACAGCATTTATCACTAGTCCTTGGTCGTCGCACCATCTTGAAACGTTGTTAAATTCATCCTGCATTGTTACTACTGCTGTATCAAGGGATTTGTGTTTGACGATAATTGTTATATCATCGACGTATGCAAAGGCTGTACTTTTTTTGAACACACGAAGAAGTTCATTGGTGAACAAAATAAAAAGGATTGGCCCAGCTTTGAGCCTCATGGTACACCACAATAGCTCGGTTTTTTCTTGGCTAAGTTCGTTTCTGGTTTGCACTCTTATAGTTCTTCCCGACAGATAATATTCTACCTACTTCGCTAAGATCCTTTTTATACCAATTCTACTGAGATTTTTGATGACTTTCTCATGACTCACTGTCTAGATAAAAATAGTCTAGAACGTGATGATTTTTGTTTGAACTTGCGTTTATCACATTCAAGAGCACTCCCAGTACGTTTACATTTCTGAAAACCGTATCGGTTTGGTTGTAAAACCTTGTTTTTTTCTATGAACGTGGTTATTCTTCGTAGGATTATTTCCTCCAAACATTTTTCTACAACTGGCAAAATTGCAATAGGCCTATAATTTTCAATTTGGCTTTTTATTCCGCCTTTGTAAATTGGTGTGATTATCGTCGTTTTCAATACCTTCGGAATGCTACTTTGCCTTATACTTTCGTTAATTATTGTTATAAGGGTCCGCCATCTAACGTTTTTTTTTCAAGTAGTGCTTATTTCGTGAATGGTAACACTTAGCTCATGTCTGATTTGACAGATAATTAGTTTTATCCTTCCGCTGAACCAATATGGTTGTGTATACGCTTGAACAACGCTTCGCTAAGTGGGCCTGCGATCGACTTACAGAAGATGCCGATTTTGCCAAAAAAATCATCTTTTCTGATGAAGCTCATTTTGATCTTGGCGGGTATGTAAACAAGCAAAATTGTCGCATTTGGGGCACAGAAAACCCGCACGCATACATTGAAAAGCCGGTGCACCCAAAACGAGCCACTGTTTGGTGCGGATTTTGGTCCAGAGGCATAATTGGGCCATTTTTTTTCGAAAATGAGGAACGAGTGGCCGTTACAGTCAATGGCGATCGTTATCGGGCCATGTTGAACGAATTTTTGTTCACAAAAATTGAATAGGAGGATATTGGCAACATTTGGTTTCAACAGGACGGCGCTACGTCCTACACAGCCGAAGCTACAGTCGATGTTTTGCGCCCTGTTTTCGAAGATCGCATTATCAGCCGCAGAGCTGATGTCGTTTGGCCACCTCGGAGCTGCGATTTGACACCGTTGGACTATTATTTGTGGGGTGCCGTCAAAGATAAGTGTTATGCCGACAAGCCAGAGACAATTGACGCTTTAAAGGACAATATTCGTGAAGCCATTGGTGAAATACAGCTGCACACAATCGATAATGTGCTTACAAATTGGACCGATCCTGTAGGCTACTGCATGGCCAGCCGAGGCAGCCATTTGAATGAAATTATTTTCCATTATTAACCGGAAGGATTGTACTTTCAAATAAAAAAAGAAATTTGAGAAAATATTCAGTAGTTTTTTTTATAGCATTTTCAAAAAAAAAAGTTATTTGGCGGACCCTATAGTTATTGAAACAACAAGTAAAGCATCTAGCTTAAGATCTATCGGTCTAATGTCCACTTCTGGTCCCTTGTTGATTTAAACAGCAAAGTATCCTGTACACTTCTTTTTCGCTAGCTTCCTCTACATATGTACATGTATATTGATTGGGCGAGATGAATATTTCCATGGGTTGAGGTTTTATGACCGCAGTCATTTATTATGTTGGATACTTGATTAGAAAATTGTTCAGCAAATCTGTTAGCCAGATTCTTTAGATCATTTGCGACGGGAAAATTATTCATAATAACATCATCAGTCGATTTTTTTTTCGCCTTTGTAGCTCATTTAATACATTGCAAGTTTCTCTCGGGTTGTTTTTAGCATCTGTGAATCTTTGCTTGTCAAAGTTGCTCTTTTTAACCAGATTGTTTCTATTCACTATGTTTCGAAACTGTTTGCACTCATTTTCGTAGTTTTGGTTATGTATGTTATTTTTCCACTTCCTGTAGAGCGCGTCTCTACAGGATTGTCTGATTACATCAGGTGTCATTCATAGTTTTTGTTTACGATTTTTTGTATTGGTGTATTTATTTTCTTAACAAAGATGCTGTACAAACGCTGGACGTCAGGTTCTTCACATAATCTTTGCCTTTTTTTGTCTTTGGTTTTTTGGCGATTAACTTTGTGCTTACAAATTTTGGCAGGCATAGTTTGATTATATCGTCACCTGAATGCAAGAACAAGCTAACTAGATTTTTTTAATTTTTGAGATTTCTGGGTTTTCTGCTATCTTGATCTTGGGTTCTTGCAATAACCAGGTATCTGGTTTTTCTAGCCTGCGGCCATCTATTGCATTGTACAAATATCGGACAAGCAGGCGTCTGAATTAGAGGCAAAAGGATTATCTGCTCTTTTCTCAAAACTGTGAAAATCAAGTTAACTGCTTCTTGCACTCAGGTGGCGATATTGTCTTTCAGTTTCAATGCATTTTCTTGTAGCATACATTGTGGCGTAGTGGTCGGATATGTCGGTTTCAAAAGCAGCCGATGCAATGTCTTGCTTTGTAATGTTAACATATTTGGTCGATTACTGTCGAAGTATTTGCCGTTATATTAACTCAAGTAGATTGCTTAATAACATTAGTTAATCCCTTTCAAGCCATAATCTCTGCATCACCTAAGACAATTCTACAAATTCTAATATAGCAAAGTAACAGCTTTTGCAGACATTATGACTTGTGCTTTTGTTCCTGATTCCGCTTTGAATTTTTCCCTCCCTTGTTCTGAAAAATGTTTTTATAGTCATGCTCGACTGGATTTAATTTTATGATAATTATATAGAGATTCTCGGCTTACTTTGCGTATTGATTTAACAAGTAAATTATTATTAAAAATTGATTTATCAAATAAATCTTACATAAGCTTATGTCTTTAATTGCCCCTTTCGTTCGATGATTTCGTATCTTGTTTGCTAAATTGCTTTCGTTTCTAGTACTTTACGAATTCTTGTTTATTGTAGTCTTTTTGTTTTCTTAATTGATATTTCCATTATCAGCATGTATGTATGTAGGTATATATATGTACATTATTTTCTATCCATATATCTTTATATTTCTCAAGAAAAAAAAACACAACCAAGAACAACAGCAAAGTGACGGAATCCATAAATAAGAAGATCATTAGAACCAGTATATTAAAGTTCAGGAAGATAATTTAAATATATTGAATAATGAAAATACAAGCGTTTTTCTTTTCGAACTTCAAAAACCGTTGACCGAACTCGTACAAATATTTTCTTTCTTTATTTTCACGTTACCTTGGGGCATGGTAGTCGAGCAAAAAAGCGGCACGACCGTACCATCCTTTTCTCGAAGCAGTTCAGGTCATTTTCGACCCCCTATAACTTCGTTGTGGATAAAACTAGAAGCCTGAATTTTCAGTAACCAAGCAGGCATCGTATAAGCACGGTATATTTCAAATCTCATTCGGTTTGAGCTAGTAGTTTAAGAATTATAACTAATCAAAGTTTCTTAATTTTGTCACTCACTCACTCACTCACCGATCATCAAAACTCTAAGGCACTTGTAGCAGACCTAGAAGCTTCAAATTTAGAATACGATTAGTGTTTAGTGTATAAATCAAGGAAAAACTAAAATATTTTGCAATTTCGGTCCAGTTTTCTAGATACACCAAATATTATTATTAATAGGATAGTGTCTGTATATATCCTTTTTCAATTTATCTAGATAGCGGATTTAAAAAATGTACTCCTAAAAACGTGCAACAATCAACTGGCGGTTGGGGTATTGGGTTTAGTGGTCAATATGGTTCATGTATTTGATGGAATATAAAATAAATGTCTTTTGATGAGCTTATAATTAAATCAATTTTAAAACAAATTTTAGGCATCACTCAACTCGTGATATTCATGTAAGAGCGAATGTTGAATTGATCTCTAATAGGATTCTTAAACTTAATAACACATTTAAAACGAGATGTAGTTTTGCTGACAATCCGCTTGTAAATGAATTATGTACTTATAATCGATAAATGTTGAACATTTATTATTTATTATTTATTATTTATTATTTATTATTTATTATTTATTATTTATTATTTATTATTTATTATTTATTATTTATTATTTATTTATGATATATGGATATATGTCCGCGCTGCGGCTTTCATGCTTCCAGTCCGTCACAGAAAGGCGACCACTTTCTTCCAGGCAATCTTTGGGTCTTACTGCGATATCGCAGGTTTATACACACAAATCACGTTTTAGTTAACTGACGCAAATTGTATCAGTCTGTATGGGTATAAAAATTTAAATAATCTCTATACAAATTGAATTCCATAGAAAAAGAATGGGATGTCAATAAGGTTTACTAAGCCTTACAATATTTAAAAGTTGCAAATGCTCTTTACTCTCAGATACAACTTCCACATTCGCCTCAACAATTGATTATAGGTTATATTAACGAAAAGGACAATATCCATCATATATAGGGTCCGCCAAATAACTTTTTTTTTTTTGAAAATGCTATAAAAAAAACTACTGAATATTTTCTCAAATTTCTTTTTTTATTTGAAAGTACAATCCTTCCGGTTAATAATGGAAAATAATTTCATTCAAATGGCTGCCTTGGCTGGCCATGCAGTAGCCTACACGATCGGTCCAATTTTTAAGCACATTATCGATTGTGTGCAGCTGTACTTCCCCAATGGCTTCACGAATATTGTCCTTTAAAGCGTCAATTGTCTCTGGCTTGTCGGCATAACACTTATCTTTGACGGCACCCCACAAATAATAGTCCAACGGTGTCAAATCGCAGCTCCGAGGTGGCCAACCGACATCAGCTCTGCGGCTGATAATGCGATCTTCAAAAACAGGGCGCAAAACATCGAGTGTAGCTTCGGCTGTGTGGCACGTAGCGCCGTCCTGTTGAAACCAAATGTTGCCAATATCCTCCTCTTCAATTTTTGTGAACAAAAATTCGTTCAACATGGCCCGATGACGATCGCCATTGACTGTAACGGCCACTCCTTGCTCATTTTCGAAGAAAAATTTCCTAATTATGCCTCTGGACCAAAATCCGCACCAAACAGTGGCTCGTTTTGAGTGCACCGGCTTTTCAATGTATGCGTGCGGGTTTTCTGTGCCCCAAATGCGACAATTTTGCTTGTTTACATACCCGCCAAGATCAAAATGAGCTTCATCTGAAAAGATGATTTTTTTGGCAAAATCGGCATCTTCTATAAGTCGATGATTTTCAAAGTAATGTCGCAATATTTCCCAGCGTTGTTCAAGCGTATACACAACCATATTCGTTCAGCGGAAGGATAAAACTAATTATCTGTCAAATCAGACATGAGCTAAGTGTTACCATTCACGAAATAAGCACTACTTGAAAAAACAAAACCTTAGATGGCGGACCCTTTAGTAGATCAATTAGAATCTCAAGTAGATAACGTTGTAGAAGGAAACGATGGGCTACTAACACAAGTTCATCAGAAAAAGAGGCTGACTATGAACGATACACTATTTACCCCTTGTATGAAAGGAGGAGAAACGCTCCTATTTCAGAACTCTACCAAATGCTCAAAGTCAACGCTGCTCCAATCGATTCTAGAGGTAAAGATTTAGATGTAAAGTGCTTTTCTGATCTTTATGTTGAAGGTAAATATGGGCAGTTTTATGTTCGTGAACAAAAGTTAACATTTAGTGAATATATTAAAGCAAGACTAATGTCAAAACACTCTCAATTCCGTCTAAATCAACAATATTTATTTTTTCTACTTAATGATGCTAATATACGTCAAATAAATTCAGGCATATTCTACAAAATGAATTGCGTTAATCAAAAAAAAAAAAATTACAGCTGAACAGTATTTTGAGATGCTTAATAAAGATGAGTTAGAAGGTAACTTAACAGCGATATTTGGTAGATTAAGAAATACGGAACAGTTTCGGAAAAAACCGAGAAATGATGTCAACTGTATGACACAACACTACGGGCCAGCAACCTGGTTTCTCACCATGAGTCATTCAGAATGGATGTGGGATGATTTAGGCGAGTACCTTAAGGAAGTTAATGGTCCTGAAATGGCGAACAAGAGCATTAGTAAATTAGTTGCACTAGATCCTGTCTCCACTGCTAGATTTATTGATAACAAGTTTAAAGCTATGTTAGACTTCATTATGTCATCGGATGAGCCACTTGGAAAAGTAATATTTACATTACTTTTGGAGACGAGAATATCAATCGCGTGGAGCGCAACACTTTTATTTAATGTTTTGGGTAAAAGACGCCCCCATAGTTCACGAGTCCTCGCTTGATGAGGTTGCATCATTCATTTCAGAGTACGTAACTTGTGCTATACCTGACAAGGATGTTTCACCAACACTCTATCAACGAGCTACGTCATATCAGACCCATACACATAATAAGTATTGCATGCACCAAAAGAAAACAAGAATAGATTTCGTAAAAGTTTGTCGTTTAGGATTCCCCCGCCCGGTCATAGAAGTACTTACTATATATTATTAGAGATATAATAGAATCAATAGCTGCAAGAAAAACATGATCGCCTAACAGTAGACTTTACTATATTGTACGCAAAAAAGAGTGGGTTATGGTTAATGATTATAATCCCGCGATTTCGCTAGCATGGAAGGGCAAGACATTCAATATGTATTCGAAAAAACAGCTATTTTAAATTATTACGTCACTAAATATACCACCAAAAGCGAGAAAACTCATGTTGCTGATATGTTTCAAGACATAAGCTCTACAAAATCTTTAAGAAGCCCCCTGTTTAACATTGGCCTTAGAGTTTTATCTAATAGAGTGTGCGGCTCTTTGGAAGCCAGTGACACTCTACTTGGTATTCCTTTGTACGGTACAGATCCTACCACAACAATTCGATAGCTGGATGTCAACATCTTTCGTGACCGACGGGTTTAATCTAAATCTGATACGATTATGCTGGAACCGGAGTCCACCGATATTTATAACGAGTCTTGGATTGATGACCACTATCCTAAACGGCCTAAAGAGTTGGAGACTACTACAGTTTCGTTCAAAATTACGATATTGTTAAAACACGCCCAGTCTCCTTTAAAGTCGAGTGCTACGAGGTAAATGGCGGTAAAAAGTTCCTGAAAAGATGTGCTAACCCATATTTGATCAATCACTATTTCTACGATGGAGAACAAGAGAAATACTTCTTCTCTTTACTTCTTTTATTCAAGCCATGGCGTTCCTTAGATGAACTCAAAATGGGGTGTGATACTTACACGGAGGCCTTTAATTTGGCGAAAGAAGATTTAAAAGAAGGAGTCGATTATGGAAATTCAATGATAGAGTCAAGATATAAGATACAAAAAGCATTTGCTGAGTTAAACGTTGCTGAGATAAACGAAGAAAGTGAAATTGTTGATGATGACGATGGTCCTGAAAACCCTTTAGACTTTGAAGCTGTGGAAGCTGCAAACGCAATGGATGACTTTCAGAGAATCAATCTGGTAGAAGAAGAGCAGACTGATCTTCAAAGTATGTTCGCAAAACTTAATGCCGATCAAAAAAAGTCTTCGATATGATCACAAATAAAATGGAGACAACTGATAATAACGCTGACGTTTTACGCTGTTTTGTGAGTAGAACTGGTGGCTCTGGAAAGAGCTTTTTAATAAAAACTCTGAAAGTTTGGGTTAAGACGTATTTAAACAAAAAAGTGGCAGTTAGTGCTCCAACAGGCATAGCTGCATTCAATGTAAATGGATTTACTATACACAGACTATTGCAGCTGCCTGTAGAACACAAGCAAACACCGAAGTACAAGCCACTTTCTGATGAAGTGCTCCAAGTTCTGAGATCAGATTTGAAAGAAGTAGTGTTGTTTATCAAAGACGAAGTGTCGATGATATCCAATGTTACTTTAACATATATTCATTTACGCTTGTCTGAGATATTTGACACAAGTGACGATGAGAATGGGTCGTTTCAAAAAAAAAAACATATTGTATTGTAGGTTTCGGGGATCTCTTACAGCTTCCGCCGGTAAGAGAAAAGTCACCTTTTGAAAAACTCTCAACTGCTGAAACTAACAAGTTGTTAGGTTCCCTCAGTATGCGGAATTTGTGGATTGAACTGTTCATATACGATGAACTTACTATTGACATGCGACAGCTCAATGATTCTGACTTCGTTGAAATGCTAAATAGAATAAGATAAGGTGTGACTACACAGAAAGACCGCGACTAGATTAATAACTCTAAAATCTGATTCAAATGAAAACAGATTAATTGAAATAATTGAACACCTCTCGAAACTTCTTGATAATACCGTTTGCTTATTACCTACAAAAAACAATTAAATACTGCAATGCTTAGATCTCTCCCACATCCCGAAATAAAACTTACAGATGGAGATAGCATAGATTGCCCCAGATACCTAACAAAACGAGCTCGTGAATGCATAAAAAATTATGAAGACGATGCTTCTATGACTGCGGGCCTGGAAGAGAACATAATTATAAAAATAGGAGCAAAAGTCATGTTAACGCGAAATATTGACGTGAGTCTTGGTTTAGTTAATGGTTCTATCGGTATAGTGCAAAGAGTAAAGGTTCATCCGGAAAATACAAAAATAATTAAGAAAATATACATTACATTTAATAAAGAACATGTTTACGAGCTTGGTCCGGTCAAAACTAAATTTGAAATTATTAATAGAGCTAATGTTCATCGCGAACAGTTTCCTATAGTCTATGTATAGTCTATGTATAAGTATACACAAAAGTCAGGGCCTAAGTCTAAATAATGCGCTGATGGATATCGGTTCTGCAGTATTCACATCCGGTCAAGCTTATGTGGCACTTTCGAGAGTTACAAGTCTGGGCGGCTTACATCTAATTAATGTCGACTTTGGAAATATTAAAGCGCAGGAATCCTCAATTTGTGAATACAATAGATTAAGAAACATTTACCGTCCAGACTTGACAAAAATTGTAACATCAAAGCCTCCGAGAAAAATCCATAGAGACAGGGAGTGGGCTTTGAGAAAAACTGTAGCTGAAGCTCAAGAAGTAGTACCGGAAAAGAAAAAAAAGTAGGACTATCTACAAAAAGAAGAGATGCCATCAAAAACATAACTTGTAAAAAAAACCAAGTCTCGCAACTCAGTTCTTCTACCGTAAAAAGTTGCGAGATCTATGTAATACCAAGTCGGTTAATTTATTCAGTTCCTATTTAAGGGACTTTCTGTTAGTTAGTATTACGTAATTAGCTAACTTAACAACATCTTATAGTGACCATATCAATAATATTAAAAATCTTTTATGTTTTAAATAAATAGCTTGACTTGGCAATCAATAGCTTCTTCAAGCCCCTTGTATCCCTTTTGGGCTGTAAAATGCTGTTTCTTCATTATAAGGAATCTGAAAAAATTAACAATTATTTTACTTACATATATATGTATGTATGTTGTCAGTGTACTCGACCGAGTACAGTAATATTTATATGACCCTAGTTTTATTTGAGTTGCAAATAATTAATTATGTTGTTCTTTATAACTTACTCTGACATATATTCTATACTAATGAAATGAAGAAAACACTTTATAAACAGTAGTTATTACAAGAAATCTAAAATCATTCACTAATCTCCACAGCGTTTCGGTGACACAACATAAACTGACATTTCTAAAAAAAAACTCACTTTATCCGCGTAATATTTGTCGAAATAATTGAATAGTGTTATGATGAAGTAAATTCACAATGTAGCTCAGTTTTACTTTACGAGATTTGTAACTGACACTTGGAAATATGGGTGTACTCATATGAGTAGTGACTTCTAATGGGTTAATAATTTCAATGAGCGCTTCGATTCTGTGTTGAAAACGGAACGATTATGCATTGATGAGAAAATGTGTTCCACGAAAATGATGTCTGCTTTGGGGCAATATAGTACATGTCGGCTAAACCACACAAATATGGTATGAAATTGTTTGTTCTTTGTGACAATAATGTGTTAGAAAACACAACAAATTTGGATGTGACATTGAATGTCGTTGACCGTTTATCGCAGACGATGCCTGAATTCAAAAATCGCATCCCATATTTTGATTATTTTTATACATACATATGTACATATGTACGTCGCTCCCAGTTTTGGTATATTTGCGAAGTAAAGGAATTCATTCGCTAGGAACAATTCGTGGCAATCGAGTTCCGAATTGTAAGTTATCCAACGACAAAGATAAAGGCTATTCGGAAAAGTTTGTGGGAAATGCTTTCGGAATAGATATTTCAACGGTATGGTGGAATGATACGAAGGCTGTACGCTTAGCTTCGACATACGCAGGTATAAAGCCATTTAGAGCCGCTGCTGTTGATGCTCCACCAAACAAAACAACCAGGTATAGCAGAAGGAACAAGAAATATATGTACATATACATACATATACATATACAACCATCACATTGGAAGTGTTTATCTCATGGATGGTTTATTAGTCCGTTATCATATTCACATGAAAACGAAGAAGTGAACAGTGCATACATATATATGTATGTTCTATCATTTCGTGGATATGGCTATGATGATCTCATATTTGCTTTATCGGTGAATTCATGCAAAGGGTGACAAATACACATTTGAAGCTGTCTGATTTTCACGTTGAAGAAGCTGAAGTGCTACTGTTTTGGATTGAACAACGGCTCTATCGAGACCGTGAGATTCACGTCCCTACTTCGGCTTTGGTAGGATTTTATTCCATTTTAATGTCAAGTAGTCGAAAGATGGAACGTGCTCCGCAGTCTAAATCTATGATTTTTACTCACAATCAGACTGCATTGCAAGGTTGTTACCTTGCTCTTCTCAGTAGCAGAATTGCATGCAGTAATACTCGTACAAATCATCACATTGTATCCATTCAGGAACAATGGGTGAGGAATAAGGGCCTGTATGGTCTTGGTGGTATTCGTGCTGCTACGATTCTTTATGATGAGCGATCCGAAAGGCCTAGGGTCTGCCTCATCACATCGAACACGATATCGGCAACCAAACTTGGTCAATTCTGTGAACAAGATCTGGTGGATGTTAGAGTTAGCTACAAAGCGCACGGAGAAATTGAACGCTTCGTCATGGCGTTTGCTTACTTCTCCTACGACTTGGTAGTGCCCCCGTCACCGAAGGTGGTTTCTGAACTCGTAGAGTACGGCGAAGCTAGAAGGATTGAACTCATCTTCTGTTGCGATGCTAATGCTCATAACACTGTTTGGGGCAACAGGAGGGGAGACCATCTTTTAAACTTCACTCAATCGTTTGACATTATCGAAAATAATGCTGACTCTCAACCAACTTTTGTGACGGCGCGACGACAAGAAGTGATTGACCTAACCCTGTCTAATAGGCCTGTGAAGGCCATCACTAACTTGAGAGTCTTACCAAGCCCAAGCGGAATCCGAGAAAGACCGACTGTATACGATTCGGAGGAGCTTGAGAAATCCACTCAAGCCCTGCCTAAACTCAGAACAGAGTTATTGGTGGAGCAGCGCCATCACCCACTGTTTCGAACTCGCATGTCCTGTCAAAAAACCTCCATGCAGGAAATTGGTTGCCTGGTGAACCGCTGAGCTCCAATGCCATCGCAGGAAGCCAGAAGTCTCCTGAATAGATCGCTTGAATCGAACTCGGAAGATGACTGGAATAAGTATCGATCGAAGCAAAAGCAATATAAGAAACTTATTCGTAAATCGAAGAATGATTCCTATAAGTTCTCCTGCGAAGAGATCAAATCCCTGAGCGCGACCAGCAAGTTGGTTGTATGTAACTCATTGGTAACTGCGACTGAAACGATGAAAACAACTCGGCGTAGCTGGTATATTGCGTCATTCGTGGCTACTGCTGAGGCCACTGAATTTACTGTGGCATCTTTCGATGGCTTCAAGTCGCCGGGCACTGATGGGATAAACCCTGTTATGCTGCAAAAAGGTGTAAGACAGCTGTTTCCTATTCTGAAAAGAATTTTCACTGCTAGCCTGGCACTTGCCTATATATCTACTCCTTGGCGCGCGGTGAAAGTGGTCTTTATTCCCAAAATAATGAAAGAAGATTACTCACTCGCCAAGAGTTTTAGATCAATCAGTCTTACATCCTTCTTGCTGAAAAGCATGGAGAGACTACTAGAATTGCACGTGTGCAAAGTTTCCCTTCGAATGCATCCTCTCTCGGATATGCAACATGTCCTATCAGCGCTGAATATCTTGCGAGACTGCGCTTCAAAGATTACGTACTGGGCATTTTCGTCGACATTGAGGGAGCTTTTGATAACACTACTTTCGACTGCATGTGTAACGTTGTTAGACGTTTTGTGAATAAAAACAATGCTTTTGCACAGGACATTGGTCGCTGATGCAGGCCTCAAGTCTGAAGAAAACAGGGGCTGCCCCCAAGGTGCCGTCCTGTTTCAGCTGTTATGGTACATGGTGGTCGACTCTCTGCTCGATGCGGATGATGTTGCTGTTCTCTCTGTTGGCTCATGTTTAGCGACTCAAAGCGAAGGCGGCGCGAGATGCGATCGAGGACTGGTGCACGAGTAATGGGTTGTGGGGGAGGCGCAGTGGGTAGTGTGTCAGCCGCTAACGCAAGATGAGTGAGTTCGGATCCCGATAACACCAACGCCATCGAATGATTATTTCGCGGCTTCCCTCCTCGGCGGGGTACTGGCAAAACCCCCGTTGTACACTTGCCTTAAAAAGCATCTCGGTTCTCACCGTTTGGAATCAGCATTAAGCTTTAGGTTCCGTTCACTTGTGTGAAAAATAAATCGCACACAGCATAAGTGAATAAAAAGAAGCTTGGCTCTGGCTCTTCATGAGCTCTAACGCCATCTAAGGTGTCTATCTGGCAGTACAATGGACCAGTATTTGTGTCTGAGACCTCCAACAGATAGCAGAAGCCACAAAGAAAAAATGGGTTGTCGGTTAGTCCTCCTAAGACTGATGTCGTTCTCTTCACGAGAAGGAAGAAAAATACTGGTATTACACAGCTGGCGCTAAAAGGTATTCCCATCCCGATATCCAAAGAAGCTAAGTATCTGGGAGTCATCCTAGATAGCAAACTTCTTTGGTCAAAACATGTTGAGTCCAAAACCACCAAAGCGCTGTCAGCTTTCTGGCAATGCAAAGGTGCCTTTGGCAAAACATGGGATCTACACGGCAATGATAAGACCGATAATCTCATATGCATCGGTTGTTTGGTGGAGCAGGCTAACACGCAAACACGCTGTGGCTTCACTCACCAAACTACAAAAGCTGCACGGGGGCTTTCCCCAGCACACCGGAAGCTGCTCTAGATGCTATGATGAATCTTCCACCCCTTGCGAGGGTGTGCACTGAAAACTATTTCTCGCCTAAAGAGGAATGGTCTTTGGTACAACTCGCATTGGAGTGGCAGTGTACTTGCGCGAGAAATATCCTACGACCCCTGTTCATGACTATGCCTTCCGACGCAATGACACCTGCCATCCTACTGCGCTATAATTTCACAGTTCCATTTCCATGGCGTCAGGACTGGCTTTGGCCAGACACTGAACCTAGAATGGTCTGTCTTCGCATTTTCACAGATGGTTCCAGGACTGGCAGGGGTCCGGCGCTGGAGTTTTCTTTGAGCGCGAAAACATTTGACTGCACTTCTCGTTAGGAAAGTATTCATCTGTCTTTCAATCAGAGATTTGTGCAATCCTAATGGCCATGCACTACGTTGTGAGGCACAGGTGGAAGGGAAAAAGCATATGCGTCTGCAGTGACAGCCAAGCTGCACTCAAATTTGTGTCCAACCAATTCTAAATTAGTGCATGAACTCAAGACCTTTTTGAACAAAGTTGGAAGACTTAATTCACATAGGCTTGTATGGGTTCCAGGTCACTCTGGGATCCCAGGAAATGAGATCTCCGATGAACTCGCTAGAAGGGCTTCAGAGGAAAGTTTCTCAGGAATTGGAGTCGCCTTAGGTCTACCTGCTTCCACGGTCAAATCTGACATTAACGACTCTTTAATGCACACAGTCGTAGATGGAGGGAATATCCAGGATGCTGGATGACAAAGCGCTTGCGCTCTGATGTCTGCAAGAAGTTCGCAACATTCTTCTTATCCTTGAGGAGAAATGATTGCAGAAGGCTTCCGGGCGTCATTACGGAGTATTACACTTTTGCCAAGCATCTCTACGCGCTTGGCCTACCTGTGCTGCATGCTACGGAGGAGGATGATACAGTAAATCACTTTCTCTGGGACTCTTCCGACTTCGCTCGCGCACAGTGGCGCACCCTTGGCACCGACGTGGTCGGGGCCGAATCTCTTAGCTCTACATCACTGAGGCCCCTCCTACAATGTACAATGGACCAGTATTTGTGTCTTACTGCTCCAACAGATAGTAGAAGCCTCCAACAAAAAAAAAAAAAAAAGCTAAAGTGCTTTACAACACCCAAAAGAATCTAAAAAAATCAGTTGGACGACAAGCTAAGGGTTCCCCGAGTTCACAATCGAAGGCAAACGAAAAAAAAAATACGCTCCACCTGCTGATATTCATTACTTCATAACGATGGTATTGGCCTGATATTTTGGATCGGAGCAAGAAAATAATGTGTAAAATGCAAATTTGTAAGTGTGAATTTGTGTATACAATAAATTATAATTATAAATAAAATAAGCTCTCTATGTATTTTTCTTGTTTTAGTACCCGTAAGTAGCCTAAAACGGGGCAGTCCAAAGAGGTAAACTATTGGTTTCTAGCATACAAATTAGTCAGTTAGAATTTTTTCATCGAAAAAAAAAAAAAATTGGCCGGTTAGAGGATTAACTTAACTAGAAATCAAGTTATCATAATACATATGTATGTATATTGTATTTGATGTGGCTAGATAGTCTCGATTCTGCTTCTCCAATGCGTTATAGGAACAAAAAAATATTTTGCACCAATGTTTTTGTCGTTTTATTTTTTGTTCTTCTTATTCAGTGAACTATATTGTAAGATAAAATGCTTTCGAATTACAACGCTCAATATTGTGCAAACTTATTTGACAATCAATTTTGGTCAGCCGAACAATGTAATACCTGCATTTAATAAGTATTATAATGAGGTTGTAAAGAAAGTAAATACGTTTACCTTAAATTGAAACATTATCTTTTACTAATGATAAGAAAATGACACGAAAATTTGAAGGAATTGAAAAGTGGTATACTTTAATGGGTTAATATCCACTGGCATAAATGCTTTCACAAAGATTGTATGGCATCATATTATGTTATGTCACCCCTCTTCTTGCTTGTGCGTATAACCACGTACATAAGTATAAATTCAACCCAATCAGCCAAAATTCTTTGGTTTGGATTCTTGGATTTCACACACCATCATTCTGCCTACTCCAACAATGAGCTTCACCCTGATAGCATTTAATATGATTCCAGGCTTCCTCTCTGACACAGCCGAAAATCGGAAAATTCAAACCAGAAAGGAATTCCTTTTAAATTGTGTGGTTAAATTTCATGAAAAGGTTTAGTTTCATTACAGTATGAAAGAGAATCTATATTGACAAGTCATGAAAATTCATGAACACGACTTGTTCCGCGTGAAGAATTATCCTTAAAGAGGATCCAGTTGAGAAATACTTTAGTTTGCATATTATACAATATAATGCCCAGTAGTGAACAGAAAAAAATGACATCACTTTCAAAAGAGTCCTTATCGTTATTATTATTCAGGGATATTCATTCATAAAGTATCTGCCTTTATAAATCATGATACATGCTATACTGAATGTATCAACATGATTTCTCTGCAGTCTTATCTTAGCGATTTATTGCGAATAAATATTTGACATAAAGAATACAAACAGTGATATTAAAAACACTGTATTTAAGCATGTAAGTGATGCTTATTGAATTAAGAACCCATTTAAAGTGCCACTGAACAACATGGCAGAATTGGAATTCAGGAAATTTAAAGTTTCTTTTGTTTTTGCTTAATATATTTTCGATTTTTTCGTAACAAGTATAATTAATTCAGTACTCGGCATGATATTGAATAAACAATGTAATTAAGAATTATAGTTATCAGATATTTAAATTAAATTAAAATGAACATATCAGTCAATGCTTAATCTTAACTGAAGATAAGATGTACAATACCCCGAAATTCTTTAACTCTTTCGTAAACCCTCTTCGAATTTCTATCCACGTTTTTTCTCTTTTGAAGTAACCTTCATATGTAAATCAAAGAAATCCATAAAGGAACGTCAGTTTTATATATGAAAAGCATAGCAAATAGAGTATAAAAAGGACTTCGTATATAATATAGACATTGCTCTGCGCAATGCCTACAGTATCTCGATAATATAAATCTAATTTGTTGAAGACGAGTTTTAAAACAGTTCAAAAGAATATTTCAGTAGAATTGTTTTTAGAGAAATTGGATCCTGACCTGAAAACCAGACCAAGTGGCCTATATCTCTTTTAAGAATATTGCCCGAATTAACTTCATTATCATAATTTAAGGAATTCCTGGAAATCAGGAAATAAAGGCATACATTTTTATTTGTCCGTGTCACTGTTGAAATTAGATTTCTTATTAGTATTTAAAACTAAACTTGAACTCTTCGTAAACGTCGAAACGGAGAATTTCATTGCACTTAATATTCCTTAAGATAAATAGAACTAAATAATTTGTTAAACAATTTTAATTCTCCGCGTATAGTGAAATTATAAAAATGTGTGAACAACTATAAAGGCCTTCAGCAGGCCCATTAATTTTGATATTCCGGAGGGATACGCCAACAAACATTTCCAGGAGGTTCTTTTTATTTTATAAATTAAAGGCATATACAGGATGTGCCAAAAGTAGTTACTGAAACTAAACTGTATATTTTCCCCCTTTACAATTTGAGTAGTGGCTGTACTTTGGAAGTTAGCATACCTGACGCCGGCAGTTTTATTCTCGCCTTCGTAGAAGCAACAACATTTGAATTAAGATGAGTGGCCTTTTTTTTTTTTTTTTTTTTTTATTGGAGGCTTCTACTATCTGTTGGAGCACTCAGACACAAATACTGGTCCATTGTACTACCAGACAGACACCTTGTCTTTATTGTATTTTCCCCGTTGTCCGGAGAAAAGTGAGGAGGGGCTTCAGTGATGTGGAGCTAAGAGATTCGGATCCCACCACGTCGGCCCCAAGGGTGCATCACCGTGCGCGAGCGAAGGCGGAACAGTCGCAGAGAAAGTGTTCAGCCGTGTCATCCTCCTCGCAACATGCAGCACAGGTAGGCGTCTCACTGATGCCAAGCACGTAGAGATGCTTGGCAAAAGTGTAATGGCCCGTAATGACGTCCGTTAGCCTTCTGCAATCATTTCTCCTTAAGGATAAGAAAAATGTTGCGAACGTCTTGCAGACATGACAGCGCAAGCGCTTTGTCATCCTGCATCCTGGATATTCCCTCCATCTACGACTACGAGTCGTTAATGTCAGATTTGACCGTGGAAGCAGGTAGACCTAAGGCGGGTTCAGGTCCTGAGAAACTCTCCTCTGAGCCTCTTTTAGCGAGTTCATCGGAGATTTCGTTTCCTGGGATTCCAGAGTGACCTGGAACCCATACAAGCCTAAGTGAATTTAGTCTTCCGACTTTGTTCAAAAAGTTTGGAGTTGGATAGAGGATTGGACACAGCTTTGAGTGCAGCTTGGCTGTCACTGCAGACACATATGCTTTTTCCCCTCCATCTGTGTTTCACAACATAGTGCATGGCCATTAGGATTGCGTAAATCTCCGCCTGGAAGACAGATGCATATTTTCCTAACGAGAAGTGCAGTCGAATGTTTTCGCGCTCAAAGAAAACTCCAGCGCCGGATCCCTGCCCAGTCCTGGAGCCATCTGTGAAAATGTGAAGACATTCCATTCCAGATTCAGTGTCTGGCCAACGCCAGTCCTGACGCCATGGAAATGTGACTGTGCAGTTACAGCGCAGTAGGATGACAGGTGTCATTGCGTCAGAAGGCATATCCATGAGACAGGAATCGTAGGATATTTCTCCCGCAAGTACACTTTCACTCCAATGCGAGTTGTACCAAAGACCATTCCTCTTTAGGCGAGAAATAGTTTTCAGTGCACACCCTCTGATATATATGTCAAGGGGTGGGAGATTCATCATAGCATCTAGAGCATCTCCCGGTGTGCTGGGGAAAGCCTCCGTGCAGCTGAGACAGACCGCTCTTTGGAGTTTGGTGAGTGAAGCCACAGCGTGTTTGCGTGTTAGCCTGCTCCACCAAACAACCGATGCATATGAGATTATCGGTCTTACCATTGCCGTGTAGATCCAAAGGACCTTTTTCGGCGATAAGTCCCATGTTTTGCCAAAGGCACCTTTGCATTGCCAGAAAGCTGACAGCGCTTTGGTGGTTTTCGACTCAACATGTTTTGACCAAAGAAGTTTGCTATCTAGAAGTACTCTCAGATACTTAGCTTCCTTGGATATCGGAATGGGGATTCCTTTTAGCACCAGCTGAGTAATGCCAGTTGTTTTTCTCCTTCTCGCGAAGAGAACGACATCAGTCTTAAGACGATGAGTGGCCTTACGATGGAAGAACAAGTTTGTCTTGTCGAGTGCTTCTATTCTAGAGGAAAAGTGTATAGTGCTGCTTATAGGGGATTTCGTACTAAGTACAGAACGCATAGAGTTGCGAGCGAAAACACTCTTAAAAGGGGAGAACGTATTACGCAATTATTTACATGTTTTGCTTCAGCCAGTGGCAAGGCACTTTTTGACATTTTTCTTGAAACTTAAATGTTTCTTTATTATATTTTTTTACAGAGTTATCGACAATTTTGACCTGGAACCTTACAAGACCGTAGACACGATATATAGGCCGACCCGTATAAAAGACACAGATAAAAATGTCGAGAGTATTTCAGACTATTTCAAGGTTAATCCAAATGCGACAATTTGGAAAGCTGCTCAAGCCTTGAAAATATCTAAAACATCACTACATAAAATCTTAAAAAAATTTGGTGAATATGCATCCGTATAAAATAAGTTTTCCTCAGCTGTTATCCGAACATTCTATGAAACAACGTGTTAAATTTTACAAAACGATAATAAGAATGTTTGAGGACAGAGGACTTGATGAAAAATCGATAATTTTTACAGATAAAGCACATTTAATTATGTTAACCCATACAATTGCCGATTTTGGGGATCAAAAAATCCAAATATTTTCGTATCCAAACCTTTATGCCCCCAAAAAGTTCTAAAGGAATTTACTTTATTTTTTTTTATTTATTTACATATTTGTTTATAAGTCTGTGAAAGATAAACTGAATGCATAGAATTTAGTGCTTTGACAAACAAAAAGGAAACGAATATAAGAATACAAAGGACGGAAAGTATGTTTGAAAGACTACATTAACATCTATAATATAATAAATATAAATATAAATATAAAACATAAAAATGTGTTTGCTTGAAAAGTTAAAAAGACAAGATTCTATGTGTAGTATAGTAAATAAGAAGAGTAAAATTTAAATTTAATTATAAGTTAAGTTTAAGTGAAGTTTCTCTGGTTTGTGAGGAAAAGCTGTAACTCGCTCCTAAATCGAGGTGTGCCATCAGGGTGCGCAGAAGTGAGTTCCACAAGCGGACAGCTGCAATTAAAAATTGCCTCTCAGATGTTAGACAAGAGAAACGCAGTAGAATTAAGCTGACAGAGATGTTGGATGTTGGAAACTGTATTTTATTAAAGAGATATGCCGGTTCTTTTGTATTGATAATATTAGAAAGAAAGATAACTGTGCGAAACCTTAGGTAGCTCTGAAAGGGCATATTCAGTAAACTCTTAGCCAAATATGAGGTGTGATCATATCTTCTTAGATTATACATATACATAGTGGATAGTACTATTGAATGCTACTTGCAGCTTGCGTTCACTTTCAAAATCACAATTGCCATAAATCTCACATCCACACATAAGCACAGGGATTACCAATGCTTTGGCCAGTATTATTCTTGTTCTGAGGGATGTAAACATTTGCGTAATCCATAATGATCGGAGGCCACCATAAGCTCTTCCAACTACAAAATTTATGTGGTTGTTCCACAGAACAATCACAAGTTACATAGCCACTGTCAAATTTTTCTCGTATATCTTCAATACGAAATCCGGATTGAACTAGAACCAGGAAGTAGTTACGTTGCAAGTAGTCATTCAGTTGGTTATGCATAATTCGCTCACAGACTTTTGAGAGAAATGGCAGAATCGATATAGGCCTAAGCTCATCAGCTATTGAGTTCTTGGGGATTAGTATGATTTTATCCATTTTCGATTGGCGAGGGAAGATGCTAGTCATAAATATAGTATTAATTACGCGAGTGATATATGACAACAGTAATGGCAAAACAAAGACCGGATGAACTCCATCGTCCTCCACAACATTATATTTCACTGATAAAATACTTTTGACAATATCGTGTCATTAACCCTTGAAAAACTAAAAGATGAATCTGGCTGAGGCACAACTGCGTCAGCAGTATTATAGGAGTTTATTGCTAAAACTGCATGAGGTGGAATAGATAGCAACCGCGATTAAGTTAATTGCAGTCGATGTTAGTCGTATAATCCAATTCTTGTTTGCCTATCCCTAAATTACGGAGGTTACTCCAAATCTGGCGCCCATCCACATCCGAATTTAAGCAGGTTGAATAAAATTGTGTCTTTGCAACTCTTATTTCACGAATAACCTCATTTCTTAAATTTTTATATATGGAGCTCTTCCACACGGAAACGTATCCATCTTGGATAAGCTTGATCGCGTTGCATCATTCATTCTAGGATATGGTTCGTCAACCATGCCTTATGGTTTTCCTTAACTTTCCCAGTTTTGATTGGGGCGTGCAACTCAAGGAGAAGATTTATATACCTGTGGATAAAATCCACTTGTTCGTCCGGTGAGGGCATAGTGTAAACCAAATTTCATGGAGTGCTATTAATATGCTCCCGAAGACAAGATATATCCACATTTTTAAAATCTCGATACGTATTTGTCCTGCAAGCGCGGACATTCATGTCTAAGTCATAAGTTAGGAAGATGAGGTCATGCTTAGAAAATGCTAGTGCAGAAGACTGATCGTAAAGTAGTATGTTGTCGGTATTATTTACAAAAAAAAAATCTAACAGTGTACCCGAAGAGCTCGCAAAATGAATAGGGACCTGAGTATTTACCGGATGTAGATCATAAGAACTCATATTTTCAATTAAACTACTTTCAGTTAGCAGATTATTGTTAAAATCACCACAGATAATAATATTAGCTGAGCTAGTTGATACTTCCTATTTACCTTCAATTTCTTGAATCAACAGTCACTGGCGAGACTAACAAGAACCTTCTGGAAACTAAATTCATTCCAAATACAAAGAAAAACGGTTTGATGGAAAATGTTCACTTTATGCAAGACGGAGAGCCGCCACACCGGACGCAGGAGGTTTTTGAGGCACTATATATATATAACATAAAGTTTATGACGCTCCTGTCATCGGTCACGGATACTCCAAATTTACACAAGGGGGAAAAAAATTACCGCCATATTCACCGGATTTGAACTCTTATGATTTTTTCCTTTGGGTCTACCTCAAAGATAAATGCTATGCTGAGAGCCCTCAAACTGTAGATGATTTCGCGCGCGATCAAGACAACCGTGAATGGCCTCTGTAAAAGTTTCTATATAAAAGCGCCCGTTTTTACTTCACATATTATTTTTTTTTATATTCATTATTCATCTTACAACATTGGACAATAAAAGTAATACATATTAACAAAAACAAACTTAATGATTATTATAATATTGATAGTTATAGTGACATTTTGTATTAAATAATTAAGTATAATATTGATAAATTACCTTATACATAGGAGTATATAAATATTCGGAACTATAAGATTTGAGGTAAATACTATTATATAGAAAATTAACATATGTACACGTTAAGTAATAAATGGAACTAAATCAATGAAACAATTAAAAAAAAAAAACGGTACTAGTTATAAACAAATTAGTGTAGATCAACAAAACCTCGATTTGGCTCTAACGTTTTGGAAGAAAGATGATAAGGTAGAGTTCGACAAATACATATATGCAGGAAAAGTATTAAAAAGGATACGATGGAGTAATAGTTTCTTAGATGAGTGGTACGGACTTCGCGTAATTCGAACATCGGAATTGGACTTTGTAAAATAAATAACCACCTCTCATAAAGAATATTTTAGATGTCTTAAAATAGTATAAATGTCTGACAGGCAAAATGTTGAATGATCTAAACAGACCCATTGAAGGGGTTAATCGGTTAACTCCACATATCTTCCTTATAGCATATTTCTGTCATCGTCTGTTGATTTGCATGTCGGGTTGCCTATTGATTTCAGTTTCTAGTTTATCGAAGTTGCTGATGGGGAAGTTTGAAAAACATCCTGTTTTGTACAATTATTACTTTCCTATCAAGGCACTGAGAAAACCTTCCGGAAATCTGTCGCAGCCACAATTCGAGTAGGAACAAAGACTTTCCGTAGGCGATGATGGGGGTGATGACGGCCCGCCATCAGAAACTCCTTTATCATCACCATCTTCACAACCACGTCCAAGGTCATCATCATGTAGTTCAACTTCAACATCAGCATTGCCACAGCATCGGGATCACCGGTCCGAGCCAATCAAACAACATAAACCAAAGAAGAAGCGTGCTGCGAAGAATGATGATGTGGACAAAGCTTTCATAGAATATTTAGACCGTAAAAAGGCGACTTCATTGGCCAATGGTAAACAGGTGGCTACAGAGCCCAGAAAGTAAGCATTCAAAATGTTCCTTCTCAGCATACTTCCAGATCTTATGCCAATTGATGATCAAGAAGTGCGAATGGATGATCAAACATTTTGAATCAAAAAGTTCTAACTGTTTAGCTGTAACAAATAAACAGTTCTGGGACATTGTTTTCAAGGTATGGGTGTACCCGAAACCTTTTTAATTTTCTTCTCTTCCTTCTGAAATAGTAATACAATATGATGGTTTCATCATCGCTCGAGTCTCCCGAAGACATTTCACGCCCGGTGCCCATGACGACACTAAACGAACTAGAGATTTTGATTGTTGATGAGTTTCCGCGTGTGTGTAGTCAAGTCTCCGCTGAGTCCGTAACTGGTCTGTAACCCGAGTTGCCAACCGGTTTAGTTTTTTTCCAGTTGCTCCGTATACATTGGACCTTATTGCTGATAGAAAACGTGTGTTTGGCAAACCAGATACGCAGTAAATGGACATCGTGATTCATGTCAGCCACAAGGTCCAAAGTACTAGGTGAGTTAAAAGTTAAGTCAAGATCATCTGCTGAGATCTTTAGCTGAGAATGGGAGGTTGAACAAAGAATTTATATAAATGAGGAACAAAATTTGACCGAGGACCGACCCTTGGGAAACACCAATGTTGGAAACCCTGATATTGCTGATTTTGTCCTCTATTTCAACCTTCTGGGTTCTATTCTGAAGGTACGACTTAAACCAGTTATACATAATACCGCGGAATCCAGCAGACTGAAATCTGAATAAGAGAATAGAATGGTCTATGGTATCGAAGTCCACAAACCAGGCCCTTAACTTAGAAACAGAAATCTAGGAGAGCATCTTTAGTAGAAAGCCCTTCCCTGAACCCGTACTGTCTTGCACTGAAAAATTTATTTCTGTCCAGATAACGCAGCATTATATTTTTAACAGTTTTTTTTCAAATATTATTCATATCGAAGACAGCAGAGAAATAGGTCTGGTTGCAAGCCTCTTTTTTATCACCTTTTCTAAAAACAGGAATCACACTTTTTAATTTTATGGGAAAAAACACTGGTACAAATTTGAATTAAATTAAACAAATGAGTTAGGATATCGGATCATTTTAAAAATATCACAATCATCACCACAAGCATGTGAATTGTTAAAAGAGTTGATCAAACTATTGACCTCTGAAGAAGATATAGTGTTAAAGAATAAGAAGTGTCATTACTGTAACAACGGCCGCATAAATCACTCGAGTCAGAAAAATTACCAACCGAACCAAAAAAAAAATTATTGAAAAAGTTAGCAACAGTTGTCGGATCATCAAACTCGACACCATAGCTAATAAGTAAAATGGGGTTGGAGGTTTTAGAGGCTTCCGAGTTAATTATGCTGTTTATACTATAGCTTTTCATTCCTTTTAGGGTTACCTAGAGATTTATTTATGAACGAGTGATAATATTTATCACGACATTAACCGAATTTGATAGTTTACTCTTTTACACAAGTTTTCAGGAATTTTTTAACGAACTTTCAGGGATGAGTTTGATGGATGCTTATGACGTTTTTTACCAAACTTATTTTTATTTTTTATTTTTAAAGAATAGATAGGTTAATCCAGGATTTCAATTTCATTTCCGATTTCTTAATTGACCAGTTATAGCTGTAGATTGTAATATAAGACTATAGCGTACCTAAGAACAAAACATAAACATTTGAAGCATTACTTTCAACAAGGACAGTATCCCAATTTTCGAAACGCAAGGCATTATTCAACATACCAAAGTTAATCTTTGTAAGAAAAGATGTAGATATGGTTTGTTTGTGGTGCTTCAATATTTTCAAGCTGTTAACTCTTTGGGCGTATCTGGTACAAAATTTGTACCACGTTTTCATATACTATTGCGCAGCGGTGGTACAATTTTTGAACCACGTATGTTTTAATTTTTCCCTACAGCTACAAAGGTTCAAAAATCATACCCCACACTGAAATATCTCTTATAATTATTATTTTTTGATTTTGTTTTGACTTCACGATTGTTTTGTTATTTTCAGTGCATACATTTTTCATTATTGTGTGTGAACTAGGGTTGTAAGCATAATTTTTTTTTCAAAGTGAATTGTGCGTTAGTTTTATTTCGATTCCCGTAAAACAAAGCAATTTCACAACAATTAATCCTCTTGGTGGTAAGTATTAGCTTTTATTTTCTATTAGGACTGAAAGTTCTCTGTCAATATGGACATGTGATGTGGTATTTATTTTAGACCACTGCTAAAGTTGCTATATTTTTTTTATTTTTTTTGTCTTTGTCATCAGTATGCAAAATGAATGCAGATTATATAAGAAGATTGTTAAATGAGCAGGATATTCCTTCCGATCCTGAATCTATTGTTGACGAAATCGTTGAAGAGGAAAATATACCAACAGTTAGCAGCAACATAATTGCTACTTATAGTTCATCGGATTCCGATGACGAAGACAATTTACCGTTGTCGCAATTACATCAAACTTTCTATAAAGAACATTTTGTACATAATCAACAAGCAACAAACACACGAACTTGGGGAAAAAATTGCAAACCGTCACCGGCAGGTGAGTTTACCGATTGTGAAGGTCTTACAGACTATGTTTTACAAATTCCTGAAAAACGCCAATTAGACTTTTTGAACTGTTGCTCACAGATAGTTTTGTAAGTCATATAGTTTTGCAAACTAACCTATACGCTGAACAAAAACATATAAATGCTGGAAAAAGATACATTCCAACCACAGCTAAAGAGATAAGAGCATTTATGGCCAATAATTTGTTGATGGGCATAAAAAAATCATCAAGTTACAAAGACTATTGGTCAAGTGATCCTTTGTTACGGGACACTTACATACATCTCATCCATAATGAGTCTAAAGAGGTTTGAGTTTCTACTTTCAAATTTTCATTTAAATGACAACTCCGTAATTCCCCCAAGGTCAAGTCAGTCATATGATAAACTTTATAAGGTAAGACCGTTATTAGAAACTTTGGGGGAAAATTTTTGTAAATGCCTAAATCCGTCAAAAGAAATAGCTATTGACGAATCAATGATTAAATTTAAGGGCAGGAGTTCACTCAGACAATATATGCCCAAGAAACCAATGAAAAGAGGATATAAGGTTTGGATTCTAGCTGATAAAAACGGCTATTGCTGGCAATTTGAAATTTATACCGGTAAATCTCCTACCGGTGGCATTGAAACCAACCTCGGTGCAAGAGTAGTACAAAATTTAACAGCAGAACTCGGAAATAAAAATCACTTATGCTTTTTTGACAATTTTTTTACAAGTGTGCCATTAATGGAAAATCTAAGAGCAAGGAAGATCTATGCATGTGGTACAGTTAACGTGACACGAAAATGTTTACCAAATTTTAAGACTGATAAGGAGTTGAAACGTGGAGAATGGGATTGGTACACCACTAAGGAGTTAGCAGCAATCAAATGGAAAGATAAAAGGAGTGTTCATATCCTCTCGAACTATCATGATCCAGAGGAATATATTGAGTTGCAGAGAAAAGAGAAAACTGGTGAGATAATAAGTATTTCTTCAACTCAGGCGGTGAAAGACTATAACGCCAACATGAATTTTGTTGATCGTTTCGATCAGTTGCTGTCTTCTTACAAAATAGATAGAAAAAGCCTGAAGTGGTGGCAACGAATTTTTTTCTATTTTTTGGACGCATGCATAGTTAATTCTTATATAATTTACAAATTAACGGGAGAACCACAGCTAACTGCAAAACAGTTCCGACTATAAGTAATTCAAGGCTTATTTGTAGAAACCATCGTTGCAAGGAACAAGAGGACTTCAATGAATACCAGTCATTCGGCAATACCGGTTGTTGCATTAAAAAAATCAAAACCATTTGTCCCACTTCAAGTCAGGACTACAAGTTCTTCTCACCAGCCAGTTCGTGACACTCGGAGAAGATGTGCTCTTAGCAGTTCTACCAAAAAACAGGTGCGAACTGACTGGATTTGTGCAATTTGTAGGGTTCCCCTTTGCCTAAGCAAATCTAAATCTTGTTTCCAGGATTACCATATGGCTGGTACCAGCAGCGACGTCGGTACATAAAATGTACCACATATTTTTCACCTTAATTCCTAAAAATATGAAATGATTTTCTTTTTTTTTCACTTTTTTTGTTAATTATAATGTTCAACTTTAAAATAAATGACTTTAATAAAAAAAAAAAAAAAAAAAAAAATTTGCCACACTAGGGGGTATACAATTCTTTATTTTGCCGTCGCCCAAAGAGTTAAACAATATTCCAATATTTTGTTCCCATTTTGTTTTAATTTTATTTATTAATATTAATAATAAAAAGAGAAAGAAAAAGTAGTATCTAATGTAAATATGAATAACAAATATGCTAGTTGTCTTGACATGACAGAAGATACTGTTTCTTTCTTTTCTTCTTTTTTAAACTTGTGTATATCGCTTAGAGTTCTTAGAGAGCGAGGTATTTAATATCCGAAGAGGGATGGCAACGATAAAGAATTATCTTTCAGATATTAAATAATTATATCTCGGTATCATAAGATAAGTGGATCTGTTTGATGCTGAGAATTGTAAGTTATGGTGGGGAAGACTGTCGTATATTAAGGATATTGAAGAGGAAAATCAGAGTGCGAAACTTAAGATACCTTTAAAATGCATGCCCAAGACTTTTGATGAGAAATGTGAGACATGATGATACTTTAAAGCAACTTGTAATTTGCGTGTGCATGCTGAATCACAATTTCAACATAATTCACACCCATGCATAAGTATTATAATTAATATGGATTTTACTGATATGATTCGTGTGTCTGTTGGTGTAATTGGTTGTGCTGTCCATAGGGTTCGTAAAACGCCTTCCCTACAATAGTAAGAAAACCGACATTTAATTTTGTTGGTGAAATAACCAGGCATTTGGACTTATTAGGGTTGTGTGTCAAGCCATTATTCAAGAACCAGCAAATATGTGTTTAATTTCGAGCCCACGATTTTCTATAAGACCAAACGGACAACGATAAATTTGGACATCATTGGCATAAATGTGTGTGATCCAGAATCTCATTTATATATGAGGAGAATAAGAGGTACCCCTCGAGTTAAATTGAGAAAAAAAGGTAAGGTATTTCGAAGTATTAGAAGTATGAAACAATTTACTTCATTTTTATCTAAGCTACATCGAATATTTTCAACAACTTTCACAATAGCAGTTATACAACTGTGTTTTGCTCGGAAGCCTGATTGTACATGGGTTAACATTTTGTTGTGAATAAGGTACTCGTCGAGTTTCTTTTTCATTATTCGCTCTCATATTTGGAAAGAAATGGAGAGATGGGAATTGGTAGAAATTCGTCTCCAGTTGAGTTTATCGATAATGGTATTACTTTAGCCATTGTAGAATGGTTTTGATAAAAACTGAATAAATTTCATCCACTTCAAATGCAATTTTAGATAAAAACCTTTCGACTAGGTGTACGAAAAGAATAACTTTGTGTAGGACAAACTGGGACAGAAAACCTTCACCTAAACACCTTTTGTTTTTACATGTGATGACAGTGCAGATGTGTGCAGATGTTTAGGTGGTGGTTTGCTGTCCCAGTTTTTCCTACACAAAGTTATTCTTTTCGTACACCTAGATGTCGAAGGCTACTCCACAGATTTCGACTACACAGGGTGGATTTTTTTATTTATTTATTTATTTATCTACAATCACTTAAGTGCTAACAGATATAGAAATATGATACATACATATGTATATAATAATTGATAAACTATTGCAAATACGAAATAGACTTAAAGCTAAGATTTTAAATTGACTTCGATCTAAATGAATGTCCGCAAGATTGCTGACGTCGTTAAAAACTTTAACAGTGCATGTAAGAGGTTCATTTGTACCATAATTAGTCCCATGACAGTCCACAAAAAGAAGATGTCTTATTCTCAAAGGCCTTGCAGCGACGTAAAGTCGTATTTGTGACAAGAGAGTAGGGCATCTTATGTGATAACAGAATAAATCTCTAACAAACATTATATCATGTAAAGTGCGCCTAGTTTTCAATGATTTTATGCCAAGAAGTAAACATATGGCTTCATAGTTGGGGCAAAAATTTCAATGCAATTTGTGAAAAATAAATCTTGTGAAACGCCTTTGGACACGTTCGATTCGATCGGAGTCAGTACACCGACTGGTATTCCAAATGATAACTGCGTACTCAAGATGAGGACTAACGAGGGAGGTGTACAATGACAAGAGAGAAAAAGAACGCTCTACAATTCCTCTTAATAAAACCCATAGTCGAGTTGGCCTTAGCTAGAATACGGTTTACGTTTTTAAATGAGAACGTGGTATCCAACACAACACCCAAATCTTTAACTTCGGTAATACGGGATATAGATTGAGAACCAATGAAGTAATCAAAGTTGATTATGGAGAGGGACTTGGAAAAGGATATGAAGTTGCATTTATTTATATTCAGCTTTCAAGCATTAGCATTGCACCATTCCGAGATTCTATTTAAGTCTGATTATAGCAGTTGGCAATCAGTTATGTTCCTAACGGCTTCAAATAGTTTTAGGTCGTCGGCAAACAATAAACATTCTCCATATTTCACCACTTGAACAATGTCGCGAATAAAGATGACGAAAAGCTGTGGGCCCAAATGGCTCCCTTGTGGAACCCCAGAATTGCAAGTTATTTCTCTAGAAATAGTGTTACCGATTTTGACCTGTTGAGCCGAGCGTGATTTATAGAATCAAACGCTTTGCTGAAATCAGTATAAATGGTGTCTATTTGGTTCCTTGTCTCCAAACGTTTTAAGACATGAGATGAAAACAGTGCCAAATTTGAGGTAGTGGAACGACCCGAGACAAAACCGTGTTGCTCATCCGGCAGATGTTCTTTAATAAGAAATTAAATTTTTGTTTTTATGATGCTTTCGAATAATTTGGGAATTGCGTAGAGCTTACAAATTCCTCTGTAATTTTCAATGTTACTTTTAGATCCAGATTTGTGGATGTGAACCAAGAATGATGTCTTCCAAATATCGAGAACTAGGCCATCCGAGAGGGAAGGGTTGAAAATACGATGCAGTGGAAAGGAGAGCGATCCGCAGCATTTATTCAGTAAGAGGGAAGGAATACCATCTGATTAGTTGAGTTAAAGTTAAAGATCCGATGTCGACACAATTGGAAGAGTAGACAGGAAGTGTACTATTTTGGTAGTAGTATATACTGACTGAAAAAAAATTGCAAAGAATTCGAGGGTGGATTCCATATTGTTCGATTCTAAATTTCTAAAATGCATTGAATTTAGATTCCCGTTGACTTTCTTTTTGAATTGATAAAGTGCCAGAATGTCCTACTGTCATATTTGATATTACGTTCGATACGCATGATATAACTTTTGTCGAGGAATTGTTGAGGACATTAAAATCTATACGTAGTTTGCTAAAAGTTGCATAATCTGTGCTAGAATTGGATTGTTTAACTGCCTCAAATGCTTTATTTTTCAGACTTTTTAGAGTAGCTATTGTAGATGTCTATTGTGCTAACAGGGCTCATTCGAATTTCTATAGGACGGGAGTGGGACAAATCTCGAAAACCCATCTGTTAATATATCAATAAAGCGCGCATACATATACTTTAAGTTTAAATTGGACATTTCGTCGATCCAGTTGACATTATTGAAAAAATTATTCAGTTCCATTTAATTTGCCTTGGAAAAATTTAAATATTTCACGTTATGATCAAATTTAGGTATCACGTAGTGGAGCAGAGATAATTCAATAAAAATTTCATTGTGATTTTAATCTCCTGGAGAAGAATTGTACTTTTGCCGCCCTAATCTCTTGAACAACCATGTCATGGAAAGATTTGTATATGAGGTGAAATTCTTCTATACGAAAACGCTTCCACCGATTATATGCCGGATCACGCTGTTTAATTAAGTGCCGAATTTCATTTGAGAACCAAGGTTGTGCTAAGTTTTTAATTATTTTAGTTTTTGACGGAACATATGGGTTGAAGAGAGAATTAATATTTGAATGGAGAAATTGTAACTGGTTATCATTCAATAAAATTATTCCCATGGGATAACAATTGTGCTCTGTTAATTGTATTTATTTTAGTATATATGTACTGTACTGAAATGTCACAGTTTGTGTTTGATTATGTACACGAAAGTCATAAGTAAGAAAAATGATATCATGCTTAGAAGAAGCTGATGCGGAGAGTTGATCATAAAACAGCTCATTATCAGTATATTTAACGAAAAAAACAGCAAGTGCTCATAGTATTGACATGATGAATAGGAGTGGAAGAATTTACCGGATGTACGAGGGTGGTCCGATAAGTACTTTGCCTACAAATGAAAAACAAACATTTTGGAGAAATGGCTTTTTATATTTTAATATAGTCTCCTTTTAGCTCGATACACTTGGCCCAGCAATGCGCCAACTTCTTTGACCCGTCTGAAAAATACGTTTTCTGGAGGTCTGCAAAGTAGGCCTCCGTGGCGACCTCCTCATTCGACTGAAATTTCTGCCCGGCGAGTGACTTTTTCAAGTTTGGAAACAAAAAGAAGTCGCACGGGGCCAAATCTGGAGAATATGGTGGATGGGGCAGCAGTTCGTAGCCAAATTCGACGAATTTGGCCGTGGCGATGGCGGAGGTATAAGCCGGTGCGTTATTATGGTGGAAGAGCATTTTTTTCTTCGCCAAGTGGGCCGTTTTTTCTTCAATTCGGCGTCGAATCGGGCCAATAATTTGACATAGTACGGCTCTGTGACCGTTTTGCCATTCTCCAGGTAGTCAATGTGGATCACATCTTGTGAATCCCAGAAAACAGTGGCCATCACCTTTCCGGCCGATGGGACAGTCTTCGCCTTCTTCGGAGCACGTTCGCGAATGAAGTCCACTGTTTCGACTGTTACTTGGTCTCCGGTGTGTACCAGTGGATCCATATTTCGTCGACTTTCACGAAACGACGAAGAAACTCCTTCAGATTGCGCTTAAACAGCGTCAAACAATGCTCTGAAGTGGTCTCACGGTTGCGCTTGTTGTCCAAAGTGAGCAAACGCGGCACCCATCGCGCCGACAGCTTTCTCATGCCCAAACTTTCATGTAGGATATGACCCACGCGATCTTTTGAAATGCCTACTATCTCAGCTATCTCACGCACCTTCAATCGGCGCCAATACGAGATCGTGGATTTTTGTCACGTTATCCTCCGTGGTAGTCGTTTTCGGGGCACCTGGACGTGGCTCATCAAAAACCGACGTGCGACCACGTTGAAACTCGTTAAACCAATTTTTGATGGTTGCCATCGAAGGAGAAGAGTCACCCTACACAGCATCTTTGTTTTCGCTGCGCGATTTGCCTTCCAAAAACAAGAATCGAATCACCAACCGATATTGCTCTTTTTCCATTTTTCTAAAATCTGTGGACACTCCCATTTGCACACGCGGTCAAAACAAAACTACGAGTCCGATCCAGCTTAAATTTCGACAGCCGTCTACAATGACTCTTGCGATACTGGCGCCATCTGGCAGTGGGGCTAAGTAGGTACTTATCGGACCACCTTCGTAAGTCAAAAGGTTTCACTCTTTTATTTTAAATTCTAAATTCATTTTTATTAAACTTTGCTTATAACTATCTTCTCTCCTTAGATGTCGTTACGATTTGTTTTTCACACAAGTAAACGGGGCCTACAGATTCATGTCGATTCCGAACGGCGAGCTGAGAAGCTTTTCTTTCAAGGCAAATTTACTACGAACATTCGATGGCGTTGGTGTTATCGAGATTCGAGCTCGCTCATCGTGTGTCAGTGGCAGGCACACTACCCACTGCGTTACGGTGCTCTTATAACTATCTTACGCAAGACTAAAATACTTTAAACCAGCTTAACTATCCTTACAAATCTAAATAACTTATTGGCCCTAAGCGGACAATCTAAAATAAACAGTACATTATAAATCTATGTTTTTCGATAACTATACATATATAAACCTATCATATCTTAAGCTAAGAAAAAATTATTTTATTATAAAACCTAATATATGATCCTTTTCTGTATTTATATATAAAACTTGAACCTACCTTAAATTAACTAATCCTAACTAAACTTAACTTACTCTTACTTAACTAAAAAATATATATATAAATATATACTTTATAAAAAGGTTTTTCTAAGAAAAAAGTGGTTCGGGTTTTTTTTTAATTTCTCAAAAACTACAAGATATTTTTGCATCTGGTTTTCTGTTTTTAACTAAAAACTAATAAGAGAATTGAATTTTTGAAAAAAAAAATTAGTACTTAATTACATACAATTTTGAAAAAAAATAGTTCGAAATTTTTTTTCAAAATTTTGAGTTTGCCGATGATACGTGTATTTACACGTCCGATGTAGTTGGTTCTACTATAGAAACCAACCTACAGTCGGGACTAAACACTATTGTAGGATATTGTAACAGGTGGAAAATTAAAGTCAATGCTGATAAGACACAAGCTATCTTTTTCACGAAAAAAAAGAAAGCAATGTTTTTTACCAAGCAATAATTTAATAATCAACAACGACATTACAATCTGGTCGGACACTGTAAAATATCTAGGTATTACATTAGATAAGAAACTGACATATAACAATCATGTCTCGGACACCATTAGCAAAATTAATAAGACAATTAAAATGATGTATCCTCTTATTAACAGGAAGTCAATGTTAAGTCAGGAGAACAAACTGATAATATTTAAAACAATTTTTTGTTCTTTTATGTTTTATGGCTGTCCAGTCTGGGGAAAATGTGCAATAACACACATTAAAAGAATGCAGATAGCGCAAAACAAGCTACTCAAAATGATGCTTAAACTTCCATGGCATTTCTCTACGCTAAGACTTCACGATATGGCCAATATCGATTTTGTTTCTACTAGAGTAAATAGATTAAATGCCAAATACAAAATGAGTTGTGAGATGTCAGATAACATCCTTATTAATAACTTAGTCGCCAATCACACTAATTAAAATCGCAATTGTACCTTCTCTATACCTATTTCATATCTATTATTATTTATTTATTTATTTACTTATTTATTTATTTATTTATCTATTTATTTATTTATTTATTATTTATTTTATTTATTTATTTATCTATTTATTTATTTATTTATTATTTATTTTATTTATTTATCTATTTATTTATTTATTTATTATATATTTTATTTATTACACATATTTTATACACTTAATTGTTTTATATTTATTTATTTATTACCTACTTATTTATTTTCCTTATTTATTATTTAGTATTATTTGATTATTACACGTTTTTTATTTTTTATTATTTTTTGGTTATAATTTACTTATTCGTATGTCTGTATAAATATTATTATTCTTTTTTGTTATTATTTCTTAATAATTGTCAACAAATATATATATATATATATATATATTTATATATATGTATATATATATATATATATATATAGATATACATTATATATATACATTATATATATATATATATTTTTTTTTTTTTTTTGCAAATGAGAGGTTTTTCTAACCATTTTCCTCTCGGTAAAAGATTTCGCTTCATCATAACTCTTGAGATCCATAATATATCATTATTCAGATGTAAGACTTAAGTCACAACTCTGTGTAAATTGTGCAATTACAACCAAATGTAATGTAATAAATGTAAATGTAAAGAAGTTGGAGCATCGCTGGGTAAAGTGTATCGAACTAAAAGGAGACTTTATTGGAAAATAAATCGCCATTTCTCCAATTTTTTTGTTTTTCTCTTGTAGGCTAAGTACTTATCGGACCACCCTCGTATTTGCCGTCTACAATATGTGATTATTTTTTTTTCTATTATATCGAAAGATTTACAACTCACAATAGTGAACGAAATAAAAGAAGATAAATTTTACTCTCTAATTATTGATTCAACACCTGATATATCTTACGTAGCCCAGCTGGCCGTCATTATTCGCTATGTTCTTCCAAGTGGTATAAAAGAAAGATTTTTGGGATTTCTATCTATATTTTCTCATACTGGTGAAAACTTTCAGAAAGTTATTTTAGAATTTTGAAATAATATAGATTTAGACATCACTAACTGTCGGAAACAAAGTTATGATAATGCGTTCAATATGTCAGGTAAATAAGCAAATAAGGGACTCCAATGCAAAATAAAACAACATCTTTTTTTCTGCCCATTTTATACCATGCGAAAATCATTCATTAAATTTAGTTGGAAATGCTGCTGTCGAAAGTTGCATGGAAATTACCACTTTTTACAATATCGTTCTGGAATTGTGCGTATTTTTTTCAAGTTCTACACATAGGTGGAATGCATTACAAAAATTGTGTAAGAGCAAACACTTGAGTATTAAACCTATTTGTAACACCAGGTGGTATGCTCGTTCCGATGCTGTGGAATCCCCCTTATCCGGTTCTTATTTTTACAAACAAATAAGTTTTTAAAATGTAAATTTTACACTGTTTGATTCCTTCCGGAAATTATATTTTTTTATTTTTACTTTAAGTTTATTTTACTTATAATTATTTTATTGCATAGAAAAAATAAATAATTAAAACAATTTAACATAAAAAAATACAAATACTTAAAATTCATAGAAAACGCTGAACAATAGAAAAGTAAAACTGATATAATTAAGGAAAGTTGATAGGTGCTGCACATTTTTCACATATGTAAAAACGATGATCTGGGCAAAAATCACTCAATCGCGTTGAGTGATTATTTGCATTTGATTGATATGGGCATATATGGCATCGAGCTCTTTTTTTCGTAGGCAGTGCATGTGTCAAAGACTTTGTTGATTTTTGTGAGGGTTGCGGCGATGTTGATGGTTCTGAATGCGTTTTTCTATCACTTGCAACCACTGTCATGGCATTTGGAGTCCGCTGTTCGATGTATGGATAACACAATGATTGGCCGACTTCTACCAAAAACAATCTTCTTCTCAAGTTTTTTTTTGCAGATTCCATCCAGGGTTCAACGTCTTAAAAATAATAAATGCATTGCTGCCAGAAATATCAAGCATGTTGCAAAAGAGAGATACAGGCCATCTGTTTACTTTTCTTTTACAGCGATAAGCTCCAACCAACTTATCCAAAACATCAACACCACCCTTAGTTTTATTATAAAACTTTATATCTGTTTTTTTTTCTTTTTCACTGGTATCAATGTGAACTTTGGAATGGTAGGTGGTGAGCATTGTCACAAAACGATGTTTTTTGGGGACATATGATAGAACGCATGCCCGCAGATTGTGATCGAAGACGAACTCAGTATGAAACATTTCCTTCCTGTTCTTGCGGAGTGTACCAACCAATGTCATTTGGCGTTTTTTCAGCTCACTAGCTAGCTTGTGGGATGTAAAGAACACAAGTTACGTTTCTACCGTTTATACCTAATATAACGAGGAAAAGGTAATAACTCAAAAAACATAAAAAGAAAAAATTACCTTCGGTCAATTGAAGAACTACCCTTTCTCCTTGATTTGTTTCAGGAGCACAATTTCGATCCCGACGAACATAGACCTGTATATTGTAAGCATAATAGTTCTCAGCATCAGCAGCAATCCACAACTTGATGCCATATTTGGCTGGTTTCGACGGAATATATTGGGTGAATGGTGAATGGTAGCAGTTGCTCGTCGACTGTTATAAAATCGCCCGGTATATACAAAATCTTTAGATGTTGCACCCACTTGTCAAAAATAAGACGACGAATAGGTGCGAGCTTATCTCTTTGGCGATCTCTTTGGTCTTTATCATCGAAGCGAAGGCAACGATTTATTCTCTTGAAAGAAGCCAAAGGCATAGTTGCAGAGAAAATAGCTCGACCATGCTTACTATCAAACAATTCTTCAAGGGAGGCACCATTTGATTGGTATACACCAGCATTGTCAACAGGGTTCCAATCGTCTTTGTATTGCCGAATCCCAAACAAATTAGTCATATCGACAATTGTCTGTTCATGTTCAGGAACAGGATCACTGCACTGAGCAGCGGCAAATGTTATTGTCTGCTTGCAAACGAAGAAGAAGAGGAAGCAATTTTATTCGACAAAGGTAATGGCTCAACCGAATATGATATCACTTTGTCTTTTGACAATAACAGTATATTAGGCTGTAATATACATAGCTTCTTCTCTCATTCTTTCTTCGAAAAAAACAATATCGGAATCATGGCTCACATAACTGTCACTTGTTGCTTCACTTTCACCTGGTACATAATCTTCATCTCTATCGCTTTCATATAGATCACTGTCATCACTTCCAAATTGATCAAACCATGAGGAATCCATATTTTTCCTTTTTTTGACATATGTGTAATTGTGTTTACGATACCGAAAACACTCCACGCACGACGAATGACAAGATAAAACAGCCCCAAAAACGACAAACGTGCCAAATATACAGTAATAACTGTTCAATAACCGTTATTTTTTTTAGTGTAGAATTTACACTATGCAACGAATTAAGGAAACTTTTTGTAGAGTTTATCAGAGACATCTAGCGAGAAAATGGGTATTATATTTAGAAAAAGCCCGCTGAGCCGAAATTTCTAATCGATTTGATGAAAAATAAAGCAAGCGAAGCATTTCAAAACTTAAAATAGTGTAAAATTTACACTAAAACCGGATGAAGGTTAAAGGAAAATTATGAAGAAATTAAACATTGTTTACGTCATTTTTCCTCAAGCAAAGATGAAAAACCATTAACAAGGTCCGAAGCTGCCGATTTACATAAAAAAACTTGATACATTTGAGTATGTACTGTTGCTTACTATATGGGAAAAGATAGAGAGAATAGAAGTTTCGAACAAGACTCTTCAACAAAAAGACGAATCCCTAAATAAAGCAGTTTTAATAGGTATATGATTCATTGATAGATTTCATACAAACTGTTAGAGATAATTTTGATAATTTAGAAAAAGAAGCAGAAAATGTTAAAGATATTGCATATATGTAGGTACTAATGATAAAAAAACGGCAGAAAATACGAAAACTATTTCATGATGCAGTTCCAGAACATGAAATAAGATTTAGTGGCAAAGAACATTTTAAAGTTAATATTTTTTTTGTTGTATCTGATTCTTTAATTAGCAATATTAAAAAAAGATTTGAGGGATATAAAACTATTAAAAATAAATTCAAAATAATTTTTCATGATAGTGGTGTTAGCGACTTTTCAATAGAGGAATTAAAATGTTATGAACAAAATTTAAACCTAGCAAAACTGAAATACATATTAAGTATTACAATTTAGAATATTTATTTATTTATTGTGGCAGAAATTATACAATTAATAAAATGCAATATTCGTTTTGCAGAGATTTGGTTTCCATTACCTTACATCTAGAATATTTATACAATTACTTAAATAATATATCACAGAAATGCTTTCAGTTTAATTTAAGATTTTTAAGTTAAGAAAATATTACTTCGCCTGTATTCATGTGGTCATTTATTCAGGAAATTAATATTATTGCAACATTTCCTAATTTAAACATAATTCTGAAGATTTGATATTTAATAATAATAAAATTTAATCAAATTATCTAGAAAAGGAGTTTTTTTATTAAATAACTCTATTAATTATGACAACTAATTGACGGGTTTGCAGAATTAAAAGAGAGAAAAAAGGCAATATAACTAATAAATCTGGGTATATTTGTTTAAGTATTATTGTTTGTTTTAATAAATTATGTTTATTTAATTTTTGTACATGTATATTATTTTTTTCCTTTTTTTTTGAGAATCCGATAATTAAATAGAACTACATACTATGTATATGCTTTAAAACCAAACTACCAAACACAAAATATGTGCCATGACTGAAAAATAGGCCCGAAATTACAATGTTGCCTAGGGCCCGCTTTAGCCTTAGTCCGCCGCTGGCTTAGATTAAATGTTGGTGTGGGGCACGTTACATATATTTATGTTTATTCATCAGGATTCATGTTGCGCGTTTTTTGATAAGCATTGTTGAAAGTTCGAATTTGAAATGGTAACTTGGTAGGAATCGGGTTATATGGACGCCACGCCACTGCCATACATACATATATTGTACATATACAAAAACACATATTATAACTTAAGACTATGTATATAATATTAGCATAGTATGTCAAGTGAGAATAACAATAAGGGAACAAATAGAGACAATAAGACCGCGATCTGCTGAACGGTCGAATATATTCAATAACTTTTTCACTACGAATTCAATATGTTAGCACCCATCCTAAATCCTCTAAATAATATTAGCAAACTTCCGGAATTTAACGGTGATTACCGAGACCTTCAGAACTTTGTAGAGCTAATTAAATCAAAACCTAGGGGAAAAGCAACAGAGAGAGAAGAAATAAACTCACATTCATATAACGCTATGGTTAAACGTGAAAATACTTTAGTAAACAATTTTGGAGATAGGCTAACACCAGAGAAATTATTTTCGAAATAAGAACAATTAAATTCGAAACCAACAGTGTAGAATTTTATAATGAGCTGAAAGCAATTTTACGACGCCTCGACACAAAGACAAAACTATCTGAAGCAGAAGAATCAATAATATGTAGTAATATCGACAATAATAAAAAGTCAGCATTAATCTTCAAATATAAACTCCCAGAGCCCATGCGCTCATTACTTTACTGCAGAAAGCCTCTCAACCTCGAGCAGGCTATGAGCATTCTTTACGAATGTAAATACGCTTACTACAACCCACAGGGAAAACCACACAATAATTACCGCTTTAATACTAAAACGAGTAGTCACCGTAACTATTCAAACCAAATGCATTTCAATAGTATTCCAGAACACTCAAACACATTACAGAAATAATCACTCCCAACCTCCCCAAGAACCAAAGGAAATAGGAAAGAGATAGAAACTCCTGACAAAACCCAGGGGATATCGAAATAAACAATACCCTCGATTTCAAAGTATAAACTCTCGAAATTGAAATGTACGAGTACAACAAGACATACAGAGTGCAGGCAACAAGAGGATGACGGCCAATGATGACAACGAACAAAATTTTCGCTCGAATCCAAATTACCATATATAACGCCACAGGGAAAAAGTAGACCACTCAAGTTCATATTAGATACAGGAGCAACATATTCAATAATCAATCCTGGAATGGGTTCACCGAACAAGATACATCCCATACCTACCCGCATAGATGTAAGAACAAAAGTAGTTATAACCCACAAAGCAATCGTAAATGTCTTCGATTTACGATTCGGGATTTCCTAATCCCGAAGATGACTTTGAGATGTATGTTATATCTTCCCATTTCATAATAACTTTCCTGTTCCCCTAAAAGCCAAAATAGATCTAGGTGAAGAAATACTAGTGCTAGGTGATAAAAAGGTAAAAGTATACTACGAAGAACCGGAAGTACAATCTTAACCACATTGCCAAGATGCAATGATCTTCAATACGAGTATAGTCCAAGAAAAACCAGAGTCGGTGGAACATTTAAACATAGAATACGAACTACCAACAATGTCCCTATACAAACAAAGAGCTATCGTTATCAGTACATTCACAAGGCTGAAGTACAAAAACAAGTCAAAGAGATGCTTGACAATTAGATAATATGTCATAGCATCTTACCTTACTCAGCACGTACCTGAATCGTGCCTAAGAAGGCCAATTCAAGCGGGAAACAAAAATGGCGACTTGTTGTGGACAACCGCAAACTGAATGAGGTAACGATCGACAACAAGTACCCCATTCCAAGTATCGACGAAATCCTCGTCAAGCTTGGGAGATGTCAATATTTTATGACACTCGACCTCGCGAAAGGTTTTATCAGATAGAGATACAAGAGAAGGACATTTATAAGACGGTATTCAGCGTCGGGAACAGACACTACGAATTTCGTCGTATGCCTTTTGGACTGAAAACAGCCCCAACTGCTCTTCAGCGTCTTATGAATGAAGTACAATAATAAAGGAGGACATTTATGTTTCTTAAGAGTTTCTTAAGAGCAAATTGAATTCCTTGGACATATCGTCACCTCTAACGGCATAAGACCAAACCCAAAAAAGGTGGAATCTGTTGAAAATTATCCGATCCCGAAAACTAATAAACTATAAAGTTCATAAAGGATTATTCGAGAATAACGAAACCAATGACAAAATATCTTGGGGGTTGTCATGGTGCAATGGTAATCATCACCGACTGTTGAGCCGTAGGTCTGTAGTTCAAGGCCGTCCATAGTCAAGAACAATTCCTATGCGGGAAAACTGTGCAATAACAATGAGAGATGATCAAAAAAGTGCTGACGAAGGCATAACACTCGCAGCATAAGATCACTTCAAGATTCATACTCTGTGTTTATGAATATAACATCTAAATTACATGGAAACAAAAGAGTTACTGTGAACTACAACCAACGCAAATCCAGTCGAATCTCTCAAATCCTATCTAGGACAACCACCCCCGGAGAGTAGTGAACGAACATCTTCGACACAAAATCATCTGCACCTCATCCAGCTTGTGTGACAAACACCATAAGACGTACACTCTTGCACCTGCACAAATTATAAAAAAAATTGATGTGAAACCAATCTGGAGAAAATTTAATGTTACAGAAACTCCTAATAAAAGCAATGAAATATTGCAAATGGATATCTATCATTTTAATAAATTGTATTTGGCATTTTTACACAAATTGACTCTTAAAGCATATGGGTAATTTTGACCAGTAAGCATTGGACAAGTTAGTATGAATGGTAAGAATGTATATGGTAGATCAGCAAATAAATCACCAAAAATCTTATGCGACAACAAGTTCAATAATACCCGCGAGATATAAAACACCTGGGTCGACGTAGGAGCGGGCAATGTACGAGGTTATAAACTTAAGCTAGACAGAATGAAGTGACTGCCCATCGACGGGTGCAATCGCGATTACAGTTATTTGAAATAACCAATATAGCTTGTAAAATACATTTGTTTTTTATTTCTGTAATTCGAACGGTTTGCGGGGTTAATCTCCCAGTTCACGTTTTTCTTGGATCCCTCGGAAGGCAATCCTTTAACTCTACCTTTTATTTGTTTTCAACTATGCAGAATACTAGTCCAAATGTGTAAATAATAAAAGTACAAAAACTTAATCAGAAGTTATGACATCTTCCTAAAAGAAAACAAAAATTCCGCATTGGTTTCCCTTAAAAGCCGGAATTCCTAAACTAATTATTCCTAAAGAAGCAAATACTAATGCAAGTGGGCGGATTTCGATAACGCACAAGGATTGTTGTACCAACCTGTTTCTCATAGAAATCGTACCCCTACGCAAACATTTTTATCATGTTTTGGTGACGAAGAAACCGATTTAGGAACTTTAGTGGATGGAAAGTCGTTTCCTTGCTGTTTTTGTGTTTAACATGTCACATACACTTCTACACATATTAATTTAATTTATAACCGGACATGTGATTTACGGCTTTGAGTGCGAGTAAATGATTTCTTCTTCTCCCCATTTGGCACCCTCTTAAATTAATAGCTTCCCACCACATCCGGCAAGCAAGAATGTTTAATGTTTGGTTGAAAACATTATTCTAATTAAACTAATGAGGGTATAAACAAAGAGCCATTTTCCTTAAAGAAATTGCTCTTTAATATCTTCCCGCTGAAAGTGTCACTGTTTAACCATATGGTAAATCAGAAGCTGTAAGCTATCTGTAAGGATCTCGCAAAACAGTTTGTTTTGCCGTAAGGATATAAATACGATATTATAACCATATGAGCCAGAAAATCTTTCTTGTTGTTTTCTTCTTACTTTTTTTGATTTTCTTTACTGTCTTTACAAATCTGTTCTAGAGATTATCTGGCACAATCCCACCAAAAGCAATGTGAACAAAAAGCACCATTTAACTTATCTCTCATCTTCTAGGAGTGAAAACGGAAACAAGGAATGTTATTCTCCGCGACAGCATTAGGGAGATTATGTGTTTTAAAATTTACCAATGGAAATTCTCGCTTTTCATTTTCTGACCCGGGGTGGATAAATCTATAGCAGCTCTTTACGATGGGGTTTGGTTGCTTGGTGAACTTGTTCGGATAGCAAAAAGAAAGGAAACATTTTCTCAGTGTATCACAATCGATCGTTCATTTAACGACAGTTAAAGAGCCTTAAGCGCTAATGTGAATACATAAATGCCTCCTTTTTGATATAATAAACTCTTGATGCAAATAAGATATAATAAATAAATGTTCCTTCTTTCACTTTGTTGCTTCAAAAAAGGTATAAAACTCGTCGTTAAGCCCTTGATCATTTGGTGTATGTCAAGCTATCTACATTGGCTAGCTTGAGCGATTTAGTCTTGTAAGGAATAGTGTCAAAATACTTTTCAAGAGTTCCAAATTAGGAACTGCGTCTCTTGTTGGTCTCAAATGGTTCAATATGATGAATGAAATTGTGCTAGTTAGTTTTAAGGAAACGCAGACGAAACGGTATTTTACTTGGAAAATGGCACTGCGGACTTAAATTTCACATTTTTTATCCACCGTAATTTCTGCTAATATTCAAGACTATAGTTAACGTTAGCGCAATATCATTGGCAAATGTTGACATTTAGCTCTCCATTGATTTTACTCAATTAATGAGTTACCAAGAATAACATATGTGATTTATTCCACATCCCTACGGAACACGTATGTTAGCGAAATATATGGCGCTCAAAGGCGAACGAATGTAAACCTTTTTTTTTGTCGAAAGTAAAGTAAAAAGCAAGACACCGGTTTTGTAGCACTATTTCAAAATGTTAGTCGAACTTTGCTTCTGTATAACGTGGCCTGATGCTTATCCAATATTATCGCAATGATAGTATAATGTTGACTGCATAACACTGTATAAATATGAAATACCTTTTGTTGGATGATCTTATATGTATCTTTTGGACTCTTAGTACAAAAATATATTTTTTTATATGTATAAATGAAAGGATAATACTTCATAAATGGTACATTATTATTTATCAGTTTCCTTTCTTTCTTTTTACTAGTATATAGGTACTATAACTTTACCTAACTTATTTTTATTTTGTCTAGACTATGCGCACAACATTTTCAAAGACTAAAAATTTAATTAAATAAGGAATTGAAGGTAGAGACGTGAAAAACTTTAAATTCAAAATAAATATTTGAATAAACAAATAAATAAAATCCACAAGTTGACAAATAGTGAGTACATATAATAATATCAGGTTTTTAATTGATTTAATAACGGGTTACTAACATACTGGCAGTTGAATAGGATTTTTGAACTAAGTATTGTAATGGGACACCTGCAAAGTTAAAGAGATCCCATGAGGAGAATATAAAAAAGGGATGGCAGGAGACGACTGATAGTCGAATATTAAATATTAATAAAAATGATGGATAAAAAGAAACAAGTTTTATTTAAATTAATAAAAAGCAACATTATAAACTCGGTGGTAGAGTTGTAACAGGCAAGATTTTTTTTTTTTTTGTTGGAGGCTTCTACTATCTGTTGGAGCACTCAGACACAAATACTGGTTCATTGTAGATTGTAGGAGGGGCTTCACTGATGTAGAGCTAAGAGATTCGGCACACACCACGTCGGTCCCAAGGGTGCGCCACTGTGCGCGAGCGAAGGCGGGACAGTCACAGAGAAAGTGTTTTACTGTGTCATTCTCCTCGCAACATGCAGCACAGGTAGGCGTCTCACTGCTGTCAAGCACGTAGAGATGCTTGGCAAAAGTGTAATGGCCCCCTAATGACACCCGCAGGCTTAATGCAATCATTTCTCCTTAAGGATAAGAAGAATGTTGCGGACTTCTTGCAGTCATCATGGCGTAAGCGCTTAGTCTGCAACCTGGATATTCCCTCCATCTATGACTGTGTGTATTAAAGACCCAGTCTTTGATGTCGCATTTGAAGCAGGTAAACCTAAGGCGGGTTCAGGTCCTGAGAAACTCTCCTCTAAGCTCCTTCTAGCGAGTTCATAAGAAATCTTATTTCCTGGGATCCCAGAGTGACCTGGACCCATACAAGCCTTAATAAATTTAGTCTTCCGACTTTATTCAAAAAGGTCTTGAGTTCGTGCGTTCAAAGAAAACCCCAGCTACCAGACCCGGAGGCATATGTAAAAATGTAAAGACAGTCCTTTCAGTCCATGGAAATACGACAGTGAAATTATAGCGCAAAAGGTGGCGGGTATCATTGCGCCGGAAGGCACATCCATGAGTCAGCGGTCGCAGGGTAATTCTCCCGCAAGTACACTGTCTCTCCAATGCGAGTTGTACCAAAAAGCATTTCTCTTGAAGCGAGACGTGACTTTCAGTGCGCACCCTCTGATAAATATATCAAGTCAAGGAAGGGTCATCATAGCATCACAACGCCCTGCGTGCTGGGAAAAGCCTCCGTACATCTGAGACAAACAGCTCTATGAAGTTTGGTGAGAGAGGCAAGCCTGTTCTTTGCAGCTCATTTCCCGTCACGGGCAACTTTTTAAGATTCCAGAGCTGTAAATCGAAGTACTATTACTCTTCATGCAACATGCAGTTGAGAAAAACATTGAAATAAGAAGCGTTACATCATTAGAAATTGAAAACGAAAATGGAAACAAAACTAAAATATATGCCAACGATCAGATGACGGCAACAAACCAACATTTACTATGGTTCACCAAAACAACTGCAAAATATGCGAACTGGAGATTTGTGTGGATCCGTAAGTACGAATTTATGCAAAGAAATTCGAAATTTTATACTTTCATAGAATTAAGGTAAAGGATATTGAATTAATAATTTAATTCTGAACCAAGGAAAAAAATGAACAACATAATAACCAACACATTTATGAATGTTCAGGATATACAATGTAAATATAACACAATTTAAGACTTTTCTCCTTCGCGGATTTAATAAAATGTAAGTCCCCTTCGAAAACATTTTACATAATTTCTAGCAGCAATAAATAACATAATCGCACTCGTAATGTTACCGCACTCGTTGAAGCAAATATTACTTATGATGAAATCGACATGTTTAATATTTACGGGTTCAACGCAGAATATTTCAAAAGAGATCAAAGAAGTGGAGGAGGGATAGCAATTTACATAAAACAATCACTAAAAATCGTTGCCCAAAACTCTCGCATATGAATCGATGCACATAAAAATTCACACAAAAGGACGCCCGATCTCGCAATCTTAAACATATATATCTTCATGGGGAAGCCAGAAGTCTCCTGAATAGATCACTTAAATTGAACTCGGAAGATGACTGGAATAAATATCGATCGAAGCAAAAGGAATATAATAAGCTTATTCGTAAATCGAAGTATGATTCCTATAAATCCTTCCGCGCAAAGGCCAAATCTCTGAGTGCGACCAGCAAGTTGGTTAATATTCTCAAGCGAGGAAAATCGACCAAGCTGGATGTGCTCAGAAAGTCTGATGGTACCTTCATCGAGCAAAATAGAATATACACATTCTTATGGGAGGTGGCCCATAGCCGACGGATGTATGAACTTCAACGGGCAAAGTAAAGCTACATATGTACTTTCTACTTTTTGATCCGTTGACAGTTGATACATTCACATATTGGAGGTTACACATTTAAATTTTGAGGTTCGCGCATTCACAAATTGAGAATAAGCACGTTCATTGGTGGATGCAGAGAGAAGGTTTAAGAACTCTCTCGTACTGAGAGAAACTTCAAATTCGGTTGACATTTCAAAGTACGATTCGGTTAGTTAAGGTCGTTTAAAATATTATAAAATGTTTGAGGAAAAACTGATTGAGGCGAACAAAGGCCATCCGTGCCTTTATAATAAAACGGTAAAAACATATAAAAACAAATTAGTTAAAGAAATGACTTAGTGTGATGTGTCGGTTGCTACTGGGGTAGATGGTAAAATATTACATAAATAAAGTTATCGTATTTGGTTAATAATTAATTTTATTCCAGTGGACCAGTGTCAAAGCCGGTGGATATCCTCAAGAGATCGGTTTTTAAAGGAACTTTACAAGCAGCCGAGGTCGGGAAGCGCTGACTCGGAAGAAAAAGAATGGATGTTTTCTCCGACGATGGAATTTCTAACAGCTTTCGTTACGCCACGTAGGTGAGGAATTTCTTTTTGTTTCTTTTAAAAATCATATTTCATTAAAACGTTTCTTACAGAACATTCTCAAATACAGCATGGATGCAAGATATGGGCAGTTCCACGGAAACAGAGTCATCCAATTTTTTAGGACAGGATGACTTAGTTTGCCCTGGTGGATCGAACCCAACTTACTGCCCAGAAGTTTTATCGACTTTTGAATGCAGCCAGACGTCCTCAGACACGCCAACAACATCAAAAGTCGCACGAAAGCGACAGAAAACGTTGGATTAAACGGCAGACAAATTTAATATGCTGTTGGAAGTGGCCACTGAATTTTTAAACAGAAGGACGAATTGAAGGCAATATTTTTAAAAATGCTTTTCGAAGAAATTGAAAGGAATAAAAATAACTGAATTGAAGATTTCTGTTTGCTTGAATGTAGAAATATACTCGTATATGTACATAGTAAATTAACTTAGTTATATAAAAGATAATCTTTTAACTGATATTACAAATCGAATGCGCTTTTCGTTGCGTTATTTGAGAAAATTCTCTTCGTCTTCTTCGACGGAACAGTTATTTGTTTCCGCTGTGAATTATTATTACCGCGGTACTGGTCTACGTAATCTGTGGGAATGTACATATGTAGGTGGCGTCATTAATTTTTACGAAGTTGTGAACACACAACAACACAGTTGCTTTTATAGATTTCTCCGCTGACACCGAATACATATAAGGCACTAAAATGCCGAATGCATTTTCAATGGTTCGAACGAGAAATACGCTTATTGAAATTCTCACGATCTAAAGGCATTCGCGCTCCTGAAAAAATGTATTAATTAAACGGAACTGGCAATAAAATCGCATGTACTATGTATATGCATCTGAAATGATTTTAAAGGGAATGCCGCATCCCCCACAAAATAGTATGGGAAATTGACATTACTGTTCGGCAAACACTTTCCTGCTGTGAGGTCGAGCTCATTTTTAAACAGGTTTCGCCCAAAGTCGGAGTGACATAAAACACCACCATCACTTTGGGAACCATATGCACATATGCCGATGCCAGTAAAAGTATAATTGATATCGTAAAGCTCAACTGTAGCTTTGGCTGGTCTCCAATCTCCTTCGGAGAACTCCCCCTTTTCGCCACCGTACTTCTTCACCTACCGCGCGTAAGCTGTTCGTGAACCGCCGTACACGCAGAGTGAGCAGCTAAGGGAATGTTTTCCCTTAGAAAAGGAAAACAACAAAATCAATTGTTAATAAGAATAATTTTATTCAATTCCAAAAGGGTTCACACAAGTGTGTCACTTTTCCTGGGACGCTCGGAAGAACTTCGCTAGGTGAAATGCCAAACTTGAGTGAGTGTCTACTGATCGGGCGTCGCCTTTTATACACGATATCGTGGGTGTGCTCTTAATAAATTGTTTATAACTAATGTTAGTTTAAGGTTGCCATCTGTACATTAATTAACTTGAATTATTATAATATTTATAGTAGGATATAATATTTACATATATACGGTATAATAATATAATATTTATATATTATGTTTTGATAGAATAATATGTAATTAATATGCATATATAGTATATATGTATATGTATGTATGTATATATATATATGTGCGTACAATGTTACAACCTCACATATTCCCAAAATTACTAAATGTTCCCTTATAATTATAAAAGAGGGGTCCGGAATTTGATGGGCCTATTACAATAGAATGTTTAGCTAGGTCTTCTTTTACGAGTTCAAACAAGGTATCGAATAGGTCTCTATTCATACGCACCGCCAATTTAAATTGTTCCGGATCACAGTATACGGCATCAAAATTTCTGGCGAAAAATCCGTGAATGTCCCGGTCCTCGTACAAAATTGGCGATTGCGCCCTATTATCGAACATTTTAAATGCTTGCGGCAAAATATAAATACGACTACCGAAATAAACTCTTCCGTATCCGTTTTTTTTATAACTCAGATGAACACACTCCAGCAATTAATAAATGTCATCGACAATTATTGTCAACGGACTGACGGATTCTATGGGCCGATTCTTGCCTGCTCTATCCGCCAAAACGTTTGCTTTCAGTTGAAATCAACGGAGTGGCAGATCAACGGATGCTATGGGCCGGGGCCTTAATTTACTGCTTCAGACTGTTATCGCCTCGTTGCACACTCTCTCATTGGAAACTGCGACTGAAACGATGAAAACAACTCGGCGTAGCTGGTATTCAATTTTTTTTTTTTTTTCAATTCAATTCATTTTTATTTCATATTAACTTATATCTATCTTACCCTAGTCAAAAATGCTTAAAACTAGCTTAACTATCTTAACAAATGTAACTATCTTACTGGCCCTAGGCGGACACTCTAAAACAAACAGAACAATTGAAACATATGTCTTTCGACGTCTACACTACATGAAATTACTATTAACCTTATTATAACTAACTTAAGCTAAGAAAAATGTTTTTTTTTTATTAAAAAACTTGGTATATGAACACGGCGTAGCTGGTATGTTGCGTCACGCGTGGGGACTATTTCTTGGCGCGCGGTGAAAGTGGTCTTTATTCCCAAAATAGGAAAATTGGGAACTCACTCGCCAAAAGTTTTGACCAATCAGTCTAACATCTTTCTTGCTGATAAGAATGGAGAGTCTAGTAGAGTTGCACGTGCGCAAAGTTGCCCTTCGAATGCATCCTCTCTCGGACATGCAACATGCTTATGAGCATCGTAGGAAAATATGTTTCTGTCTTTCAATCAGAGATTTACGCAATCCTAATGCACAAGTGGAAGGGAAAAAGTATATGCGTCTGCAGTGACAGCCAAGCTGCACTCAAAGCTGTGTCCAACCCTCTATTCAACTCCAAATTAGTGCATGAAATCAAGACCTTTTTGAAGAAAGTTGGAAGACTAAATTCACTTAGGCTTGTATGTGTCCTAGGTCACGCTGGGATCCCAAGAAATGAGATCTCCGATATTCTCGATAGAAGGGTCTCAGAGGAGAGTTTCTCAGGACCTCCTGCTTCCACGGTCAAATTTGATATCAACGACTAGGTCTTTAATGCACACAGTTATAGATGGATGCAGTCAATATCCAGGATGCAGGATGACTAAGCGCGTACGCCCTGATGTCTGCAAAAAGTCCGCAAAATTCTTCTTATCCTTAAGGAGAAATGATTGCAGAAGGCTTGCGGGCCTCATTACGGGCCATTATACTTTTGCCAAGCATCTTTACGTGCTCTACTTGTGCTGCATGTTGTGAGGCGAATGACATAGCAGAACACTTTCTCTGCGACTGTCCCGCCTTCGCTCGCACACGGTGGACCAGTGTTTTCGTTTGAGTGCTCCAACAAATGGTTAAAGCCGCTAACAAAAAAAAAATCCTTAAAAAAGAGAAAGGAAATAATACCGAATCGTTCGATAAATGAAGAATTGAAGAAAAAGATACATTTACAGGAAATGGCTGTCATAACAACCTAACCTAAAATAAAATGATAGCAAAACATTTCAGAATACAGCCAATAAAAAATTAGTAAATGCAAAAAATATGTGTCTCAGAAACAAATTTTACGAAAATGAGAACTATATTAAGAAAATTTGGCCAACAGAATTAATTGAAAAAAAAACAGAAACCGGGATCAAACCTTTAAAAAAAACTTTAAAATTGAAGAACCAGCTACACTAACAAATAAAACTGCAGAAAATATTAAAAAGACAACACATATTTAAATTCTTAGAAAGGTCCAACGAATTATAAATATTTAACATAATTAGAGATCTGAATGCAAATAAACGGGCATTGTATGTTGGGATACGCCCAAAATATCTGAAAAACAAGCCTAAATTACGAGTTTTAGAACCAGGGATAATAAAACTAATCTACCGGGCAATCCTACCGGCTATCGAAAAAAAATTGGAAGAAATCGTGACCAAAAAATTGAAACAATTCCTTGGGAGACACAAAATATTGTATAATAATTCACGCTAGGCAAAATGATATTAGGATAGGGAAAATTAATAACCTAATTCTCGGCCATTTCGCAAACAAGCAAAACCAAAGTTAAAACTAAAATCACTATATCCTAACCCAATTTGTTGATTTTAGTAAAGCTTTCGACAGACTATCACACGAAACTCTAATTATGTTCTCTGGAAAAGGTTGGAGCCCGTGGGGACATGGTCATGAACTAGATGTAATCACAAGATGGTCGCACGATAAAGGACTCTCAATTAATGCAGAGAAAACAAAACATGTTTTTACATCATGACTTCCGGATAAAATCTCATAGCCTTCAATGTTTTCATGCCAACAGCACAACCAACAGTATCCAAAAATATTCTTCGGAGTTGCAAGTAGCTATAAATATGGTATAGTAATGGTATAGTAGTCTGACACAACCTCAAATGGCACCGCCATTCCTGCGACCGCCAATAGTTATATCGAAAGGACCAAAATAATCGACACCTGTATATGTAAAGGGCAACGTTAATTTTCCGATGGCAAGCCGCCCATCGTAGGTGGAACCGATACTGTTTGTCTGTTATTGCATGCCTGGCAACACTTTGACACCGCTTTTACCAACGCTCAGAGACCAATGATAATAATTTTTTAACGAACTTCGTTAATAACAATTTAATTATGACGATGGTGAAATCTTCGGTGGTAGATATCGATCAGTAACCAAGTGACATTATGTCTTTTGAGGAGCATAATTTGTCATTTGAGACACAGTGGCGCATCTGTTAGAGCATCGACTTCGGAGCAGGCTGCATTCATCTACGTAGCGACTGTACCTTAAAATGTTGCTTTTTCGACTCACCTGGTTCGAAAAAGACAGCAAGTATACGAGTTCTTCGAAAAAGCCTCTTCCTGATAGCCTCGGATAACGGCGCATTCTGCAGCTTCGAAGTCGCTTAAGTTTCTTGCAGTTTGAATCTTAAACATAATTTTCTCTTTTCGTTGTTTTTGTTTACATTTGTACCTTATACCTTATCTGTTAATCATGCGCAACAATTCTACTTATACACAGAATACTCAATGTTTTATGAATAGGAATAGAAATATAAATGAACTCAATTGTCTATGTATAGAACATCCAAACAACGATTTAGGTACAGGTTTTTCAATTATCCACCAGAATATTCGTAGTTTGAGAGCTAACTTTGATCCATTTCTTACTCACCTTGCTTCTCTTGATCATTTACCTGATCTAATATTTCTATCTGAAATTTGGATCTTTGAAGAAGAAAGCTCGGAATATGCAATTCCAAATTTTACTTTTTTTCGCTAATTGTAATAATTCATATTCGAGGTGTTGCAGTATTCCATAGAAATAGCTTAAAGGGCTGTGAGAGTAAAATATGGAAAATGAAAAGTGCAGATGTACTGACTTTGTTTTGTGAAATTTCTGGTGTACGTTACTGCTTCTGTTGTGTGTATAGACTACATAAGTATTCTATAGGTGTTTTCCTAGATGAATTTTCGTGTTTCTAAGAGTTGCAAACTTGTAAAAATGTTGTTCTGTTGGGTGATTTTAATATAAATATTTTGTCTGATTCAATAGACGTTGATATCTAATTGCATCGCATAGGCTTGATTCTCTATTGAATCAACCGACCCGTTCAGATTCTTGCCTTGATCATATATTTATAAGGCTTCACAGAAGCAATTGTGCTGGTTATCAGGTTATGGCTCTGGATCTGAGTATAACGGATCATTATCTAACTTGTATTCAATTTGACGCTAAAGAATGTAAGCTCAGTAACTCTTCCCATAGAACTTTTCAAAAAATTGACTTCACTGCTCTTAAAAATAGGCTTAATTTCGAATTTTGGGATGAAGTTTACAACTCAAGTGGTCCTTCCTATGCTTTTGACAAATTTCTTACTGTTCTACATTATCACCTTTCAGCCTGCTCTAATCGCTTTGTTAAAAAATGTAATAAACTGACGTGTATAAAGCCGTGGATGTCTTTTCCCTTACTTAGGGAAATAAAAAAGAAAAAAATGCTACATTTACGTGTAAAAAAACATCCCAACAATAAAAATCTAAAGAAATCCTACCATAAAGTGTTCAAGGAATTAAAAAACGAAATTTCTTTCTGCAGTGATTCTTATTATAAAAATAAATTATCGGAAAATGCCGGGAATACAAAAAAGGAATGGGCAATTGTAAATGAGATACTGAACAGATCTGCGAAGAATAACGACATTATATTAAAACAAAATGGTAATAACGTATCTGACCCTTTGCAAGTAGCCAATTTATTTAATGACTTTCTTACTAATTTATGTTCTTCGTATGAATTCTCTAATTTAAGTGTCCCTACCTGTCATAATGTTCATTCATTTGACACAGAGCGTCTGGAATCACGAATATTCTACTTTTGTGATTTTACGGGAATTGAAATTCGTAAAATAATTATGTCACTTAAATTATCAAGTTCGTCATCTTTTGACCAAATATCCAGCTCTGTACTAAAGCAGATTTCGTTTCATATCTCCGATGTCCTATGTTTTATCTTTAACCTCAGTGTCAAAAAAGGCATCTTTCCTGAACCGCTGAAAACAGCTGTAGTAATACCCCTTCACAAAAAAGGTGACTCTCAAACAGTCGATAATTATCGACCTATTTCACTACTGTCAGTTTTTTCCGAAATTCTAGAAAGGGGTATAAAATCGAGAATGTTTTCGTTCCTAAGTAAAACGAAATTTTTTAACAGTTGTCAAGTGGTATGTCCACAGAGAGTGCTTTAAATTAAATTAAATTCACTGAAGAAATTTACAATAGTATAAATATATCTAAAAAATGTGCGGCTCTATTTGTAGATATCACTAAGGCATTTGACACCGTGGTTCATTACTTATTATTAAACAAGCTACATCAGGCAGGCTTCAGAGGTTTTATTTTCAACTGGTTTGCTTCTTACCTCACAAATCGAAATCAAATGACAAAAATCAAAGAAACTTTTAGCTCTTTAAAGTATGTAAATATGGGTGTTCCACAAGGGTCCATCTTGGGACCAATTTTGTTTCTAATTTATGTTAATTCCCTGTTTAGCCAACCTTTCAAAGAAAAAATAACTGCGTTTGCTGATGATACTGCTATTTCATACTCTCATAGCAACAATTTTAATATTTTTCTGGATGTAAATCATGACCTTGAATTACTAAGATTATGGTTCAATCATCATAAGCTTGTAATTGGCTCGAAAATTAAGTTTATGTTTTTAATATCAGTAACAGTTATTATCAAGATTTTTCCTTATTGTACCATAGTCATATTTGTACACGTTTTCCTTTAACTTGTTGTTCACAAAATTCGGTAAGCTTTAATAGCAACACTAATTGTTGCGATTCTTGTTTTGAAATCAATTGTGTCCAGCAATTTAAATGAGTAGGTATTATTTTAGACCATAGATTAAGTTGGAAGGATCACACTACTTACTTAAGGCAGTACATGAATAAAGTAGTTAGACAGTTATACCATTTAAGTCTTTATTGCAATACTTCTATCCTAGAGCTAGTTTATAATGGTTTATTAAAATCTAAACTACAGTATGGTTTATCTTGCTGGGGTGGTGCATATTACACACACATCCAGCCATTGTCTATTAAGCTAAAACATGCAATTAGAATTATCTGCAAATTGAATCGTACAACTCACAGCTTTGAACATTTTAAAAATCTAAATTTTCTTCCTTTGAGACGCTTAGTATATACTGCTATAAAGTTTTAAAAATATTCTTTGAAAGATCCGGATACTATCAAGTTAGAATACATGAAAATTACAACTTGCGGCATAACACCAGGAATTTTGTTATAGTACCAGTAGTCAATAAATCTCACTTTTCTAGGTTTTATTCTGTTATCGCGCCTCGCCACTTTAATTTATTACATGACTACATAAGATGCGAAAGAGTAAAAACATTATTTTTATCTAATGTTAAAAAGTGGCTTTTTTCATTTAATCACTCGGATATTGAACTTGTTTTTGTACCTTTAATTTAATCAAATTTTAACACTTGTTTGGATTTTCTGTTTTTATTTTGCACTTTTTCTCTCAAAAAATGTTCACAGTGCTTTCCCCATCAACTTTTTTAAACTTTTTAATTTTCTTGTAATTCTATTTTTGAACATACATACATTCGCCTCTTGTCCATTTGACAACAGAATGTAATAGCTTATTTCACGTTAAAATTGATTTTGTATTATTATATATTGTTAACAATAGCTTTAAGTTTGAAATGAAATAAATAATAAAATAATAATAATAATAATAGTTTAAAAGCGCAACCAACTTCTGCGGTGTTGAAATGTGTTTGATTGTCGAAAGAGCCGATGTACATACAGTTGAGTGTTTCGAAGTTTTTCACACTTGCTAAAATGCATGGGGTTTGGTGTTTTAGCGGCCAAACCTCTTTTTGTCACAAAGTTCATTCAGATGTGGCAAACTATGTTAGATTCTAGTGGTTCGTCGTCGATGCTCTTAACCTCTAAGTGCATATCGGGCCTTTTCAACTGCGTAAAGAAAGTCTGGGCCGTGGAACCATCGCGAGCTTATATCGATGACCGTACTTGTTTTCCATCTTGAACTTCGCCCGCTTCAATTTAGTGCTGTTGGCACCCACCTCCATTCTGGTACTTTCGAGTTTTCTAATATTTCGCCTATTCGTAAACCGAACAACTGATGGTACTTTGGAGTGTCGGATCTATTCTAGTAGAGAACGTTTTTGGAATCGGCCCCTAAAGTAACGATGTTTCAGTGGGACCGATAATTGGGCTTAAAAAAACTTCGCCAGCACAGAAACCATGAGTGCTAATCTTGGAACTGAAACTGGCTTGAAAGGCATAGCGCATGTTTTCGATGCAATGAGTGAACAGGAAATCTTTCCTCTTTCTGAGCTCGAATGTAGCAGACCACAGCATAAGCATCTACACTGGCATCAGCTGGCAATTTATGTAGTTAAATGTTACCTTCTCCGTGTACCTGAGGAAAATATCTAGATATCCGAACGGAGCGTATCATTGGTATGTGGCGAAGAACCCAATCATTACGATCGTCATGGTTAACGGGATCATCCCAATCGACACCAGATCGCCAAATATTTTGAAGTATTACTTTAGCGCGGATGACATAGACCAAGAAATCCAAGTGGATCGAAAATCGTCACACGGTCCGCAAAATTTGTTGCTTCGTCGGTGTGGTTTTTATATTGAAAACTGGCTTGCTAAAGTTGTTGGAGAATGAGAACACGCTTCTGCGGGCCGCCACCATAATCCCAAAACTCTTTCGCTAAAGGAGTGAGATTCCTCTATGGTTTTATTGACTCAAATGTTGGAATTCGCCAGAGTTTTCAAGACACACTTGGAATTTGATGCCCTATTCCCCATTTCAAAACTGCCTTCCCCATGGATCCATCGCACCTGCTTAGCCAGTTCAACCATTTCCTCCTACGTATCAGTCCACTATAAGCAGTCTTCTACATAAGTATTAATTTTGATAGCTCGAGCTGTATCAGGATATTCTTTTTACCATTGATACGCATTTTTATCCCTCACAAAGTTTGCTACAGAGGGAGAGCACGCTGCTCTGAAAGTCATCACCTGCATGACGTAAACGTTGGGCTCCATGGATGAATCGCCTTCATCGCAACAGGAACTTCTGAGCCGCTTGATCCTCTTTCCGGATGCGTTCTTGGTTTAATATCTCTTTTATATCGCCACAAATTGCCACATTTTTTTTCTCGAAAACGAATTAGGACGCCCACTAAAGATGTTCCTTCAAAAGATAAGTATTTAAAGCAATGTCGTTGACTTTGGCTGCAGCGTCCCATACAAGTCTTATCTTTTTCCTACTGTTGTTTTCCAATTTTCGTACATATCCTTGTTTCTGATAGCCTTTTATTTTGTCTATTAGGAATTCTTTCAGAACCGGATCGCTACTCATTTTCTTTTCAAAGCATTTTAGTATTTTTCTAGCCATCGGAAAAGAGTTCGGTTGATCGACGATGTCGTGCTTCCACAGAAGACCAGTCCCCTTTTTTTTCTCGCAGGGGATGTACTTTGATATCGATTCCGTGATGGGAAGAGCACGCTCGTTTTCCTTGGATTGAAGAGTGGGTTCATTTGGAGCGATTCCTACAAAGTCCATGGAATACCAGGTCTTTAGCATATCGTCCATTTTCTCTTCTCCTGCGTTCAGGTAAACCTGCAGTTCGCTTTGATATACCGAGTTATTAAAGCCGTTACGACCATATACCGTCCAACCTAATCAACCCATTGCAGCAATAAGATCGTCACCATCAGTCTCACCTGTCTTTGATGGCAGGCCTATCTTTATGTTATCCAACCCGATAAGAATACGAGCTTGTGCGTCTCGATAAGGAACAATGGGCAAGCTTCGCAGATGTTTGCGATGTCCGATATCTACTGCCTCCAAAGATTGAGTTGGTAAGTCCAGATTGGAGATTGTACGAAAATTACGTAGTCGAAATCTTTGCGCGTTCGCTTGGAGAGAAGAAATAATATCAATCAATAATCTTCTTCTTTTCCTTTTTTCCGGGGTCGTTATGGTCAGAAGTGTAGGATCATAACCTTCCCACTTAACTGCATTCCTACTGGTCCGCTCGTGGGGTCCGCCATCAATCAATAATAATTGACAGATATTTCGTTTTGACTTATATCCCCCGTCCACTTCAAGCATAGTTCTTCGGACGGTCCGTCTAGCTCAAGCTCACTTTCGATACTCTTTTCTACAAGCGTGCATGCTGAACCTTCTTCTATTAATGCGAACGTATCGATGTGCTTACGTCGTCCATACAACCTCACTGGAATATAGCGAAGCGAAACTTTACTTTCTTTTGTGTCGCCGAGTGAAACGAAATAACACGGCTCTCATCATACAGGCTGGCTACGTGTTCGCGTTGATAATTGTGAAAGAGGGCATTGTGGGGCATTTTACAACAATCTACACCACACTGAATTTGCAACTTCTATCGTCTGATGGTATGGTTCCTTAGGCAACGAATAAAAATTCTTTTTTGGCGTACGAAACTCTACCGCTCATTGATGCTCAGAGCTGTGAATAGATGACAGAAAGGCGATGGTTGTCGCCATACTCCATCCACAAAATTTGCTGTTATGTTGCACTTTGCTTCCGCTCTTCGACGTTATGCACAAGTATTCGTTGCTTCGACTGCTTGTTGACGTTTATTTCTTCTGTCTTGTTTTGAGAAGGCTGCCCAATAGATGTCAAATGACCCTTGTGGCGAGATTAAACAACCAAATATCGAAAGTCTTCACATTAGTTTGCTGGAAATACATTTGATGTCAGCAACAGTCGTCAGTCGAGCCTCAAGTCATTTTGAAGCTTGCCCACCAAGTCGGTTAGAAGAACAGGATCATTAAATAGTCGCCTAAACGTATTGCCTCGACTATGGAACAATAATTTTGAACTGCAATTGCGAAATTATCTGTTCGGAGTGGAGGTTTTCGTCGTAATTTGATTTGCATCGATTGGTGGATGACATCTGTTCATCCAAAACAACGTTTTCAAAGTATCGATGGCACTTTGGAATTATTAACTTTCCTCGCATTGTTTCCAAAGCCAGACTTTTCAGACACTTCTGGAGACGAAGAAGGTTTTCTTAATCGACAGATCCGCATCGCTCCGTGGACTGAACAAAGTTCGTCAGCTTGCCAGAAAAGTTTGATAAATCTTTTGCAACTACTTGACTTGAATTGCGAAGATGTTAAAGTACGGTCGGAGGAATTATTCGGCTGTCATATGAGCTGCTGGAAGTGGCACAAGTTGGTTGCTGGTGGCGAATGTTGGTGCTGCATTCATATACACTGATGGAAGTGGGCAAAAGGTTGTTCGCGTTTGGGAACTGCACACATGGAATTCGCATGGGTTTTGTCCATACTGGAACTGTATTGCAGGCGTCGATGTTGGTGGTCACATGAGGGTGGAAGGATGTATTCCTTGCGGTTGCCAGAGAATCGATGGGATTTGTATGCTGCAATGTCGGTACGAATCGGCTGAAGGCAGATGTTGCGTTATTTAAAATAGTCGATTCCAATACGTTATCGAGCGACGATAGGTCGTGGACAACATGGGCAACTGTGTCTGGCCACAATTCGTCGTTGTGAAAATGGATGCGGCTGGTGGCGGGATAGCTGGAACGGGATGCAGCCGGTTATGCTAATAGACCATGCGATCTAGACGGCGTAACAGTTGCTACAGCGGCCGGTTGGTCGCAATTAGCGTTATCTGATATACCTCAGAGGGAACGTAGGTCTAGCGTATGGGCCGGTGCCAGTGCTGGAACTGCTTCGTCGCGCATTGGTATTTTCGCCAACTTTTGACGAATTGTTTAGCATCTTTTTCCGTGAAAAAACTGCTGACCTCAATGAATTAAAATACTCGGTCCTTGATTGGAGACGGCGTGATTGTAAAGCACGTGGTTGGTTCCACTTCAGCCAGAATATTTTAGAATGTTTTAGAATTTCGGCGAACTCGTACGTAGTTTAAGTGCGTTAAAAAACCAAAATCTTTATTACAAGAAAAAATATATACACCACAATTAAATTCATATATCTTTAATACTACAATTTATTTGATACTTACATTTGTGCCGTGTCCGCCCAATTGTCAAATTCAAAGTGACCGGAAATGGTCGCTTTGGTCTTTCAGTTCGACGGCCGAAAGAGACAACGGGCTTAACATTAGACGAACACCGCACGTCTGCATTACAAAAATTGTGCTGCAAAATAGCGTCGTAACACTCCTCATACCCCACACATCTTGCAACACTTAAATTACTGCTCTAATTATGATGTTTTAAAACAAGCATATATACGAGTACAATGCCACAGGGGAATCATATGTATATATGTCACGGAATAACGGCTTGGAAAACTCCTACCTACTGCCGTAAACTATCACTAGTCAAATGGGTATATAAAAAAAAATACAAAAGCCAGACTGATTCCAACGATATTGAACGAGTTTCCAATTTAACTTTAATATACGAGGGTGGTCCGATAAGTACTTAGCCTAAAAGAAAAACAAACATTTTGGAGAAATGGCGATTTATTTTTCAATATAGTCTCCTTATAGCTCGATACACTTGACCCAGCGATGCTCCCACTTCTTTAACCTGTCCGAAAAAATACGTTTTCTCGAGGTCTGCAAAGTAGGACTCCGTGGCGGCGATGACCTCCTTATTCGACTGAAATTTCTGCCCGACGAGTGACTTTTTCAAGTTTGGAAACAAAAAGTAGTCGCACGGGGCCAAATCTGGAAAATACGGTGGATGGGGCAGCAGTTTGTAGCCCAATTCGACCAATTTGGCCGTGGCGAGGGCGGAGGTGTGAGCCGGTGCGCTATCGTGGTGGAAGAACACTTTTTTTCTTCGTCAAGTGGGGACGTTTTTTTTCCAATTCGGCGACGAATCGGCCCAATAATTTGGCATAGTATAGCCCTGTGACCGTTTTGCCCTTCTCCAGGTCGATATGGATCACGCCTTGTGAATCCCAGAAAACGGTGCCCATCACCTTTCCGGCCGATGGGACAATCTTCGCCTTCTTCGGAGCACGTCCGCCGGGTGAAGTCCACTGTTTCTTTTCCTTGGTCTCTGGTGTGTACCAGTGGATCCATGTTTCGTCAATTGTCACGAAACGACGCAGAAACTCCCTCGGATTGCGCTTAACCAGCGTCAAACACTGCTCGGAAGTGGTCTAACGGTTGCGCTTGTTGTCCGGAGTGAGCAAACGCGGCACCCATCGCGCCGACAGCTTTCTTATGCCCAAAATTGCATGCAAGAAATGACCCACGCGATCTCTTGAAATGCCTACTGTCTCAGCTATCTCGCGCACCTTCAATCGGCGGTCTGCCAATACGAGATCGTGGATTTTTGTCACGTTATCATCCGTGGTAGCCGTTTTCGGGGCACCTGGACGTGGCTCATCAAAAACCCATGTGCGACCACGTTGAAGCTCGTTAAACCAATTTTTGATGGTTGCCATCGAAGGAGAAGAGTCACCGTACACAGCATACAAACGATCTTTGATTTCGCTGCGCGATTTCCCTTCCAAAAACAAGAATCGAATCAGCGACCGATATTGCTTTTTCCATTTTCATAAAATCCGCGGACTCTCGTGTCCACACGCGGTCAAAACAAAACTACGAGTCCGATCCGGCTAAAATTTCGACAGTAGCCGTCTACTATACTACACCATAGTAAGTTGCTCTTGCGATATTGGCGCCATCTGGCGGTGAGGCTAAGTACTTATCGGACCACCCTCGTATCAGCTACATTTCAAAAATATGTATTTTTCATCTACAACAATAAAGGGTTTTTGGGTTCCGCACCTCAAAAAGAAAAAATGGAACCCTTATAAGATCACTTTGTTGTCCGTCTGTCTGTCTGTCAAGACCCTTTATCTCGGGAACGCATGCAAGGATCCAGTTGAAATTAAAACCATCGGATCTGCGGTCCCTTGAAGCTGTGAAAAAATCAAACTTCTAAGTTAACGTAAAAAAAAAATGTATGCTGCAAAAAAACGTATATTTCGACACTCTCAAGGGAATCAACATTTATAGGGTACTTTCCGTTGCCCTAGAACTATGAAATTTAGCAAGTAATATCGTCTTATATTACAAGTACACGAAAAAGTCTAAAAACTATACATTTGTAATTAAAGCATAAAAAATATAGTGTTTGTTTTGCAACATCGAGGTATGCTGGGTCATAATTGTATTTTTAAACTTTTACTATAATGTACAGAAAAGAAAAATCTGAAAGCCGTATATTTTTAATTAAATCACAAAAACAGGGGTTTTATGCAAGGAACGGCGGCCCGTATCTCTAAGTGAGTTAACGATATCATGTATCGTATGAAAGGGCTTCATTTGCACAAGCTTAAACAGATTTTTAATTATTTTTATGATTTATGGTTTTCGAAAAAAAAAAAAATGTTATACATGTTATATTTTAATAGCATATTAAACTAACAAACACGTAGAAAGTAGACTCACTCACTTACTGACTTTCTTTCGGACAATGGGGACAATACAATAAAGAAAGTTGTCTGCCTGGTAGTATAAAGGACCAGTATTTGCATCTAAGTGCTCCAACAGGGAGCGGAAGTCTCCAACAAAAAAAAAAAAAGGAAAAAAAACACCATATCATCCCTGTGTAGGTAAATACACAAAAACTACCTGATTTCTTATTTTCTACTCTCATTTTCCAAAGAAAGAAAAAATACGTATATACATAAATACATATATCCCCATGTTTATGACGGTAGTTTATTAAGTTGTCTTCTCTGTTGTGTAGTTTTCTATGCTTATGCATTTAGTCTTCTGAACTTCGTGGGTAGTAATATAAATTACAAATTGCCTTTCATTAGGATTTAAAAAAAAAAATTATTTCTCTTTTCAAAATAGGCAGCATCACCCTTAACAACTGGTTATAAACAAAACTGTAAGCTTTCTTATGACTACCTTAAATACTATCAGTGCAGGTGCTGGTGTGGGTGCTCGGGTAACCGGTGCATTCCTCGCTGGCGTGGGAACTCGGGTGACCTATGGATCGTAGACGCTTCGTCGGCAGATTTTTGGTGGCAGATAATTCATTATCTTATATTGTGTTTTTTTGATATTAGTAACAATAAAATAACTATTCCGAGACCAAGATATTTGACAGTTGAAAAACGGATGCATGTTTGAATGAAAGTTATGGTGATGATTGTGATGATATTTCGGGAGACAGTGATCACGATGACGATACCTCTTTGATTTTTAATAGGTACATAGCATATATAACTAGTTTTCTTTCTTCCCTTAATTTTACGATAGTTACCTGCAAAATGAAGAAAATGAAGGTCATAACTTTTTCTCTGGAATTTGATAGCTGATTCTGGCGTTTTTTGATGCGCTGATTTTTCAAAAAAGCTACAAATAGAAAATTGAGAAAGAAGATAAGTTTTGACATAAAAAAATATATGTATATTTCAAAAAAAGTGCATTATTTTTAACTTATTAAAACATAGTAACAACTTATTACTGGGCTAAACTTCACGTAAATTTTATTTGTGGAACCTGGTCCTTTTTTCCTGGAAGCTTTGGTTGTGCGATTTTCTCTTAAATTTCCGGTTTGGACCATCGCCCTTCAATAACCAACAATAATCCGCCATCATGCTAGCATTCCATCTTCCTTGATACCGGACTTCAAGCCCTTTTAAATCTTATTGAAAACTTTCGCCTTGTTCTTCGCTAACGGCTCCTAGATTTTCTGAGAAGTAAACAATGTGTGAATTCAGGAAATGAAGCTGAATGCTCATATTACAACTCATTACGCCAAAATTCGTAAACATTTTGCCTATTTCCTTATAGTCGGAGCTTTTATTGTTCCCCAAAAAGTTTTTTACCACTTCCTTAAATGATTTCAACGCTTGTAACTCGACATCATTAAGTTTTTCATCAAATTTTTCCTCCGACATCAATTTCGTTATATCAGGGCCAAAGAAAATTCGTTCTTTGGCCTCTGATAAAGATGGAAAAACTGGATGCAGATATTTGAAGCCTTCCCCATCTTTATTTACTGATGCGTAAAGGCGCAGTAAATTTTTTTCTCTGGGTACCAAACTCTGTTTAAGCACATTTTTGATCCCTGGGGTTAGTTCAGTTCTTGGAGGCCATTCCTTTTTTGTCCAAAGATGTTGTTTATCCCGGCTATCCCATTCGCAAAGAAAGCACGGGTATTTTGTATAACCATCTTGTTGGCCCAGTAGTACGCCTATGATATTCAAATCTCCACACACCATCCAGCCGTGACGTTCGGTAGCTAAAAGCTTTTCCAAATTTTCATAATATTCCTTTAAATGGATAGAATGTGCAACAGGTAGTGAGGCATATGTATTCGCATTATGTAGAAGGATTGCTTTCAAACTTATTTTTGAGAAGCCAATAAACAATCTCCACTCGTTAGGATGGTATTCAATGTCGAACATTTTCTTCGAGTCAGGAATATCTTTACAGTACACCAAATCTTGATCTTCAGCGAAGAATGGAAGAAACTTTTTTTCTCTGTGCCGGTACCGGAGAATGAAGTACCAGCAAGCATATTTCTTTCTTTTAATCGTGATCCGAGGAGTTCAGCTGCATAATTGGGGAGATTCAAATCTCTTCTCAAGTCGTTTAAATCTCACAGTGAAAGAGATGACACTCGTCAGAATCTACTTGAAATACGAGGGTGTTCCGATAAGTACTTAGCCTCAACACCAGATGGCGCCAGTATCGCAAGAGCAACTTACTATCGTGTAGTACATTCTAGTAGACGGCTACTGTCGAAATTTCAGCCGGATCCGACTCGTAGTTTTGTTTTGAAGGCGTGTGGAAGCGGGAGTGTCCGCGGATTTTAGAAAAATGGAAAAAGAGCAATATCGGTCAGTGATTCGATTCTTGTTTCTGGAAGGGAAATCGCGCACCGAAATCAAAGAGCGTTTAGATGTTGTGCACGGTGACACTTCTCCTTCGATGGCGACCATCAAAAATTGGTTTAACGAGTTTCAACGTGGTCGCACATCGGTTTTTGATGAGCCACGTCCAGGTGCAAAAACCCACGATCCCTGCGAGTTTCTGCGTTGTTCAGTGACAGTCGACGAAACATGGATCCACTGGTACACACCAGAGACCAAGGAACAGTAGAAACAGTGGACTTCCCCGGCGAGCGTGCTCGGAAGAAGGCGAAGACTGTCCCATCGGCCGAAAAGGTGATGGCCACCGTTTTCTGGGATTCACAAGGTGTGATCCACATCGACTACCTGGAGAAGGACAAAACGGTCACAGGACTATACTATGCCAAATTATTGAGCCGATTCGACGCCGAATTGAAGAAAAAACGGCCCCACTTGGCGAAGAAAAAAGTGCTCTTCCACCATGATAACGCACCGGCTCACACCTCCGCCCTGCCCTCGCCACGGCCAAATTATTCGAATTGGGCTACGAACTGCTGCCCCATCCACCATATTCTCCAGATTTGGCCCCGTGCGACTACTTTTTGTTTCCAAACTTGAAAAAGTCAATCACCGGGCAGAAATTTCAGTCGAATGAGGAGGTCATCGCCGCCACGCAGGCCTACTTTGCAGACCTCGAGAAAACGTATTTTTCAGACGGGTTAAAGAAGTTGGAGCATCGCTGGGTCAAGCATATCGAGCTAAAGGGATACTATATTGAGAAATAAATCGCCATTTCTCCAAAATTTTTGTTCTTCTTTTGTAGGCTTATCGGACCACCCTCGTACAGGATCAGATTTTGATACATTCTGTCACTGATACAGTATGTCACTTTTATGTCACAACAACAAAAGTAGCAATCTTCGAAATGGTCGTTAGGCTCTCTCCATAGCATGAGCGAAACGATTTTGATGCTATTTTTCTTGACCACTTGCGAAGTTCTACTAAACAAGTCGAACAAACTTTTTGAGGTGTCCAAGTTTTGTTTTGGTTACTTAAAGCATATCCAAAATATCTTTTGTAAATATTTTTCGCAAAGTCTGTAATGTTGTTTCGTTGTTTTATCACCATCAATTTCCCGCAGATATAACAAAAACAATTCCGAGAATTTAAACAACTTCGCGAAGACATTTTAAAGTTTATGTTGCATGATGCGCACTTGAACTGTTAATTTTCTAATTCTAATTAGTCGGTACTTATGCAAAAAACCTTTTGTTTATCTTCATTATACACCATTCTAACAATATTTACAATAATTAGGCAATATCACCTAGTCATCATGTATTAATGAGTTCATTACTAAATTAAGCCAAAATGATCCGTTTTCAATATGGTTAATGCGAATTATTTATACTTGTTATGTAAGAATTAACAAGTTACTGATTTGCATTAATTTCTATTTCCTCTTAAACTAATTAAATATAATAAAAGTTAAGCTGAAGTAATTTAGTGACGTTTTTTTTGTAATATAGGCGCATAGACATTTTAAGTTAAAATCTTAGATATTCTATATCAAAGAATCCTGACGTGATGGAATTTTTTTATTATTTTTCCCGTAATCAGCACATCGGAAGCCATAAAACGTTACTCAGATCCCAGAGAGGAAAACCATTGCAGACCTGTATTATCGTTTATTTTCTGTAAAACGAACTTAATGTTCATTAATTTTTCAGAATTTCTTTTTAGTTTTCACAATTAATTTTTTTATTGTTGTGAAAAACTTTCCACAAATCTATAAGAAAAATATGGCTACAGTTAATTTAAATATTTGTAATATGTATGCCCTCATGGCAGTTGTTTATATCATGCTATAGCTTTTCAATTTATAATTCAATCAATGTTGCACAAAAGCAAATTCTGAGAGCTACAAGAGTTAATTACATTTATAATAAATGAGAGGAGTTTCATTTGAATACGAGCAATGATCGCGAAGTCCCATTCTGTTCACGCCAAGAGTATAATAATTAACTATGCTCCAATCCCCCAACTTTTGATGTGATGGCATCAGGATTTTTGTTCTCTGCGAGGTTTGAGGTGTATGAGCGTAATACGGATATATTGCAAGGTGCATTTGGTAGGAAAGAATATCCCATTAAGTGTTTACTTTTTACAGGAAATTTGTCGTTGTTGATTTTTGTTTACCTACAGATTCGGATGTGTCAACAAATATTACAAATACTCAAAATTCAACGGTAACGGGCTGTTCAAAACGCAGTAAATGCGGTCGCCCAAAAATACCGCAAAAATCCCACTCGAAACAAGTACATACAAAAATAAGACATTCGAATTCAAGAGAGAATAAGAAACAAGCTGTAAAAGAGATTGCAAAGGGCGTAAGAATGTAGAAGAAAAATTGGAAAAGATCCTGCTCATGATAGCTCCTCCTATGGTGTAACACGTCAGAACCCTGGAGAAGAAGAGCAAGCTCGCCACAGCCCACCGCGGAACACGTCAGAATCCTTAAGGGGGCAGTCTCATGTGAACGCATATATTTTACCTCTTTTTAGGGATTTTTTTTTTATAATAAAATTCGATCATATTAATTTTTTATTGCATCTTTTTTTATTTGTATCTTAAACTCTATAATTTTTTTTTCTTGTTTTACATTTTTTATATATTTTATTTAAATTAAATTAGACACAGAAACAGAAAGCAGGTCACTGGTCATGGTAATAGCGGCTGTTTATGTTGTCTGAAATAATAAAATCGAATGGATTATTGTTCAGTAGGTCTGTCGCTATCGGTTGTAACAAAATTAAAATTTCATTGAAAAAAGAATGGCGGACTTGTTTTTTTTTTTTAAAAATCGTTTAAAAATAGTAAGAAATATTTTCGAAAATAAGCAATTTTGGTACGACCGATAATCATTAATGTGTAGAAGAACATGTATAAATTTCAAAGCAATCGGTTGAATAGTTTTTTTTTTAGGACCATGACAGTTTTAGAAAATGATGTTTCGAGAAAAATGTGTTTAAAGTTTCAAGAGCAGAATTTTCGTGGAAAATGTATGCTTACACTAATCTGCTATGCCTAGACCATACAATAATACCAAAAATCTCCATTATTTTAAGGATGGGTGAAAATTCTTCTTTGAACATATGTATGTACATACACGCAGCTGTCTATGAAGCAATTTCCAGCGTCTTTTTTCCAACAATTTATGTTTTAAAGCCAAATTCCAGATGCAACTATTAAACGACTCGTTGTTGTTCTGAGTGTTTTTTCCCAAGCACCTTTGTATCAGATCATCAAATGATAATTCTTCGTAAATTGGCTTCAAAAAACTTGTTGTTTCTTCATGAAATGCTGGAGGATGTGTGTAAATTTCCTCTGTATTCTCTGTCGTATGTTGTAAATACTTGCACCATGCAATTGAACAGTACGAGTGATGGGGGTTTTCATCGGTTGAAATGTAATGTAAGTATGTAGTCCACACTGCTTTCTTCATTTCTTCTTGAGAATCTGGATTTCTCAAAATAGCCTAACCATAGTATGTACTTAACTTAACCATTATGGCATTGGTAAATGCAAGTGTCGACTTGTTTGTTGCAGCACTAGTGGATGAATTTTTTTCCGATGTAAATTTGAGACAGCAACTTTACCTGCTTCATCTTTTTTTATTATTTTTGGCTTTCCTTTTTTCAGCTTCTTCCAAGCCTTTTTTAGCTTTTTGACGTGCAGATGCACTCTTTTTTTTCTAACACAGGATCGCCGTTGTAAGGATCGGTATCCAGTAAATTGTCAAATGTTTTGTTGTCACCATCTCCAGTGTATTTATTATATTTTATTTTAAAGTATTCAACCGACCGCTGAAACATTTCATCACACCGTCAACTTCCATTTTACCGGAACTTCCTTCATGATTTGCTGTGTGATTTTCATACCACTCCGAAAACTCGTCTGACTCTTCCCTGCCAATGCATTGCTTTACACACTTTTTTTTTATTTGACAATTAAATCTACAATTTTATTAGAATATTTCCCTATCAAAGAAACAACACCCAGCAGTGAGGTAAAACCACGCTTGGCCCATGATCCATCACCAGAAACCGTGATTTTATCTTCAGCACAACCGTTTTCAACATTTAATTTTTTTTTCTGTGACGGCTTTTTTGAAAACAGTATCAATTACTGATCTTACAGCAATATAAATTTGGTCGAGCATATCATAAAATCAATTTTTATTGATTCTATCACACAAGTCTATTAGCGAACAAAATAAATTTATTCCAGCCAGACCGACTCCAAGTAGTCGCATGTGTTGCTAAATTTGTTCTGGGATTTTATATATATTCGCGACAAAAATTTATACATATACACTATTCCACATATACACAGGTAGGTAATGTCCTAAAGTTGACCGTCAGAGACTTCGTACGCAGGTATAAACGACCGATGTCAACAATAGAAAGGTAGCAGCTGCAGACTTGGCGCGCGGCAGACTATAAGTTGTAACTTATTTAATACTAGGAATTTCGGTCTGAATTTTTCACAGCATAAATTCAATAGGTTACTATCGAAATATGAAAAAAAAATCGATTTTTCGAAGTGGTCGCATGAGACTACCCCCTTAATACATAGAGCAGGAGTGCGCTCGTAACATAGCAAGCCATTGCGCAATACGCGAAGATCTAGTATCAAGTATCTCAAATGTTAAAGATAAAACACTTCCTAATTTAAATTGTCCTTTGTTTTCCTTTAGGCATCCTTGTATCAGTTGCACGACGACGACATATAAACGTTTAACTTCACGTAGCTAATAAAGTCATCGGCATGACAAGGAAGTTGTCAACTCGATCCTAGATTGATACATGCTAAATAGCCCTAAATTTAGAATAAGCGAAGTGAAATAAATGCATTTGAGTTATTGTTCTATAATGTTCTCAGAAAATCATATTTTAATTTAAAAAGTTAATAACACAGCCAAGAAAACCTATTTATACAGGGTGTCCCACGAGCAGTGTGCCAAAAAGCTAGAGCGGGTAGGTCTGGTCAAGACAAGAAAAAAATCGTATGGGAGGGGGGGGGTCTATTCCCCCCGTTTAGCAGGGAGGGGCAATTTTCTAAAAAATTGACTTAATTTGGAAAAAAAATTATTAAAATTCAACAGTTACATCCATAATGCCGCGTTATACTTTTTTGTAAAGCCAGAAACCACTTCTTTCATATTGTTTTTAAATGAAGCTGTTTTAGGGAATAGTTTTTGAGAAATTAATTTTCAAACTCAAAATTTTGAAAAAAAAAATGTTGGAACTATTTTTTTTCAAAATTGTATGTAATTAAGTACTATTTTTTTCCAAGAATTCAATTCTCTTATTAGTTTTTAGTTAAAAACTGAAAACCGGATGCAAAAATGTCTTCTAGTTTTTAAGAAATTAAAAAAAAACCCGAACCATTTTTTTCTAAGAAAACCCTTTTTTTTGGTTTTAACGCGGCTGGCCTTGTAGGCAAACTAATGTTTGAAACATTGACTTCTTTTTAATTATTTTTAAAAAATTCGGAGTTTTATTATAATAAATTTTCAATATGATCCCCATTTTTTAGAAGGCAAAGATTATATCTCCTTCTAATAGGAGCAAACACATATGTAAGTCTATTCTTGACAAATTTTCCTGCAATTTGACTCCAGCGACTTCAATCCGTTCTTTCAGTTGTTCCAAAGATACTATTTCCACTTCGTAAACATAATTATTCATGAATCCCCACACCTAAAAATCTAGAGGAGTTAAATCTAGTGATCTAGGTGGCCTTCCGTGAGGCCCCTTCTTCCGATCCAACGGTCACTAAAATGATCATCCAGCCAGTTTCTAACCCGTAAGCTGTAGTGTGTTGGTGCTCCATCTTGCTGGTAGATTAAATTATCTGCTATGGCCAAAGGAACGTTGTCCATTAAATCGGGCAAAAGGTCTCGTAGGAACGGCATTCAAAAACCGGGGCCCGATTACAGTTTGTCCAACAATACCAACCCAAGCATTACAGCTGATTTATTTTGTTTTTTGTTGTGTGCTACTCCAATGATGCAAATTGTGGAAGTTAGTAACCCCATCTCTGGTAAACTGTGCTTCATCCGTCCAGAATATCCTTGCAAAATAGTTTCGTTCAGTTTCATCTCGAAGCAGTAATGATCGACAAAATTCTGCTCTCAAAAACTTGTCGTTTGAGGTGAGTTCCTGAACTGGCTTAAAATGGTACGGGTGTAAGTTTTCGGTATGAAGCACTCTCCATACTCTAGATTTGGGCACTCCAAGCATAATAGCTATCCTCCTTGTACTAAGGGAGGGATTACGTCGGACCAAATCCAAAATTATTTCATCTAAGCTTCTGATCCATCTGTAACTGATCTTTCGCTTCTTCGATGCTCTAGCACTCCGTGCTCTCGCAGACGTCGGTGGATTCTTGAAAACATGCTACGACTGGGACACCTCCGATTGGGATATCTTCCGGAGTAAAGTTTTTCGGCTTCACGATCTCGACCATTAGCTAAACCGTAGCAGAAGTGCATGTCCGTTAATTCTTCTCGAGAGTATGAGTTTGACATCGTAATGTGTTGATGAGTTAACATCCAATTTGGAAATGGTTTTTATTAAAAATGCGATGCCGTTTATTTACATTTGGGTTGCAAATATTTTGTTTTTCAATAAAGAAAAATTGTGGTTTTATTGTCTTAAGGACCTAGCGGGTAGAACCCATCGGCGGCGGGCTGACGCAGACGAAATTGGCAGGTCAGTTTTCAGGCGTTATCAATGAAAAAAAAGGATTAATCCAGGGTTATTCCAATACTGTGTCACTTTATTGTTACGTCATAAAACTCCGAATTTTTTAAAAATAATAAAAAAGAGGTCAATGTTGCATACATCAATTTGCCTACAAGTCCAGACGCGTTAAAACCAAAAAAAAAAGGTTTTTCTTAGAAAAAAATGGTTCGGTTTTTTTTTTTAATTTCTCAAAAACTGGAAGACATTTTTGAATCCGGTTTTCAGTTTTTAACTAAAAACTAATAAGAGAATTGAATTCTTGGAAAAAAAAGTAGTACTTAATTACATACAATTTTGAAAAAAAGTAGTTCGAAATTTTTTTTTTCCAATTTTTTTTCAAAATTTTGAGTTTGAAAATTAATTTCTCACAAACTATTCCTTAAAACAGCTTCGTTTAAAAACAAGATGAAGGAAGAGGTTTCTGGCTTTACAAAAAAGTATATCACGGCATTGTGGCTGTAACTGTTCATGTTTAATAATTTTTTTTTTCCAAATTAAGTCAATTTTTTAGAAAATTGCCCCTCCCGGCTAAACGGGGGGGAATAGACCAGACCTACACGCTCTAGCTTTTTGGCACACTGCTCGTGGGACACCCTGTATAGGGCTTACTTCGATGGTTTTAGTTACATGCAAATTACGTCACATAATTTTAAATATCAAGTGCTCGCCTCACCATAAATATAGTCACCATAAAAAATAGATATCGAGCAGAGGATATTGACTTCAATATCGTTGAAAAATGCAACCAAAAAGTATGTAGGTATAAACAAGGGATGTGGCCTATACAAAACAAAATACATATGCTACAAGACTTCGACATATTTTTTAAGGAGTCAGCACTTAACTGGGACGTTTAAGGCCAAAAATCGAATAGAATAAATTATGTCTGAGAATGCATGTGTATGTATGTATGTATTCATGTACTAACTGAACTTAAATTGTTTTTACAGTTTTTGGAGATACTATAACAACACGAACCTAGAAACGGAAAAATATACCTATTTTCTTTGACAAAAATAAAAGAGACATACCTACATATGTACATATGTATGTACATGTATGTATATCCTGGATTCTTTGCCGAAAAGTACTGTACACATGGATATGCATATATGAATACATACCTTTGTATATACCTACATACGGATATTCACGACCATGATATCCTTAGATCACTGACTTTCACACGATAGGAAAATAAAATCAATAATGCAAAAGAGTAGGTACATATCTACATATCATTTATTCAGCTCAGTAGCACAGCAGGCACAACGCTTGCTGAGAGTGTTTTACGCAATTTCCATTTCAGATTCCACAGCAAGTCCCGTTTATCCTGGGTGCCATGTATAAAAATAAACCATTGCATATTTTTATGATTGAGTTACACAGTAAGGAAAAGCATGAAAGTGTAATCAATTTGTGTATGTAAATATTTTTTTTGCCTATAAAACTGTTGAATCGCAATTTAGGAAATAGACGTCGGGATTAGATGTATGATAAAAAGTGGTTAAGGTCACGATATGGTTTGGCAAATGGCGTTATTGAATTGAATGCCATACATTTATCGTCTACGATATATTTTAAATTGGAAGGCAATAACTCATTTACTGATAGTGACTCAGCTTTCGACTCTTAATTTGAATTTGAAATAGAGTGCATTGTTCCAAAAACCAGTTTTAACTTTTTTTTAAATTCTTAAATACATATGTACATATGTACATATGTATGTATGTATGTACATATTTCTTAATTATCTTTTAATCTAAAACCTCTCAAAGAAGGCATCAGTCAAATATTAACGATTCTATTATGTACTTATGTATGTATATATTCCGTTATTTAAGCATTCTCGAAAATAACGTTAGATTCTCTTTTTATATTAAGCAGATAATTTAGAAAACGTACGTACATACAGCTGTGTTCAAAATAATAGTAGTGCCATATAGTAAAGCAAACAAATGTTTCAAAAAAAATTGTTTGCGGTTTTTTTTTGTTAAAATAGAAAAAAATACAAAACTTAAATATAATTGAGTGTTTTAGATTAAGTCATAGCTTCCTAACGTTGATAAACATAATAAAATAAGCTGAAAACAAACTTAACAGGAGAAATTCATTGTTCAAAAAAATAGTAGTACGAGTATTATTTTTAAATAAAGGGCTCTAAATGACATAAAAAGTGAATCTAACTAATTATAAAACACAATTATTTTTAATATTTTGTCGTAAAGCCCTTATTGTTTAGTACAGATTTACAGCGACGTTGCATGGAGCCTACTAAGCCCCGGCAACGCTCGTCTGGGATCTTTGTCCACGAATCCCTTGCTATCGCCCAAAGCTCCCGACTATTCGATGGTTTTGCCTCCCTTACGGCTTTTTTAATATCACCCCATAGATTCTCTATGGGGTTAAGGTCGGGGGACTGTGCAGGCCAGGGCATAACATCAACTTTATTCACCCGAAACCACTCTTTAGCTAATCGACTCATATGTTTCAGGTCGTTGTCCTGCTGGAAGACCCATTTGAGCGGCATTTCATACTCAGCGTAGGGTAGTATTGTATTTTGTAAAATATCTACATAGAGATGTTGATCCATAATTCGATCTATGAGATATATAGGCCCTACACCGTAGTAAGAAAAGCATGCCCAAACTAATATTTTCAACCCTCCGTGTTTTACAGTTTTTACTGTGTATTGGGGTTGATGTTCTGTGTTGGGTGGGCGACGAATATAATGCCGGGAACCAGTACCTCCAAAAAGGACAAACTTACTTTCGTACGTCCACAATACATTGTGCCATTTTTCCACTAGCCACTGTACATGATTTTTAGCGAATTCTATACCGCTCCTGAGGTGTTTCTTAGTTAGTAGAGGAACTTTTCGTGGACTTCGTGCATGCAAGTCTTTTTCTAAAAGACGTCTACGAACAGTAACCGCACTTACAGGAACTTCAAGCTCTTTCTGGATTTTGAATGACGACGCAAAAGGATGAAGCTTGCTGTATCGTACAATGCGCCTATCGTCTACAGCGTTCGTTTTTCTCTTTCTTCCCCGAGTTTCCGCCTTTTCGACATGTTTAAGGGCATTAGCTATTACAGTGGGACTACAGCTTAACAAATTTTGAATTTCCGCATAAGTTTTTCCCCCTCCTCTTAATTTTATGATTAGGTCCCGCTTTTCTTGACTGCAATGCTTGCCTCTTCCCACTGTACATATATTTCGCCAAAAAAATTGTTTTTTGATTTTTAATTTTAAAAAGACAAAGAGAGTACTTACTTTTCTATTAAAAAAACACTACAATAAAAGTCAATTCTATGATACAAATAGTTTTTCTGCTAATACTACTATTTTTTTGAACAGTACTCTTTCCAACGAGATCACAAAATCGAGTGACATGCATTGATCTTCAACATATTTGATCTGAATTTTACACTAATTTGGATTGAAATATTCCGTTAGTTTCTGAAAAAAAACTTAAAACTAAATTTGCACGTGCATACAAGCTGAAGTATTCGTTAAAGGAGTGTTGTGGTGCGCACTACTATTATTTTGAACACAACTGTATGCCTCTATAAACTGATCGAAAATATATACATACATATGTACATACATACCTATATCATGTCATAAAAATATAAGTTAACGACAGATAAATTACATCCCCTGGGCTACCGCAAATACTTACATACATCGGTACACAACATCGCTACGTGATGAAATTTGCCTCATACGCTTTTAGACGCCACATCCGTCCAAGGTTGCACACGCCAACACGCGAAATACATAAATACACAATGTTCCTTGGAGATGAATAAAAAAAAATCTTTATTCACAATTCAAAAAACTAAACGCTACTCTACAGATTTATTAATACACTACACTACTTGTAATCCACAGAGTATGGGGAATCCAATTGACACTTGACCGTCGTCGTTCACAGGTATTTATTCGGCGTATGATTGATGTGTTAGCATAATTGTACTTGCATGGGTTGACCTCAATTGCACGATCGATTCCGAGAATCGATATGAGATATATGGGTGATATGAGTTTATTCAGCTATTTTTTGTTATTCAGTCGATAAATTCCTGGAACTTGTCGGGCGTTGACTGATACCTAACTTCTCCCTCCTTATGATTAGAATTCTCCTGAATTCGATTATTAAGTTTAATTTTTACTCTTTTTTGTTGTATATGTACATACATAAACATGATAATATTCCGAGCATGATTACTACTACGACAATAAACATTATGTTCAAATTATAGTCTACATTTTTCTTAAGTTTTATTTTTTGTATTTCCCTTATGTTTTCGACATTATTTAATATAATTTTAGACAATTTCAGTGTTTCGGTAATATTGTATGTCTCCTACATACATACATAGGTAGGATAATACAATTTTTGTTTTTGGATTTGTTTTACATTAGAAAATTTTTCATCTAGAAAATACAGTGTGCAATTGGTAAAATTTATTAAATAGTTTTCAATAAGTCTTATTTTTCTGTCGTCACATGTTTGATTTAACATAGTGTTGGCATTTTTGATAAATATATGTACCTACATAGTTTCATCGTCTATTGGAATGATCTCTGTTAGTTTGTTTTTTCTTAAATTACAACTTCTTTTAATTGTACAATGTTTGCTTGTAACTGATTCGTTCAATGTTTTACTTTGTTCATATTTGTATATTTGTTTCTGTATTCTAAAATAATTCCTTTTCTGTGTTAATTTCTAAGAACTCCTTATTAGGTACTGGAACTAAAAGCTTAAGAGGTAAAATGACATAATTTTTTGGGATTTTAATGGCAAATACTATTTTATTCTCTTGGTATCTAGCAACTCCTAGTTTGATCTGTTTTAATTTATAAAAATCTATTTTATAAGTATCTATTTCTTTATTTGTAAGGATATTTGGGTGTAAGATATTATTTTTGGCTGAAACAATATTATCTTGAATATGTTCTACTCTTGATTCAATGAATTTTAGTTTAAATAACTGATCAAAATATATATGTTGCATTACTAAAATCTTTTTCTAATCTTTTCTTGTCAAAATCATCCCAAAGGAAGACCTTTTGTTTGTTGGGGGAGATTTAAACGGACATGTCGGGAAGACAAGCGAAGACTATGAAGGCTACCACGGAGGGCTGGGATACGGCACCAGGAACTCTTCAGGTGAAGATATCCTAAACATGTGCAAGTCGTACGGTCTTATAGTGCTAGATACCATGTTCGTCAAACAAAGCCGGCACCTGATCACTTATAGCAGCGGCGGAAATGAAACTCAAATAGACTATCATTTGGTATCCAGTTTCATGAAGCCACGAGCTAAAGATTGCAAAGTGATCCTGGGAGACGCGATCGCCCCTCAACACCGTCTCCTCCTGACTGAATTTTTTATGGATGCGAGAAAGAAGTCAAAGCAGCAAACGAAGGTGTCTGAGAGAATCAAGTGGTATAAGCTGGATAAAGGAAAAGGCGAAGCTTTTATTACCATCATGGAAAACTACTTCTCTTCCATTATCGATGAGGTCGGTAATGAGGAGTGCAGAGCACAAGACATGTGGGATGGCTCATGGTTCTTATCTCCAAACTTATGAGAGGCGACACTATGCCTAATTAATGGAGAGAAAGCTATCTTCTTCCATTGCACAAAGGAAAGGGTGATACGCGAAATTGTGATAACTACCGTTCTGTCAAGCTGATGTCGCACACCATGAAGATCGTTGAACGGGTATTAGATAGCCGACTGCGGAAAATAATACGACTATCTGATGACCAGTGCGGGTTTGTCTCGGGTAAATCAACAACAGATGCAATCCAAAGTTTGAAAATTAATTTCTCAAAAACTATTCCTTAAAACAGCTTCGTTTAAAAACAGGATGAAAGAAGAGGTTTCTGGCTTTACAAAAAAATATATCACGGCATTGTGGCTGTAACTGTTGATTTTTAATATTTTTTTTTCCAAATTAAGTCATTTTTTTAGAAAATTGCCCCTCCCGGCTAAACGGGGGGGAATAGACCCCCCCCTCCCATACGATTTTTTTCTTGTCTTGACCAGACCTACACGCTCTAGCTTTTTGGCACACTGCTCGTGGGACACCCTGTATATACGAAGGTGGTCCGATAAGTACTTAGCCTCACCACCAGATGGCGCCCGTATCGCAAGAGCAACTTACTATCGTGTAGTACATTCTAGTAGACGGCTACTGTCGAAATTTCAGCCGAATCGGACTCGTAGTTTTATTTTGATCGCGTGTGTAAGCGGGAGTGTCCGCGGATTTTAGAAAAAAGGAAAAAGAGCAATATCGATCGGTTCGATTCTTGTTTTTGGAAGGGAGATCGCGCAGCGAAATCAAAGAGCGTTTGGATGCTGTGTACGGTGACTCTTCTCCTTCGATGGCGGCCATCAAAAATTGGTTTAACAAGTTTCAACGTGGTCGCACGTTGGTTTTTTTATGAGCCACGTCCAGGTGCCCCACGGAGGATAACGTGACAAAAATCCACGATCTATATTGGCAGACCGCCGATTGAAGGTGCGTAAGATAGCTGAGACAGTAGACATTTCAAGAGATCGCGTAGGTCATATCCTGCATGCAATTTTGGGCATAAGAAAGCTGTCGGCGCGATGGGTGCCGCGTTTGCTCACTCCGGACAACAAGCGCAACCGTGAGACCACTTCAGAGCAGTGTTTGACTCTGTTTAAGCGCAATCCGAAGGAGTTTCTGCGTCGTTTCGTGACAGTCGACGAAACATGGATCCACTGGTACGCACCAGAGACCAAGGAACAGTCGAAACAGTGGACTTCACCCGGCGAACGTGCTCCGAAGAAGACGAAGACTGTCCCATCGGCCGGAAAGGTGATGGCCACCGTTTTCTGGGACTCACATCGACTACCTGGAGAAAAGCAAAACGGTCACAGGGCTGTATTATTAGGCCGATTCGACGACGAATTGAAGAAAAAACGGCTCCACTTGGCGAAGAAAAAAGTGCTCTTCCACCATGATAATGCACCGGCTCACACCTCCGCCCTCGCCACGGCCAAATTGGTCGAATTGGGCTACGAACTGCTGAACCATCCACCGTATTCTAAAGATTTGGCCCACTTCTTTTGGCGACTTCTTCTTGTTTCCAAACTTGAAAAGATCAATCGCCTGGCAGAAATTTCAGTCGAATGAGGAGGTCATCGCCGCCACGGAGGCCTACTTTGCAGACCTCGAGAAAACGTATTTTTCAGACAGGTTAAAGAAGTTGGAGCATCGCTGGGTCAAGTGTATCGAGCTAAAAGGAGACTATATTGAAAAATAAATCGCCATTTCTCCAAAATGTTTGTTTTTCTTTTGTAGGCTAAGTACTTATCGGACCACCCTCGTATAATTCTTTTCCCATGTAAAATTTGAATTTCATTTGTTTTATTGTTAGTGGGGATAATTTGTGTTTAGTACTTATTCATTATATCATCAATAATCGGGATATGATCCATACGATTTTCATCTGCTGAATGTATAGTTTAATCAGACATGTTCTCTTCTAGGTTAAATACGAAGTCTGACAATGAATCATTTGAATCACTTTCATTAACTACAAGCGAAAAATTATCTGTACCTTGGGGGTCCGGTTTCTCTCCCTCCTTAAGCTTAACGTCTTCGTTATGCTCAATTCGGCTAAGAAAGTCGGCAACTTTGTTGTCTTTTCCTCTGTACTTTGCATGTAAGTATTTTATCGGCTGATGGTCAGTGCGTATCTTAAATTTATTACCATAGAGATAAGGTCTGAAGTAGTTTACAGGCCATATGATTGCCAAAAATTCTTTATCCGTGCCTGAATAATTTATTTCATGTTTATTAAGGGTGCGGGATGCGTAGCAGATAGGGTGGTTTTCCTGTGAAAGCACTGCCCCTATTGCGTAATTTGACGCATCTGTGGTTAATCTAAACGGCTTTTGAAAATTCGGATATCTAAGTATTGGGTGACTACTTATCAAATGTTTAAGTTTTCCGAACGCTTCGATGTAATTTGGATCATTTGAATTTATTTTAACGACTTTCTTCAGTTATTTCGTGATTGGCTGGGCTACCTTCGCATAGTCTCGGATAAACTTACGATAGTACCCAGTTACCCAGTTTTTCTGTAGTTGGTAATTCTAGTTATTCAATTACAGCAATCTTTTCGGGATTTGGTTTTAATCCTTCTGGTGTTAGAACATGTCCAAGGAACTCTGTTTCTTTTGCCATAAAATTACACTTATCGATCTGGATTTTGAGACGTTTTGCTTTTAAACTTCAAAAAATTCTTTTATTGCTTTTACATGTTCTTTTAAGGAAGTGCTAAAAATTAGAATATCATCCAAATATACAATGCAAGTCTTATTTATATAGTCCCTCAGAATCTCGTTCATGAGTCTTTGGAATGTCGCTGGGGCATTCTTCAACCCGAATGGCATTCTGATGAACTCATATAGGCCATGTGGTGTTACAAAGGCTGTTTTCTTGCGGTCTTCTTTCTTAATCAATATTTGGTGATATCCCTTCGTAAGATCGATGGTTGTAAAATATTGTGCCTTTCCTAGTTTGTCTAGAATTGAATCTATATTAGGCAACAGGAATTTGTCATCCACCGTAACGTCATTTAGCTTACGGTAATCTATCACGATTCTTAATTTTTTTCTTTCGCGAGTTGTCTCTTTTTTAAGGAACAACTATTAAGGGACTTGAATATTTTGAATTGCTTTTCTGTATTATGCCCTGCTCTTCCATTTCTTTTATTTGACGTCTGACTTCCTCTTCGTGTTGTTGAGGGTATCTATATAGTTCGGCGTTTACCTGCTGGTCTGTTGTTGTGACGATCTCATGCTCTATCTCGGGAGTGCTGGTTAACATAACTCTTTCTTTGAAAAACAATTTGTGAAATTGTTTGAGTAATTTCTCTATCTCGACCTTCTCTTCGTTGTTAAGGTGATCTAAGTCAATTTTTGTCAACACTTCATCAACAGGTTCTAGACAGCATATTTCATTGAGTGCATACGGCATGTTAATTAATTTTAAACATTGTTTATTAAAGGTTATGGTTCCTTCTTCTCAATTTATTGACGCGTTAAGGTATTTTAGTAGATCCATACCTATGATAAATTGGTATCCTCTGTTGGATAGTCTTTTTACTTTCCATCTTACTATCGCGTTTAATGGTGCTTTAAATTCTTCCGGTGGTGGGGTATGTACTTCATATACAATAGTATCTCTGCCCGTTATTGTAGTGAAATTAATTTGTTCGATAGGTATTTTTTTAAATTCAGTCAATCTATCATCGACTATACTTAAAGTAGAGCCCGTATCGATTAATGCTATGAAATTAACTTGTGGTAATTCATCCGAGGCTAGTTCATAAAAAACGCGGATGTTTCTCCATCTTCGTTTCTATTTTTTTCGGATACTGATTTGTTAGGCGTACTCATTCTTTGCTTAGAACTATCCTGTTGTTTGCTATCTTGGTCCGGAGGAGGTCTAAGGTGTCCTGAATTTGAGTTCTGACCCTGAGAGCTGTTAATTTGTTTGGGGTAGTTCTGTCTTTGAATATTATCCACTTCCATATGTTCCACTGGTGGATTTGACCTATCATTCTGCCTGTAATACCCTGCGAAATTTTTTGGTTGACCCTGATTATTATTCAGCCTAAAATTTCCTGAGTAGTTTTCCTGATTGTTATATTGTCTATACTGTCCTGAATGAGTTCCTTGTTGTCCGTGATTATTATTTTGTCTATAGTGTCCTGGTCTATTTGGTTTTAGAAGATCGTTAATATAGTTTGTTTTCTTTTGTCTTTCTGGTCCAATAAACGTCTTTGGTCTAGTTGTTCTTCTGAATTCTGGTCTAATACATGAATCTTCAAATCTCCTTCTACGCTTTATTGATATTATTTTGTTTAAATCACTTTCCTCGTAAATTCTGTCTAATAGGGTGCCCTGTGCTATTTCCTTTGTGGTGTTTGCTAATATTATGTCAACATTACTTAAGTCTATACACTTTTCTTCTTTATAATATACGATTAGTTCATCGGTATTAAACTTAATGTTTTGTAACTCTACTGCTAATTCACTCACCGTGTTCACCTTCAGGTTGGTTATTCTTTTGTAGACTTCGTGAGGTTCCAGATCAAGCTTGTAGCGTAGTCGTATGGTCTCCGTTATAATACTCCAGTTGTCGGTTTGTGGAATGTTGATGACGGCATTCTTCGCTTCACCTTGTATTTTTTCATAAAATATGCTCCTTACAAGGACTTTCTGTAGTTCGGGGTCTCGTATTTGGTTCAGGTAGCTCCAGTTCAGCTGCCAGTTGGTTTTGGTCCTCCATTTTTTTGTTATTGTCGTGTATTAAATGTCTTTTCATGAATTATTCTTCACTATATATTATTTATTATTTTCTTTTTTCACTGTTTAACACTTGTCATTTAATCTTTGTCGATTTTTGTGTGTTTTTACGTTTTTGTTGTACGCGTTTATTAAATGCGGTTTAATACAAACTCCGATATTCTAATTTAATTTCACGCGACGTGTTACGATTCGTTTCACTAGATTCTTAATTTTATAAGAATCCTACCGACTGCGCCAAATAAATACAATGTTCCTTGGAGAGGAATGAAAAAAAATCTTTGTTCACAATTCAAAAAACTAAACGCTACTCTAACAGATTTATTAATGCACTACACTACTTGTAATCCACAGAGTATGGGGAATCCGATTGACACTTGACCGTCGTCGTTCACAGGTATTTATTCGGCGTATGATTGATGTGTTAGCATAATTGCAGTTGCATGGGTTGACCTTAATTGCACGATCGATTCCGAGAATCGATTGTCTGGGTGATATGAGTTTATTCAGCTATTTTTTGTAATTCAGTCGATAAATTCCTGGAACTTGTCGGGCGTTGACTGATACGTAATGCGCGAGCCATGCATTCTAACTCCAGTTTTCAAGAAATCACTCCATGCACTCGTGACAACCATGCCGACACCTGAGCCGTGCCATCCGCCGAACACTTTATCGCATCCGCTTCACCGACTACGAGTTCGCTAGGAGATCATCCGATCTTCCACCATCGTATCATCACCTCGTCGACAATTTAGTATTTAAGGCAGTGTAAGAAATTACTGTGAGTACCTAAACAATTAAGGAAGCATTGTAAGGGGTAACACTTCCCAAGTTTCAGTAAAAATATTTTTTTTTTGTTAATCAAATAAAGTTAATAATTTGTTAATATATATTATATCATACTTACAAGTATGACTAAAAGGAAATCAAGACAAGTTAAAGAGGGAAAAGCCTTGTCTGAAACATTGGAGTTACGTGAAGCATTAAAATAAAGAGATGCCTTGTTAGCACTCCTTTTCAATTTAGTGCTGGAATACGTAATGAGATCCCTTCAGGGAAACGAAAGGTAAATAATCCTTTATATTGTAGAATCACAGCCACTCTACCCTGATGATCTGAACCTTCTGGGTCACAGTGAAGAAATAGTTAAGAGAATCGCAGAAAGTCTAATAATAGCAGGAAAAGAAATAGGTAGCTCGCACCTGACTGATTGTCCTCGATAAACTAGAAAATGGACGAGTTCAAATACCTAGGAACCCAATTGGCAGCAATAAACCACATAAACCCGAAATAAATATGAGGCTGCACATGAATAACTTATGCTTCCACGCGATGAAGGAACTTTAAAACAGCGTTTTCGTCACGCAATATCAGCATACGCCAATTTGAAAACAAGAACTTAAAGTTCATCTTTAGTGGAAAACAGGACAAAGAGAAAGTCGAATATTGATTCCCATTTCCACTCTCAACAATTAACCAGATTACAATAAGCGATTCAAAAATGCCGTCTAGAATCAATCAAGAAGATTGATTACCATCATGACAACTCCATGCAAAGAACTTTTTTAACGGCGCAGCAAAAATTGAGAGTGCTTGGCCGGGAAGTTTAAATGCATCCACCATATTACGCAAACCTTATACCTATGTACATTATCTTTCGTTTTAGTATCCACAAAATGTCCTTAACTTAAGGAAATGTTAACCAAAAAGAGCCTGTGAAATGATTTGTTTCGATTCTTTTGTCAGAAATCACACAAGATGACAGAAAGTCATAGATAATAACATCCAGTCAATGTTTTTTTTTATTTTTTTTTTTTAGAGGAAGGGAAAATCTTCAAAAGATACTGATGATCCGAGTAATCAGTATGCCGGATTTTTACCGACTAAAAACCGCCTCCCACATGATTGCAATCTAGTCACTTGGACTTATAAGCAATTTTATGCTGATTTAATTTATATTTTGTCATTTCAGGAGTTCCGCCCATCAGCGTCTCCTGACAGATGCTAAGATGCGTTCTATTCTTGTTTTTTTTTATGTTAAGTGAGAAGTCCCTTTTATTTAGCCCAGTTCAAATGGCTTTGTCCTTTTGAGTCTTCTCACTATATTTGCATTGTCTGAACTTGAAGTCTTGATTCGTGCCTTCGTGTATTTTTTTGGACCTCATTCCACCCCCAAGTCCAAGTGAAGGTCCTTATTTCTTAGGTACCATGGTGCATTTCCCATTTTCCTTAGTACTTTGTTTTGGAATCCCTGTACGATGTATATATTGCTCTTTTTGGTACAACCCCATAGTTGACTGCCATATGTCCATATTGGCTCCAGTGATTGCTTATATCATATGTATAGTAAAAGCTTATTATAGACTGATAGTGAGGAGTTCTTTCCTATCAGCCAATACATTTTTCTGTATTTTATTTCTAATTCCTCTTTTTTTCTTTTTAACGTGTTTTTTTCCATCTTAGTTTAGCATCTGGCGTCATGCCAAGATATTTCGCTGTGTTCGCATACGGTACTATTTTCTGATCGATAGTAACCGGGATTTGTCCGCTATTATGGTGCATGGTGGTCAACTCTCTGCTAGATGCTCTCAATGCCTCTGGAATCTATGCCCAGGCCTATGCGTATGATGTTGCTGTTCTCTCTGTCGGCTCATGTTTAGCGAATGTCTGTCTCAAAGCGCAGGCGGCGCTAGACGTGATCGAAGACTGGTGCACGAGAAATGGGCTGTCGGTTAATCCTCTTAAGACTGATGTCGTTCTCTTCACGAGAAGGAGGAAAACAACAACAACTTACTCAGCTGGTGTTAAATTCCCATCCCGATATCAAAGGAAGCTAAGTATCTGGAAGTCATCCTAGATAGCAAACTTCTTTGGTCAAAACATGTTGAGTCCAAAACCACCAAAGCGCTGTCAGCTTTCTGGCAATGCAAAGGTGCCTTTGGCAAAACATGGGGCTTATCGCCGAAAAAGGTCCTTTGGATCTACACGGCAATGGTAAGACCGATAATCTCATATGCATCGGTTGTTTGGTGGAGCAGGCTAACACGCAAACACGCTGTGGCTTCACTCACCAAACACCAAAGAGCGGTCTGTCTCAGCTGCACGGGGGCTTTCCCCAGCACACCGGGAGCTGCGCTAGATGCTATGATGAATCTTCCACCCCTTGACATATATATCAGAGGGTGTGCACTGAAAACTATTTCTCGCCTAAAGAGGAATGGTCTTTGGTACAACTCGCATTGGAGTGAAAGTGTACTTGCGGGAGAAATATCCTACGATCCCTGTCTCATGGATATGCCTTCTGACACAATGACACCTGCCATCCTACTGCGCTGTAACTACACAGTCACATTTCCATGGCGTCAGGACTGGCTTTGGCCAGACACTGAACCTGGAATGGAATGTCTTCGCATTTTCACAGATGGCTCCGGGACTGGGCAGGGATCCGGCGCTGGAGTTTTCTTTGAGCGCGAAAACATTCCACTGCACTTCTCGTTAGGAAAATATGCGTCTGTCTTCCAAGCGGAGATTTACGCAATCCTAATGACCATGCACTATGTTGGAAACACAGGTGGAGGGGAAAAAGCATATGTGTCTGCAGTGACAGCCAAGCTGCACTCAAAGCTGTGTCCAATCCTCTATCCAACTCCAAATTAGTGCATGAACTCAAGACCTTTTTAAACAAAGTCGGAAGACTAAATTCACTTAGGCTTGTATGGGTCCCAGGTCACTCTGGAATCCCAGGAAACGAGATCTCCGATGAACCTCAGGACCTGAACCCGCCTTAGGTCTACCTGCTTCCACGGTAAAATCTGACATCAATGACTGGGTCTTTAACGTACACAGTCGCAGATGCAGGGAATATCCAGGATGCAGGATGACTAAGCGCGTACGCCCTGATGTCTGCAAAAAGTCCGCAACATTTTTCTTTTCCTTAAGGTGAAATGATTGCAGAAGGCTAACGGGCGTCATTACGGGCCATTACACTTTTGCCAAGCATCTCTACGTGCTTGGCATCAGTGAGACGCCTACCTGTGCTGCATGTTGCGAGGAGGATGACACAGCAGAACATTTTCTCTGCGACTGTCCCGGCTTCGCTCGCGCACGGTGGGGAGGGCACCCTTGGGGCCGACGTGGTGGGTGCCGAATCTCTTAGCTCCACATCACTGAAGCCCCTCCTCACTTTTCTCCGGACAACGGGGAAAATACAATAAAGACAAGGTGTCTGTCTGGTAGTACAATGGACCAGTATTTGTGTCTGAGTGCTCGAACAGATAGTAGAAGCCTCCAAAAAAAAAAAAAAAACCGGGATTTGTGTTATTGCTTTGTTATTGAAATTTATGTGAACTGATTTGCTCTCATTAAGCATGATTCGCCTTTTTATTGTCCAATTACAAATTTGGTCTATAGCTGATTGTAGCTTCTGTGTTGATTCCACATTATCCTTTCCCACTGCAAGGATTGTCATCGGCAAACGTAACCAATGTGCAATATTCTAGTTCTGGAAGATCACATGTATAAAGAAGATACAGAATCGGATCCACCTTGTGGACCTTGTGGGACTCCTGCCTTAATTTCCATTAATTCGGAATACGAGTCTTCCTGTTTTATTCTAAAACATCTCCCGCTTAGGTATGATTCTAAGATTGCAGCGTATTGTTTTCGTAGGACACATCTTAATTTATGGTTAAGTCCTTCATGCCAAACCTTATCAAAGGCCTGCGCTACATCTAGAAACACTGCAGAACATACTTCTTTTTCTTTTAACGATTTTTCTATGATGTTGTACGAACTAGTATTTTGGAATCAGATTTTTCCGTTCAATAATACTATTAAGTCTTTTGACAAATATTTTTTCGAATAGTTTAGATATAACTGGTAGTATTGAGATTGGCCTATATGATGTCACTTCGTTCGGTGGCTTTCCAGGTTAGAGATCATTATTACTTCGGCTACTTTCCATAAATCAGAAACATATCTCATTCTAAAAGCAGCATTGATTAAATGTGTTAGTTTAACCACAGCTTTTCTTGGTAACTGCTTCAATATTTCACCGGTTATAAGATCATAGCCGGGGCATTTTTTTCGGATTGATGTTATGTTTGATCTCATTTTTATCTTCCCTTGGGGTCGTAAGTCTTATTTCCTCATTTTCTTCTTCGAATGTTTCCGCAGGAGTCCATATTTCTTGTTCGTTGTTTGGTTGAAAAACGTTTTTTAGGTATTCTACGAATAATCTGCATTTGTATTCGTTACTTCTAGCCCAATTTCCTTCCACTGTTTTAATGGGTGGTATCGGCAAAGTTGGCCTTTTTGCATTCCTCATTGCCTTCCAAAGCGAATAATCAATTGCTTTTTCGTTGTTTAATCCTCGAAGATAATTACTGATGTAGTCTTCTTTTAGCTTCCTTACTTGTCTTCTTAACTCTGGGGTGAGATTGTTCAGTTTCGATTTGTCGTGGGGGGCTCTAGTCTGTGGCCATACTCTTCTCGCTCTTCTTCTATCTAAAATAAGTTCTCTATTTTCCATGGGGTACTTATTGCCTTTAGATTTCCTTTTTATTTCTGATGTGTTTATCCAGGCTGATTGTTGAATATCATTGACAAGTTTTTCCACTTCTCTATCCAGTTGTTCAGTATTACACATTGGCACGCTTAAGTTCAATTCTGTCTTCCAGGGTCTTCTTGAAACTGTCCCAGTCAGTGTGTTTGTTCGTTAATGTTGGTTTGCTTTGCTTCTGAATTACACGCAGTATTGGAGAATGATCAGAGTTTAGATCGTTGAATTCGTCTATTTCAAGACAGTTTATAGATATGTTTCTGATTATGTAAAAATCTATTAGGTCCGGTATTTCGGTCAGTTGGCCAGTATGTGGGTATTTCGGTTGACATGACTTCGCATCCATATAGTCTAGTTGCGTTGAGTAATTCTTTTCCTTTTGTTGTCGTTAATCTTGATCCCCAATAAACATGTTTTGCATTAAAGTCCCCTCCAATTATAAATCTATGTATTTCCCAAGTTCTTAAAGAGTTTTAGGTAATCTTCTGATTTTAACGAATGTTTTGGTGGGCAGTAGATTGACACTATGTCAAATCGAAAACTTTTTCCTTTTATATTCACAACTGTTGCTTGTATTTCTTTGGTTTTTTAGTTAAATTGCTCGTGATGTTGGATGTTTTTTCTTATTATAACTGCGCTTCCTCCTTGGTTGAGTTTTCGGGATGGGCAGTATGATAAATATTAAAATTTCTGAATTTTATGAAGGATTGGTTAGTTAAGTGCGTTTATGATATAAGACACACATCAATCTTCTCTGTATCGAGGACTGCTTGCAAATCTTGTTGGTTTTGCATTAGTCCATTGGCATTCCAAGTTAGTACTGTGAAATTATTGTCCATTTTTTGGTTTCGGTGTTACTCCTCTATTGCATGCTCTGCATTTTAAAATTGATATTCGTTTTTCTAACGCATTTAGTTTATCGACTATAAGGTGCAATGCCTGCTTAATTTCATCTTTTTCACCATCGTTTTGGTGTGTTTGAGGTTGTTTAGGTTCGTTTTTAATATTTGCTGTTACTTGAGCGTACGATTTCATATTGCTGATTTCCTCCTTTTTAGTGTTTTTGTTTGTGTTGCTATTTCCTTCCTCTTTTGGGTTTGTTTTTGTTATTAAATGTTAAGTTAACGATGTCCTTCACGAGGACATCAAAAAAATATGAACGCCAACCAAGAGGTTGGCCCGACGGTTCATATCGGTTAAATCAAACGCGTACTTTTCTTATGAAATATCCGTTTATTACAATGCTTTCGAAAACGACTAGTCCCTCGAACGGTTCTCTTAAGACTAACTTATCTAAGTCCCTGCCCATCGCTGGCGACCAACGTTCCTGCATCCATATCGCTGAGTCAGTCCTAAACGGCGGCGCGTGTATCCGGTGCAGCCAAGAGGCAACCTGATACGTTCGTGATGTTCGCGAACAACCGTGGGAGCATGATTGCACCTGAACAATCCAATCTTGCTAGATCAGCAAATGTATATCATGCTCTTACCCCGTGGCCCGTGTGCGTCGTGTTAACTGTTACATCATTGATTGCTGGTGAATTTTCTGCTTGTTTGTTTTCCGTGCTTATGTCTTTCTGAATGGTGCTTCGGTTTCTATCTTTTATACGACTGTTTTTAATTTTTTGCAGTTCATCCAGTCAATGTAATTGAATATAATTCATTTAGAATAAAATAAGCATTAAATTGAAAAATGATTAAAAAAATCTCTCATCTCCGAAACGAATACCAATCTATGCTTACTTAAAACCTAAAATCAAAAAGGAAATCGAAAGCATTATCCAATATTAATAAATTAAAACAAATTAAAATTTCAAATCATTTAAGACCGAAGTTAGAAGAACTTAAGAACAATTGTTGACGTCAGTTTTCCAACCGGCTCTCGATAATAATCTCTATGAACATATCGGAAAGATATGTAACGCATACTCATCTATCGATAATATTACAAGCCATCAAAAACATAACTTGTAAAAAAAACCAAGTCTCGCAACTCAGTTCTTCTACCGTAAAAAGTTGTGAGATCTATGTAATACCAAGTCGGTTAATTTATTCAGCCCCTACTTAAGAGACCTTCTGTCTTAAGTTATTACGTAATTAGCTAACCTAACAACATCTTATAGTGACCATATTAAATATTAAAAATCTTTTATGTTTTAAATAAATAGATTGACTTGTCCATCGCATGCATCTCACAAGTAATTGATATTATATTAAATTAGATTGTTTAGTGCGATTGCCAAGTCAAAACTATTTATTTAAAACATAAAAGATTTTTAATATTTAATATGGTCACTATAAGATGTTGTTAGGTTAGCTAATTACGTAATAACTTAAGACAGAAGGTCTCCTAAGTAGGGGCTGAATAAATTAACCGACTTGGTATTACATAGATCTCACAACTTTTTACGGTAGAAGAACTGAGTTGCGAGACTTGGTTTTTTTTACAAGTTATGTTTTTGATGGCATCTCATTTCTTTTTGTAGATAGTCCTACTTTTCTTCCTTTCCGGTACCTTCTACTTTTTGAATACCAACAACAGATTTTCTTAAAGCCCACTCTGTGTCTTATGAGCTTTTCTTATTTTTGTAGGTTGTCTTCCTCTTTTTCTTTTCCGGTACTACTTCTTGAGCTTCAGCTGCAGTTTTTCTCAAAGCCCACTCCCTGTCCCTATGGGTTTTTCTCGGAGGCTTTGATGTTACAATTTTTGTCAAGTCTGGACGGTAAATGCTTCTTAGTCTATTGTATTCACAAATTGAGGATTCCTGCGCTTTAATATTTCCAAAGTCGACATTAATTAGATGTAAGCCGCCCAGACTTGTAACTCTCGAAAGTGCCACGTAAGCTTGACCGGATGTGAATACTGCAGAACCGATATCCATCAGCGCATTATTTAGACTTAGGCCCTGACTTTTGTGTATAGTTATAGCATAGGCTATACATATGGGAAACTGTTCGCGATGAACATAAGCTCTATTAATAATTTCAAATTTAGTTTTGACCGGACCCAGCTCGTAAACCTGTTCTTTATCAAATGTAATGTATATTTTCTTAATTATTTTTGTATTTTCCGGATCAACCTTTACTCTTTGCACTATACCGATAGAACCATTAACTAAACCAAGACTCACGTCAATATTTCGCCTTAACATGACTTTTGCTCCTATTTTTATAATTATGTTCTCTTCTAGGCCCGCAGTCATAGAAGCATCGTCTTCATAATTTTTAATCATTCACGAGCTCTTTTTGTTAGGTATCTGGGGCAATCTATTCTATCTACAGCTGTAAGTTTTATTTCGGGATGTGGGAGAGATCTAAGCATTGCAGTATTTAATTGTTGACACATGTTTTTTGTAGGTAATAAGCAAACGGTATCATCAGGAAGTTTCGAGAGGTGTTCAATTATTTCAATCAATCTATTTTCATTTGAATTGGTTTTTAGAGTTATTAATCTAGTTGAGAGTAAGTCGCGGTCTTTTTGTGTAGTCACACCTAATCTTATTCTATTTAGCATTTCAACAAAGTCAGAATCATTGAGCTGTCGCATGTTAATAGTAAGTTCATCGTATACGAACAGTTCAATCCACAGATTCGGCATACTGAGGGAACCTAACAACTTGTTAGTTTCAGCAGTTGAGAGTTTTTCAAAAGGTTACTTTTCTCTTACCGGCGGAAGCTGTAAAAGATCCCCGAAAACTACAAGATGTTTTTTTCCAAACCACCCATTCTGATCATCGCTTGTGTCAAATATCTCAGACAAGCGTAAATGAATATATGTTAAAGTAACATTGGATATCATCGACACTTCGTCTATGATAAACAACACTACTTCTTTCAAATCTGATCTCAGAACTTGGAGCACTTCATCGGAAAGTGGCTTGTACCTCGGTGTTCGCTTGTGTTCCACAGGCAGCTGCAATAGTCTGTGTATAGTCAATCCATTCACATTGAATGCAGCTATGCCTGTTGGAGCACTAACTGCCACTTTTTTGTTTAAATACATCTTAACCCAAACTTTCACAGTTTTTATTAAAAAGCTCTTTCCAGTGCCACCAGTTCCACTCACAAAACAGCGTAAAACGTCAGCGTTATTATCAGTTGTGTCCATTTTATGTGTGATCATATCGAAGACTCTTTTTTGATCGGCATTAAGTTTTGCGATCATACTTTGAAGATCAGTCTGCTCTTCTTCTACCAGATTGATTCTCTGAAAGTCATCCATTGCGTTTGCAGCTTCCACAGCTTCAAAGTCTAAAGGGTTTTCAGGACCATCGTCATCATCAACAATTTCCCTTTCTTCGTTTATCTCAGCAACTTTAGATTCTATCATTTCACATGCTTTTTGTATCTTATATCTTGACTCTATCATTGAATTACCATAATCGACTCCTTCTTTTAAATCTTCTTTCGCCAAATTAAAGGCCTCCGTGTAAGTATCACACCCCATTTTGAGTTCATCTAAGGAACGCCATGGCTTGAATAAAAGAAGTAAAGAGAAGAAGTATTTCTCTGGTACTTGTTCTCCGTCATAGAAATAGTGATTGATCAAATATGGGTTATCTCTTCTTTTCAGGAACTTTTTACCGTCATTTATCTCGTAGCACTCGACTTTAGAGGAGACTGGGCGTGTTTTAACAATATCGTAATTTTGAGCGAAACTGTACAAGTTAGTAGTCTCCAACTCTTTAGGCCGTTTGGGATAGTGGTCATCAATCCAAGACTCGTAATAAATATCGGTGGACTCCGGTTCCAGCATCATCATATCAGATTTAGATTTAACGCGCCGGTTACGAAAGATGTTGACGTCCAGCCATCGAATTGTTGTGGTAGGATCTGTACCGTACAAAGGAATACCAAGTAGAGTGTCACTGGCTTCCAAAGAGCCGCACTCTCTATTAGATAAAACTCTAAGGCCAATGTTAAACAGGCGGCTTCTTAAAGGTTTTGTAGAGTTTATGTCTTGAAAGATATCAGCAACATGATCTTTTTTGCTTTTGGTGGTATATTTTGCAAATGTAACTTTGTAATCCTATGTACTAGAAAACCCGTGGCCGGACACCGAACATACAATTTGTTTTAAAATTGATTTAATTATAACTTCCTCAAATGGTTCTTCTTCTTCTTTTCCTTTTTATCCCGGCGTCGTTATGGTCAGAAGTGTAGGACCATAACCTTCCCACTTAACTGCATTCCTACTGGTCCGCTTGTGGGGTCCGCCAGTTCCTCAAATGGTTATTAAATATATGTACATAATAAAGATATTTATTTTATATTCCGGCAAATACATGAACCACATTGACCACTAAACCCAATTCCCCAACCGCCCATTGATTGGGTTGCATTGCATATTTTTAGGGGTTAATCGCCATCTAGATAAATTGAAAAAGGATACATACAGACACTATCCTATTAGTAATAATATTTGGTGTATCTAGAAAACTGGACCGAAATTGCAAAATATTTTAGTTTTTCCTTGATTTATACACTAAACACTAATTGTATTCTAAATTTCAAGCTTCTATGTCTGCTAGAAGTGCCCTAAAGTTTTGATGATCGGTGAGTGAGTGAGTGAGTGAGTGAGTGAGTGAGTGAGTGAGTGACAGAATTAGAAACTTTGACTAGTTATAATTCTTAAACTACTGGTTCAAATTTAATGAAATTTGAAATATAACGTGTCTATGGGATGCCTGCTTGGTCACTGAAAATTCAGGCTTCTAGTTTTATCCATAACGAAGTTATAGGGGGTCGAAAATGGCCCGAACTGCTTCGAGAAAAGGATGGTACGGCCGTGCCGCTTTTTTGCTCGACTTGGCGGGGGCACTGCCGTGCCCCCAGATGTTATATATATTAAGTAAAACCAAGCACGTCGAACATCTAAGAAAAATTTCGTACCCTCTTACTTGTCAATTAAAAGTCCAATGTGCCAATTGTGGTTCCTTTCGAAGTGAATTGCATTTCTTGGGATTCATTATGTCATAAGATGGTATTAAATCTAATTCAAATAAAGTTGGACAATAGTCGATTTTTCACGATCCAAGCCATCAAAAGAACTTCGTTCCTTCCTTGTCATCCTCAGCTATTATCGTCGGTTCACGGGAGATTATTCAAATTTAAAAAAAAAATCGTTCAAGCATAAAATCCAATCACTTGAATACCGAAGTAACGGAGGCCTTGAATAAAATTAAAATTGAATAATTATCCTAATTCTGACAAGAAGTTTAAGCTCAATACTGACGCATGCAACTTTGCCAGTGCTGGTCTTATCATAATACGGGCGACCAATCACCATATATCCAGGACTTTACGTAAGGCAGAGAAGCATTGCGCCGTAAATGCAAAGGTGAACTCATCGACCACAATCTCAAATGAATTCATTGACACCGACGCAGCTTAGTAACGAAAGTTTATCACAAAATTTAATTCCCTCTATAATAATTTTTTAAGACAGGTTATCCTGGAAATAAACCTCAATCCCTTTTTGCAGACATTAAATTATTAATAACCAGAATCATTAAGAAAATACTCTCTGTCGAAACAGTTAGGCGGTTGACAGTTCAAATAAACATTTATTTCTAAAGTAAACGCATTCGGCAAGATTATGATTATGGCAAGGCTATAGACCAGAGGTTCCCAAACTTTTTTTTCTCATAGACCACTTTCAAAATTAACCTGATTTCGGTGGACCCCCTGCTGCTAAATTTTTGCCATATTCTCAAAACTAGTAAAACAATGTGAAGATTAGACCTAACGATGGAAATTTGCATCGCGGCTGAGTTCCAACCCTAAATTCGGAGTTCTACCACTCCGAAAAAGAAAATGTTCTTATGTTCTATTTATTAAAATAATACGATTACAGAGTTCATAGAGCTAAAATTAAACATTAATAATGCATCGTAACTTCAACAATTCATATAAAAAATTAAAAAAAAAATCATAATTTTAATGGGTGGGATGTACTTGATGGATTGACAGCAAATTATTGATGTTCTGTGATGTTCATTCTGCTCCTTTTATTTGTTAATAAGTTTGTAACGACACTAAAACTTTTTTCGACAAGGTATGACGAGGGAAAAGCTATCGAAAGTTTCCTCGCAATTTCCCATAGCCCAGGATATTTTTCGTGTATTTCTGCCTGCAACCAAAATGTTTGATAGCCTTTTTTAAATTCCACCTTCAGCTCCTCATTGGTGCTAAGCTCGAGTAACTCCTCTTGTAATACCACATTCGACACTTCCGTTTCATCAAATGGATTTATGATCCATAGTGGTATTTCCATGATGACGATATCTTCAAACCTGTTTTTGAAGTCATCATTCAGGGCATTTAAATACTGAACGTATGTCTGAATATCCACATCCAGTCATTCTGCCTGTGATAAGTTTGGAAACTGGGAGAATTCGAGCCGACTAATATTTTGCTTCATAATTTTCCGAAATTACACCCTTTGTGTTTATTAAATTAAGGCTGTCCCTTGTAACTGCAAGTTAATTGAATTTTTTGAACAAATCTGTCAAATACCCGATGTCTGCTTTCAATTTGATCAGGATTTGTTTTAAATCTGGATCTTTCGTTCCATAAACTCTAAGACTAAGTAAAATCTTGTTAAGCATGTACCTTTCGACAACCAGCAGATTATTTTGCAAATTATCGGGTATTCAACGCATTGCTTTTTATTTTGTTAGCCGGTTTAATCACAAATTGAAGCGATTTGTGCAATCTATCACTCAATTTTTTCCCTACCAGGTGTTGTCGATGGATAACACAGTGAATTTGCAATTAATTCTTTTAAGATGGTTTATAAACCCACGATATCGTCCGAACACGGCAGAAGCTCAATCTGCTGCCACCGAAATGATGTTTGTGAATGGAATCGATTTTTCCTTTAAAAAAATCACTTAGAACATTAAATATTAATTCGCCTTTAGTATCCGTCTCTAAAGAATTCGCGAATAGTAGCTCTTCATGGATTTCTTCGTCCATAACAAATGGAACACCAATATTATTGCTTCATTACCAGGTAGTCGTTGAAAAGAAAAATGAGTTGTTTGCAGACAACTACACAAGAAGCTTTCAATGTCAGAGCTCATTTCATCAATGCGTCGTTGTACAGTGTTGTTACTCAAAGGAATTCTTTTAAGTACGTCAAATGGAGGTTTGTGCAGAACAGTTTTTAAAACCTCTTCAACGGCGGGTAAAATTAACTATTCTCTGATGGTGTGCGGTTTTCCAGATTCCGCTATAAGCAATGAGATATTGCAAGATGGCCGCAAGCCATCATCGTTACTTTGAGACGTAGAAGCGAGCATGCTGTGCACGGTGGGGTTCTGTTCATATTTTTCCTTCAATGTTTGAAAATATTTTAAGTCTTTGCCTATTTTATCAAAATGACATCTTCTTAGATCATCTTCGAGCTTCGATGGTTTCATAGAGTCATTGCTCAAAATTTTGTTACATATGGGCATATGGGCAATCGTTTGTCTGCCATTGATGGAAGAAAACCAAATTTCAAATAATCAACACTGTACTGTCGACATTGTTTCTTAGATTCAGCCATGTTTCATATCAGTTACCTACCCGTAAAGAAAAAAAAAAAGTTTGTTTTAGTAATCATAAGGCGATTTTAACAGGATATGGCTTTTTCAAGAGAATAGGAATAGGAGCAATAAACCGTTAAGACCCATAAAGGGGTTCTCACAAAACGGTTGGAACGATTTTAATGTAACATAAATAATTTTTTGATTAATTATTATACATATAAGGTTTATAACTTCGCTTCCGCCGTTTACAGATATGTGGCGATAACGGTAAGTAGCGGTCGAAAAAAACAGATCGCAGACGTCAGGCAGTTGGCTTGAACCTCGGTCAACAGAACACCATTCAAACATTAGTCGATTTGTGTCTGCATCATAAAGTTGTTCTCGATTGAAAATGTCAGTTCTTCTCGTCATTTGCGGGAGGTGTTATTCTTTTGTTTCAATATGAAGAAAACAGCGGCTGAGTCTCATCGAATGCTCTCAGATACGTATGGTGAGGACGCTATTAGTGAAAGAACGTGTCGTGAGTGGTTTCAACGCTTCAAGTACGGTGATTTTAACGTCGAAGACCGGCATAGTGGTGGAAGAGAGAAAGTTTTCGAAGATTGCTGAGTGAAGACATGCGTCAAACTTAAGAAGAATTGGCACGATCAGTGGGAGTGACACAGCAAGCCATTTCAAAACGTTTCAAGGCCATGGGCATGATACAGAAAGAAGGAACTTGGGTCCCGTATGAGTTGAAACCAAGAGACGTTGAACGTTCGTGTGTTTGTGTACAGTCGCTTCAGAGGCAAAAAACGGAGGGGATTTCTGCATCGCATTGTGACCGGGGACGAAAAATGGGTTAATTACGATAACCCTAAACGCAATTCGTCCAAACCGAATATCCCCGGCTCCAAGATCATGCTCTGCATTTGGTGGGACCAGCTCGGCCTCGTGTCCTATGAGGTGTTAAAACCAAGTGAAACAATCACAAGTGCTCGTTATCGAACGCAATTAATGCGTTTGAGCAGAGCATTAAAAAACAAACGGCCGGAATACAGCGAGAGGCACCATAAAGTGATTTTGCAGCACGACAACGCTCGACCCACGTTGCAAAATAGGTCAAAACGTACTTGGAAACGTTAAATTGGGACGTCCTACCCCACCCGCCGTATTCTCCGGACATTGCTCTATCACCTGTTTTTGATGACTATCACCTGTTTCGATCAATGGCGCGTGGCCTGGCTGGCCAACATTTCCGATCTCATGAAGAAGTCACAAATTGGATCGATTCGTGGATCGCTTCAAACGATAAACAATTTTTTCGACGCGAGATTTGTACATTGCCCGAAAGATGGGAAAAAGTAGTAATATGTGGTGTGGTAATGATCTCAGTACATTTGGTTCTATGCATTTTAATGCCATTAGCAGACTTTGAATCATTGAAACATTTCTTGCAGACGTCACTGAAATGATCGTTATAGGCTATTGAGCTGTGCTCACCTACAAACAATGCAAGCATGCCTTCAGCTTGCTGAGATTTAATTAATTCTTTGGGTGCAAGTGATTAATTTTTTTATTTTTTATTTATGTTTTTTGGACTCACTGTGCTTCTTCAAGTCATTCACTTCCGTATTTATTTCGCAATGGCAATAAGAACAAAAAGCCTTACTAATGTCACTCACGACAGGTTTCAAGCACTCTTTAAATTCTTTAAGATTTTCCCATTCACTTCTGTATTTTTGAGTGTATGTTTTTTTCATAGTCGATAAATCCATCTTTTAATACCGCATACAAATAGTTCAAAAAAGTAGCACACAAATTAATATTTCAAATAGACGACAGAAACAACTAACCAACTACCTAACGCGAGTTACAAAGTTCTTCTGAAATAAAAAATTCTTGCTAGGCATCTGTTGAATACATACAACGGTACATGAAAATTCCTGAACGAACCAACCATACATAGTGATGAATGTTTTGAAATAGGACGGAGTTGACAAAATTTTGTTAAAAATCGCTAAAACGGCAACCGTGACATGTAGACATGGCTCTATGGACCACTTTCTCGGAAACTTGCCTAGTAACCGGAAGAAGACTTAATCATCGGAGATTTGCCGAGTTAGAAGTGTCTTTACCCATCTTAGTTATAACTTGCACCACCGCTGTCTTCGAATGCACCGGATAATATCCATTATTCAGAGTATTGTTGAACAGTATGGTGTACAAGAACAGGGTGTTAACATACTCATTGTTTGCGACGACATTTTTTAGCATGAAATCGTCCCTGAACATAGTAAAACCAAGGTTTTCTGATCCCCAATGATCAATACCATTTCGGAGGTGAAAGTGATGAAGCAAGGCTCTGTTTTCCAGGTCTTGGTTTGGTCGAATACTATCATTCATCTTGTATACTTTCTGGAAGACAATTCGTACTGTCGTCACCTTTTTCTGAGAATCTTCGACTGGGAAAAAGTCGTCATCTGGGACGGCGCTCTCTGGATCGATATTGACTGTTGGAGGCACACTCTCATTGTCTAACATTTTTGGAAACTTCAGATCTGTTCAGGACTTCCATATTTGTCGGGTTTTGATGGTACATACTTTTGAAATGGACAACGTCCACGAAATCCCAGAAGTTGTTCATCCACTGTCACAAATGAACTGGGCGTGTAACTTTCTCGGCACGCTGCAATAAAAATGTCCCATATTTCTCTTATTGGCGCACTTATCAACAGCTTTTCGATTTTCTCGGGTTGTTTTATCATCGAATCTTAGACAGTTCAGTAAAAAATCAAACCTATCTTTGGACATAACTGAATTATATTTGGTCACACTTTCAGTTGAATCAAAGAGCTCTGCGCTTTAAAGGTGGTTATCTTTTTTTCTTGCAGCTAATAACAGCAATCCTATCAAGGCATTTATTTCTTCGGCACAAGTATATCTTACTGTAGCTGTTTTATCCATGTAATTTGCTCTTTTAGTAGATATTTCTTTATTTGTCTTGCACAATGATATTCACAATCGAATCGGATGTAAACATTTTGAATTGGTACGGTGGATTGACCGCTTTTTGGCTTCATTTTTGGGCCCTTGAACAATGTGAATTATATTTCTTACTTGAGTTCGGGAAGTGGTACTTTGGGATGAGATCGCTGACCACTTGTGACCGTTTTTGCCTCTCAGATTTTTAACTGACCGTATAATTTTTCGAGCTGCTACTTGAAATGAACTCACTTGTTCCTGAACAGGTTGTTCACTATCTAATGATTCAGAGTAATTGATAAGAGGTTCGTCCTCAGAATCACTTGAAGCATCTTCAGTCTCTAATTTATCGTCGACTTCACTGCCAAAATTATTGGGGGGAAGTGCGCCTTCGTCCTCTCTGATGTTGGATAATAGTGAGAATATTTCTTCTTGACTCAAATTAGCCATTCTAAAAGCAAATCACATAAAAATATTTTACAGATACCAAATACATGTACTGATTGCAAATTTATATTTAGTAAACCGATCTATCAACCACAATTACAATAAAGATAGTAGTAATCACCAAAATCAATAAAACACATGACACCATATAGTATATAAATATACATATACAGGGTGTCCCACGAGCAGTGTGCCAAAAAGCTGCAGCGTGTAGGTCTAGTCAAGACAAGAAAAAAATCGTATGGGAGGGGGGGTCTATTTTCCCCCGTTTAGCCGGGAGGGGCAATTTTCTAAAAAACTGACTTAATTTGGAAAAAAAATTTTAAAAATCAACAGTTACATCCCCAATGCCACGATATACCTTTTTGTAAAGCCAGAAACCTCTTCTTTCATATTGATTTTAAATGAAGCTGTTTTAAGGAGTAGTCTTTGAGAAATTAATTTTCAAACTCAAAATTTTGAAAAAAAATTGAAAAAAAAAAATTCCAACTATTTTTTTTCAAAATTGTATGTAATTAAGTAGTAATTTTTTTTAAAAAATTCAATGCTCTCATTAGTTTTTAGTTAAAAGCAGAAAACCGGATGCAAAAATGTCTTGTAGTTTTTGAGAAATTAAAAAAAATAACCGAACCATTTTTTTCTAAGAAGAACCTTTTTTTTGGTTTTGACGCGGCTGGACTTGTAGACAAATTAATGTATGAAACATTGACCTCTTTTTTATTATTTTTAAAAAATTCGGAGTTTTATGAGGATACAATAAAGTGATACAGTATTGGAATAACCCTGGATTAATTCTTTTTTTTCATTGATAACGCCTGAAAACTGACCTGCGAATTTCGTCTGGGTCCGCCCGCCGCCGATGGGTTCTACCCGAATTTTGGATTTGGTCCGACGCAATCCCTCCCTTAGTACAAGGAGGATGGCTATTATGCTTGGAGTGCCCAAATCAAGAGTATGGAGAGTGCTTCATACCGAAAACTTACACCCGTACCATTTTAGGCCAGTTCAGGGACTCACCTCAAACGACAAGTTTTTGAGAGCAGAATTTTGTCGATCATTACTGCTTCGAGATGAAACTGAACGAAACTATTTTGCAAGGATATTCTGGACGGATGAAGCACAGTTTACCAGAGATGGGGTTACTAACTTCCACAATTTGCATCATTGGAATAGCACCAATCCACACAACAAGAAACAAAATAAATCACAACACCGCTTTAGCTGTAATGTTTGGCTTGGTATTGTTGGACAAACTGTAATCGGGCCCCGGTTTTTGAATGCCGTTATTAATGGAGAATCATACCTGCAATTCCTACGAGACCTTTTGCCCGATTTGATGGACAACGTTCCTTTGGCCATAGCAGATAATTTAATCTACCAGCAAGATGGAGCACCCGCATACTAGAGCTTACGGGTTAGAAACTGGCTGAATGATCATTTTAGTGACCGTTGGATCGGAAGAAGGGGCCCCACGGAATGGCCACTTAGATCACCAGATTTAACTCCTCTAGATTTTTATGTGTGGGGATTCATGAAGAATTATGTTTACGAAGTGGAAATAGTATCTTTGGAACAACTGAAAGAACGGATTGAAGTCGCTGGAGTCAAATTGCAGGAAAATTTGTCAAGCATAGATATGTGCAGCCATTAGGAGAAGGAGATATAATCTTTGCCTTCTAAAAAATGGGGATCATATTGAAAATTTATTATAATAAAACTCCGAAGTTTTTAAAAATAATAAAAAAGAGGTCAATGTTTCATACATTAATTTGTCTACAAGTCCAGCCGCGTCAAAACCAAAAAAAAGGTTCTTAGAAAAAAATGGTTCGGTTTTTTTTTTAATTTCTCAAAAACTACAAGACATTTTTGCATCCGGGTTTCTGTTTTCAACTAAAAACTAATAAGAGAATCGAATTTTTGGAAAAAAATTACTACTTAATTACATACAATTTCGAAAAAAAGTAGTTCGAAAATTTTTTTTTTAATTTTTTTTGCAAAATTATGAGTTTGAAAATTAATTTCTCAAAAACTATTCCTTAAAACAGCTTTTTCAGCTAAAACAGAATGAAAGAAGAGGTTTCTGGCTTTACAAAAAAGTATATCACGGCATTGTGGATGTAACTGTTGATTTTTAATATTTTTTTTTCCAAATTAAGTCAGTTTTTTTAGAAAATTGCCCCTCCCGGCTAAACGGGGGGAATAGACCCCCCCCTCCCATACGATTTTTTTCTTGTCTTGACCAGACCTACACGCTCTAGCTTTTTGGCACACTGCTTGTGGGACACCCTGTATATGTACATATGTATATAAATTTCCGCACATAAGTTCATTTTATAATAAGTATACCTATAAAACACGGAGCTATAATAAATTGTAACACTATTCATAAACATATGTACATACGTACGTACGTACCTCAGACTCCTTGCACGAGAAATATCGAAAACTCAATGTCTATACCATACACGAAAGAAACTCACACAACACTAAGTTCTCTTTGTTTTAGGAAGATACTGAGATGCACCCATGAGACCCATGTTTATGAATTTAGGGTTAAGAATGGACACCGCGACGTACCAAGAATTGATAAAAAAAAATTGTGCCCCATATCCAGAGGCAAAATACTGTTCTAAGGAATGCAATATTCTCTCAAGATTATTGGCAACTGGAAGGAGCTTCTCAGATCTAAAATTCAGCACCCGCATATGGAAATCAACTTTAAGCGGAATAATCCATGAAACATGTTAAGTTTTAATTCAATCACTTCGGGAATTTATTTCAGCGGATGGAGAACAGCCGGGAACAATTACGTAGATGCCTGGCAGTAACTAAATGAAGTGTTCGACACCGGGCAGAACACCATCGACGCTCATTTAAATGACTTGAATGCCATTTCGAAGTCGAGCAAGCAAGGAATCATCCACGGCCAATGGAAACCGAGAGATGGTAAACCACATGAGCACATGGGATCCTATGATAGTAAACATAATACGAACGAGATTGTATACAGAAACTAATCACGCGTGGCAGACGAGCAGAGAAGACAATTCCAAAATTGTTGCTTTAAAAGAATTTGTGGAATTTCCATTCGAAGCACACGCATTCGAATTGAGCGAGCTATTAAAGACATTCTGGGAAAGAAGAACCGAGCAGAGCAACATCGTTATCGGAAGATGACGAATGGATCGAGAGAAACTTCAAGATATTCATCGCCGCGATTTATCTGGACGTTGCATAATAACCATACCAATTAATCCACGTGCAGAGACTCTGGGCAGCTCGAGAGCAGTAGCCACGAGGATATTTTAATACATTCAAATCATGAACGAATGTGAGGATGTTGGGCACATGATGGTGGCTACTAGAGTGCCGGGAGCCAATGGGCAGGCTTACCACACCACTGCGTTATGAACAAATTCCGTTTGGTCTTCGACGCATCATGCAAGAACGATTCAGAAATGTTATGCAATCATGTTCAGCTGTTTGGAGCAGAACATCAAGACGATTTGGCAGCCATCATTACTAGGTACCGGACCTTCAAGGTGACGAGCTATGTTGCAATGTGCAAACGGCAACAAATAATCACACCCATTGGCATACGAAGCCATTCTCAACAACATTAATGTCGACTACATACTATCAGGAGCGGATACTGATACAGGCAGTTACATCGGGCAGGGAGATCATTTCACATGTAAGAGCTGATGGATTCGAGCTTATCAAGTTCACCTCATCCAGTCAACAGGTCAACAGAATTGCAATACGAAAAGCAAAGACAAAGAATTAGGAGATATGGTACCCAATGACCGATAAAATCCAGTATCAAGTACCTCTGACACCCAGACCTTAACTATGCAATTTGTAATAGTTAGTAAGCGCAATAGCGAAACTATACGATCCAAATGGCTACATTGCACTTGTAATTATAAGCGCCAAGAGTTTTTTCAAGCCTTGTGCCGTTCGGGCGGCTATTGGGGCAGGTGGAGGGTAAGTTTTTTTGTTTGCCTTCGATTGTGTACTCGGGAAATGATTAGTTGGTCGTCCAACTGGTTTTTTATATTCTTTTGGGTGTTGCAAAGCACTTCAGCTACTTCAACGCTTCAAATATGTACCGTATTCGTGATCCTTTGAATGAATTCGCTGATAAAGCAAAATGATAAAACATACGCAATGTCCACTTCTTCGTTTTCATGCGAATATGATAATGGCCTAATAAACCGTCGAGAGTTTTTATTCATTCAATATACGAATGGCGTGTGTTCTATTTGCTACTCTATGATATTTAAAATTGATAGTACGAGGGTGGTCCGATAAATACTTAGCCTCACCGCCAGATGCCGCCAATGTAGTACATTCTAGTAGACGGCTACTGTCGAAATTTCAGCCGGATCGGACTTGTAGTTTTGTTTTGACCGCGTGTGGAAGCGGGAGTGTCCGGATTTTAGAAAAATGGAAAAAGAGCAATATCGGTCGGTGATTCGATTCATGTATTTGGAAGGGAAATCGTGCAGCGAATTCAAAGAGCGTTTGGATACTATGTACGGTGACTCTTCTCGAGTCACCTTCGATGGCGACCATCAAAAATTGGTTTAACGAGTTTCAACGTGGTCGCACGTCGGTTTTTGGTGAGCCACGCCCAGGTGCCCCGAAAACGGCTACCACGGAGGATAACGTGACAAAAATCCACGATCTCGTATTGGCAGACCGTCGATTGAAGGTCCGCGAGATAGCTGAGACAGTAGGCATTTCAAAAGATCGCGTGGGTCATATCCTGCATGAAATTTTGGGCATGAGAAAGCTGTCGGCGGGATGGGTGCCGCGTTTTCTCACTCCGGACAACAAGCGCAACTGTGAGACCACTTCAGAGCAGTGTTTGACGCTGTTTAAGCGCAGTCCGAAGGAGTTTCTGCGTCGTTTCGTGACAGTCAACGAAACATGGATCCACTGGTACACACCAGAGACCAAGTAACAGTCGAAACAGTGGACTTCACCCGGCGAACGTGCTCCGAAGAAAGCGAAGACTGACCCATCGGCCGGAAAGGTGATGGCCACCTTTTTTCGGTGGGCCGATTCGACGCCGAATTGAAGAAAAAACGGCCCCACTTAGCGAAAAAAAAAGTGCTCTTTCATCATGATAACGCACCGGCTTACACCTCCGCCCTCGCCACGGCCAAATTTGTCGAATTGGGTTACGAGCTGCTGCCCCATCCACCGTATTCTCCAGATTTGGCCCCGTGCGACTTCTTTTTGTTTCCAAACTTGAAAAAGTCACTCGCCGGGCAGAAATTTCAGTCGAATGAGGAGGTCGCCGCCACGGAGGCCTACCTTGCAGACCTCGAGAAAACGTATTTTTCGAGCTAAAAGGAGACTATATTGAAAAATAAATCGCCATTTCTCCAAAGTTTTTGTTTTTCTTTTATAGGCTAAGTACTTATCGGACCACCCTCGTATGTGTAACCGGGATTTTTTTTTTTTATATACAATATGTATATTAAAATTTTAAATTTGGAGATTTTGTTCTTAGCTATCGTTGAGCCAAGTTAGGTCTACACATACATATATACATACATATGTACTATATCATCATATCATGGTTTTTAGAACTTTATTCGAATAGACCCAACACAGTATCATTATGCTTTCTAGAAAATTAGGTATTTTCAATATATTTTATGGCTTAAAAATAAGCATTTACAAACATCCGCATGTGCGCACTTATCCATATTTTCTTGTAGCACATACTGTACATTAGAGCGGCGCTCTCTGCTTTTCTGCCCGAGTGTTCTGTTTCTTAACTGACTCACGCATTAACATGCACAATAAAACAACGCGAAGAAAACACAATAAATTGAAAAAATAAATAAAGACTATTCGCAACAACAAAACAATACTCTTATCAGCCTTCGCATATTGAACTTTAAAATTGATAACTTTCAGAAGAAAAAGCTTTAGTGAGTATAGTATACTAAATTCACACATCGACTTGCACAACACCGCCGATGAACCAGAAGCTCGTTGTCTATCGTAGTGCTCACTTAAACTTGGACGAGTCGCGATGAGTGCGACTGAAGTTATCGCGCTAACGATCATCGCGATAGTAACATTCGCGGTGTACTTGGTGAAAAATCACTTTGCGTACTGGAAGAAGAGAAACATTCTTCATGATAAGCCTGACATACCATTTGGCAACCTTAAGGGAGTTCGCAAAGTAAAGAATTTCCATCAGATATGCCGAGACTATTACAACAAATATAAGGGCACGGGTCCATTTGTGGGTTTCTTTTCCTTCTCTAAGCCTGCTGCCTTCATTCTCGATTTGGATTTAGTAAAAAATATACTCATTAAAGATTTTAACAATTTTGATGACCGTGGAATGTTTTATAATGAACGAGATGATCCATTAACAGCACACTTATTTGCACTGGATGGCGATAAGTGGCGGAAGTTGCGTAGGAAGTTGACGCCCACATTTGCATCGAGTAAAATGAAATATATGTTTCCGACTGTACTAAATGTCGCCATGGAATTAGTGAATGTGCTTCGAGAAGCAGCGGAAAAGGACTCGGACGTTGAACTGAAAGAATACGCTGCACGTTATACTACGGATGTCATAGGAAATTGTGCGTTTGGCTTGGAATGCAACAGTCTACGGGACCCCGATGCCGAATTCCGGATTTGGGGAAAAAAGACATTTGCGCTGAAGAAAAGTCGGTGGATTTTCTTGTTTAGTGAATTCTTTCCAACAATTGCCAGATTTTTGCGCTTGAGAAGGGTTCACGAGGATATAACAAACTTTTACCTTCGCATTGTGCGCGAAACTGTAGACTATAGAGAGAAAAATAATGTGGTTAGGAATGACTTTATGAACTTGTTGATTGAACTTAAGAACCGGAAGGGGGCTAAGAACGAGAACGGCATGGAGGATGGTGGATTAACGATGAATGAAATCACGGCCCAAGCATTTCTATTCTTCTTGGCAGGATTCGACACCTCCTCAACAACTATGGGTTTCGCCTTGTACGAGCTGGCACTTAATCCAGAAGTTCAGGATCGATTGCGAGAGGAGGTCCTCCATGTGACCAGTAAACATGATAACAAAGTGACTTATGAGAGTTTACAGGAAATGAAATATTTGGAAATGGTTCTCTTCGGTGAGTAGATAGAAATTTCTTTATTTTTCAATTATTTATGAAGGAAATTTGTTTTTACCTGTCACCTGCTAACTTGTTGTACCTACTTAATTTCACATAATACTATAATAGAGTACTTAATCATTCAGTTCATACCCATTAATCACATCATAAGACAGCCATAGAGCTCTCACCTGTTTTGGAAAAAAAAGTATCGACAGAATAATAAAGCAAACACTTAAAATACATATGCACGCATGTACATACATAACAAACGATAACATGTAAAAATATTGGATTGCAGATAAAATCATATGTAAAAGAAAATAGTTCCACAGTTGGTGGACAGTAATCATAATTAATGATAAGTTACTAGAAAACTGACCACACTTCTAATACGAGTACAAGTAGGTTGTACGTATATAAATTCTTAAAAATAAAATGCAAGGAAGAATGATAAATACGCTTTTGATTGTTTAGTATGCAACGCAAACTTGTAAAGCACTGACTAAACTCAGCAGTTGACGTTATCAAAAACCTTTATCAAAATATTTATAAACTTCATTTCGTTTTGCAAGTCAGATTCATCATCGAAAATTAGATTGAAATTTCTCATTTCCCGCCAGAAATGAATGAAGATTAAATATCCGGGTTTCAGTTGCTTATATAAGTGATTACAAAGGCTGATTCGAACATTTATTTAAACAGAAATCTACTTCTATAAATAAATACATGGGATACTTAGAATTTACGCGACATTTTCGGGAAATCGAATTTATTCTGTGTACACCGAGGAAATGTTACACTGTGAACACGTCTTCCAGGCAAGTGTAATTAGAACCAACCGGTTTGCTGTTTGCATCTTTTTTGTTACCTGTTTTTTACAAGAGGTAGATTTATGATCATGTGTAATCAATTCACGGTCTTGCGTGCTGTTCGTCTTTCTGTCTTTCTGGCAGTGCAGTTAGTAGCTATAGTACTAATCCGGTTTTCCACGTGAAGTTTTAACAGCAACCATATTCGTTCTCACTACACGAGAATGCAAGTATTGGGAGTTTATGCTTCAAAAGATGAGGGTGATGATGAAATGCATAGGAAAGAGGGATTAGTAATGTCTGTGGAATTCTTATTTGACGCTATATTCAATCTTAAAAATACATTATACATGTGACTCTTTTATGCACTTTAATTTTCATTCATGACCAATTTTGTGACCATTGTCATTAGAGTCATTTTGTTGCTTAGATGTGAGTTTTATATAATGTTAATATTTATCTTAGATGTATTGTGATATATACCTAATGCTTAATGATTTGGCAATTGAATTGAATAGTAACTGCCTTTTACATGTTAAAAGTTAGATAATGAGGTCACGTGGTCATCTTCTTATAAGCCGCCGTCTTCTTGTAGTTTCGTCATCGAATAATGTGTCGATGTGGTATTCGAAAGATTTCTTAACAAATATCTAGGCTGGTTTTGCTTATTTCTTTGTTGACTATTGGTATTCTAAGGTCACGATAAATATCCTTGTTACAGATATACCACTCAGTTTTTATAATCGTCCGTAGGATCTTAGATTGCTGTCTTTGAATTACATTGATATTGAATGTTTTGAAAGTGCCCTATATTTGTAGCGCATAGGTCCATATAGGCTTTATTATAGTCTTATAGAGTATTACGGCGTGCGCCATCTCATAAGGGTCGATGTAAATTTCGAATAATTTCAACAATTCTCAACCGATTTTGGAAGTTCTTTTACAATTTATTTTGATGATAAATTTTTGAAAACAATATCAATTAAATGACCGCCTTTATTGCCGATGCAAAAATGGGCTCGTTTTCGCGCATTCTCTATGAGATTTTCGAGCATTTCGGCCGAAATTTCTGCGATTTCCGCACGAATGTTTCTTTTGAGCATACACGTTGCTTTTCAAGTATTCCCCAAGAAAAAAATCTGAATGAGTCAAATCCGACGATCTCGGAGGCCAGTCAATATCGCCCTTTTTTGACACCAATGTTCCAGGGAACTTATTACGCACTTTTGTCCGCAGTATGGCATCTCGCGCCCTCTTGTTGAAACCAAAAGTGAAATAAGCTATTTTCACGCATTTCTGGGACCACATAATGGGCCATCATCCACCGATATCGATTGCTATCCACTGTATCGCCAACTTTGAAAAAATACGGTCCAATGATGGTTTTAGCTCATACACCGGCCCAAACAATAACTATTTGATCATATAGCGGCTCTTCGTGAATAATATGAGGATTTTCGGTGCTCCAGAAGCGACAATTTTGTTTATTAATTGAGCCAGAGAGCGTAAAATGTGCCTCATCGGTCATCAAAATTTGCTGCCAGAACTCCTGCTCGGCATTATTCATTGCAACGACATTTTGTGTGTATGCCAAGCACCGTGGCTTATCTTGTGGCAAAATTCTTTGAGCTATCTGCACTTTGTATGGAAAAAAGTGAAGATCACCCTTTGAAATTATCCGCAAAATGGTCCCACTGATACCTAACTGCTGCGAACGGCACCGATATGACAAACTTGGGTCTTCTTGAACACTGGCCTTCACAGACTGAATAGATGAGTTTGAACGCCGCGAACGTGGCGTAGGTTGCTCACGAGAAGTTGCCACAGAATCATATTGAAAAAAAATCCGAGGCCCAACGACGAATTGTATCTTTTCTGGACGCAACACGATCACGATATTTTGCATGATACGCACGTTGAGCTAGCACAATCGAGCGTTCATTTTAATGATCATTGAAACTATTTCCACCCGTTCTTTTGGTGTGAAGCGATTCATGGTTAAAATTGTACTGAGTTTACGTTTCCAAAGTGCTATGACATATGAAAATCGGTTGACAATTCTTGAAGTTATTCGAAGTTTACATCGACCTATATGGGATGGCGCACTCTGTAGTTTGTTACTAATTGATAGTTTTGAGTCCTTACACAGAAGCCAGGAGTGTTATCTAAATTGTACTTTTATATGGTTGCGTTTCTGTTCAATGTGATGTTTCCACATCAATTTGGAGTCCAAATGTACTCCCAGGTAATTTGCTTCTGGACTTATTAGGATAGGTTTATTATTAATATTTAGCGGTATTGGTGTGTACTTTGTTTTGATTGTGAAAATTACTTAGACTGACTTGCATTCATTTATTTTGACGTTCCATTTTTTGAACCAATCTATTACTTCGTCAAGATATTCTTATAATTGAGTTGTTGCAGTATGAAAGTATTTGTCTCCGAATTAAGGAGAATCGTGTCGTCAGCAAACGGAGACGTGGTAGTTGAACATTATCTGCGTCGTTGGAGAATGTTTCCTTAAAGTGGTTTGCTAACACAGTAGCTTTGTCGCTATTTTCACGAGCCTGGGTACCATCTAGTTTTTTTAGGGGTGGATGATGTTTAGTCTGAGTTTTGAACGACTCAGTAATTTTCCACAATGAATAATTCGTTTCTGAGGTTGAAGTCAAGTGTTGGAGGTACTTAGTCAACTTGTCGTTCTGAAAGTTTTTCAGGGTTTCCTTAAGATCTTTAACTGCTTTATTTAGCTTAGCTTTGTCTAGAGGTGACCTGGTTTCCTGCCATTTTCTCCGTAGTTTCCTTTTTTCGTTTATCTGTTTTCTTATTTTTGGTGGAGTTAAGATGATTTTGGATTTAGGTGTCATTATTGGTGTTGATTTGATGGCCCCTTCAGGTATAAATGATAGATCTTTCGACGTCCTGGTTGGATTTGAGAGGAATGTTAGTCGAAAGGTTTGAGCTGATGAATTGGCGAAACGCAATCCAGTCCGCCTTGCTATTAGGAGCTTTTGGTATATTGATAGGGTGAGTTGTGTATTCAAGCATTTATGAAGAATGGTGAGAAGAAAGATCGAGGCTGGATTTGATTTTGATGAGGGTATGGCTGATGTTTTTCGCTATGCAGAGTCAATGAGTCTTCGTAGGGTCAGTTGGTCAGTATTTACATATGACATTTATTTATTTAAATTGTTTGTGGTTTACTTATTTATTTATTTACTTTATTTCTGTTGACTTTTTCGATGTTTTCTTTTTATTTTTTTAGCTATGTTAGAAGTAATCAATTTATAATCTATTTCTCCTCTTAAAACAAACTAAAAATGTCACTAGAAAGAAGTATAAATTCTCTGCGTAGGATAGGATAGTATCGGCGCTTCACATAGTTGTTGTTTAAATTGCTGAAAGCTGCTCTCGCACTCCTCGGTTCATTTAAATGATCTCCATCTTCTCCGTCAACTGGTGCAAGCTCTTCGCGATCCCGGCGAAATCCTCTAGGCCAGGCCTAGAAAACTTCTCAATTGATGTTTGTCTCTAGGAGTTGGCCAATGCTTGACAGCTTCGACTTTTTCCGGGTCTATTCTTACTCCTTCTGATGATATGACATGTCCCAAGTAGTTAACTTTTCGCAGGAAAAGAGCACATTTCTTCGGATTCACTTTCAAGTGGGCATTTCGTAATCGTTTAAAGACGTCCCTTAGGTTGCTTCGATGCTCGTCGAATGTTTTTCCAACCACGAAATACACCAGGCAGGTTTACCAGGTCAGCCCATGCAGGACTCGTTCCATTAAAATCTCAAAGATCGCCGGACCATTGCATAAGCATTACTGTCAACTGAGAGGACGTCCAGCGTATCATCTAGTCGTGTACGAGTGTAGTGTAACTAGTGTGATTTCGGAATCGCACCAAGCGAACAGTGTTGCGTTGCGAGGTTCCATAGTATTTACGGTATGGGCGGGCTAATAATTGGGCCCCACATAGTTCTAAACGAGCAAATGATTTAATTTTGAGTGGAGCAACCCTTGTCTCCACAACGATGAGATTAGTTGCGATCTTGTTGTCATGAGCAACTCGAAGGTACACTACCGCAGCGTATGCCTTTTTGGAAGCATCGCAAAAACCATGAATTTCGACCTTCGACCTCTTAGTTAGATCGATCCAACGAGGAATTTCGATGGCATTGAGTGCATGGAGCTCACGCTTCAGACTTTGCCACGATGTTGGTTGACAATTCCTCATCCCACGTTTGCTTCTCCTTCCAGATCTGCTGCATCAGAATTTTACCCAAAATGACTCAAAGTGAAATCCATCATATTGGGTCGTAAAGACGGGCAATGTCAGATAGGTTGTCATCCTTCAGCGATATTTTAAAGGTGAGTTTGTCCTTTGCTGGATGCCACAGAAATGTGATATGCATTTCAACAAAACCCATCGACGTAAAGCGGATGGAAAGTATGTGGTTGAGCTGCCCTTTAAGGAGAGCGTGCGCCCAACAACAGGTTTGTCACAACGCTCAGCATTCGTGAGATTTCTACAGCTGCAAAAAAGGTTACAAGCCAATCCAGCATTCTACGAGGAGTATAAACGGGTGTTTGAAGAATGCAAGGACCTAGGGTACATGGCTGAGGTCGATCCCAGCACTCTCATGCATGCTCATTATTATATCCCCCACCACGTGGTAGTGAAGGAATCGAGTTCGACTACAAATCTCCGAATTGTTTTCGACGCGATTTCGGAAACATATTATTTCGCATTTGCAGCCGATATCGCAAAAATGTATAGGCACATTTGGAGAGAATTGGTTGCAATGCTTCCGGAAAGAACCCATCCCAGCTCCGTTTTCTGAGCCACAGCCGTTCCCTTTTTTCCCTTAATAATTCCGTCAAGAATGATGTCGGGATAAACATCACTGCCGAGTAAGACATCTACTTTACCTGGTCGATAAAACAGTGGATCGGCAAGATTTAGATTTTGCACGTGACTCAAATCCACTTGAGGCACGTTTTCCATTGGTAGCATTGCTGTGAGTTTAGGCAAAACCTAAGCTTGAGTCTCAAACTGAAATTTTCGTTTGAGTTGGAAAAGAATGTGAAAGAGACCTGGTACTTGGCCGTGTTCAAATTTGTTTCTCCTACGCCGAGAATTCTGACACTATTCCTTTCCTTTCTTAATCGCAGCAGGTTTGCCGCAGACTCCGTGATGAAGGAAACCTCAGACCCAGGATCAAGTACAGCTCGCAGCAGGATCGATTGGCGATCAACTGTTAATACCTTGATGAGAACCGTAGCCAGAAGAACAGGATTGTTTTCAGTTCGGAAGCGGTTCCATTGTTTTGTGTTGACGTTCTGCCTTACTTACTTGATAGGAGTGAGGGTGAGGGAAGGATTTGTTGGACTGGCGATGAACCGGCTCCTATTTGTGCCGTCTTTGTTAACTACTGACTTCAGGCTGACGCCGGTTTTTCTCTCGTATTGCATTGAAATTTAACTTGCTTGCCAATATCAAATGTTATATGGTGCGTCTTCATGAAATCGACTCCAATGCTGCAATGCTGCACTCGTCAGCCACCAAGAACGCATGGAAGAAGTTAAGCCCCGCCAGTTGTATCTTCAAGCGAACTTCTCCGTAAACTTTTTTGGTTTCCCAGTTGCGATCTTCAGTAGCAGCGCGTGTTATACAACCATGATTTCTGGATTAAGTCTCTCCTTATGATGGAAGCCGTGGCTCCGGTGTCGATTGGAACTTATTTCTATCGATGATTGCACAGTTAAACTTTTATTGCACCGCTTGGTTTGAGAGACCAGTCTCCAGGCCCTGGAGGCTTCGATTTCACCCCGTGAAGTTAGTTCTTAGGCAAGATGGCAACACATTTAGGCCACGAGCGATGCGCCAACTTCTTTAACCCGCCTGAAAAATACGTTTTCTCGAGGTCTGCAAAGTAGGCCTCCGTGGCGGCGATGACCTCCTCTTTCGACTGAAATTTCTGCCCGACGATTGACTTTTTCAAGTTTGGAAACAAAAAGAAGTCGCATGGGGCCAAATCTGGAGAATACGGTGGATGGGGCAGCCCAATTCGACCAATTTGGCCGTGGCGAGGGCGGAGGTGTGAGCCGGTGCGTTATCATGGTGGAAGAGCACTTTTTTCTTCGCCAGTGGGGCCGTTCTTTTCTTTAATTCGGCACTCCAGGTAGTCGATGTGGATCCCACCTTGTGAGTCCCAGAAAACGGTGGCCATCACCTTTCCGGCCGATGGGACAGTCTTCGCTTTCTTCGGAGCACGTTCGCCGGGTGAAGTCCACTGTTTCGACTGTTCCTTGGTCTCTGGTGTGTACCAGTGGATCCATGCTTCATCGACTGTCACGAAGCGATGCAGAAACTCCTTCGGATTGCGCTTAAACAGCATCAAATACTGCTCTGAAGTGGTCTCACGGTTGCGCTTGTTGTCCGGAGGGAGCAAACGCGGCACCCATCGTGCCGATAGCTTTCTCATGACCAAAATTTCATGCAGGATATGACCCACGCGATATTTTGAAATGCCTACTGTCTCAGCTATCTCGCGCACCCTCAATCGGCCGTGTGCCAATACGAGATCGTGGATTTTTGTCACGTTGTCCTCCGTGGTACCCGTTTTCGGGGCACCTGGACATGGCTCATCAAAAACCGACGTGCGACCACGTTGAAACTCGTTAAACCAATTTTTGATGGTCGCCATCGAAGGTGAAGAGTCAACGTACACAGCATCCAAACGCTCTTTGATTTCTGTTCCAAAAACAAGAATCGAATTACCGACCGATATTGCTCTTTTCCCATTTCCGCGGACACTCCCGCTTCCACACGCGGTCAAAACAAAATTACGAGTCCGATCCGGCTGAAATTTCAGTCGTAGACAGTAGCTGTCTACTATATAGAATGTACTACACGATGGTAAGTTGCTCTTGCGATACTGGAGCCATTTGGCGGTGAGGCTAAGTCCTTATCGGACCACCCTCGTAAACATAACATAATGTTAGAACAAAATGTCTTAATCTATCTTTACTATATTAATTTATAAGAGCTACCTTACTGGTCTTGGGTGGATACTCATAAGGAGCTCATGAAACTATGTTCTTATACTCGTAGGTTACTACAATTAAATAATTCGATAAATTTAACTGAAGTGAGTAAATAAGCTAAGAATTATTAATCGTTTGACATTAAATGATCAACATTGATTTTGAAAGAAAACATTCCTAAAATGTTACTTGTTTTTTTACAGAAACTCTTCGCAAATACTCCATCGTCTCTCACCTAAATCGCAGGGCTAAAAACAATTATAGTACTTCTGATCCAAAGTATTTTATCGAAAAAAACACGCTCGTACTTATTCCAGTCGACGCACTCCACAACGATCCAGATATCTTTCCAAATCCAGACGTCTTCGATCCGGAACGCTTTAGTCACGAGGAGATACAGAAACGTCATCCAGTTGCTTGGCTACCCTTCGGCGATGGTCCGCGCAACTGTATAGGCCTTCGCTTTGGGAAAATGCAAGTCTACATAGGTTTGGCGTTGCTTCTAAAGAACTTCAAATTTTCGGTCTCGAATAAAACACCGATTCCACTAACGTATGATAAGAAAAATTTATTACTATCGTCCGATAGGGGCATTGTATTGAAAGTCGAATGCCTTTAAAGTACACACCCGTACGTGACATCACAAGATAAGAGGGAATTTTGCCCAAATTGACGTCACCGCAAGAGGATCACATCAACATTACTCGCGTAACTTTTTGACATTTTTAATTTATTTTATTCTTTCTAAGACTTATGAGCCACTGTACTTCTAATGTGACGCTGATAATAATTACTTTACGTAATAGAATATTAAGGCTATATTTAAGAGAAACTCGTATGACATGTATTATATCACAAAGCAGTAAAAAGGGAAACATAAAATTGAATTTATGTATTATACTAAGTCGAGTGCTTTTATGACAGAGGGTTGTTAAAATGATTTTGTTTCTCTGCTTAAAATGCAAGGCACAATTATATTTCGGTTTGGACTATTGATTTTTATTTTACGAGTAAAGACCATGGGAGGTATTGAATGCATTGTATACCCAACCATCACAAGTTTCTACTGAACTGCTTGTGTTTATTTGATTATTTGTATTGTGGGTGTATAACTATGGGATACAAGTAGGTATATAAAAATGTTTGCACATAAGAAGAGACGAAGTTTGTTACTTGATAAGAGCTGTCATACGTTCGTACAAACCGGTTGAAATTCAATAATTATTGTAATGCCATTGTCTCGTAATCGTTGCTCAAATTTCACAACAGTTGTTATCACATTTCACATGATCACATTTCTAGAATTCAATGGGCTGATGAAGCTTATCGGAATGAAATGACAACTCCATTTATTTTGATGTGAGTACGTACAATATCTAATCGGGAAGCCGAAAACAAATGATCAATAACAATGAAATAATACAATACGTATTGTACACCTCGTGCCATAGAAAAACGCCGTACTATGACATTTTTACCATATAATACTCCCTAGTGAGTTTCTGTCATATATTTAACACACAACATGTAAGTACATATATTGCAATTTGTCTGGGATGTGCTTTTTCCTTTTGATGTTTAAAGAAAAAAGAAAATTAGAAATAGGCAAACTGCAGATGTTTTTTGATTAATGTGAAAGCAGTTTGAAAAGGCTACCGAAGAAATTTAACTCGATCGATGGAAGCGACTACCGTGAGATTAAGAAAATACACGAATAATAGTCTTTCTGTTAACACCAGCCCGCAAATTGTTCAACGCTAAATAGAGTGGGTCTTCAAGTACCCAAACTTGCAACATAGCCCCTTCTCTCTGCTGTAATGGAAAAAAAAACTTAATGAGATTAATGTGGGCTAAACAGCACCAGGAATGAACCGCCAACAATTGGAAAAGAGTCTGATTTCTGATGAATCTAAATTTACTTGAAAATGAAATTTGAAGAGGCCGTAAAAAGTTAATTCTTCCTGAGATAATTTTTTTAGAATTGTTGCATGGGTGCTTTTCTATGCTACGTGTTTCGATCTCGAAAAGCTACACATTATTGTTATTAATTATTATGTTATGTGTCTAACAAAATTTAAGCACATACAACTGTTCACATTAATAGAACATATTGCATCATCCGTTGGTGTGTCAGGATAACTATCAGTCAATGGAATATAGCGCCTTAAATGTATAGAATACGCAAACATACATACGTGAAGACACAAGCGTCGACACATAAGCCATTTTGCCATATTGCCACCTTCACGCGATGCTTAACACTCCAACTATAGATTGGGCAGACCCCTTTGTAGGATTGTTGGGACAGGAAACCGTAAAGAGAGAGGAGGGACAAACCCAATCCAAATACATTACAATGTACCCAAAATAATTTACATAACAAAGCTGGAAATCAGTTAACTTAGGGTATGCAATTAGCCACTCAAATTACGATAAATTAATATTTGCCAAGCAGCCTGATAACAAAGATTATTATAACAAGGTGTAAAAATTAAATTACTTCACAACAAAGTACAATACAACAAGTGTCGATAAAAGAAAAAAAATTATTTAATTTTTTTATTTCACTTATATGTAATTTTCCTGTATTCAAGGAAAAGTTAATCAAAAAAGGGATTAAATATAAAATACTGGAAAAAATACATCACAAAAGTAAGTACACAAACACAGAAAGCTCTGCCAGCCGAAGTAAACATTAAAAATTAACTTCAACCTTTGAAGTTATATCGATCATCGGCAATCAGAAATTCGTGTTACCATGTTCAATAACGACTTCATGGCAAATAATGCCATCACCAATAAAGGGGCGAACACCCTGTTCATTTCGTCGGGAAATCTCGAGATGATCTTCGAGTCACAGAAGAGATATAATGTCCAAGCACCTCCCGCCGGTGGATGTAGAGGTACACCACCCTGTTTAACAATGCACTGAATAATGCAAGTTTTCAATCAATACCCAAGAGGGATAAATACCTAAATATTTAACCCAGCAAATCTCCGGTCGATAAGTGCCAGTAAGGTCCATAAAGCCCTGTTTAAATAAGTTGAGGAAACCGGACAATCAATTCGGTTTCAGATTAACTTGGAAAAAGCAACGTTTGGTTAGAAGGTCTTTATTACAAGCTTAATCGGCTGGCAAGTCGAAAATTGGTTGTGAAAATTGCCTTCGTGACTTTTATCCGAACATTTCATATTAACTGTAGAGTGCAAAAGGGTACGATGAACTCGCCGATCTTCTTTAACATTTACCTGAACTGTCTAGGATAAATACAGAAATCTGTAGATATTAAGTTATTAGGCCTTTAAAAAAATCAAAATAAACACTCGAATTTTTATTTGAAAAAGTTGTGTACTGTAAAAATAAAGATTTTTTTGGAATAACTATTGAATACAAGTTTATTATTGACTAAGCCAATATGTGCCAATCAGAATTTAGTAGATACGAGTATAGCATCCCTAACCTCTTTCCAAGAAAAAGCAACAAAAACTCTAACTATCATATCCCTCAGGTCGAGGAAATCATTTCTTAATACTCGCACGAGTATCTTACTCCTCAATAGGTTCGAGGATCCAGTTCAGCTAAACGGTCCATTCTTTATTGAGCACAAGAACTCAACTATAACAGTTCTGAATTAGATATTTTCATCATATGAACTAAAAATCAAGTCACGAACGCTAACACCGAAAAATTACTTTTTTTTTCCAACGAAATAAGTATCAGATATACGCGGACTACTGAACTGCTGGAAGGTAAAAATAAGTGAAGAACCATCGTGAATTGAAGTTTCACGGTTTTTATAATAGCCCTCGTATTATATCTATGTATGTTATCAGAGTAAACGCTCGCGTATTTTGACTTAACTTTTAAAAAAGTGTTGAAAAATAGCGCTTCTTGTGTTTTCACGTACTATCATTGTAGTCAGTTAAAGATATTGTGTCAATTTATTCTTAGTTTTCATTAGGTGTTTTTTATTATGCCATCCAGATCCTATCCGGATCATCATTTACATGCATTACAATAACAACACGTGAACCAGCTCTTTATCTGGATCAATTTCAAGATCCGAGTTTGAGTGAAAGTGAGTTTACACTATTTCCCACTGGTTTCGCATTCAAATTAGGAGAATCATTGCCTGATGAACATATAAAATTGTGGCACTGGTTTGGTTAAGCAGTTTTCGCTTCCGTATCGAGTAATTGTACTCATAATGCTATAATATTTGTATTATCTTACATTTCTAAAACTCTTGAGTCTATTGGGGAAATATTACCCCCAATTGGTGTATATCGATAAAAATTATTATCATCAGCATTTAAATCGATCGTATCAAATTTGAATGAAAAGAAACATTTTCTTTGATATGGCAATTCCACACTTAAATTTCAAAGATTGTTTTTATTGTGAAGTGGAAATAGAGCAGGTGGACAGAAAAAGGTAAACATGTATATTAATTTAAATTTCGACCGAGAAATCTGTTACTTCTCCTGCAGCAATGAATATTCTGGTGTGCTGCTTTCTTCACTGTCCGTGTCACTTTCCAATAACCACTGTAATTCAAATATTAACCTTTTAAATTCAACAAATAAACGCAATTTATCTCAATAGCAGCTACTTTCATCTTCAATTTGTTTGTTTATTTTGTTTTCAAATGTCAGATCTTTGACAGGACTGAACGAGGCGAAATGTCAAGCTGGCTATTCGTTGATCTGTAGTGTTTTATTATGTCTCGTGATCCTGAGTGGATCATGTGGCATAATAAAAAACACCTATTATCGAACATCTTAAAGCTCCGCAAGCGAGTTCGAACTCAAACAGTACTCCGTTTGCTCAAATGCCAAAAAAAAAACAAGTGAATGCAACCTTATTAGTTTCCGTTACACCAAAGGAAATCACCCCATCAAAGAGTAAGCCGCTAACCCTGGAACAACTTGAGCAACATAACGAAATCAACGCGTCTCGTTTTTGTACCAAAATTAATGTTTCACGAAGTGATCTTACGCAATTAATACCGAACATTGAACCAAACTGGCGTAGATATGTTGAAAAAAAAAGATTATTCCGTAAAAAACCTCCAAATGAGCGTGAAAAAACTCGCGATGGGAAACTACTCCTTTTCCCCAAAATCACCACATTCATGCGAACGAGATAGCTGATCTCAAAAAAAACTGTGATACACTGGAGATAAATTGCGGTAACAGACGGTTTCTCTTTGGAATTCCGCAGTTACCTGAAGACAACGCAAAGTCAATTCTCACTATCTCTGCCACATGCTCAACCAAAAGCCACTTACACTGCCAACTGTATTTCGCGCACGTCAACGGCCCGCTAATAACAATAAAAGCTTGTATTCAATTCGAGAGCCCATTATAGGATGAAAAAAGGAAAATTCGTCTCAAATAGCTTTTTTGTCTCTAACAAGTGTGGATCTATTGTTCTAAGATAATATAAGCATGGAAAAACATGTATAAGCATAGAAGGCCATTGCCAAAGGATGCCAAGAAGAAGCAAGCACATATGATAAGACAACAGCCGCAAAATCAGCAACATAAACTACGCATTTTCTCTTTATTTTATTTGAACATCCTGTTTATCTTGTCCCTATTTGTAACCCCCGACAGAAAAAGAAGGGTGTTATAAGTTTGACGTGGCTGTGTGCCTCTCTGTGGCATCGTAACTCCTGAACAAATTGACCAATTTTGATGCTTTTTTTTTTGAAAGCTAACCTGATCGAGATGGTTCTTGGCTACAATTTATGAAGGTTTTTTCAGGCGTTTCACGGCTATCAGCTCTTTTTGTTAGCTGAAGTAGCAATTTTAGACTCATAATGGATATTTAAATTACTTTCAAACATGTCTGTGACCTAACGTTTGAAACATCCATGTATGCTGTTACAGCTCCTCTGATGATCGAACTCGAAGACAGGAGACGAAATCCTGGATTGCCTATTAGAAAACCCATCAAGTTTGGGCTCATTAGATTCGTCTTAACCAGTTCTGTTCATTTCTCCTGATGATGAGGACCATCGAGTTTGGGCCTATATTGTCGGTTATGAAGTACATTATTGTAGCACAACATTACAAAAAAAAACATAGCGTAGGTTTATACAAATAGTTATTATAAAATGTGTGTGATGTTATAAGTTTTGCAAATGGCCTCGCAAACAGGCAATGGAGCGCTATACTCCGCAAAATCGTGGAATAATTATGTCGATTTTTTCGACCAACAATTGGTCGGTGGAATTTCGTGAATTTCGACGTCGATTTCCCAATCGTGTCGCGCCACTTGGGCAAACATTCCGGGGCTTAGCTACCCGACTCGAAAGACAGTAACCACAGAAGACCATGCAGGGCATGGCCCCCACCGGACAGACGACGAGCCAAGCAATTGGGCATCAGACAGAACCAGACGGAACCTACAGCAAGTTTTAGTGAAAGACTGACACATGTTCCCGTACAAAGTGCAATCAGGGCATCAGGTAATGCCTGCTGACCGTCAGTCGCGTGTGAATTCCTGTCAAGTAATCCTTATTTTCAGCAATGAAGAGGACGATTTTATGTCAAAAATCATCATGAGCCACGAGACGCATTCCCACTTTAACGGTTACGCTAATAAGCAAAATCGTCGTTTCTGGCACTGAAAATCCGTGTGTGATGGACGAAGAGCCATCACATCCACTCAAAGCCACTGTGTGGTGTGGCATTCACGCGAGAGGGGTGATTGGGCCATATTTTTTTGAGGACGCCATCGTCAATGCGGTCACTGCTACTGGTGAACGCTACAGGGCCATGATAAACGACTTGCCGGAATTGGATGAGCGGGGCTTGGTGAACATGTGGTTGAAATAAGACGGTGCAACCACACACGCATAACGAGCCACGATCGATGTATTGGATGTTGTTCCTGGCCGCGTAATCATGTATCATCGGAAATCTTGCGGAAAGTCATGGGAAATGCTATGAAATGAGTACAAATGTTTATCAACACTGGCGGTAACCACTTGACGGATATTATCTCTTTCACTTAATAGGAAAAATTGTAAAGGTCCAAATAAAGATTTCCATTATTCAAAATATTTTTTTTATTTAGTAAAAAAGTATTTCAAAAACAAAATTGGATGATTGATCTTGCGCCACATGGAAAATACATAGTTACCTATCGGAATTAGCATCTGCGAGTAATTTAAAAAGATTGAAATGAAAATAAAATTAAAATTTTAGGTAACCATCAACACAAAAAGAAACTCTAAAAAGTAAAGAAATAAAATTTTTCTCTCGGCCTTTTGACTTCATTAAAAGAACCTATTAATATTGTTAACATAAGCGTCGCCGTGTCGGGGAATCGCTAAGTAAGTAAAATAAAACAATATACAAACAAAAAAAATATTGATAATGATAAAGTATGTATTATACAAAGACCTACTTTTTTGTAAACAACGTAAGTACGTACCAAAACAACCATATCCAATCTTTTAATTAGGGTTCAGTCTTAATTAATTTAATCAGAACAATTCGTGAAGTAGACATGTTAACGATGTTTGCCCTTACGTGTCTACCCGTTCGGGTTGCCATACTCTGTCACACTCCGCCCCCGTGCCAACATATCACCCAACACACTCAGCACTCATAAGTGAACGCCTCATATAGAAGTGGCGCAATATCGAAACACTAGAGAAACATAGTAGACCAATTGAAACAACAATTTGAAACTAATAGATATTTTGTATTCATTATCATTACACCTATTTATATTTTTTTCACTTAGCGGTCCCTCGACGCGGCGACACTTATGTTAACAATATTAATAGGTTCTTTTAATGAAGTCAAAAGGCCGAGAGAAAAATTTTATTTTTTTTTCTGTGTGGGGGGGGGGGTACAATTTTTAATTTTTTTATTTTCATAATACATGATGGGAACAATATTCTAAACTTTTTAGTATTTAACTCTGAATCTCTTAAGTCATCCATCCTGTTAATTCTGCGGTATTGGTAAATGTGTTAGTCTTGCTCGTCGTCTTTGTAGTAATTGTTCATTTTCATATTCATAACCAGCTGGCTACAATCTATCTCAAGGGGTAATTCCATCAATACCTTCTGCAAACAAAAGAAAAGTTTTCATATTTGTAATTAGAATGAACAGAGCATTAAAAACAAGACTGACTATTTATGTATACGATACTTGTTTGATGATAGCATAGTTGGTGTTCATCGTCTTTCTGAAACATGTTTGAAGATGGTATGGGTTCCAAGCCCTTAATGTTAATAAGATTCTTCTCATTCAAGCGGACAAACACAGGGGTGGAGGTTTGGCATTTACATTAAAAAAATGTTACAATTTTCACGTCATCAAGATATCTAAGCTAGACGATCTAGTGGAAGATGCTTTTATCAAATTAACTGTGGTAGTAACTTATTGGTACTTTGTGTTTGTATGGCACCTGATGTTGCGAACTATTATATATTTCAAGATTGTGATTTGCGGTGATTTAAATCTTAAAATTCTAGATTTCGTTATCAAAACAACCAAAGAAACAATTCAGTCACTCAAGCCAACCTTTGCAAATTACACTCTAGATTTTGAGCCCAACACGATGCCCCTCGTTGATAGATGTTGCGTTCTTGTCCCAACCAAACTTTATTATACACTATGGTCATATCTTAGTCTTTACATTCTCTTAACACAATATGCTCCTTTAAATAATTACAGGTAGATTGAATCAGGTAACTCATAAAACATACCAATATACTGAGATAAATCTGGAATCGTTCTCAAATTATGTAACTTAATAGCAAAATATAATATATCTTTAACAAGTTCATCCCAGATAGAATAAGATAGAAAGAGATAGATATATAGAGATGAAAGAGATAGATAGATAGATTTTAAGATAGAAATATCTTAAAAAGATCTGATTCCAAGTTTTTTTTTTTAAATATCACTTTCCTTGGCCTAAGCTGTTTTTTTATTTTAATTATTACAAGTAAATCGTAAGGCCGAAAGTTGTTCTATTCGCTTTAGAGTGTCCGTATAGGGCCAGTAAGGTATTTTACATATTATGTGAATTGTTATTTAAGCAAGTTTTAAGAATTTTTGTCTAGATAAGTGAGTTCTAAAAATATAAAAAACACAAATGAATTTAAAAAACGAAAAAAAATCAAGTAAATATTGTAATCATCCAATTTTGTTTTTTAGTAAATAAAAAAAATGGTTTTAAGTGACGGAAATCTTTATCTGGACCTCTACAATTTTTTCTGTTAACCCTTTTCTATCTGATGGTACTCATTCGTACCGCCTACTTTTCCACCAAATATTTCAAATACCCGACCGTGTAAGGGACAGTTATTATTGTCGATGCTTAAAATATAAGGTACTGTGAACCTTGCAAGTTGAGATGTGAACAAAAGGCCAAACAAAGGGAAGTGTGAAAATTTCAAAAACATAAAATTGTAAGGTAAGTTTAATTTTCTTTTAAAATTAGTTAGTTAGCCTTATCAATAAAAGTATTTTTACGAGTTTCACACATATTTCAAGTTATTTTTATTCTAAGATTATGAAAATCTGTTGGGGACTGCAAAGTACCGTTATGGACTTTGGGTTAAATTGACATAATTAGGGGTACATATTCGAATTGATTTTTCAGGTCGCATGGTAATGCGCGATAACTCGAATATTATCTCGCTGTTCGAAGCCTATCTTCTTGAAGAACTTCCAGAATGTAACGCGGGATCTGATGTAGAAGTATCCGATGACGAGAATCAAGAAAACCTTCAACCACAACCATTGAAGGACTTCGAAGAAATTCTCGAAGAAGCATTAGAAATAAAATTCAACCAGGTGATGACCTTGTAAGAAGAAAAACAGCAGTCATTCAACCCTCAGCAGGCGATAGCCACAGTCACTACTTCTCCATCAAACTCTGATGTTTGCTGCCTCAATACCAGTCACTTCGGTAGCACTCAGACCAACTTCAAGGAAAAGGCTTGAGGTAGACTGAAAATGGAAAAAAGCAATATGCAAACTAATTTGCTGGAATGTTTTGGTGATACTGGGGCAGTTGAAGCTTTTTTTTTCGGATTGCGATACGCCAACAGATACTTTTTTTGGTTTTCATTGATTCCAGATTAGAGAGCATCGTGCATCAAAGCAACCTTTATGTTACCAACAAAAATAAAATACTAAATTTAAAGAAAGAAGAGTTGATTGCCTTCATAGATATAAACTTTTATATGGGCTACAATTCGAGACCAGCTTGATGACAAGAAGTGACTGACCTAACCCTGTCTAATTGGCATGTGAAAACCATCACTAACTGGAGAGTCCTACCAAATGTTACACTGTCAGACCATAGATATATCGAACTCCAATTGAAGTGTGGGATCTCTCCGTTGCACCCCAAGCGGAATCCAAGGAATACGGACTGGGAACGATTCAGAGAGGAGCTTGAGAAATCCACTCAAGCCCTGCCTAAACTCAAAACAAAGCAATTGATGAGGATGTCGTTCATAACCTGAGCAGCCATCACTAACTATTTCGAACTCGCATGAGCTCCAATGTCTTCGCAGGGAAGCCAGAAGTCTAGTGAATAGATCGCTTAAATCGAACTCGGAAGATGACTGGAATAAATATCGATCAAAGCAAAAGGAATATAAGAAGCTTATGAAGAATCATTCCTATAAGTCCTTCTGCGAAGAGATCAAATCCCTGAGCGCAACCCGCAAGTTGGTTAATGTTCTCAAGCGAGGAAAATCGACAAAGCTGGATGTACTCAGACAATCTGATGGTACCTTCACCGAGTCTAAAGCGGAAACTCTTAGTTTACTGTTTTAGACCCATTTTCCGAGAAATCAGACTGTCATCGCCTCGTTGCACACTCCTTCATTGGTAACTGTTTAAGTCTAAACTATGAAAACAACTCGTCGTAGCTGGTATATTGCGTCACACGTGGCCACCACTGAGGCCATTGAATTTGCTGGCATCTTTCGATGGCTTCAAGTCGCCGGCCACTGATGGGATATACCCTGTTATGCTGCAAAAAGGTATAAGACAGCCGCTTCCTACTCTTAGAAAAATTTTCACTGCTAGCCTGGCACTTGCCTATATATCTATTCCTTGGCGCGGGATGAAAGTGGTTTTTATACCCAAAATAGGGAAAGAAGATTGCTCACTCGCCAAAAGTTTTAGACCAATCAGTCTAACATCCTTCTTGCTGAAAGCATGGAGAGACTAGTAGTAGTAGACTGCCGTCTCGAAAGCAATGAATACGTACCAGGCATTTTCGTCTACATTGAGGGAGCTTTTGATAACGCTACTTTCGACAGCATGTGTAACGCTGCTAGACAGCATGGCGTAGATGAAGCACTGGTTTTGTGGACAAGACAAGACATTGATCAATGTGTCAAGGTGGCGTCTTGTCTCCGCTGTTATGGTGCATGGTGGTCGACTCTCTGCTCGATACTGTTAATGCCCCTGGAATCTATGCCTTGGCCTATGCGGATGATGTTGCTGTTCTCTCTGTCGGCTCATGTTTAGCGACTGTCTGTCTCAAAGCGCAGGCGGCGCTAGATCGAGGACTGATGCATGAGTTAATACTTTTAAAACTGATATCGTTCTCTTCACGAGAAGGAGGAAAAATACTGGCATTTCTCAGCTGGTGTTCAAAGGCATTCCCATCCCGATATCCAAGGAAGCTAAGTATCTGGGAGTCATCTTAGATAGCAAGCTTCTTTGGTCAAAGCATGTAGAGTCCAAAACCACCAAAGCGCTGTCAGCTTTTTGGCGAAACAAAGGTGTCTTTGGCAAAACATGGGAGTTATCGCCGAAAAAGGCCCTTAGGATCTACAAGGCAACGGTAAGACCGATAATCTCATATGCATCGGTTGTCTGATGGAACAGGCTAACACGCAAACACCAAACTCTAAAGAGCGGTCTGTCTCATCTGCACGGGGGCTTTCCCCAGCACACCGGGGGATGTACTGCTATGATGAATCTTCCATCCCTTGATATACATATATATCGGAGGGTGCGGCCTGAAAGCCATGTCTCGCCTAAAGAGAAATGGTCTTTTGTACAATTCGCATTGGAGTGACAGTGTACTTGCGCGAGAAATATCCTACGACCCCTGTCTCATGGATATGCCTTCTGATGGCACCTGCCATCTTACTGCGCTGTAATTTCACAGTCACATTTCCTTGGCTTCAGGACTGGCTTTGGCCAGACACTGAACCTGGAATGGACTGTCTTAGCATTTTCACACGTGGCGCCAGGACTGGGCAGGGGTCTGGCGCTGGAGTTTTTTTTTTACTGTACTTCTCGTTCGGAAAATATGCGTCTGTCTTTCAATCAGAAATGTACGCAATCCTAATATGCTATGTTTTGAAGCTCAGGTGGAAGGGAAACAGCATATGCGTCTGCAGTGACTGCCGAGCTGCACTCCAAGCTGTGTCCATCCCTCTATCCAACTCCAAATTTGTGCATGAACTCAAAACCTTTTTGAAGAAAGTCGGAAGACTAAATTCACTTAGGCTTGTATGGGTCCCAGGTCACTCTAGGTTCCCAGGAAATGAGATCTTCGATGAACTCGCTAGAAGGGGCTTAGATGAGAGTTTCTCAGGACCTAAATACGCCCTAGATCTACCTACTTTCACGGTCAAATCTGAAATCAACGACTGGGTTTTTAATGCACACAATTGTAGATGGAGGGAATATCCAGGATGCAGGAGGACTAATCGCATACGCTCTGATAACTGCAAGAAATCCGCAACATTCTTCTTATCCTTAATGAGAAATGATTGCACAAGTCTTACGGACGTCATTACGGGCCATTACACTTTTGCCAAGCATCTCTACGTGAGACGCCTACCTGTGCTGCATGTTGCAAGGAGGATGACACAGCAGATCACTTTCTCTGCGACTGTCCCGCCTTCGTTTGCGCACGGTGGAGCACCCTTCTGGCCGACGTGGTGTGTGCCGAATCTTTTAAGTCTACATCACTGAAGCCCCTCTTCACTTTTCTCCGGATAGTAGAAGCCTCCAACAAAAAAAAAAAAAAACAAGATGTTCGAGGAATAACACATGACATATAGGGACAACCAATGGACACAACATTGATTTTCAGGTGAGTTTGTTTTGTGTATTTGTTTTTATTGATCAGACAAAGGGTCCAATGGGTATTATTTGGTTCTTTTTTTTATGTTTTATTTAAACTCTTTGCGAAAGTTATTGCGTTACCATGCTCATAAATGACGAAATTCGCAAGGGGGATATTTTTGTTATAGGACCTTTGAATGTTTTTTGGCTGTTTTTATGGTCACCACGCGCGAGTTACAAGAACGCCACCACCACTAACAACAACAACAACAGGCACAAGGTGCACCGTCAGCAATTGACCCTCACCCAGACGGAAAGCGACAACCTGGACAAAACACCAAATCAGCAAATTTATTTTTCTCATAAGCTTAAGATTAAACGTATACATGATAGATAGATAGAAATCTGATATGTACTTGCATGGGAGATCGTCGACTCAGCGTCTACCGAATTTCCGGTGAACGATCACCTGTGCAAAGCGATAGTTTATGATATGGTTGTCATTAGGAAATTAAGTCAGTTCTGTTCTGTACATGAAGCGATCCGCAAATAAAATTTATTTTTTTTAAACCTCGCCGCGTGTATTATCCATAACTCGCGTCAGACCATCAGTACCCGGATGTAGTTCCAGCACTCGCGCTAAGACCCATGCTGTTGATGGTAAGTTTTCTTCCTTTACTATGACGATATCTCCAATTTTGATGTTTCGTTGTTCTTGTTTCCATGTAGGTCGGTTCTGTAATTGATGAATGTATGTTGAACTCCATTGCCTCCAGAATTCCTGGGTGAGTCGTTGTATGCATTTCCAATTTTCTAAAATGTTTATATTTTTTTCTTGTACGTTTCTGTCCGGTGCACGCTGGTCGATTTAGTACAACACTAGCTGGTCATAAGTAAAAAAAAGAAAATGTTGTAACTGTAACCGCGGTGGTGCGCGAATTGGTTCTCCAATTAATAAGTGTCCCGGCGTTAATACAGTCAGTTCATTTGGATTTTGGGTTATTGGACAGAGTAGCCTGGAGTTTAAGCGCGCTTCAATTTGTGTGAGAACCGTGGTATAATCTTCAAATGTTAATTTGGAGTTTCCAACGGTTCGTCGGAGATGGTGTTTTATTAACTTGACTCCTGCTTCCCATAGTCCTCCGAAGTGAGGAGAGGCAGGAGGGTTGAAGTGCAATGTTGTGCCTTATGTAGCTAGAATCTCTGTTACTTCCTTTGACCATTCCGCTGAAATAATGGGTAAGTTTTTCCGGAACGCTGCGATTTCTGTTGGAAACATTTCCATTTGTACTATTTTAATGAGTTGATATTTTGCCTCTTGTAATTCTGCAGCTGTAAGTGGATAAATGTTTAAAGGTTGATTCTAAACAAGCAGTGTATGTATGATTGTTGTAGGTGGTTGTTGGCTGGCCTGTAGTCCCTGTAAGGGTCCACCCGAGGTGAGTCTGCTGTGCGACTGGTGATCCATGGTGACATTTTAATAATCCATCTAAGATGATTGACGAGTAAACATCAGCACCTCGTAAGAGATCAATTTTACCAGGAGTATGGAAGGATAGATCTGCTAAGGGTAAAGTGGCTAGATGATCCCAATTGTATTTTTGTAATTGTTGAGTTGGTAATAGGGAAGTAAGATGAGGGATAATTTCGACAAGAACGACCATATAATAGTTTTAGTTATTGATTTCAAAAAAGCTATGATGCGCTATGCCAAAAAAATATTTTACTAAAATTAGACAAAATTGGTGTACAGGGACCTACATATACTAAAGTGGTTTGAAAACTATCTGAAAGACAGGAAATATAAAGTAAAAATAATGAATAAATATAGTGTGGAAGAGAATCCAAGATATGGGGTTCCGCGAGGCTCTAAATTAGGTCCTCTTATTTTTATAATATATCTAAATAATTTGCTATCAACTCTCAAAAAAAGGACGGGCTATGCATATGCTCATGACATAGCCATCGTAGTCAGTCATAAAAACATCGAAGCCGCAGAAGCAATAATGCAAATAGTATATAACGCAGTTATGACATGGTGCCATGAGCACGGGCTTATTATAAACGCTAAAAAGACTAAAGCTATGCATATTCGACCACGACATACGAGTATTATGAAGCACCGAAAAAATATCAAAATGCACACATCGAACTGTTTACATAGAGCAGGAAATCACACCTAAGATTTGGTATATTAGCTTGGAGAAATACCCCCACAATGCTTCAAGCGCTGCAAGACCGGATACAAAAAATTGTTTGTTTGTCGACTTTGCAACAAGTCGACGAACCCCCCATTATTAGCAACACAAAGTTTCTGATTATTGAACATAATAAACTAGAATCTTAACGCAATTCAAAGATGACAGCACCTATAAAATCCCAACACAGCATATTTATAACACCAATAGAAAAAAGCAAAACAGAAGCTCAGCAATTTTACTTAACCTCAAATTTAAGATTAATACATATCTCTGTAATTAATCTTCTGCAGACAAACTCATAAGGCTTTGCAGAATGTAAAAGATTATAAAAGATAGTACGAAATTGAAAGGAAGAATGTCTGAAGCTTGTTGGCATAAGCCCGCGACTTCAAGTATTCCTAAAGAAAGAAGTCTGAGATAGTTAAATCGGTCGATCTTGCTGGCCATCCCAAATCACCAAAACGGGAGATTTCACGACCAGGAAACGCTTCCTTCACAATATCCATTGTGGCTCGTGCTGAAACCATATGTTTATCCCGCTCATCCAATTCCGCCCAATCCACTGTTCATCACATGTGATTATACGGTGCATTTCTTGCACAGTTTCTAAACGGCGTAGTTTTTGGGCCTCGTTCAATTCATGGAGTCGAGTTTTTTCACTTTTCCTACTTGAGATAGGTGTCGACTTATTGTCATGGGGGATATTCCCATGTTGTGTGCAATAGACCGCACCGCTTTTGTTGGGATCTGCATCCACTGTGCGTTCGTTCACCGCTGTATTCTCAAATGCGTTATTTATGATGTTGGCTGCCAGAGACGTCCCAGTTTGAACTCGTAGATATAAAAATTCCTAGAAAAAAATAACTGTCCTTGCAACGGACCTTAAAAGTCGCGCACATATACCACTTTATCTTATACAGGGTGTCCCACGAGCAGTGTGCCAAAAAGCTAGAGGGTGTAGGTCTGGTCAAGACAAGAAAAAAATCGTATGGGAGGGGGGGGTCTATTCCCCCCCGTTTAGCTGGGAGGGGCAATTTTCTAAAATATTGACTTAATTTGGGAAAAAAATATTAAAAATCAACAGTTAGATCCACAACGCCGTAATATACTTTTTTGTAAAGCCAGAATCCTGTCCCTTCATCTTGTTTTTAAACGAAGCTGTTTTAAGGAATAGTTTTTGAGAAATTAATTTTCAAACTCAAAATTTTGAAAAAAAATTGGAAAAAAAAAAATTTCGAACTACTTTTTTTAAAAATTATATGTAATTAAGTACTATTTTTTTTTTCCAAAATTCAATTCCCTTATTAGTTTTTAGTTAAAAACAGAAAACCGGATGCAAAAATGTCTTGTAGTTTTTGAGAAATTAAAAAAAAACCAGAACCACTTTTTTCTAAGAAAAACCTTTTTTTTGGTTTTAACGCGTCTGGGCTTGTAGGCAAATTGTTGTATGAAACATTGACCTCTTTTTTATTATTTTTAAAAAAATTCGGAGTTTTATGAGAATACAATAAAGTGACAAAGTATTGGAATAACCCTGGACTAATTTTTTTTTTTCATTGATAACGCCTGAAAACTGACCTGCCAATTTCGTCTGCGTCCGCCCGCCGCCGATGGGTTCTACCTGGTAGGTCCTTAAGACAATAAAACCACAATTTTTCTTTATTGAAAAATAAAATATTTGCAACCCAAATGTAAATAAAAGGTATCGCATTTTTAATAAAAAAAACCATTTCCAAATTGGATGTTAACTCATCAACACATTACGATGTCAAACTCATACTCTCGAGAAGAATTAACGGACATGAACTTCTGCTACGGTTTAGCTAATGGTCGAGATCGTGAAGCCGAATGACTCTACGCAGAAAGATATCCCAATCGGAGGTGTCCCAGTTGTAGCATGTTTTCAAGAATCCACCGATGTCTACGAGAGAACGGAGTGCAGCATCATTGGAGTAGCACCAATCCACACAACAAAAAACAAAATAAATCACAACACCGCTTTAGCTGTAATGTTTGGCTTGGTATTGTTGGACAAACTGTTATCGGGTCCCGGTTTTTGAATGCCGTTATTAATGGAGAATCATAGCTGCAATTCCTACGAGACCTTTTGCCCGATTTGATGGACAACGTTCCTTTGGCCTTAGCAGATAATTTAATCTAGATGGAGCACCAGCACACTACAGCTTACGGGTTAGAAACTGGCTGGATGATCATTTTAGTGACCGTTGGATAGGAAGAAAGGGCCCCACGGAATGGCCACCTAGATCACCAGATTTAACTCCTCTAGATTTTTATGTGTGGGGATTCATGAAGAATTATGTTTACGAAGTGGAAATAGTATCTTTGGAACAACTGAGAGAACGTATTGAAGTCGCTGGAGTCAAATTGCAGGAAAATTTGTCAAGCATGGACTTATGTGCAGACATTAGAAGGAGATATAATCTTTGCCTTCTAAAAAATGGGGATCATATTGAAATTTTTTTATAACAAAAATCCCAATTTAAAAAATAATAAAAAAGAGGTCAATGTTTCATACAACAATTTGCCTACAAGCCCAGACGCGTTAAAACCAAAAAAAAGGTTTTTCTTAGAAAAAAGTGGTTCTGGTTTTTTTTTAATTTCTCAAAAACTACAAGACATTTTTGCATCCGGTTTTCTGTTTTTAACTAAAAACTAATAAGGGAATTGAATTTTGGAAAAAAAATAGTACTTAATTACATATAATTTTTAAAAAAAGTAGTTCGAAATTTTTTTTTTCCAATTTTTTTTCTAAATTTTGAGTTTGAAAATTAATTTCTCAAAAACTGTTCCTTAAAACAGCTTCATTTAAAAACCAGATGAAAGAAGAGGTTTCTGGCTTTACAAAAAAGTATATCACGGCATTGTGGCTGTAACTGTTGATTTTTAATAATTTTTTTTCCAAATTAAGTCAAGTTTTTAGAAAATTGCCCCTCCCGGCTAAACGGGGGGGAATAGACCCCCCCCTCCCATACGATTTTTTTCTTGTCTTGACTAGACCTACACGCTCTAGCTTTTTGGCACACTGCTCGTGGGACACCCTGTATAAAAACAAAATCACTGTGTTGTAAAGATGTTCACTCGACAACTTCTAATAGAGGACTAAGTGCAAAATCGGACATTTCATGTGGTAGAACCTAATAATTTTGGCAGTAAGAAGACTTTTATCATGGCCCTTTAGCGTTCGCCAGTAACCGGAAAATCCAGCCCTTCCGCGTGAACACACAGTGGCTTTGAGTGGATGTAATGGCTCTTCCTGCATCACACGAAATTTCAAAATGAAAAAATCAGAAATGAAAATTTTGCTTATTGATGTAACCACTTAAGTGGAAATGCGCGTCGTCGCTCATGATGATTTTGGACAGAAAATCGTCGCCTTCGTTGTTGAGATCTAGGATTGCTTGACAGTAATTCACACTCGACTGACGGTCAGCAGACGTTAACTGATGCACTGTTTGCACTTTGTACGCGAACATGTCTAAGTCTTTCACTGAAATTCGCTGTAGGGTACGTCTGGTGATGCCCAATTGAGTTGCCCGTCGTCTGGTTGAAGTTTCTTCGTTCTCAGCGACATCAACGGCAACAGCCGCGATATTCTCTACCGAACAACCAGTCCGGTGGAAGCCACGCTCTGCATGGTCTCCTGTGGTTCCAGTCTGTTCGAGTCGAGTAGCTAAGCGCCGGAATATTTGCCCAGTTGGAGTGCGACACTATTAGAAATGTCGATGTCGCAATTTACGCTGCGCTAACACCATCGACCGATTATTGGTCATAAAAATCGACACAATTATTCTACGCTCTTGAGGAGTATAACGCTCCATTGCTTGTCTACTTGTATATTCCAGTTGTCTAGTTCACAAATGTCAAATGTACTTCATGAGAAATTTGTTCCATCTTTGCTGCATAAAAACCCTTCTCATCGAGGAAAATCATGAATGAGTGAAAATCTCTTGAGTTGAAAAAATATATGTTGGGGACAACAGGTGCCGCTAACAACTCTGGGAATGATAATTTTTTTAAACTTTTGTTGCAAAATAAAAATTACTTATAAGAAACTTCAAACACAATTCTCAATCGCTAACGACACGTACCTCAAAATGATAAATATCCATCGGGTGTCTTGTTCCATTAGGTGTCCCTCAGTGATCTGTACTTGGGCCACATTTAGTTGCGAGCTTTATAGATGAAATTGAGAGCGCCGTGACGCAGTGGGTAGTGTGTCGGTAGCTGACGCGCGATGAGTGAGTTCGGATCCCCCTAACACCAACGCCATTGAATGTCTATTTCTCTCCTCGGCGGGGTACTGGCCAAAGCCTCCATCCTCCGTAGTATATTCGCCTTAAAAAGCTTGTCGGCTTTCGCCGTTTGGAATCGGCATTAAAATGTAGGCCCCATTGATTTGTGTGAATAACAAGTGGCAAGATAAGTGAGATGAGCTTGGCTCTGACTCTTCATGAGATGTTACACCATCTAATAATTATGATAATAAATTAAATTTCCGAACGTATAATAAAATGTGACATCATATTTAAGCCAACGACGTACAAATAAAGGGTGTTTCTTATAGAGGTTTAGGACTTTGAAATGGAATAAAACAAAGATGATTTTTTTTGATTAACATGAAATTAACCTTATTCGAAAGATAATCTTCTGACATTATAATTTAAATATAATTTCTGGCATATGACCGCCACGGCTGGCGGTGAACGGGCCCAAAACAAGATTGCCGTTGATCTCAATTTTCATAAGCGAATTTTGTTTAGCGATGCAGCTCACTTTGGTTGAATGGATACGTCAATAAACAAAACTGCCGTATTTCGAGTGAGATAATCCTCAAGTGTATGTTGAGGCACCGTTACATCCACAAAACTGACTAGTGTGCTTTACGGGTTGGTGGAATAATTGGTCCGTGCTTCTTTAAAAACGATGCTGGCCAGAACGTTACAGTCAATGGTGACCGCTATAGAGCCATAATTACTTTCGAATAAAGTCAATTTCATGTCAATTTAAAAAAATCATCTTTGTTTTATTCCATTTCAAAGTTCTATACCTCTAAAAAAAACACCCTTTATATTCTTTATTTCCAAAATTGTACAATACTTTAGCCATAAGTGTAAATGTATGGATAGTCTTTAATAAATTATCTTAAACTAAACTCTTCCAAAGCGAAAGGTATGGTTATAACTGGTTGTAAGACTATTGAAGTCTTTTCTTACTTGTGTTTAATTGTTGATCAACTTGAATATGTAAATAGCATTACAATCCCCGGAGTTCTGTTTAATCAGAATTTTAAATGGAATATACCAATTGCGCCATCTCATATAGGTCGATGTAAACTTCGAATAACTTCAACAATTGTCAACCAATTTTCATATGTCGTAGCATTTTGGAAACGTAAATTCAGTACAATTTTACCATGAATCACTTCACACCAAAAGAACACGCGGAAATAGTTTCAATCTTCAATAAAAATGAACGCTCGATTGTGCTAACTCAACGTGCGTATCGTGCTAAATATCGTGATCGTGTTGCGTCCAAAAAAGATACAATTCGTCGTTGGGCTTCGAATTTTTTTCAATTTGGTTCTGTGGCAAGCCCTCGTGAGCAACCTAGGCCACGTCCGACGCGTTCAAACTCATCTATTCAGTCTGTGAACGCCAGTGTTCAAGAAGACCCAAGTTTGTCATACCGGTGCTGTTCGCAGCAGTTAGGCCTCAGTGGGACCACTTTGCGGAGAATTTTAAATTATGATCTTCACTTATTTCCATACAAAGTGAAATTCGCCACAAGATGAGCCAGAGCATACACACAAAATGTCGTTGCAATGATTAATGCTGAGCCGGAGTTCTGGCAGCAAATTTTGATGACCGATGAGGAACATTTTACGCTTTCTGGATCAAATAATAAGCAAAATTGTCGCTTCTGGAGCAACAAAAATCCTCACATTATTCACGAAGAGGCGCTATATGATCAAAAAGTTACTGTTTTCGGCCGGTGTATGCGCTAAAACCATCATTGGACCGTATTTCTTCAAAGTTGGTGATACACTGGATGGCGATCGATATCGGTGGATGTTGGCCCAGTATGTGGTCCCAGAAATCCGTAAAAATGGCTTATTTCACTTTTGGTTTCAACAAGACGGCGCGACATGCCATACTGCGTACAAAACAATGAACCTTTTGCGTAAGAAGTTCCCTGGAACATTGGTGTCCAAAAAGGGCGATATTGACTGGCCTCCGAGATCGCCGGATTTGACTCTTCCAGACTTTTTTCTTTCGGGATACTTGAAAAGCTAGGTGTATGCTAACGACCTGAAGACAATAGAACAGCTCAAAAGAAACATTTGTGTCCGAAATCGCAGAAATTTCGACCGAAATGCTCGAAAATGTCATGGAGAATGTCCGAAAACGATTTTTGCATCGGCAATAAAGGCGGTCATTTGATTGATATTGTTTTCAAAAGTTAATCAGAATAAATTGTAAGGATCTAAAATATAAAAGTTTTTGATTTTCCAAAATTGTTTGAGAATTTTGAAGAAGTATTTATGAAGTTTTTTAAAGTTAATCGAAATGAACATGTACTCATATGAGATGGCGCACCCCTATGTCTAAGTTTTATGCTGTAGTTCGTGTGCTCAGCCCTTCCGCAAAATATCTCCCAACCAATATTTAGTTAAAGCTAAATCATTTAGTTCTAACATGCGGTTGCGAAATATTTTCTAACATGGGCCATACAAAAGAAAACTAACAGTGACAATAGCTACGCGAGATACATATATGGTACATTCGTTGTCAGCAGATATGACCACATCTCTAATTCTACAAAACAAATAGCCGAATGCTCGCTAATGGGTTTGACGAACTTCAGAACTATGTATAAAATGGTTTGACCGAATCCTGGCCATCGGAAAACCTGTGTACCATTACGAAAAAAATTAATTGCTCTCAGATATAAATATCACAACACCTCTTGTCAAGTTTTTTCTCCACGCGATTCAGCTTTAGTGTCTAATGCCCCTATAAATAAAACACACCTGTAGCACAAATATTTTCAGGAGAAAAGTTTTTCAATATTATGCAGAAAATTTTTAAAACAATAATACAATCAAATTAATTTCAATTCCTTCCCTTTTCTACCTTGCCCTTCAGGCCCATTTCCTTTCTTCAATATACTATATCCATCATATCTACTATTTTCCTCTCCAACATGAATTAATACACATGTACATTTATTTGCCGTATATCTTCAAGTTATATAAAAGGCCAGTTGTTGACTTATGTGAACGAGGAATTTATTTACCATTAAATACAAATACAAATACAAATATTGAAGGAGACGAGCGAATGAAACGAAACGAAAAGCTGCTGAAGAAACCCAACTCACAACCCAGCTCAGTTAACCGCAGACGACATTGGTCAAGGTTTCGCGGATTAGCCGCACACAGCTGTTTTTATATCTGAGGCCAACACCGAATGCGACCGGTTTCACCAGCCAACGTGCGGTCAGCCGAGTACCATCCACCCATCTACTACATCCCCATCATCAATCATATGTCATTCGAGTACCCAAGCAAAGGCAATTCTACTCGTAGTATTCAAGAGTTATAATTAGCTTATTAGTGGAACCTCAGCTTAAAGAGGTCGGTAGAAGTATATTTTTTCTAAAAGCTTTAAGGAGAAGACAGTTTAATTGATGTAATACCCTATCCACAAGTAGCAGTTGTGATACCGAAAATTTTATGAACAAGGTATTATGTTGCACGGCCGATAATTAAGAAAAAAATATCAGAGTTGCACAGATCTTATAACAGCTCACAATATCCTTTGATGCTATTATGTTGGGAAGGAAACAGATATGCCATTAATATTTCTCGAGTTGATTCAATTAGTGGAGAACCTCTACGAAAACCGCCTTATGCATACATTTCTACTGCTACCATGTCATGATAAGACATTACTCTTTTACTCCTTACTTTTGGAATATTAACTTTATGGAATATTAACAAACCAATGTTTGAGCATTAAATCATAGCGATTAGCTTACACCCGTAAAATCAATTCAGATTAAAAATAAAATAAAATTATGTTCATATGCTGTAAGTATTGGGCCTCGATATCTGCATGAAAAATCGCAAGCAGCAATAATTTATTTCAGAAATAGTGAACCTGATCTCTTAACTGCAGCATGTAACCCGAACTGGACAGAAATTAAGGAAAACATCGAACAAAACTATAAGGAAGATACGGTTACCACATGCCCTTGATAACCACATCAAAATTACACCAGATCAAATTGAGAGTGTAATTTCATTGGGATTACTGCATAAAAAAGAAGGTTCAGAAAATTAGATACAATACGAAAACAAGGCATATGGTTCACAGCACTTGCGGAGTCTGAAATTATAATCCGCCATGTTGCAGGGAAAAACTGGGGGAAGATAGAAGAAGAAGAAGAAAAGAAAAAAAAATGAATATGTACAGTGATGAAAAATGTACAAAAAACAGACTTTAGAACTGCTTAGCTCCTATCATCTGTTTAATGTTGGTAGGGAGCGAATTTAACAGTTTAGGGACGTGAACAAAAAGGGGGAAAGACGAGTTTAAATATTTAACGGGGGACGTTGCTTACAGCAACTGAACAAACTTCAGTTTTTCAATTAAATAAATTTAAAAATTCTGAACGAATTTATTTAAAAAAAGAAGAACTTTATAATTGCGAAACCAATTTACAATGACATGACAATATCTTACTTTTACTTTATATCAAACTTTTCTAAGATAATTAGGTCATCACGTTCGTGATCCCACTGGTGGTGTCGGCTTACTTCCCGGGAAACCTGCAGTGTCATCGCTGTGCATGTGTGCTTTGGGTATTTCATTGCATTTCGTTGGGGGTATGAACTAAATTAACGTACGACAAATTAAATCTACGTGAGAAAATGTGCCGACGCAGCATCTGGGAGATTCACACGTCCAGCAGAGAGTCAACAAGCAACGGTCACCCGAGCACCCACGCCAGAGAAGAATGCGACGGTCACCTGAGTACACATCGCCGGAGGGAATGCATGCAAGTGGCTGCACTTGATTAGTATTTAAGGTAGCATAAGAATTCTATGTTTTTAGATTTAAGTTTCATTTCGACGTGTAAGGGCAACCTATGATCGGTTGGAAATTAAATAAAAAATTATTTTTTTTAAGCAATAAAGAATAAACTAAATTAATTACTATGTTCAACCCATTGGTATCGGGTTGCCGCGGTAAGAAGCTTTACTGATGTTGTGTTAGTAACGATAAAAATTGGATATGTACTCTGTTTATTTAGAAACATCCAGCCAAAAATTAAGCAATGAACTCCCTTACTCTTCTTACTCCAAAACCATAACCATATAGTTAAAAGCCAAAAGTAATTTGATATTTGGACAATAGACATCATAATCTCAACCTCAGTTTACTGTTAACGTGTTATACTAGAGAGCAACCGAGGCTTTCGCAATCCTCCATAAATACGTGATATACAATAATAGAGTCAACATTATTAGTGGTAGAAAGGGACCAGTTTAATTTATGTTCAAGATTTACCTCGGTCAATCAAGAAAAAAGACGGACACCCTATAATATTATAAAGTTTCTTAAAAATCAACTTCAGAATTCATACTTTGTTTGTGCATTTCCAATATAACACCTTATTGACATGGAAACAAAAAAGTTACTGTGAACTATAACCAACGCGACAGATTCAGTCGAATCTCTCAAAAAATCCTATCTAGGACAACCACTGCCGGAGAGTGGTGAACGAACATCTTCGACACAAATCATTTGCACCCCATCCAGGTTGTGTGACAAACACCATAAGAGCGTACACTCTTGAACCTGCATGAACCTGATAAAAAAAAACAATTAACTGCCTCTTTTTTGATTTTAAAATCGAGACAAATCCGAGTTGAAATTTGGCACAAGTTCTTCCACAAGCCCAGGTGGTCGGAGAGGCATATCTGAGCGTCAGCGACATACAGTTGTTCAGATGCATTTTGCCATATATAATAATAAAAAACAGAAACAAACCAAGAATCAAGCATTTGGGAATATTTTTTTGGTAATTTAGATAATAGAATACTCTTGGAACACAATTAGTAAGATAAATTCGAAACAAACACACAGAGGAATCACTGAAACCAAAGTCTAGAAACTGTTTGGTACAAACGGTCACATGACTGACGTTCAGCATACAACCACCAGACGAAGTGAAGAAGCATTATTTAAATTGACATAAACAAAGTAGTAGAATTTTTTTTCCTTGTTGGGGGCTTCTGCTATCTGTACTCAGACGCAAATACTGGTCCCTAGTGCCAGACAGACTCCTAACTTTATTGCATTTTCCTCGTGCTTTGCAGAAAAATGAGGTGGAACTTCAGCGCCACTCTGCACGAGTGAATTCGCAGAGAAAGTTTTCTCCTGTGTTATCCTCCTTGCAATATGCGATGTCTTACAGATGCCAAGCACAGATGCCATCACAAGATGCTACAGCAAATTCAATGGCCTCAGTCGTTGCCACGCAAGCTACATCAGTCACTCACCCTGACTCCGAATTTTCCGCTGTGTGAGCATATGATGTTCAATTAAACTGGGCCATCGCAGTGTACCTCATGTTTTGCATACTTCGCGTTTTAAATCATTTCTAAACTAGTCGTTGATCGGACTCGAACGATACAAACAATAATTGGGTCATTGCGATCGCATTTCAATAGCTATTGAACATTCATATGCTGACAACGATGAAATTAATGTAAAAGGTAGAATAAGAAACTTGACCAGAAATAAAGTTTAGTCTAAAGACCACCACCAAACACTAAAGTGTTTTATTTTTATTTAACTCACGTGACGCAATATATCCGCTACGCCGCGAAATTTTAGTCGAAATAAGTCAGAAATATTTTTTTGATTAAGCTGATTCAAAGCCACGTTGCAAGAGCAATTACTTCTCCGCCACCATCATCGCTTTTAGTGGCTGCAGAGATTTCAGTCAACTAACACCTCAATAGGTTCAGCCTCCTCAAGGTAAGGCCTGACTAACACCAATGGCTAGGATAGGCTAGGATAAAATAAGGTAGGTTAGGGTAGATTGGGACACATCAAAACCAAAATAAAAAAGGCAATGCATTCAGACGTGTGCTGATTGATGTACATTCGCTACACTTAGCAAATGAACACCAATTCGATCGTGGGAACAGCAACTTGAAAAAGGAGAAGACACGTGTCAACATGGGAGCACGAAGTGTAGGAGACAACGAGCCGGCAGATTGGGAAGTCAGTCTTGGATGACGAGCGTTACGATCAATATATTATAATAAAGCTGTTAAATATTAATTGGAATTTATAGTTTAATTGTAACGCGAACAGTTGGTCTAGCTTTCGGGCTGGCATTCGCGACTTTTTTTAGGATCCCTGAAATTAAAGTTAAGCTTAGATTTTATATTGTAAAAAATGATATTTTGGTTTAATCTGAAGCACACAAGAAAAAAATAGCTACGCCGAGTTGTTTTCATCATTTTAATTGCAGTTACCGTTGAAGGAGTATGCAACGAGCCGATAGCAGTCTGATTTCTCGAGAAACACTTCTGAAGCAGTAAGCTCAAAGTTTTTGCTCTAAGCTCAGTAAACGCACTGCCAGATTTTCTGAACACATTCAGGTATATCGATTTTCCTCGTTTGAGGACTTAAACAAACTTGCTGTTGGTGCTCAGAGATTTGATCTCTTCGCAGAAGGTCTTATAAGAATCACTCTTCGATTTACGAACAAGCCTCTTATATTCTTTCTGCTTCGATCGATACTTTTGCAGTCACCTTCCGAATTCGAATTGAGTCATTTATTCAACAGACTTCTGGTTTTCCGGCGAAGACATACACAATACCACCAGGGCACCAATTTCCTGCAGGGAAGATTATAGATAGAACATGCAAGTTCAAAACAATTGGTGATGACGCTTGAGTGAATTTCTCAAGCTCTTCTCTAAACCGTACCCAATCCGTCTTTCTCGGATTCCGCGACTCAATTGGAATTCGATATATCTATGGTCTGTGGTCATCTTAGTGATGACCTTCACGTATCTGTTAGATAGGGTTAGGTCAATCACCACTTTAAGAGCTAACATTCTTGATGATAAGCTCAGACAAAAAATTGAAGTCTAAGAGACTGTCTCCGCCTAGAACGAAACACAGTTTTGAGCAGTAGCATCGCTACAAATGATGAGACCAATCTTTCCGACTTCACAGTACTCTAAGAGTTTAGAATCTGCCTTCGGTGGTGGAGGTACATAGTACCGAATTGTAGGAGAAGTAAGCAGACGCAACGGCAAAGTGTTAAATTACTCCTCGCGCTTTATAGTTTACTCTGGCAGCCATCAAATTTTGTCCACAGAATTGTCCAAGTTTAGTTGCCGATAGAGAGTTCGATATGATGAGGTAGACCCTAATCCTTTCGGATCGTCCATTATAAAGAATCATAGCATCTAGTCTACCAATAAGACCCCACAGGTGCTTATTCCACAGCAATGGTTCTTTAATGAATATAATTCGATGATTTGTAGGTTAGTCTAAGTAAAAATCAGAGAATTAAACTGCAGAGCACGTCCCATCTTCTGGCTACTAACATCAAAATGGAATAATATCCTACCAAGGGTGAAGTAGGGCTGTGAATCGTATGCAGATGTCAGAGTCCCAATAGAGGCCTTATTTATCCCCACAACCAGAGTAAAGCTTTCTTTTTTCAGAGAGCCCTTACTCTCTTTATAAGAATAGATGCTCTTGTGTCAAGCTCTGGATTCTGCACCCTGTAGTCGCGTCAACATTTGCGCGACGACAATAGACGATCCTCGCAATGTTTACAATCTGCGCTGGTTATTCGACTGTCACTGACAACTTTCACTATCCTGACCTTTTCAGAGGAGATGGCCGGCTCTTTGTAGTAGGCTTCACCTTCGCTTCTCTGGACTTTTTACGGTGGGGCGCCCGCTTTCGCGGGGCAGTCTTTGGTTCACTTCGTCTTCTGCCTTAGGACTTCGATCGCCCGTCGTCTCTTTCCAGCGAGGCTGCCCTTGGCGGCGGTCTTACGTTTACGAACTCTCTTACCTTTTTCGATTCGAGCTCCAGATCTGGGATAGCTTTGCCAGTTTATGGGTTATTGGAACTCGAAACAGTTTGGCCTTCTAAGGTCAGAATCTGCTTATTAGCATCACCACCTTTTTCGGCGGCAGCGCCGGCAATAGCAGAAACCTGAACGCTTCCAGCTCCATCAGTTTGAAACCTAGCATGCTCTTATTGGGGAGTTGATCCTCACCGGTAAGGGACACATGCCAAAAGTGCTGGCATGCTTATGCCCACAACAACAGCCTTCAATGACGCTTTCTGCGCTACGCGGAAGGCGACCGCAGAGAGAGGGTTGTGCTTCGATAGGGGATACTCCGCCCACTTAACCATCTTAACTGATTTCTTCAGAAGTTTACGCTTATACGAGGGTGGTCCGATAAGTACTTAGCATCACCGCCGGATGGCGCTAGTATCGCAAGAGCAACTTACTATCGTGTAGTACATTCTGGTAGACGGCTACTTTCAGCCGGATCGGTCTCGTAGCTTTGTTTTGACCGCGTGTGGTAGCGGGAGTGTCCGCGGATTTTAGAAAAATGGAAAAAGAGCAATATCGGTCGGTGATTCGATTCTTGTTTTTGGAAGGAAAATCGCGCAGCGAAATGAAAGAGCGTTTGGATGCTGTGTACGGTGACTCTTCTCCTTCGATGGCGACCATCAAAAATTGGTTTAACGAGTTTCGGTCGCACGTCGGTTTTTGATGAGCCACGTCCACGTGCCCCGAAAACGGCTACCACGGATTACAGCGTGCAAAAATCCACGATCTCGTATTGGCAGACCGCCGATTGAAGTTTTTTTTTGTAGGCTAAGTACTTATCGGACCACCCTCGTATATCCAACTATCTAGACGCTGTGTTATCGATAATGGTATAATTCGCTAGTTGTTGACCGTCATGTCACCGGATTTGATGCGAGCTCAACTGATGGAAGTGCATTATTTCCGAATAGTTTAAATTAATTTTTCCCTATACGGTGTGTTCAGCAATAAATTCCCCCATTCCTTTGAATTTATGACCAATTTACAAAAAAAAAAAAACCAAGAGTTAAGCCATACTGTAAAAGTGAACAGACAGATTAGATTGGAAATGGTTAATCTTTGCGACTCACTTTTATAGTACAAATAATAAATCGGAATTGTCTTAACGTTTTTCAACTTTTCGATAATTTATCATTAATCCACTTAAGTGAATCCAATCATACGAGAAAATCATCGTAGAAAATAAAAAGCCCATCCAAAATGCGGTGGTGTATAGACCTCTACATAATAAGTAAATCAAAAAAACATTCGTAAACTGTAAACAACTTCCCCCGTACTTGCTAAAGGGATCAGTTGAATATGATTAATTGTTGTTTCAACTGAAACCATGGAAGCGATGTCTACCACCTTTCTATATTTACATAAGTCAATTTACATTTCCATTCAGTTGTTGACAAAATAAATCTCATTCGGAAGGCAGTACGTCGAATACCCTGTATGCAAATTGAGATTCGAGTATTGCCCTTGAAACCGAGTTTATAACCCCATTGAAATCCTTCCGAAATATTTGACGATTTGCGTTCTTCATTGTTGAAATAAACTGTAATGTGATAGAATTACCAATTTAAATCTAATTTACATAAACAAAACTAACCAGGAATAAGATTTTTTAATTAGATCAGTACCATGTGAATATAAACGAAACCATTTCTGGTTCAAATACTTCTATTGCTGTTCTGACCTTAAATTGCTAGAAACCTTAGTTTATTGACGTTGGAAGTAGTGACGTTGTTTTTTGCACTGACTTACTCGTATATATTTTGAAGCCTCAATATCTCTAGTTTTTAAAATATTTACAAGTGTTTAAAATGATTATTTACAATGTTCTCATTCCTTGCACTTCCTCATAATCAATGTATGAATAGTGTATTCACAAAGCCTCTTCCTCCGACACGTTGAGCATTTTATTCAGATTGGGATATGGCTTGTTCTTATTGGGTACTTGAATAAATATACGCTATTTCGCAACATATAACGTTAGAAGAACTACATGTTATTTAAGCTGGTTACGCATCTATAATGAACTATAAGCTTATGTTAGTTCGCTGAAGTGTAAACAACTCTTGTTTTTAAAGCTGAAAAAAAAATCTGCATCGAAGCAGATTACTTCATGAAGACTCATGTCAGACGCTAGCTGAACTTTCAAAATCATTCGACTCGTTTGAAAGCATTAGGAATGTTGGACCCGGAACGTCGTACTAGCCCGTACAGTTCGTCGTTGTATCTTCTCCTTCTACCTTCGTTACAAACGGGACCATGGATTGGACACCTAAATTTCCTCTCAAAGCGACCAAGGGCATTTTTATACGTTTTCGCTAAGTTCCAAATTTCAGCGCTGTAAGGAGAACCGGGATGATCAGCAATTTATATAATGCTGCCTTGGTTTTTCGAGAGAGGGCTCTACTTCTCAATTGCCTCATGAGCCCAAAGAAGCAGCTAGCGGTTAGCAAGAGTAATTGTGCATCTCAGCGCTGGTGATGCTGTCGCTGGTCACTAGCGAGCCAAGGTAAACGAAGTCCTTGGACGAAGAAGACGTCGGTATTGTGATTTTTTTTTGGATGACAGCAAATATTTGGTTTTACCCTCATTTATCGAAAGACTCATTTTAGCCGCGTACACAAGATATTGCGCAGACTTGAAATAGATCGTACCTCTTATGTGAGCCAGTGAGTCTCGAATGATATTTTCAAGCACGATGTTGAAAAAGTCACCTCGTCTAAATCATTTCGTAACATCAAAGGTCTCTTAATTCGCTCACGACCTTAATAAAGCAGCACAAATTCTCATCACCTAATCTGACGAGTTTGGCAGGGATGTTGAAACACTGATAGGAACCTATTCACATGGGCTTTCACACGTTCACACAGTACGGCAGGGAAGATCTTGTACGCGATGTTGAGGAGACTTATTCCTCTATAGTTGGGACAGTTCTAGGGGTCTTTCTGATGGTCTGGGCAAACAATGCTGAGATTCCATCCATCAGGCAAGCTTTCCTCCGACCAGATTTTATAGGCGAGATGCACCATGCGCCCTTCAAACTCATTTACAACTGTTTTAAATAGCTCACGAGGCAGTCCATCGCGCCCGCGGCTTTATTAGTTTTAAGCTTCGAAATTATAAGCTTAATTTCATCTAGGTCAGGTGGACGGAATTCTTTTACATCTTCGTCCGTCTCGAATGGATCATTTTGCCTGATAGCGGTATCAGATCAGATCGCCATTATACAGTCTACAGAAGTGGTTTTTCCATATTCTCAACATTGACTGTGCTCTAGCCTTACGTTCTTTTTACTTTTTCGTAAAACTTGCGAGCGTCACTCCCGCGGTAGCATCTCTCCATCTCCATGATCTGACGCTTTTCGTGCTCTCTTTTTTCTTCATTAAAAGCGTGTGTTACTCTCTCCTTTTCTTCTTGTTGAGAAGAGCGGCTCACGAGCGGCTCTCGTCCGTCCATGTAGCATGGCTTTGCAGTCAGTTTCCTTTTCTACATAAGTTTATTCGCATTGCTCTTCGAACCAGGAGTTTCTAACCCAGCACATCAGAGGCTGCGTATCTGATGCCGCGTTGACAACGCTTCCACTGTGGAGTGTGCCGGTATCATCAGAGAGGCTGAGGGAAACTCGATGGGGAAAGGTCCTAGCGGTCTCCTGCGATTGTATAGGGTTCGCCAAATAACTTTTTTTTTTTTTGAAAATGCTATAAAAAAAACTACTGAATATTTTCTCAAATTTCTTTTTTTATTTGAAAGCACAATCCTTCCGGTTAATAATGGAAAATAATTTCATTTAAATGGCTGCCTCGGCTGGCCATGCAGTAGCCTACACGATCGGTCCAATTTTTAAGCACATTATCGATTGTGTGCAGCTGTATTTCACCAATGGCTTCACGAATATTGTTCTTTAAAGCGTCAATTGTCTCTGGCTTGTCGGCGTAACACTTATCTTTGACGGCACCCCACAAATAATAGTCCAACGGTGTCAAATCGCAGCTCCGAGGTGGCCAAACGACATCAGCTCTGCGGCTGATAATGCGATCTTCAAAAACAGGGCGCAAAACATCGAGTGTAGCTTCGGCTGTGTGGCACGTAGCGCCGTCCTGTTGAAACCAAATGTTGCCAATATCCTCCTCTTCAATTTTTGGGAACAAAAATTCGTTCAACATGGCCCGATAACGATCGCCATTGACTGTAACGGCCACTCCTTGCTCATTTTCGAAGAAAAATGGCCAAATTATGCCTCTGGACCAAAATCCGCACCAAACAGTGGCTCGTTTTGAGTGCACCGGCTTTTCAATGTATGCGTGCGGGTTTTCTATGCCCCAAATGCCACAATTTTGCTTGTTTACATACCCGCCAAGATCAAAATGAGCTTCATCTGAAAAGATGTACGCAATTTTCGCACACATTCTGCAATATTACCATGATTTTCAAAGTAATGTCGCAATATTTCCCAGCGTTGTTCAAGCGTATACACAACCATATTCGTTCAGCGGAAGGATAAAACTAATTATCTGTCAAATCAGACATGAGCTAAGTGTTACCATTCACGAAATAAGCACTACTTGAAAAAAAAAAACGTTAGATGGCGGACCCTTTAGCTTTCCGACATCAAACTCTCATTTTCCTGCTTGACTCCTATCCTTGATATCTATTTTTGCGACAACAAGCTAGTGAAGATTCGTACATCTAGGATGCCTTGGAAGGTTCGTACATCTAGGATGCTGGAGGAGTGTCTGGCGTCAATCGCAACGTGATTAATCTGATTGATTATAGACTGAACTGGTAATCGTCCGGTTCCTTTATTGATGTTGAGATGTGGGAATCGTGTACCAGGAGGTTACACCCCGCTAGGAAGTCAATAAGCCTGAGTCCGTTCTCGGATAAGTTGTAACGGAGGCTATATTTTGCTATGATCGATTTAAATATGTCCTCTTTATCCAGTTTTGCGTCAAAATCTCCTAGTACAATTTGGGTATCATAACTGGGCATTGGGCCTACGTTCGCTCCAGGAGATCATAGAAGTCATCCCTGAGTCGGCCATCTTTTTCTTTCGTATGCGCATGGACGCATATAAGGCTTATATTCCCAAGGTTGCCTTTGATGCGGATTGTTATGAGTGGTTCGCCTGTATGTGGGATACTTAAGACTTTTGGTCGGAGTCTTTCTCGAATAACAAATTCACAGTTGTAACAGTTACTATAATAGATATCGCAGTTTTTCATCCATTTTTTGTCTGGATAAAAAGTGGTTACTGTACGATAATCCTAAGCATTAGATATCGTGGGGTAGGCCTTGCCATGTATCAGCATCGTTGCTAAAACAAATATGCATTGTTGGAAGTTTCTGGTCTGCATTTGGTTTGATGAGCAGCTGCTCAAACAGGACACAACTATCAGTAACAGGGACACGACAAAATGATTTTGATACATGCAACGCTCAGGTATATGTTGCCCTGGTCATCAAAATCTACCTGGAAACCCTGAAATGGGGTATCTTACCTCATCCACCATATTCCTCAGATTTCGCCCCTTCCGACTACCACCTGTTCCGATCAATGACGTGTGGCCTGCCTAAGCAGCACTTTCGTAGAAGCTAAAAATTCGCTTGATTCCTGATTTTTTTAAAATTCCAATCCAAGATAGAATTCCAAAAAAGATAGGCAAAAGTTGTGGCCAGCAATGGAGAATACTTAGAGTGACATGTTTCTTAAGACTTACATTAAATAAAGCATTAATTAATTAATTAATTCATAAAAGAAAATAACACCGAGAACCTATTCAAAGTCCTAATAAATCAAAGCGTAAAGATATACTGTAGTTTATCTAGTCGTACACAATTTGGCGCTTTAAAATGGTTCATCAAAGTGTTCGTTAGTTTTCCTCCTCTGTGAAACCATCACCACGGTTGCGCTATTGATGAAGTCTTTAGATAACTGAATGATGAAACACCACCGCCATCACTGCACCATTGATGAAACAGCTAAATTATTGGATGATTAAAAGCCAATGCCAGAACTGCGTCATTAACAAAAGATTTTTGTGCTTTATTAATTTTATTTTAAACAAATTTTGGGCAGCGTTACCCCTTACAAGTCCGACTTAATTCTAAATTACCTCGAATTTTACTCTACCGCTTAAGGTAGGTGTACAAGTGTATACTTAATTTTGAGGTATTTAGGTGCTGTATAACCGAAAAAGTACATTGAAACAGAGTTCCGTTCAAAAGAAGTCACGGATGCAACTTGGAAGAGATATATGAGTATGTATACATAGTACGAGTATATTCAGTCACGAAGAAAATATAACCCTATCATTACTGCTAATGCTTGTTTTTTGAATCCTTAATCTGCACCATGTCCTTTGGATTTCTCTAATACCTTCATTCCATGTCTCATCATTTTTATCTCTGTTGACAGTTTCGGGTAATCAATCTTCTTTTAATGTCTTCCTTTTCACCTCAACTTTCTTTTCAACGAGCAGTTATATCAATTTGTTTGCCATCCTTACTGGTTGACATCCATGTTTATTTATATAATGATGTATATATGTATATACGTACCTATGTATGCAGAGGTATACATATGTGCATATTTTTGTGGCACATGCCATGTACTCGCAAGTATCGTATTCGTACGATGATCTTTTAATAACGAGCGGTTGATTTATAGTAGTTTTTTTCAGGAAGATTTCCATAGAAGTTCTGGCAAAATTTAGTCCTATGTTGAGGCACAACAACGCCTATATATGATGTTAACATAAACCAATACATTTACGAAATGTATGGCTTAACTACTGCTGAATGCATTAAAATTATTCAATCCTTTATAGAAATAAAAATTCTATACGCACAATATTGTACAATTTTCAATGGAGGTAAACGTAGCAAAGTTAAAAGCATAGACGAGAGGAAAAGCTGGAAGTTACTATGACCGAAATGCCGAAATTATCGATTCCTTATCGTTCGCAGAATTTGGACATTTCTTCCAGCCACCTTTGGGGCATACACCCATATTCAATAAAATGAACTCAAGAATTGGTACCTAATCATGATCAGTGAAGAATGGATGTTAAAGCCACAAGATATCGATTTTTTAACCTTCCGAAGGCAAGCGGAGTTACTCATCACCCCACTACGCGGGAAAAACTCGAATATCATGTGTTTCTGTTGTTTTTTTCTCTTTATCGGTCGATCTATTCTTTAATTATATAGCAGGCAATCAGTTATTTCTATTGGCGTGTCGATGTAAGTCCTTATTTTGGTTATATTAAATAAATGGTTTCGCTTTTGGATAATCAAGTTGAAAATTACTTTCAAAGAATAGCTAATGGTTCTGATGATGAGCGCTATTCAGATGATGGTGACATATCGGAAATAGAAAACCGAAAGGAAAGGACAGGAAATCAGCACTATGTTCACCAGACTGATAACATAGAACTTGAAGCACTCATAGGGCTTACATTCTTTTCGGCCATAATCAAAGACAATCGTAAAAGCGTCAAGGATATGTGGTCCCAATTTAGTGCTGCTATTTACAATGCTGTTATGAATGCAAATCGTTTACGATTTCTGCTAATTTGCTTACGATTCGATGGTAAGGATAACAGGGATAAAGAAGACACCTTTGCCCCAGTCAGAGACATATAGACACTATTTATTACTAACTGCCCGAAATTCGTACCTCGCTTTTTTGTAACAATTGACGAACAAATTTTGAGTTTCCGTGGAAAGTGTCAATTTCGAGTGTACATGGCTTCAAAGCCAGATAAGTATGGATTAAAAGTAGTTGCTATATGTATGTGATACTAAGACATTCTAAATGTTTGATGCTATTCCATATATTGGCAAAGGAACCGAGGTTAAAATACCGGCCGTATATGTGGAAAATTATAGTTTGAAAAAAACTAAAAAACACGCTTTTAGAGACAATCAAACTAAAAAGTAACAAATAATTCTTAGCATATGAATAAAATTACTGCCGAGAAAATTAATATCACTGTTCTAAAAGCGTGGGGTGCTTTGTATGACATTTTTAAACTAACTCTGCATTTCGGAATGAAACTAGTAAAAAATTATAACGATTTATACCTATATAATTACCTGCTCAATATCAATATCGTCGTGTCACCTTGTTGGCGCATGTTTTGTTTGAGTTCAACCAGACGAAACTGCCGCTACAAATGTATAGCGGGCTTAATGTTTTCTGGTTGATGAAAACTTGATGTTCTCGAATATGTGGCAATTGCATTAGATCGCCAAAGAATAAAACACTTATGCCTCCAAAACAAGCGCTGAGGCTTTTCAGCTGTTGCAGACGGGAGTCGATCATGCAAAGCGTCTCATAAGGTACCATAGAAATTTCGCCTATGAACAGAAACTCAACGTTTTGCCATAATTGACGCATTACTCTTAAAAAATTACCAGTAAGAAATGGCATACTAACAATAACTCCGTCTTTTTGTACTGGTAGTCAATAGATTAAAGAGAAAAGTTTTCTTGGTGCCTGCTCCACCAGTTACGAAAATTTTCTCTCGTTCATTGCCACCATTTAGTTGAATCTTAATACTCTGTGTAATAAGGACGAACAATTGCCTTTGATCTATATTCAAAGCCTGTTGTGCCCTTTGAAATTTATCATTGCTCATTTCTGTGTCTGGTAATTCTTCTTCTTCAGCTTCAGGATTTATTATCTCTGGCTGTTCTAAAATTTCAAAGGCTGTTGGTCCCGCTCTCGATGTTGGCGCATATACATATTTACTCGTTTCCTTCAAACGATTTTCTCGAGCTAAGAAAGCCTCTTTTGCATTATCGAAACCTTCAAGTAATTCAGTTTCCGAACGATAAGGCATACATATATTGAACAAGTAGGCTGTAGAAAAAGTTTTCTGGATCCGTGTTGCTATAAAGTATGGAAGTATGGAACATTTTGCTCCCATCTGATAGCATGATGACTGGACGACGTATATATGGTTGATCTTTGTTAAAGATCAATATGAACATCGTTTACTTAGAATTATATGTAAACATCGCCTTTGCTTTGTATTCATTATCAAATATGTTCTCTCAATAAGTTTTCCTGTTTTTTCATATTCCTATTTTCTATTCATTCCAATTTAAACTCTCCAGGAGTGCGGTCCTGAATAAAATATCAATAATAAAATATTTTCTTAGACAAAACCAGATAGTTTATTTCATCAATCTTCATAGACATCATGATCAATACTTTCCTCAGTTTCACTTACTTTTTTCGGATAGAAAGGTTCAAACAGCATTGCAAACTCTGTAAGGCTCATTTCCGCAAAATCGTAGTCAGGATGTTGTAACGGACGTTTTTCATATCTTTCGAAGATATTACTATAATATCCAGTTACGTGTCCACTTTACTTTACAACACTCTGTAACGCTCTCCTGGCTTTCTTGTGTTCAGAAAAATACAACTTCGCAAACTGTCCTGTAATGGGATATGACAAAGTCGATACGCACATTCTGCAGCTGATACTTGTCGTTCATGAAGAACAGTTTGCGTGAAATTTCAGACTCTTCACGTTTAATTTGTTGTATTGTGCACTTCCAGAATCTAAACCTTCAGGTTCTGCTTTCGATAAGGACTTTGCAATATAGTAAGCCACGCTTCGTTTGATCCGCACGGCTGAATATCGATGTTGCCTGTCCACAGTCTCAATAACCAGGAGTGGTAATTATTTACCTAAGCATACTTTTTTTCGACGCTAAAGTCTGCCTCCATTACGGAGAAAATCATCTGAAGAATGTCACACTATTCGTGTCTCGTCACATTCTTGACATGGAAAGTTGAATCGACATCTCACAGAGGTATTATTTTTTGTACAAGTGTGTGTATGTCGATGAACTTGACATTTCTTGACAAGTTCATAGAGCTCTGGATCTTCTTCTTCTGTTGGCGTCTTACAGCAACAGTTACGATCAAGGAGAAGTTTTCCTTCCTCTGTGTCAAACTCTGGATAATTTTCAATCCAAACTACCATATGAAGGTGAGGACTGCCAATGGTCTTTCACTTTTCCACCAAATACCTCACTATTGTTCTTAATAAATCTCATTAGAGCATATACTCTTACCATGAAATGTCGACTCAAAATTACTGGTTACTTTTCGATAAGCAGATGAGTCTCATAAATATCAAGTGTACTTGGATCAACATCAGGCCTACCATCAGTAATTAACAAGGCCTTTCGTTGGTCTAACCAATTGAGATTATTTGAACTGAATGTTACAAAGTTGGAGCTCCTAAACATCCGATTTGAGCTAACAGCTCGATCAAGGTTGATTTCCAATAGGCTGCAGAACCTCTCAAATTCTTAACATAAAGATGGACGTCTTCGATTCTTCTTGATTAACAATTTTCTTGCCGCATGCTGATATAGTGCTTTTAATTCGATAATATTCAAAGTTCAGTTGTATTTTAGAAGTGGTTGAGTGAACATCGGTTCAACATAGTAAATTTTAAAATTTTCCAAGCAATCATGCTTTATGGATGTCCTGTGTGGGGCAGCTGCGCTAAAAGCCATCTTCATAGGCTACAAATAAAGCAAAACAAAATTCTGAAAATTATTTTAGACCTTCCTCGGCACTTCTCCACTGAAGAGCTGCATTTTATAACAAACGTGCAAACAGTGCCAGAGAGAATTTCCGTCCTGACTAGATGTTACCATCTGATTTCCAGTTTAGTTACTGAATCTTAAGATAGCATTTATATTTCATAATTATCTATTTGTTATATACACATAATTACATTTATTTATAAATTAAATAAATTATTTATTTATTATTTATCTATTTATTTATTTATTTATTTATGCATTTATTTATTCACCTATTTACCTATCTACTTATCTATTTATTTACCTACCTATTTAATTATTTATTTATTTATTTACTTATTTCTTTGACTAATTATTCACTTATTTATTTATTTATTACATACATATTTATTTATTAATTTATTTACTAATTTATTAATAGATTAATTTATTTATTTATTAACCTATTTATTTATTTATTTATTTATTTATCTTCTTCTTCTTCTTCTTCTTTCCCTTTTTCCGGCGTTGTTATGGTCAGAAGTGTAGGACCATAACCTTCCCACTTAACTGCATTCCTACTGGTCCGCTTGTGGGGTCCGCCGGTTTGACCTCCCGGATTGAGATTACTTCATCGCTGAGGCCAATCAAATGCTGGTGTTTTTGCATTTGTTTGCACCAATTGTTTTTCGGCCTGCCTTTTTTCTTTTGTTTTTTGTGACACGGGCATGCTCCAGATTTTTTTGTTTGATCTTACTCTTACAACACCGGTGATCACCAGTCGTGTCAACCCACTGATTTGCACGTACACTTGTGGGGCAATTTAATGGTGGTATATGTGTCCCTAGGCTCACTTTGGTGTTTTCTAAATTGCCTAGATGTGATTTTTGTTTACCTTTGTTTTAGTCGCCTTTTACGACAAGCGAGAGGTATCGCTGCAGGGATATTCTTAACCCGTCCCTGCACGGGATTTATTTATTTATCTATTTATCTATTTATCTATTTATTTATCTAATTATTTATTTATTTAATTATTCATTTATTTATTTATTTATTTATTTATCTATTTATTTATTTATTTACCTTTTTATTTATTTATCTTTTTATTTATTTATCTATTTATTTATTTTATTAATAAATAAATCAAACAAATAAATATCGTACTCATCTAATATACATATTCATTCATTTGTCACTCAGTCAACAAATTCGTGTCTGTACATAGTTACTTGCTATATAGTTCTAGTTAACCCTCACAACCACCCCTACTCTCTCTTAAGAGCTTCAAGTAAATTTAGTGAAGGTTTTTCACGTAGCTTTTCCTTCAACCCAATTTTGCCAAGCATTAAATTACTAAAATAATATTATGATTTTATAGTAGTAAGGTAGCTTATACCATATCTCTGTAAACTGTTCAATATAGTTCTAAGAACAGTGTATTATTTAGCTACAATAAAGAAAACTAAAACTAAAATGTCAAAGACTTGTGCTAAATGGAAACAAAAATCATAAAACGTTCCCAAAATATCATCGAGTGCGGATATCACTGCGGTCAAATTTTCCATAAAGACTGCGTCGAAATCGCAGAAATCGATTATAATGCATTAACTAATCCTAGTATTTTCTGGAAATGTATTTCATGTGCAAGTGTTAATTTCTCTTCCTTTCTAAAAAGTTTAAACGCTCTTACGAATAAAGTTAGTGAGATGAAAATTAAACACTCCGAGCTCAAAACATTATTTAATAACAATTCCCCCCGCGTAAGGCCGCAAAGAAAAGTGTAAAATGTTCTATTAGGGAAAATGTGTCTCTCTCTTCCGGACTTTCTAATGGTTCCAATCACCCTAACTAGGTCCAACCTCTAACATCTGTTCAGAACCTGGAACCTGCTTCATCGCCATCTTGCTCACCATTACCTTCATCATCAAATACGAGTAAACGTCTCATTAATTCGCCCGTCGTGAATAATTCCAAATCTAATCCTGCAAATAGTTTTGAAATTGATTCAGGATGGAAAACTATTCAAAATAAACTCCCTAAAAAAAATTCTAAGCCTAGAAAGATTATTGGTTCCGACAATGCATCATCTCTTCGTGCTTTACCAGACTACAAGTGGGTTCATCTGTGTAGATTCCACAAAAACACCACAACCGAAGATGTTATCAATCATATTTCGCAAAAAACAAATATTCCTGCAGATCAGTTTAAATGTTTCATGCTAATTAAGAGAAATGCCGATATATCTACTCTTAAATTTGTTACATTCAAACTAAGCGTTCCGTCTGCTAATTTGTCTGACGTAATGAACTCTTCAGCATGGGGTTCTTATGTGCAAGTAAAAATGTTAATTTTTCATTGAACCCCATCGCCACCACACTTACATCAACCACCGCCTAAAATCATACCATCATTATCTTCAGCTCCACCACAAATACATCTTGATCTGCAACAGCATCCGCCAACGCCCCTACCATCACCCCCTCCACCACAAAGCCAGTGACAACCAACTCCACCAGCCGATAACAACTCTTCACGCGACAACAATAACATTTCCGAATTTCTCATATTCTATCACAATGTTGGTGGATTAATGACTATATCCGCCTGGACGATGAAGCAGTGAGGAAAACCGTTATGAGTAATCATCAGAAAAGTTGCTGAGGATATTGGCATATGCCATCACATTTTCCCAGTATTTGTGGCATAAATGTGTGCAAATAATTAAATTTTGATGAGAAGAAACATCGCCCAGACTCTGTTGAAAAACGTGAATGACCAGATTTGCAGAAAAGAGTCCTCACCGGTGACTAGAAGAGCCAAGGGCGAAAAACGCACACCAAGTTCGATTAAATTTTAAGGTTTTGATCATTGTTTTCTTCGATTACAATGGTGTGGTTCATCATGAGTTCTTATCGGAAGGTCGTTCAGTCAATAAAGAATATTACCTTGAAGTTATGCGCCGTTTGCATGAAGGAATATGAAGAAAACGCCCATCCATATCAGAAGTGTTTCGAGGGTTCGAAAAAACGCTGGCGCTAGTCAATTATACCTAACTAATTTGAAGTTGTCATAATAGATATTGATGAATAAATAAATATTTTTCGGAGATTTAAGGATTTAAGGAGAAACAGAAACTGATATGTGAGCTTCATCACGGAAAAGGGCTAGGATAGGTTAGAGTAGGACAAAGTAGGCTAAGAAGTGCTGGGTAGCTTAAGTTTAGTTTAGTTTAGTTTTATTTTTAATAACAAAAACAGAATATAAAACACGAAATAAAAGAAACCAAACCAAAAAAATAAAAAGTAATTTCACAATTATTATTTATTTTTTATGGAATTTTGTTCTCATGGGCAATGTGCCTAAGTTGTTGACTGGTTCCAGAAAGTACATATATCAGTAATATTTTTATTGGATGAAGGTATGATGGAACTATTAATTCTAGTACAGAAAGAATCTTATCGTAATGATTTTTATTATTATTATTGTTATTGTTAGCAGCAAAATGGAAATCGAAAGCTCTGAACATCGTTACCAATCCTTCGCTTAGTCTCACTGTCGTGTTCCTTCCGTGCTGTTCTGTTCCATACCTTCCGAGTCTATTATTATATTGTCCTCCCATCTACGGCTCGCCCTTCCTAAAGGTATTTTTCCTATAGATTTTTCACCCATTGTTCTTCTCACTGTTTGTCCACTCTCCATTCGTTCTACGTACCCAGCCCATTTTAGTCTTCGCGATTCAATTACTCGGACAATTCACATCCATAAAATGTCACTGACATTATTATAGCTATATAAATATGGATGTTGACATTGCGGGAAAAATTAGTTGTTTTGAATATTTTCCTCATTGTGAAGAAGCACGCGTTTCCCATAGGCAGCCTATTATTTATTTAAATTTTTATGTCGTTCTACAGTCAATACGGATCAAATACAGTCAGATACGAGAATTGGATCGATCCAAGTCGGTCAGTGAATATACCATATATGTAATTAGCTTTCTCTTCATTTACTTCTAAATCTACTTCCTTTCCTCGTATTATTAGACTGGCTGCGTTTCTCTTAACTGTTTTCTGTTTCTGGGATATAGCCCGGCTTCTCCTTATTTTAATCCTTTTCATATCTCGAAAATGTATTTCAAATAAGACGTTTCCTATTATAACTTGTCCTTTGTTTTCCTTTAGAAATACTTGTAAAAGTTCACATTTTTTTTGTAATTCTCAGCCTCAAAGGACATGAAAACGGATCATGAAACCTAGCCAGAAGCTTTTTATTAACCTCTAGTATTATCACTCTATTTTTGATAGTAAGGACATTTATTTTGTGTGTATTTTATACTTTCTGTGACGATTGTCATAACTGTTTTTAGCTTACATTTGGGAAAACTCTGTGCTCTAAAGCAAGCTATCCCTTATATCTTTTAGACTAGTACGTTCTTCTTTAAACTTACTGTTAAGAGTTTTATCCTACGATCAAAGAACTCTTATAATTACTCAACACCAATCAACAATACAATCGGTGTAAAGCCAGTGCTTCGGTTGGTGAACACAAGATATTTCTTCATAAATTGTCCGCTCCAATCGCTACGCGTGCGAATATTTGAATACGCGGTTATGTTTGTTTATTTCAGTAAAGTTGGATTACCCACATGTACCTATATTGTGTAGAGAATGAACAGGCATAGCTACATAATCCTGCTTCTTTGATTCCCGAGAGAATAAGCTCCCTAGCAGAAAGAAAACTTACCTGTTTATGACTTTCCATTATCTACTATATGTCTGTGCCCAAATACAAAAGGGACTGGGCAAATTGATATCGCCAAATACTCGTACATCAATCAACTAATAAAAGTTTGGAATTCTCGCTCATAAATGGTACATACCATATTTACATTTATCAGAAGAAAACTTGGATCTAAGGATGTAGAAACTTCTCGGCAGTTCTCAAAATTACGTTGAATAAGTCCTTCTATATGCTAAACTTTGATTCAGTATTATACAATTTCAACATCACTGTCACGTTCAATTACTCAGAAAATTCGGTAACGAGGGTCCACACCTTCAAGTTCCTCAGAAATATTTGCTTTTTTTACATCTTACTATCACACTAATATACGACATAACAATGGTAACATAATGTAATGACATGTTTTTTTTTTTTTTTTGAAAATATTATTGTAGTGTATCCAGTAAGGCTGCCTTTCAATGACTGCCTCTTTTATTGTTTCATATATTGTTTGACATTACTCTTTTCTTAATTCAAATTACGACGCCTAGATGGAGCAATACTACAACTCCCATCCTAAGTTATAAACTATACTTATTTTACATGTTTATATAAAAGTACTAAAATGTACATATGTGTTCTACACATATGTTCTACGATCCATGTGGCATTCGATATTCACTCTTTATAATTAATTTGTTTTAAAGGTCTTAAATTCCATTTTGTTGACTGTGTACCCTGGACTGTCCCCTGCTCATCCCCCTCCACCAGTAACGAAGTTGTTGGCTTTGACACTAAATTGGCCACAGGTACGCTGGCCTCCTCGCCTGCCGCATTGTGAAGATGTTCTTTGTTCTTGTTTTCGTTGGGTGTACCACGGATTATTTGATTTAAATGTCTCTTTATAACTCTGCGATTTCGAAATAACATGCAACGATAAGATTGTGGTCCTACCTGTTCCTTAACTGCCGCTTTTTGCCAGCCTACTTTATTTGGATCTGAATAATCTCGAACAAAAACCTTTTCACCTGCTTCGAAACTAATATTTCTCTTACCTCTATGATTTTTAATATTGGATAATTGACTTTCACACATGTACTGCTTTACTAATGGTGGTCTGAGCTTACTGAGGCCATGCTTTAATTCCCTGCCCTTAAGCAATTTTGCAGGTGTTTCGCCGGTAGCACAATGTTTGGTACACCGGTAGTCAAATAAAAATGTATTTATAATTTGGTCTTTCTTCTTGACCCTCCCTCCATGATGCTAAAACGGATTTTTTAAAGGTTTTCACGAAATTTTCAGCCTGGCCGTTAGTGGCTGGATGGCCGGGTGCTGTCAAAATATGTTTTATATTGTTTCTCGCCAGAAATCGGCGGAACTCCTCTGACGTAAACTGGCGACCATTGTCGGTCACAAGCGTGTCGATCAAACCGTACCTAGCAAATATTTCCTTTAATTTCGAGATAGTGAAATTCGTAGTAATTTCTTTTGTCTTGAATATTTCAGCCCATTTTGAGTAAGAATCAATAATTATAAGAAATTGATGCTTGTTTATTGGTCCGGCGAAGTCAATATGTATATCGGACGTAGGTCCGTTGGGGCCCATGGAAACAATATGCCCTTTTCCGGACTTGCTTGACTGGTGTTGCACGAAACACAGTTTGAGATTAGCTCTTCGATACTTTGATCTAATTTAGGCCACCATACGAACAAGCGAGCTAGAGTTTTCGTTTTAACGATCCCCAAATGAGAACGGTGTAACTCTAATAGAACAGCGCTACGTAATTTGAAAGGAATTATTACCCTATAACCCCATAGGATGCAGCCATACTCAACTGATAGTTCGTTTTTCCTATCGCAAAAAGGTCTAAAATCTTGGCCTATTAGCGCTTCCACTCGGCCCAATTGGATTGCTTCAACTACCCTAGACAAAATAGGATCACGCCTAGTTTCCTTAGCAATAATTTTAAAATTCAAGTTCAATCTATTGTTGTTGTTGATGTAATTAATATAATTACATTCTTCATCATTCTCAACCCAGCCTTGTTGCGGAAGCCTAGAAAGATGATCGGCTGGATTAATCGAACCTTTGATGTATCGCATTGAATAATTAAAGCCTGACAAAATAAATGCCCATCTCTGCATACGCGCTGCTGCCATAATAGGCAAACCCTTGTTTTCCCCAAAAATAGCTAACAAAGGCTTATGGTCCGTTTCTAAGACAAAGTGATTTCCTAACAAGTACTGTCTTAGCTTAGTTACACTAAAAACGATGGCTAGTGCTTCTTTTTGAATCGCACTATAATTTCTCTCAGCCTTACTAAGCGCTCGCGATACAAATGCTATTGGCTTTTGCGAACCATCGTCGTAACAATGCGATAAAATACCGGCAACCGCCACGTTCGAAGCATCGGTTGCTAGGACAATCGGTTTCTTAGGATCAAAATGAACCAAAACTTGTTGCGAGGCTACTTCCTGTTTTAACTGTTCATAAGCCGCTTGACATAATTTTGTCCATTTAAATTTTACCTCCTTCCTTAACAACTCGTATAACGGCGCCATTTTGTGTGCAAAATTGTCGATAAATTTAGAGTAGTAGTTAACCATTCCCACAAAAGCTCTTAACTCCGGAGTATTTTTCGGTACTGGGGCTTCTACGATGGCAGCCACCTTTTTCTTATTCTTTCTTAATCCGTTTCGATCTATAATAAAACCTAAGTATGTAATTTGCTCTTTAAAAAACTCACACTTGCATGCATTAAGACGTAAATTCACTGATTTTAGTTTCTCCAGCACTTGTTCTAAGGTCCTTGCATGTTCCTCCATATTTTTCCCCGTAATTATTATGTCGTCTAGATAATTAACCACATTGGGTATACCCCGCAAAACAATTTCTATTGCCTTCTGAAATATAGCTGCCGCGCGCTTTACCCCGAACGGCAATCGAGTCATTTTGAAAATACCCATGTGAGTACTCCATGCGCATAACAATTGTGATTGTGATAACTCCAATTGATTATAAGCGTTAGACAAGTCTAATTTCGAAAATAATTCCCCTTTTAAAGACGCAAACAACTCGTCGATGCAAGGTAAAGGATACTTAATATCCACTAAGTATTTATTTATTGTAGACTTATAATAGCCACAAATACGTAACTCACCATTGGGTTTGACAATTGGCACCAAAGGTGTGCCCCAATCGGAGTTACTAACGTGTACCAAGATTCCATTTTCGACCAATTCGTTCAATTGTTTTTCGATTTGAGAACGCCATGCCAACGGCACCGGTCTGGGCTTACAGAAGATTGGTTTCACGTTCTCTACCGTAATTTATTTCCCGTGTAACATCCTAAATCGCTCCTAAATACGATCTCAAATCGTTTTAAAATACTTTTGACATAATCATCCATGTTATCAATTAAATTTACCTGCGAGAATCCCATCTTCAATAATGACATAAAATCACGACCTAAAATAGCTGGACCCCTACTATCAGCAACTACTAATCTTAATTTTCGCAAGTTATTTCGAAATTTTATCATAGCGTCAAATTCGCCTATTATTTGGATACAATCACCATTGTACGTACAAAATACGTCGAGACATGGTTTTAAGGTTAAACGTTTAAAATACCTGTCAAATATTGATTTCGGCAGCAATGAGCCGGCAGCGCCTGTGTCCAATACAAATTCAAGCAAAATTCCGTTAACTCCAATAGTCGTAGAAAATGGTGGATAAGGGGTGTGAGCCGGCGTCCGCCCTTGGGTGACACTGTAAACTGAAAAACTAGAATTACTTAAATCATCGATACTTTCATTATAGGTACAATAACTGTTCTTTTGTTCGGATGTGTCCACTACGTTAATCTGCTTACTGCCACAAACGCTGGCCAAGTGCCCGATTCGGTTACAGCTATGACATCTGCTATTTTTGTATCTGCATCTGTTACTGGCGTGATTCTTCCATCCACAGTGTATGCATCTCTTTTCCACCTTAAGATTACTGGTTCCATCTGATGACCGTTTATTATTTACAGTTGTTGATGTTGACCGTTCACTGTTCTTGTAATTGTTGTTGTTTCTATCAACACGCGATCCCCTTTGCAAATAATTTACTTCACTTTCTTGATTAACATTAGCGCGCGCCAAAACTTTTGCTTCCACCATAAGTGCCTTTTTTAGTGCACTCGCCAGCGAAACATCTTCTTCTTCTTCGCACAACCGCTCGAAAATTTAAAATGAATGTATCCAGTTGCGCTCCAAACTTACAGCTCCTTGCTAATTTTTTTAGCCGGGCGTACCACGTGGAAACTGTTTCGCCTTCTGTTTTTTTAGCTTCGAAAAATTGCCAACGTTCTCGAAAAACTATCACTGGGGGGTGAATAATGTTGTTCCAATAACTCGCATAGTTCCTCGTATTTCTTTGATCTTGGCAAAATTGGATCGCACAATTCTCGCAGCAAGCCATACGCCTCCAACCCAATTAATTTCAATAAAACCGACGATTTAACCCGATCGTCCTCGCAAGATAATTCCACAAAATGTGAATCTAGCACCTCTTGCCAATTACGCCACTTATCAATTTCCGGCCTGAATTCTCGAACTCCGGTAGCGATGGACACCGATGTTAGCACACTTTCGTTCTGAGCCATTGATGATCACGTTACTTTTTTTTTTGTTTGCTCCTCGTCGCCAATGTAGTGTATCCAGTAAGGCTGCCTTTCAATGACTGCCTCTTTTATTGTTTCATATATTGTTTGACATACTCTTTTCTTAACTCAAATGAGCTGCGCATTACGACGCCTAGATCGCGCAATACTACAATTATCCATATATGTCGGAATTTTTTCTCTTTCCGGATGTTTTAAATGAAACACTATACTCTTCATTTATTCATTCATTCAGAAGCTATCTTTATTTATTAATTAATTTATTCACAAGTTATCTTTATTCGCCGATCAGTTTGACTTATCCGCCTGGACGCAATTTGCCGACTACTTGCCCAAGCCTTTTAACCGAGCGCTGTACTAATTACTATTCCAAACCCACATGCAACATCATTGTTTTAGCCAATTTAACAAGGGATCTGCTTAGTTACATCATTATGCTGAGTTGTGTATATACAAACCTCGAATAATCGTTTAAGGTTACAAAGTATGTGGAGCCAGAAATTGAAAAGCTATTCATTGGACCGCACATATCTCTGTTAATCAGCTCCAATATGTTTTTTGATTGATATATTTTCGACATTATCTGTATGAATTCATCTAGACTTAACTTTCTGGGCAATAGTAAATTAAATACACTTAGTATTAGACAATTTGTGAACTATCTTGCTATAAAATCATAGTCTCATTAAGATCGTCAAAATTCGCCCCTTTGGGATAGGGGTTAAAATATAGCCGCTTCTCGGAATGCTACTCGTAAGAGGCGACTAGAATTCTAATAGATATCTGCCCCAATAAAAAAAGGCAAAGACAGGAGCAGAGTTGATAACTTTAGTGCACCGTGCATACTCGCAGCACTATCACAATACATCATTATACACTTAACTCAAAACCACACCAAATATTTTTGACTAACCTTGATGTTTGATGTGGCTAGTGCTCCTTGGGTAAAATATTCCAGGGGTAATCTCGTTCCCCCATCGGATCTCTGGGTGGGAGCTGTCCAAGGGATCCATGACAAAGAATGCACAAACATTAAGGATAGACTCATGGAACCTAAACCTGTACAAATCAAATGCTTTCCAAATATTACTCAACGAAATAAGTATGTTTTTGAATGTATCCGCACCTATACAATCCTTATACAAAGTTCCTTATTAGCAAAGTTCCTTATTATCAGATGGCGCTACAGTCCGATGTGAACATAGGCCTCCAACAAGCTTCCCCAGCTGGCATGATCTTTTGTTAGATGTTTCCAGTGCCTCACTTCCAGTTGGTCAAGGTCCCCTTCCATCTGTGTGCGCCATCTTAGATTCGGTCGTCCTCTGCTGCGTCGTTCCTCATGGCTGGATTCGAAGACTCTTCGGGCTAGAGCTGTGCTGTCCATTCTCTCCACATGGCCTAGCCATATTAGACGTTTGATCCGGAGACTTTGTATTAGGCCGATGTCGCTGTACAGCCCGTACAGTTCGTCGTGGTATGTTCTCCTCCACTCTCCGTTTATAAATATAAACGGGACCATCGATTGAACGCAGAATTTTCTTCTCGAAGCGACCAAAGGCATCTTCATCCGTTTTCGTTAAGGTCCAGGCCTCTGCGCCGTAAAGGAAAACCGGGATGATCAGTGATTTATACATTGGTTTTTCGAGACAGGGCTACTACTCAATTGCCTCTTGATCACAAAGAAGCAGCGGTTGGCAAGAGTAATTATGCATTTGATCTGACCGCTGGTGTTGTTGTTGCTGGTCACTAGTGAGCCAAGGTAGACGAAGTCTTTGACCACTTCAAATCTGTAGCCGTCATTTGTGACGTTCTGGCCAAGACGTCGGTGTTGTGCGTCTTTTTTGGATGACAGCATTATTAGTTTTTACCCTCGTTTACCGAAAGACCCATCTTAGCCGCTTCTGCTTTAATGCTTTTGAACACTTCATTGTCGTCTTGCTGTGCTCGCTCAATTACGTCAACGTCATCGACTTTTGTTGCCATACAAATTTACTACGCCACCTTGGTTCGGGGTCATAAATCTAAATTTATTTCTTGAGTCAACCAGTAACGCAGCTGCAGGAAATGCCAGTTAAATATAATTTCGGTTACTACAACATAATAACGATTAAAATTCGCACTAAATTTTAGCTGACAATGAATCAAAATTATTTCCATTTCCCCTTCAATAAAACCACAGTTGATATGGCGAACCGTAGGCATTACATAGCACGGAGTACTCACATACCCTTAAGATATATTGTACAATATATATTTGGGAATTCTAATTAATTCATCGTCTTTTACCTTAGATGGCATAGGGAGTTAAGTCTACGTACGCCAAAAATATCCATCAGTTTCAGTATATGTATGTGTTTGGTCAGATAGTAAATAACAACGCTTCGTACTCTGTCGAATATGCCGAACTTTGTTCCGGATAAATTGGTTTGCCGTGGAATTTATTTCATTACTTTAATTTGAATAAAAAATGTTTCTTAAAGTCATCTTATTTCTAATATATTCTAGCTGGGCAAACGTGTTGGAAGTAATAACTCATTTTCAAAGTGATGATTTCCATTCAGAAGATAGAGATTAGTCTGGACAGTCGCAGATGTTCGAAGAAGAAGAATTGCTCGATAAAGGCACTTGTTAAATACTTCAAAAATTGTCTGGAAAGGTTCTTAAAGACATGGAAATGGAAACATAAGGATGTCAAAAGGCGTTTTTTTTTCACCTATGATAGCTGTCTCAGCGGAAGAGTAGGAAGGAGTTTTGCATCGTATGGCGATGAAAAGTGGATCCATTACTACAATCCCAAGCTCCAAAAGTTACGGGTTAAGACCGGCCAACCATCAACAGTGAAGCCAAATAGCCATGGATATAAGCTCATGCTCTGTATCTAGTGGGATCAGAAGGATATGGTATACTATAGGCAATTCAAACCAAATATAACCATGGCTGTAGATTGCTACGGACCATAACTAATGCGCTTAGGTAAAAAAAAAGGCCAGATTATTACGACATGACAAAGTCATTTCGCTCGTCCGCACGTTACCAAACTGGTCAAAACCAAACTAATCAAACTCCAAGCAGGAGCTTACTTGTTATGAGGATTGCAATAATTGGTTAGAGATGTACAATGCTTTCAATAATACTCATATAGTTTTTCGTATTCATTTTAAATAATTTGTTTGATAAAAAAAGAAAAACTTATATAAACAGGAGATTGAAACTCCATGTTATTGGCGTCAAGAGCAAGAGCACTGCATCCTGGATAAGTACTTACAAAAAAAATCGACATTCTCCTTCATTATACGATTATTGATTTAGGCTAATTTCAAACGAAAGGTAATTCTGACGTCCGTATGTAGTGACTATACCAGACCAGCCCTTTCTGGCAGCATAAGTGTCAAGAAATATATTCAAAAGAACTGTCCTTTATCAGAGGAACATCGTGCTCAGTAATAAATTGTTGCTTTGTTTCGGGAAACCTGTATAAGTTTCTAGATAGTTTCAAGTTGGAGTTGAGATTTTTTCGGGCCACATGCCCTTGGAAGTAACTGTCAATTTTGCTACTAGTTGCAACCATGCTTATACGAAGTCACTAAGTCTTCTGCCAAAATTTGTTTGGAACAACCGAATACTCGAGACTTACCAACGAAACATGAATAAGGTGAATATTATAGAACTACATTCTCACCCTCGTCCACCAAAAGATCCATTTTAGCCGCTTCTGCTTAAATGCTTTTGAACACTTCATTGACGTATTGCTATGCTCGCCCAATTACGTCAATATTACGTCATCCGCGTACGCAAGCAATTGCGCAGACTTGAAATAGATCGTACCCCTTGTGTTGGCCAGTGAGTCTCGTATGATCTTTTCAAGCGCGATGTTGAAGAAGTCACATGACAGTGCGTCACCTTGCCTAAACCTTTTTTAACATCGACGGTCTCGGTTAATTCGCTACCGACCTTAATGGAGCAGCATCCTGCACAATCGGACGAGTTTGGCAGGCTGTCATGACAAGATGATGTGTGTCGATTTGGAATTCTTTGTCTTTTCCAAGATCTGCCGCAGTATGAAAATTTGGTCTATTTTGGATTTACTTGGCCTGAAACCACACTAATAGGAACATATCGGATTATTCACAAAGGTTTTCACGCGTTCACACAGTACGGCGGAGAAGATCTTGTACGCGATGTTGATCAGACTTATTCCTCTATAGTTGGCGCAGTTATAGGAGTCTCCTTTCTGATGGACTGGGCAAACGATGATGAGATTCCATTCGTCGGGCATGCTTTCCTCCGACCATATTTTACAGATAATCTGATGCATGCGCCCTACCATCTCCAGCCACTTTAAGTAGTTCAGCAGTCTGCGCGCGCGGCTTTGTTAGTTCTAAACTTCGAACTAACAAGCTTCATTACATCTAAGTAAGATGGACGGAATTCACTTGCATCGTCGTCCATTGCGAATGGATCACCCTGCCTAACAGCGGTATCAGATCTATCATCGCCGTTATACAGTCTACAGAAGTGGTTTTTCCATATTCTCAGCATCGACAGTAACTCTACTATTAGCTATCCGTCTTCATCCCTACAGGCTTTCGCTCTGACTTTATAGCCCTGGCATGTTCGTTTTACTTTTTCGTAACACTTGCGAGCGTCTCTCTCCATCTCTCCACCTCCTCGATCTCAAGCTTTTCGTGCTCTTTTTTTCTTCCTTAAAAGCGTATGTTCCTCTCTCCTTTTCTGCTCGTAGAGCTCACAAGCGGCTTTCGTTGGCTCCTCGGAAGGTTTGTACATCTAGGATGCTGGAGAAGTGTCTGACGTCGATCGCAATGTGATCAATATGGTTGATGGTCGACTGATCTGGTGACCGCCAGGTTCTTTTGCGGATGTTGAGATGTGGGAATCTTGTGCTTGCTACAAGGAGGTTACGCCCTGCTAGGAAGTCAATTAGCCTAAATTCGTTGTCGGAAGTGATGTTGTGTAGGCTATGTTTTCTTATGGTCGACTCAAATATGTCCTCTTTACCCAGTTTTGCGTTAAAATCCGCTAGTACCATTTTGGTGTCATAACTGGGGCATTGGGCATACGTTCAATCCATGACATCCCTATCATGGGTTATTACATGACTGTTATTATTATTAGGTGAATATTATAGAACTACAATACATTCACAGAATTCTTCTTCTTCTTTTCCTTTTTCCGGCGTTGTTATGGTCAGAAGTGTAGGACCATAACCTTCCCACTTAACTGCATTCCTACTGGTCCGCTTGTGAGGTCCGCCGGTTTGACCTCAGAAAGTAGCGGCAGGCTTCCCGGTTTGGGATTACTTCATCGCTGAGGCCAATCAAATGCTGGTGTTTTTGCATTTGTTTGCACCAATTGTTTTTCGGCCTGCCTTTTTTTTTTTTTTTTTTTTTTTGTGACACGGGCATGCTCCAGATTTTTTTTGTTTGATCTTACTCTTACAACACCGGTGATCTCCAGTCGTGTCAACCCACTGAATTGCATGCACACTTGTGGGGCAGTTTAATGGTGGTATATGTGTCCCTAGGCTCACCTTGGTGTTTTCTAAATTGCCTAGATGTGATTTTTGTTTACCTTTGTTTTAGTCGCCTTTTACGACAAGCGAGAGGTATCGCTCCAGGGATATTCTTAACCCGTCCCTGCACGGAAGACAATACATTCACAGAATTATACGGTCAATATTGAAGCTTTAACGGAAATAATGAAGAAATCTATTCCGCAACAGAAGAACGCAAAACATTAAAGCATACAAACAAAAATGGTTTGATTCAGAATGATTGAAAGCAAGAAACCAATCATTTAAATTTTTGAAAGCATCGCGCTCATAAACACTTCAAGATGTTCGGCTCAGTTTTGGAAAGCTCCCAAGTACATAAACGGATACACGAGAAACATCTTTGTTTCGCTCAAAGCCCTGCAACTCAGAACCCACTTCGATAAGCTCCTTAATGCCCCAAAAACTAAGAAAGCAATCATTTTTCTACTACATAAAAAAGGCGACTACAAAGACCCCAAGAACTACAGAGGGATTACATTCCTCAATACTACAATCAAACTGTTTGCTGCCCTAATATAAAAAAGATTGTACATAACATTATTAAAGAATTTCAAGCTGGATTTAGAAAAGGTCAGATCAGATATTCTACCTAACAAATATCGCTGAATATTATGAGTAAAAAAAATTGTGCGCTTTTTCTTGTAGATTTCTGAACAGCTTTTGATAGAATATCACGTGGAGCACTCTTCTACAAGCTGTCCAAAATCGGTGTATCGAGCAAAATTATTAAAATACTTCGAGCCTTATAAATATAAGAACAATAGTGCACATGTGTGGGATGGAGACTTGATTTCTGAGGAGTTCAAAACTTCAATGGGCGTTAAACAAGGCTGTGTTTTAAGCGCACTCCTTTTTATATTATACATCAGTGACATAACTGATAATGTACGAGGTTGAATAAGGTTCTATAGTGTAACAATACCTGTATTGATGTATGCGGATGATATCGTCTTTCTGTATGACCCTATCCAAGGTATGCACTTGATCATAAATAATAACTTAACGCCTATTGCAAATGTTGGAATCTCACTTTTGAGAAATCAAAAATGATCGTATTTAGAAATGCAGATGGACGCTGCTCACATCTGGAAAAATGGAAGTTAGACGGAGAGGAAGTTGAGATAGTATCCAGATATAAATATCTAGGTATCCTGTTATTGTTATCTTTAAGTTTTTGATTTATTTTGATTTATTTATCTATTAATTTTTATTTATCTATTTATTTATTATCATTTATATATTTATTTACTGATTTATTTATTTATTTATTTATTCTTTTTTTATTCTTTGTTGTTTTTTTTTTTTTGGTAATTATTTATTTTTTTTATTTATTTATTTATTTATTTAATTTTTATTTATTTATTTATTTTATTTATTTATTTATTTATATTAATATTTATTTATTTATTTATTGCATATTAATAAAACTAAAAAAAAAAAAATAAAAAAAATAATATATATGTATATATATATAAATTTTCATTCTGTGTTTTCCTTTTTTTATTTTTTTTTTTATTTTTTTTCTTTCTTATATTGAAGGTTTTTTTTTCGTATTTTCCTTCAAAGATATTTGCATTACATGTCACAAGTTGCATATAGATTAAAAATAAGGTTTTGTTTTTCAGAAGTAAGATATTAAATATATCAAATCTCTGTAATAAAATACTGTGCGATAACTAAAATCATTGTAAATATATTGCTACGGAATAAATAAATATCTATCTATCTATCTATCTAAGGTTAAAACCACATTTTGAAGAAAAACTAGCTGTTGCTAAAAGAGGTATCTGTGCGATTTGGGAAAGTTGTTTCAAAAGCAAATACGTGTTGAAAAGTGAAAAGCAAACCTTCTTCCACTCGACTGTAGCCTCGATAATGCTATATGGAGCTCAAGTCTGGGGTTACAAAGGTTATGATGCGGTGGAAAAATTGATCCGTACTTCTTGAAGAGGATATTCCGATTACCTTAACTACAGTACGCAACTAATGCAAATTAAGGATGTTGCATTAACCGAGGTTGTTGCACTAACCGGGTGAAATTTTGTTAAATAAGAAATGATAGTCAAAATGGCTATGTTTCTATAGAGAAAATGGCGATATTACAAAAAAAAACACATTTTTGAAACGAAATCAAATGTTATTTTTTTGGATCCCACATTTTCAAAACTGCCGACTCTTTTATTTTTTGTAGAGTTAAAATGTCTTCTATTGGAATATTATTCTCTTCAGCCCATTGTAAACATATGTTGAAGGATCGAACGGAAACTTCTCTTTTAACTTTCAATAAAGAGGCGACAGCTTTACATTCACTTTTATTTTTGCTCTGAATTTCTGTCGGGTCCTCAGAATTTGCAGAGGCCTTAAAGTTTTCATGAGGCCAATCATTGATTTCTTCATTCGAGATGCTAATGTTGGGAATAATTTCATCAAGCAAATTGGAAACGGATGACATCAAGTCTTTTCCTTTCAAGATATTTTTTGATAGTGTAGATAATGGTAGCTCGTCCTCCTCATCCCAATTAGACATTAAAATACTTCAACATTTCTTGATAACAGTGTCTACTTTTTCCCATGCATTTGCTAGCAAGCAAATTTCATCCCTTAAATTGAATGCTTTTATTTTCGTTTCTAAATCCATGCCCAATTTGCGGGAAACATCATAACAATTATCAGCCCATAATCGCTTTGTAATTCGTTTTCTTTAGGATGACACGGAGCATTGTCCAAAAGCAGCAGTGCCTTCTTTTCAAGTCCCTTTGATTCCAGAAAATGTCTTACCTGAAAAAAAAACTCATTGACACAAACACGTCGTGGAACCATTGTTCGAATAAAATTAAAGTCATCCATGCATTTTTATTTGCTCTATAAGTAACAGGCTTATTCTCAAAATATTTAAATGCTCTTGGATTGGCTGCTTTACCAATGACTAACAGCGTCACTTCGTGCATCCCAGATGCATTTGTGCATGCAAGAAATTTTTATTTTTTTTTAATATCCATTTCTTGAAACTACCTTAAGCTAGATAAAAATTATTAAACTAGCTATGACTAAACTATGACTAACTAATTTTTTATTTGTTTTTGAAACTAGAATTAACTAAACCCACCCACCACCCTAGCCTAATTAAGTCTACCCTAACCTACCCTAAACTACAATAACCTATGTAAGCCTGCCACTGGTGTTTGATGGGCTTTGCCTATAAAAATTTACCACTGACATAGTCCGCTCCAACCACCAAAAACTTTGATGCTCTCGGACGACATCTTCCCGATCGCGGCTTGAATTCGACCAACTGAACCTGAGGCGCTCGGGCTCGTGCAGCGGAACATCTCGTTGGTAGAGGAACCGTCGTTCCACGGAATTGCGGGCCACGTGGAAGATTAGCGGTACTGCCAATTGATCTTGGATTAGCCCACATTGGTCTAAATAGAGGAATACCTCTCGTGGGACAAAGCCGTTAAGGCGCACCCTCTCGTGGTACAAGTAGTTGGGATAGTAAGCCCCGGAGATCAAATTATTGACCGAAGTCATTGCTCTTGCAACGTGGCTTCGAATCAGTTTTATCAGAAAAAATCCTGGCCCTATTGTACGGGACCTCGTTCGGGTAAAATTTCGTGTACTCAGATTCAGGTGCCCTATGTAACCCGAGACAAGTCCTCAGACATTGCCTCTCAACCACCCAAATCCTTTCCATTAAGCTGGCCCTCACACTGAACCAAACGGGACATTCCATATGCAACCATGGGACTGATTAAGGCCATGTAGCATATTACCTTCACCCTGGAATCAAGTTGGCTGCTATGAAATCTTGTCAGAGCGAAAGCGCCCCGGGCCCTTGCCAGAGCAGCATCTACGTGTTTGTCAGAATATAGATACTGATTCAATACGATTCCAAGGTATCTGACTACACTTTGTCTCGCTGACGATTCATTTAAATTAACAAGTGTCCTGTTTGGCAACATTCTGTAGAACAATCCAGATTCGTCCGCATTATAAATTTAACCGCAGTCGAATTAAGTTCCTTAATTTCTTGTAGAAATTTTATTATGAGTGGTTCGACATATTCACATTTGTTGGATAACTTTTCACCACTAATTTTTAATATGCGAATACTATGTCGTTTTTTAAATTTCACAATCCATCCATTGCTAGCGTTAAATGGTGGGTTTTTCCTTATTTTGTTGTGCAATTGGATTGCCTTTGATTTTACAATGTCATTAGAAAGCGGAATATGTTTAGCTCTTTGCTTTTGAAACCATTCATATAAAGCCTTTTCCATCTGTGGGTATTCAGAAGCCATAAGTGTAACACGTTCCTAGTCTAGATTCAACTGTAGCCACAAATTGTCTAAGAGCGCTTCTCTTTGCTTTTATCCGGCTTATTATTAACTTACGAACATTATATTTTTCACAAAGTACCTTAATTGACATACCCTCATCCACTTCGGACAAAATTTCACTTCTTTTTTTAACCCCCGACGCAAAAAGAGGGGTGCTATGTGTTTGACGTGTCCGTTTGTGTGTTTGGCTGTGTGTCTGTCTGTGGCATCGTAGCTCCTGAACGAATGGACCGATTTTGATGAATTTTTTTTTGTTTGAAAGCTGTGATCGAGATGATTCCTAGCTACAATTCATGAAGATCTGTTCAGACGTTTCGAGGTTATTACCACTTTTTGTTAGCTGTGGTAGGGATCTTAGTAGAGTTGGTTAGTTCAGGACATGTATGAAACTATGTCCTCAGTCGGAAACATTTCCGATCGTTCCTCAAACTGAACGATAACATGTCCATAGTTCCATTCAACCTAGAAATTCATCAATAGTGGCGTTCATATTATACAACCCAGCTGAACGTCCGAACGACGCGGTCGTACGACTATGTTGTAATCACATACAAAACGAAAAGAAAGATAAATGCAATCGAACATGTCTTATACTACGTAGTAGACAACCAAAAACAAAATGTGAATAAATATCGTATACATTGATGTAGCGATAAGCTCGAACAGTTTATGCACACTTACACACTGGCACTGGAATAGCAGAAGAGTGATCAAACAATAATGTCCGCAATCATACTCGTACAGGCAATTTGTTCCGTGTTTCGTGAACGAATTAGGTATGAAGGATCGGATATGGATCTCTATTACCATACTAGTTCCGACTGGAAAAGGAAACGTTCAATGTTCGTTCCAGGGTTGGAACTATTTTGCGCAACTCTAGATCTTAAGGCCCAACCATAATATGCATAAGCGAGCAGAAGCTTATGTCAGAACCGAACGAAATGCTCGTTTATGTTTCAACGAAAAGTCAAGTTACCCACAATGAACAGATGCAAGCAGAAGCAATCAGGAGGAAAGGAACTGTCAAATTGTTTTCATTCGATTTGTTTATTTTCGGTGTGGCTTTGGCTTTTTCTTTTTTATTGAAATAAAAGCCATCTGCTTTATCATAGAGACACTTATTGTCCTCCACAAGTGAAATCAACTTGTTAACAAACTCGTATTCCATATTTATTTTATCTTTATTTCTCTTTCCTAACTTCAAATGTCACCTGTCAAAATTGCGCGCGGAATGTCTTCTTTCAAGAAGACCTTCCTTCTTCTCGCATCAGTTAACGAACATTTAACGAAACGTCACATCTGTCCATTATGGGCATGTCATAGGCTTTGCATGTAAGAAGACATTCCCCTCTGCTTGCTCCTGCTTGCTCCTGTCTATTATGGTTGGGCCTTTAGACACAATGGGTCATTTCATTGCTTTCAAACATATCTGCGACCTAACATTTGAAACACCCATGTATGCTGGTACTGCTGAGCTGATACTCTGCTGATGGAACTCGAAAGTAGGAGACGGTTGCCTTTTAGTAAACCTATTAAGTATAGGCTCATTACATTCGTCTTAACTAGTTCTGTTTATAGTGTAGTTAATGTGCTGTACTTGCTTTAAAAACAATCAGTTTATTGCGGAATCGCGATATTAATAACAAAAATAGCTTTATTATAAAAAAATAGACACAGTTCCGTCGTAGATTACATTCTTGACACATGTGTAATATAGTATAACGGGAATAAGTCATGCTGAATATGGTAAATTATATATGGGTTTGTATGCGGTAGAGCCTTTCGAAAAATGTAATTTAATTAGTCACTCGTACCTATCGGAATTATGGCGAGTAATTTAAAAAGAACGTAATAAAAATAAAATTAAAAATTTTACAATTTAATTTAACACAAAAAAAACTCCAAAAAGTAAAAAAATATTTTTTTTCTCTCGGCGTTTGGAGTTCATTAAAAGAACATATTAATATTTTTAAGATGATGTCGTCGCGTCGGGGGAATCCGCTAAGCAAATAAAATAAAACCAGAATACAAATAAAAAGAACATTGAGAATGATAAAGTATGGATTATACAACGACCTACCCTATGTAAACAACGTAAATAAGTACCGAAATAACCACATCCAATTTTTTAATTAGTGTTCAGTATTAATAATTTAATCTGAAAAATTCGTGAAGTAATCACAACCGACAACGACGTCTGCCCTTATGTGTCTGCTCCGCCCCCGTGCCCACATATCACTCAACGCACGCGGCTCTCAAGCGAACGCCTCATACAAAAGTGGTACAATATCGAAACATTGTAGGAACTTAGTAGAGATAGATTGAAGTACAAAACTATTATAAGTTCATACGTACAATGTGAAGCTACAAGTTTTTTTTTGTTTTTTAATTACACCTATGTTGATATAACTAATTACCCTTATTCACTTAGCGGTCCCTCGACGCGGCGACATCATCTTAAAAATATTAATAGGTTCTTTTAATGAACTCAAAAGGCCGAGAGAAAAAAAAAAAATTTTTACTTTTTGGAGTTTTTTTTTTGTGTCGGGGATTACTTAAAATTTTTGATTTTATTTTTTTTTTATCTCAATCACTATATTTGCAACTATAGAAAGAGTAACCAAAGACTTGAGAGCCTCAGCTTTTTCCAAAAATATTTTTGAACATCTCGGAACATGGTTTATTCGTTCGCAACGATCTCTAGTGGCTCTTCGATATTCACACGCATCAAGCATTGACCACCAAATGTCATCGAATTTGACATTTCTAGCCGTATACCTTATTCCTCGATTGAGTGCAACAGGTTCTTCTTCTATGTATATCTTCCTCACGTCTGTCTCCAAGTTGTTGTTGCATTTCGATCTCTGCGTCTTCCTCCATATCAATACCAGCTTGTTCAACGCGTACATTATGCAAAGCAGCATTTGGCTCATAATTGGGATCATCAGAACCGAAAAATCTGCATCGTTATCGCTATCATCGTATTCGGAAATATTGTGCTCCTCCCCTTCTGCCTCTAAAAGTCGGGAGTAATGCTCATCGACAAATTACTGTTCTGCAACAGTCAATTCCCGGTTAGAGGATGCATTTAGCAGATATAAAGAACATGACTCAAAATTTCATCCATATTTCTGTAGAACAATACATACTTGTAACTAGCAACAAAAAACAATTTTTTCGCGTTTGAATACAACTGACCGAGTGTCGCACGGCAATCGTCTTTTTATGTGGTATTGGCGAAATGCAGTCCACAGCCGATTCCTACAGATCGCCATCCCAGAGATAAGCTTCTACACCATTGCAACTTATCGCCACTAGAGCAATGGATACGAATGTACCCATGCGATTTTAGGTGGTACTAGCGACAGCAGCTGTACAAATAATTGTACTAATTCGTTATCGAAAAAGAGATAAAAATGCTTCAAAATTACTTGGGGCACTGAATGCCCACGAACACGATATCGGCTCATTTTCTTTGCAACCACATTTTGTCACAAATATCCACTAAAATAAGTTGAATAGTTTATTTTCGTGTAGTTGGGACTGTATATTTGAATGCGGATGTTCTTTTTCAATAGTACACAGCAAAATATACGAGAGTGGTCCGATAAGTACTGAACCTACAAAAGATAAACAAAAATTTAGGAGAAGTGGCTATTTATTTTTCAATATAGTCTCCTCTTAGCTCGATACACTTGACCGAGCGATGCTCCAACTTCTTTAACCCGTCTGAAAAATACGTTTTCTCGAGGTCTGCAAAGTAGGCCTCCGTGGCGGCGATGACCTCCTTATTCGACTGAAATTTCTGCCCGGCGAGTGACTTTTTCAAGTTTTCAAACAAAAAGAAGTCGCACGGTGCCAAATCTGGAGAACACGATGGATGGGGGAGCAGTTCGTAGCCCAATTCGACCAATTTGGCCGTGGGGAGGGCGGAGGTGTGAGCCGGTGTGTTATCATGGTGGAAGAGCACTTTTTTCTTCGCAAAGTGGGGCCGTTTTTTCTTCAATTCGGTGTCAAATCGGCCCAATAATTTGGCATAGTACAGCCCTGTGACCGTTTTGCCCTTCTCAAGGTAGTCGATGTGGATCAACGGTGGCCATCACCTTTCCGGCCGATGGGACAGTCTCCGCTTTCTTCGGAGCAATCCGCCGGGTGAAGTCCACTGTTTCGAATTTCCTTGGTCTCTGGTGTGTTTCATGTTTCCATGTTTCGTCGACTGTCACGAAACGACGCAGAAACTCCTTCGGATTGCGCTTAAACAGCGTCAAACACTGCTCTGAAGTGGTCTAACGGTTGTGCTTGTTGTCGCGATCTTTTGAAATGCCTACTGTCTCAGCTATCTCGCGCACCTTCAATCGGCGGTCTGCTAATACGAAATCGTGGATTTTTGTCACGTTATCCTCCGTGGTAGCCGTTTTCGGAGCACTTGGGCGTGGCTCATCAAAAACCGACGTGCGACCACGTTGAAACACGTTAAACCAATTTTTGATGGTCGCCATCGAAGGAGAAGAGTCACCGTACACAGCATCCAAACGCTCTTTGATTTCGCTGCGCGATTTTCCTTCCAAAAACAAGAATCGAATCATCGACCGATATTGCTCTTTTTCCATTTTTCTAAAACCCGCGGACACTCCCGCTTCCACACGCGGTCAAAACAAAACTAGTCCGATCCGCCCGAAATTTCGACAGTAGCCGTCTACTAGAATGCACTACACGATAGTAAGTTGCTCTTGCGATACTGGCACCATCTGGCGGTGAGTACTTATCGGACCACCCTCGTACGTTTAATTTTGATTTGAAAAGTGAATTGGGCATTCAGTGCCCAGTACACGGGTCTAGGGTTAAGGGAGGTCAATCTCTCATCAGATTTGTTTTCCAATGAATTGAAATTTTCATTAAACTCTTTTTCAATTTTATTAATACGAAGAGAGAGATTATTGTACATCGAATTAATTTCTGCTTTTAATTGCGAAACAATTGATTCAATTAATGCTCTTGACAAAGTCTCTAATCTGGCATCAATTATGTTCCACAGATGAAAGTTCGCTAAAAATGTTGAAGAGGAGCTTGGACAGGAGGGAGAAGAGATTACTTGCTTTTTTGCGGATCGAAGTTTTTTTTTATATACCGGTTAACTAAACTTTTGACATTTTTAAAATTTGCTCACTTTAAACACTTATTTTACAAAGAACAATTGCACATTCGATTAAAACAAAAAATGTTATACTGTACACTCTTACTTTAACTTTACTGAGAACAAAAGATGGGACTATATAAGAACTTTACATTAACAAAATAATAGAATTCATACCTACCTTTCCACATAGTCTCACTCCATATGAATATTACCTACATATATAAAATGATCTTAAGTTTATATTTTATCAACCTGGCAGACGGCCATAGGCCAAACCCATTATGACTTCATAGTTTAATATTTCTTATTGTAATATATTTACTGAAATAAAGGCCAATTAAAACTAACGAAACTAACTATGTATGTACATATATTCAAAAAATGCAATTGGATTAAAAAGTAATTGGCTGATTCGTGGTGCATTTAAAATTCAACGGAGAGAGTAACCAAACTCATAAAGTGGTCGATAGTCACTCTATTCTCCAAGTAGAAACAGAATACAAGGTAATTGATTTGGATATCAAATACTGCATAATTTAATAAACTTTACGAGGACTATACGAGTACTACACATGTAAAGAATTTATCTTCACTACTATGAGTATTCCATTTCGGCCTCTCCACTGAGTTCGCTCGACTTAAATCTCATCTTTGTTTTAGTTTGATTGATTTATGAAGACAAATTGTATGTGTGCTTTCCTACTTTTCCTCTGTCTGTATGTGGCAGCGATTTTATCAGTATTGAACGAAACTTTCCACCAACGTCAGATAACAAATGTGAAGGGATGAAGTACACAAAAAAGGCTTATGTGGAAAATCGATGTTCTTTGCCTGCCATAGACATTAAGTGATAAGAAAGAACTGAATCGAACCAATAATGAAAAAAATGGAGAACAAACAAATGGTAAAGATTGACGACTCTTCTGCATTGGTGTGACGAGATTGTTATCATAAGAAATAATATAAATGACCCTGTTGAGTTTGAAATTTCGTCTGACAGTTTCGCACGTTTGACTTCACGGCCCACTATTTATCATATGAATACCTTGCCAGCAAGATGTGTATGTGGTCAAAAAGAAAAAAGTTGAATAACGACACCAAGGATATAAAAAGTCGTATGCTTTATAGGGTGACTTTATGGACTAATTTGATTTTATGTGCACAGAATTTATTCGACCTTTACAATTATAGATGCACAGATCCTTTTTTCACCTAAACTGAAATAAAGAATTAATTAAATAGTAAAAATCAGCAGTCGTGTCGTTGGTCAAATAGGGTTGACGCCCACTAATCAACCGAACAAAAGACGACCTTAAAATTAATTGAGCGGAACAGCCATAAACCATCCTCAAGTTAGATCAAAGAATAAATATCGATGTCTACAGAGGAACGTTTCTGCCACACAATGACATTTTTAGTCCTTTTTAACGAATGAAAGTTTTTGCCCACTAACAACGTTTAACGACGAAGTCGTTAGTACTCCATTTGGGCAAAAAAGAATGATTTATTGCAAAGTCATTAATTAAATTCGAGAAATTTAAACCACAGGAAAAACTTTTACATCCTCAAAACGAATGAAACCACGACAGAAATGTTTTCCTGAACTTAAGTTGGGATAGCCATAAAACAAGAAGTAAATTGCTATTTTATCAGTTTTTGTACAACACTGAGGGTTATTCAGTTTGATTAATCTAAATGAATGGTATGAAATGAGCGCCATCGAAATTTTGTGACGGGAAACATAAATATGATATTACTATGCTTGCACTACTTTTCACGAGAAATCCAACGGGTACGGTTAAAAGTAGGTAGAAAAACAGAAATTGATTCATCATTCGTGTTGCAACTGATTGCGTGAAATTAGCTCCTGCGGAGGGTAGAGAATATGCAAGGGCAAATGAGAGGCGCAGTGGGTAGTGTATTAGCCTCTGACGCACGATGAGCGAGTTCGGATCCCGATAACACCAACGTCATCTTCTCTCCTCGGCGGGGTACTGGTAAGACCCCCCGTAGTACACTTGCCCTCAAAAAGCTTCTCGGCGCATGACGTTCGGAATTGGTGTTAAACTATAAGTCGAAATAAGAAGAAATGAAATATCGTACAAGGTGGCGCAAAATTAATCACCCTACTGGAATATGTTATAATTATGCAAATGGCGTCGTACGTCAAGCATATTTGATATTTGTGAACTGCAGTATGCTATACTCCGCAAGAGCGGTGAATAATAGTGTCGATTTTTTTGACCAATAATCGGTCGGTGTTAGCGCAGCGTAAATTTCGACATCGATTTTCTAATCGTGTCGCGCCCCAACTGGGCAATCATTCCGACGCTTAGCTACTCGACTCCGGAATGGTCGTTCGGCAGAGAATATCGCGGCTGTTGCTGTCGATGTCGCTGACAATGAAGAAACATCAACCTGACGACGGGCCACACAATTGGGCATCACCAGACGGACCCTACATCGAATTTTAGTGAAATGTTCCCGTACAAAGTGCAAAAGTACATCCGTGTGTACTTGTGTCAGTCGCGTGTGAATTACTGTAGAGCCGTCCTTAATCTCAGCAACGAAAAGGACGATTTTGTATCGAAAATCATTATGAGCGACAAGGCGCATTTCCATAAACGGTTACGTCCCTGAGCAAAATCTTCGCTTCTGAAATCCGCGTGTGATCCACGAAGAGCCACTGTGTGGTGCAGCGTTCACACCGAAGAAGTGATTGGGCCGTATTTTTTTGAGGACGCCATAGGTAATAGGGTCGCTGTCACTGGCGAACGCTACAAAGCCATGATAAACGACTTATTACTGCCGGAATCGGATGAGCGGGGCTTGGTGAATATATGGTTTCAACAAAATGGTGCATCCGCACACACAGCACGTGCCACAATGGATATTGTGTGATCGTGTAATCTTCCGTTTTCGCGATTGTGCATGGCCAGCAATATCGCCCGATTCAACCATCCCAGACTTCTTTCTTTGGGGCTACTTGAAGTCGCAGGTTTATAGCAACAAGCCTAAAACTACAGCCCTTAAGGAGAATGCGAACAGTCATCACGGAAATCTTGGGAAAGTAACAGTACTAGGTATAAACATACATATATCAACATTGGCGGCAGCCACTTGACGGATATCATCTTTTCCACTTAACAGAAAAAATTGGAAATGATTGAAATGAGGGTGAATGGCGGCGGTAGAGCACATACATATCTAGGACAGGGTTTAGTGGGATTTAGGTCGAAGAGAGTTGGTTTCGTGTAGCATTCTGGACATTGGTTTATTGTTCAATGGAGTTGATGCGTTAGGTTTCGGGGATGGCTGTTAAGGGGAATCATTGAAAGGCAGACAATATTAGAAAGTATGTTTTCCTAGAGGTTGTAGGCTATTTAGCTCTTATAAGGTGGTCAATCGTAGGTATCAGGCTAGGTTAGACCACAAAGGGCAACTTTGGACGGAGTGAGGGATCACACTTCACCAGTATATTGAAGAAGGGACCTAACAATTTACATATATTTCGGGTCGTAATGATTCGAGAAAGTTTGACATTTGCTGACATTGAGCGTAAAATAGCTTTTTTGACACCAAATAGTGAACCTATTTAGGTCCGATTGCAGTGATTGGCGGGGGAAGATATATGTTTGGGGATATTCATATCATCAACGTATGCGGAAAGTACTTGATAATGGTTGGGAGGATGGCAGAAGGCCAAAGTGCTGTATTGTGAGACAAACTCAATTGTCGACGGACTTTTTAGGAACGTGTGTTCATTGGGGGAGAAGATAGGTTTACAGTGAAAAAATTGTATACCGTAGACGTACTCTTAAAGAATTTGTGAATGAAAGATAGTTTAGCAATTGGGCAATAGTTGGAAATCTCATTCTTTCGTCTTTTTTTATGGATTGAGATAATATAAGCATTTTTCCAAAGCTCAGGAAATAATCTCTGAGTTAGAGATCTTTGAAATAAGGCCGTGAGCTTGAGGAGAATAATTTGATGAGACATTTTGTCAAAGGCTTTGCTGAAGTCAGTGGCCACAACGTCTACTTCTACATTGTGAAACAAACTCGACTAGATAAGTGGTTGTCGATCGACCTTTTAGGAATCCATGTTGGTTATATGGGCTTTCAGTGAAAGAATAGTGCATCATAAACGATGCTCTCGAAAACTTTGGGTATGCATGAGAGCTTGATAATGGGACACATAATTTTTCAGTCCTTTTTTGTGGACTGGAATGATATAGGCATATTTCCAAAGCTGAGGAAAGAGTCCTTGAGATATAGAGCTTTGAAATAGAGTGATAAGGGGTAAAATAAAATGATTCGCGCACTTTTTAAAACTATGGCAGGCACACAGTCGGGACCGGGAGAGTAGTGGTCCTTTAGGTTGCGTATTTTTTCGACGATTATGTCGGGAGTTATGTTCAGTGAGACAAGAGACGTCTGGGGGCAATCAAATATCGAAAATAGTCGTGATCGGGTTGAAGATCCTGGTTGGTGAATGATTGGCTGAAGAAATTAACTAAGAAGTGGGCGATTATTTCGGGTTCGTTGGAAGAGTTATTAAAAAAGTTAAATGTAGCGGGGCAGTTATCAGTTTTTCTTTTTGTATTAATGAAATGAAAGAAACAGTTGGGGTCGGAGATTAGGGTGGATTGTATTCGGTTCAGGTATCAGAGGTAGAGTGATTCACATAGCTGTGAAAATTAAGTGTAGGACTGCATGTAATTAGAAAGGTCAGATGCAGAATAGGATCTAAGATAGGCATGCCAATTTTTGTTTCTTTTATTGCGCTAAGAGCCTAGTTCTTTGGTATACCAGGGCGGAGATGAACGTAATTCTTTTTTGGTGAATATGGAACTAAAAGAATGAAACGGCTGAAGTTTCGGGAATTCAGGAGTACTGCGGAGGTTCTGGCCCGTAATCCTCTGACGTTCTGATAGTATAAGGCTATTGCTCGTTTCGGTGAATTGTCTGGAGTAAAGGACAGGCCAAGAAGTGGCCGCCCGCCCGTCGTTGTACGAGGGCGGTAGTAAAGCCAGTACGTGAACAAATTCGGAAAAATCCCCTTAGGAAACAAAAGATCTTGTCCAAGAAAATGGATATATCAACCAGATCCATGTCTAGGCCGATTCGGGATGATCTGCATATAAAAGCCAATCGTCGGTCCACGGGTCATCTTCTAATCACCAATTAAAAAAAATTAGGCTGGAAAGATGCAAGCGACTTTCGCAGTGGCACGCGGACAATGGCCATGAAAACATTCTGTTTAATAAGCAATATTGTGTTCAAGTAAATGAAATAATTTTGAATACAATATATTTAGTGCTTTTTTTATAGCGTTCTATATTTGTAACAAAACTTATGGCAGGATTAGGTATTTCAACTGTATATAAAGCACTTGCTACCGGTTTATTAACCACAAGGTGCATTTCAGTTCAATCCTAAGTTTATGATATACCCTAAATTATATTTTGTTTTTCTTCCAATTGTTCTTACTGACTTACGTTCCCGCTCTCATTAATATTATTTAATTTAAATTTTATTATATTTATTATATTTGTTTATTTATATTTAATTAGTTATATTCGTTTGTTTTATTTTACTGTTGCAAAGTCTTAAAATTAAAGAAAATTATATAAACATTGTAAATTAAAACTGGAATGAAATAAACTAAACTAAAAAAGCTATTTGTCAGTAGTTGTCACCGAATTGTGCTTCCGGTAATCAATAATAATCGCTTGTTTCCATTAGAATGTCCTTTCTTGGGGAAAATCTATGATGAGGGTGTGGATAACACTTGAAGTCAATTTGACTGCTTGTGGTAGTCCATAGTTTACCAACTACTTCTAGTATAAGCAAGTTCTTCGGTCCGAAAACAGAGTTCAGAATTTGCGAATGAGAGAATTTATAAATTACTTTAGTAAGGCGATCACCAATTATGATTTCAACTATTTTATTTTTAGTTTTAACTTATTTTTGATTGCTATATTTCCATTTTTCTCAAAAATGTATAATTGCAGACAATTTGTTTAAGGTAAAGGGATATGGTGGAGAAGCAAAGGCACCAAAAATGGAACTTCGCCAGTTTCAAGGCATAGTCGAAACAGTGGACTTCACCCGGCGAACGTGCTCCGAAGAAGACGAAGACTGTCCCATCGGCCGGAAAGGTGATGGCAACCTTTTTACTGGTATTCACAAGGTGTCATCCACATCGACTACCTGGAGAAGGGCAAAACGGTCACTATGCCAAATTATTTGGCCGATTCGACGCCGAATCTGAAGAAATTTGAAGAAAAAACGGCCCCACTTGGTGAAGAAAAAAGTGCTCTTCCACCATGATAACGCACCGGCTCACACCTCCGGCCTCGACACGGCCAAATTGGTCGAATTGGGTTACGAACTGGTGCCCCATCCACCGTATTCTCCACCGTATTTAGCCCCGTGCGACTTATTTTTGTTTCCAAACTTGAAAAAGTCACTCGCCGGGCAGAAATTTCAGTCGAATAAGGAGGTCATCGCCGCCACGGAGGCCTACTTTGCAGACCTCGAGAAAACGTATTTTTCAGACGGGTTAAAGAAGTTGGAACATCGCTGGGTCAAGTGTGTCGAGCTTAAAGAAGACTATATTGAAAAATAAATCGCCATTTCTCCAAAATTTTTGTTTTTCTTTTGTAGGCTAGGTACTTATCGGACCACCCTCGTATAAAAAAATAAAAAAAATATTAAAATGTCTGTGGAGAAACCCTCGTCGGGCCAGATATGTATGGAGATTCACAGAAAAAAAACGACCAATACTTAGAGAACACAAGTCTAGCGTCTTCTTCTTTTCCCTTTTCCGGCGTTGTTATGGTCAGAAGTGTAGGACCATAACCTTCCCGCTTAACTGCATTCCTACTGGTCCGCTTGTGGGGTCCGCCGGTTTGACCTCAGAAAGTAGCGGCAGGCTTCCCGGTTTGGGATTACTTCATCGCTGAGGCCAATCAAATGCTGGTGTTTTTGCATTTGTTTGCACCAATTGTTTTTCGACCTGCCGTTTTTTTTTTTTTTTTTTGTGACACGGGCATGCTCCAGATTTTTTTGTTTGATCTTACTCTTACAACACCGGTGATCTCCAGTCGTGTCAACCCACTGATTTGCATGTACACTTGTGGGGCAGTTTAATGGTGGTATATGTGTCCCTAGGCTCACCTTGGTGTTTTCTAAATTGCCTAGATGTGATTTTTATTTACCTTTGTTTTAGTCGCCTTTTACGACAAGCGAGAGGTATCGCTGCAGGGATAGTCTTAACCCGTCCCTGCACGGAGCAGAACACAAGTCTAGCGTAAGATAGTTATACTCGTAAGTAATATTTCAATAAAAATGGTTTAGATGTAGTCGACCCCTGGAGTCTGCCAAGAATTATTTGAAGGGTAGTTGACCTGGCACCCAAATCAGCTTTAGTCTGTAATTCTTACAATAGGCACTGTTACCTGACCTTTTGGTTCAGTATCTCTTTCTGTTTTGACTTTTCTGGAGGCTTCTTTTCCTTCGATTTGCGTATTTTAGGAGTCGATTTTGCAGCTCTTGAAATCAGTATCGATTTCAGTGCCTCTACTTTGCTTTGCTCTAAACTTATACCTTTTTTAGGTGGTAAGCGAGCCTTTTTCTAGCTGCTTCGCTAAGGCTTTTTTGATTATCCTGGACACTTAATTTGTTCATTTTGTCTTGTATGACTAAGTTGGCAGTGTCTTGAGCGGATTTACCAGTTAGCTCTACGTTCTTCGACTTACTGCTACACAAGGCTCCTTCAGCCTTTTGATTGTTGGGACTCTTAGGGCTGTTTGTTTGTAGTTCAAAAATGTTGTTCCTGCGAGTCAGTACGAGTAAGTCATTCGAACTAGAGCTCCGTAATAGCTCGAATGAGCAATTATTAAAATTAGACCTCGCCGGGGCATGCATATTAGCGACTAGCTAATCCACTAGCCATCCATCCTTCCACCTTCCACCTTGGATTAGGGCCTTTCTCCTTGTCAAATTAGACTTTCAGCAGAGAATTGACCGTTCTGAATTGATTGTTATCGGCGATCACCGCGGGGAGGTACTGGTTGCACTACCATGATATTAAGCAGTTATGGCACGTGCTTTCTATGAAGTTGCTACATGTTACTCCCCCGATTCACATGTTGGCCATCTGTTATTAGATGGTTCCGATATTTCTTTGATTAGCGTAGTGCGTTGTTAAGTACTATGAAATAGTCGACCAGTCTGGGGGAGTGTCATATGACTCTATACCGATATTGGAATTTTCCACTACTTTGTTGCGGAAAAATTGATGATCCAAAAGTAATTGAGAGTTTCCTTATATGACTTTGTATGACCCGTAGTTCTTGAAGACTCTGCTCAGGCTCTTTGCCCAAAAGCTAAACTTGGAAGGATTATCCGAAAAATTGTGGAGGGATCTAACAACGTCTGAAAATCATCCAGACCCGCATATCATTTTGGCACTCTGGATCTACTATTTGGTTTTAATTAAATAAAAGGTATGGGCTTACTACAATATTGTCTCACTTATATTGTTGTAAGGCTTTCAGGATTGATTACATAACTGACAATAGAAAAAATACAGATGACGAAATCAGGGCGAGGAATTATTCAGAGTTAGAGATTATCCCTTTGGTGTGAATTCAGCACAGAAAGCCTAATACCGTACTGAAACTTATTAGCCAACTTTCTTAATTTCTAATTAAAGATATCACAATTCTAGAAATAACAGTTTTAAATGAATATTATATTTAGGACAAATAATATTATCCCTTTTTTTTTCAACTGAAGGGAAGATCAAGCAACGAGAGAGCAAGCATGATCAGAGAGTAACAACCAGAGAGCAGCCACGATCAGAGAGAATCAACGAGAGAGCAATCTTAAAATGTTTATGTATGTGTGTGTATTGTGTTGCTATCCAACGTCGTGAATGCACGTGGTGTTGACAAAATTTTGTTTCAAGTTTTAGATTTCTATATTTAGTTTTCTTCATTTGAAAGTTGCGCTTGGTATTCGTACGCGTACTTTTTCGATGTAAACTAAAAGGGCCGGGTAACACCAATTAACGTTATTCCATTATTTGGGATTTTTTTGCAAATTTCAATCTGATATGCATATGTAGGGAAGAATAACCCAAAAACTTTAGTGCGACAGGATTTTAAGTTTGCGGGCTTTAGTAAACATTTTTTTCTCTGAAGCCCACGAGCAATGCTTCCTCAAGAGTACTAAGATCATGAAGTCCAATATTATTTCCTTATGATCAGAACATGTGGAAAACCATTGCGGTGTGGCATTTTTGCATTTGGATTTTATCAAGTTTTTTATACCAACAGTTTGTGGTTGTGTGTCAAAAAGATTGCTAAACACTGTAATATGTTTCTTGCTAATTTCCAAGAAAATTTGTGAAGGAGCAACGAGGTTACCAAAATCTTTAAAAGAATTGTAATTTTTATGAAATATGAAAAGTTCACTAGGAACTGTTAATACTTCGTCTTCTTTTCTCAATATTGAAACACAAATATCGCAGTTAATTTTCGGTATCATTTTGTAGACGATATAACCTATGAAGTATCTTAAAGACGCCAAATCGATACTAAATTCCGAACAATTCTGAAAGTCATCATTTAATACGAAATCATCAATGATTTCTATGTTAATATCGTTTCGACTGAGTTCTTCATTATTTGTATCAGCTAAGTCCATATTTGACAAAATATTTGAAAGCGTTTCAAATGTGGTATCACTCAGCTCTTCACAGTTACTATAAGAACTCAACTGCACTATATTTGCAGACATTAAGCGTGCTAATAAAGTGTTTATATCAGCAACTGAGGGGTTAATATTATTTCCACCCTTTTGTCTTAGAACCGAGAACATATTTTCGAGCTTATCTTGGTTTAATGCTCTTGTCATTAAAAAAAATATTTGGGATTTTTTTTGAAATAACTCGTCTACTAATTGTAATACAGCGTTTAAGGTAAATTTCATTCCATCTAAAAACAATACTTTTTTCTTTTTGTCAACAAATGAGATTTCATTGAGGTATTCAAGGAAGAATTTTATATATTCGTGTGATGGACTGTTAAGTTGAACTGCAGACTTATAACAATTCTTTGAAGATAGCGAACCACTATTTAGGCAGTCATTTTGTCAATATTTCCTATGAAGCATGCCGTAGATAAACAAACTTCTTTTGAGCAACTTTTAAAGCCTACTGTCTTTTTAAACTTTTTAAAGTCCTACTAAAAATTTGGGTGGCTAGTTTTACTTTCATTTTTTCGAAAGAGTTCGGAAATATGTGCTGGCTTGTAAGTTTAAGACACCAAGTTTAAGACACATTTTTGTATTAGATTTGCACTCCATTTCCCATAGTTCCTTAACTACTTTAAAACTAGCAACTCCATTTGGTGTTGTAAGGTCACATTGAAGCCAACCATTTCTTAATGATTTGATGAGATGTGGAAAATCATATACACAGAAAGTTTTACTACCATTATACATAAAATAGGGTTTTTCTAAAGTAGCTCCCAATTCCAAGAAACACTTCCTGTTAGAGGACCCTTGGTCACAAATTACAGCTTTAACTATGATGCCAAAACTGTTCAAAATTGCTAAATTTCGTAATATTATTTTTTTTAGTAAATCGGCAGAAAGTCCATTTTTTGAAACAAAGTAATTAAATGTAAGCGCCCAGTTGGAAAACAATGATTTAATCATAAAAACGCACAATTGTTTACCAATCTGGTTCGTTCTTTCAACCCCATTTTCCTCAAATCCATCTACTAAATCTAATTTGGAATTGTATCGCAATTCCCTTCTAATCGCCATTTCATCCATCAGCAGAATCATATTATTCTTTTCGTACTGATTCAAATCTAAGCACTTCTTTTTTATTAACTCTAAACCGTTATTTTTAAAACCTGGTTGTAGGGAATTTACAGGGGCCCATCGATAAACAGTAGAGATATGTGGCAAATTTAGATGCAATTTATTCTTCAAAAATTGGTACGTTGACTGTGAGACATAATAAATGTTTTGAACCAAATCTTTTACATCTTGCTTATATTCTTTAGGTCGTGGACTAAGAAGAAGTTTGCAAAATGTTTTTGACTCCTTGCTTATTTGAAAAGAGTCGATGGTTTGAAATACGCTTGATTTTGTTGCTATTTGTTTGCAGCTTTGGAGATTTTTATATTTTGCTACCATGTCGTAATATTTTTTTCTGTAAAAATTAGCTGATTTCAGATATTTTTCACAGTCATTACAACATCCATCTACGGAGTCACTTGTTCGGCTCTTTTTAGCTGGACAATCAAGCTCCAACGACTTGTAATCTTCCTCAATAACTTCTAAGTTAAATACCGGAACGGCTCCGAATTTCAACTTTTTTTTACCAATGTCAGAACTTGAGAAGTGATTGGCGCAAATCAACAATTTTTTTGTGTAATCTTTTGTTGGAATATTACCGTTTTCTCGCCAAATTTGACCCATAGCTGAGTCATAGGGAGGAAACTTAAACATTCTTATCTTTTCACCATATCGCCTAGATTTACCGCATGTTTTTATGCAGCATCGAATGCCGGACTTTTGGAAAATTTTACCAACAGCCGGTACAGAATCCATTTTTCCTATTCAAAATCGTATGACAACCCCTCAACAATCAATATATAATAATAAGTCCAAAGAATAATCCAAATCGTATGCAAAGTTGTCAACAATTATAAAAGCAACAATTCAAAATCAAAAATAGAGTTAAATATCAAAATACAAAGTAAAATTGGAGTCGATATATAAGCGCAGGAAAACACAACCATTCGCATGAAAGTACAATTCCCAAGTGATTTCGAATCCAATCCACACAATCGAAAACAAGAGAACAATACAACACCATGCAAGCTTACGATAGAAGAAGCTATCAATGCATACACATGCACACACACTTGCATACACATCGTAAGCTGCTTTGCTCTCCTAAAAACAAAACCACCGAAAACGCACATGCTACTCTCTTCCGCTCGCACCAGCTTCTCAATTTTTTGTATACTCTCTTGCATGTTCTCATGCTTGTACTCTCTGTTCAATAGGGTGCCAATATTGGAACCCTAGAACAAAATTTGTTTTGTATGAGATGCAACTTCTGTATACTATTTATTCTGTGCTATAACATAATTTTGTAATTATTAAGTACATTATTGTATACCGCGACAATATCCTCTGACTCCTTTCATCTGCAATATTTTAGATAATCGGAGACTTAATTTCTCCGGCGGAGGCTCGTTAACCATTTATTATTATCTATAATCGCTATGTACTTAGCAGTAACTTAGAGGATTTACGGAAGACGAAGCCGAGCACTCTTCCTCTTTTCGATCTGGACCACGCTGGGCTTAAGAAGTACGCTAAGCTACTGCGGGACGGTTAGATAAGAAGTGTTATCAAAAGTGTTATAAGTACTCTTAAAAGAAATCGGAAATAAAACTACTTCAATTTTAAATAAAATAAACAAGTTGTTTAAATCAGAGCCAAACAGCTCTGAAAACTATATGGTATATTGTTGTTATATTTTTGTGACTAGTTTCAAAATAGCGCCAAATACCTTCAATTAGTGCCCAAACTTATTCGAAAGAACTCATCAAACAATTAGTGAATATGTTATTGATCACGAACTTACTAAGACCAATAATCACTGGTCAACAGTGGTTTTGTTGCCCTTAATATAATAATAATTTGACTAGATTTACACCGGCAATTTATGAAACTATGAATGCCTTTGGATTATCGTCTTTGGTTTTCTTTTATATAAGATTTTCTTTTGCATTTTCTTTGTAATGGCCAGCAGTAGTCTGCCATCATGTGACGATCCCACCTACCCTGATACCTTTCCTCCATTACCGTAAGGTCTTTGTGGAAGCTTTCTCCCTGCTCCTAACTGTAATTTCCCAGATTATCAGGAAATGTATCCAGGTGACTATGAAAAAAGTGTAGCTTTACGCTCATATTTGCTCCTAAAGTCTTGAAGCTCTCCAACATCCTTTGCACAATTTCTCTATAGTTTGGTGCTTTATATATATTGTAGTTACCTAAAAATTTCTACAACCAGCACAAAACCGCTCCAAGCTTCACTTTCAAAATTACATAGTCATAATTTTTATGAAATTTGTGTCTTTTTTTAATGTCCTTTCAACTTCTCCATACTTAACTTAGGATATATTTGACAAATGTACTTAAAGCATTCTCCGTTCTTGTCCACCGCCTTGACGAACTGTTTCATCATACCTAACTCGATGTGTAGTGCGGGAAGTATGATTTCTTCTCTACTTAACAAAGGCTCATTTATTACATTAGCTTTACCAATAATTAAGAATTCTCTCAAAGGCCACACATTTCGTCCCACATACAAATAAAAAAGGGGTATTTCGTGTCTCCACTTTGCTAACCAAGTAAAAAGTTTACCATTTTCAAGTCAACACAAACTGGCCATTGATGTTCGTAGTAATTAATTTTTTGTAGAAGCAATCTAATATTCTGATATTCTTCTTTGAGTTTTGTTGAATGGGCAATTGGGATTGATGCAAACTGATGGCCAGTGTGCAATAGAATGCATTTTAAACTCTTTTTACAGCTATCAATGAAGAGTCGCCAATCAGTAGAAGTAACTTAGCAATATTATTACAGAATACAAGTTCTTCACTTTCACTGAAAAAACTTAAAATTGCACTTTCTCTTGTTCTGTATGCTGTATTGTTGCATTTGGTCCTTGTTTAGGAACGCCTTCTATTGTTTTTCCTTTTTTTTTTTTGTTATTAATTGTACTAATTGTTTTAATTGTTATAACTCAAATAGCCTTTTTTAAACCTGTGGCTCGAACATCGTTTACCTAACATCTTCATCACTGGCCGCGCACCTTGTGCGAAACAATGATGATCTGGCTTAGCAACCTTTGAAATAACAACCTTCTTAGCAACCAACTAACCAAGCGGTCGAGCCATGGGGTTTTTGTCATTGTTATTATAGTCTTGGTTGTACGCGCATTAGAAATAAATAAAAATTAATTATAACGTGTAAAGGCTTCCTTTTTATTGAATTGGTTTGGCGCATTATCAACCATTCCTAATAAATTATTTTCTTTAAGTCTTGAAGCAAGAACTTCTGAAGCTTGTTTTGATAAATTTAAATCTCGTATGAAATCACTGAGCTCATTTTGAGAAAAAAACTACGGTGCTGATGTTTCACCTTCATATTCACTTCTACTTGTAGATTGGATTGAATGCTGTGAGTTTGAGAACACCATAGATTCTGAGAACTTTTGAGGCATAGATGGGCCGTGGAAGATCTTCATTGTGCAGGATAAGACATTTTGTGGACTGCATGGCTGGATATTTCCACGTTATATTTCGTTTAAAATCTTTGACGACTACGACACAAAAATAGCAATCATCGAAATGATTCTTGGGCTCCATCCAAATCATAGGGATATCAAAATCTAACCCGTGGTGTTCTCCTTTCTTCATGCTTTTTCTTCGCGATGAACTCATTTTTCTACTGGTATTCAAATCAAAATTCAATAAATAAAACAAAGTATTAGTAACTTACCCAAATGCGCGTCGTGCGTTCTCTAATCTTTCGAATAAATGATTTTTTTGGCATATTCAGTGCGAGCACAGTCACGTAATGTACGTATGCACGAAAAAATGCGCATAAAATGAATTTTAACCAAAAACCAAACGCTTATTAACAGCTCGTGTTCCGAGGAGCCGACGAAAATTGTTTATTGATTTTTGATATTATGAATACATCAATATCATAAAAACAAGAGCCAATTCAGCACTTTCATACATATATGTTATATATTCGTAAACTGTGTACTTGAAATTATAAAAATCCGCAGAGACATCGAGGGCAACAAAAAGAAATAATTTTGTTGAGCTGTGTTATCGATGAATACTCTGACCACCAGCGCCCAGAAGCATGCATTTATAGTGCAGTCGCCCAAAATATATCTGCCTTAATATTGTCTGCCGCTTTAAGATGCCTTAATAGAAGTCATACAGTCCAAACATGTTCCTGGGAATATTTTTTTAAAAATGTTTTTTTTTTTTCAAAAAAAAATTGATTGGCATAACATCTTATTCAGCAAACACAAGCAATTATAATCCTTCGGCATATCACATTTGTGGATGCAGTAACAAATACACAAATACTTACTTTACTCAGTGCATTCATTCATATCTTAATAAATACGAGTATGTGGTAAGTACATCCAAGAGCATGAAGAAATAATGACAGAGCATGCTACTCTAATGGGTAGTTTAACGTAACAGCTTTTGCATGCTTGTTTAGTTTCCTTTTATCTGCACCCAACTTATATTATCTGTAATCCCGCACAGATAAGTTTTACCATCAGTTGCTCGAAGTATTTTGCGAACTAAGTACATGACGAGCATGACAAGTGGCTTTTCGGAAAAGCGGTCATTAGGAACATTTAATAGAGTGTAAAGTGTATTCGTTAAGCAGAGAAATTAACTGTATTCATAGTTTACCCGTTAATGCCTGATATCAATTAGGTATAACAGACATTAACCCTTAACATATTTTGATAAATAGAAAGAAAGCAAAGTGACTTAAAGTTTTTATATCAGTTTATTCTTTAATTTATTTAAATTAAAGTTGAGTTGAATTTAGACAACCTACCGAACCCATCGCCATGCTTTAATGATGCAGAATGTTAGTTCAGATGATATATATTTTTTTAAATTTTCGTGGGGGCAAACACCCCCATTTATTGAACTTAATTCAAGCTATCTTAATCTAATCTCAATCTAATCTCATTTATTAGCTAGGAAGAGGGGAGAGAGGGGAGGGCGGTTAAAAAGGCGGATTTTTAGGCATGGAGTGCTGAGATTGAAATCGAAGTAAAGGATTCGGAGGGTCGCGCAGTCAATGGTACCTGAAAGGAGCCGATGGATGAAAAGAATGTCAGATACTCGTACAATTCTTCTTTCTTCCAACGTCTTCATGTTGATTAGTTTAAGGCGGCCTTGGTAAGGTGGTAAAATCAAAACGTAGGAACCGGCGTTGAATGCTCTCGATTCTAGTAATGTGGGTTTGTTGGTAAGGAGACCATACTTGGGAGGCATATTCAAAAAGGGGCCGGACAAAGGTTATGTAAAAAGATCGAGTAACGTAGGGGTTCGAGAATTCTTTTAGTATCAGTCACGAAACCGAGTGCGGAATTAGCTTTAAGGATTATCTCATCGATGTGTGCGCGAAAATGTAGCTCCTGGTCACATAATCGTGAATGACCTGATCGTGAATGACCTGATCGTGAATGACCTGAACAGTGGAGATGGGTTGATTATTGAGGAAGTAGAGACGAGGAGGAGGTTTGATTCGTTTACGTGAAAAGGTAATTGATTGGCATTTGGAAATGTTCAGCTCCAAGCAATTTTTGGAACACCAAATGGAAAAACTATTGAGATCAGATTGAATAAGGGAAGAGTCATGACTGGAGGAAATGGTCTTGAAGAACTTGGCGTCGTCCGCATATGGTAAGAACAAAAAGAAGTGGACTTAAGTGATTGTCTTGGGGGACGCCGGAGGAAGCTAAAAAGGGGTTAGAGAAGACAGATCTAAAACAAACACTGTAATAGCGATTTTCCAGGTAAGAAGATATCCACTTCAAAGAAATGGGGTCGAAGCCAATTTGAAGAGTATCAGCCTGTAGGAGATTTTATCGAAAGCTTTACTGAAATCGGTTGGAATAACGTCGACTTCTTTGCCGTTCTCTAAGGCTCAGAGGGTAGAGGACACAAATCCAACAAGGATAGTGGTTGTAGATCTGCATTTGAGGAAACCGTGTTGTCTAGGGGAGGTTAAGGACTTGCAGCGAAAACTTAGAGTTTCGTACAAAATACTCTCGAAGAGTTTGGGTATATGTGACAGTTTGGCAATGGGACGATAGTTGTTAACAACGTTCTTCGGACCTTTTTTGTGTATAGGTTTGATAAATGAGGTTTTTCATAAGCGGGGGAACTCACCTAGGGTTAGGGATAGACTGAAGATTTTCGAAAGAGGTGGAGAGTGGGTTGGGGAGCATTTTTTTAGAAATATGGCAGGTCCAGGAGTGAATTCATCATTAAGTAGATTTAATTTGTTTTCGATGACATGAGAATCGACTATGCGAGGAAGAAATGGTACAAGGGAAAAATTCGGTAAATAATCGAAGTAAGAGAGATCTGGAGCAAAGGAGTCGTTGAGTGGCGAGTTGATAGGATTCAATAGGTTGTGAGGATGTAGAAACAAATGATGTATAGTGTCGTCTGGGGTAGAGCAATCTTAATTGAAACAAAGTCGAGAAGTGGGGGGATGATATTGCAATGAGGGAAGAGTCAATCGTATTAAGGACGGCTAGTAGAACACCTCAACAAGGACAACCATCAGTGGGCCGGCTGAGTTCGTCATCACGATAAACATTAAAATTTAATGGGAACAGTTCGAGGTTCGTGATCAGCTCTACTACGTTGAAAGTGCGATATACGTTTTGAATGGTTGTATTGGCGAAGGTATCAAGGTCCTTTGACACTTTTTGGGGCGAGATATTGGCTAGCGAAATCCGTGATAAGACCTTCCTGTTGAATGGAGACCATGACGCTTGTTTTTGTTTTACCTTCATAACAAACCGAGTCCGATTTATCGTGGAGGTAAGCCAGAAAGAGACGAATGTTCTCATACGTCTTTTTATCTCTTAGTCTAAAAAGGGCGTAGCAACTTTAGTAAGTTAGTAAGTAGTAAGTTTAACTGTAGGGGGTAAAAGAGGTTCAACAAAAGATTGAGGGGTGGCAGAAGATTGGGTAAATGGGGGGGGGGGTAAATGTGGCAGTAGAGATTGAAAAGATTCGTTGCTCTGAGAGTCCTTTTTTTTGGACATATACCGAGCGAGTTGTCGTGAGCGATGTCTGAAGTGCTTCGAGGAGGGGCACGTTAACGGCAGGATGTCGAGGTGTTATATCCGACGAGAGAGAGTCGACTTTCGTTGAAATGATTTTTAGTTCGGCAGTGATGTTAAGGATGGAGTTTAGAGATGTTAGCAGATCGTCACTGAAGTCACTTAGCTTAGTTGTTATATGATATTTAACAAGTTTATAAGCGTATATCTGTAGGTTCAATACATCATAGAATTCCGTTCAAGGCTTGGTCGAGAATTTTCTTTATTAACTTTGACATTCCAGTAGATTAAATAATTGCATAACAATTATAGTAGTTTACTTAGTTGACAGCGCTGCCAATGCCACATCTTCCTTTAAATATTAAAGTTTTATATAAAATTAAAGTTTAATATTTCATTAATTAACTGAAATTCAGAATTTGTTTTTTTTTTTTTTGTTTTAGAATTAAATTTAAATACAATTTGTACTGTATTACTGAATTCATGTAAAATTTAAGTCTTAATACTCGAAATATTACATTTTCCATATGAATTAATATGCATACTAAGGTAATCAAAAGAAATAAATTAAGATTAAGAACTTTTCTCCCGGATCTGGTTATTAAAGCATTACTGGAATGTTGGTAAATTCACGTCAGGTCGTAAGTATACCTCAGCAGAGGGTTTTTGCTGCAAAGATTTTAAGTAAGGAGCTTGAATTAAATTAAATCTATTTCTGCGAATAACTCGCTTATCCGTTTCGGCTAAATAAGACCTATGCTGTACTTTTTTAATAATTTTCCCATGTCTCCTGCTCGGTTACCCAAACAAACTCTCCTACCTTTAATTCTGTCTGTTCCTTTGTTCTGTGCCGTCTATCGTAATTTAATTTATATTTGTTTCTATAAATTTCTTCCTTTTTTTCAGATTTCGGAAATCTTGTTTCTCATTGAAATTTACATACGGAATGTTGTCACGTAGTCTATTTTCAAAAAATAGCTCTGTCGGGTTAAGTCCATTAAAAAGTGGTGTATTTCGGTATATAGTGCTAAAAGGGTAGACTACGCGAACATACGAAGGCACAAGCGCCGACAATCCAGCCCCTGTCTACCAAATCCTACTTTCACCTCCACGCGATAGATTAGGTGGACCCCTTTGTAAGGTTGTTGGGGGCAGCAAACGAGAGAGGAGGGGTGTCCAAGCCTCCACCAGGGCTCAGCTCCTTCGGATGAAAAACTGTGATATCTACTGCAGAAACTGCTACAGAGAAAATAAACAACGCTTATTCGGGTGCGGATTTGTTATTCGAGGCAGACTGAGGCAAAAAGTCTAAAGTTTCCGGCATGTAAGCGGACGCCTCATAACTATCCGCATTAAGGCCAATTTCGGCAATATAATCTTACTAAGTGTCCACGCCCCCACAGAGGAGAAAGAGACTTTTATGATCTCCTAGACAGAACATATGTATGTCCAATGTCCCGGCTATGACACCAAAATCGTTCTAAAAGATTTCAATGCGAAGTTGGGTAAGGAAGCTATCTTTGAACGAGTCGTAGGAAAGCACAGCCTACATAACACCATGTCAGAAAACGGACTAAGGCTAGTAAACTTTATGGCGGGACGTAACCTCATAGTAGCTAGTACACGATTCCTACACCTCAACATCCATAAGGAGACCTGGCGGTCTCCCGATCAATCGACAACCAATCGAATTGACACATTGCGATCGGCGGCAGACACTCCTCCAGTATCCTAGATGTCCGAACCTTCTTGGAATCAACGGTAAAACCACTTCTGCAGACTGTATAACGGCTATGATAGTCAAAATGCCGCCGTTAGACAGAACCATTCACAATGGATGAAGATGAAAGAGGATCCCGTGCACCCGACCTAGACGGTGTTAAGATAGCGATATCGAAACTTAAGTCTTATAAAGCTGCTGGAGCAGACGGACTCCCCGCTGAACTATTTAAAGCAGTTGGCGATGAGCTGATTCGCAACAGGCACCAACTCATCTGCAAGATATGGTTGGAAGAAAGCATGCTCGATGAATGAAATCTTAGCATCGTCTGCCCGATCCATAAGAAAGGAGATCCCTACTGCGCTTATTTCAGAGGGAAAAGTCTCCTGAACATTGCGTACAATATCCTCTTTGCCATACTGTGTTAGCGCCTGAAACCGTTCGTGGACAATATGGTAGCTTCCTACCAGTGTGGTTTCAGGCCAGGAAAATCCACGATAGACCAAATATTTACACTACGCAGATCTTGGAGAAGATCCATGAATTTCAGATCGACACGCACCACCTCTTTGTCGACTTTAAGGCCGCATCTGACAGTGTTTATAGAGACGAGCTATACAGAACCATGTCATGTTTTAACATCACTGCTAAGCTCTTCAGACTCAGCAAGATGACTATTGCTGCTCCATTAAGGTCGGATGTGAACTTACCAAAACCTCCGATGTCAAAAAAGGATTTAGACAGGGTGACGCATTGTCATGTGATTTCTTTAACATCATACTCGTGCGTGACTCTGCGCCCAATACAAGAGGTACGATTTACTTCAAATCTACACAATTCCTTGCCTACGCAGATGACATTGACGTTATTGGACGGACAAAGCGAGACGTCAATGAGGCCTTTGTAAGCAATGAAGCTGTCATCAAAGAAAGACGCATCATCTTTCACATCTAAAGGGTGATCCAACGAAAACGCACGATGATAGTTGTAAATAAAACAAAAAGTTTTGAGAGAATTATCTTAATATTTTTAATTATGATAGAACGATCTATGACAATTATGTGCGAAACAAAATATCGGCCAAATGCTCGCCACGGCTTCGGTAGCATACCTCTGTCCGACGGCACATATTTTCAATGACTCTGAGACATAATTGAGGTTCAATGTCGTTAATGTGCCGTATTATCTCATCCTAAAGCTCTTGAATTGTTCTTGGCTTATTGACGTACACTTTTTCTTTTAAATATCCCCAAAGAAAGAAGTCCAACGGTGTCAAATCACGTGATCGTGGCGGCCAATTAACATAGCCACGACGTGAGATAACACGGCCATTGAATTTCTCGCGCAAAAGAGCCATTGTTTCGTTGGCTGTGTGGCAAGTGGCACCATCCTGTTGGAAACACATATCGTCTAGGTCCATATCCTCAATTTCTGGCCACAAGAAGTCCGTTATCATCTCGCGATAGCGAACACCATTCACGGTAACAGCTTGGCCGACCTCATTTTCGAAGAAGTACGGCCCGATGACGCCGCCAGCTCATAAACCGCACCAAACAGTCACTCTTTGTGGATGCATCGGCTTTTCAACAATCACTCGTGGATTCTCATTTGCCCAAATGCGGCAATTCTGCTTGTTAACGAATCCACTGAGGTGGAAGTGTGCCTTGTCGCTGAAGATGATTTTCTTTGTAAAGTCACCATTCACTTCTGTCTGTTCAACCAACCATTCGGCGGATTGACGATGATTGAAATAGTCAGTAGGCTTCAGCTCTTGAGTCAATTGAACCTTGTAAGCGTGTAAATTCAAATCTTTATTCAAAATTCGCATCAGCGATGTTCCTGAGATGTTCAATTGTTGGGCACGAGACGAGTCGAGGTTGACAGCTCCCCTGCCACACTATCGCGAACAACAGCAATGTTTTCTGCAGAACGAACTGGGCGAGTATGCACAGGTGTTTTCACATTTCCTACAGACCCGGTTTGCTCCCGCCGGAGGGCCGGGTTTGGGGTGCACATCAATTGTGCCCTGAATACTCCTCTGGCGGATAACAATATAGCAGAACTATATATAGTTCATTGATCATTGTGGCTCACATTTAGCTATTTTGCTGTTTGGCTTTTGCTATTCAGCTATTTAGCTAAATTTCCGTTCTTCCTATCATTTCTGAGGCTCTCAGTTGGGGTGTAGGGTAACCCAACTGGGAGTAACGGCTCAACCGGAGGCCTAATTCTGGTACCGTGGGAGACAGGGGCCCCCGAGACATATTAATGTCAGTAAAATGACAGTCCCGGCCTTGCGGTAATCCCTTGTGGTAATCCCTCTTGTGGGAGTGTCGTGGGGAATATGCGGGAAGTTGCTTGCAACAGAAATATAAGCTGAGTTGCTTGCAACAGGGCGCAGAGACCCTTAGATCGGTATGAGGTTTAGATAGGCCTCGCCCCTCACCAAGAGGGAAGTCATGGTCCTACACATGGCTTCGAAATGGTACTTAGTAGCAAATAAGGACGTTGGTTGTCGTCCCATAAACCAACCCCTTGTGGGAAGACCCACCGTGAAATTAAACCGACAAGGCAGGTGTCCACGGAAAACAAACAGAGACAGACCCGGTTTGCTGAAATTTGCGCACAATTCTATCGATTGTGGACACATTTGGTCGATTATGCTGACCAAAAAAATCACGAAGTGCACGAAATGCATTTTGATTTGAACGTTCATTTTCGTAAAAGGCTTCAACAATCTTAACGCGCTGCTCAATTGTGTACCTCTCCATGGTTGAATTTGTCAAACACTGAAACAAATAAATGTCAAATTAAGTTGGGCAAAAAAACTTGTCGTTAAGGTGTGACTCACAATTAATTTCGTGATAAGGTTGGACCACCCTTTATTTGGAAACTCAAGTTTGAATTTAAAAATGTCTGTTGCGGGATTCCACTGAATCCCCAAGGCTTTTATTGAGTTTCCCTTGTCGAACGACAGAGGGACCTGCACTTCCCGGCCTTCCTTGGGCACCGATGCTAGCAATTTCTCACTATTACTTGCCCATTTACGTAGATGTAAGCCTCCACTTCTAAGCATTGTGGTGAGTTGATATTGCATCTCGATGGCTTCTTCTTCGGAATCTACGCCATGTAAGGCATCATCCACGTAGAAAATTTTTATCGCTATTTGGGACGCGATAGGGTGGTTATCTTTATAGTCTATTGCCCACTGTTGTGGGCAGTATGGAGCAGCTGCAGTTCGAAAAGTGACATTGCTCAAACGATAGGTCTTAATCTCTTCATGTGATTTATCTTTCTATAATATTAATTAGTACTTAGCAGTACTTAGTACTGAGACCCAAATTTGTGCGTACATTTTGGAAATGTCTGCTGCAAAGACAAACTGATGTCTTCGGAACCGAGCGATATGGTTGATTATATTGTCCTGCAGGCGTGGACCGATAAACGGATGATGGTTTAATGAAGTTCCGTTTGATGTTTCTTATGAAGCGTCAAACACAATGCGTAGCTCATAATGGTCGTACTTGCTTCCTTCATGACCGCATGAAGTGGAATGTCGGTGAAAATCGGTAGTGGGCTGTTCCTCACTCACTTCAGATATGTACCTAAGCTCTCGGTATTCTTCAATTACACATTTATATTCTTCATGGAACATGGAATTCAATATAAACCTTCGCTCCAGCTGCAGACATCGTTCCAGGGCGCAGTTGTAAGAAGACCCTAGATCCGGAGGGGTTTCTTTCTTAAATGGGAGCTTAACACTATACTTCCCATTAGGTAGTCTTTGGTGAGTCTGAGCAAAGTGCATTTCATACTGTTCTTCATCCGTTGATCGCAACTTCTGCCTTGGAATTTCTTTAAATTCCCAAAAGTTCGTTTTTCTCTAGTCCTAAGGATTCTGTTACAATGTGTAAGGAATTGATGGATATATGAGTTCGTGAACCAAGGCATCCCGACAGTACGCAGCCAAACTCTGTCTTTGGGCAATAGGAGTGCCTTTTTCACCTCGGGCTACCCCGTCGAGAAGAATCGATGAGTAAGTGTCACTACCCAACCGAATATTTATTCTACCGGCTTTGTTAAAGGTTGGGTCTACGAGTTCTTGATTTTTTATGTAACTCCAGTTGGTAGTACTAATGTTTCGACGAGGGAGAAGGGCCGTTCGTTTTGGCAACACTATTGCATTTAAATGCAATTTTAAGCTTGGGTTTGTAGTTGAGCAGAGCGTGAGTGAGGCCTTATGCTTGAATGCGCATGTCTTTGACTCTACCACCCCTTGAATATTCACCGAACACCTTTCTCTTTTAAGGTGTAGCAGTTCTGTTTGCCCTATTTTCTTGTAACTTTTACAAACTACGAGTATATTTGTAGCTGAACACCTATCGTAATCATGGCGCTCATACCCCCATGCATGCACTTTTGAGTTTTATTTCGTCTATTTCTATCCTGAACTGCTTGGTTGTTATTTTTTTATTTATTTATTCTCGAAACTTCTACTTCACTGCCGCAGGCAAAATTAATGAAAGAACTTTCTTCTGCCGGTTTAATTCATCTAACTGTCTCAATGATGTTACAGCCTTCTCTACAGTGAGACTGGATTCTAATTGTAACCTATCGCTTCATCTTTTATTCCTACTATAAGTGTCCCCATTCGCAAGGTTTTGAGAGAGCATGCAATGCAGTGATGAATTCTTTGCCTGTCTCATTGCCTTGCTTTCTTTTAAAAAATCTTGTGCGCTCATAAATAATATTTCTTTTTAGAATCAAATGTCCCTCAAATTTCCTCCAGCCATCATTTCTAGAACTAGCCAACAAAATTGGTGTTCAATTCCCTTGCTGCTTCTTATCATCTTCTTTCGTATAATACTCAGGGGCGGACTAAGGCCTAGGCAACCTAGGCACGTGCCTAGGGCCCGTAATTTTTGGGGCCCGAAAAATATTGTAGGTTTTTAATTTTTTAATTTAAATAATTAATTTTTTTTTTATTTAACTGAAAAACATGATATTCATAATTATTTCTGAAACGTATCCAAATTATGCCGAATCGTGCTTATGCATCCACGCCCGTGAGTGTCGATGTGTGTAAATTCGATCGAGCCTCGCGCCTATCGAGCCTTTACTATGCACGTGTTTAAAAAGTCAAACGTAGCTATTAAAAATCAGTGTCTCCTGAACATATGCAACGAAGAGTAAAAACAAATCACAAGAAAGTTAACTATTGCCTCCTTCTTCAGAACAATTAATAGCGGGGAAAAAGTTAAAAGAGATTGGTTGGCTTATACTGAAACCAACAACTTATTGTACTGTTACGTCTGTAAATTATGTTCCAAGCAAACAACGCTAATGACAAAGGGACGAATGATTGGAAAAATGACATAAAAAAATTGTCAGAGCATGAAAACTCCAGTGACCACATTAACGCCATTTTAAGTTTTATAACATGACTAAAATTACCGGACGCATTGACACTGAACTGGAAAAACAAATTATAAATGAAAAAAAAAAAATATTAGAGGGAAGTACTTAAACGTGTGGTAGCGACAATCAAATTTATTTCTTCATACTCTTCAGCGTTTCGTGGTAAAAATGAAGTGTTTTTTAGTGAAAATAATGGTAATTATATAGGTGCTTTGGAATATTTATCCGATTTCGATTTTTGCAAAAATATGCAAACTGCGGCACCGGTACTATAAACTGTGAGTGTGGTATGATAAGTACTTAACCTCACCGCCAGATGGCGCCAGTATCGCGTGTGGAAGCGGGATTGTCCGCGGATTTTAGAAAAATAGAAAAAGAGCAATATCCGTCGGTGATTCGATTCTTGTTTTTGGAAGGGAAATCGCGCAGCGAAATCAAGAGCGTTTGGATGCTGTGTACGGTGACTCTTCTCCTTCGGTGGCGACCATCAAAAATTGGGTCAACGAGTTTCAACGTGGTCGTACGTCGGTTTTTGATGAGCTACGTCCCGGGTCATGAGGTGCCCCGAAAACGGCTACCACGGGATAACGTGACAAAAATCCACGATCTCGTATTGGCGGACCGCCGATTGAAGGTGCGCGAGGTAGCTGGGACAGTAGGCATCTCAAACGATCGCATGAAATTTTGGGCATGAGAAAGCTGTCGGCGCGATGGGTGCGTTTGCTCACTCCGGACAACAAGCGCAACCGTGAGACCACTTCAGAGCAGTGTTTGACGCTGTTTAAGCGCAATCCGAAGGAGTTTCTGCATCGTTTCGTGACAGTCGACGAAACATGGATCCACTGGTACACACCAGAGACCAAGGAACAGTCGAAACAGTGGACTTCATTGATAGGTTTAGTTAGGTTTAATTAGTTTAAGGTAGGATTAAGTTTTATATAAAATATTTAAAAAAAAAATTATCATATGCTAAGTTTTTTAATAAAAAAAAAAGTTTTCTTAGCTTAAGTTACGAGTAGTTATAATGTTAATAGTAAATTTATGTAGTCGTCGAAAGACATAAATATGTTTCAATTGTGCTGTTTGTTTTAGAGTGCCCATCTTACTCACCCTAGATAGTTACATTTGTTAAGATAGTTAAGCCAGTTTTAAGCATTTTTGACTAGGGTAGGATAGATATAAGATAATATGAAATAAAAATGAATTTAAAACTAAAAAACAGTGGACTTCACCCGGCGAACGTGCTCCGAAGAAGGCGAAGACTGTCCCATCGGCCGGAAAGGTGATGGCCACCGTTTACTGGGATTCACAAGGTGTGATCCACATCCACTACCTGGAGAAGGGCAAAACGTTCATAGTCAAATTATTAGGCCGATTCGATGCCGAATTGAAGAAAAAACGGCCCCACTTGGCGAAGAAAAAAGTGCTCTTCCACCGTGATAATGCACCGGCTCACAACTCCGCCCTCGCCACAGCCAAATTGTTCGAAATGGGTTACGAACTGCTGCCCTATGCACCGTATTCTCCAGATTTGGCCCCGTGCGACTTCTTTTTGTTTCCAAACTTGAAAAAGTCACTCGCCGGGCAGAAATTTCAGTCGAATGAAGAGGTTATCGCCGCCACGGAGGCCTACTTTGCAGACCTCGAGAAAACGTATTTTTCCGACCGGTTAAAGAAGTTGGAGCATCGCTGGGTCAAGTGCATCGAGCTAAAAGGAGACTATATTGAAAAATAAATCGCCATTTCTCCAAATTTTTTTTTTTTCTTTTGTATGCTAAGTACTTATCGGACCACCCTCGTATTTGTCCTCTACAATATGTGATGATTTTTTTCCTATTATATCGAAAGATTTACAACTCACAATAGTGAACGAAATAAAAGAGGCCAAAGTTTACTCTCTAATTATTGATTCAACACCTGATATATCTTACGTAGATCAGCTGGCCGTCATTATTCGCTATGTTCTTCCAAGTGGTATAAAAGAAAGATTTTTGAAATTTCTACCTATATTTTCTCATACTGGTGAAAACTTGGAGAGAGTTATTTTAGAATTTTGAAATAATATAGATTTAGATTTTGAGTATGTACTATTGCTTACTATATGGGAAAAGATAGAGAGAATAGATGTTTCGAACAAGACTCTTGAACAAAAAGACGAATCCCTAAATAAAGCAGTTTTAATATATGATTCATTGATAGATTTCATACAAACTGTTAGAGATAATTTCGATAATTTAGAAAAAGAAGCAGAAAATGTTTAAGATATTGCATATACTAATGATAAAAAACGGCAGAAAATACGAAAACTATTTCATGATGAAATTCCAGAACATGAAATAAGATTTAGTGGCAAAGAACATTTTAAAGTTAATATTTTTTTTTGTTGTATGTGATTCTTTAATTAGCAACATTAAAAAAAAATCTGAGGGATATTAAACTATTAACAATAAATTCAAAACAATTTTTCATGATAGTGATGTTAGTGACTTTTCAATAGAGGAATTAAAATGTTATGAACAAAATTTAACCCAGCAAAACTGAAAAATTAAATATTACAGTTTAGAATATGTATTTATTTATTTATTGTGGCAGTAATTATACAATTAATAAAATGCAATATTCGTTTTGCAGAGATTTGGTTTCCATTACCTTACATCTAAAATATTTATACAATTACTTACATAATATATCACAGAAATGCTTTCAGCTTAATTTAAGTTTAATTTGAGATTTTTAAGTTAAGAAAATATTGCTTCGCCTGTATTCATGTTGTCATTTATTGCAATATTATTGCAACATTCCCTAATTGTAACATAATTCTGAAGATTTAATATTTAATAATAATAAAATTTAACCAAATTATCTAGAAAAAGAGTTTTTTTATTAAATAACTCTATTAATTATGACAACTAATTGACGAGTTTGCAGAATTAAAAGAGAGAAAAAAGGCAATATAACTAATAAATCTGGGTATATTTGTTTAAGTATTATTGTTTGTTTTAATAAATTATTTTTTTTTAATTTTTGTACATGTATATTGTTTTTTCCCTTTTTTTCTTGGAATCCGATAATTAAATAGAACTACATACTATATGCTTTAAAACCAAACTACCAAACGCAAAGTATGTGTCATGACTGAAAAATAGGTCCGAAATTACAATGTTGCCTAGGGCCCGCTTTAGCCTTAGTCCGCCGCTTATAATACTCGATAAAATTTTTAATTTATTTTGGTATTATTACAAACTAGTAAGCCACTTTGTCAATGGGAAATTTATGACAGTTTAGTTTCTATGGTATAATCCCTCGAAACAGATGGAAGTATGCGATAATGTCACACACATCAATGTATTCTCAAAGTTGAAACAACAAAAATGTTGTGCTGTTGAGGGGTGGAGAAAACAGAAATTCAATCAAAAACATTAATGTGAAATGGGAGCCAAGTTCAATATTATGATATATTATTGTTATGTTAATATTATGATATATCCAGTTTAAATCACTCCAGCATTAAGTTTTTGCTAAATTTTATTACATAGTGCACCACTTCAGACAAATACCTTTCCAACGGTGTATCGCCACATATGTATATGTGATCACAATAAAATGTTTATTGAAGCGAAAAAAAGGTATTTGGTACGCGAAATTAAAATAAAAAAAAACTTTTTCTTATTGCCCTAAATCTTACTGCTATTGGCGAAAGTCGTTCTACAATAAGAGAAATGTTTTATAAAGTAAATTGTTCACTGATGAAAGCAAATTTAATTTATGCTCATCAGACGGTAATCCATACGTTTGGAGGAAATCGAACGAAGAGTTTCATTCTAGAAATTTGCGGATGACCCTAAAACATGGAGGTGGGTCTGTGATGGATTTGGGTGCCTTCTCGGCTGTTGGTCCAGGCACTCTCCAATTTATTTACCCGAATATGGACCAACACTTATATTGGTATATATATATATTTTATAACAAATTATTCCACATTGCAAGACAAAGCTCCCGCTTGGGGACAATTGGCGGTCTTATCAAAACAACGATCCCAAACACAGGGCATTAAAAGTTCATGCTTGGCTTTTGTACAATTGTCCCCATGTTATTCAAACTCCACCTTAAAGTCCGGATATCAGTGCTATAGAGAACCATCTAAAAAAATTGATAAAACTCAATTTTCAAATAAAAATGAGCTTAAGAGAGTGTTATTAGTGGCATAAAATATGAGCATATTATATATTGCAAACGATTGGTCCAGTCGATGCCGTCATGTATAAAAATGTATAAAAATAAAGGACTTCACACAAAATATGAACTGAAAAGGGAAAAGCCTGAATATATATGAAATGTTAAAATAAAAGAAAATGAGCGAGTTTTGGAAGTTAGGGTTTTGTTAACTTTTGCTTCTGTTAATGGATTTTTGTTTTGTTTTCTTATTTGGATAAAAAATTGAATTCGTGAAAAATAATATTTAATGCTTTTTTTCATTTACTGCTTTATTTCAGAGATTTTTACTTTTGAACTTTTTTTTCTAAGTGAGCGAGTTTGGCTTGGAGCCACTGTATATATTTCTTCTTGTCAGAATGTTCGCTGCCATAATGTTAAAGACTTAGTCGAGAATGTTCTTTATTAACTTTGACATTCTAGTAGGATAAATAATTGTATAAGAATTATGTTAGTTTACTTAGTTGAAGGTGCTGTATATTGGCAGACAAATACATAATAAGCATAACGTCAACAATAAACATAATAAAAGTCTAATTTAACAACCATAGAAAAAAAGTAGAAGATGCCAAAAAATGTTTTTGATAGAGTATACAAATTTACAACTGCACCATTAACATGATCTGATTAAAATAAATGTCAAATGTGCAAACTCCATGACTTTTTATAAGAATGAGTTAAAACTGTTTTTACAAAAAGTGGTAGCTAACTGAATATAAATAGGAATGCAAACAATGAGTTTGGAATGCTAAATGCAAGTTTACCAGATGTACTCGTATATTACTTACACGTAGGCTGTGAAACTGAGAGGGTAAATTAATAGCCATATACAATGGGACGCAAAAATATGTTTCCCTACTTTTTAATAGATCTAATATCTGCCATTCTTAGGCGACATATACGTTAATCGATGCGACATGGGACGCGTAAGCTTTTGGCATTCTTCTATAGTAAACTGAGGCCATAACTCCCTGATGCAGGTTTTTAGCTCGTTTATGTTTCTTGGCTCCATCTCTGCTATCTTTATTTTCAATAAAGCCCATAAGTTCTCTATTGGGGAGAGATCAAAGCTTTGCGGCGAAGCCTCCAATAAGGTGTTTGTCTTCAGGAATTACCACTTCTCGCAGCAAATAGAGCTAGGCAGAAGTGTTAACTTTTCCCTCCAGAATAATGATTTTGCCCACGCTATTATAGGAAGAACAATCCCCATACAGATTCATCCGTCCAGAGGACCTTATTCCAAAAATCATTGTCTTTTAGGACATGCTACTGATTGAATTGTAATCTTTTTTTTTTGCAGATAGTAATGAATTGTTTGAAAAGATGTTGATCTTCTTATCAAGCATTTTGGTGGCGGACTTTCTAACCTTTTTGTTTGCGGAAATCCGTCCTTCTTCTTTTCCTTTTTTCCGGCGTCTTTATGGTCAGAAGTGTAGGACCATAACCTTCCCACTTAACTGCATTCCTACTGGTCCGCTTGTGGGGTCCGCCGGTTTGACCTCAGAAAGTAGCGGCAGGCTTCCCGGTTTGGGATTACTTCATTTCTGAGGCCAATCAAATGCTGGTGTTTTTGAATTTGTTTGCACCAATTGTTTTTCGGCTTGCCTTTTTTGCGTGTCGAAATTGGAACGTTGATTGATAACGCTTTTTGGACGGGGTTCAAAGGATCTCTCCTTTGAACATGGCAATACCAACTGAGTCGGTCGCGCTCTATCTTTCTTGTGATGGTTACTTTTACGTGGAGGCTTCCTCGGATCTTTGAACTTCTAATTCTGTCACTCTTTGTTATTCCCGCTGTCATGCGAAGCATCTTCATCTCAGCTGCCGTTAATTTGCTCTCATACTTTTTGTGCATTGTCCAGCATTGTGAACCGTATGTGAGCGCCGGACGTACAACTGAAGTGTAGAGCCTTCCTTTGAGCTTAGGGAGCATTTTTCGATCACAGAAGATGGCGGAGTTTTCCCGCCACTTCATCCACCCTACACTTACGCGATGTTTGATGTCGTCATCACAAGTTGCTTCTCTATTAATCATAGATCCCAGATATTTAAACTTTTCACACTTGGGAAGCACTCTTCCATTCAAGTAAATGTCTGGAATAGGCTGATGAGGGTCAGAGAACGGGCAGCACAGATACTCTGTCTTCTTTGAACTAATACGATACCCGTGTCCCTCAAAAATGTCCACCCACACATCAAGTGCTCGTTGTAGGGACGCCTGATCATCACTTATAATGGCCCCATCGTCAGCAAAGAATAGCTGGTGCACATTGGGGTCCGTCACTTTTCCTTCAAGCAAGCAATCAAGGACTGCTATAAAAAGCAGTGGACTGATGACGCTCCCTTGGTGTACACCGACTTTGATTGCGAACTCTTCGGTGACTCCTGCAGTGCATCTTACTCTTGTCGTTGCTCTTTCGTACATGTCCATAATCACTCGCACGTAGGTTTCTGGAACTCCTTTTTGTCTTAGCGCTACCCATAAAAGATCTCTTGGTTGTCGGTCAAAGGCCTTCTCGAAATCAACCAACACCATATGGAAGTCCTTTGAAGAATCACGATGCTTTTCCATCATGATCCTTATACTTTGGATTGCATCTGTCGTTGATTTACCCGAGACAAACCCGCACTGGTCATCTGATAGTCGTATTATTTTTCACAGTCGGCTATCTAATACCCGTTCAACGATCTTCATGGTGTGCGACATCAGCTTGACAGAACGGTAGTTATCACAATTTCGCGTATCACCCTTTCGTTTGTGCAAAGGAAGAAGATAGCTTTCCCTCCATTGATTCGAAATAGTGTTGCCTCTCATAAGTTTGGAGATAAGAACCAAGAGCCATCTAGACCGGATGTCTCCCATCTTTTTTGCAGAAATCAGAAGGTATCCCGTCCGGCCCAACAGCTTTTCTTTTCTTGGAGTTTTTTACCGCGTACCGAACTTCTTCGACTGTGATGTCGGATATTTCGGCATGATTCGGGGCGGCTCTTGGAAAGTACACTCAGGGAAACTGTTCGTTCATAAGTTCCTCGCAATACTGTCGCCATCTGTGGAGAATTTTTTCGTCTTCCACAAGGAGTTGACCTTCAGCATTGTTAATAAACTTTGGGAAACGAATCTCCTGAGCATTTCTTCTTCTCTGGGCGGCTATCTTAAAGATATTTGCTCCTTTGTTCAAATTGCTTTGTCGAAGTTCCTGGGTAGCCTGGTTTCTGTCAGACGCGGAAGACGATATTTCTTCCAACTCCTGATAGAGGCCTTCCATGCTTTTCGCTTTGAATTCGGCGCACCTTTTCTTCGCGATACTTTTCCAATATCTATATACTGTTTGCGGAAATTCGTCCATCTTCTTCAAAGGCAGTAACCTCTTTATTTCTTGCCGTATGGGATTTCTTCAAAACCTTGGCTATATTTCCGTTAGAATAGCCTTCATTGGGCATATTAACAATAGCTTTTTGTTCCGCAGCCATAATGAAGCCATTTTCAACACTTTTACAAAACAAAAACCTCAAACATTGAGAACAAGGCTTTTTACTATTATGAATCAAACTGAAATCAAAATTATATGTTAAAACATTCTTACCGAAAAATGATTTAAACAAATAATGAAATAAAATAAAATGCAAAACTGCAAAATAAAGTAAACTAACGGTCAAATTTTTGGACTCTAAATTAGTGGAAATCTATTTTTGCACTGCTTTAACTAATAACTTAACTTGAAATGACGCTTGCACATCGAAATTTCATAGTATATCCTCAGTTAAGAGTTTTCATATTTTCATTCCATAAAAATATGTTACAGCAAGAGAAGCCCTAGAATTTGCAAGGACAGCTAGTTTTTTTTGAATATTCTATGAAAACTTATTTTTACTGCCTATTGTATATAAGTGAATACATTGCCACTTTGAAAAAATCTCTTCGGGCCTTGAAAACGTAGATGTGCCTTATAAAAGGTTACCCAGACCTCTGATAAAACGTCAAACCTGAGTGAAGCGAATTTTACTACCAATTATTCGAATTATTGAGCAGTAAAGGAGCGAGCAAACAGCAAAGAAGTTGATCGTGCTTAACATGGCAAACACCATCTTCGATCTCTCTCCCTGCTCAATCCAAGCAGACACAGAGCCTCTACGCGGCCTCACCTGGTTAGCTGACCTGGCATTCGCCCGATAGTGAACCTGGCACTTCAGATTGGGAGTTGTGCTTAGGCTTGACATGTCTATCATGGAAAACAAAGATTATTACGAAGTAATAACAAGCCTCGAATACGGACGGATACAATGTTGACCACCCACATAAACGAAACGATCTGCGAATCTGCACTTGGAATGTGCGGTCTCTTAACAGACCAGGTGCAGAAAGCCAACTGGAAAAAACCCTCGACTGCAACAAAGCAGATATAACCGCAGGTACGAACAAGGATATCAAGTATGCTACGGAGTGGAGCACGACAATAAGAGTTTGACGTCAGAAAGCTACAATCGCAGGAGAGTCTGGTGACACCGGAACAATCCAGAGAACAAAAGTGGAAGCATTTCCAGCGCGCCATCAAAGGCTTCAAACCGCCACCAGATAGAAACCCCTGATTTGATGAGCAACGCAAACAAGTCCATGTAGCCGGACGAGAGCCGTTCGTGAACTATACGAACAGAAAAAGAGAGAGGAACACACGCTTTTAAGGGAAAAAAAAGAGAGCACAAAAAGCATGTCTGTCATGATGATGACTGTCATGGGACTTCTTCAACATCGCGCTTGAAAATATCATACGAGACTCACTGGCCAACACAAGGGGTACGATCTATTTCAAGTCTGCCCAGGCCAGCACAGCGAGACGCCAATGAAGTGTTCAAAAGCATTAAGGCAGAAGCGGATAAATAGGTCTTTCCGTTAACGAGGGTAAAAACAAACATATGCTGTCATCCAAAAATGACGCACAGCACCGACGTCTTGGCCAGAACGTCACAATTGACGGCTACAAATTTGAAGTCAAGGACTTCGTCTACCTTGGCTCACTAGTGACCAACGACAACAACACCAGCGGCGAGATCAAAAGCAGGACTACTCTTACCAACCGTTGCTTCTTTGGGCTCAAGAGGCAATTGAGAAGTTTGAGAAGTAGAGCCCTCTCTCGAAAAACCAAGGTAGCACTATATAAATCACTGATCAGCCCGGTCCTCCTTTACGGCGCAGAGGCTTGGACCTTAACGAAAACGGTTGAATGCCCTTGGTCGCTTCGAGAGGAAAATTCTGCGTTCAATTTCCGGTCCCGTTTATGTAATCGGAGATTGAAGGAGAGGCTACAACGACGAACTCTACGGGCTGTACAGCGGCATCGGCCTAGTATTACCTCTCCGGATCCAACATCTTCTAAGCCACGTAGAGCAAACGGACAGCACAGCTCCGCCCCGAAGAGTCTTGAAGTCCAACCCTGAGGGACGACGCAGCAGAGGACGACCGACACAAACGATCTGCACGAACTCTATAAAAATCTCACCTTCGTGGATGTTTCCGAATATTTTTTTATGACATTTGTGATATGAAGTCGAGCGTTGTCGTGCAAAAAAATAACTTTGTCTTGTCTTTGTTCACATTTCGGCCATTTGTCTCGTAATGCATGGTTCAAACCAATCAGTTGCAGCCTATACCGATCACCCATAATGAAATCGCTAAGTTGTGGCAGCTCATAGTACACAATAGCCGTTTGGTGTTGATGTTAATATTGATGGTAACGACTCACCAAGTTTTGTGAAATACTTTCTTTTTTTCCTTGAAATCTTGGGTTCAAAATTTGACATATTTACAATTATAAACAAGGTTTTTTATGAAACTCAAATATAAACTAAATGATATTGACAGATGTATGAAACATGTATAACAGTCAAAGCGGTTAAACTTGAAATGTTGAATGACTTTATCTTGAATTTCATACTAATATTTAACATACGGTGCTCCACAAAAGTCTGCGTACGGTGAAGTAATGTGAAAAAAAATGCTTTTACTGCCAAACCATAGGTGCTAATTTAGAAGATTAAATGGTTTAGAAAGGATGATCCGCACCCACGATATCAGTAATAGAGAGCAGCTAAAAGAAGCTTTGTTATTTGAATGGAATAACATAAGCACTTCTTTCACAGAAAATTTGGTAGCATCAATACAAAACCGTCTCAAGGAAATAATAAGGATTAAAGGATATCCCACTACATATTAACATTGAAAGTAATAGGATATAATGATATTTTGTTCATTTTTTTTTTCGTTTTTTCCATTTCTTTTACAGCCGTATGCAAACTTTTGTAGACTGAATTTTCTTAAATTGAATACCTTATGCATTGTTTTATTATACCCAAAGAAAGAAATTTTCACCTGATTTGTCAGTAAAAGCGTATTTTTTCCAAATTCCTTCAGCATACGCAAACTCTTGTGGAGCACTGTATGCGAAGTGAACCGGAGCCACAAGTCCTCCGAACTCTTGGCAACAAAAAATTAAATTCTGTCTGAGGAGTTCAAGAATGAAGCACCTACGGTTCCAGCCTTCCCTGATGGATCTGAGAATGAAGCGAAGCTGATCGTCCCTAGCCAATTCACAGAACGAATCACGAACAAGCGAATTCAAAATTTGGTCGCTGTGGGGCTCTCCCGTAATCTTAACAAGACCCTACCAACTGCTAGGGAAATCACCATGTTTCTGCGACTATGTCGAACTCCAGCTGAAATGGCAATGAAAGATGAGAAAACCAATGATTTGTTACACCACCGTGCCCTGTATTCCCACCCGGGGGAAAACTAAACACTGTTGGTAATAAAGAGCTAATGCCAGTACCAGACGGTAAAAGCACTCCAACCAACACCCAACCAGGCGTTGACCATGACCCTCGTCCATCATCCTAACGTCATTCGCCTGCAGAATCAACCCCAACCATTGTGGGAATACCAACAGAAGCGAAACTGTTAGATGGACACATAGATGACAAGATGTACAACTTTATCATTGACTCTGGCGCCAAATTACCCATCTTGAGCAGTGTCTCCCATACCAATGAGAGGCACCACAAAACAATGTCTCCCTCATCAATCAAAGGCACACCAAAACAACTATGAGGAATCGCTAGAGAAAATTTGTGTATGAGGGATTAAGCCGAAGTGCATCATACAAGTCGCCTGCTAATATATGATTACTGCCTACCTACCGCATATACAGACGAACCTCCTATAACACTGTATTCCACAACACGGTTCCACTTTAAAACGGAAAAAATTGACTTACCCTGCCCTATGTAGTGTACATATTTTGTTTTTTTCCTGTTTAAGTTGAGTTCATTTTTATTTTGTGTACTTCGAGAATAGCAATTAGAAATATTTTCTTATTCTTCAATTGAAATTTATTAATGTTGTACAAATTAGTTTGGCCCGTTTTCAAAAGATGGTTCTGGCTGTTATAAATATTTCATAGTGACAGCTTGTCTATGTGGTTTGAGAGAGGTTGGATATCTGCCAATAACAATTTATATCAATTTGAGTTCGATGGATACGCTGTTTACTGACGGGAACAAGTGGGTGTTGTGAACTATGAGCTGCTACAATATACATTGTACTCTAACTAACATTGTACTTTCCAACTAATAGATTTAATAATCCGTATCTCGCATTGTATATGTCCTATCGCACGTACATACACTAAATGCCATTAGAAAGATTTTATGATAGTTTTGTGATTGGTTAATATTGTTTGAGTGCATGTCAAAAATGGACGCTAATGGACAAAATTGTATTAAATTGAGAAACAATTAAAGCTTAGAAACTTTTTTTTTATAAAAATTTATCAACAAATCCGGGTTTTTTTTATATTATAGAAAACCATCAACATGTATGTAGCTATCTCGGAGGGAGCACGTGCCGTAACTGTTTCAAATCATGGTAGTGCAACAAGTACCTCTCCGCGGTGGTCACCGTTAACAACCAATTCATAACTGTCATGTCTCTGATGAATAGTTGGCTAAATCTAGTTGGGCGAGGAGAAAGCTAACTCCTTAAAACCCCTAATCTTAGGTGGAAGAGCATATATTTTTTTTTTCTGGTAGCATTCGATATTTTATACAAAGTGAGTTCAAATATTGTTGTATGCCACTTCACAAGGAAGAATCCAATAAGATGGGGTGGGGTGATTAAACAAAAATAGAAAGAGAATTTTCAGCAATTTAATTCATTTGACATGATATCAGTTAGTTATTTCTACATATAGGATGCAAAAATTTTGTAATCAATGTACTAACGTCAAAGGTAGAACAACGGGTAGATCAAAGCATTATAAGTAAGAGAGTCTAGGCTATAATAATCTTGAGAGAACAGCAAGTGAACACGTCGGATTTCTTCCGGGAGGACATTAAATAAACGATTATATACAATTGAATGAAAATGTCTTCTGTGCGGTGGTTCGATAGTTTGGCACTTGTAGCAGATTAAGCGAGTTATTACGAAGGTTATGATTTGAGATTATTCGAAACTTTCGGTTACCAGACTTCATAAAAAAGGCTTTTAGCACCTTAAAACAGTATAAGTGACGAACAGGACAAATACCTAATTGACAAAACAAAGGAAAACCAGGATGCCTATCAAGTTTGCGACAAATTTTTCGGACAACATTCTTTTGCAGAACTAGCGATGACTGAACTTTGTTCTGATAGCCTCCTCCCCACCAATTTATACCATATTGAAGCTTTGAAGTAAAAAGTCCATAATAAATTGTGGCTAGGAGCTTATTGAAAATATATTACGATGCCGAAGGATGGATGGCTAGTAGTCCCATTTCAATAAATGCCCATCCGGAGCCCTGGTTCGAATGACTTACGGACTGCTGGGAACAGCATTTCTGAACTACAAACAAAAATCGGCGGGGACAGCCCTAAGAGCCCCAACAACAAATAGGCTGAAGTAGCCTTGTGTCGCAGTAAGTCGAAAAACGTAGAGCTGCCCGGTACCTCCGCTCAAGACACTGCCAACTTAGTCATACAAAACAAAATGAACAAATTAAAAGGCCTGCCTACCTCATATTATAAAAGGCACTCATACTAAAGTGAAGGCACTGAAACCGATAACGAGAGCTGCAACACGTAGATCAGAGGAGAAGACGCCTTCAGAAACAAAAAAAGACATTGCACCAACAAGTCGGTCTCAACAGTGTATAGGTATCAAAATGGCTGTTCTAGCAAAGGACTACTCTAACACTAATCTCACTACAGCACAAATGGTGACGCTACAAGAGGCCATTATTGAGAAAATCCTGGGGCAAAAGGACAGCATCAATTTTCGAGCTGGACATTGAATGCAGGGATCATTACCCTGAATTGTATGACAGAGAGTACGGTGAAAATCACCACATCGCTGCTGAAGCCATAGGAAGGAGCCGAGCTGTAGGCTACAAAGGAGGAATGTATTCCTCAACCCTGTACCCTAGTCAGCTACTTTTCTAAAGCCGCCGGCTCAGCCACCAATTAAATACTTGACCTCATACAATCTCAGAACACTGGCTTAAAGGCAGATTCGAGGAGTACGCTTAATCTGGGGCTGATTTAAGAACACTGGATCAACAAAAACAAAATATCAGGATTAAGCATTAAAAACTGTAAGTTAATAAATGATAAATCGAAAGTCACACCCAGTGCTGCCATATAATAAGCAATAATATTAAATTTCTTACTATTTGAGAACTCACAGGCAAGGTGACAGTCTCAGTTATCGTCAGCACCGCAGATACAGAGGTAGTCATCACCTCAATCTTCTTCCCGGAAGACGATAACGACCTACCACCAAAAATAGTAAAGGACCTTGTGAGATAAGATAAGAACCTTATGTAGGCTGCGATGCCAATGCCCACAGCACACTATGGGGAAGCAGTGATAACAACGCAAGAGGTGAGTCCCTATTAGAAATTCTCGTAGACACTAACCTAGGGATTGCGAATAAAGGTAAAGACCCAACATTCCAAAACTCCATAAGAAGGGAAGTTCTAGACCTTACACTAGTTACTAACAAAGCATCTCAAATATCTCGGCATCTCAAACATTTCCGATCTCGGAAAGAAGCTATAAGTCACCTAAAGCCACTTACTTGGATATGTAGAGATCCCTACTTAACAATATTTTATTAGGAATACGCCCAAACACAAATCCTCCTGAAAAACTTGAAAACTCTGTTGAATTTCTAATGGAAAGAATATCTTCCTACCATGATAGCTGCCCTTCGTGCTGTTGCACGAAATCTGTGCCTTGGTGGAACTCTAGACTAATGAGATCAGCAAGACAAAAGTTCAACAAGGCCTAAAAGACGGAAAACTGGCAGCCATACAAGGAAGCAATAACCAATTAACTGATAAAGAAATCAGACCATACAAGACGAAATCGTAGGAAAACTACTGCAAGAACCTAAAAGACTTGAAATAGAAAAAGTTTTAAGCTCTCCAAGGGCAACCACGACTCACTTGATCTGCTTAAAGACCTGAATGGAAATCTGACCCATAATTTTACAGAGACCCTAGAGCTATTTCTAAAGACTCATTTTCCCGGCTATATTGTAAAAACTAAAAAACTAATACCACAAACTACTATGAAACTAATGTGATCTTCAACAAAGGTAGAAACCTAAAGGTATAACATGAAAAATTCGACTGGAATTTCTGGACTGAATGGTATATTCCCTGCATTTTTAATACATTGCTCCGAAAAGCTAAAGGCTATTCTGGTTAAAATACGCCTAACAAGCCTTATACTCAATTATATACCACTTAAATGGAGAATGATTAGGGTAATATGTATACCCAAAGGTGGCAATAAACCACCCCAAATCCTACCGACCATTCAGTCTCTCCTCATTTTTACTGAAAATGACAGAAAAGCTGATAGAACTGATCATGAGTTCAGCACTGGAGAACGCACCACTCCACAAACTACAATTTGCATATCAAAGAGGTAAATCTACAATAACCGCCCTTCACAAGGTCACGGACATTGTAGAAAAGTCCTGAAAGCAAAGGAGGTCGCGATTGCCGCTTTTATGGATATAGAAGGATCATTTGATAATGCAAATCATTTATCATTAACCAATACACTTTGCAGAAAAAAGGTAGATCCCTTAATTAAGAAATGGATAAACATTATGCTAAAAAAGCATATGCTAGAAAAGCATATTACAGCCAAATTAGGCACATCAAAGGTAGTGATCAAAACTATTAGAGGTTGCCCGCAGGGGATGTCCTACTTCTATGGTCAATTCTAGTAGACGAACTTCTCTGGGTACCTAATAATAATAGCTTCACAGCCAACGTATATGCTGACGATATAACCATAATCACAAAAGACAAACATGAGGACATCATAGATAATCTAATGCAAAGAGCCCTAGAAATAACCTGGAGTTGGTGCAATAAAGAAGGACTCGCCATAAATTCCAGCAAAACACACATAATTCGATTCGCAAAAAGAAAAATAAATAATCTTAAAGCCTTAAAAATCAAAGAAACCTGCTTTCCAAGGAAGGTGTACAGTTTCTGGGAATAATATTGGACCAAAAACTCTTTTGGAAAGCACAAATAAATAAAACAACCTCGTAAGCAAAACATGGAGGCTAAACCCAAAAATTAGCCTTTTGGATATATTTACTGTTGAAAAATGTGGCGGATAGATGGCACCCACTTATACCAGATTCAGCATGTTCAGCTCAAAATGGCCTACACGGTTGTTTCCGGCAGCTCAGTTGCTCTTTTTCATTTCCAATCGCCGACTTAAGAGGTTCTTTATAGATTGCGTTTAATAAAGACAGAGTTTCATTCATTTATAAACGGTTTCTTTGTTTGCTTTTAAAATTTACAATCAAATGATTAAACCAGCCATACTTAATGGCGCTGCTGTTTTTTTAATTCATTTTTATCCAACTTTTACTTAAAGTTATCTTACGCTAGACAAAAATGTTCAAAACTAGCTTAAATAACTTAATAAACTTAAAATATCTTACTTGCCCTATAACAACTTAAACTATGTCTTTCGACCTGACAATTAACTTAAAATAATTTAAAAGCGAAAATAGAGCAGCTAAGGCGCTACTGTATTGTTAAAAAAATGTGAACAAAAAAGCGCGATGAATAAACTCAATAATATACAAAGGCTAGCGTGTATCTGCACAACTGGAGCAATAAAAACGACTCCGACTCCGACTCCAGGGATGGAAGCAATTCTAAATAGCCCACAATTACACACCGCCAAACCAAGCCTTAATCGTACAGAGAACCTATAAATATAAGGAAGTAGACCCTGTGGGACATCTGGACTTTCTTAAAAAAGTAGACAACATTTGGAAACTAACCCGAGTGAGTGATCTGATGTGCCCTGAGTTAAACTTTAAAAAAATACTACGAAGTACTCATACCAAGCAGAGAGGAATGGGACATCAACCCCTTTGGTTGAATGATGGAGCCCAGAAATAGTACACAGATGGTTCGAAATCTGGAAAGGGTAACAAGACCAAAATGAAGCCTACACATTCCCCTCTGGAATGAGTCAACTATATTTAATTTAATCAATGAAGCAGTACATAGCATCAGCGACGGGAGACTCACTAACAAGAGGATAACTATTTTCTCAGACGGCCAAGCAGTTCTTAAAGCGCTAACTCTAAGGCTGCCTGGGAATGTTACAATATACTAAAAATACTGTCAGTAAACAACAGACTAAAGCTGATCTGGGTGCCGGGTCATGAAAACCATGAAGGCAATGAAAAGGCTGATATGCAAGTCAAGAAAGATGCTCAGATACCTTTTATGGAACGGACAGGAGAGTGTTAAACACTCAAGAACGTTCATGTATCGGAATCACAATCTCAAACGTGCCAAATAGGCTCTATATATAATAAAGCCGACCTAAGAGTGCTATGTGAGGTATTAACAGGACACGGAGCATGCAACTACCATCCTTATAAAATGGATCTCCGCAGCACGGAAATCTGTAGGTGATGTGGGCAGGCCAAAGAAACCATGGAGCCCGAGAAAGATTCAAAGTGACAAGTAACACAACCATAACAGAGAAAAACTTCCAGGAAATCCCATCTAGAGAAGTTGTCAAAATTTTAAAGGCAGTTCTTTAATTCAATTCAAATAATCTACCATAACTAACCTAACTAATCTACCATAACTACAATAAATATGCATAAACATACTTTTTTTTATTTGGTGTTTTATGTATATTTTTTACTTTTTTTTTTTTTTTTTTTTCAAAAGAAAATTAAACTAAATTTCAAAGTCTACTCTAGCCTACCTTTTTCTACCCTAAACTACTCTAGCCTATGTAAGCCTGCTGTGACACCCTGTCGAAGTAGCTCTGAGATGATGGAGGAGGAGACATCACGTTCTTACCTTTTTCGGTTCGAGCTCCTCGCTTCCGACGCCGCTTTGGGACAGCCCAACCAATTTAAGGGTTGTTGGGACCCAAAACCGCTTTGCCTTCTGCGATCAGAGTCTGTCTGTCTGCATCATTGCCTTTTTCGACGGTAGCGCCGGCCACAGCAGGATCCTGAACACCTCCAGCTCCGTCAGTTTAAGAACCTAGCACGAGTTATATGAAAGGAAACACTTATACTTATTTTTAAAATATTTTACTTAAATACGTCTGAGCCCTATCGTTGTAAGATCACGAATGATATTTTTGATCTAAAAAATATAGAAACAGATTACGAATACTTTAACGTAAAAAATATCGCACAAAAGAAAGATAAATCCCACCACGGCTAGTTACAATAGCTTGGCGTGGGTTTTAATCTAAGCAGTGGGGCTTGGCCTGGTTTGTTGGTTTGTGCTTGACTAGTAGACAAGCTACGCAAGTACACCAATGCCAGCAATGTCATACTCAATGAGTACAGTCGTACAAGTATGTAACTCACGCTCTTATTGGAGAGTTGACCGTCACCAATAAGAGGAGGAATGTTAAAGGCGCACGCTGAAAGTGCTAGAATGCTTGTGCCTCCTGCAGCAGCCTTTACGAGCCGCCGACACTTTCTGAGCTGCGCGCCGCCAAGAAGTGCCGCAGATGAGAGGGTCGGACGGGCTTCGGTCGGGGATACCTACGCCGATCTAATCCCCTTGACTGCTTTTCCCAGAGGTTTGCCTTCATCTTTCGTGCCTCTTTGCCCGATTTTCGGGCACGCCTCTTTCTTCTTCTTTTTCGGCACTAGCAGTGCAATTTACAATACGTTTCAATTCTGGGGCTCGTTTCACCTTAACGGTTTCCCGTGCTGACGCCATTGTCGGTGTCGCCTCTGTTGGTTGCACCACTCATGCTCAGTCCAACCAGGTGATCGGTCAATGAGCCGCAGGAGTCGGTGTCGTTCCGGGCCGTCGCGTCGGAGAGTTAGGAATGAGTGGTGAGTGGCCTCCAGAATCCCTGCCCCAGCCACGATCAAGGAAATCGCGCGTGGATTTCCGCTATTGCGAGTACCACCTGGAGTATATTATTGTCCATTCATCCATATTAACTCAAATTCTTTGGATCTTGGGTCGAGGTCATTGCCCTCTTAGGCCTCTCCAACACGACAAGTTAAATTCAGTTAAATATTAGTCATTGTCCAACATCGCGCCATCGGCAAGATCAACTCATAATTATATCGAGCCATTGTCAAGCAACTATTGTTCAATTTGTTTGGGATACCCGCTGCTTTATTTTCTTTACTCGTTTTTTGTCGTTGAAGTTTGTCGAATTCCTAACAATTTATTTATTTACTTATATACTTATTTTTTTTTATTTTTCCTCTGAAAATATAATTTTACAAAAATTAAATCATCTTGTGAAATCTGTTTACATCTTTTCAGTAGTAAGATGCTATATTTCGTATTAAATCTCTGTGTAAGACAAAATGCTGTAACTCAGACCATGGTATTTTTATTCAATTATTCTGCAAATAAAGCTCTTTCATTCATTCAGAATATTGAAGTATTGCTCAAGTAAAGGATCAACTGGAATTTTGAAGCCAGTGTAAAAAACTATACATGCAGAAGATGCTTAGTAGAGCACCCATTCATTTGTAAAACATTTGCTGTATTTGCTGGTATGTCCTCTCTTTCGTGCCTCGTTAAGTCTTACGTATGTATCCGGAAATGTTCACGCACGTAAAGCATTGCATGTCAAAACACAATAAATGTTATTATATTGATTTGTAAGTTTGTAAACATATCTGCGACAAACTTGTCGCAATAGTAGATATCCAGAATGTTTTATACCCTCCGTGTCCTTGTTCTTATTATATGAGTCACGAACATCTAAATCTCACAACGAACATTAAAGATTCCGCTACTATTTACCTATGTATGTATGTATATGATTAATTTTTTTTCTGCCTCTTAATAACACTTTAAAACACAAATAATTTATAAGCTTGTTACATAATCCTTGTTTAAATGTTTGAAAACCCTTTTTTTCTATCAATTCTATGTACAATATTAAAGACAAAAACTTTGGGTCATCCACATGTATTTTTGCCATTGCCTGCCTTCCTCACCCTTTAGAAAATTGTCACATACATATTTATGTTTTATGCTCCATGTCAGAAAAAGATCAACTACCCTTTCACGCTGCTTTAACGTCCAAGCACCCGAAGAGCCCCTAAAAATACGAGTACCCCAAATACATTATTGACATCCCAAGCACTCAAGGTCCCTTAACCCTGTTACGTTGCCTTATGAATCTAATTTTTCACACCTATAAACAAAACTGACTGTAAGATATTGAATTTCCCTTCATGAAAGCCATTTCACTTCCACGTTCAACTATGGTCACGGTCTTCTCAACACTCTGCGGTCGAAAATACCCTCATACAAAAAACAACTAAAATAAGAACATTCGCGTCTAGTTCTTTCGAATATGAAAACATCCACGTCGGAAAAATGCGGAATTCTTTGAAAAATATAGGAGTACATGCAATAACGTTCTTTGGGATACAAGTACATACATATATATGTATAATAATATAATATGCATACGTGGATACCTTTGTGCATCCATGTGTGTCCATATTTGTACGTATCAAGGAGCAAGGCACGTAAACCTTTACTCCTTCGTGATGAATGAACACGTTCAAATAACTTATGGACTTGGACCTTTGCAAAAACTAATACATTGGTTGAAAATAATTTTTTTTGTTCTCAGATTTCGTTAGAAATTGTTTTTGCTTTTCAGACTTCCTTGCAATTTTTATGATGGGAATCATTCTGTTCATCCCATAAGGGCCAGGCAGAATCGAGTGTAGGGGCGGACGAACGCTAAGTGATTGAAATTTGATAATATTGGAATTTTTTCTCTATCCTACGTGCCTAAATTTACTCTTTGATATATAGTATGTAACTTTTTTATATCATATTAAACAAAATTGCTCCTTCGTTACGGCATGTAGTGGTTAAGTGAAACTTTCAGTCAAGTAAAGTTGATTATGCTGATAGCTATTGTTCAGGCCATATGAGCACGAACACTGTAAATAATATTTGGTTTTAAGCAGGACAGCCCCCATTATCAGGTCAATTTGCACAATTAGGATACAATTGTGTCTGTCGTTTGATATGTACGAGTACAGCTATACACATCTTGTGTTTAATTTTGAATGTCATTGTATTTATTTAACAGTAAAATGTTAACAAATATATCTATCTTTGTACATTTCACTAAATGTGTTATGAAATGGGATAAAAAAGGAGAACAGAAAAGAAACCTGTAATACAAAACCCACTTGGCTTAAGGGGGGAAATACCTGTAAAATTTTGAAATTTCATAAAATATTAGTATAATCATTTTAGAATATGTCACCAAATGTTTTCAACATAATTTTAAGTATTCCTTATATGATAGCGTGTAAACCGTGACCTCTTCTTTGCATTCGAGCGGGAGAGGTATACCTATATAAAGCGATCGCCTCTCTTTATTTGTTTCTTGAATCTTGAATTCCCTACCTTTTTAGACTTAAGTTAGGTTAGGTGGCTTCCCTCCACTTAGTCCAAGAACAGTCCATTGTGCTACCACTTGAGTCGGCTTGGTCACCGTTACTCTTGGAACCATTTTGAGTGCTGAATAAAATTTGATATTTTGTAGATCCCCGTATCGGATAGATCCGTTAGTTCATTAAAGAAATATTCGCCCAGAAATCACCTTCTTGAGACGGCTAGAGCGGGGCAATTACATAGGAGATGGGATGGAGTTTCTTCCTCTTCCTCATCATGAACTCTGCTGCAGTAGTCGTTGTATGGCATTCCGACATGTTTTCCTAAAGCGCAATGTCCTGTTAGCACTCTGATTAGGCTGCTTATAATCTGCCTACGTATTTTTAACAGGCTTACGTTGACAATACCTGGGTCAGGTTTGTCTCGCATAGTTGCATGTTTCAAGGTCACGCCATCTCTTATTTGCCTGTTGGAGTGCATTTTTCAAGATTTTATATTTTTGAGTTTCCATTGGTGGGTCGATTTCCACTTTAACGGTCGAGAGCTCAAGTATGATGCCTATTTTGGCTAGTTCGTCTGCTTCACAATTACCTGGTAGATCGCTATGCCCAGGTACTCAGCACAACGTTACAGTGCATCTACCCGATAACTCATTTAGAGACGTGTAGCAATGCCTGACCAATTTGGCTCTTATTATTGGTGATTCGAGTGGTTTTGTTGCAGCTTGGCTATCTGTGTAGATGACGATGTCTCTTTTGGTCATCGATCTCACAGACAGCCAGTCTGCGGCCTTAACAATTGTCGTTAATTCAGCTTGGAATATGCTACAGTCGGTGCATAGACACTGGCACAGACACCATGGCTTGTCTTAAGCCCGTCTGTGTATATTTCCAGTGCATCGCCTTTTTTTGGAAATTCATTCCCCTCCCATTTTCGTCGGTTGGGAATTGTTGTTTTATAGAGAATCGTGAAGTCAAGGGTCGGGATTAAGTAGTCCGTGACTTCATTTAGATCATAGCTTTGGCGAAGAATAATAACTTGCCCTATTTCGGATAACTTCCAGTGAACGGATTCCTTAAGTCGCAGCACCGATTTCTTTGCTTTTCCTTACCAAAGAGATTCAAGGGAAGTAGGCGAATCATCGTTTCGAGGGCTGCAGTGAGGTTGTTCGGCTCTGTTATCGCGATGCACGCCATCCTTTGAACTCTGTTTAGGAGTTTGCAATAGTAGACCTGCACAGTGCCGGCCACCAGCCAAGTATAGATCTAACAATTGCGTTATACAGGCAGTGGGTAATATTGGGTTTGATATCCCATCTGGTGCCCAAGGCTTTTGTGCAGGTATATAGCGCAGTTGTTGCTTTCTTGATGCGTTCTTCCGCATTCAATTTCCATTTGAGCTACCGAGTATCACACCAAGATATTTAGCGTGGTATGCGAATCAAAGGTAAGTCCCATTGAATTTTGGTGGAGTGATTTGAGGAATCTGCCGTTTTCTTGTGAATAAAACTTGCTCCGTTTTCGAGGGATTTATTGCAAGCCCGCAGTTTTCTGCCCAACTGGCCACTTTCCCGTTAATTGCTAATGCAATATCATCTGTATACGCAATATCTTTGCACCCGCTGTCCTCTAGGGATAGGAGTATTTCGTTTACAACCAGCACCCACAATTGCGGTGATAATATTCCTCCTTGTGGTATGCCACGATTTACTGCCTTTTTTGTGTGGTAGTAGCCGAATTTCGAATGAATCAACCTGCTTGAAAGCATTTGTTTGATCCAAAGTACTATATTACCATTAACCTCTAGTTTACTTAATGCATTGATGCTGGCTAGTGGTTTTAAGTTATAGAAAGCTCCTTCAAAGTGAAGAAATGCAATTATGGTGAATTCTTTGTTGAAAAGTGCTTTTCAACGGTTCCAACTATCGTGTGTAGAGCTGTGTCTACTGATTTTCCCTTACAGGAAGCATGTCTTTTTGTAGGTTTTCGCGAATGTAGAGGTCCATCAGTCTCTCTAGCGTTTTAAGAAGAAAGGAGGAAAGACTGATAGGTCTGTAGTCTTTTGCAGTTGTATGGGAGGTTTTTCCTGCTTTTGGTATAAATGTAACATTTACTTCCCTCCAGGATAGTAGTACAGTAGCCAAAATCTAGCCCCAAACTGAATAAAAATAAAACCAAAAGCCATCTACCGGGTAGATTCGAGCCATAACTGCAGATGGAAAGAAGCTATTTAGTTTCCTTTTGCTTACTAATTCCTTCGAAATGAACGGAGGACTCGGTATGAGTTGTTCAAAATTATAGTTACTAGCTTCTGTGTTGTCGGAAAAGTGTGTACTGAGCAAGATGTCTAGTGACTCTTCGCTAGTCCCCGTTGCAGTGCTATCTACTTTGATAATAAGGGCGGGTATAGTGGTAGCCTTTGACAGTATCTTCCTCAATCTACTGGCCTCATTATTCCCTTCTATTTCTGAGCAGAAATTGCGCCAGGATGTCCTTTGCGCCTTTCTTATCTCCCTTTAATATAGTCTGAGGCCGTTCTTGTAGCCGTTCCAGACCTCTTTCTGTTTTGTTTTTTTACTTTGTTGAAAAGCCGTCTGCTGAGTACCAAGACCACCATGGAGGTTTGTTTATCTTTTTTGGTCTGCTACTTGGGCAATACTTTAAACGGGATCTGTTCATAGCTCCTGTAACTTTAGTCGCCAGACGTTCTATGCCTGCATGCGACTTGGGGTTACTTAATTGTGCGGAGTCAAGGGCGCTTTTAAGGTTAGCCTCATATTTATCCCAGTTGATCCGTTTAGGATTCCTAAAGGATGTTTTAGTTGGGATCTCAAAGCCTTTCTATTATTGGAAATTTGTATGAGTAGATGTCTTAAAATACTTATATTGTATAATTCCAGGTTAAGAAAAGTATAACAATTATTACAAATAATATAAGTGAATGACAGATCCATTATTGCTGTTAGTTTTGTGCAGTTCATTTTTGGAGCTAATTCCACACGAAACGATTAGCAAAACTAAAAAATATAAAAAGGAGTTTTTCGCGGTGTTCACTACGTTGTCGGAACTTATGGTGTGTCGCGGCACTGAAATTTGAAGATGCTGGCATTCGAGAATTGGATTCCAAGCTTCAACTCGATCGTTTGGCGTCTCGCCCCAAACCACCTAAATTCGGGTTCAAAAATCAATGAAATTGTCTCACATATTCCAGCTTTTATACGCCGATAAAATGGATGAACCGAGGGTGACTCGAGAAAATCGGCGCAGCTTGTTAACCTCTAAAGAACCTCGTCCAGCATGCCAACAGCAACTGGCTGAACAAAATGGGTTCTACGAGTCCATAAAATGACTATTTTATGACGCTGGAATTGCTGATTAATTAGAAAGTCACTATAATCATTTAATCTTCATGTATTCAAACCTTAAACGCGTTTTTTCTCAAAACCATACTTTTCAAATTTCACTTCTTCTTCTTTCCTTTTTCCGGCGTTGTTATGGTCAGAAGTGTAGGACCATAACCTTCCCACTTAACTGCATTCCTACTGGTCCGCTTGTGGGGTCCGCCGGTTTGACCTCAGAAAGTAGCGGCAGGCTTCCCGGTTTGGGATTACTTCATCGCTGAGGCCAATCAAATGCTGGTGTTTTTGCATTTGTTTGCACCAATTTTTTTCAGCCTGCCTTTTTTTTGTGACACGGGCATGCTCCAGATTTTTTTGTTTGATCTTACTCTTACAACACCGTTGATCTTCAGTCGTGTCAACCCACTGATTTGCATGTACACTTGTGGGACAGTTTAATGGCGATAAATGTTTCCCTAGGCTCACCTTGGTGTTTTCTAAATTGCCTAGATGTGATTTTTGTTTACCTTTGTTTTAGTCGCCTTTTACGACAAGCAAGAGGTATCGCTGCAGGGATATTCTTAACCCGTCCCTGCAAATTTCACTAAAACTCATAAAGTTACTGATCGATCTTCCTGAAATTGAGCACATATCTTTTTAATGACATTATTTTCTATATGAACCTACAGGTTTCCGAAAATTTGTTGGAAAATAATTTTATCGAAGTAAAGACAATTGAAAAATTCAAATTCGAAAATATATATTATTCTTCTAAGTGTTTTATTCCTTGAATTTATTTTTTATTTTTGTTTTTAGGTTCATCCAGAAATTATGACATAAATAAATACGCAGAATTGTTTATTTTTTATTTTAAGATTAATAAAACCGAGGTTACAATATAAGCCGATTGAGATGTCTCTCTGCGATATTCCCGGAAGAAGTTAGTGTACATCCGCTATTTTGAATAATTAAAATATAAAAAAAAACTTTTTTGTGTTATTTTAATGGATGAATAAACCAAATGCCAATTTTCAAAAATAAAAAAAGTATCTTTCATTTAAGAAAAAAATCATGAAAATCAAGCAAAATTTAAACTTTTACAGGTTTTAGTTCAAAAACACTTCACCCAACTTGATAATAAATATCACGTGAAATTTCTTCACTATACGGGGACGTAAGTATATGAGGACATTATCAATTGACTAGTAGTTCTCTGTTCAGGATTCACTTAATCGTCGCTCTGATGACCTTTCGTGGTTTTGAGGCAGTTTTTGTATGGTTTCCCCAACTTTGCCTATAGCAGATGTTGTACAGGACCATGGATATTTTTCCACCAGATACTGTATTTGATAGCGCTTCTGAAACATTAGAAAGCTCTATTTAAACCTTTCTTTAATGTCCCCACTTCATCCTTTTAAGCGCTGAGGTGTCAATCCTAAAATTTTGAGATATGCTTAATGAAATCAAAGAAAAGCTCAACTCGTTTGTTAATTTCTTTACTTAACCATTTGATTTGCCTAGAGTTGGCATTTCAACCAAGGATATTACTTAAGCATATTATTCCTTGTGTGGGCTTATCAGACCTAGAATGAGTATAGTTCTGTCCAGTGGCGCCATTCATATGCCAGATGCGCAGAAGCCATCTTCGATCGGTTGACGGTCCGCTGTAAGTAAATATATGGACAAAAGTGGTATTTTGTGAAATTAATAATATTTATTCTTTATTAAAACAGGAAAAATGGAAGAACAATTAATTAAGCTTGTAAAGGAGAGGGAAATTCTCAGGAAACGCACAAGTTGAGTTGAAAAAGCTGACATAACAAAGCGACCTCATTGTGGGCGAAATTGTTGGCAATCCATGCGACCGCGACCGTGATGCGGAAGCAACAACGAATGCGACCTCATTTAGTTCCAGCAGTAACTCGCTTAGCCGAAGTTGTGTGAAGGATTAGCGGCGAGCGTGAGAGCACATAGTGGGTGTGGCGCTATAGTATCTATGAATGGTGAGAGCGTAAGCCCGACTGACAGCTCAGAGCTCGTCCTCGCTGAGAGGTAGCCACAAGTTTAAATAAAGTTTTTGGAAATAGTTGTGGTAATGATAATGTCTGATAATGAAATGAGTATGATTAGTAACTGGTCATCAACAAATTCCAGTGATCATATAGATGTGTGTGTTTTTCCAACGAAAGCTGCTTTTGACACTTTTCACAAATCTGTTTCGACTCAAGAGTGGGTGCAGAAAATCGTGTTCTGAATTGTTCAGAACAGCCTAATTGAACACAACTGAAAAATACTTAAAGGTTGCTAAAATTTGTGTATGTGTTTCTTTTTTGCGTTGGATAAATAAGAATACACGTAGTTGATAGTCTACAATCTTCATTCGATATTGCATAGTAGAGTATGTGGTCCCACAGTTACTTAAATAACTATTAATGCATGATTGTAAGCTGCACCAGTTTCGTTATCGGAAAATCCTGCGATTACATCCAAATATATCAAATGTTTGAATATTTCACAATTTCGGCAAAATATAATATCTCAACCTTTAATATTGATTTAATCCTCAAAGGAAAGAATGAACGGCCTTGCTTCTTCAGTCTATAATATGGACAAACATTTATCTTTTGGAATCATAAAACAAGTGCTACAATTGATTGCACAGATTGAACGCTCATTGATTTATACGAGTATACACTAGCTTATATTCAATACGTGTCTGTTATTCATACCCAAAATAAAGAGCGAAACTACCTGCTACATCCCATGCATACATAATGAGTACTTTAACAATTTACCAAATGATTGCAGAGCGGTATGTATGGAATCACATACTGTTTGAAAGCAATAGGTTTCTACATATATGTATATCTATAACTTATGACAACAGTATCTTGCAGTTTTCTATTATCTATTTTTTTTAGATGTTTTATTTAAATGCATAGTCCTGCAATAAGCACCCATTCCTCAAGCCACGCTCGCACACAAATGCTGTGCACTCACAAATGTATGTGTAGATACATATATAATATTTATATAAAATAAAGAGATGAACTCGCCGTAAATATTTAAAAAAAAAGACTTTTATTTTATTAACGAACGAAGTGTACTTTTCTGTTCGCCGTCTTTCCAACAACTAAGTGTAATAATATTTTAGAATTCTATTCTACTTTGCTTATCGTAAGCTCAGGTATCCTGCATCAAGTTTGGTCAGCTTTTTGGATGTGCCCGAACTCTAACTTGAGCTCAGGTGTCCGGCGAGTGAAGCGATGCTTCGAAGAAACGGGAAATGGGAGAGTATGCGAAAATGATGCAGGTGATTGCAGCTATGTTCATATCGCGAAAATTGAAGGTCGTAGCGACCCAATGGGATATGTAACCTCTCCCCCCTTATATTGAATATTCTCCTGAATTTCATTAGGCCGGTGGGTATGTTGGTTAAGTGCTTTAATTTATATTTTTAATTTCTTATTTCTTTTTGATAATTTTGTAATTGAAATTATAATTATTATTAAGATGCAGAATACGGTTGAACTTACGAAATAGCTTACATTTTTGTGGAATTTTAGTAGCTTAATGTGTCCTATATTTACAATATTTCTTTGAATAATGTCTTCGAAATTTAATGGTTTCGTAAAGTTATAACTTATTTCATCTGAATAATAAAATCTTTCCTTAAATTCTATATTACTATTGCTAAATGTCTTATTCAATATTTTAATCGTACAGTTATTGAACACTATTAGATAATTTCCATTTAACTTTATTTCTCGATCATCGCATTGATTTATTATTTCTTGTTCTTTCATATTTTTACAAATAATGGTACTATCATCTATTTTCTTAATTTCTATTAAGGGATTTTCTAAAAGCTTACAATTTCCGTTTGTAATACAATTATTCATGGGTTTTAAATCGCTTTCATATTGCGTCCTATCATCATACGTATATTTGGTTTTATTTATTTCTAGAATATATTGATCGTTTATTATAATTTCTGTCTTATTCTCTGTGGGTATAGCAGTAATCAATTTCATGTCTACTAATTTGTAAATGTTTGGTACTTTAACAGCAAGTATTAGTGTATCTATTTTGTATTTTAAAAGTCCTACCTTAATATTTTTTAATTTATAAAAATCCAGTTTCGTATTGTTTATTTCTGTTGCTGTCAGCATACTAGGGTGAACTAAACCATGCTTAACTAATGCTTTGTTATCTATTATTTGATTAGGTTTTTCTTCTAACATTTTTATTTTCATAAGCTGATCTAACTTGAGTTGTTTTAATATAATTCTTATTTCATTTCCGGCTAATTCCTCATATGCTCTATCTAGTTCTTTTCTGTCTGATTCTATGATATACTTTAATTGAATTATACTTTCGTTAAAATGAGAGTTGATTTCGACTTGCTTATTTACATTGTCTACAGTATTTTCTTCATTTTCCTCTACTATCTGGTGGTCTGCTATTTCTTGTCGATCTGTATCGTCCATAGTACCAAAGAGCCATTTTTGAGCTGTTCCGACGATGTTGACCAATCCTCGTTTTTGTCTTGAGCTATTACTTGGTTCTATTGCAGCTATTTTTCCGTATAATGTTTCAATACCTTTCCTAATAACAATATCTGTACCGATTTGTAACTTTTTTGTGTTATCTTCTAGTAAACGAACTATTTCCCTTATCTCTCTGGTGTTGATAATGTGTACTATAGTCTTGGCATCTTTGATTATTTCCGTCTGTCCCATGTTAATCCTCGTATAACCGTTGTCCGTTGTGAGTTTGTTTATAGTCAATGTTGCTGTAGTTTTATGCGTCAGTAGTGGGGTCAGTGTAAAATACGCTAATATTATCATCTGAAAATTTTCGAGGTCGTTTTATATTAACGGGATGTTCTCTATCTAATGTTTTCAATCTATACCTAGGTTGGTTTTTATAATAATTTCGCTTATAATTCTTTACTGGCACTACCTGTCTTGTTTCCCTATATTCCTCTCTATTCAGATTTAATTTTCTAATCCTGTTTTCCTTTTCTATTCTTATTAGGTTCGCCAATGTCGCTACATCTGCGAACATTGCTTCTGCTGGTGTCATTTTCAATGTGGAGTGGTATCGATTATTATAATTGTTTACTGCTCTGTGCATCTTTTGAATCAATGTTAAATCTAAGTGTCTGATGGCTACTAATTTTTCTTGTTGAATGAAATCTCTCTATGTCACTATTGCCTGTATGTGTATTGGGTTTAGTTAGATGTAATTCTACCTGTTGTTCTCTTAAGTATTCCTTAAAGTTTTCTGTATTAAATTCATTATCAGCGTTAATTTTGTCTGGTTTTCCGAATTTTGAAAAATGTTCTTCTAGTGTCTCTATTTTCTTCGTCCAATTCCTATTAGGTAAATGATAAACGTATGCTTTTTTGGTTAGCTTGTCGATCAGGGTCAAGAAAGTTTGCTTCATAAAGTAATATACATCCATGTGGAGTATCTGATTGGGTCTAGTAGGTGTTTCACTTATTTCAAATTTCGCTTTAATCGGTTTTCTTTCATATTTAGTTTCGAGACATACTCTACAGTTATTTATAATCTTGGTTATTTCTTTAATCAAATTGGGGTAATATATTTTATTTTTTAAAGTGTGATAGGTTTCTATTATACCGCTATGGAGACTTTCTTGTGTGTGATAAAGGGATATTTGTTTTTGTGCTTCTTCTAAACTTTTTATCTCACGTGCTCTAAGTGTTGCTTTAATGAATTTTACCTGTGTGTCATGACTAAATAACTCTATTAATAATTGTTGTATTTTGTTAAATTCGGGATAGGGTAGCTCTGTGAATATTCCTGTAATACCTGATTTAATATACCTTCGTAATATATCGATCCAATATTCTCTTCCCTTAGTCATATCAATGGAAATGATTCTTCTTCCGTGAAGGATTTCTATTTCTTTATCTACAGAGTTGGATAATATTAGTTGGGTCTTATATTTGTTAACAATTGTCTCTTTAATTGGTATGTGATCTAAGTGTTGTTCGTCTTCAGAATGTACCGTTGCATTATCTGATAAATTATTCACCGATTGGTTAGGTATGTTGTTCCTACCATTTTCCTCTGGGATTCTGCTGAGGAAATCTGCAATTTTGTTTTCCTTCCCTTTCAAGTATTCTATCTCAAAGTGGTATTCCTGTAACTTTACAAGCCACCGCTGGTTCCTTTGGCTAAATTCTTTTCCCGTATATTTTTTATTTAAGTATTTAATGGGTAGATGGTCAGTTATAATTTTAAATTTCCTTCCCCACAAATAGGGTCTGTAGTAGGTCACGGCCCAAACGATCGCCAAGAATTCCTTGTCGGTAACGGAATAATTCTTTTCGTGATCGTTTAGGGATCTGGATGCATAACATACTGGTTGGCCGTCTTGCATTAAGACTGCCCCTATAGCATAGTTGCTTGCGTCCGTATATAAAGTGAATGGCTTTTCAAAATTAGGGAATTTTAGGATGGGGTGCCTGCTGATGTTTAATTTAAGAGTCTCGAATGCTTGGATATATTCAGGGTCATTGACATTAATCTTCTTATCTTTTTTTAGGTACTTGATCATGGGGTGAGCTATTCTTGAATAGTCTTTAACAAACTTGCGGTAATAACCAGTTGCTCCAAGAAAACTTTTCAATTGTTTTTCTGTTTTTGGCAACTGGTATTCCTGAATGCATTTGATCTTATTGGGATTGGGCTTCATCCCTTCTGCTGTTAAGACATGCCCTAGAAATTCTGTATCTTTTTTCATAAACGAACACTTGTCAAATTGGATTTTTAAGTTGTTCTCCGCCAGTCTTTGAAAGATTAATCTCAACGATTGTAGATGTTCTGTTAGGCTAGTTGAAAAAATTAAAATATCGTCTAAATAGACGACACAAATTTTATTAACATAGTCCCTCAATATCTCGTTCATTAACCGCTGGAAGGTTGCCGGTGCGTTTTTTAACCCAAAAGGCATTCTAAGATATTCATAGAGGCCATTGGGTGTTACAAACGCGGTTTTTGCTATATCGGCGGGGTGTACCTTTATCTGGTGGTAACCTTTCGCGAGATCGATCGATGAGAAGTACTGGGCTCTCCCTAGTTTGTCTAAGATGCTGTCAATGTTCGGCAGCGGGTACTTATCATCGATTGTAATGTCATTTAACTTTCTATAATCCACGCAGAGGCGAAATTTCTGATATCCTGAATTGTCAATTTTCTTGGCTACTACCACAATAGGTGACGCGTATCTACTACTAGATTTCCTAATTATGCCTTGGGCTTCCATCTCCTCAACCTGTCGCATGACTTCTTCCTCATGCTTTGGAGATAAGCGATACAGTTTTGCGTTAATTGGTTGGTCACTTGTGGTTTTTATTTCGTGCATTATTGTGTTCGTATTCGTTAGCTGGTCACCTTCCCTATATATTCTTCTTCTTCTTCTTTTCCTTTTTATCCCGGCGTCGTTATGGTCAGAAGTGTAGGACCATAACCTTCCCACTTAACTGCATTCCTACTGGTCCGCTTGTGGGGTCCGCCGGTTTGACCTCAGAAAGTAGCGGCAGGCTTCCCGGTTTGGGATTACTTCATCGCTGAGGCCAATCAAATGCTGGTGTTTTTGCATTTGTTTGCACCAATTGTTTTTCGGCCTGCCTTTTTTGCGTGTTGAAATTGGAATGTTGATTGATAACGCCTTTTGGACGGGGTTCAAAGGATCTCTCCTTTGTTACTCCCGCTGTCATGCGGAGCATCTTCATCTCAGTTGCCGTTAATTTGCTCTGATACTTTTTGTGCATTGTCCAGCATTGTGAACCGTATGTGAGCGCCGGACGTACAACTGAAGTGTAGAGCCTTCCTTTCAGCTTAGGGGGCATTTTTCGATCACAGAAGATGGCGGAGTTTTCCCGCCACTTCATCCACCCTACGCTTACGCGATGTTTGATGTCGTCATCACAAGTTGCTTCTCTATTAATCATAGATCCCAGATATTTAAACTTTTCACACTTGGGAAGCACTCTTCCATTCAAGTAAATGTCTGGAATAGGCTGATGAGGGTCAGAGAACGGGCAGCACAGATACTCTGTCTTCTTTGAACTAATACGATACCCGTGTCCCTCAAAAATGTCCACCCACACATCAAGTGCTCGTTGTAGGGACGCCTGATCATCACTTATAATGGCCCCATCGTCAGCAAAGAATAGCTGGTGCACATTGGGGTCCGTCACTTTTCCTTCAAGCAAGCAATCAAGGACTGCTATAAAAAGCAGTGGGCTGAGGACGCTCCCTTGGTGTACACCGACTTTGATTGCGAACTCTTCGGTGACTCCTGCGGTGCATCTTACTCTTGTCGTTGCTCTCTCGTACATGTCCATAATCACTCGCACGTAGTTTTCTGGAACTCCTTTTTGTCTTAGCGCTACCCATAAAAGATCTCTTGGTTGCCGGTCAAAGGCCTTCTCGAAATCAACCAACACCATATGCAAGTCCTTTGAAGAATTACGATGCTTTTCCATCATGATCCTTATACTTTGGATTGCATCTGTTGTTGATTTACCCGAGACAAACCCGCACTGGTCATCAGATAGTCGTATTATTTTCCGCAGTCGGCTATCTAATACCCGTTCAACGATCTTCATGGTGTGCGACATCAGCTTGACAGAACGGTAGTTATCACAATTTCGCGTATCACCCTTTCCTTTGTGCAATGGAAGAAGATAGCTTTCCCTCCATTGATTAGGCATAGTGTCGCCTCTCATAAGTTTGGAGATAAGAACCATGAGCCATCTAGACCCGATGTCTCCCATCTTTTTCCAGAACTCAGAGGGTATCCCGTCCGGCCCAACAGCTTTTCTTTTCTTGGAGTTTTTAACCGCGTACCGAACTTCTTCGACTGTGATGTCGGAAATTTCGGCATGATTCGGGGCGGCTCTTGGAAAGTACACTCGGGGAAACTGTTCGTTCAGAAGTTCTTCGCAATACTGTCGCCATCTGTGGAGAATTTTTTCGTCTTCCACAAGGAGTTGGCCTTCAGCATTGTTAATAAACTTTGGGAAACGAATCTCCTGAGCATTTCTTCTTCTCTGGGCGGCTATCTTAAAGATATTTGCTCCTTTGTTCAAATTGTTTTGTCGAAGCTCCTGGGTAGCCTGGTTCCTGTCAGACGCGGAAGACGATATTTCTTCCAACTCCTGATAGAGGCCTTCCATGCTTTTCGCTTTGAATTCGGCGCATTTTTTCTTCGCGATACCTTTGCAACATCTATATACCTTTTCACCGCGAGCTTTTTCCTCTCTATTAGTAGAAGAGCACTTTGACCAAGCTTGGAAAGCCATTTTCTTTTCGTGTATCACTGCTTTGGCTTCGTCTGTCCACCACCAGGTTTCTTTTGCGTGTTGGTAGGGGCCTTTAGATGTTCCGAGCAGTGATTTGGCTTTCTCCAGGCCAGATTGTTGTAGGGAATCCCACATGTCTTGTGCTCTGCATTCCTCATTACCGACCTCATCGATAATGGAAGAGAGGTAGTTTTCCATGATGGTAATAAAAGCTTCGCCTTTTCCTTTATCCAACTTATACCACTTGATTCTCTCAGACACCTTCGTTTGCTGCTTTGACTTCTTTCTCGCATCCATAAAAAATTCAGTCAGGAGGAGACGGTGTTGAGGGGCGATCGCGTCTCCCAGGATCACTTTGCAATCTTTAGCTCGTGGCTTCATGAAACTGGATACCAAATGATAGTCTATTTGAGTTTCATTTCCGCCGCTGCTATAAGTGATCAGGTGCCGGCTTTGTTTGACGAACATGGTATTTAGCACTATAAGACCGTACGACTTGCACATGTTTAGGATATCTTCACCTGAAGAGTTCCTGGTGCCGTATCCCAGCCCTCCGTGGTAGCCTTCATAGTCTTCGCTTGTCTTCCCGACATGTCCGTTTAAATCTCCCCCAACAAACAAAAGCTCTTCCTTTGGGATGATTTTGACAAGGTTGTGGAAATCTAGCCAGAATGCATCTTTTTCTTTTTGTTCGCATCCTACTTGAGGGGCATATGCGCTTACGATGTTCCACACCTCACCATGCATCACCAATTTGAGAGCCATCAAACGGTCACTGGACTTTGAAATGGTTAAGACGTTGTCAAGTAACTCTGCCGCAAGGATGATGGCGATTCCGTTTTTTCCTTGTTCCAATCCATAGTAAAACATCTTGTAGGCTTTTGTTTTAACGTCCAAGAAACGTGCCCGATTACCGGTGTTTCGCCATTTCGTCTCTTGTACGCACAGGATGTCTACTCGCCTTCTAACCATCATTTCTTCAAGCTCATAGCTGCGCCCACTCATGCTTCCAACGTTCCAACTCGCGACTCTTAAATGTGGCTTACGCCGTTGCATTACTTTGCTATCCCCCGGAAATCCTATAGCTCTGACACGAGCATTGCTGCTCGTCCCAGGATCACGACCATTAGTAGTGCCTGGCGGGGTAGTGCTTTTCCTTTTAGCGTTCTTTTCCATAATGCTACGGTTTGACCGTTTTCATTCTTCCCTTCCTTTTTGACACGGGCATGCTCCAGATTTTTTATTTTTTTTTTTGATTGATCTTACTCTTACAACACCGGTGATCTCCAGTCGTGTCAACCCACTGATTTGCATGCACACTTGTGGGGCAGTTTAATGGTGGTATATGTGTCCCTAGGCTCACCTTGGTGTTTTCTAAATTGCCTAGATGTGATTTTTGTTTACCTTTGTTTAGTCGCCTTTTACGACAAGCGATAGGTATCGCTGCAGGGATATTCTTAACCCGTTCCTGCACGAGGGACCTTCCCTATATATTATATGCTTAAATTGCCCTAACACTTTTTGCATTTCTCTTCTTTCCTCCTCATTCAAATGGCTTAAATCTATTTCTTTTCCATCTCCTTTGAGTTCAAAACAATCGAAAGTTGCTTCGGCTCTATGGGAATATAGTGGAATCTTTGTATTGTATTGTTTTTCAGAACGAGTATTTGGTTATCAAAATCGAGGGTCTTGACAATTTTTCGTAATAAGTCCATTCCTAGAAGAATATCATATGGTTTCTGACCTAAATCCCGCTTATACCATCTAGTTGCTCCTCTTGAACTATAATTGAATTCTTCTGGTATACTAGTGATTATTCTTTCTATTATTTCGGTTGTGATATTATTTATGGTTTGGAGTTTCATGTTGATCTTTTCGTATACTTTAAAGCTACTGCAATCGACTGAGTAAGAGTTGATGATACTCATGGTCGAACCAGTATCGATCAGACCTTTATATTTCTTTCCATCGATAGTTAAATCGATGAAAATTTTGTCTCCGAGGTTTAGATTAGAAAAAACTCGGGTTCTATATTATGGATCTCTTCCTCACGACTACCTAACTGAGGGTTCTGCGCTATTTCTCCTATTTCCATAGGTTATACTTCTTGTCGCGCGTTTCTAAATTGACCTGACTGATTAAAAACGGGTTGTCTTTGTTGAGGGTTGTAGTTATTTTGTCTATTTTGGAAGTCATTGGCTGGTCTAAATCGTCCTGAAGTTTGTGGATATAAGTTGTTAGGTCTATGTTGCGTCTGTTGGTAGTTCTCGTTTCGTCGAAATTGTCCTGAATTTGTCCTATACTGATTTTGATTGCTACTTGTCCTATACTGATTTTGATTGCTATTGCGTCTATTGTTCTGGTAATTGTTACTGTTTTGTGCTATGTTATGCCTATCCTGTATTAAAAATTCTTTTTCCAAATTACAACTATCATATCCTACATATGAATATAAAATTTCTTTAATGTCGTGTAAATTGTACATATCTTTGATTTCTCTGGATAAATTTCCTGACACTAATTGTTTAATGCGATTAACTAGGAGTATGTAAAATGTGTTTTTTGTATTTATGGGATCTGTTTCATAAGTGGCAAAGGTATTTGCTTCTGGAATGATTAATTCTAGCTTATGATTTAATTCCGAAATTGAACTTACTCTTAAATTATTGATTTTCCGGGAGATGTCCTTGTAGTTGCTTGTTGGTTTGAAATGTTGTTTAAGTAGTTTTTTGGCTTCGTCCCATCCTTCGGGTTGATTGTTCAGCAGAAGTTCCATTGCTGCGCCGCAGATCTTAGTGTTGTAAATCGCGTGCCAGAGTACCTCTTTGGTGTTGACATCCACTGCGTCCAGGTGCGTCTGCACCACGTTCAGGAATTATGTAAGCTGATGTTGATCGCCGTTGAATTCCTTGATGTACGCGATTTCTTTCATCACTGTCACTACCCTACTTTGTGTCGGGTTGCGATTTGCTATTGCCTCTAATGCTGCTGTTAATCTTTCCATTGTTTCGGCGTCCATTTCTTCTGTTTCTTTTTCTATGATTTTCTCCCAAAATTGGAATGTTCTACTTTTTCGTGGAATTTTGAATGGTGATTCTTGACTTATTTGAGTTGAGGAAGACTGGTCGAGTTGAGCACTAATTTGTTGTGTTTCGTTTGTTTTTACTCAGTTATAGCAAAACTGATTTTTAGTTATGCTATTTCTCACTTGTTAACACTTGGACTTCGCACTTTATTTCCCTTGATTGTGGTCACTTTTGTAACTGGGTCCCTGTCAATTTACACTTGCTTTGGGTACACTAAAGTCACTATGTCCACTTTGATAAAATATTTGTTTTCCTAGGTCCTTTGTCAATTTACACTTGGCTTGGTGCACTAGGATACGTATATTTTTTTTTTCCGACTGAACCGATGTCAATTTTCGTTTGACTTATTATAGATTCGTTCTCGTATGGATTCCTCAAGTATTAGAGAAATCCTACCGACTGCGCCAAATAAAGAGATGAACTCGCCATAAATATTTAAAAAAAAAGACTTTTATTTTATTAACGAACGAAGTGTACTTTTCTGTTCGCCGTCTTTCCAACAACTAAGTGTAATAATATTTTAGAATTCTATTCTACTTTGCTTATCGTAAGCTCAGGTATCCTGCATCAACCCGTATGACCGCGATATTGTTTGGTCAGCTTTTTGGATGTGCCCGAACTCCAACTTGAGCTCAGGTATCCGGCTAGTGAAGCGATGCTTCGAAGAAACGGGAAATGGGAGAGTATGCGAAAATGATGCAGGTGATTGCACCTATGTTCATATCGCGAAAATTGAAGGTCGTAGCGACCCAATGGGATATGTAACCTATATATTTATTTAGTGAGAGGGAATCTGAGAATTAAATTAAACTATCATGCTTAAGGATATGGGAGGAAGCCAGTTCTAAATATACAATACCACAGTACCACTTTACATATGATACTTCGACTATCTCGGAAATCTCGCATTCTATTAACCGTAATTAAAATTTTATAAGACCAATTTTTCGTGTAACAATGGTGGTTCCATGCGTTTGGTAATTGGCCGAATCCAATTCGAAAGAGCTATAATGCGTTCCATCTTAAACAAATTCCAAATTCCTTCTCCTTATACATATCTATATTATTTTAGACAAAATTAATAAGTTGTTGTTATGATATGTTCATTATTGTTAAGAGCAGATTGTGCATTGATCTTATCTAACTCAGTTTTGAATTCTTTCGGAAATAAAAGTTTGTTGCTTCTATTTAATAAAAATAAAACCTCGTGGTGGCTATAATTAGAATTTAAACAACTGTTTGCTTTATGATGGTGACTAAAAATCAACCATTTTCAATACTACAAGCCAATTTTTTGGACGTTACGTGCTGTGGTTATAGACCATAGTGGCCCCGTGTGTCTTCAGATCATTTATGCAATAGGCTATTTATACTTACCTTAACAAAAGGGACGTTTTATGCCTACTTGGCACTTCCAGTTTTTAGAAGCAATGCAGTGTGATGAATATTTTAGCTAAAGTTTTGGGTTACAGAAAGATGTGTGCAAAATGGATGCCGAATTCGCTAAAAATGGAACAGTAACACACTAGTATGCGAGTTTCTCCACTACAGTTGGAGCGTTTTAGAAAAGATGAAAAGGTTTTTGTGCGTTTTTTATCGCTTGGGTCTGATACTTCGACTCCAAGTTACGGTTTAGAAATCGGCCAAGAAGGTTTTATCATTAGTCTTTCGAGATTTGGCTTGTGGATAACCTCCCAACTGGTAACCCAATAAACGCAAATTAGTATTGTAACCTATTGGACCAACTGAATATAAAAATCAAAATTGAACATTTTTCATCGAGATAACGCACTCCCTCACACGGCTCAAAACACCATCGTGAAAATGAGTGTATTAAAGTATGAACTCTTGCATCATCCACCCTATTCACAAGACTTAGTTCTCTCAGACTTCTCATGTCAACAAATATATTCGTAAAAAACGCCACCGTGAAAGCGTATTTCGGCAGTGTTCCAGAATCTTACTTCAAAAATGAAATCCATAATTTAGAATATCACTTGAACAATTGTATTGAAGTTCAGGGAGATAATATTGAATAATAAAATGTACAATATTTCAAACAATAAAATCGAGTTATTCTTATTGAAGAAAACTTATTGGACAACCTGGTAATTTTCATTGCTGAATTATTATTTTTGGTGAATTTTCTTATGTCTCATATCATAAAATATTTTTGTAAGTAATTGGTTTGCTTTGCCATGTTTTACAGACAATCTGCATCAGTTATAACACAACCTTTTAATATCCAGAATTGAACACAGAATTAGATAAAGGGAAGCAAAATTAAACAATATCAACCCTTTCATTTCGGGGTACAAAAGGGCTACATATGTATGTGAGTCGGAACAATTTTCAATCTGTTGAATAAAGATATGCACAAAGCTAACTTATACTAGTTGGAGTTGCTTGGACGTTTTGATCAGTTGGACTGAGGGTGAGTGTACAGAACTGTATACATATACTAAACATATACATACATATACTATGTTTAAAAATGTGCAGCTGTAAAGGAAATTTCCTTAATCTGTTTAAAAAAAATTGTAATTAATAATTTATATCTAATTATGGCTGCTGAATAATAAACAAATCTAAAAAAATTAAATAATTCACATATTGTGAAGTCAAGTTAAAGCATCCTAAAAACGCTTCTTTATTCTTACTTTACGGCAACAATGACTTTAATTCAAATCAATAAAATGTTTGTATATCATTTTTAATGAAAAACTGTAAGAATATAACTAATCCATTACCTAACGATCTTAAGGAAATTCGCCTAGTCAGGTATTTAACTTAAAATATACAATATACAGGATAGCCCATTTAAGTCCACAGCATAATAGTACTAATTGAATCCAAACTTTCCTAATTCGCTTAAAATCCTGTTATTGGCAGAAATGATTACCCATATAATTATCACTATTATCCAGATTGCCTTCAACTTGGCTTCTTTAGTGCGGCTTACCTCAACTTCTTTAATTTCCTGGTAAATATTACCTAAACGAATTTCCCCATCAACTTGAGTTTAATTGCATGACTGTCGTCGCCTTTCCGTTATTAAAATTTACTGCTTAAATAGAGATAGAGAAATCGGGAGTGCCCTTACTCGCTCTTGAGAGCTACTTGCTTTTCAAATGATACAACCAAATATGTATGTATACGAATACATTTCTGAGTAAGCTCTTCCTTGCTAAATCATCTCGGTCTAGTCCTAGCTTCGTATATATATTAACATATATTTGAACGTAGTCATTCAAATGGAAACCAGAAGCAATTATCCCAACCTAATTCTATTGAAAAGAAATATAAAAAAAACAGTGCTTATCGCCCTCACAGTCTGCCACGTTACCCTCGGCACATGTTACCCAGCTCATCCCTGCCTATAATTACAATCACGTTAGGAATTAAAACGTGAGAGTGAAATATGATGGTGATTATAAATACGATATCTGAGTTGTTTTTATATTCACTTTTGGTCGATATTCCGTGTGTATTCACGTAACAGTTGGTCAGTGGTTTAACTTTTATGCCCCAAATAGTCTAAAAACAATTAGGACCGTCTTCGTTGGCAAATTAATATCTTTGAACCCCCATAACTTTTTATGGCGTTGTGACCGCCACGAACGTCTCGTGGTGTTGTACTCAGGAACACCTCATCTTTCAATCCTCCCCACCCCCACCCCCTCCGAGTCACAATCTGCACATTTACCTAAGGGCTTTGCTCAGCCAACATTTGTTTGTATTTCCGGCTGTACGTCTTTAAAATGTGAAGAATTTTAGGATTATACGAGTATATTATACGTTTCGGAATTTTTTTATCCTGTAAACGAACCAATCTATATTTTGAAAAGATACAATAACCATATTTCCTGGATTTATTAAATTTCCAAACGCAGACAAAATTTTGAAGCTTGACAGTTTCGCATGATAAAACCCTCCAGAGCTTTTGCAATGTAGTGTTGGTGATCAGATTCGATGGAATAATTATCGCATTTTGTGTTTACGCCCGAGCAGACGACGCATCGCCCAAATATTTTATTCTGAAAGGCGTCTTCAATTACGCCCCACCTCATTTTTCCGATTTTGGTTTGGAGACAACTCACATCTAGCGTGCGACTGAATTCGAATTAATAGAACTCCTTTTCATTATCACTATCCACTGCATCTTCATCCACCGTTTCTAGATGAACTGGCGAGCAAATTGCCAGTCTTCTAGAACTCTACGTCTTCGAATCGATTGTAATCTGGTCGTTTGGAGAGTTTGGAGATCGCCACCGATAACAATCGCATTGCATTAATTTGAGATTTAAGATATAACTGGACCCGTTTTTCTATCACACTGACATTTTTACTAGGTTAGGTTGGGTTAGGTTAAGTGGCTTCCCTCCGTAAAGCGTCGGGGATCAGTTAGACCAAGATCGCTCCATTGTGTTACCACTCGACTCAGCTTGGTCACTGCTGCTCATTTGGGGCACTGAATAAAATTCGACAGTTTATTGAACTGCATTTCGGATACATTCGTTAGTTTGTTGAAGAAGTATTCCCCCCTAAATCGTCTTCTTGAGGAGGCTAGGGCAGGGCAATTGCATGGGATTGAGATTCTTTCCCTTCCTCATCATGACACCTACTGCAGTAGTCGTTATATGGCAGTCCTAATCCTGTGGCATGTTTTCCTAAAGTGCAATGTCCTGTTAGGACTCCGATTAGGCTGCTTATAATCTGCCTTCGTATTTTTAGCAGGCTGGTGGTTTAGAATACAATAACTGGATTGGGTTTGTCTCGCGTTGTTGCAGGTTTCAAGGTTCCAAGGAGTGGGTGGATTTCCCCTTTAACAGTCGAGAGTTCCAGGGTGGTGCCTATTTTGGCTCTCGTCTGCTTCACAGTTACCTGGTAGATCATTATGCCAGCACAACCTCACAGCGCATCTGATCGATATCTCATTTTAAGACGTGCAGAAGTGCTTGAGCAATTTTGATCTTATTATTGGTGATTCGAGTGCTTTTATTGCCGTTTGGCTATCTTTGTAGATGACGATGTCCCTATTGTTCATCGACCACACCGACCAATCGACCACCGATTGCCGTCGGTTTTGCGGTTTTATAAAGACTATTGTAGTCAAGGACCGTTGCCTTGGCGTAGAATACCAGCGTGCACTATTTCGGAGATCTTCCAATGAGCCTATTTGGAAATGGAAATGATAACGCCGACGAAATGTGTACATTTCCAATATAACACCTTAATGATATGGAAACAAAAGAATACTGTGAACTACAACCAACACAAATTCAGTCGAATCTCTCAAATCATATCTAGGACAACCACCCCCCCGGAGAGTAGTGAACGAACATCTTCGACACAAACCATCTGCACCCCGTCCAGGTTGTGTGACAAACGCCATAAGAGCGTACACTCTTGAACCTGCACGAATTATAAAAAAAAAACAAAAAAGACGAAAGCATAAAACTGCAACACGGAAAAGGTCCCGAAAAGGTTCGCAACGTGCACGAGGTACGAGCGAAGTAAAAAAGGAAAGAAAAACACACAACTCCAACTGTCGTTCAAGTATGATAATTTTATTGTCCCCAACTTTCCAGTTTTACACGTACTTTACACGTCCAACAAGCAAGTGTACGAGAAAAAATATCAGCGGTAGCCACTAACCCATCCGCTCTGATTACAAAGAAAAAAAAAAACCTCTCTCGCGGGTAAGGAGACAATACGCCAAGGCCATTGGTTGATGAATACAGGCACTGCGTGTGCAGTGACTCAACAAAGTTGCCTTTACAATATTACTCGTGTAAAGAAATGAATTAACAAGTAGTACGTGTAAGTGTAAGTATAAGAATAAAGATACGAATAAGAATCCGCAATATCCCGGCTCCCGGGACTAGTGCAAGAAACGGTACCACCCGTACAGGTTCGTTTCGATCAGGACTGACATCAAGTATGCTACCCATGACCCATTGAGTTGCTGGTAGATGTGACTCCCTTAGAACCACCAGATCGCCGACCTCTAAGTTGGTTGTAGACTTCTGCCATTTATTGACTTAAGTAACAGTTAACAAACGTTAATCCTGCGAAGCCCTTTGGCTTGTTTGCAGGAATTTTAGTAATTCATTGTTATATAAAAATGTTTGTTACACGTTTTGCAAATGCATTAATTTACCAATGTTATTTATGTGAATCAATATTTAAATGATATACTTTGGGATTCAAACTAGGATTAAGGGAACTATACAAGAAATACACATGGATGGATCAGCATCTATATAGATTTCTTAACAATGCGTTTTGTGAATAAAATATTTTTTTATTAATGTTTTTCTTTTTGGAATATGGCGAATATATAGTAGATTTGTTGGCAGCTCATTCAGGATCATTGGAATTAGTGAGGGGAATGAATATTTGCCATAGTTGTTGTAGAATTTGGCGGTTTTATATCGTCCTTCTGTATTTCTTCGGGTGTTGTACGTATGGTCGATTTCCGTTCTGAAGCTGTTGTCGTCATAAAATTCGTTAATCACACTTGATTTAAATATACCTTCGATGTCTAAGGGCTCGAGTTGGTTGCTTATCGTTGCACTGCTCATGTGGTAGTTGATATTTTTCTTTCTTGCCAGAATTTTAAGCAAATAGTTTTGGCTTGTTTGAAGTTTAGGATTCACTTAACGCGAGGTATGCCTGTTTTAGGACATCATAATTGCAGCAGTAACTTAAGTGTCGCAGCATGTATGAGGTTTTGCGAAGTTTTCGTTGAAGTTGCTCGATGTGTTGGTGCCATTTGAGATTGTGGTCAACTATTATGGGTATTATGAAATTTAATTCGAATGTCATGATACAGAAAATAGGGTGGTTTTATGTACATTATTTTTCTTTTCTCCGCATTAATTGTGAGCCCATTATCGTGTGACCATCTTATAATGACATCAGGTTCAAATTGCATTATTTTTACTGCGGCATCGATATCTCTGTGCGACACTGTGCCAATTTTTACGCGTTATGTTCGAAATTTCAAATAATATTTTACCTATTCTAAACATTGTCCTCGAATTCCCGCTTTCTCTAGACTGTGAATTATCCTTTCATGTGACAGTGTATCGAAGGCCTTACTGAAATCAATAAAAAGAGTTAGGGTATGATGATTTTTGCTTAAACTTCGGTTAAGTGTGCTAGCGAAATAACCTAGAAGTTGGTTGAACCATACTGCCTCGGTTCAATTATTTTATATTTGTCAAGAAATTGTTTCAGTCTCCTAGTTACAATTTCTTCTGAGATTTTTTCGATAACCGGTAAGATTGCAATTGGCCGATAGTTATTGACATCTGACTTCACTTCTTTTTTGTACACTGGTCGAACTAGGGATACTTTCAGATCTTTTGGAATAGTCGTTTCCTCGAGACCAGCGTTTATTAATTTCGTTATTATGGGTGCTAGCAGCTGAGCGTTATTTTTTAAGTCTTTTGGTCGTATCCCGTCATGTCCCGGACCCTTATTTGCATCCCAGTTTTGAGTAGCACTTTCGTTAATATTTAATGTTTTTATGTGGCAATCATATAATATTTTATTTATATTTTCGTCAAAACTATAAGCAAATTTGTTTGTTAGGTCATCCGTTTCTTCGTTTTTAAAGTTTTTTTGTATTGTGTTATCCAAGTTGTCAGTTTTTTTGCCCAATATCTCTTTTATAGTTTGCCAAATTTTCTTAATATTGTTTTTGTTTTCCAAAAATTTATTTTTGAAAAACGAGTTTTTGACATTGAGACATTTTTTATTGAGTATATTTCTATATGTTTTGTACTCTCTTTCCCTTGCTCTGTCCTTAGGTTTCGATAGCCAGTTTTTGTATAATTTGTCTCTTTTTTTGCAACACTCGATTAGTTCTTCATTCATCCATGGATTCGGTAATCTTTCCTTCCTTTGTTTTGGGACTATTGCCGATTCTGTGTATATTGTTTCGAACACACTTCGCAGTTTGTTATAAATTTCATTAACATTTTGGAGATTAAGAATTTCATCCCAATTTATGCCGTTCAAAAGAGTATTTACCCTATGATTGCTTATAGTTTTTCTTTTTCTTGGTTTTGAGATTTCTCCGTACTATTCCTCATGGGTTCCAATCTCATTATTCGTGTTTACCATACCATTAGACGCCATCATTTCTAGGTATTCTCTTACGATATTTGTACCTCTGTTGCTGCGTTCGGCGCCGTGCAAGTTTATATTCATGTCGCCTACGATCACCGTGTCTCTCATTTTTTCCACTTTACTGAGAAATTGCTCCATTTCTTTGATAAAAGCTCTTGGTTTGGAGGATGTTGGGCGCTAGATGGCAAGTAGTGAGACTGGTCGTTCCTTTGTGTGGATTTTAACGAACATCGATTCAAATGAGAGAGTTTTGGGCAGAGAGTATTCATATGTTAAAGATTCTCTTATGTAGATTGCTATTCCTCCAGCCCCTTGCTGATCTCTATTATAGTATTCTGCGTTGAACCCACGTATACGGAACAAGTCATTTTCATTTTCTGTGATATTAGTTCCAACGAGTATTATTACATCTAAAAATGTGATTATATTATTAATTGCTGGTAAGAATGGTGTAAAATGTTTTCGAAGTGATCGGATGTTTAAATAAATGCATGAAAAAATAAAATTTTTAAATTGTGTTTTATTTATGTATATTGTTATACATGGATTCTAAGCCAGTCCCGTATACAGAGTGCATTATGTACAATACTATGCTACAATTGACCAACATCAACCAATTCAGCACTAATGGATGCAATTAGCCAATATCCCAATATCGAACGACACCTGCAATTGCGACAGCGGCTGAGCTGAATCATCATTATGGACAATATAAATGCATGGGGAGTAGCTTATTTAAATCAGTCTTTATTTACAATTAACAATTAATAAAGGTCAGGCAAACTGCCTGAGAAAATTTTTTTTTTAAGTACATAATCCTGTTTCAGTCTAATTAACCTACATACAATGCATTCTGTGCGCTGACAAGGCATTTTCTTTCACATACGCGAACAGTCGTCTACAGCCGAAAACGACGCTCTGTATCTTTCGCGTACGTTACATATCTTGTTCGTAACCTAACAATTATGCTGACTGTTCTGTTCCTCAGCTGCAACCGACGCTCAGCATCGGTATATACTTGCATGTTTAGTTTTTAAGAATCATTTCCGAATAAAAGAGAATAAAAGAGAAAATACTTGAAAAGAGTACGGACGTCTTCTTATTATTGGCGCAGTCGGGAAACGGCAAAACTAAATTCATTTAATCTCAGTCAAATTGAAGTTACCGAATTAGTTTCAAATAGTTTGTTAAATGAGTTAATTTCATTAAACAAATTAATAGTGAAAACGGCAAGTGCCAAAGAAGTTGAATAAACCTCAGTAAATTTGAAGTTGAAAGAATTAATCTGAAATAGTTGGTTAACGAACGACAATCGCTAAATAAAATTAATCTAACTTCAGTGGAATTATACTGATGCGAAAATAATGAAAAAAGAAAACAGGAGACACTACTAACAACGAAAAGATAACTAAAAGACAAAACATCGTCACCAGGAGCAGGAAAAGAGAAATCTTCACCAATAGCAGAAAAAAAAGGTAGTAGTTTATGTTAAAACTAAGTTAATAAAAGTCACTGTTACTATTGTTATTGTTAAACGGAGAAACAAAGGGTATTTATAGTTAATTTCAAACAAATTTTATAATGGAAGAACTATCAACCGTAGAAAAGTTTAGAATTATTTTGGACTTTATTTCAAAACTTCCAAATTTTAATGGTGATGAAAATAATCTGATTGAATTTCTCGGGACAGTTGAGGCAATAGCACCAACTATACTCACTTTTAATGAGGTAAACAGAGTAATCCTAACAGGGTACATCAGGGACAAAGTTGTAGGAAAAGCAAATACATAGTACTCTTCAAAGGCACGGTAGGTTGACTACGAGGAATGAAATTAAAGAAGTTCTAAAGTCGAACCTTGGAGAAAGATTGTTTATTGATACTCTCTTCGATAGAATAAGAACATGTAGAGTCACCACAACAATTGAACATTTGAACGGTTACTTTAGTAGAATTAATAACGTATATTTATTACGTGATAATGGTGATGGTATTGAAAGAGTTCTTCTTCTTCTTCTTTTCCTTTTTCCGGCGTTGTTATGGTCAGAAGTGTAGGACCATAACCTTCCCACTTAACTGCATTCCTACTGGTCCGCTTGAGGCCGGTTTGACCTCAGAAGGTAGCGGCAGGCTTCCCGGTTTGGGATTACTTCATCGCTGAGGCCAATCAAATGCTGGTGTTTTTGCATTTGTTTGCACCAATTGTTTTTCGGCCTGCCTGTTTTTTTTTTTTTTTTTGTGACACGGGCATGCTCCAGATTTTTTTTAGTTGATCTTACTCTTACAATACCGGTGATCTCCAGTCGTGCCAACCCACTGATTTGAATGTACACTTGTGGGGCAGTTTAATGGTGGTATATACATATGTCCCTAGGCTCACCTTGATGTTTTCTAAATTGCCTAGATGTGATTTTTGTTTACCTTTGTTTTAGTCGCCTTTTACGACAAGCGAGAGGTATGGCTGCAGGGATATTCTTAACCCGTCCCTGCACGGATAATGGTATTAGTATTGGTATTGAATGAGTTATTGAATCAAATAATAGAATCGCACTAGAAACGTTCGAACGAAATCTTCCTGAGCCCACAAGAACAATAGTTTTAAGCAGGAACCCGAACACGCTAAGCTGTGCTTACAAGTTAATCTTAGAGTTAGGACATGCACATTACCCCTTCGAAGTCGAAGACGGTTGTACATAGTCTCTCTTTATGCACCGGCAGCCCCTCAATCTACCCAATTTATTAGCGAGCTTGAATCTCTTTTCCGTCAACTACAGCTACAAGCAGAAGCAAATTATTACTTTTTGGCCGGGGATATTAATGCAAATACATTCTCAAATACCAGAGGTAATCATCTGTTTAACTGGTTAGGTCAAAATACGATTGAGTACCGACTCGATCTACTTGCGACGGAGACCCCTTCATTTCCCAGAGGAGAATCTTTTCTGGACTTAGCCCATATCGACACGAGAATCATTCTCCGTGACGCGACGATCCATCTGCGAAATTGTTTACGTGCGGTAGATTACGATAGTGACCACTTCCGACTAGCCGCTGTAATACATATTCCTAATGAACGAATGGATCTGGAAGAACATAACCAAATGTACACGTTTGATTTTCAAAGAGCACACTGGTTACGTTTCTCAAGATCTTTAAAGCGTGAAATACTTCGTCAAGAAATTGACCCACCAACGAACAGAAACATGACCAATGAAGAGATAGACGACTACCTACTCCAATTTGAGAACGCTATCAAACGAACAATGGATCATAGCATCCCTAAACCTACAATTAGAGCTTTACAAAAACATAAAAGTATGCTATTGTCCAGACTAAAACAACTTTACCGACAATTCACTGACAGACGAGACCCGGAGATAAGAACACTGAAATCGATGATCAAAAATCTTCAACAATTAATCAAAGAAAATTACAGAATATCAATTAGTTTGCATTGGAACAAAAAAATTCGGGCTATAAAACCCAGTGGCCAGAATATGTTCCAGCAAATAAATCAACTATTTAGAAGAAAAGATCATAACGATATTCCTTGTTTGCGAATCCCCCAGACAGACACTAATCGGTGCAGGGTTGAATCCAGAAGAAATGTACTCAGACGAAGACGTTTTTGTAATTGAGGATCCACAAGAGAAAGCTGATATAATAGGTTCATACTTCCAAAGAGTGTACATGGTGAATGACTCCGTTCATCCGAACCTCGATCTGGAAAATGAAGCACGGTTAAATCATATACATACATCTTCTTAATGAAATCGGTGTCTGGCGATCTGAGAATAGTGGTTTCACCACATTCAATGATGAAAACCCAGCAAATGGAAATATCGCCAGCGAACGATCAATCCACCTGTTCGTGGAAAGAGATGATCTCATGTGCATCCTTGATTCAATGAAAAACAAAAAATCGTCGGGCATTGATGGGATTCCTAGCATAGTATTACGGCATATGCCCGAGGTAGCAGTCGATATATTAGTGACGCTTTTTAACAATATGCTGAATAATGCACATTATCCAGCACATTGGAAAATGGCAGTAGTCCACCCTATTCCCAAAAAGGGGAAGAATAAGAGCAACCCAGCAAATCTTCGGTCAATAAGTTTACTTCCGAATATTAGCAAGGTTTTTGAGAAGATAATCAAGAAAGCGTTACTAAAGTGGGTTGAGCATAATAAGGTTCTTCCGGAAAACCAGTTTGGTTTTAGGGCGGGACATGACACTATTCATGCTGCGTCGAAACTGGTGTCCGACATCCAATGGAACAAAAGCAAAAACCAATGCACAGCGGCCTGTCTGGTTGACTTTGAGAAGGCCTTCGACATCGTGTGGCTAGATGGACTTTTCTTAAAATTAGCCAGGCTGAATATGAACAAACCGCTGTTATATATGATATATGACATGTTAATAGACAAGAAGTTCGTTGTAAAATATAGCAACGTTACTTCAAGCAGGACTTACCAAATCAAAAACAGTTTACAACAAGGGGCAGTAAAATCTCCTCTGTTTTTTAACATTTACACAAGTGATCTAGTTGGTTCTCTTAGTCATGTTTTGGCGTATGCAGATGATCTAGTGGCATACAGATCGGGTAAAAAAATTGAAATCATCAATTCGCTCTTGCAATATGACTTCGATAAAATTAAAAGATACTGTGATGATTGGAAATTAAAAATCAATTTTCAAAAATCAGAAACAATTCTTTTCAGAACACCATTGAACAGGGCCTCTAGGGATACTAGGCGAAACTGGCGCAAATTGACCATCATTAGACAACAAGGGCAGCCATTGGCGACACGAAATGTAGTGAGATATCTTGGAATTTGGCTTGATCAATATTTATATTTCAATAGACACATAGATGTTGTTCTTGACAAAGCCAAGAAGGCTTCTGCTCTTACGAGAAGATTGTTTCAAAGCAGTCTACTTAACGCTAGGGTAAAAGTCAGATGCTACACGGCTCTCATAAGGCCAATTGTCGCCTATGGCTGTCCTGTGTGGTTCAATGTGGCTCCATTTGATATGGAAAAGCTTCGCTTATACGAAAGGCACTGTCTTCGATGTTGCCTGGGCTTATATCGAACACCAGAGTCACAGTATGTCAAATACTATCCTAACAAGGTTCTGTACGATAAGGCTGGCTTGATTAGAATTGATAACTATCTTATTAAATTGACTCGGGGTCATATTGCAAGAGGAATTATGAGCGATAACAGCCTGATCTTTGGGGCTTATTACCCCAACCAATTATACTACGAGAAGACAAACTGTCTGGCTTTATTCCACCCGAAGCATTTATCTATTTAGATACTAAGGGCTACATACAGGATGATAATGGTATCCCCTGATATACGACCCGGATGTCGTCGCTCGGTCTGAGTTCTTTCGGTACAGCACCCCGGCTTCAATTCGGGATAAAGAAGACGCGATCAGACAAAAAAGTTTGTTCTGGTGGTTGCATTCACAATCGACTTATGGAAGTGAAATCAATCCATAGGCGGCACGTATATAATAACGCCAACAACGCCCCTTACCTTAAAAGGGTGCAATTAAAGGGATGAACACATGTCCGATGCGACTTACACACTGGACATATGTTCATCTCATTAATTATAGTTTAAGAATATTTTAGACTTAGGTTAAGTTTATTTATTTATCTAGTTAAGGTAGGTTAAGTTTAGAGTTAAGAAATGAATTATAGTATCTAAGTTTTTTACTAATTTTCTTAGAAATAAGCCATATGTAAGCTAGACGGCAATAAATGAAAATGAAGTCGAAAGACGTTAAAATTAAGATTCAGATAAGCTTAGAGTGCTCGTTAAGAGCCAGTAAGAAAATGAAGTATAATGTTAAATTTTATTATTAAATTAAACAAAAAAACAATTAAATTAACAAAGTTAATGGTAGTAACGGAAATGGAATGTCTAGCAACACTGTTAATGTGCAAAAATACAAATTACGAATGCGGTCCAAACAGTGTACAAAGGAGTCGTATCAGTACTTTGAATAGACATCAGAATTCCTTCCCTAATAACTCGAACAGAGCAGCCTTGAGCTTAGTAAATGATACGAATCGTAATTATAATCACGAGCGTAATTCTAACAGCCTTCAAACAAAAAATACGACCAGAAGCCATAACCCTTCTTCGAGACACAATTATAACCCCTATTATAACCGAAACTACAACCAAAACGACCAATCGGAGGCAATGGATATACCAACTAATGAAGTAAATTTTCACTCCGAAGCCTCAAATGCATGCCATATATAGTAATCAATAGTCCAACCAAAACTATGAGATTCTTAATTGATTCGGGTGCTGAATACAGTTTGATAAACCCAGGATTGTGTCAAAACAAATGGAAAAGCAAAGTCGATATTAATTTACGCGCGCTTAATACTTTAACTAAAATAGACACGTCGTTTTCCAATATTTAAAAAATTCAGTTTAAGCAATTATTTCGTAGAGTTTCTGGAATATGGGTTTCATGATAAATTCGACGTTAAATGCTAAAATAGATTATAAAAATCGAGTCTTAAGCACAGATAGTGCAGATATCAAACTATTTTTAAACTCTGACCAAGAAAATTACCATCACAAGGCATACAAGGAAAACGAAATTGTATTATTCAACAACGAGGTAAATAAGTAGAATATTTTTCAATTTATAAAAGACGAACATCTGAATGCAGAGGAAAAGAAATATCTTTACCGACTCTTTCATCAAAATAAAAATGTTTTCTATAAAGAAAACGATGATCTAACCTTTACGAGCGAAATAAAGGGCAGAATTCTTACCAAAGATGACATACCAATTTACAGCAAGCTTTACAGGTATCCTGAAATTCACAGAAAGGAAGTCGACTTGCAGATTAATATATTATAATAGTCCCATGGACACAGTTCTATAAGGAAAGTGACAACTAGAGGCACACCACAAGGAGGAGTTCTCTCCCCCCTACTGTGGCTTCTTACAGTCAGCAAGATCCTCAAATTCTTTATGGAAAAAGACACAAAGATCATAGCGTACGCGGATGACCTGGTTATCTTGATAAAAGGTAAATTTCTACCAACTATCAGTGAACTAATGGAATCTGCATTGAGTGAACTCTCCTCGTGGGCAAGATAGAACGGTCTGAGAATAAGCCCCCAGAAAACCGAGCTGGTCTTGTTCACCAGGAAAAGGAAAATTCCGATATTTGCTCCCCCAAAGTTAGAGGGTACTCCAGTCAAACTCAAAGCGGAAGCAAAATATCTAGGCATCATTCTTGACTCTAAGCTCTCCTGGAAAAGGAACCTGGAGGAAAGGATGAAAAAAGGATTGAATGCTTTTTATGCATGCAAAAAGACCTTCGGCAAAAGATTTGGCTTGCAACCGTACATCATTCATTGGATGTACGCAGCAATCATCAGACCCATTTTAACTTATGGGGCCCTAGTCTGGTGTACTGCTAGCAGCACAAAAAGCTATATGAACGTGCTCAACAAAGGACAAAGGTCAGCCGCTGTTTGTACAACGGGAGCCATGAGAAGCAAGCCGCAAGCAGGGTTGGACATGATTCTTCATCTCCTCCCCCTGGATCTATTCATAAAAGGCTACGCTGCAAAGAGCGCTCTCAGACTAAGAGAGTCCTCTCTGTGGAAGCAAGCCAACTATGGACATGCGGCCATACTTAAGATAATAGACGACCTGGGAAGGAAACGTGGTTTTAGTAGCCTCGCAGCTACGATCGGCTATATTCTACCCCAAAATGATTTCTTTCTCAGTATACCTATCCTTTTCCCCGACAGAGAAGAGTGGCTATCAAACGCCGTAATCAACGACCATGAGATCACCCTCTTCACCGACAGATCGAAAATGGACACAGGCACTGGGGCCGGGTTCTACTCTGATACCCTCCACAAACAGGAATCATTCAGACTCCCTGATCTGTGCAGCGTGTTTCAAGCAGAAATCCTGGCAATAAAGAAAGCAGCCAAACACCAACAGGTAGCCGATATCCCACCCTCTGATATCACCATCTTCGTAGACAGCTAGGCTGCACTGAAGTCAATAGAATCCTGTATAACGAGATCAAAGGCTGTCAAGAAATATCGCGACTCACTGAAGTCCATCAGACACCATAAAGTTAAACTCTGCTGGGTCCCGGGCCACAGACAATCGCAGGGAACGAAAGAGCAGACGAACTGGCCAGGCAAGGTTCTGAAATGGACATCAGCGAAGCGGACACATCATTGCAACCACCGATCAGCGCATTATACCGGATCATAAACGACATAATCATCAAAGAGGCCAACTCGTCTTGGCTTACAAGAAACGACAGCTACACGACAAGATCATCGTGGCCAGAGCTCAATGTCGGAAAAAACGAAGAAGCTCCTGGCGCTGGACCGTAACTCGATCCGTATGCTCGTCGGAGTGATCACAGGACACTGTCCCATTGGAGCAATGCTCCGGAAATGGGACTCGGGATCCAGCGATCTCTGTCGGAGCTGCAGCGATGAGGAAGAAACTGAGACGATCCAACATCTGCTTTGCCACTGTCCAGCTCTCCAGAATGGAGGTCTAGTGTCGCTAGGCCAAAGATAGGTAATATATTTGATATGTTGGGAAGATGCATTTATTTCTCTAAGCTGGATTTGGCTAAAGGCTTTCATCAAATAGAAGTAGATGAAAGAGACCAACATAAAACAGCATATTCAACAACTACAGGACTACACTATGAATTCACCCGGATGCCTTTTGGTCTCAAAAGCACTCCATTCCAAGGCATGATTAACAAAGTTTTACAAGAATTCATAAACAAGATATGTGTAGTATACATAGACGATGTATTGGTCTTTCTACTAGTGTAAAAGAGCACATTAATTCACTGAACCTAATACTACAAAAGCTCAAAGCTCAATGAAGTGAACCTGAAGATTCAACTTAATAAATGTGAATTTATGAAGGAAGAAACCGAGTTTTTGGGACACATAATATCTGATGAGGGCATAAAACCAAACCCCAGTAAGATAGCAGCCATCCAAGCCAAAAACATGTAAAGATCATTCAATCATTCCTTGGGATAACGGGATATCATAGGCGCTTTATCAAGGACTATTCGAAGATCGCGTATCCCATGGTCAAGTATTTAAAAAAAAACGCGAAAATAGATCTAAGTGACCAAAACTATATAAATGCGTTTAATAAACTAAAACTATACTTAACAACCGAGCCAGTGCTGAAATACAGATTTTGAGAAAAAAATTACCTTAGTTACAGATGCCTCAAATTTTTCGATTGGAGGAATTTTAATGCAGAACAATCACGTTATATCCTATTACAGTCGAACTCTGAACGACCATGAAAAACACTACTCTACCATAGAAAATTAATTATTAGCTATAGTCGCCTGTACTAAGTATTTTCGACCTTATGTACTTGTTTGGACGGAAATTTGTTATTAAAACAGATCACAGGCCACTAGTCTGGTTGGACTCACTGAGGGAACCAAACTCTAAACTACAGAGGTGGAAAATTAAGCTAAATGAATTTGATTACAGCATCGACTATGTAAAAGGAAAACAAAATAGTGCGGCTGATGCATTAAGCAGATTACGATCGGATACTGAAATGGAGACAAACAATAACGATGGGGAAGAATCGATAAAAAGTCGAAAAGACAATAAGAAACAAAACGAAGACAATGAAATAAGTATCAAATTTGATAAATTTATAAGTAAACACTTTGGATGTCAAATGGAAAATCAGATAAACGATAAAACCGACAACCTTTCAACTGCAGCGACGATACACTCGGCAGTGGAGGACGCCCACGGTCACATTTCTATTACCGAAAAACCGATAAATATCTACAAAAATTAAATTTACCTTTACTATGGAAATAAAGAAAAAATAACCCAGAAGATAGTACACAAGAATATAATTTATGTCACCGACAAGAGCGACTTATTAGAAATCATGAGGAGAATACCCTTCAACAAAGGTACCGTAGTTATTTACTGTGAAGATAATAACCTTTTTATCAAATTTCAAGATTTGTTTGTAAAATATTTTGCTAAAAACAAAAATCTAAGAGTATTAAAAACATTAGTAAAATTAATCAACATTAATAACCATAATGAAGCACTCGACATTATCAAATACAACCTTTTAGAAAATAATCTAAAACTAAACTAAAATTACATATTTTTATCCGAATTTACAGATCCTTATACATAAGTTTGTGAACAATTGTGATATTTGTAATTTGGCCAAGCACGATTGTCAACCAATAAAATGTCCATTACAAATAACCAAAACTCCAAATCAGTTCAACGACATGATCCACATAGACATTTGGTACCCAGAAAGAAATAAGATGTACCTAACCACAATTGACAAACTATCCAAGTATGCAACCATTCACAAACTAGAAGATCGAAATTGGTTAGCTATTCTCGAGGCAATTAAACAAAGAATTCAATTTCTTGGAAAGCCAAGACAAATAGTTTCTGATGGTGAAACATGTATTCTTCATTCTGCAGTGGATTTATTTTTGAAAGAAAACAACATAGAGATTCATAAAACAACAGCCTCTTTAAAAACGGGAAACGCTGATATAGAAAGACTTCACGGGACACAAAATGAAGACCAAAGGATAATGGACGCAGCAAAAGATACTTCAAGCTTAGATGAAAAAATATTCAAAGCTATCTTAGTTTACAATCCATTCCACTACAAAATTAAAACCTATCAATTTCATTAATAAAAATCTGACTAAAGACGACATACGAACATTGTCGGGAACATTTAAACGCGAAAAACTTCTGAGGATACATAGTCTTAACAAACACAAAAAGCCGTATTTTGATCAGTGTGAAAATATCGTTAAGAATAGGGCAATTGTCAAGGCTAAACCAAAATACAAAAAAATAAATAGCTATGAAGTAGACGGTAATTATACTATTGATAAGTCGACTAAAAGGAATATAAAATACCACAAAAAACAACTAAAACGTAAATTTAAATATCAATCAACGTAATATTATTTTACAGGCAAAGTGATTATACTCATAATACTGCTTGCTCAATCGACGGCGCAGAGATTGGAAGTTACACCGATATACGCTACCAATGGATACATCATACAAAAATTAGAAGAGAAACTCATGGTTGACAGGTATACCAGATTTATCCATGCCATCAATCTAGACGAGTACACCAATGTTACCAACTTAATCGAAAGTAATATCGACAATCTGTAACTGAAGACGGGTGACGTAAATCATCAGTTGATCACAGACCAGTGAAGGAGTAGGTAGTGTTTCGGCTAGCAAAGTGTAAAAACAAGTATAAACAATATAAGTGCGCGTTTAGGCGAAGTATTCGCGGAACTCGAATTAGCCCAGTGGTTAAGTGCCCGACCCGCAGTCGGAAGGTCGCCGGTTCAGATCCCAAGTCGGGAGGAAAGTTTTTCGTGTGCGTTTTTGTCTGTTTCTTTCTGCTGCTTCTCAGTTAGTTGGAAGTAGCAGGAGGAGATGTCGGGAGACGGCGGGGGAAAACCCTAACGTCGTACGGAGTCGGAATCGGGTGATTTATCATCCGATTTAAGCCCGATCTAACTAAGCGCCCCTCCCTCACTGCTTCGACTGAAAAGCTGCAGGTCGAAGCGAGGAAAGGGGCGCCATCACCAACACCATCAACGTCGAAAGCAGCTGGACTACAACAACCAAAACCAGCGATCCCCGTGGAAGCGGATACTGCCTACCTTTCCTGTGGTAGGGAAGGCCGCTACACGGGGGACAATAACCCCTTTGCCCCCCTTTTATATTCGGCTACGGAGGAAGAGCGTAGCGAACTGGAAGGGAAAGAGCGTATCCTACGTGCCCAGCTGCAGGCCGTAGTTGATAAGCTGAAGCAGATAAAGAAGAGGGATTTAGAACAGGCAACAGCCGCCCCACAGCAAAAGCAGCAACAGCAACAGCCACAGCAGCAACAACGACAGCCGCAACAGCAGCAGCAGAAACAGCAGCTGCAACAGCAGCAGCAACAACAACAGCCGCAGCAGCAGAAGCAGCAGCAACGTCCTAAAAAGGAGAAAGTGCCACCCATCTTCACCTATACCACGGCCCTACGAGAGACCATCGATCTCTGTAAGTATGCTATTGGTGTAGGCAATTTTGAAATCAAATGTTTAGGCCAAAAACGCTATGCTGTTCGGTGCAAGACACTGGAGAAGCATAAGCGTATAAAAAGCTTATTAAAGGAGTCCACAACGGAGTTTTTCTCCTTCACGCCGAAGGCCGAGAGGTTGCGGACAATGCTCCTTAAAGGCGTGGAGTCGATTGCAGACCCCGAGGAAATGCTCTCAGAGCTCAAAGAGTTCGAGAGTGACGACCTCAAATTCGTGGGGGTTAAGCCATTCACTACGGTGAGCTCCCGACGGGAGAAGCGAGTTATTCCCTTCTTCTTGGTACAGCTCACACCCAGCAGCAAGCTGGAGAGGTTAAGGACTATCACCACCTTAGCGTCCCAGACTGTCACATGGGAAACATTAAAGAGGAGCGGAAACATTTTGCAATGTATCCGCTGCCAAAGGTTCGGGCACGCCGCGTCGAACTGCGAAATGCAGCCTCGATGCGTTAAGTGTGCAAAGAACCACAAGAACGAGGAATGCGACCTTGGGAAAGACAAGGTGGCGGATAGAGAGCAGCTCGAGTGTGTCTTGTGTAGGAACCGAGGGCACCCTGCAAACTATCGGGGATGTCCTAAGTTCCAGGACATCAAGAAAGAAAACCTGGCCCGTAAGCAGAAGGTCGAGGAGAAGCGTCCCTCGGGTCGCTTCCAAACACCAGCCGTCACATCCCAATTGACCTACGCCCAAATGGCGGCAGGTTCGGGAAAGACGGTACAAAAGCCCATGACTGTTCCTAAAGCCCCAGTGCCTGTCTCTAAGGCACCGGTGGCCGAGGTGGATGTCTGTTCGATCTTGCTCGCAATCCAAGGGCAGATTGGGCAGCTCCAGCAACAGATCCTGGAGACGGCGACCCGAGTAGATAGTATCTACTCGCTTCTGCCGGGCCTAGCGCACCTAAGGTCGTGATGGGTACGCTGGTAGAGAGGCCCTTGAGGATCCTGTCGGTGAATGTAAATTCACTGATAAGGATCGAGCGACGAGCCGTACTTTTTAACCTGTTGCAGGACGAAAGCCCCGATGTACTCTTGGTTAGCGAAACAAAGCTAAACCAGAAGCACAAAATCCGGCACAGTTCTTATAGAATAATTAGAAGGGACCGACCCAACGCTATTCAAGGCGGAGGAGTTGCGATCTTTATTAAAAACAATTTTAAACATAAAGTCATATATAGCGGTGAAGTGCGGAGGTTCCAGGTGCTAGAGGCCTGTATTGTGTGCATTCCTCTCCGAAGCGGAAAGAGAATGTACATTGTATCAGCCTATGCACCTGAAGCACCTCAACCCAATATTTTTATCGCAGAGCTCGAGACACTTTTTCGATCTCTGCGCTTAAACTCAGTAGAAAACTTTTACATTCTGGTCGGCGATTTGCCAATTCCCTGACGAGAGCGCTCACTTCGAGATATCTTGGGATCGTGCTGGATCAGTATCTATATTTTGACAAACATGTAGATGCTGCTCTGGCAAGGGCCCGGGGCGCTTTCGCTCTGACAAGGTGGCTGTTTCATAGCAGCCAACTTGATTCTAGGGTGAAGGTAATCTGCTACATGGCCTTAATCAGGCCCATAGTTGCCTATGGATGTCCCGTCTGGTTCAATGTGAGAGCCAGCTTAATGGAAAGGATTCGGGTGTTTGAGAGACAATGTCTCAGGACGTGTCTGGGGCTACATAGGACACCCGAATCTGAGTACACGAAATTTTACCCGAACGAGGTCCTATACAATAGGGCCAGGATTGTATGGATAGATAATTTTTTGATCAAACTGATTCGAAGCCACGTTGCGAGAGCAATGACTTCGGTCAATAGCCTGATCTTCGGGGCTTACTACCCCAACGATTTATATCACGAGAGAGTGCGCCTTAATGGCTTTGTGCCGCCAGAAGCATTCCTCTATTTAGATAGATGTGGGCTGATCCAGGATAGATTGGCGGTACCGCTAATCTTCCACGTGGGTCGCAATTCCGTGGAACGGCGATTCCTCTACGAACCCGATGTCGCGCTCCGTGAGCCCGAGCGCCTCAGGTTCTGTAGATCGGTCTCACGCCGGGATCGAGGAGACGTAGTCCGACAGCATCAACGCTTTTGGTGGCTGGAGAGAGCTACGTCAATGGACACTTTGAGAGCTTCAGTCTCTTGAAGGCATCGCCTGCCTAACACCAATGGCAAGCTTACATAGGCTAGGGTAGGATAAGGTAGGGTAGGGTAGGTAGTAGGTATATATACGTTTAAAAAAAAAAAAAAGAAAAAAAAAAAGATATATATATTAAATATATATTATGTATATAATTTATATATATATATTTTAGTTAAGGTAGAATAAGTTAGGTTTAGTTACATTAAGGTAGGCTTAAGTTTTATATATAATACAAATGATCATATGCTAAGTTTTTAATAAAAAAAACATTTTTCTTAGCTTAAGCTAGATATAGTAATGTTAGTGGTAAGTTGATATAGTCGTCGAAAGACATAGATCTAAGTTGTTACGTCTATTTTAGAGTGTCCGCCTAGGGCCAGTAAGATATCTAGATTGTTAAGATAGTTAAGCTAGTTTTTAAGCATTTTTGTCTAGGGTAAGATAGATCTAAGAAGTTATGAATAAAAATGAATTAAAAACTAAAACTAAAAAACGGGTGACGTAAATTATGAATTACTTCGGAGGGAGTTATATCAATTACGCCAAAACATAAATACAATCATCCCAAAGATACGAAAGAGAGCACTCTTCAATTTTTTCGGACAATCATTAAACTACTTAACTGGTGTTATGGACAATAACGATGCTCAGGAAATTTACAGTCATTAAATTCAAGGTAAGCAACAAACCAACTCAATGACCAACTTAGAATTAACAATGATTTAATAATGTCAGTGGACAAAATAAAAAATCACATAAACGCCGAACAAATAAAGCTGTACGAAATTTTAACATAACAGTGGATTCAGCAAATATAAAAAACCTTGCTGAAGAAATGAAGTATACTTTAAAAATATTGACTGACATATCAAACCTAAATAAGCAAGTTGAGAAGATTAAGGACAACATTTTGCTTAGCAGACTGGAAATACTTGCACACGACATTCTAACAAACGAAGAAATACTGAAACATAACATTTCCATACAAACATTACCCTACCTTAAAAGCTATGTATTTATCAATAAACAGACTATTCTCTTCACTATTTCAATCCCTATATTTACCGAAGAAAAATATTAGATAGCCCTAGTTATACCAGTTCCGAACCAAAATAATGAAGAACTTTTATTAAATAATGATAATAGAATTATAGTTTCTAATAACATTTTCACATATTCGAAAGCTATTGTAAGTAAAAACCGATCTCAAACCACATGCTAACAAATCTATCAGAAACCTTTTAAATAATGATAACGCTTGTAATTTTACTATTAACTTTGAGAAATCAATGGAAGAGTTGGAAAATGGGTTTTCTTTTTTTTTTGTTGGAGGATTCTACTATCTGTTGGAGCACTCAGACACAAATACTGGTCCATTGTACTACCAGACAGACACCTTGTCTTTATTGCATTTTCCCCGTTGTCCGGAGAAAAGTGAGGAGGGGCTTCAGTGATGTGGAGCTAAGAGATTCGGCCACCAAGGGTGCGCCACCGTGCGCGAGCGAAGGCGGGACAGTCGCAGAGAAAGTGTTCTCCTTAAGGATAAGAAAAATGTTGCGGAATTCTTGCAGACATTAGGGCGTACGCGCTTAGTCATCCTGCATCCTCGATGACCAAGTCATTGATGTCAGATTTGACCGTGGAAGCAGGTAGACCTAAGGCGGGTTCAGTTCCTGAGAAACTCTCCTCTGGGCCTCTTCTAGCGAGTTCATCGGAGATCTCGTTTCCTGGGATTCCAGAGTGACCTGGGACCCATACAAGCCTAAGTGAACTTAGTCTTCCGACTTTGTTCAAAAAGGTCTTGAGTTCATGCACTAATTTGGAGTTAGATAGAGGGTTCGACACAGCTTTGAGTGCAGCTTGGCTGTCACTGCAGACACATATGCTTTTTCCCCAGGCAGGTGTCATTGCATCAGAAGGCATATCAATGATACAAGGGTCGTAGGATATTTCTCCCGCAAGTACACTTTCACTCCAATGCGAGTTGTAGCAAAGACCATTTCTCTTTAGACGAGAAATGGCTTTCAATGCACACTCTCTGATATATATGTCAAGGGGTGGAAGATTCATCATAGCATCTAGAGCAGCTCCCGGTGTGCTGGGGAAAGCCCCCGTGCAGCTGAGACAGACTGCTCTTTGGAGTTTGGTTAGTAAAGCCACAGCGTGTTTGCGTGTTAGCCTGCTCCACCAAACCACCGATGCATATGAGATTATCGGTCTAATCATTGCCGTGTAGATCCAAAGGACCTCTTTCGGCGATAAGCCCCATGTTTTGCCAAAGGCACCTTTGCATTGCCAAAAAGCTGACAGCGCTTTGGTGGTTTTGGACTCAACATGTTTTAACCAAAGAAGTTTGCTATCTAGGATGACTCCCAGATACTTAACTTCCTTGGATATCGAGATGGGAATGCCTTTTATGACCAGCTGAGTAATGCCAGTATTTTTCCTCCTTCTCGTGAAGAGAACGACATCAGTCTTAAGAGGATTAACCGACATCCCATTTCTCCTGCACCAGTCTTCGATCACGTCTAGCGCCGCCTGCGCTTTGAGACAGACATTCGCTAAACATGAGCCGACAGAGAGAAGAGCAACATCATCCGCATAGGCCTGGGCATAGATTCCAGAGGAATTGAGAGCATCTAGCAGAGAGTCTACCACCATGCACCATAACAGCGGAGACAAGACGCCACCTTGCGGGCAGCCCCTGTTTACTCCAGACTTGACACATTGTTCGAGGCCTGCATCAGCGATCAATGTCCTGTGCACAAGCATTGCTTTGATCTACAAAACCAGTGCTTCATCTACGCCATGCCGTCTAGCAGCGTTACAAATGCTGCCGAAAGTAGCGTTATCAAAAGCTCCCTCAATGTCGACGAAAATGCCTAGTACGTACTCTTTCCTTTCGAGAGCGCATTCAATTCTCCCAACTAGGTTTTGAAGCGCAGTCTCGCAGGATTTTCCACGCCGATAAGCATGTTGCATGACCGAGAGAAGAGGCATTCGAAGGGCAACTTTACGCACGTGCAACTCTACTAATCTTTCCATGCTTTTCAGCAAGAAGGATGTTAGACTGATTGGTCGAAAACTCTTGCCGAGTGAGTAATCTTCTTTCCCTATTTTGGGAATAAAGATCACTTTCACCGCGCGCCAAGGAATAGGTATATAGGCAAGTGCCAGGCTAGAAGTGAAAATTCTTTTCAGAGTAGGAAGCAGCTGTCTTGTACCTGTTTGCAGCATAACAGGGTATATCCCATCAATGCCACAGCAAATTCAATAGCCTCAGTAGTTGCCACGGGTGACGCAACATACCAGCTACACCGAGTTGTTTTCATCGTTTCAGTCGCAGTTTCCATTGAAGGAGTGTGTAACGAGCCGATGACAGTCTGATTTCCCGGAAAATGGGTCTGAAACAGTAAACTAAGAGTTTCTGCTTTAGACTCGGTGAAGGTACCATCAGACTTTCTGAGTACATCCAGCTTTGTCGATTTTCCTCGTTTGAGGACGTTAACCAACTTGCTGGTCGCGCTCAGGGATTTGATCTCTTCGCAGAAGGACTTATAGGAATCATTCTTCGATTTACGAATAAGCTTCTTATATTCCTTCTGCTTCGATTGATATTTATTCCCGTCATCTTCCGAGTTCGATTTAAGCGATCTGTTCAGGAGACTTCTGGCTTCCCTATGAAGACATTGGAGCTCAGCGTTCCACCAGGGAACCGGCTTCCTGCTGGGAGGTTTTTTGACAGGACATGCGAGTTCAAAACAGTTGGTGATGGCGCTGTTCAGGTTATGAACGGCATCCTCCACCAATCGATTTGTTTTGAGTTTAGGCGGGGCTTGAGTGGATTTCTCAAGCTCCTCCCTAAATCGCACCCAGTCCGTCTTTTTCGCATTCTGCTTGGGCTGCGACGGGGAGATCCCACACTTCAATTGGAATTCGATGTATCTATGGTCTGACAGCGTAACATCTGGTAAGACTCTCCAGTTAGTGACGGTTGCATTTGCTGCTGCCCGAAACTGTATTTTGAACGTTAGCATCGCAACAGATGATGAGTCCAATCCTTCTGGCTTCACAGTACTCTACGAGTTCGGAAACCGCCTTAGATGGCGGGGGTAGTACCGAGTCGTAGGGGAAGTATGCAGACGCCACGAGGAAGTGTTCAATTTCTCCGTGCGCTTTGTAGCTAACTTTCGCAGCCACCAGATCTTGACCATAGAATTGACCAAGTTTGGTTGCCGATAGCGTGTTCGATATGATGAGGCAGACCCTGGGCCTTTCGGATCGCTCATCATAAAGGATCGTAGTATCATACATATATACCACCACATACATATATGGCCTCCAGAATCCTTGCCCCGGCCGCGATTAGGGAGATCGCGGGTGGATTTCCGCTATTGCCGGTGCCACCTGGAGTAATATAATCCATTAGGTTGTCCATTCATCCATAATAAACTCGGTTCTCCGGGTCTTAGTTCGATGTCATTGACCTCTTAAGCCCCTCCGCCCCGACAGGGCGCTGACAAGGCATTTTCTTTCACATACGCGAACAGTCTTCTACAGCCGAAAACGACGCTCTGTATCTTTCGCGTACGTTATCTTGTTCGTAACCTAACACCTATGCTGACTGTTCTGTTCCTCAGCTGCAACCGACGGTTTATACATATTTGCATGTTTAGTTTTTAGGAATCATTTCCGAATAAACTTGAAAAGAATACGGACGTCTTCTTATTACCATATATTGATAATTTTGGAGTGTGGTTGTTACTACAATATATTATTCATTTTGTTTATACTATTTAGTCGATATCCTTTTCTGTGTCAAGCGTACCCACACAAACTTCCAGTTTTCAGTTTTTGCTTTTGTTTTGGCCAGCCATAGCAAGCGTCGATTTGTTGCCGTCAGCTGGTCGTTGATATATGGACATACATAACATATATTCTCGATTTGTTTCTGTCATCATTTTCGATTTTTAATAACTCTGCATTGATATGTTTACCACGTATATTTTGCATCAGATGTTTTTTAATGTGAATAGATGAAAATGTTACCACGGTATTTTGCTGTTTTTGTTTTGCGCGATATATATCCACAATATCGTTATCCGTGATGCTAACATTAACTGTATCGGATATAGATTTGATTATGCATTTGATATCTTCATTCTCCTTCTTCGCGACGTTTCTAATTTCAATATTTTTCTCGTAACCTTTTTGTTCAAGTTTTAGGTACTACGCTCCTGAAGAGCAGTCAGATACTACAAGTGACACCGTCGCCAAAATCCTTGCACTAAGCTTTGAAGGTGCCCGTAGTGATCTAGTCGGTTGTGTGGGACATCGATATTCGCCTGTAATGAAATGTGCTGAGCTGCAACAAGCGAATATGCGGTCAGGCTTAACAGTGAGGGATGATACTATGCTTCGATTCGACATCGAGATGGTCGACTTAGTAATAAAGCCGCGCAAAGCTTCAAACGGGCACTGGACATTGGTTTGAGCGGAACTACCTTGGTCTTAACAGTTTAGCAGAAAATCACTTTGACTGGTCTTGCATCTGCTATAGATTACTGCTGCGTATGTCACCGATGACGCATCTGAGTATCCATGGGGCATCCAAAGTCTTCTAACGGTGTAAAAATACATCTGGAACTCGAATCGTTTCAAAGTTATGTAGTTCGTCCCCGTAAGTTATCCAACGCTATGCTAAAGGAGGAGGTAATGGATCGTCCCAACACAAATTGAAGGCTATGGACCAAAGTTGTGGAAACAAGATTTTAAAGAGGATAATGGATGGTGGTGGTAAAGGGATCGAATATTCGAGATACTTCCGAAAGAAGAGTACGCCGAGTTGCTGTTATAGTTGAATCCTGCCTTAAAATAAGAAAGAAGAATCCGTCACTAGAGGGGTTCCACAACGTGCAAAGAACCTTGATAACCGAAGTGGAGGCTTCTTGATCAAGCGCAAAGTATTCGCAATCCTCCGGTGGTAGAGTGGAGAGTAGCGGCCACCAGTTTGAACTGCACTTTCCACAGGGCCAACAGTTGAAGGTTGGCCCTAGATAGCAGCGGCATTAAATCCAAATTTAACGCAATTAACTCCTCTGCGAATTTTGCACTGGTCATCACATCGTTAACATAGACGTCTTCCAACAATACCTTCGTCGTGATCGGACATTTAATCTGGCAGTCTTCGACCAATTGCTTTCGTACGCGAACTGAAAGCTATTGGGCGGAAGCAGTGCCATATGTTATGGTGCGCAAACGATAATATTGAATATTATGGCGCGGGTGTTCTCGCCATTGAAAGTTTGTTTGGCTGACATTCACCCAAATTTGGAGGAAAATTTTAACAACATCGGCCGTGAAAACAAACAGCCACTGTCGAAACCGAAGGCAAATCCCAAGCAAATCACCAAATCACGCTGAATTGGTGGCCCGATTAACAATTGACTTGCTGATTGTTGATTGATTGATTGTTTAATGAAACAACATTAGAATCCTTTGTCGAACCATTGAACACTACACGAATTTTCACGAAAGAGTTGTCCAATGTCACAACAGCATGATGCGGGAGATAAAATTGCCGTTCACTTCGACTGAAAAGCTGTTGGTCGAAGTGAAGAAAGGGGCGCTATCAGCATCAACATCAAAGATCAGCAATAACATCATAAACAGCAAAAATTGGTATCCCCCTTGGAAGTGGACGTTACCTATCTTTTTGAGGTTAGGGAAGGTCGCTACACAGAGGACAACAACCCCTGTGTCGTCATTTCAAGTTCGTATATGGAGCAGGAGCTAAGTGAACTCGAGGACGAAGAGCACGTTCTTCGTGCAAAGGCCGTAGTAGATAGAAGCTCGGAGAGGGAGAGGGAGCAAGCAACAACCTCGCAACCCCGCCGCATTAACAACAATCAAAGCAGCCTCAACAAGAGCCACAACAACCGCAGGAAAAAAAAAACAGCGACATTAACGGCAGTAGAAGCGCAGCCGCAGTTACAGAAACGGCAACAACAATAGAAACAGCAACAACAGCAGCCGCAGCAACAAAAGCAGTAGCAACGACAGCAGTAGCAAAAACAACAAGCTCAGCAGCATCAACAATGGAAGCAGAGGCAACGTCCCAAGGAGAAGGTGCCACCCATACTTACTCATACCACAGCCCTACGCGAGATAATAAAGGGTCCGCCATCTAACGTTTTTTTTTTCAAGTAGTGCTTATTTCGTGAATGGTAACACTTAGCTCATGTCTGATTTGACAGATAATTAGTTTTATCCTTCCGCTGAACGAATATGGTTGTGTATACGCTTGAACAACGCTGGGAAATATTGCGACATTACTTTGAAAATCATGGTAATGTTGCAGAATGTGTGCGAAAATTGCGTACGGATTTTGGAAGAAGAGAAGCACCGTCAGCTCCGTATGTTCGTTATCTTGTGAAAAAAGTGAAAGAAACTGGCATCCTCATCGATAAACCAAAGCGTGAAAAGCCAAAAACAGTGAGTACACCCGAGAATATTGCTGCTGCGGCAGAAAGTGTGCGTGAAGCGCCATCAACATCAATTCACCGTCGTTCTCAACAATTGAACATTTCGGAGACATCATTGAGACGAATTTTGCATAAAGACCTTGGTATGACGCCATACAAAGTCCAATTGGTTCAGGAGTTGAAGCCAACTGACCATCCAATGCGTTTTCGCTTCGCTAAGTGGGCCTGCGATCGACTTACAGTAGATGCCGATTTTGCCAAAAAAATCATCTTTTCAGATGAAGCTCATTTTGATCTTGGCGGGTATGTAAACAAGCAAAATTGTCGCATTTGGGGCACAGAAAACCCGCACGTATACATTGAAAAGCCGGTGCACCCAAAACGAGCCACTGTTTGGTGCGGATTTTGGTCCAGAGGCATAATTGGGCCATTTTTCTTCGAGAATGAACAAGGAGTGGCCGTTACAGTCAATGGCGATCGTTATCGGGCCATGTTGAACGAATTTTTGTTCACAAAAATTGAAGAGGAGGATATTGGCAACATTTGGTTTCAACAGGACGGCGCTACGTGCCACACAGCCGAAGCTACACTCGATGTTTTGCGCCCTGTTTTTGAAGATCGCATTATCAGCCGCAGAGCTGATGTCGTTTGGCCACCTCGGAGCTGCGATTTGACACCGTTGGATTATTATTTGTCGGGTGCCGTCAAAGATAAGTATTACGCCGACAAGCCAAAGACAATTGACGCTTTAAAGGACAATATTCGTGAAGCCATTGGTGAAATACAGCTGCACACAATCGATAATGTGCTTAAAAATTGGACCGATCGTGTAGGCTACTGCATGGCCAGCCGAGGCAGCCATTGAAATTATTTTCCATTATTAACCGGAAGGATTGTACTTTCAAATAAAAAAAGAAATTTGAGAAAATATTCAGTAGTTTTTTTTATAGCATTTTCAAAAAAAAAAAAAATTATTTGGCGGACCCTTTAGATCTGGCGGTATAGGTATAGGCGAAACTGCTATGTTATCCAATGTAATACATACTAGAGCAGCTTAAGCGGGTCCCCACAAACTATCGGGGATGACGTAAGTTCCTCGGATCATTCCACATCGATCCAGATAGAGGAATGCTTCTGGCGAAACAAAGCCGTTAAGGGGTAGGTACTCTCTCGCAGTATATGTAAATCATTGGGGTAGTAAGCCCAGTAGATCAGGTTATTATCCTTCGCGATGCTCAGCTTCAGTGGGTAATCTGCCAGCTTAAACTCCTTGGCACAGCGAGTTGCTGTGGAATATGGAAGGGTCGCTGTGTATGCCCTTGATAGACAGTTTTTTTTCAAGTCGAGGTACCTGATTGCCTTTCTCTCCATTTTTAACCCCCGACGCAAAAAGAGGGGTGTTATAAGTTTGACGTATCTGTGTGTCTATGTGGCTGTGTGTCTGTGTGTCTGGCTGTGGCATCGAAGCTGCTGAACGAACGGACCAATTTTTTTTTTTTTTTGTTGTTTGAAAGCTAATGTGTTCGAGATGGTTCTTAGCTATAATTTATGAAGATCTGTTCAAGCGTTTCACGGCCACCAGCTCTTTTAGGTGGCTCAAAATGAATCACCCTATCAGAAGATTTTATAATTTTTGCAAATGGCGTCGTACCGCTGTCATATTTGACATTAGTGAACTAGACAGCTGCAGTATACAAACAGATAAGCAATGACGCGCTATACTTCGCAAGAGCGTGGAATAATTGTGTCAGTGGAATTTCGTGAATTTCGACGTCGATTTAATATTCATGCCGTGCCAACTGGGCAAACATTCCGCTTAGCTACTCGACTTGAACAATCTGGAACCATTGGAGACCATGCAAGGCGTGGCCGTCACCGGACTGGTCGTTCGGCTTAGAATATCCCGGCTGTGGTTACCGATGTCGCCAACTGGGCATAACCAAACGGACCCTACAGCGATTTTTAGTGAAGAACTTACACATGATCCCGTACAAAGTACAAACAGTGCATCAGTTAATGCCTGCTGACCGTCAGTCGCGTGTGCATTACTGTCAAGCTATCCTTAATTAACAACAACGATTAATTTTGTGCCGAAAATCATCATGAGCGACGAGGCGCATTTCCACAAGCGGTTACGTCAATAAGCAAAATATTCGTTTCTGGGGCATTGAAAATTCGCGTGTGATACACGAAGAGCCATTACAATCACTCAAAGCCACAATCACAGAGGCTCGTTGTCGTGCAGCATGAAGTGTTGGCTCAGATTGATGCTACTGATCTTAAAATCATTTTCAAATGGGAAGCTGACGGGGCAGCTGGCCAAAGCAGATAAGCAACGATTTGAAAATGAGGATGACGATGATTCCTTCCTATTTTCTGTGTCACTTGTGACTCTACGGCTAACAGCCGAGACATCTGATTTCCTCGATAAAATAGTTTGGCAAAACCCGGCAACAACATCTACAAAATATTGTCGCCCTATAAAAATTATTTTTAAGAAAGAATCTCAAAATTTTGTTAAAAATGAAATTGATCGATTGCAAAGTCAAATAAATGATCTTGCTCCTTATCAAATAGATATCAACGGAAAACTGATCACATGTAAGTCCGTTTTTAAATTAACAATGATCGATGAAAAAATATGTAGTTGGTTAGCAGATTCTTCGGGTCAATGTTGTCATATTTGCGGGGCTAAACTAAAACAAATGAATAATATAAATGATGTAATGCAAAGACCTGTAAATGAAAATAGTTTATCCTTTGGAATATCCAGTCTCCATGCATATATCAAGATTTTGGAGTGTATATTACATATTTCCTGCCTTATTTAAGCGAAAGTGTTGAACAAAATTACAAAGTAATGTATTGTATATTTATTAAACATTTAAAACCTTTAATTCACCCACCTACCTTTTATCCGACAGAGCCATAACATCTTTTGCTTTTTTCCGTAAATCATCCCGACATTTATGTATTTCCTCATTTTGATAAAAAAAAAGTGAAACTGAGTCCATCTTTAAATTCGACAACAAACTGAATGAAATTCCGGTAATTTCAGATTTAATACGAATCAAATGTCAAATAAGGAAAGGGAGTTCGAACGATTCGGGAACGATAAGGTAGTGCTCCCGGCGGATATAGAAATGGCAAGGGAGTACGAAAGTGAATCGAATGTGCGGATCGAACGTTCGATTCGAACGACTAAAGAAATATGCCCCATCCACTCAAAGCCACTGTGTGGTGCGGCGTTCGGCGGAGAGGAGTGAATGGCCCGTATTTTTTTGAGGAAGCCTCCGGTAATACGATCACTGTTACTGGCGAACGCCATGATAACCGACTTTTTTTTTTTTTTTTTTTTTTTTTTTTTTTTTTAATGTGGAACGCTTCACGATTTTGCGTGTCATCCTTCTGACTGCCAGAATTGGATAAGCGGGGTTTGGTGAGCATTTAGTTTCAACAAACGGTGCAACCACACACACAGCACGAGCCACAGTGGATATTGTGAAGGAGCGTTTCCTGGTGGCGTAATCTCCCGTTTTGGAGATTTGGCATGGCCAGCAAGATCGCCAGATTTAACCATCCCAGACTTCTTTCTTTGGGGCTGCTTGAAGTCGCGCCAAAACGCTTCAGACGTTTGCGTTCGCAGCCCTTAAGGAGAATATTCGACAGAAATTCGAACATTTGTCACCGGAAATCTGGCGGAAAGTCATTGAAAATGCGGTAAAACGGGTACAAATGTGTATCAACAATGGCCGTAGCCATCGACGGATATCATCTTTTCCATATAACAGAAAAAAATTGTTAAGGTCCAAATAAAGATTTCGATCACTCAAAGTCCTTTTTTTTATTAAGTAAAAAAGTTATTTAAAAACAAATTGAATAATAAATCTTGAAGCCCTCTGCGTTGTTGCATAATACTTAAGAAAAATGTAATTTAAGTAGGTACCTATTGCAAATTAATTTTTATTTTTTTTATACCTATATTTATTTTTTTTTTTTATAATTCGTGCACGTTCAAGAGTGTAAGTTAACGACGAATACGATGAAGCCGACAATAATAGAATAATCTAAGTCATCCATATAAACATTCAACGAGATGCTGACATTGCGTCCGGATACAATAATAACCTGGTCCACTCCCACGGATAGAACCGAGCAAATACCGAATTCGCGTTTGGACCATCGGACACGAAGCACAATTTCATCACGCACCCAACCTAAACATCACCACTCCAAAATAAACAAACCAACGTCGGATGACAGTATGCAGGCGGAATAGTATTTAAGGCAATATTGAAAACATATGAGTTGAGTTGTAAGGAAAATTTTGTAAGGGAAAAAAAATTAAAAATTAAATAGTTTAATTTGTACGCTCTTATGGTGTTTGTCACAGAACCTGGATGTTCATTCACTACTCTCCGGGGGTGGTTGTCCTAGATAGGATTCGACTGAATTTGTCGCGTTGGTTGTAGTTCACAGTTTTGTTTCCATGTCATTAATGTGTTATATTGGAAATGCACACACAAAGTATGAATTTTGAAGTAATCATATACTGCGAGTCTTATGCCTTCGTGAGCACTTTTTGATAATTTCTCATTCACAACTAATGTTGTTGCAGAGTTTTATCCGTATAGGAATTGTTCTTTACTATGGACAGACTTGAACTACAGACCTTCGGATCAATAGTTGGTGATAATTACCATTGCAACACGATCACTTAGATAGATCACAAGATAAATTTATGTACAAAACTAAGTTCATACGTACAATTTGAAATTAGTAGATATTTTTTTATACTTTACACCTATGTTGATATAACTAATTACCCTTATTCACTTAGCGGTCCCCCGACGTGGCGACGCTTATCTTAAAAATATTAATAGGTTATTTTAATGAAGTCAAAAGGCCGAGAGAAACATTTATTTTTTACTTTTTAAAGCTATTTTTGTGCCGGGGGTTACTTACAATTTTTAATTTTATTTTAATGTTATCCATTCGACAGTTCTTATCCAAAGGTGTGTACCCACTGGGAATATTGGTCTATTTATATGATTTTACTATGCTAACCATATGGGTATATGAGCATACAAATTTTGTTTTTTTTTTTATATTGATACGGGCTGAAATTAACCGTTTGTTATTACTTTTGGATCATCTTTTGGTTTGGTTGATTACCGTTTGTCATTAGTTTTCGATTTAATGAACATAAAACTTTCACCCAATCCATCAAGAAATTCCTAACTGTTTTGGACTTTGGATGAGACCGCAGCTGGATAAACTTTCATGGCTCATATAATATATGTATATGGACTACAGACTTGTTTTCGTCTGTAAAAAAATCAAATTCAAAAAAGAAAAAAAGAACTTTTTCCTAGATTGCTCTTTAAATATACCCAAGCTATTACCCATCCTCAAGGAAATTGACTATGTACAATAGTATTTAGATCGTATGGCCACATATCAGAACAACTGCTACTCCGGCCTGCGCAACAAACCCCAGCTCCGGCAGACTACATTATTCCCACTAAAAACATCAACGGCACTATTTCTCAGTTCAGCAAGAAAGCATGTTTTCTAACTGATAAATATTTCATGTAAAAATATGTTGTACTATGTGTGGCTGGTCGATATTTACATAGTTAGTACATACTCGTAAGTATATGAATGAATTTATAAACAAAAAAGCAACTTTCAATGTGATATCAATAAAAACAAATCACCAAGGCAACTCAGTAGTTTTATTTAATTTGAGTATTTGGTCAAATTTTTGAATCTGTCGCAATGGAGTTTGAGGCTTTAGGTATTTGGTTTAACATATATAGCTGTTTTTGAAGAAAACTATATATTTTATTGTAATATTTAGTTCCTATTACCAATGAACTTGAGAAACGGATAAGTGATGCGTTTTGCTTATTTGACCATATTGGAAATAAAACCGTCGACGTGCGAGAAGTAGGAACCATTCTACGATTTCTGGGATGCGCACCAACAGAACAGGAAATCAATGAAATTATTACAGCCACTGAGTTTGAAGATACACGAGGAACTATACTTCTTTCCCGATTTATGCCTCTTATCTGCCAACTTTTAACAGAAAGGAAGTATGTCAATCGAGGCAGATACTCGTATGCTGTTTAACAGATTCTTTATTTTATTTTAAGAATGGAACCAGCAGCCCCGGAAAAATTACTAGAAGCATTTGAAGTTCTTGATCCTGAGGGAAATGGATTTTTAACCAAGGAATATTTAAGCAAAATCATGATGGAAGAAGGAGAACCATTCTCACAGGTTTCATATGGATACTTAATACTTTCCTCAATAAATATATGTACATATGTATACCATAGGAAGAGTTGGATGAAATGATGGCTCTAGCCTCGGATCACAAGGGGATTATTTCATACATTCCATATTTGAAACTATTAATGGTAAAGTATGCTACTAATGTATAAATTGTTTTCAACGTAAAATCTTAAATCCCCTTAAGTATGAGCCAAAAGACTCGGTCTATGATATTGCTGCCAAATTAGAAGCAGATCGAATTGCGGCTCTTCCCCCACGAAAAACCTTAATATCCGATTTCCTAAAATCTATGTGAATGGCGGTTAATAGTAGTGTTTTTTTTCAATCTTGTACTTCCAGGTTTACCTCTAGGCATCTTACATAAAAATATATTGCACACTTGTATCTGTAAAATGTGTTTTTTCTTCATACAACATGTGTTTTCAATGGTAAGTTTTTTTTAAAGGTTCTCAGTTTCTTACCTGTTAAGGATGTTCTTTTTTTTGCAGTCGTCTTAGATTAAATACATCACATACCTCGCCCGTACCAACACAGCGTGGCCTAACAACAAAACTACTGGTGGAATTTATTTCACATTTTTTTATTTAGTTTGCATTAAATCGTATTTGTTTCACTAAGACCTAAGTTAATTATACGTTTACATGTTATGCATCACACAACTAGTTTCAATAAATTAGACATTTTTGCTGTTTGACAAAAATCAACCGCATTAACACATTTACATTCTTTTGATCTAATCCTGTAACACGTCCTCTATTTCACAATTCTACTATAGGTACACCACGCGTTTAATAGTTTGTAATGATTGTGTGTGAGAAAATTATTTTCTTTGAATTTTCTAAAAACTTGCTTGAATATTTTATGTAAATATCGTATTTGTTATGTATCGTGTATCATTTTCGTCGTTAATTGTGAAAGTTTCAAAGGCACAGATAAAACTCTTTATTTTTCTAACAGTACTTAACGGTTAAGTACTAGGTTTAGTAGAAATGTGCGATAAAGGTTGACACTAATTGGTAATTGGTAGGTACTTATTGAGACGAGGAAAATGGTTTTTCATTACCTATGACAATAATTAGACGAAAGATCAAAATCGTAATTAAATCTAAAGATTGAAATAAGACCCAGACAATTATATTTTCAAAGACTCAAGAGAGAGCGAAGACGTCCGACATCAGCTGTTTACAGATATGTATTTGGAATGTGTGCACATAAAGTGTTAGTTTTTTTTTTTTCTATTAAAGTTGTTAAGCTTTACACAAATCGAGTGATATGTTCAAGTCCATTTAGGTCTGATTCATCTTTAGATTTATATTCTATTTCGTTAAATGCAAAACAATGCAATCGTTGAAACGTTGATGTTGGTTAGTAGATATCGACAAAAATTCATCGTAAATTTTGATTCTGTTACGTTGCCACAAAGTTATTGTGATGGATGTCGCTTGTGATGACGTGGCGACAAGGACGATGTTCGTTGCTCCGGTTTGCTTGGCATTTTACTGCGTAACATTTGTTCGTGAACATACAGAAGTAGGCCGATATCTCGATGACCGGCTTGCCAGGCAATTTTAAAAGCTGTACTTCCGTCCTGAAAAGATATATAATAATAAAATTATTAACTGATTATTATATTTTTGGTATTGATGTTACAAAAAGGTTGAGAAAAGGTCACTACCAGGTTGATCAATAAGTTTTTTCGGTCGATAAGAAAAACACAATTTTAGGGTTGGAAATACATTTTATTATTCAATGTAGTCATTTGACATTTCTTTGTTTCAGTGTTTAACAAATTCAACCATGGAGAGGTACACAATTGAGCAGCGCGTTAAGACTGTTGAAGCCTTTTACGAAAATGGGCGTTCAAATCAAAATGCATTTCGTGCACTTCGTGATTTTTTTGATCAGCATAATCGACCAAATGTGTCCACAATCGATAGAATTGTGCGCAAATTTCAGCAAACCGGGTCTGTAGGAAATGTGAAAACACCTGCGCATGCTCGCCCAGTTCGTTCTGCGGAAAACATTGCTGTTGTTCGCGATAGTGTGGCGTTAATGCACTTTTTGGACATCCTTCACGTGGATAATCATCATCAACTTGTATGCCGAAACCCATCTTTCTACTGTTCGAATCGAATGTGAAGAGGCCGTATACATTTTTAATCGTTCATGAATATATTTTGATACTACACCTTCCAAGCGTAAAACAATTAAAAAAATAATAATACAGTGAACCTAATAGCGCCATCTCTTATTGAATGACCAAACTTATTGAACAACCTAGTATAAGCCAAGTAAGGCCAGAAGTGATATGCTAATACTCAGTCAGAAGAAATTAATATTAAAAATGCTCCTAATTCTCATCGGCCAGTTACCATGGATGTCGACCAAAATACAGTTTTAATTGATTCCGAACATCGAATCAGATTTCGGGAGATCGTAGTTAAATTAAACGATGCCAAGAAAACTCTTTCCCAACATTTTTCGATGTTTTGCTGCCACACGGTTTGACTAAAATACATCGTATTAATGGCATTTCCATTAGAGAATTGCTATATGTACAGCGTACGACGTCTCATATGGGTCAATGTAAATTTCGAATAACTTCGACAATTCTCAACCGATTTTGGAAACTCAAAACTTTTAGTCTATTTAGTCCTTTACAATTTATCAATTTATTTTGATTAATTTTTGAAAACAATATCAATTAAATGACCCCCTTTATTGGCGATGCAAAAATGGGCTCATTTTCGCTCATTCTCCATGACATTTTCGAGCATTTCAGTCGAAATGTCTGCGATTTCCGCACGAATGTTTCGTTTGAGCTGTTCTATTGTCGTCGGGCCGTTAGCATACACCTTGCTTTTCAAGTATCCCCAAAGAAAAAAGTCTGGAGGAGTTAAATCCGGCGATCTTGGAGACCAGTCAATATCGCCCTTTTTTGACACCAATCTTCCAGGGAACTTCTTACGCAAAAGGTTAATTGTTTTGTATGGCATGTCGCACCGTCTTGTTGAAACCAAAAGTGAAATAAGCATTTCTGGGACCACATAATAGGCGAACATCCTCCGATCTCGATCGCCATCCACTGTATCGCCAACTTTGAAGAAATACGGTCCAATGATTGTTTTAGCGCATACACCGGCCCAAACAGTAACTTCTTGATCATATAGCGGCTCTTCGTGAATAATGTGAGGACTTTCGGTGCTCCAGAAGCGACAAAAAATTGTTTATTAACTGAGCCAGAGAGCGTAAAATGTGCCTCATCGGTCATCAAAATTTGCTGCCAGAACTCCGGCTCAGCATTAATCATTGCAACGACATTTTGTGCGTATACCAAGCGCCATGGCTCATCTTGTGGCAAAATTCTTTGAGTTATCTGCACTTTGTATGAAAATAAGTGAAGATCATCCTTTAAAATTCAAAAAGTGGTCCCACTGATGCCTAACTGCTGCGAACGGCGCCGATATGGCAAACTTGGGTCTTCTTGAACACTGGCTTTCACAGACCGAATAGATGAGTTTAAACGCCGCGGACGTGACCTAGGTTTCTGACGAGGGCTTGCCACAGAACCAAATTGAAAAAATTCGAGGCCCAACGACGAATTGTATCTTTTTTCGGCGCAACACGATCACGATATTTTGCACGATACGCACGTTGAGTTAGCACAATCGAGCGTTCATTTTTAATGAACATTGAAACTCTTTCCGCCCGTTCATTTGGTGTGATGCGATTCATGGTTGAAATTGTACTGAATTGACGTTTCCAAAATGCTATGACATATGAAAATCGGTTGACAACTGTTGAAGTTACTCGAAGTTTACATCGATCCATATGACATGGCGCACTCTGTACAAACGAGATGATTTCCCCCATTCTCCGTATTTATCTGCCAATGCATTATCTAATTATCATTAAATTTGGTCTCTCTAAAACTCCATTAACGATACCGACTCAGTTTTTTTTTAGAATACCTCAGAAACTTGAATTGCTATTTCGCTGAAAAAAAGCTGGACCGCTGCTAGAGGGGAATTATAAATTACCCGAAAGATAAAATGTTGTACACATTACAGATTAAAATTACTTTTAACCACAAACTTTTCTCATTCGAATTTTGAATGAAAATCTTCACGTATTATCCGAACGATTCAATGTACGAGTAATAGAAAAACCTCTCCTTTAGTAGTTTTCCTCAGTCTTGTGTCTTGAGTCTCAGTTTCTCAAGAAAATAGGTTGCCCCCTTCAGGGACCGACGGTGTGATGTGTGAGTGAGTGAAGCTAACGGAGCTCTCATGGAGAAGGTCGAATGGCAAATGTTATGTCGAGCAGATCTCGGCAACCAATGGGCCGATTTTCATACTTCTCTTGTTTAAACAACAAACACAACTCTAAGTCCTGACGAAGCCGAGATTAACTTGCGCGAAGTGAATGTGAATTATAAACTCTGAATGAAATATAAATTATAAAATCGAATACATGAACCGTAATGATTTGAATATGCCAGAAAGTATTCAGAAACCGCAGCAGAAATAGGACTGGAAAGGATTGTTCAAATTATCCCTAAAATTTTGCACGGCAAATTTGCATATCAAAATAGAAAATTCTATTGTTGACGAGTATTTGTCAATTTCTTTTCTTGTTTCTCTAATAATGCCACCGATTCACAAGCGACGATTCGGTAAATCAGAAGATGCAATTCGTCGGGCAAAAAATTGTACGAAACGATCTGAAGCCCAAGTTGGAGCTGACAGGGCTAGAGAACGTTGACCAACAAGAATTAAACGTTCCATTCACGACAAGCAAGCAAATGAAGAAATTGTGATTGTTCCTGAGCCAAAGAATTATCTTTAAGAACTACAGACCCAGTTAAGACTCTTGCATTCGACAATTTTAGATGTTAAATTGGAATTGTTGGAGGAAATGCTTCTGTTCCATTACACTTCCTAGGAAAATACTTAACTTAATAAAAGTTAAGAAACCGTTACAGAAGGCTCTGACAGAGGAATGTATTCATGAAACGAATTCATTCAAATGAATGTATTCACTCGTTTAGTAAAAATTCAAATAAATGAGTACAGCAATTCTCTATGGAACAATAAATTAAGATTGCTCGACTCCAATTATAGACCTTTTCGGAATGTAGCTAAAATAATGCGTAGGAAAAATCATTACTGTCCAAACTTCGAAGTAAACGTGTCATTAATATCAACTAAAAAAGACTATTAGGTGCGCAACTAAGTTCTCGCTGTTTATCAAGAAATGGCTCCAGTAATAATTGCTGGTCGATTGTAACGTATCCACAACGTCATGAACCAAGCTTAGACATATGGTAAACAAACTGCTTTGACACATTAGTGATTTTGTTTTTACGTCATCTACTTTTGGTTGTGTGAAAATATCTAATTTTGTGCCAAATAATCGTCATTTGCGGGAAGTGTAGCTTTTCTTCTTTCACTCGAAGAAAACGGCGGCTGAAGCGCATCGAGAACTGCAAAAAGTTTACGGGGATGTTGATCTAAGTGAAACAACGGTCGTGTTTGGTTCCGTCGCTTCAAAGACGGTGTTTTTGATGTTGACTACCGTTCGCATAAAGGAAGGCGAAAAACCTTCGAAGACGCTGAATTGGAGGCATTGCTCGATGAGGATCCATACCAAACGCAAAAAGAGCTTGCTTCAGTATTAGGAGTTACCCGCCAAGCCATTTCCAAGCAATTATATGCGTTGGGAATGATTCAAAAGCAAGAAACTTGGGTTCCTTATGATTTGAAGCCAAGAGACGTTGAGCGTCGTTTTTCGCCTATGACCAACTGCTCCAGCGGCAAAAAAGGAAGGGTTTTCTTCATCGCATCTTTACGGGTGATGAAAAATGGATTCATTATAACAACGCAAAGAGAAAAAAAATCATGGGGATAGCCCGGTCATGCTTCTATGTTGTCGGCTCGGCCGAATATTCACGCTGCGAAGGTTATGCAGTGTATTTGATGGGATCAGAGCGGTGTTATTTATTATGAGTTATTGAAACCAAACGAAACCATCACTGGGAAACCGAGCACTTCGCGAAAAGCCGCCACAATACGAGCAGGGGCACGAAAAAGTGATTCTACAGCATGACAACGCTCGGGTTCACGTTGCCAAACCCGTTAAAACCTACTTAAAAACGCTCAAATGGGAAGTCCTACCCCACCTACCATATTCTCCAGATATTGCGCCGTCCGATTATCACTTGTTCTGTTCGATGGCATATGGTCTGGCCGATCAGCTGTTCCATTCATATGAAGACATTTCAGACTGGCTTGATTCGCGGATAGCCTCAAAGCGAAGGTTGCATTTTCATCAAAAAAACAGCGAGAACTAAGTTGCGTTCCAAATACATTTCTTAAAAATCAAAAAAATACTTATCTGCTTTTGAATCTCAGGTTGAAAAGGAAATATCTCTTTTGAACAATTCAACTACTTCCCTACCCTCTAACTAGTTCACAACTATTGAGGATATAAAATTCACAGTTTCGGACCCTAAAAATCTTAAGGCTCCTGCCCTGGACAGCATAAGTAATCAAGTGATAAAGCAGTTTGCCAATAAGTGCTTAATATTTATAATTATGCCTGTCTAAAAACGTTATATTCCCCTGTTATATGGAAGAAAGCCAAGGCACTACCTCTATTAAAGCCCGGGAAGAATCCGTCCAATCCAAGCAGTTAAAGACCTATCAGCCTTTTAAATGGCTTTACCGAAATTTTTGAAAAACTCATAAAAATTAAGATCGATGCTTTTCTTAGTGCTATGAACATTCTTCCTGCTGAACAGTTCGGTTTGAGGAAGAATCACAGCACTTCACATCAAATACTAAGGAGATGTAGGACTGTTAAGCGTCAGCTTAACCTCAGGTTCGGTGGCTTCCCTCCGTCAAAGCGGTGGGGATCACTATATCAAGAACGGTCCATTGTGCTACCACTTGAGTCGGCTTGGTCACCGTTATTCTTAGAACCATTTTGAGTGCTGAATCAAATTCGATATTTTGTAGATCTCCGTTTCGGATAGATCCGTTAGTTCATTAAGGAAATATTCTCCCCGAAATCGTCTTCTTGAGGCGGCTAGAACAGGACAATTACATAGGAGATGGGATGGACATTCTTCTTCTTTCTCATCATGACACCTACTGCAGTATTCGTTGTATGGCAGTCCTAATCTTGCGACATGTTTCCCTAAGGCGCAATGTCCTGTTAGGACTCCGATAAGGCTGCTTATATTCTGTCTGCGTATTTTTATATTTTTAGCAGGCTTTTGGTTTTACGTTGACAATGAGCCAGGTTTGTCTCGCATAGTTGCATGTTTCAACGTCACGCCATCTCTCATTTGCTTGTTGCAGTGCTATGCCGAGGTACCCAGCACAACGTTATAGTGCGTCTGCTCGATGTCTCATTTAGAGACGTGCGGCAGTGCCTGACCAATTTTGATCTTATTATTGGTGATTCAAATATTTTTATTGCAGCTTGACTGTCTGTGTAGATGACGATGTCTCTGTTATTCATCGATCTCACAGACAGCCAGTCTGCGGCCTCACGAATTGCCGTTAAATCGGCTTGGAATATGCTGCAGTGGTTCGGTAGTCTAAACGACTGGCTGATTTTCAGGTTCGGTGCATAGACCCCGCGCCCACACCATTGCCTGTCCTAGACCCGTCTGTGTATATTGTCGTCGGTTGGGAATTGTTGTTTTATAGAGAATCTTGAACGCAAGGGTCGTGACTTCACTTGGATCATAGCTTTGGCGAAGAATACCAGCGTGCGCTATTTCGGAAAACTTCCACTGCAGCCCTCGAAACGATGCTTCACCTACTCCCCTTAGATCTCTTTTGCAAGGAAAAGGCAAAGAATTCGGCGCTGCGACTTAAGGAACCAGCTTAACCTTAAAAAGTCAATTGGCTGAGTCCTCTTTGACATTGAAAAGACTTTCGATTCAGTGTGGCACAATGGCCTAATATATAAATTGATTAAATTTAACTTCCCTAGGTATCTTATAAAAATACTACAAAGCTATTCATTGAATCGATCCTTTAAAGTCAATCTTAATGGAGCCTACTCTTCAACCAAACCAGTCCCCGAAGTTCCACAAGGTTCAGGAATGGCCCCAGTTCTCTTCAATATTTTTCTTGTTGATATGCCCAGCGTTCCCAACTGTGATACTGCACTTTACGCAGGCGATTTGGCCTTATACTCTTCCCACGACTATGGTTCAACAATAGAAAATAATCTTCAAATCGGGATTCAATCTTTCTTTGAATACTACAAGCATTGGAAAATAAAAATAAACAAGTGCACAGCTATTTTCTTCAAGAGACGAAGACTAAGTTGTTTCTTGCCTTCTGGAAATCAAAACCTAGACAACACCAATATACCGTGGGTTAGAATTGTAAAGTACCTAGGGAAGGGATGTACTTAGACCAGAGATTGACCTTCGAGTATCACATACGACAGACTTTAGCTAAGATTGATATCTTTATAAAAATGCTCTACCCTCTCATAAACCGCAAATCACATCTTAACAAAAAGAACAAAATAATTATTTTTAACGTAATTTTTCAAGTACTGATGACTTACGGGTCTCTAGTTTGGGGCAATTGTGGGAAAACTTACATTAAACGGCTTCAAGTTGCTCAAAATAAGTTGCAATAAGGTTCTAAAAGAAACATATCACTATGCAGTCCTGAGAATATTATAATACTATTGTTAAAAATACTGTTCTACTATGCAAGAAACAAATATCTATCTATCTATGTATCTATCTATTAGGTGTGCAAGTCGAAACTCGGCTCTGAAGTTGGTTGCATTTAAAAACATCTTGAACGCATCCAAATCGCTTGCCATTTTGGATACATGTAGCTTAGTCATTGTTGTTTTTATTCCATAGGTTTCAGTCATTTACAAGCTGTCATTCTGTATGTGTGATTTTTATAAGATGTGGAAGTGGATAAGCAACATTTACGCCATTGCATTCTTTTCTGTTTTCAAATGAAAAAAAATGCTGCTCAAGCTCTGGAATTGATTAATTCGACTTTGGGTGAACATTTTGTGAGTCATTCAACAGTAAAAAAGTGGTTTGCAAGATTTCGTGATGGAATCTTTAATCTTGAAGACGATCCACGTTCAGGTGCGGTAAAAAAAATTCGAAGACGAAGAACTTCAAGCTTTATTTGACGTAAATCCATGTCAAACTCAAGAAGACCTTGCAAAACAGTTATGAGTTATTCACCAAGCTATATCACTTCGACTGCATGCAATGGGAAAGCTACAGAAGGAAGGAAAATGGATTCCTCATAAATTAACGAAAGACAAAAAAGATAGAAGAGTTGACATCTGTTGACTGGACACGAAAGTTAGGACCTTTGAAAAGGCCATGGTCACGGCCTTCAAAGTTTCGTGCCCAGTTAAGCGCAGCAAAAAAACCTTCCCACCGTGGTGGAATGAGGATCTCTCCGTTTTAAGGAAAATGACAAGAGACCTCTTCAACATCTGTCACAGACACAAATACTGGAAACCCTACAAAGACTGCCATTAAGCAAGTCAAAGCTCAGGCGTGGTCAGAGTACTGCCAGTCTATCGAAACACTAAAGGATGCTGCCAGGCTGAGTAAAATCCTATCCAAACAGCACCAGAATCCATCCTACATTAGACGTAACGACGGTGTTTGGGCAGATTCCACAGAAGAGTGAAATGAAATGAAACAGTGATTTATCGAAGTTCGCTGAAACTCAACTACATCCCCCTAGCCTGGAGAAGAGTTCGATGTATCTTCATCCCGAAGGCTGGCAAGCGCGGTCATGAATCCGCAAAGGATTTCAGACCTATCAGCCTCACATCCTTCGTCCTGAAGACCCTCGAACGCATCTTGGAAACACAAAGTTTTCGAAGTCCCAACACGCCTACATTAAAGGCAAGTCCACTGAGACCGCCCCGCATGAAGTCGTGCAGATAATCGAAAAATCCATCCACCATAAACAATTTACCTTAGCTACCTTCATAGATATAGAAGGTGCTTTCAACAACGTTCACACTGAATCGATCCAAGAAGCCCTCACCACGGCAGGGGTAAAGGGACTTGTTAGCAGATGGATCATATCCATGCTCAGAACTAGGATCATTCAGGCTCAGATGGGCAACACCACTATAGTTAAGACCGTAGATAGAGGCACACCCCAAGGTGGGGTAATATCGCCTCTACTATGGCTCTTGGTTATCGATAAAATTTTGAAAGAATTCGAGAGAATCGGAATAAAGGCGGTTGCTTATGCTGACGACGTGGTCATCCTAGTATCGGGAATGTTTCCCTCGGTAATTAGCGAAATCTCAGAGAGATGACTAAGCTAAGCGCCTGGGCCTCAGGATGCGGCCTAAGCGTCAATCCGAGTAAAACAGAACTGATGCTGTTTACCACCAAATATAAGGTACCGGCCTTTAATCTCCCTCGACTCAACAACCAGTCACTCTCCTTGTCTTCCGAGGCTAGATACCTAGGAATTATCCTAGACCCCAAGCTCAGTTGGAAGATAAACATTGAACATCGGGTACGGAAAGCATGTGTCGCTTTCTATGCCTGTAGCAGAACCTTCGGCAAAAGCTGGGGACTCCGACCCAAAATGGTGCTGTGGATGTACACGGCTGTCATCCGCCCCATCCTCACCTACGGAGCGCTCGTATGGTGGCCTGCCCTAAGTAAGGCATACAACATCAAAAAACTAAACCGAGTACAGAGATCGGCCAGTATCGGGGTAACCGGTGCCCTTCGGTCTACTCCGACCGAAGCACTTAACGTACTCCTAAACCTCCTCCCTCTGGACCTCTTCATCAGATATAATGCAGCCTGTAGCGCCATTAGACTCAGAGAATCTGGGTTCTGGTCATCTAAACCCTACGGTCATAGCAAGGTGCTGGACCTATTACCTAGTGACCTGGCCACGACTGCAACCGATTTCACGACACCCATACACAACCCAAATAAAGCCGCCCATGTCCACTTCCCATCCAGGATGGAATGGAAACAGGGACTGTACTCTGAGAACCATCAGGTAGCTTTTTTCACCGACGGTTCGAAAATGGAGTGTGGGGTTGGCTCGGGTATCTTCTCAGCGGAACTGAATATCTCCAAACCGCTGCGACTTCCAGACTCGGTCAGCGTGTTCCAAGCGGAAACACTAGCGATTAAGGAAGCTTGCAAGTTACTCACGCGCTATCCTATTACCAAGAGAGATGTCAATATTTATATTGATAGCCAATCAGCTATCAAAGCCCACGACTCTCACTCCATAAAATCCAAATTAGTTGCACAGTGTAAAGATGAAATCAGCTGTACAGGAGACTATTTCAACATTACTCTCATTTGGGTCCCTGGCCACAGCAAAATAGAGGGAAACGACAAGGCTCACGCTTTAGCAAGGCACGGCTCTTCCCTCGACTGTTCTTTGGCGGAGGCAGTACTCCCCCCCATCAGACTGGTCAAGGCAAACCTTCTACAACACTTTCTCTCGAGGGCGAACTCCAGATGGTGCAGTCTTAGCAACTGCGTCATATCAAGGAAAACATGGCCCTCCTATAACAGGAAAAGAACCCTCGACCTAACTACCAGACCCCGACAAGAGATTGCCAGAATTGTAGCCATCTGTACTGGCCACTGGCCTGTCGGTACCCACGCTGCTAAGTTAGGCATCCCATTCAACACCTACTCCCGAAGTTGCGAGAACCCACTGGAAAAGGAAACTCTCACCCATTTCCTGTGTGAATGTCCGGCTCTAGCTAGAACCAGACAGCGCCTACTCGGCAAAATCTCCTTCGACGACCTATCAGAATTCAGGGAAATAGGATTCTGCAATATCATCAAATTCCTTAATTCCACAGGATGGATATGAAACTCTAATAATAGCACACTAGGTCACTGAGTGGTGGCATCAAAACAGCGCATAAGCGCTAATTGGGCCTGGCATCTTGATATCAGGCGGCCACTCCTACCTACCTACCTGACATCTGTATGAATTTGCTTACTCGTTACAAAAAAAAAGAATTTTTTACATGAAATCATTACGAGTGATGAAAAATGTATTTCTTATGACAATCCGAAACGCAGAAAAGCATGGATTGATCCAGCCCGCCATCAACATCAGTTGCAAAAATGAATATTAATACAAATAAAGTGTTATTGTGTGTCTGGTGGGATTGTAAAGGGGTCATTTACTACGAACTTCTGGAACCTGGTCAGACTATTACAGCTGAACATTACAAGGCCCAATTGATCAAATTAAGTGATACTCTGGAGAAAAAAAGACAATTTACAGGCCAAGGAAGACGGAAAGTTATGTTGCTGCATGGCAACGGTCGTCCACATTCACCGAAATCAACTCAGGAACTAATCTTGTCCTTAGGCTGGGAAGTCATTCAGCATTCGGCGTATCTCCAGACTTGGCGCCTTCTAATTATTACTTATTCAGATCGATGTCATCATATTTAAATGACCAGCAGTTCACGAAAGTTGAAGATGTGCGAAAATGGTTGATGACTACGAGGGTGGTCCGATAAGTACTTAGCATCACCGCCACATGGCCCCAGTATCGCAAGAGCAACTTACTGTCGTGTAGTACATTCTAGTAGACGGCTACTGTCGAAATTTCAGCCGGATCCGACTCGTAGTTTTGTTTTGAAGGCGTGTGGAAGCGGGAGTGTCCGCGGATTTTAGAAAAATGGAAAAAGAGCAATATCGGTCGGTGATTCGATTCTTGTTTTTGGAAGGGAAATCGGGCAGTGAAATCAAAGAGCGTTTGGATGCTGTGTACGGTGATTCTTCTCCTTCGATGGCGACCATCAAAAATTGGTTTAACGAGTTTCAACGTGGTCCCACATCGGTTTTTGATGAGCCACGTTCAGGTGCCTCGAAAACGGCTACCACGGAGGATAACGTAAAATAGCTGAGACAGTAGGCATTTCAAAAGATCGCGTGGGTCATATCCTGCATGAAATTTGGAGCATTAGAAAGCTGTGGGCGCGATGGGTGCCGCGTTTGCTCACTCCGGAGACCACAGCGCAACCGTAAGACCACTTCAGAACAGTGTTTGACGGTGTTTAAGCGCAATCCGAAGGAGTTTCTGCGTCGTTTCGTGACAGTCGACAAAACATGGATCCACTGGTACACACCAGAGACCAAGGAACAGTCGAAACAGTGAACTTCACCCGGCGAACGTGCTCCGAAGAAGGCGAAGACTGTCCCATCGGAAAGGTGATGGCCACCGTTTTTGGGGATTCACAAGGTGTGATCCACATCGACTACCTGGAGAAGGGCAAAACGGTCACAGGGCTGTACTATGCCAAATTGTTGGGCCGATTCGACGCCGAATTGAAGAAAAAACGGCCCCACTTGGCGAAGAAAAAAGTGCTCTTCCACCATGATAACGCACCGGCTCACACCTCCGCCCTCACCACGGCCAAATTTTCGAATTGGGCTGCGAACTACAGCCCCATCCACCGTATTTTCCAGATTTAGCCCCGTGCGACTGCTTTTTGTTTCCAAACTTGAAAAAGTCACTCGCCGGGCAGAAATTTCAGTCGAATGAGGAGGTCATCGCCGCCACGGAGGCCTACTTTGCAGACCTCGAGAAAACGTATTTTTCAGATGGGTTAAAGAAGTTGGAGCATCGCTGGGTCAAGTGTATCGAGCTAAAATGAGGCTATTTTGAAAAATAAATCGCCATTTCTCCGAAATTTTTGTTTTTCTTTTGTAGGCTAAGTACTTATCGGACCACCCTTGTATTTTGCTTCAAAACCACCAAGTTTTTATCATAAAAGCATTCATCAGCTACCCGATAGATGGCAAAAAGTCTTAGATAGTAATGGTGATTATTTCGATTATTTATCTTTGTAACAAATATCTTTTCAATGAAGTTAAATTAGACCAAAAAAAGCCGAGTTTCTACTTACATACCTAATATCAAGATGCATTAGAAGTTGAAAAGTCTCAAGTTGTCGAATTTCCACTCTATGCCAAATATGTATATACTGAAATGTGTTGATTTGTTTAAGAAAATCAGTCTTTGGAAAAAAAAGTTAGTACATTTAAACTCCGCTTCATTATGCTAGTCTTATGGCTAGCCCTGCGGCCGCCTAGTTATTTAACACTCCAAACGACATTTGTCATGAGTATAGCCACCGAAGATATAAAATTTGTCGACGATTTTTACCTTGAACCAGAATACTAACTCGTTATGACGAAGTAATTATCACTTGAATTTTAACAGTGTGTCAAATTAACGCAACACTAGAATATTTGAACCCAAGAGAAAAAAGAATAATATCAATAAGAGAAGTAGTTTTACTACCGTGGGTGAATTAACACTCGGTGATAATTTATGCCTAATGAGGTAGTAATATAGTACACGAGTTATTGATCTTAGTCACTTACCACGTCTTGAACTAGTGAATCGCAATCGGTCTGGGAAAGCAAATGCTTAACAATATCGACTCGTCCGTGTTCTGCAGCACACATCAGAGCTGTGCTTCCGTCCTCATCCTGAATGTTAATATCAGCGCCAGCGCTTAACAACATTTCAACCATATCCAAGTTTCCATGGGAAACAGCAAGCATAAGGGCAGTTTGACAGTGCTATAAAAAAAACGATCTTTTCAAAAGTAAATATTTTTAAGGAAATGAAAAAAATAACCTTTTTAGCTCTTATGTTGACATCGGCCATCTGGAACAATCGTTGGACGACTGTCCGATGTGCCGAATTTTTCAATTTCGCCAGCGAAACGAGCATAACACATGTGTATCCAGCGTTATTCATCTGATTTACGTTGCAAACCTTAGAATCCAGCAGAATGGATACGACATCAAAGTTGCCATGCGAAACTGCATAATGCATTGCTGTGTTGCCCTATGAAAAATGTAAATAAATAAAAACTTCGAACTCAAGTCTACACTACTCACATTGTTGTCCACCAAATTGACAATGTACTTAAGTAAATTAGTCGAGAAATCCTCGAAGCAGTCCAGGTAATCCTCAACAATAAGAGGATTCGCTTTGTCGGTGCTCGAAATATGAAACCATTCCATTTGAACAAGGGCAGTTGCGCTCTTATGATCGCTTGACTTTGACGAGAATTTTTGGAACGAATCGTTAATTACCTTGAGAGCTGCTTGCATTTCCTTCGATGGATAGACCCTATGGGAACACAACAATAGCAATCGTTCAGGTGAACAAAACAATTTGTAACTAAAATTTACTTCTCCCTTGGAGCGGTTTCCTGTGAAACAATTTGATTCATTATCATTGTTTGTACCTCGCGCTGACTTCTCTGACCGGAGTTTGGTTGAATTTCCGTGTCTTTGCATTCACTCTCCCGTATTAAATCGTCTACAGGACATTCCGCACTTTCATTATCTTTCAACGTTTCGGTGGAAATTGTCCTGTCCACTACAGTTTGTGCGGTGGATGATGTGGATGTTGACGGAGCTGGCGAATTTTCTCTTGACCACGATATTCTCACCTTGGTTTCTTCCTTCACGATAAGATCTTTTCCCAAATCACTAATGCCACTCTCTTCGCAGAGTTCACGGACTTTTGCGTTTTCACTGGAAATTTCGTCGAGGATGTGTTTCTGTTTCATCTCGTTGCTTTCAGTCCTCAATAATGATGCAGCGTGAGTCGATTGCTGGTTTACTGAATCCAGGCTGCTAGAAGTGTTTGTTTTTTCATCAAATGAACTAAAACAAAAACAGTATGTATGACAATTAAATTTACTCTATGACACGGTTACACATACAAATATATTAATTCGGAATAAATTATTCTAATTCGACGGGAATAAAGGTTATAAAACCTGCAAACGATAATGGCAGGGAAGCAAAGTACAGCTGAAGCTAAACAAATCGAACGAAAGTATGCCAGGGTTTATTGTGCGCATTAAATGAATGTATTCTACACGGGTAGGTGAATGGGAGTATGACGACGATGGTAGGATTCTGCGTAGTGGTGTTCTACTCATAAAGCACTCAAATCGTAAACTTTGGAAACACCTGATATTTATGAGTGCACAATACGAAAATGGCCTTCTTGCGAGTTGTTGGTCTACTGTATTCTGCTTTTCCTGTGAAGCGCATGAGCGTACCAATTAAACCTCAGAAGAATTCATGTTTATCGTGAGCGATAACACGTATTCGGATAGATAGAAAGATAGTGTTATAGAAACGTTGTGCCGACTTACCTTAAAATCATCCTCTTTTCCGCCACGGGACTTGGAGTTGGTGAAGGGGTGATTGTGTATGTGTTTTGTCGCATAAATTTCTTTCGGACCGGACTCGGACTGGTTAAATGCTTTGGTCTGGGAATTTTCGAGGATTCCCTTGCCATAACGATAGCTGCATTCGGCTGTATTTTAGAAAAATCTTTCGCTAAATGCTTTATGGCTTCTTTACAAGAATCACAGTAATTATCAGCACATGCTATCGAGATGTGTGGCTTAACTATGTCCCCGCAAGCAACGTCCCGCTTTTGCAGTTGCTCGGTGTTCGACGAGGAATGCTTAATTTTAGCTGGAGGCAGTGTGTTAACACCATGATCTTTAGTTCGAAGAATGTCGGTGTTACAAGAACTATCACAAGTAATTGGTTTCGGAGATTCCTGCAGATCATCCGTATTGACCTGGGCCGTACATTGTGTAATCAGACCGTTAGTGTCAGTTTGTTGATTAGAGTTTTCTACAGAATATTGGCAAGATACATATTTGACTTGGGGCGCACTCTGAATACCAATAGATGATGCGGATACGGATGTCTGTGTTGCCGTTGATTGCGTCATCCACTGTGATTGTGTACCTACATTCTTTCGTTTTATATTCAACTTTTCGGTATCACCGAGACTAAAGGTGTGATTACGACCTGGCATGTGCATGAGTTTTAGTGACACCGTAGATTTTTTCGTCTCATTATCGAGTTCTGGTCCACAGCCAATTGTTCTTTTAGGGAGATCACACCTACTACAGATGTTATCCGTGGTTTTGTCGTTTGAAATCCCTAAGGATCGCACATCAGGCTTACAGGAAACCATAGTGTCACGGAGGGTTGGTCGAACCATAATGCCAATAGAGAATTTTTGAACGGGACGTTCAACCACTGTTTGCACTGAACAATTTTGTGTGTCAATTTTGGGCGCAAAGTACATCTGTGTCCCTATTGACACCAGATTTTTATTCTGAAGAATTTTCTTTCTCTCCTCATATTCTCTAATGCTAATTTGAACATGTTCCGTGACTTCTTCTTTTGTGTATAGCTTTCCGAAAATATCGCCCGAATGAATAGTGTTTAAGCCCACTGTTCTAACAGTTGTTGGATAAGTACCTACACTAACGTCGCGTGTATGGGAAGTGCACATTACTGCGACGTCTCGTTTTAGTACTTGGGGACTAGACTTGTGCTCGTTTGTGGAAGAAGAACCGGTTCGTAATTTTGTACCTAGGCTCTCGAGCGAAGCTGGACTCACACGTTGTGGTGTAAATGTCACTGGCGATGAAAGCCTCGGAGTCGGACTGCGAGTTCTCTGAGGTTCCAGCGGATGGGTCTGTTCCTTCGCCTTGGCCAACTCATCGTCTTTCTGCTTCAGTTTTTCCAGTAGCTTTTGTTTGTCATCACGTAGTTTGATGACCTCGTTCTACCAATTTCAAAGGACAACGCATTTAAAGGATGTACAATATTTTGATACTACTAGACTAACCTGTAATTGTGGGATACTTTTAACTTCTTCTTCCAAGTCTTTCATCCGTTTAAGACTTATAGCCATCTGTTGTCGAATGCTGTATAGAGTGTAAGCCTCCGAAAGAGTTTCTCCCGATGACGTCGACTTCGCTGCCAGCGAATCATCATGGTCTCTAACTCGTCTTGGCGGAGGAGGAGGTGGAACTTTTGAGCGCACATATTCTGATTCTGGTTCATGTTTAGAATTTCGAGATTTATTACCAGCCACGCAAGAATCTAAAATAAATCAAGGCAAACAAAAAACAAACTTAAAATAATTGAACTTGCTATGTATACATTTATTTTGAAAACGACTGTTCCCAACTCACATACCAACTAAATGTATTTTTATCTGTAACCAGCGCCTAACAACTGGCATTATCTATGCCAAGAAATGCCGTTGGTTACCTGAGCTGAATAGATGCGCTGCGAAAGCTAAGGCGACAAGTATCTAACTGATTTACCTTTATGAAAAAAAATGTTATAACCAAGTTGATTAAACACATCTACATAACAAAGTAAAGCAAGAAAGCAAATTTCGTATACAAAAAAAAAACACAAATATAGTGGTTGGATGAGGTTAAATGCATTCATTCCTGAACTAAAAACAGGTTCTTTAATACACGCTTTTTGTTAATTTTTTTCAAGTCGCTAATAAATTCGCGGGCTACAACTGAAAATTGCAAATTTTCAAGCATACATTCAAATCGACACTCGCGGCCAGATAAACACTACACCTCTGCTTGTTATCTTAATAATTGGGTGTAAAGAACTAAAGTTCTGACACAAGTTGGCAGTCAAGATTGTTTCAGAGCATATTAAAAGCCTTCGTACATTAACAAGAAATTTATTCTACATTGGCAAATTAGAAGTAATATTTTGACCGGTCCAAGTTACCCCCAATCGCCCACCTGGTTTTTAATCCATTTTTTCTCTCTCCTCGTTCTGGGCTTAGAATGTTCGGAAGCTTTTGTTGACAAGTATGCTACAGGCGTAGTTTACTGATTAAAAATAAAACATATTTTCGATGAATTCGGTGTTGCTCGAAATCGATCGAGTGGCTATATTTCATCTGACCTATTACGTTAATTAAAATCCTATTGTAAATACAATTTTCTTCACTGTAGCCTATCTAAATATCAGACACTTACTTGCGATGCGGTATAGTGCATAGCGCACAGAGAAGCACTTAATTGTCGGTTTCTTACGTCAGATTATTTCGCGATGTTTTCTCCCCAGCAAAAAATTCACTTACTATCAGGGTCAAGTGAGGTGTGCCATACAAATGATCTAGACTGAGCTGTAGTCTTTGTTATAGTTATATATAACGCATATATACATGCAGCTGCGTTAAAAAAAAATAACACCGACATTACTGCATTTGAAAAAGATTATGTTTTTTAAGGTTTTTTATATCTGGATGACGACATTTCTTGTATTTATTTATTGTTAAATATAAAAGATAAACTCAATATGCCTCTTCTAAGTGGAGAATCAAAATAATGGCAGTATCTTTTCGACGCACTTATTCGATTCAGATCTTATCGATTTGCAATGAGTGCCGCGTATGTATCGACAAGTTCAAGTCGATGAGAAACAACTGGATTACGAACACATCGTCTGGCGGGATACACCCTGCAACGAAATCGAAGACTACAGGATTTTAACTGTCACCTATGGAGTAGCTTCATCTTTTCATCTAGCAGTGAAGGGGGTTCAACAATCCGCACTAGACGAAGGCAAGGATTACCCCGAAGCAGCACAAATCATACTACACCACTTCTACATGGATGACCTATTAACAGGCTGTTTGAAAAAGCTGATCTACTTCGTTTACAAGCTGAAGTATCCGCCATTCTTAATCGAGGTGGTTCCTGTTTGCGTGGTCAACTAATTCTCCACTCAACGCAGTTCCAGACGATCAACGCGAAATTCTACAGCCTTTAGATTTCTCTGAAGACGGTAGTGTGTGGACATAGGGACTACATTGGGAACAGTCTCTCGACAATTTGGGATTCGCTGTTCAGGTTAGTGAATCACGTACATCGAATCTAACCAAATGCCTATTTTGTTGCCCCATTTTAGTGCGTTCTTAGTTCAAGCTACATACTTAATTTAACTTACAATCTAGGAAACTAAGAAAGAAGGCGATTGAGACGGAGTTTTAGACAAGGAGTGCTGATGTTAAAGTCGAAACAATTTTTGGCATTAGCATTCCGCAGCATACGGGAGATAGGTTCATTGGAGCCATAGGAGGTACGAGAGGTGGGTACATAGAAGAGACGTAGATTTCGTGTATTACGAGGGTTAGTGTTAAAAAAGACAGAGTTATAAAGGGTCGCGCAGTCGATGGTACCTGAGAGCAGTCGATGGATGAAAAGGATGTCGGATATCCTCCTTCGTTCTTCCAGCGAGTTGAAATTAATAAGTTTTAGGCGGTCTTGATAGGGAGGTAGGATCAGAGGATTGTCCCAAGGTAAGCCACGAAGAGCAAAACGGAGAAAACGACGTTGGATGCTCTCGATTCTGGAAATGTGTAAATGATAGTAAGGAGACCACACTTGAGAGGCGTATTAGAGAATAGGGCGAACATACATAGGTTATGAGACCGAGTGACGTAGGGATTAGAAAACTCTTTAGACCATCGTTTCACGAAGCCGAGTGCAGAATTGGCCTTAAGAATTATATCGCTGATATGTGCAAGGAAATTGAGCTCCTGTTCGCATAATACACCAAGATCACGGCTCACCTGAACTGTAGAAATGGGTTGATTATGGAGAAAGTAGAGGCGGGGAGGAGGTTTGTTACGTTTGCGGGAGAAAGTAGATTGACACTTGGAAATTTTAAGGTCGACGCAGCTCTTGGAGCACCAGGTGGAAAAGCTTATGAGGTTGCTTGAATAAGGGAAGAGTCATATTCTGAGCAAATGATCTTAAGCAACTTAGCATCGTCGGGATACGGAGAGATGTGGGAATGTTTGATAACCATTTCAATATCGTTAAAAATAAGGATAAAAAGAAGCGGGACTAAATGACTGGCTTGGGAGACACCGGAGGAAGCAAGGAAGGGGCTAGAGTGGGCAGATCTAAAACGAACGTTGTAGTAGCGATTTCCCAGGTAAAAGGATATCCACTTTAATAATATGGATTCAAAGCCAAGGGAAGACAGTTTGAATAGTATTAATCTGTGTGAAATTTTATCAAAGGCCTTACTGAAGTCAGTTGAAATAGCATCGAGTTCTCTGCCATTTTCTACGGCAGAAAGGAAACGGATTCAATAAGGTTTGTGGTTGTAGACCTACCTTTGAGGAAGCCGTGTTGTCTGGGGGAGATTAAAGACTTGCATTGAAAACTTAAATTATGATACAAAATTCTTTCGAAGATTTTGGGTATATGAGACAGTTTGGCAATGGGACGGTAGTAGTCAATCTTCGGACCCTTTTTGTGTATAGGTGTTATAAAAGAGGTTTTCCATATCCGGGGAAATTCACCTTGAGACAGAAGATTTTTGAGAGAGGTAGAGAAAGGGAGCAGACTTACGCCTACTTCCTTCAGAAGCATCCAAGTTGTTCGATCCACTGGATCACAATCATTCCTAAGATGCTGTCTCTGGAAACCCAAAGTCAATTAGGACGAGTCTGTACCGGACGATACAAAGAGTCCTTGGCTCAACTACAGGGACCGTATCACTTGCCTCGCAGCAATTAAGTTCCGAAGTGGGTTGGTATTGGTATCCCCCACGCCGTGGTACATCTCCACGACTTTGCAGACGCATTACAAACTGTGGCAATGTCTCTGACTGCGTCTCAACTCTTGACTACGAGTCGCCCCGCTCAAGTTGACGACGTTATCGCTTCCTTGTTTAGAGTTATGTGGCGCTGCGTTTTTAACCCAACTCATCAAACATGTGATGCCCATCCTAAAGTGTGATTCGTGAGTGTGAAGGAGTGATTCGACTATTTCACTTTCACGAGAGCATCCCGGCAAATGGTGTACATTTGTAAGCAACCACGTCTCTCAAATTCAACAGACCAAAGCTGCCAGCAACTGGTTTCACGTACAATCCTCTCAAAATGCAGCAGACTGTGCTACGGGAGGAGTGTTGCCACATCACTTAGCAGATCAACTATTTTTGTTGAACGGTCCGCACTGGCTAGTGTACCATGAACCATCATGGCCGCAACAACAAATCCTCACTACAACTTGGACCAACGATCGAACCAGTATACGTAGTCAGCTCAACGCAAGCGCCGCCGATATGGGATATCATCGATCGTTACTCAACCCTAACAAAGTTGAAACGAGTCACCGCGTCACATCCTGAGATTCCTTAACAATGTCCGTGTTACTCTTAAACGACGAGATGATATTAGCTGCCCATCAATTTGTACAAGTCATCATCTACATCTTTACCAATTGGACGGAACTCATCTCTTATGGGTAAGGTAAACTTAAACATCTTACTTTGCTACGGACATTCACAACCTTAAGTCTAACAAACCTCTAAGTCGCAACAGCAAGCTTATGAGGATGTGTCCATTCCTGGACGAGAAAGGGTTGCTCAGGGTGGGCTGAAGATTGAATAACGCCCCGCTTTTGCCAGATACAAAATGTCCTCTATTGCTTCCTGGATCTGCAAGGATCATTACGCTTATCTGTGAGGACATCCATCGCATAATACTGCACGCAGGCCCCCAAGCTATGCAAGCAATGCTTTAAAGTCGGTTTTGGATCATCGGTGCTCGCAAATATTTCGGAAGATCCACCCCACGTACATATGTATGTAAAATGCCGCCGATACTATCGGACACTTGAACAGCAGCTGATGTGTTGTGTCTTGTAGGCCATTTCAACGCAGTGGGATGAATTTTGCTGGCCCAATACAACTTCGTTTCTCCAAAAGGCAGAGATTTCAAGGGATATCAAAGGATATACATACATATATGTATATCTACTTTCATTTGCATGTCGACTGGCGCCATGCATTTGGAGCTCGCCAGTGATTTATCATCATCAACTTTCATTGCCGTATTTAAACGCTTTGTGTCTCGCCGAGGCCATTGCTAGGAGTTTTTCAGGGTTCCTCGTGCTGACCCTAGGGCCTAGGGCATTTTCTTATAGGAGTCTCTGAATCCTGGTGAATACCTTTTACAACTTCAGCAGCGATCCAAATGGACACAAATTCCAACACAAATTTGAACGTAGGAGATCTGGTTGTCATCCGAGATAAAAGATTACCGCCTACCAAATGGAAGCTTGGGAGGGTTACAGTCATTCATCCTGGAGCGGCGCGTTGTCACCCTGAAAACAGCTGGTTGTTGATTCGTCCTATAGTCAAGCTAGCTCCTCTATAAGAAATTACTACTCACTTTTCATTCGTTTCAAGGTTGGCGGAATGTGTAAGCCTACCCTTAATTTTCTTCTGTCAACACGACATACGACATAATTTCATTCTCTTTTGTGTGTTCGTATTCTTCGTTCAACCGTCACAGGCAGCGGTTGAATTCTCTTCCTTTAATTTCAAATAAATTGTTTTAAAATAAGGAAATATAGTCCATTTTTTTATTGATTCCTTTCGCCATACATCCGCGCGAACAAACATGTTAATTATACGAGTATTGTGTCAGCATCCTTCTCTATGTTACAATACCGACTGCAATGTTAAATACCCTGTTTTATTTCTGTAGCTGGAACACTAGAATATTCATGGAATTTGGGACAATGCATTTTAGCATTCTTGGAGAGAAAACTTTTTTAAACCTTAAATTTCAGGCCTGTCTTCATATTTGTTGGCATCAGAATAATGAGTGGAAAACCCGTAGACAACATTTTTGTCAATGTTATTTAATATTTTCTCTTCACCAAGAAGTGAATATAAAAGGAAAGAAATAGGTGCTCTGATGCTTTTTAATAGCATTTTCTTAGTTTAAGTGTTAATTTATTTGAATTATTTAAATTTTTTTCATGAGGCCGAAAGGTATTTATAAGTTAGTTAAGATATTTAATCAAGTTTTAAGCATTTGTGCATAGCGCGTAGTTCTAAAAAAATAATAATGAAAATGAAATAAAAATCACAAAATAGGGGTCTGCAAGATACGATCAATCAAGATGTGTGATACATCAAGGATAATAATACCAAATCACAACTTCTATTAATGCAAACATATTGCGTCTGAGCTAACACCATATAAAGTGGGGAAATAGCTTGAAAAGACGATGTCCAAGATTTATAGTTGGAATCATATTTGTCCTAGATACGTTTTGAGGCCGACACATTTTTCCACTACATCAAGTAGTCCTGTATATCTAACTACAAAATAAACGTATTTATAGTAATTGCCTTGTGCTATCATTGAATAATTCATCCTAGTTTTTGCAACACCACCACTGAATTTCGAACTTAACCAACCAATTAAGTGGGTAAGACCACCCACAATAAGTTAGCCTCGATCTGACAAATCAATAAAAAACAAAAACTGTCTTTAGCCCAATTGTTTGCACATACTTCACTTTGTTTACCCATTCTTTTTCCACAGAATATTTTAATTGGAAGTTCATATATTGCTTATCGAGGCTACTAACCTTGCGCCCACGCACAAAAAATCCAAATGACTCCGAATATTCTAAAAAAAGACAACTACTGAAAGTAAGCCTAATTTTTTTTGTTTTCTGTTTCAACTCAAAAATTAAGAAAATGTAGTGTCATTTGAAACTGAACCCAACCTTTCGCCTATGCATTACATACGATTGTAAAAACATAAATAACTCGTTATTCAATATCTCCTAGGAACAAGACCTTGTGATCGCCGAGAAGTGCCCGTTGATCTGCGAACCGAAATAGCTCGTGCAACATATCATCAGAAATGTGTGATTTGTATATTAATATAGGCGCCATATACTAAAGTAATTTAGTTCATTCATTATTTTGTATTAAAAAAAAATAATATTACAAAAACGTACATTTCCTCCACCATTTGTTGTTAGCAAAAGTCTCGTCATATGAAGTACTGTCGAAGGCCGAGTACATTTTTTTTTACTCAATATCAGTCTCGCATCAACTTGAGCAAGCGCATGCAAACACCATCAAATATCCTTCAAGCGCACTTTTGTCTTCAAAAAAAAAAGGTTTTTCTATCGTGAAGTATCAAAAAACCTTCTAATCAAATATCACTCACTCAAGAAAAGTTTCGCTTTCATCTCTTTCATTAATTTCATATTATTTTCTCTTCCGACTCCCAAATAATTAATGGTTTCGAATTCGATTTCGGTTTAGGTAGATGCCAAAAATGGTAAAAAAAATCTTATGTTCGTATAAATACTTTTCGTGAAAAACAAAAATCAGCAATCGACGCGAATGAACAAAAAAAAATTAAATCAAAATTAAAAATCGTTTCAAAAAAGTAATCGTTAACATTATATCATCGAACATATTACAGAGAAAATTCGACGTCGACTAATTGGACGTGAGCGTTTCAACACCTAAAGCTCCTATTATCTCTTAGTAAAGCTATAATTTTTTTCATATTTCTGCAAATACACAAATTTAGTTTGACACGAATGTAATATAAATACAAACACGCAACTGCGCAAAGATTACTTGACTTTAGGCTTTGTAGATTAAATTGTTTTGGTTTTTTTGTTTCATATCTTAAACCTACTCTAGTCGATATTTGAATAATATACGAGTAATTAGGTTATCTTATAACGAAAAGCAAGTAAAAATCAAAAGCAAACCGCCTTGTAGAACCTATTGTGCTTTACCTGCAAAATAGTTTATCTATAATACTTTGGTACAATAGATTGGGAATAAATACCGCATCTTGATAATAAACAAGCGTTAATCATCTCGGCATTCTACTTAAACTTTATTATCAAGTTCTAAAGACTTGCGCAGTTTCACAGAAAATCATACGTAGCAGGAGCATGAAGCTTTCTTAAGCTTTATTTGCTTTAATGTTATAACTTGTAGTATAGGGTGTAGATGAATTTTCATTTGTTTAGCTCGTGCCAGTTTTTTATTTTAATATTATGTGAATCATGTAAGCTAAAAAAAAATCATGTTCTTTTGATGTTAATTTTCATCGAATAGTTTGATCCTATTTTACACGTACCAAATAAGAGGAAGCCTCGGAGTGGCTATTATTATTATTGTTAGTGCTCGTGTATAAGTGTGTTCCTTCAATATTCGCTGTTCTGTTCCATCTCGTTGAGGTCCATTCTTATTGTCCTTTGACGTTTGACTCTCCTTGCTGGAGGTCTTTTTCCTACAGGTTTTCCACTTATTATTCTTTTGCCTGTTTGTCCACTGTCCATTCGTTCTACATGTTCCGCCCATCTTAATCTTGGCGATTGTATTACTTGAACAATGCTTAGGGTGGAATAGAGTTCCTCGAGTTCTTGATTGTGTAGCTTTCTTCATTCCCTTAATCCTTTATCACTTTGCCAACCACAGTTTCTCCTTAAGATCTTGTTTTCGAAGACCCGAAATTTATGTTCCTCCTTTCGGGACAAATAAGTTGTTTTGAATAGTACCTTGATCGCGAAGAATCACGCGTTGCCCGTATGCAGTCTTCCTTAATTTATATCTTTAGTTGTTATTAGCAGTCGATATGGTACCCAGATATTTGAACACGTCAAAGCGGATGTAGTCGATACTCAGGTGCAAGGTTTGGATCGATCCAAGTCGGTCAGTGGCCATATTATTTCTTTTCATTTCATTTTCGTGTTTTCTCTTCGTTTAATACTTAGTCTTTCTGCGTTTCAGCGTAAATTGCGCGTTATTCCCCTTTCAATTTTTTGAAGAAATCCTATAACGTATTCCAGCACCAAAATAAATAAAAGTGGTGCCAATGCGTCTCCTTGTATCTCGAATGTGTCAGGCAAGGCATTTTGTACTTTTACTTATATTTCGTTTAACTTTAAGCATACTTGTACCGGTTTCACCAACTATTTCGGGTCTAAATCTTTACAAGAACATGAACATTTTAAATTTTTACTCAGTCACACACTTTTTCAAAATCTACGAATAGTAGGTCTGGTCACTCGTCGAGCGGTTCCTTCTGGTAGTCTACCATTATTTCCTTAGCGTATGATGTCAGTGAATGTTTGACAGCACCTTGTAAGAACTTGATAGCAGTAGATATTCGTCGGTGACCCCTTTTTAAATACGGGAATGATGACTGGTTTTTCCATTCCTCGGGGATAGTCTTTTCGTTCAATATAGTAGTTATGAGTGGATGTAAATTCTCTGTTCCTCTCCTACATAATTTATTGATTTCAATGGTATTAGGTCGATTCCTGCAGCCTAGCTATTCTTAAATCGATAAAATGCTTCCTTTACTCCCCGATGGCTGGCAGCTGTGTGGATAACACCGTTTTTCTTTGCTGCTGGCCATGTACATTAAGCAGTTTATCAAAGTATCTCCTTCAATGGGCTGCAATCCTTTCGTGGTAAGGAACGAGCTCCCTTGCTTATAAATCCTGAATTGGCCTGGTATCTTTGTCGAACAACGTTTCGTCCTCCATATATGGCTCTCGTATTTTAAGCCTCATGATCTTCCTGAATGTTAGCAAACTTTTCTCTCCTTTACCATTGTTGTTTCTTATACCAAAGGAGACAGCTGACTTCCTTTCATAAGGTCTGATATATTGTATGTATGATACTTTCCTCCTTTCCAGGGCTTGAAGTCTTAGAACTTTACGGGCTTTTACTTTTTTCTCGCACTTTATGTCAAAAAAAGGCTTCCTTTTGGGCAAAAATATCAGATCTAATTGACTTCTTAATAACGAAAGGGATAAATAGAAAGGAAGTAAAAGTTAAGTGCAGTGATGTTCTGTTGTTGGACCATATACCAGTAATACTAATGATCAATGGCATGTCACTAGAGCAGGTAAAAAACAGAAGTCTTATCAACAAAAAAGTAAACTGTTGAAAATACAGGATTTATTGACCTTAGACCGCCACTGATCACAACAAATCATATTAATATTAAAGTGGAGCAATTCATTAGCGATAAACAACAGGCAGCAAAAGAAAGAACACCGACCTACCAACAGAAAAAACAAGAACTGATAAAATGTCCCATGGAAATTATAAGGTGTACAACTTTGTTTCCGCCGTTTTCCAAATGTGGCGATATGAAATAGAAGCGGTCGATAAAAACAGATCGCAGACGTCAAGCAGTTGGCTTGGACCTCGGTCAACAGAACACCATTCAAACATTAGTCGATTTGTGTCTGCATCATAAAGTTGTTCTCGATTGAAAATGTCAGTATACGAGCCAAATTCTCGTCGTTTGCGGGAGGTGTTATTGTTTTGTTTCAATATGAAGAAAACAGCGGCTGAGTCTCATCGAAAGCTCTCAGATACGTATGGTGAGACGCTGTTAGTGAAAGAACGTGTCGTGAGTGGTTACAACGCTTCAAGAACGGTGATTTTAACGTCGAGGACCGGCATAGTGGTGGAAGAGAGAAAGTTTTCGAAGATGCAGAATTGGAGACATTGCTGAGTGAAGACTCGCGTCAAACTCAAGAAGAATTGGCACGATCAGTGGGAGTGACACAGCAAGCCATTTCAAAACGTCTCAAGGCCATGGGCATGATTCAGAAAGAAGGAACTTGGGTCGCGGATGATTTGAAACCAAGAGACGTTGAACGGCGTTTGTGTGTTGCTTCAGAGGCAAAAACGGAAGGGATTTCTGCGTCGCATTGTGGCCGGGGACGAAAAATGGGTTCATTACGATAATCCTAAACGCAAAAACTCATGAGGATATCCCGGCCATGCTTCCACGTCGACGGCCAAACCGAATATCCACCGTTCCAAGATCATGCTCTGCATTTGGTGGAACCAGCTCGGCGTCGGGTACTATGAGGTGTTAAAACCAAGTGAAATCTCAGGTGCTCGTTATGGAAGGCAATTAATGCGTTTGAGCAGAGCATTAAAAGACAAACGGCCGCAATACAGCGAGAGGTACGATAAAGTGATTTTGCAGCACGACAACGCTCGACTCCACGTTGCAAGAGGTCACAACGTACTTGGAAACGTTAAAATGGGAAGCCCTACCCCACCCGCCGTATTCTCCAGACATTGCTCCCTCTGACTATCACCTGTTTCGATCAATGGCGCATGGCCTGACTGACCAATACTTCCGATCTCATGAAGAAGACACAAATTGGATCGATTCGTAGATCGCTTCAAAAGACAATTTTTTCGACGCGGCATTCGTACACTGCACGAAAGATGTGAGAAAGTACCTATAGTACAGCGATGGAAAATACTTTGAAAGATACATGTGTAACCAATTTGTTTCATTGAAGCCTCAAATGTTGGGAAAAAAAACGGCAGAAGCAAAGTTGTTTACACGGGTGTAAAATGGTAAATGAAAAGATATCCTGGCGATAAAACTATATTTAATAGACTAAATAACATACTTAATACAAGAATCGTTGAATTTAAAAATAGAACTGTAAGAAAATACCTTTGTAGTCTAATTGCTGGCAAACCAACAAACTATTCTCTGTGGAAGGCTGCAAAACACTTAGAGAGACCTCAGGAGCAAGATCCCCCTTTGAAAACATCTGACGGCAAATGGATCAGTGACCCAAAAGAGAAAGTAGAATTAAAAATCACCAGGTTACGATCTTATTCGTATAACTGCCCAAATCTTGAAAGAACTGCATTACTAAAACTCAAGTTTATAATTAATGCATGTTTTAGACATGTTCCACATCACTGGAAGAAAGCAGAAATTATTGTTATACCTAAACAAAGCAAGCCTCTATCAAAATTTACACCATATAGGCCGATCTCACTTTTACCGGCATTATCACAACTTTTCGAGAAACTATTCCTCAAAAGACTAGAGAGAATCATAGAACAAAAAAGGTTATCCCCAACCACCAGTTTGAATTTAGAAATAAGCACTCAACAATAAACCAATTGCATCGTATAGCTAATGTAATAGAAAAAGCGTTAGAAGAAAAGTTATTCAATATTTTTGGACATTGCACAGGCTTTTGACAAAGTTTGGCATAGTGGTTTAGAATATAAACTACATGGGGACCTACCTAGACAGTACTATGAGACACTTAAATCTTATATATGAAATAGATTCTTTAGTGTTTGCTTTCTGAACTTAAGGAAATACATGCAGGTGTTCCGCATTGAAGTATTCTAGGACCCACCTTATATTAATTGTATTCAAGTGATTTGCCGCAAGAAAATGATGCGAGGATAGCCATATCTCCAGACGATACTGCCCTTCTCTCAACCGATGAATATGTATATATAAATACATTTAGCTACGTATTAATGACGTTACAGCCTTTAGAAGCCTAAATCCGACAATTTTCTCTACGAATTTGAGATTCACATATGCGAAAGGAAAAAATGAATATTGATGAGCTAATGATGCTAATATTGGTGATGCTAATGATGCTGCTACCCTTTTGGAGCGCATATATGTGATTTTTTTTTCTTAGGTAAAGCTACAGTTTAGGAATACCTTGGACCTCAGCTAACAAGCTACGCACACGCCCAGTTGTCACATATGTGAAGCGATCAATAACAAGTGTCATGACAAAAAAAACAATTGTCGCTCACGAATCTTCTGAACCAATTTATTTGTATTATATTACGAGTGGTATTATATCAGTAATACAGATGGGACGCAGCCTTTATACAGATCAACTCAAGGATGACTTCTATGATCTCCTGCACCGAACGTACGCGTAATGCCCCAATTATGACACCAAAATTGTACTAGGAGATTTTAACGCAAAACTGGACAAAGAGGGCATGTTTGAGTCGACCATAGGAAAACATAGCCTACACAACCCCACTTCCGACAACGGATTCAGGCTAACCGGATTCCCAGCAACCTCCTTGTAGCAAACACACCATTCCCACATCTCAACATCCATAAAGGAACCCGGCGATCACCTGATCAGTCGACCATCACGTTGCGATAGACGCCAGACACTCCTCCAGCATCCCAGATGTACGAACATTCCGAGGAGCCAACATCGACTCGGATCACTATCTTGTTGCAGCCAAGGTACGAATGGGGATATCAGGGATGCTACGGAGTCGGGGAAGACAACAGGAGTTTGACGTCAGAAAGCTACAATCGCAGGAGACCGCTAGGATCTTCGCCGATCGAGTTTCCCTCAATCTCTCGCAAAGACCAGTGGCACCGGAACAATCAATAGAACAACAGTTGAAGCATTGCGAGCGCGCCACCAACTAGAAACCCTTGGTTTGATAAGCAATGCAACAAGCAAAGCAAACCGCCTACAAACCTCGTGAGCTCTACGAACAGAAAAGGAGAGAGGAACACACGCTTTTAAGGAGGAAAAAAAAAGAGAGCACGAAAAGCGTGAGATCCAGGAGATGGAGAGATGCTACCACAGGAATGACGCTCGCAAATTTTGCGAAAAAGTAAAACGAACATGCCAGGACTATAAAGCCAGCACGGAAGCCTGTAGGGATGAAGACGGACAACAAGTAGTAGAGTCACAGTCGATGCTGAGAATATGTAAAAACCTCTTCTGTAGACTATATAACGGCGATGATAGATCTGGTACTGCTGTCAGGTAAAATGATCCATTCGCAACGGACGAATATAAAAGAGAATTCCGTCCACCTGACCTAGATAAAATTAAGCTTGTTATTTCGAAGCTTAAAACTAACAGTGCCTGACTGCTGAGCTATTTTAAGCGGCTTGAAATGAGTTGGTGGGGCGCATGCACCAGTTCATCTGTATAATATGGTCGGAGGAAAGCATGCCCGAACGGAATCTCAGCATCGTTTGCCCAGTCCATAAGAAAGGAGACCCCTATAACTGCGGCAACTATAGAGGAATAAGTCTCCTTCACATCGCGTACAAGATCTTCTCTGCCATACTGTGTGAACGCCTGAAAGCCATTGTGGATAATCTGATAGGTTCCTATCAGTGTGGTTTCAGGCCAGGTAAATCCACAATAAACCAAATTTTCGCACTGCGGCAGATCTTGGAAAAGACTCAAGAATCCCAAATCGACAAATACCATATTTTTGTCGATTTTAAAGCCGTATATGACAGCCCTGCCAAACTCGTCCTACTGTGCAGGATGACAATAGAGAATTCTCGCTGCTCCATTAAGGTCGGTAACGAATTAACCGAGACCTTCGATGTTAAAAAAGGATTTAGACAAGATAACGCAGGTATGTATGTTATGTGTCATGTAACTTCTTCAACATCGTGATTGAAAATATCATACGAGACTTACTGACCAACGCAAGGGGTACGATCTATTTCAAGTCTGTGCAATTGCTTGCGTACGCGGATGACATTGAGGTAATTAGGCGAGCACAGCGAGACGTCAATGAAGTGTTCAAAAGTATTAAAGCAAAAGCAGAAGCGGCTAAAATGGGTCTTTCGGTGAACGAGGGTAAAACCAAATATATGAACGTCACAATTGACGGCTACAAATTTGAAGTGGTCAAAGACTTCGTCTACCTTGGCTCACTAGAGACCAGCGACAACAACACCAGCGCTGAGATCAAACGCAGAATTACTCTTACCAACTGCTGCTTCTTTGGGTTCAAGAGGCGATTGAGAAGTAGAGCCCTCTCTCGTAAAACCAAGGCAGCACTATATAAATCGCTAATCATCCCGGTCCTCCTTTAGGGTGTCTCTGCACGACGAAATTGCTGCTCTGGCAGTAAGAAAAGAAGGTTTTTCTGCATCATATTATGACAGGTGATGAAAGATTCATTCATTGCGATAATCCAGTCAGAGAAATCGCAGAGCACCTTCAAGCCAAACATCCATGGATCAAAACTCAAGTTGTGTTTTGTTGGGACTAGCTCGGAGTGTTACATTATATCCGGATGAAACCATCACTAATGAGTTGAAACTCCAGAAAAATCGGCCACAATGTGAGAAGATACGAGAAAGTGATTTTGAAGCACCACAACACTCGGCTATATAGTGCTGAGGTCGCTCATACCTACCCGGAAACTTTAAAATAAGACATCCTATCCTACCCACAATTTGTACACCTGATTAAACAGTTTTGCATTAAACCTACTTTGTACTTGTTTTAAGATAACTTTTATACGTTTCGGTTTATTTTAGGGTGTAATGCAACATTCTTATTCATAATTTTGTAACGACCCTTAGTTATTTGTCACTTAAACTAACCCAAAAACTATTTATAAATTGACACTTCAAATATTACGTCACTTCAATAATGCAACGTGCGCCTGAGCGCAACATATCGAATTCTATTTGGATATTGCACCGGACAAGGCCCGAATATTTGGTACAACAGAAACCGTTGTTGATCAGGCACTTGCCAGTAGGGGGACTCACTAGGCTTTAAGTTTATTATTCCATCCAATTTTTTAATTTTAAGTTAGCGGTGAAGGCGTAAAGACAAATAAATTCTTTTTTAAAGATAAATTCGATAGAAATTTTATTCGTGTTCCAATCAAGTTACGTATATACATATATTTCAAACACTTTCTCGAAGAATGCAGGAAGCTGACGGCTTATAAACTTTAATTTCATACATAAAAATGTGCAGAATATTATTAAATCTATCTATATGTGAGTCGCTTGAACACCTACGTACGTAATGACTTAGGAAATAAGATATTCATTAAATACTGGTGCAGAGTTATATTTCTAATTGTTTTGAGGCAGTAATAGTTAGGTACAATATAGACAAATATATAATAATATATGACTTTCAACCCAATGATCGATTACCAGTAACCAGAAGCGCATGCAACCTACACATGTGCATGTGCCATCCACAAGCAATTTATTTTTATTTTAAGGCATCTGAGACTCAGTTCAAAAACTTGTGTTCATTTTTTTTAATAGCAAAGCTGATCTATTTTATTACGGACGCATGATAATAAACAAAACTTCTTTGTTGTTTTAGAATATACCATAGAGACTGTCCAAAAATAAGAGGAACACCAATTTGGCAAGTTTCCTAATATGCAAGTAATTTCTCTTGTTTACCGAGCACCTCTTGCCATATGGCTAGAGTATTGTGGGATAAAAGTAGAAAAAAATAAAAAAGCAACTTGAAGCACCGCTCTGCAGTTCATACTACTATAAATCCATTTAGTATCTAATTATAGACTAGCAAATCTAAGTCTCTACGAGATCTATATGTCTTACCAATGACATCGCTGAACTCGTCCCAAGAGTGGCAGCTGCGCTTTTGTTTCTTTTTTGTCGATGTGCGTTCTAGTGTGCGCTCAAAGTCGCTGACGACCTCATCCAATGCGTCGTGCAGAAATGTTGATGTTTCTTCAGGTGGGCTGTGCATCGACATGAAAGACTCCGGTTGTTCGTTGCTAAAATTTACATCTGCTGCCACGGCGGATGTAGATGTTGAGGATGATGCCAATGAGTCACCATTATGGGATAAATGTATTATGGATTCATTGCAGTTGATGGATTTATTTGTTGCCGCTAGCCTTGGGGATGTTGGCTCGCTTTCAACGAGTACCTTATAAAGATTGAAACAAAAAAAAATTATAAAATAGATAGTAGCTGGAAGTGCATTTTTAAGGCCACATATAGTACATTTGGTGTGATGCGTTGTAGTGAAATTATTTGAGGTAGTTTCGTAAAAATACGAGTATTAAGGCAAAGGCATAATATCTTACTTCTGTTATGGACTGCACTCGCTCCGCTGGCTCCCAGTGCTCGAATAGATTTTCAAGGCCAAGCATGAATTCCATGGATTTCCTTGAACGCCGGCGACTCCGACGTTGAAGCTCCTCCTCGGAAGGCTTTGCGTTAGCGAGTAACTCGCAATAGCGCACAAAATCCAGGTCGATGTGGTACCCATAAGGACAGCAATTGCAGCTTTGGATGTTTTGATATCGCAAACCTTAAATTTAAAATAAAGTTAGTTCTAAGTAGAAAATAAAATGGAAATTTCTATTTTATAGACAGTATAATATTGTACTTAAAAAAGCAACCATTTGACAGTTAAACTAAAGTAATGTTAAATAAAAAATGGTTAGCGTCTTTAATTTAAATTTAAATGACAACGGAAAAACAAATCTCTTGTGCTCCAAAATGTTCAGAAAATATTGCACAATACATGCACCTTTGGCGCTTGTTATCGACTAAAGGAGTTTACTTTTCTGGGTGAACAATCTCTGATATTTTTTTATCTTAAATTGGTGATGTGGGCAGGATTATTATTTTTTTCTTTGGCAAGCTGAACCAGTTACCAGTTATTATGAGGCTGTAGTTTTGGGAAGAGAAAAAGGGGGCCAAGTCACCGTATTCACCGGAGGTATGATTACGTTATTATTTTTGGTCAAAAATTACGCAGAAGCAAAGGTGAGTGAGCAGGTGCATTAATGTGATGCAACAGCTATGTTTTTTTCCCCACAAAATTGGGAGTTTTCTACCCATGCTTCCTCATTAGTAATGCCCGTTTCAGTAAATCTGGACCGTCATTTAACAGCTCCTAAGCGATGCTCCTGCGACGGTTCTTTAGATCAAAATTTAGCAATTTCGGAAAAACCTTCGCTTCACGCCCAATGTATCTGAGAAAAGTTGTTGACATGAGCCAACCTATATGCCAACATCCTCAGCAAATTCTCTGATATTGATTTTTCACTTTTTCAACGTTTTCACCCGTTGGTCACTGCGGTGTTCAATGGGGGCATCGTCAATTATAAACATTCTTTTTGGCTCAGAGTAGACTCGGCAAATTAATACAGAATCTTTGGTCCAATTTTTCAAAAGCAAAAAATCGCTAAGCACACCAAAGCATTTCTAACCTTTATATCTGTAAAAAACAAATTAGATATTCAAAGTGGCTGACAGTTCTTTCGGGCGCCTTGTAATGGCGGTGGAGCTAAAAGAACAATGAACTCGAACTAAGACCCAAAGAAATCGAATGAATGAAAATCCACACGCGCTCTTTGATCACTTTTAAGCTCTACGGCAGCTCGGAACGAAACCACCATCTGCGGCTCACTGTGCGACCATCTGGTTGGACTGAAGCGCTTGCAAGGACTGCCTCCCTGGAGAGAGAGAATGTGATCCACAAGGATCAAAGGAAAAACCGGAAGACAAAGAAATACTACTCCATGAAGGCGGGCGCTTGACATAGCAAAACCCTTTCTTTCGATAGGGAGATCTCAATAACCGTAAAGAGTCGGGAGAAGCACCTTTCCTACAAATTCAGAATAGGGAAAGCTGGCAGTGACAGCAGAATGACCAGCTCAGATTGCCAACTCTGCGAGTATCGTCTACTGGAGCTAGCTTCAGCAACAGGCTTTTGTATTCAGGCTGAGAGGTCTGCTCTGACGAATGATACATTCGTGGTTCTTCAAAGCGGACATCTGCATGGATCAGGAGCATGGTGCCGAAAATTCTCCCTTTGGGAATTACTACCTATCAGGTATTCTATTCTAATCCAATTAACGAGCGCCATCTGCTGGATTCCGAGGAAATCTGGAAACCAGCTGAATGTACTGACACGATTACGTGCGCAGAATACTAGACTTGATACGAGGGTCTGGAATGTCTATTCCTACAAGGAGAGTAGAGGCTCTTTAAAAAAAAAATAGGGCTTCACTCAGGTTTTGGGAATGGATAACGGCTCGATTGAGACTCTGAAATCTGTGCACGATTCACGTCTCTATTTCGGCCTTGGTAGGATTTTATTCCATTTTGATGTCAAGTAGTCGCGAGATGGAACGTGCTCTGTAGTTTAAGTCTCTGATTACACAGATTAATCTGCAGCATTGCTGTTACTGCTCAGCTTCTCAGTAACAGAATTGCATGCAGTAGCACAAATCAGCACATTACGAGTATATCCATCCGAGAACCGCAGGTGTGTTATAAACGCCTGTTTAGTCTTGGTGGTATACGTGATGTTATTACTCTTTATGATAGGGTCTAAGGTCTGCATCATTATATCAAAGTCAGTATCGGCAACCAAACTTAGAGAATTCTGTGAGCTCTGCCGAAGGCAGCTACAAAGCGTACGAAGAAATTAAAAACATCGTCGTTGCGTCTGCTTTTTCTGCTATCTTTTGGAGCACTCAGACACAAATGCTGGTCCATTGTGCTTACTTCACCTACGACTCGGTACTACCTCTGCCACTGAAGGTGGCCCTTCCTAAACTCAGAACGAAGCAATTAGTGGAGGATGCCATTCATAACCTGAGTAGTCCCATAACCAATTGTTTTGAACTCACATGCCTTGTCAAAAAATCTCCCAGCAAAAAAATTGATTACCTGGTGGAACGCCACCAGACTCCTAAATAGATCGGTTAAATCGATCAGAAGATGACTGGTATCGATCGAAACTAAAGGAATATAAGAAGCTTATTCGTAAATCAAAGAATAATTCCTATAAGTTCTTCTACGAAGGGATCGAATCCCTGAGCGCGACCAGCAAGTTGGTTAATGTTCTCAAGTGAGAAAAATCGACAAAGCTGGATGTACTCAGAAAGTCTGATGGTACCTTCACCGAGTCTAAAGCAGAAACTCTTAGTTTACTGTTTCAGACCTATTTCCCGGGAAATCAGACTGTCATCGGCTCGTTGCAGACTCCCTCATTGGAAACTGTGACTGAAACGATGAAAACAACTCGGGGTAGCTGGTATGTAGCGTCACACGTGGCAACTGCTGAGGCCATTGAGTTCGATGGCTACAAGTCGCCGGGCACTGATGGGATATACCCTGTTATGCTGCAAAAAGGTATTAGACAGCTGCTTCCTACTCTGAAAAGAATTTTCACTGCTAGCCTGGCACTTGCCTACATACCTATTGCTTGGCGCGCGGTGAAAGTGGTCTTTATTCCCAAAATATGGAAAGAAGATTGCTCACTCGCCAAGAGTTTTAGACCAATCAGTCTAACAACCTTTTTGCTGAAAAGCATGGAGAGACTAGTAGAATCGCACGTGCGCAAAGTTGCCCTTCGAATCCATCTTCTTTCGAAGATGTAACATGCTTTTCAGCGCGGGAAATCCTACTAGACTGCGCTTCAAAATCTGGTTAGGAAAATTGAAGGCCCACTCGAAAAGAAAGATTACGTGCTGAGCATTTTCGTTGACATTGAAGCTTGAGCTTTTGATAACGCAACTTTCGACAGCATGTGTAACGCTTCTAGACGGCATGACGAAGATGAAGCATTGGGTTTGTGGATTGAAACTATGCTTGTACACAGGACATTGATCGCTCATGCAGGCCTCGGACTGCCGCAAGGTTGCGGTGTGTCTCCGCTGTTATGGTGAATGGTGGTCGACTCTCTGCTCGATACGTTCTCTCTGTCGGCTCATGTTTAGCGACTGTCTGTCAGCAAAGTGCACGAGGAATGGGCTGGCGGTTAATCCTCTTGAGACTTATGTCGTTCTCTTCACGAGAAGGGGGAAAAATACTGGCAGACTCAGTTGGTGCTAAAAGACATTCCAATCCCGATATCCAAGGAAGCTAAGTACGTGGGAGTCATCTTAGCTTCATTGGTCAAAGTATATTGAGTCAAAAACCACCCAATGCAAAGGTGCTTTTGGCAAAACATTGGGCTTATTGCTGAAAAAGTTTATCTCATACGCAAACGCGTCGTGGCCTTTTTTACCAAACTCCAAAGGGCGGTTTGCCAGCTGCACGGAAGCTTTCCTCTGTAAGTGGGGCACTGCTCTGTCCTTTCACCCCTTGACATATTTACTAGACGGTGCGCACTAAAAGTTATGCTCCACCTAAAAGTATACCACACATTTATGAAAGGAAGCAGATTTTAACTTCTCCGGTTTAAAATGGATTAATTTAGATTCAAATAACTATCTTGTGCCAGAAAATGTTGCCCATGATTATGAACATAAGTTTCTTGATTTGTTGACCTCATTAAATTTAAAACAGATCAATTCAATAACAAATTCTAATTCAAAGATTTTGGATCTAATTTTTACATGCTGCGACGAGATTAATACCTCGGTCGCAATTGCTCCATTGCAACTTCTAAATGATTCAATTAACCACAAGCAGATTATTGTTGAGTTATCTTTGTATAAATATCTTAAACCACAAGAATCTAAATTTAAATTGCAATTTAACTTCTCTAAAACTGATTTTGTTAAACTTAACGATATGTATAGGAGTATAAATTGGCTTAACGAGTTACAAAACTTAAATTTAACTTCCATGTATTGTCGTTTCGTTGAAATTCTTAAAAAAGGTTTCTCGGAGTGCGTCCCTTTAGCAAGGTGCCGCACATCAATTAAACCACCTTGGTATAATAAGCAGTTATCTACCCTTAAAAATTTAAAAAACAAAGCTTCTAGAAAATATAGAATTTCAAAGAATCCCCTTGATTATGGAATTTTCAGCAAACTACGTAGAGACTTTTTTGTTCTTAATAAGTTTTTATACAAAAATTACATATTCACCATTGAAAATAGTATTAAAGCTGATAGCAAATCATTTTGGCACTTCATTAATTCAAAAAGAAAATCTGTAGGAATGCCCAATTTAATGTATTTTAAAGATAATGAGTCAGATAATATCGACTCTACCCTTGATTTATTTGCAAATTTCTTCCAATCAACCTTTTCCAATTCCACCCTCAACCCCAGTCGCACCCTTGGCCACAGTTTTCCAACTTCATTAAATCTTGAATCTTTAGCCTAAGATCTTACCGAAGTTTTATTTGCACTGCAAAATTTAAATGTAAATACCAGTTATGGGACCGATGGAATTCCACCACCAATTATTCTTAAATATTGTGCTGACACACTTTCCCATCCTTTATCAATTATATTTAACTGTTCCTTGTCCGAAGGTATTTTTTTTGACGACTGGAAAGAGTCATTCTTAGTTCCTATACATGAATCTGGATCAAAGAATAATGTTGAAAATTACAGAGGTATCTGTAAGCTGTCGGCTATTCCAAAACTGTTTGAAGGCATAGTCAAGAACAAACTTGATTTTTTAACTAAAGAACATATGTATATCAGAAGCCCAACATGGTTTTATATCTGGTCGCTCGACCTCTACCAACCTATCAGTTTTTTCCTCATTCGTAATTAATGAGATGGAAAATAAAAACCAAGTAGATACTATTTATACAGATTTTAGTAAGGCATTTGATTCTGTAAATCATTTAATACTGATCAGCAAGCTTGAGGCTTTTGGATTTCACTCTCAGTTACTTCGTTGGATATCTTCTTTTCTCTTAGAACGAACCCATAGAGTTAAAATTGGCAATTCATTATCGAAACCAATTAATTGTTATTCTGGCGTTCCTCAAGGTAGTCACTTAGGACCTCTAATATTTATTACATTTGTTAATGACATTACTCTCTCGATTAAGCACAGCAAGTGTCTGCTATATGCTGACGATATGAAAATATTCAAAAGTATCAAAGATGTTGATGACTGCAATTTGCTTCAATTAGATTTACACAGAATCTTTCAGTGGTGCAAAATCAATGGACTTAAACTTAACTTAGACAAGTGTTATTCAATTTCGTTTTCTAAAATAGTCCTTCCTACAGAATTTAATTACACTATTAACTCATCACGTCTTTCAAGGGTTAATAATACCGGGTCCGCCATCTAACGTTTTTTTTTTCAAGTAGTGCTTATTTCGTGAATGGTAACACTTGGCTCATGTCTGATTTGACTGATAATTAGTTTTATCCTTCCGCTGAACGAATATGGTTGTGTATACGCTTGAACAACGCTGGGAAATATTGCGACATTACTTTGAAAATCATGGTAATGTTGCAGAATGTGTGCGAAAATTGCGTACGGATTTTGGAACAAGAGAAGCACCGTCAGCTCCGTATGTTCGTTATCTTGTGAAAAAAGTGAAAGAAACTGGCATCTTCATCGATAAACCAAAGCGTGAAAAGCCAAAAACAGTGCGTACACCCGAGAATATTGCTGCTGCGGCAGAAAGTGTGCGTGAAGCGCCATCAACATCAATTCACCGTCGTTCTCAACAATTGAACATTTCGGAGACATCATTGAGACGAATTTTGCATAAAGACCTTGGTATGACGCCATACAAAGTCCAATTGGTTCAGGAGTTGAAGCCAACTGACCATCCAATGCGTTTTCGCTTCGCTAAGTGGGCCTGCGATCGACTTAGAAGATGCCGATTTTGCCAAAAAAATCATCTTTTCAGATGAAGCTCATTTTGATCTTGGCGGGTATGTAAAGAAGCAAAATTGTCGCATTTGGGGCACAGAAAACCCGCACGCATACATTGAAAAGCCGGTGCACCCAAAACGAGCCACTGTTTGGTGCGGATTTTGGTCCAGAGGCATAATTGGGCCATTTTTCTTCGAAAATGAACAAGGAGTGGCCGTTACAGTCAATGGCGATCGTTATCGGGCCATGTTGAACGAATTTTTGTTCACAAAAATTGAAGAGGAGGATATTGGCAACATTTGGTTTCAACAGGACGGCGCTACGTGCCACACAGCCGAAGCTACACTCGATGTTTGGCGCCCTGTTTTTGAAGATCGCATTATCAGCCGCAGAGCTGATGTCGTTTGGCCACCTCGGAGCTGCGATTTGACACCGTTGGACTATTATTTGTGGGGTGCCGTCAAAGATAAGCCAGAGACAATTGACGCTTTAAAGGACAATATTCGTGAAGCCATTGGTGAAATACAGCTGCACACAATCGATAATGTGCTTAAAAATTGGACCGATCGTGTAGGCTACTGCATGGCCAGCCGAGGCAGCCATTTGAATGAAATTATTTTCCATTATTAACCGGAAGGATTGTACTTTCAAATAAAAAAAGAAAGTTGAGAAAATATTCAGTAGTTTTTTTTATAGCATTTTCAAAAAAAAAAAAATTATTTGGCGGACCTTTTATTAAATATTTGGGTGTTAGGCTCAGCTCTTCTTTCTCATTTCATACTCACATCGACCAGACACTGGCCAAAGCCAATTCAACACTAGGCTTCATTAAACGTAATACTAAAGGGTTCACCGACCCATTTACTTTGGTGACACTATACACTTCTCTCGTCAGACCATTGCTTGAGTATGCTGTTGTAATCTGGAATCCTAGCTCCATAACTTTTTCCGAGCGTATTGAGAAGGTCCAAAAACGGTCCAAATTCACAAAGTTCGCAATCTTTAAACTGCATTGGAATTTTTGTCCTAACTATAAAGCAAGGTGCCAATTACTTGGTTTGAAATCTTTGTCATCTAGACGCACTTTTTATGATGTAATGTTTGCCAGGGACATCCTTTCATATCACATAAAGTGCTCTTCCCTTCTTGAGTTAATACAATTTTATGTGCCCCCCAGGCCTCTTCGTACTCGACGTATTTTAAACGAAAGATTCCATAATACAGCTTATGGGAAAAACGAACCACTAACAAGAATAATTAGGGCTTTTAACGAATTGTCAATACAATTGGACTTATCTGATACTAGACCTAACTTCAAAAGGAATTTGTTAAGTCTTTTTATCTTTTAAAACCTTTCCTTTTAGGTATTGTATGTACTTTAAATAAATAAAATTGTACAATACTATTTCTCAAATCTGTTAGTACGTAAGTAGCTTGTAGATGAATAAATGAATAAATGAATAAAAAAAAAAAGTCATGTCCCGTTCTTCGAATTTTTACAGATGGCTCTAGGTTCGGGCGGGGTCCGGCACTGGGGTTTTCTTTGAACGCGAAAACGTCCGTCTGCACTTTTCGTTAGGAAAATATGTGTCTGTCTTTCAATCAGAAATATACGCAATCCTAGTGGCCATGTTGCTAAGCGCAAGTGGAAGGGAAAAACATGTGCGTCTGCAGTGACAATCAAGCTGTGTTCAACCCTTTTTACTAAGGCTTTAGGCTTGTGTGGGTGCCAGGTCACTCCGGGATCTCAGGAAATAAGAACTCGCTAGGAGGGGTTTAGAGGGGAGTTTCTCAGAATCTGAACACGCTTTAGGCCTTCCAGCTTCCATAGTCAAATCCAATCAACGATTGGGTCTTTAATGCACACAATGTTAGATGGAGGAAATATCGAGGATGCAGGATGTATGCCCTGATGTCTGCTAGAAGTCCGCTACATTCTTCTTATCCTTAAGGTGAAATGATTGCAGAAGACTTGCGGGCGTCTTTGCGGGTCAATACACTTTTGCTAATCGTCCTGCGTGCTTGGCATCAGTGAGCCGCCTACCTGTGCTACATGTTGCGAGGAGGATGATACAGCGGAATACTTTTTTTGCAACTTTCGTGTGAACCACTTCGTGTACTTAGCTCGCGAAATTCAAAAAGTTACCATATTTTGTGAATAAACTTCGTATACGTAATAACAGTTTCTGAGTTTCAAGAGTCATATTCGTTAACAGACTTTTTTAAAAACGTAATTAGTAGCCAGTTTTGACCGAAACCAAAGCTTTCCTCAATTACCATTTGATAAAAGGGTGAAAGGAATCCCCTGTAAACCATTGACTCAGAAAGGCGGAATTAAAGAAACTTTTCCCATTTTTAGAGACAAGCATGGTATACCTAAGAGGTTTTCTCAGCATTCCGCTAAAGGAAACACCACGAAATACAATTTCAATAACCTTCATGTCATCGGCATCAAGGGAGAACTATGCCGGGGTGCCCTCGTTGTGCGTTTAATATGCCATTAAAAATCTAATAACTTATTTGTATTCTGTAGTAATGAGGATAAAGCCAACACAATGTGTAGGTTACCTCATCAGAGAACAAAATTTTGTGTTGAAAATGAAGATCAAGCTCATATTCATATTTTCGGGCCTTTTACCGAACCTACGACGCATATAATGGTCACGGGGTTTCAACTCCTGCAGAAGCTGGATATTATAAGCTTTTAAGTTAAGATCTTCTCGTAAAATCGTCCACAAAGTGGATGGGCATACCTCAAATTGCTGTGCACGATGGCGAATCGACGCAACCATGGTTTCCAAAAAAAAGTCTGCACAACATGTATAAAATGGCAAAACGTATTTACCACAAATCAGCTTTCAAATGTGAAATTGACAATCTGTATAAACAGTACTGCCAGTTTAAAAACCAAACCTCTAAAAAAACACCCTTTATTATATATGTTCGCCATTTAATTTCATTTAATTTAATTTAACAATAGGTGTCGTATTTAAAATATCGTTGAATTACCGAAAAAGCGTAAATATTTTCAATTTATAAGATCCTTGGTTTTTTTTTAGCAACGTCACCTACGCGTCATCATCATCTGAGTGCATTTACTATACAGCCCTCATAAGCACGGTCAAAATAACAATTCGCTATTTCGGCGGAAACATTTCGTAACTAACTTGATTCATTTGCATAGAAAATTGGAACAGCTCTTGAAATAAAAAAGCACATATGAATATACACATATGAGTGCACGTAAGAGTATAAGTATTGTAGGCATATGACAAGTTTAAGTGCGATACCACGCGCAGAAACCTAAACATAATTCTGTGTCAATGCGGCTGCGTGTGGGTGTTTCGCGGGCATTTCGCCTTTGTCGTTTTTTTTTCTCAAATCTTTCTGACTTCTATAGACATCAAGAGACACAGGGACGTCGTGAATAAAATACATAAACATTTGTGAACGTGTGATTAAAAAAAGGGACTAATTAGGACCCCGTATTTCTCAGGAGCATATTGTTATCAACAAATTAAGGCCACAGTTGGCTTTCAATGGATATATGTGTGTATCAACACGACGAAATCCAAAAAAAAAAACTATGTATGTCAACGCCCAAGTAATGCATTCAAGCTAAAAAAAAACATTGATGGCATTCATCCCACGCGATAACCCACGAGTGTGTTAAGCAAGAGTATTGGAATATTATCAGAAATTGAATGGAACGGAATAAAAACGCTGCATTTCGTTGCCGCTTACTATATGTACATTCGTATCTATTATATTTACGGGCATATGACGCGGTAGTAGGCGGCAAAATAAAATGTGTAAAAGAAATTCGTCATAAAATTATAGAAATGTCAGAATTGGTTATTGGTAAAGTGAAGCAGCGCCTGCTTATGACGTCGCCAAGTCGGAAATTAATAATAAAAATTTGTTCAGCATTAACTTTTACCTATGTACACGAAGAACTGGGCTTAACAATAGAATTGCATGAGCAATTCATTTCGATATACATAATTAACGGCTATGCAAAAGTTAAAAATTAAGCTTTAATTATTATCTAATGCATCGACGATGCAAGGATAAAAATCTAGTTAGTTAATTTTTTTGCTTTACTCAAAGATTAATGAAATGGGCATTGTACGATCTGTGACCAAGAGACACCTAATTCTATGTATAGGTATGTACATCGGATTTTTCTTACGCTTTGATTTTAGCATTACAAGATCAATCAGTTTGTGAAATCACTGTGGGAATACAATATGTACAGGGCTGGCACGCTTATTAGCACACCCCAATGAAAGATTACACCTGTGCCTTATTTCAAAATATAACATATCAATTAGCTATTATTTGTTATAACATATATTTAAAAAAGTTACGTTTTTAGTCACTTTTTGAACATTTAAAATTTTGAAATTTTAGTAAGCTTTGCTTTAAAAGTAACATTTTTCAAAATAAAACCCGTTTGCTCTGGCATTTTAATTAGCACATCCTAGGGTTAGGTTGAGTTTTATTTGTTGGTCATATTATTGTTGTGACGAGTTGTAAAGTGATTAAGTGCGCTTAAAAATAATTATGCGACGTGATAAAAGTTCTACGGGAGGGGAGAGGAATCTAATAAGGCAAATATTCCAGAAAGATCGAAATTCCAGCACCAAATATAAATTGTTCGCGAAAGAAAGTGCAAAACGTTTTAAAACATTATAAAAACTTCGATACCAGACCTAGAAAACCAGCAAAAGGAAGGATTCTATTGTAATTATGTATGCTCTTAAATACCCTTTTACCATCTCGGTCAGAACGGTGCTGTTGGATAACAACCTTCGAGGATGCTAGAGCCTAAAGAAACCGAAGGTAACAGATGGTAATAGGAAGAAAAAAATTAAATTCGCAAAAGATCATATTGGTTCTTCCTCATCATTCTGGAATTCGGTCATATGGATAAAATAAACAAAAAGACGGTGAAGTTTGGTGGAGTTAGCGTATTGGTATGGGGTTGTTTTAGCGCTCATGGTGTTGGTCCTCTGGTACTTATAAAAGGAAAATTAAATGCGCTAGCATATAAGGATATGTTGTCGGTACACCTCATACCATATCTGGAGGATATACCACTTTCTGCTTTTTTCCAGCAGGACAATGCGTGTTGTCATAAGGCCAAGCATGTAAAAGAGTGGTATGAAAAACAGCAGACTTCGGTGATGGCCACCGTTTGTGACTATTGTTAAGAGGCTTGTCATTGTTCAAAAACCAACAAATTTAGATGAACTGTGGGCCCTCATCTACCAAGAATGGTACAAAATACCGAAGGAAGAGTGCGCACGAGTCACGTTTTCCATGAGCAAAAGAACTGCTGCCGTAATTACCAAAGAGGGGTACACAACTAAATACTAGGTATCTAAATTTAATTTGATGTCATATATTTTTCTTTCATTTTTTCAGATGTTTTTGACCAGACTCTAAAAACATATATTTTTTGTTTTCTTCTTTTTCTTTTTTTGAATATATTGATTTTTCTAAAATATTCAACGAATTGATTAAGTATATGTATTAATAAAAAAAAATATTGAAGTTGCCGATACAAATTTTTAACTACAAAATAAGTTTTATTGTACCACAACTTTGTTCGGTAGGCTGTGCAAATTAGCGTTCCACCACTGCATGTACATAGCATGAATCGAATTCTCTTCAGTCATTTTCGATTTTTTATTTTAAAAAGGATATTCAAAAACTACCATGTTGCAAAAGGATTTGCTTGATGATCTGGTTAGACATAGGCAATGAACCGAAATCAGAACCTGAAAACTGGGAGTTGAATGCAACTATATGAGTGGTAGATGTACAGATCTATGTATATACAGCGCATATGACATTTGAAGATAAATTGAAATTCAAACTAATTTTCTTATATTTTTCACAAAATGTATTATATGTATTTCCATAAAATTTTCTCTACTACCGGCAATAACCTTCTCAATCCTTGCGTGCCGGAATCTAATGAATTTTATTCATACTGATCATCCGGGCAATTAAAGCATGCTTCAGTGAAGAAATAGTGTTACGAGTAGGGCTAGGATTTCGATGCATTTGCATATTTTTCTTAAGACACACTGGAAGCAAGAGAATTCATGAATTTTCATTAAAATTGGCATCCAATCGTCAGTGCATATTTTTGCATATTTTACTATAAATGCATATTTTGCATATTCTTGCATATTTTTAATAATAAATGAATTTTTTGTGCATAGTTCGGAAAAAATTAGCACAAAATTAAAAAAAAAAAAAGCAAAAAAAAAAGCATGCACACGCACCCTTAAACTTCTTATATTCTTATAGTTACTTCTTATAGTTAAGCTAGTTTAATCATTTTTGTCTAGCGCGTTGTAAGGAATGAATATTAAAAATGAATTGAAAAAAAAAAAAAAAACCTCTTATATTCTTTTTTCATTTTGAAAACCTAAATTATATGTTAAAATAATGCTACTTCTATTATTTAATTTTTTAAATGAACATCTTTATGTTTTGACCTTTTTATTTATTTAATTAACATTACTGGACATTAACATTAAAATAAATAAAAGACTGCACTTTTCTAAAAACTGGATAACATGTTTTTTTGTTTTCCATTATAAAAATGCAAAGTTTAATTACAGTTTAATTGGTCGCTATAGTCAAGATTCGTTTTATACGACTTTTCAAAAATAGATAGATTACTTATGCAAAAACCAACTACGTGGGGGGAAATTAGTCGTTAAAAGCGACTGGTCATTATAAACCGCGTCGTTAAATGTGACTCCTCCATGGTTTTAAACGAATATTTAAAGTGCATATGCCCCATTTTTAAGAGCATATTTTAATTTGCATTTTTAAATGCATGAAAATCCTAGCCCTAGTTATGAGTATGTTTATTGGTCTTAGTATCTTTATATGATTAAAGTATGTTTATTGGATTACGATCTGGGAAACTAGGTGCTGTAAGTTCCTGTGTTGTCATCGGTGAGCTTTAGGGTGCTTAAGCTTGTTCAAAAGACTTTTTGCACAGATAGTTGTCCATTCCCGATTTTGTGCAGACATAAACTATCCTCGCCGCATAAAGTAAGATTTATAGTGAAGGTTTTCGCGAACGAGTCGACGAATAAGGCTTTCCGAAACTTTAAAGTTTGTAAGGTTTGTATCAACCACTGCGTGTGCTTGTTGAAAAAATTGGGTAGTGCTTATAGTGTCTGAACGTTTCACATGTTTTTTACACTTTGCAACAGATTCTGTATCGTTAGCTGATGCTTCCAATTCACGGCGAACCTTATATACGAACGATAGGGCGCAATTCACACTCAGAATGTGTTTCGGACATATAGCGACGATACATGTACATATGTATGTATATCTTTTCATTTCTGGCGTTGGGTTATAGCCCTCAATTGATGATCTAATGAGAACCAAAAAAAAAAATACCTTCAGAAATTAATACCACGGTTATGGATGCTCTGAAACACCACACGCCTTATAGTAACCTATAGTAACATCAGTACAAGCCAATCTCAACAAACTACAAAGACTAGCTTGTATCTGTATTACAGGAGCCATGCGAACAACCCCCACAGCAGCGCTAGAAGTCATCACGGACCTACGACCCTTACACCTCCAACTTAAAAAAGAAGGAATTATATTCGCCCATAGACTCATCGCGGAAACGGATGACTCTAATTCTAGGCTTTTTCATCCTGACATTCTTAATGAACTAAACAGGCAATTGTCTTCTAAGATATTGTAATATATGTATAACTTCAGCACAATTCCCTCTCGACACACCTGGGAGCCAAATATACCTTCCTTCGATCGTCAATCCTATGTATGGTACACAGATGAATCCAAAACGAACGAAGGTGTTCGGGCTGGAGTATACGGAGCTAACACTGGAACACACATCTATCACAGCATAGACAGATACAACTCCATATTTCAAGCAGAGATATTCGCAATTGACCTCTGCCTCAGGAAAAAAATATAAACAGCGCTATAACCAATAAAAACATTTATATGACAGCAAGGCTGCACTTCTAGCCGTCAAAAGTGACTCCTTTAAATTGGTATGGGACTTTTTAGAACTGTGACGCCAGCTGGCCATCACAAACAAGGTTCACCTCATGTGGATACCTGGGCTCAGTGGCCTTATAGGAGACGAAAAAGCAAACCAATTAGCAAGAAAAGGCTCTGCATCATCATTCATGATGCCAAGGCCATTCTGCGGCATACCTATCAGCATCATAAAATGTTCCATAAAGGAATGGTTGAGCAACACGGCCAACCACTACTGGACACAAAGGAAAGGTGGCAGACAAGCCAAGACGTTCCTACCAACCACTTCCCTTAAAAGAACGAATAGTCACAGGATTACTCACTAGACACTGCCCGGTCAACCTTAACACCATGGGCATCACACAAGATTGTTATATATTTCGATAACACAAGATTGGGTGTTAGCAGCTTAATTAATACATAGTGTCGGTATTTTGAAAACACTGCCTTACCCTCACAATTATGAGTTTCGAGACTTAAGAGGTTGTGTGCGCTCCTTCTTCTTGCTCGAGCCTCAGACGATATCACATGTGCTTCGATAGTGATTAAGTTTCTTTAAATAAATGAAGTGTGAATTGCTTTAGTTAATTTATTGAAAGACATAATAGTTGGCGACGAGGATAATGCAATAAATCCACGTGTAAGAAAAAAACAGCGAGAAGTAGTTTTGCTGTCAAATTGTTCTCGTGCGGCATAAATTATATATACTCGTAAAATGGCTGCATTAGTTGGGAGTATTGAACCATTTTTATATGGAGGCAATTTTAAAGCCTATGAGGATAGACTACGTCAGTTTTTTTTTTTAAATAAATAACATCCTGGCAGAATGTCAAACGCCATTACTTATTACTGTGATCGGCGCTGAGATATATGAGATCCTCATGTCTCTAACGGTTCCAGATCTACCAAGTACCAAACCCTCATCAAACTTCTTCGAGGACATTTTGCTCCGACGGAAAACAAAAGAGCCGAAAGGTACAAGTTCTACAACTCATGCCAAGAGGAAGGAGAACCAATCGGGGATTATATAGTCCATCTGAAGTCGCTCGCACAGGCTTTTCGTTTTGGAGACTTTTTGGACAAAGAACGTGACGAGAAAAGCATCACACCTACAGCGAACACCACAGTAATCAGCAATCTTGGAAGCTACAAATCGTGCATTTTAGACGATGTTTTAACCGATCGTTTTATCATTGGTCTACGCAACGGGAAAATCCAGCAATGTCTTCTTAATGATGATAGTTGTAATTTTGAAAAGTATTGTCAAAGGGCTTTGAACATGGAAGCCTCCGAAAAAGCTTCAAAAATTATGCAATCTCATGTACTGCATTCGGTATCAAAAAGCTACGTCACAAGCAGTTATTAAAAAAAAAAAACAGAACGTCGTTTCTAAGCAACAATCGAGTCAAAAAAGTCACGTGAATAACGCTAAATGGAAGAAGCCTTCATCGAATATTGCACAAAACCAAGTAAGGAAAAAAAAATGTCATAGGTGTGGGCGCGATCATCATCAGATGAATTGTCCAGCAAATGTTGACACCTGCAGAATGTGTAACTGCCTCATCAATACACGACGCAAACACCTAGGCAGACATTATCTCGAAGCAGAAGAAATCGCTGCTAGTTAACTCAAAAGCACACAAAGTTTTATCATGAACTCAAGATTTTTGAGTGAACTCTAAATGGGGGACATCACAACAAGCCCATCAGAGGCCGCCCTGATTAGGTGACATTGTCCCTTCCCCCACTTTAATCTAAATCTAAATAGTAGCATGCAGCCTTACTATCCATGAACCAGTGATGAATCTATCCAGTCTTTATGCGAGTATCTATCAATCCAGTCCAGAGATGAATTCAATTATTGCAACCTAACACTTATAATTCTCATTGAACATAATTTTTGAAATATTTGTGAACGTCTTAAACACCGTGTAATGACCAGTTCGGTTTCAGGCCAAAAAAGATGTAATATCGGTCATATTTTGGGCCACATGTTTGAATGCCAAGCCGATCAACTGGGGCAGAGAAAATAACCACAACCAGTTTGGAATCTGTTATTTAAAAGTGCTGCAGAAGTTTGTTATTAAAACTCAGGTTCACCCTGGATATATATGTAGGTTAAAAAAGGAAGTTGTTCCATGAGTAAAACTCAGATAAATTGAAATCCAACCTCATTATATTAAAATTTCGATCATGCATCAACTACCAGGACGTTAGTATTGTATAAGTCAGATGCTAAGTCTTTTCAAAAATTTCATAGTGAACTTGCAACAAACTTTCTAGGCCGGGGTATACTCGCCGCGACCAGGCCAGTCATTTATGTATGTATATTTGTTTGAGTGGCACTATTCTGTCATTCTGAGTCAAAACCCTATCGTGGCACTCTTTTTACTTTTAAAGTAAATTCCATTTCTTAAAACGACTGCCGCAAAAATCATATAGGCGGTCTTAATACTTATAGTGCATAAATTAATAAATTGAAATAGAAGAGCAATGTGCCACAGTTTCTTTATATAGGCACAGTTTTATCACTTAGAGAATAGAAGTTGACATCTGAAAATCTGTGGCGTAGACCCCTGAATCACAAGATTTTATATAAACCAATGAAAAAATAAAATTAAAAATTGTATTTTCTTTCGGTCTTTTGACATAAGCCCGCGATTTCAAGTAACCCCAAACAAAGAAGTTTGGAATGGTTAAATCTAGCAAGAACGGGAGATTACGCGACCAGGAAACGCTTCCTTCATAATATCCATTGTGGCTCGTGCTGTGTGTTTGGTTGCTTCGTCTTCTTGAAACCACACGTTCACCAAGCCCCGCTCATCCAATTCCGGTAGTAAGAAGTCGTTTATCATGGCCCTGTAGCGTTCGCCAGTAACAGTGATCGTATTGTCAATGGTGTCCTAAAAAAATACGGCCCAAACACTCTTCTCGCGTAAACACCGCACCACACAGCGGCTTTGAGTGGGTGTAATGACTCTTCGTGCATCACACGTGGATTTTCAGAACCCCAGCTAGAAAAGAAGATGTTGCTTATTGATGTAACCGCATGATGATTTTCGACACAAAATCGTCCTCTTCATTGATGAGATTAAGGACAGTAAATCATTCGCTATAGGGTCCGTCTCGTGATGCCAAGTTGTGTGGCCCGTCGTCTGGTTGTTGTTTCTTCATTCTTAGCGACATCGGCAGCGGCGATATCTTCGGCCGAACGAGCATTCCGGCGGCGGCCACGCCCTACATGGTTTCCTGTGGCTCCAGTCTGTTCGAATCGAGTAGCTAAGCGCTGGAGTGTTTGTCCAGTTGGCGTGACACGAATAGGAAATCGACCACCTGTTCCGACCACCGACCGATTATTGGTCAAAGAAAATTGACACTATTATTACACGCTCTTGCAAAGTATAGCACTCCATTGCTTATCTGTTTGTATACTGCGGTTGTCTAGCTCACTAATGTCGAATATGATTGAGGTACGACGTCATTGTAAAAATTATTACATCTTCCGATAGGGTGATTCATTTTGCGCCACCCAAAAGAACTGATGTCCTTGAAACGCCTGAACAGAACTTAAATTGTAGCTAAGAACCATCTCGATCAAGTTAAACTTTCAAACAAATAGAAGCATCAAAATCGGTTATTTGTTCAGGAGCTACGACGCCATCGACAGACACACAGCCACGTAAAACTTATAACACCCCTCGTTTTGCGTCGGGGATTTAAAAGGAATTATAAGTAATTGATTAATTAGGTTTCAGCAATAACGATTGCGAAATTATTTATTCCCATAGGACACTGAACCTGAAAGAGTATTTACTAAATACAGCTTCAGTATAAGACAAATCAATAAACAAAGCTATAAAAAGACATCCATCTGAAACAAGTATATTTTAAATTTAATCATTCCGAAACCAAAACAAAACGAAAGAACAGAACCACTCACCGTTTTCGTCTAAAAACACTGGCGACGCTTGCATTGCCACTGACCTGAAAATAAACAAACACCGAAATTTAAACTATAGATACTTAGAAGATGACAAATATAAAATGTAGGCATATACGCAATGAAACGTAAATTAGAAATGGATGAATATTTCGTGAATGTCTTGTTGATGTTTAAATATAGTTATTGTCTCCAAATTTGATATTGGGATTTGTTCGATGAATCAGACGGATGTGTCATCACTAAATGCTTGTGATACGAGTATACTCGGACCTTATGAAAAGTTATCGAAAGAAAGTTTGCTCGAAATGAGTATGGGACTAGAAAAGTAGAAAAACATAGTGGTTCACATATGGATGTATTTTACACTGTATTATAAACCTCACAATCTTATAGCCAGTAATGATCTGTGATAAACAAAAAGCACTAATGCGATAGTTTAAACTTTTAATAACTGTTGAATAGAGGTATGCTGATAATTATTACACCCTTTGGAACCCCTCCAATGTGCCGCCGAAATGTTTATTAATGCACTTTTATATTCCTATGTCGAATGCAATCATAATTTAATTCCACTGTAGCAAGTCTGATTCAAATTTAATTAACTTTCAATTACTGATTAGCATCAGTGGAGATAAATAAAGCGTAAAACGCGTCATCATTCTCATTCTGACTCCCAATCAGGCCCCCGCTAATTGGAAGCACTACCTTTTCTTGTTTATATTTTTTTCCAAACGAATTCATTCAACTTTAGAAGTTCTAGCCCGAGACTTATTAGACCGAATGGGGTAAAAATAAACCAGTAAATCATTGCCCTCACACAATGCTTTGCAACAACACCGTTTAGTGATAAGATATAATTTTTGCTGAAGTGTAAACCAACTGATTTACGCAAGGCTGTGTATAAGTGTACTCATATCTATACCGGCCGTTCGAAGGCACGAATACTTGCTTGCATAATTTCGCGATAACACTTATCACCTGTACTTGGATTTGTGGTAGATAAATAAAATGAAAAAAAAAAAGTTATAGATTATAAACAAATATTTACCGGCGAAAGGCATAATAGTAAAACAGTCATAGCCGACAGATACAGAGAATTTACCAAAATAATTTTAAATTAAATATATAAGGAGAAGCTCGTGGGTGCAAATGGTCTACCATAAAAAGAAATTCAAAGGCGTTAAATCGCATGGGCGAGATGGCCATTGGACCATTTTTCGAGATTGCGAGATTATTTGAACAGTTGTGTGACACCATCTCATTGGAAATACATATCACTGATGTCAAGTCAATCCAATTCTTACCAAAAATAGTTTTCCAACATCGCTCGACAGTAAATTTAATTGACCGTAAAATGTCGATCATATCTAACGACGATCCAGTCACAGCTCCGGTATGAAATCCACACCACATGATCAATTGTTTTTTGATGTAATCTAGTCCATTGAAGTACATGTGCGTTTGTTGAGCCAATAACCAATATTTTGTTTATTGACAAAGCCATTAAACCAAAACGGAGCTTCATCACTGGCTATTTTCTTCAAACTTTAGGTGAGCTAAATCGGAAAAGTCTCAGCTTCGCAGCGCCCTCGGGATAGGCAAGAGGGCGTAATATCAACCCGACCTAGCTGACGGTTATGCGGTTACAACCTATTGTTATAAATGAGCTTACTGCCTCGGATACACGGACGGACTCACGACGACGACTACACAAATCGAATAAAAAACATGAGCTGCGAGTATGCTCCTGGAATGGCAGAGCCCTGTATACCCCCGGGGCCGCTCATCCGCACGCAGTATAAGCCGGATATTAGTTACTATGATCGAGGATATACACTGGATAAGATAAGGTATAATAAAGAAAAAAGAATGCGACATTCTATGCAGTTGTCATAAAAGACTGCACATGCGGATTTGTTGTGAGTGAGCGGCTCAGGTAGAAAGTTATCGAGTTCAAGCCAATAAGCGATCGCCTGGCTGTGATCCGCATCCAAGGGAGATTTTAGAACACCAGTCCCATATCTGCACAGGTCCTTATTGAAAAATCTGAAGATCTCACCAAGGAGGACTTCTATGACCTCTTAGATGGTGTCTACGGACCCTGTCCGGAGTACGATGTTAAAGTTGTACTCAGGGACTTCAATGCCAAAATCGGTAAGAAAGATATGTTTGGCGAAGTGATCGGAGAGCACAGCCTTCATGACACGATAAATCCATAGCGGTCTCCGAACGGTTGAACTGCCCATGTGCTCATTGACGAAAGACACTCGTCAAATATCCAAGATGATCATTACCTGCTAGCAGCACGTTTCAGAGCTCGACTATCCGTCGCACCAAGTTGCACTAAAGTCAGCTTTGACATTGAACGCCTGAACACACCAGAGGTGTGTTGAGCCTACAGAGAGTAACTGGGTGAAAGACTCTCCAATATATCTACGTCAAAGGTAAATGTTAAAAAATGTGATTGTACTGCTGCTCAGCCTTCCAGGAAATAGCAGTGGTATGGCGAATACGAGCAAAAAAAGGAAGCAACCGATGACGCATATCGGAAGGCGCTACAACGGAGAAAAAGAGCAGCGCATGAAGAGTATCCCGCTAAAAGAACGAAGGAGAAGAATCTACTGTCCCTAGAGAAAAGAAATTATGCAGCCTTCCAGCTCAGGGGCATCGAAGAGTCCGCGATCGGCATAAAAAACGCCTGGTAACAGGGTACAGAAAGGACACGCAATTATGGGCGCGTTCAAGCAGCATTTCAAAATGCTGCTTAACAATCAGGGAATAGAGAGAGAGAGAGAGAAATCTCAACTCCAGGCGATGAAGAAGCCTTCTCACCTAACATTGAAGAGATCGGAGCAGCTAATGAAAAGCTGAAGAACAACAAAGCCGCAGGTTTGGATGGTCTCCCATCAAAGCTTCTCACTAGATCATCAACAGAATTTGGGAAGATGAAAGCATGCCCCACGACTGGAATATCAGCTCTACTTGTAACATCCTCAAAAAAGGTAAACATCTAAGGCGTCGTTGCACCACACTGGTTTTGTCGCACCCCGCTTGAAAAACCGCGATGCACCGTGCAGTTTGGTTCAAGAACTTCGAAACCATTCGGCACCTGTACCGAATTTTGACAAGGCGATGCGTTGTCGTGTGACTACTTCAATCTGGTACTTGAACAAATAGTGCAGAAGTCAGGTGTTAACACGAAAGGCGTTATCTTATAAAAAGTTGGTACAACTGCTGGTATACGCAGATGATATAGACATTATCACGTGTTCCCCACGTGCTTTTGCAAAAATTTTCAGAGCGATTGAAGAACACATGAAACGAGCTGGTCTGAAGGTAAATGAGGAAAAAACCAAATACATGCTGTCGAGCAAAAACTGATGCGTTACCCACCACCTAGGTTAGGTTAGGTTAAGGAGTTTGTCTACCTCGGGGCAAACGTGAACTCCACAAACGACATCACGGTGGAGGTTCGGCGCAGAATCACCCTTGGAAACCGCTGCAATTAAGATCTGTCAAAACAGCTAACGTCGAAATTTCTAACTCGAAGAACCAAAATTATCAACAAAACATTTATCCTGCTAGTCTTGCTTTGAGCAGAAAACTGGACGATAAGCAGGACGACAGAGCTGATTCTAGGATCCTTCGAAAGAAAAATTCTGCGTCGGATATTCAGTCCTATTTGCGAGGAAGGCGAATGGAGGAGATGGAAAGATCTGCCGATTACACTGGCTCGGCCACATTGAGCGCATGAGTTCCGACGCTTCAGCTAAGAGAGTCTTCGAAACCGGCCTGATGGAGAGGAAAACCGAATCTCCGGTATAAAGACCAAGCGATCGCGGATGGCAGACGGCTTGGTCTTAATAACTGGAAGCACCGGATATGCTGGCCGTGTAGAATGGAAGGCAGTTTATGCTCAGGCTCAGACCCTCAACGGGTCGCTGGCCTTAAAAGTAAGGAAATACGTAATTTAACAAAAATTAACCATTGAGCTAAGAAAATGTGTACTCGTATTTTTACAAAAACTTAGCATCAGGTTTCATAAAGTTTTTATGATAAAAATGACGCTTGACAATGATAGGTGAAAAAGGTTTAATGGTTTATATTATTGGGACCTAGAATAAGTTCTTGCTTGCTTCCCATTAGATAACGTTTCCCGAATTATGTGCAGGGTGGGCTAAATACAAGTTTCTTTTTAAAAAAACAAAGTCAAACAAACATTTCCATTAATTATTAAATACAACGTCATTCAAGTGGCTGCCTCGGCTGGCTTCGCAGTTGTTTGTTGTTGGTTTCGGGCTATTTCGGACGGATTACTTGGATGATATTGGCCTTAAGTGCTTGAATCGTTTCCGGATTGTTGGCATAAAAAAAAGTCCAAAGGAGTCAAATCGCAGCTCTGAGGCGGCCAATTGACATCGCCAAGACGGCTGATAACACAGGGAATTTGCTGCGCAAAAGATCGATTGTGACATGGGCTGTGCGGCATGGAGAGGCATACTACATGAACAAGAGGTCGTCCAAATCCATATCTTTAAATTCAAAAAAAAGTCGGTTAACATGGCTCTGTAACGCCCACAGTTGACCGAAACATTATTCGCAGCCTTATTTTCGAAGAAATCCAGGAACGCCGAAGGATAATATAAGGATGAGCCTTATATCAGATGGCTCAGATGCGGATATATTCCGGAAGGCAAAGGCCACATCGAACGCATGAACACCAACGCCCCAGTTAAGAGGGCTTTCAAGCCTCCTGATTCAAGAAGAAGTGGAAGACTGAACCTCCGGTATAAAGACCAAGTAATCGCGGATGTTAGACAACTTGGTCTTGACAACTGAAAGCATCCTTCAAGGATGGAAGACAGCCATAGACCAGGCTCAGATCCTTCATCGATCGCTGGCCTGTTAAGTGAATAAGTAGTAGTTAACTGGATATTCAAGCAGAGGACAATAACCCTAAGCACACTGTACAATAGTAAAATATTAGTTTTCGCAAGAAAACATCCATGTTTTAGATTGGCCCTCGCAGAGTCCCGACCTTAACCGACTTGAAAATTTGTGGAATGACGTTAAGGTAAAAATTTGCTAGCCACAATTTAAAAATAAGGATGAACTCTAGGATGGCATAACAGAAGCTTGGTATTCTATCCCGAGGGTAAGGTGTCAGAAACTTGTTGAAAGTATGGGGCGTAAATGTTTGACAGTAATTGAAAATTCAACCTATAACACCTATATAATTCAACCTATATAACCTATAACATAAGGTAAAAAAGAAACATTTGAAATAATAGATATTTTGAATTTTACTTATTTTTCTATGCACATTTCAGGTTTATTATTCTCTTTGTGTTTGACTTTTTTTTATGTACAATAAGACAACATTTTCATGTTAATTTTTTCATTAACAATATTTTCAAATAAAATGTTTATTATAATTTTTGAAATATTGTTTGATTCAATGACCTTTCCATTTCGCTAAGTGGCTTTGTGCTATTTATGTGTCTATGACTGTACCTACATAAATGTACAAGCAGAAAACGTACATAAGTGGAACGCCCAAGGAAATCGTTCCAATTAACTAAATGTGGCGCCGATTAAAAAAACTAACAAACTGCTTTATATTCGTCACTAATCTTCACTTTTGTTACAGAATTCTACTCACATTCGTTTGCCGTAAAATGTATACAAAATGTGTAGCGGATACATATAAGTAGATACTATTACTCGTATGTAGGAATAAATTTATTGAAGGCTATTACTCGCACTTTTTGCATGACTCTAGCATATTAACTTCTCCTCTTAATGTATCGGTATTTGCCACTTTTATTTTTCTATACCCCAAAGTCAAGTTTAATGGTTTCAGCATACGTGGAGAAAAAATATTTTAAGCAGAAACTTTGCACGAGAGAACGGCGTGTGCTGCAATTTGACGATAATTTAAGTTCAAAGGTTTCTTGCTTCCAACTCATTAAGTTAAAACGGAGTTTGATGCAGCCGAGAATTTGTGTTAAATACTTTTCACTGCTTACTTATGTACCTCTCGACACTCGTGTAATAAAATCTAGCTGAGTTACATTAGCATATCTATAACTTGTTGATAAATGCCGCTAGTAATAAAACACCTTTGAGTATATCTGAGCTCTGTAGTCAATATGAAGTTTTCTGGAGCAGCATATGCATAGGAGCCCTACTTTGCGATATGTGGATGAAAGGTCTGTTTTTAAATAAAATCGAGCACTTGCCATGACATGGTTGGAGAAATATGTTTCCACTTAAACTTAAACTCATATTGCAGTGTTTATTTTATAAAACTCTCCACAGTACAATCGATAGTATTTCAACTTCATTCCTTATATTTCCGTACAAATTCCGGAAGTGACACTTTTCTTTGAACAGAAGTATTATACAATAAACTATGTTTTCGTTCTGGCTGTACGTACATACATAAAGTTTTCCGCGCATTGTCGAAATATTAATGTTGACGAAATAAATAATGTTGACTAGAACATCACAGTCTGATTCTGACTGATTCTCTACTCAAAAGCAAACACTTTGATTTCAATGGTCTACAATGGAAAAGTATTCGAAAAAAATTTAACTAATTTCTACTTGTCTACCCATGCTGAATACAAGTAAAAGTCATTTATTAGTTTACGTTTTTGTGTTACTTGACATTTTTCAAATTAACCATTCTACCCTCATTGAGCTTGATAATGTTGATATTTACTTAATGTCAAAAATATTATGTTTTAGTACTCTCTTCTGTATAACTAAATGATAAAAAGGTAAACAAAAATTTAACGCAAAATGTCCCGAAAATAAGTGAATAATCCCGAATTTTTGTTACATTTGTCGTGAAGCCATATTAAGTAAACAAAAATGTTCTATATCGCCTACAAAAAAATACCTCTTCTTACTATTTTAACGAAAACATAAAATACCAGGATAAATTCTGGGTTCCACATTTCTGCTGCAATCCGTGTGCTACAGGTTTGAGAAATTGGCTGATTGGCAAAAAAACATAATTTCGGTTTGCAGTGCCAGGATCGACAAATCATGCAACTGATTGTTATTTCTGCCTGGCAACTCATGTATTTGGAAAAGGCAAGGATGTTTCTAAAAAACCAGAAGAATGCCATAGTGTATCCAAATCTACCATCGGCTACTCGTCCTCTGCCGTGCAGCATACTTCACCCGATTCCGAAACGTCGAATAGATAATGACGAAGATGAAACTACACTTACTTCACCATCAACTTCTTCAATGTCAAGAGGATAACACAATCAAAATCAACTTCTTCAATGATAGAGGACAACATAATCTGAATTAAATGATCTTGTAAGGGTCTTAGAATTGCCCAAGAACAAAGCACAACTTTTCGGCTCGAGACTGCATCACTGTAACCTTTTAGAAAGTGGTATGACTATTACATCTTTTCCTACTAGACAAAAAGAATTTACCCAATATTTTGAAACGGCTTAGAGTTTAGTTTTTTTGTCAAGATGTCAACAGAACGAATGGCGACTTTTCTTAGATAACCGAAATATTTTATCTTCGATTCCTATTGGTTACGCAGCCCATATAACAGAGTCTAATGAAAATATGAAAACCTTTCTACTCCGGATCAAATATAATGAACATCAATGGCAAATCTGCAGAGATTTGACAGTCGTAGCTCTGCTGCTACGATCGATGAAAAGGCACTAAACAAAAATGAAGCTGCTTTTCAATAGGAAAGAAATTTATTTAGCGATGATAACTTTGACTTGGTTCTAGAAGGTAAAGGAAAAAAACCTTGGGACGATTTTCGCCTTGTCGCAAAAAACTGAACTTATCGGAAATATGTTATCATCATTCCAAAAACTTGGTTGTAACATGTCCTTGAAAATCCATTCTCATTTGGACTTCTTTCCGAATAATTGTGGGACTTATAGCGATGAACATGGGGAGCGCTTCCATCAGGACATCGCAAACATGGAAAAACGGTATCAAGGCCATCGGAACGTTTCAATGTTGGCGGATTATTACTGGAGATGTTACCGAAGCAGAATATAAGAGGGCAGCGAAAAAACTACGTCGCAATTCTGCTAATTAATAAAAAACTCTATAATTTCTATTAATTGTTGCAAAAATCGTTTAATTTCTTCTTCTTAAAAAAGAAAACTAATTTTAATATATATTAATTATTTTTCTAACGTACTTTTTTAAAGTCTCAATTTGTAGACCAGTGTTTTTATTTGGAATGGAGAGAGTGAAAGTCAAAAGTAAAAAAATACAAAATAGCTATTGTATTTGTAGATTCCTTAAGTGAGCAATCATTGACGTTTTTTTCGAAACGCTTATTCAACTGAGTTGAGAATTGGTGAGTTTATTTTTGCCATTGCTTATCATTACAGTCACTAATAATGTCAGACACAAGGAAGTAACTGCATAATAATAATTATCTTTCATTGGAAATATGACAGAAATACAATATGAGGTTCTAAAAATACTATTCAGGATCTATCGCTAATATACATATGTATTTAACACCATATGTTCACATAGACTGACTACAAGTTTGAAAGGTCTTGCGAGAATTTTTTTCCCGCGATACTGAGAGCAGCTGGTGCATGTAACTTGTGGGACAAATTGGTGGAAGTTTCATGGAGACGGTTTGAAAACTCACGCACCGAGTATAGTAAGATGGTCATACGTAAGAAGGGAGTGAAATTGCGCCAATAAATAAATTAGACTTAGAAATGCTACTTTTATGTGACTATTGTTCCGTAATAAAAAATAATTGTCCTATCAATTTGCATATAATATTACACCTGCTTGGTTCTTGTTTTGATTCTCGTTCTCTACAGGCACCATTCTATTTAGGTTTTACCTCACCTTTGTAATTGAAGCTACTATTATTAAATTTAAGAAAAAAGATTCTCATCTAACAAGGAAGATCTGCCGACGGGTCACCGCCTCTTTCTTTGAGGCTGATCTAGGTTAATCTTCAACATATTTTAAGGGATACGTTTTTTTTGTGGCAATACGCACATTTTTGTGCTAAAATGGACTTTACAGGAAAGCTTCTTAAGCTATAGTTTTAAACTTTCACTTACATCTAGTCAATATTTTTTCAAAAAACCAAATACGTGCATAAGTACACATTTGAATGTGCTGTTTTTGATGTTGTAATTTTATATATACACACCCGGAGATCAAGTTATTAACCGAAGTCATTGCTCTTGCACATGGCTTCAAATCTGTTTGATCAGAAAATTATCCACCCGTACAATCCTGGCCCTGTTGCATAGTAAAATGGGTAAAATTTCATGTACTCAGATTCGGGTGTCCTATATGTATAACCCAAGGCAAACCCTGAGACATTGTCTTTTAAACACCCGAACCCTTTCCATTAAGTTGGTTGGACATAAATAGACAACTATGGGCCTGATTAAGGCAATATAATACCTTCACTCTGGAATCAAGTTGGCTACTATGAAACAGCCATCTTGTCAGAGCGAAAGCGCCCCGGGCCCTTGCCAGAGCAGCAACTACATGTTTGTCAAAATAGAGATATTGATCTAAGGTCCCGAGGTACCTGATTACATCTTGTCTCGCCAGTGTACACCCGTCCGGTCCGAAAATTGCGCCAATTTTTTTTAGTGTCCCGAGAGGCCCTAGACTAAGGCGTTCTGAACAATATATGCTGAATGACGTCGATCGTTGGACCTAATCTTTACGCGATTGAGTGCTCTGCATACGCTATAGTGTGGTGAAGGGAAATTAGTAGATCGCTTAGGTAAATGCTGAAAATGATCGGCGAGTTTACCGTGCCCTCTTGCAGTCCATTTTGTTTGGGTATAAATCACGTTGTCAATTTTCACAATGAACTTTCTACCGGTTAACATGTCAAAAATCACATATAGCAGTGGTTTACTTATGCCCAGCCGACTGAGCTTGAAATAAAGACCTTCTAACCATACGGTGTCGAAAGCCTTTTCCAAGTCAATCAGACTAGCACCCGTGCATTGGTTCGTGCATTTGTTCCATTGGATATCCGATACGAGTTTCGACTCTGACCATCTTCTCGAAGACCTTGCTGATACTCGGAAGGATACTTATCGACCAGAGATTTGGCGGGTTAGAGGTGTCTTTACTCCTCTTAGGGATTGGTACCATCACTTCTATCTTCCAGTGCATCTCATCACAATATTGTTCAACAGGAATATCGACATATATTAGACGCCATGTGTACCAACATAACAACAAAAAAAAAACCTAAATTCGAAAATCGAATTGAACAAACGTCGTATACTGGCTGACAGTACGAGGGTGGTCCGATAAGTAATTAGACTCACCGCCAGATGGCACCAGTATCGCAAGAGCAACTTACTATCGTGTAGTACATTCTAGTAGGCGGCTACTATCGAAATTTCAGCCGGATCGGACTCGTACTTTTGTTTTGACCGCGTGTGAAAGCGAGAGTGTCCGCGGATTTTAGAAAAATGGAAAAAGAGAGTTTTTTGTTTTTGGAAGGGAAATCGCGCAGCGAAATCAAAGAGCGTTTGGATGCTGTGTACGGTGACTCTTCTCCTTCGATGGCGACCATCAAAAATTGTTTTAACGAATTTCAACGTGGTCGCACGTCGGTTTTTGATGAGCCACGTCCAGCTGCCTCAAAAACGGTTACCACGGAGGATAATGTGACAAAAATCCACGATCTCGAATTGACAGACCGCCGATTTAAGATGCGCGAGATAGCTGAGACAGTGGGCATTTCAAGAGATCGCGTGGGTCATATCCTGCATGAAATTTTGGGCATGAGAAAGCTCTCGGCGCGATGAGTCCCGCGTTTGCTCGCTCCGGACAACAAGCGCAACCGTGAGACCACTTCAGAGCAGTGTGTGACGCTGTTTAAGCGCAATACGAAAGAGCTTCTGCGTCGTTTCGTGACAGTCGACAAAACATACATAGATCCACTGGTACACACCAGAAACCAAGGAACAGTCGAAACTTCACGCGGCGAACGTGTTCCGAAGAAGGCGAAGACTGTCCCATCGGCCGGAAAGGTGGTGGCTACTGTTTTCTGTGATTCACAAGGTGTGATCCACATCGACTACCTGGAGAAGGGCAAAACGGTCACAGGGCTGTACTATGCCAAATTATTGCGCCGATTCGACGCCGAATTGAAGAAAAAACGGCCCCACTTGGCGAAGAAAAAAGTGCTCTTCCACGATGATAACGCACCGGCTAACACATCCGCCCTCGCCACGGCCAAATTGGTCGAATTGGGCTACGAACTGCTACTTATCGGACCATCTTCGTATAATAAATCAATAGTGCGACATTTATATTTTTATCTAACATTAAAACTTAGTTATGTAATATTCCGTCTACTCGCATTAAAACCGATTTTTAAATTTTAATTTTAATTTTCGAAAAAATATGACCAATGACACCGCCCACCTGTTGTGCATTGTAAAGTTATTCCATTATTTCTTTTGGGTTTTTTGAACTCAAGACATATCGAAATGAGCCTCAATACAGAGAATAGTTTTGTGTAAAAAATCATGCTCTTGCTCATTAATTTCCAGCCCATTGGGTAAAGTAGATGGCGATGTGCGTGGTCTACTAGTTTCAATGGACACACCTGAATTTTCAGTCTGATTCGGCAGTAATATTTTCAGTTGACCTTGCCGGACGACCATGAGTTAGTCTTCACGTAGTTCACTTGTCCGATTCATTCGAATTTATCGATTTAATTCACCAAGGCTGTACGAGTAGGTGATTGATGATGACCAAAAGCAATAATCTTTCCCAACACTTCAGCTTTATTTTCACCGTTTTGTTAGTTTTTACTACTTGGTGACTTTATAATATATCGATCCATATAGAAAATAGATGAAGGTGAACGTTCAAAAAATGATAATTAAAAATATGTTGGAAGACCCTTTATATATTAGTAGAAGCAGGGATGTCCCTTTATAAAAAAAAAAGAAGAAAAAAAAAATGACTAGAAGAGTTAGAACCAACATAGATGATTGAGAGAAGTTTCGGATCTGGTCCTGCATGAGATGGGACGCCAATAATAAGAAACTTATGATAGGTATATTACTTGTGTTTCTTATGGTAACATAGGTCTGATAAATAGAAGAAAATGTTAATACGAATACGATTTAAGCACGTATGTAGAGTTAAGCTGTTTAAAATAAATCTACATCCGTAATCTTATGATGCACGTCGTAAATTTCGCAAAGTGGCAAAATCTTTTTCAAGTCATGACTCAAGCTGTAATGTAGCAGACACTTCGAATATTTCTTTACTAAATCTGATTTAATCGATCATTGGAGATTATGCTTCATACTTTAATTCTTCTCAGAAAATAAGAACAATATTTGAAGACACATCACAGTAGATGTAGCATCCCCTTTCAATGATGTCATCTAATGATGTACTCTCAGCTTAAGTATTTCTCGTTAATCACTTTTAGTTTTCTCTAATTGTACTGCAATACCTTGAGTTTCACGTACCTAGTTCACATACAATCATTTTTGAGTTTACACTACTTGTGAAAAAATACAATAATTTCATTAGAGAGTAAAGTCCAATCAAGTTTATAATACATACTATACATGTGTATCTTTACTTGATTTAAGTATAAAGTAAATCTTTTCAAAGTGATTCTTTTATGTCGCACTCATTGCATTCCATTTGACTGAATCGCGTTGATTACGTGAGACCATTGTACTCGTACTTCACATAGGTATGGTTCAATCATGACATAAGCTATATCTGGCGATAAGGTCGCCTACTCGCCATCGAAATGAAATTTTCAACACCTATCCATTGCATGACAATAGTATTGAAGGTGAAAAGTGTATTTTTATGTGCAAACTGCCGTTAATCAAACGCCTACCTTATACAGTAATCATTGTAGATTTGCTATTGGCAATATTTACTGTTATGTTGCTTAGTATATGTAAGTGGATGATCGTATTCAACGTGGTAGTAGGCCCGTACTCGTATATAATAATGGATGGGATTGTTATGCATTGAATTTGATTTTCAGATTTTTAGTAGAAATCGCAATTATATCGTTCCTAATAGCACAATGCGCAAATAGTTCTAGTCGTGCCAAAAGATGAAAGATAGAGGCGAGTATTTGTTCGATGTAACGGTCTTAGATGTCACTTACTATATCATTAACTATTATGAAGTCCTTATGAAGCCCTTAATGCATGACTACGTAATGTATTGTCTTAAATTCAACGCAAAATGTTGACAAGTATTGTCAATCAGTCGATTGAACAAAAAGTTTCTCAATAACTAAAAACGCAATGGAATAATTAGGGATACGATTGGTCAAGCATCGACATAGCGAAAGTAGGACTAAAACCGTTTGTTTGTGGTTAAAAATGCACTGCTTTCAACGAAAGATACACTCCTATTTTTAACTAAATTTTCAAAGCATTTACTTAGAGAACTAAGCAGACTTATTGACCTGTAGTTGCAAGATAAATTGGGAGACTTGAGGATTATAGTAACCCAACCTAAGACAGTCATTAAATAAGTTCCTTGCAAAAGCTGTATCTGATACATCAGGCAAACATTTTTGATCCCGTCGAAACCAGCTGCTCGTCTAGCTTTAAGATTGCTCATGATTGCTTGCAAAACTATAAGGTTGTACCACATGAAATGTCAGATTTTTTGTAAAAAATTAAAAGTCAATATTTCTTCTTTACTCGTATAAAATATTATTTAGCCAAAATATGAACCAATAACATCTATAACCTTCTCCCATCGTGATTCAAGGTCCATTGTTCCTTTTTTATAGAAGTCTTGATTTTTTGACGCTAAAAATTTTCAAAGGCCTCTATGACCTCTGCTCGAAAAAGGTAACAATCCGTTGGAGAAATATCAAGAGAGTACGGTGGATGCGGAAGAATTTCGAATTCCAACTGTAGCAGCTTTTGCACCGTTACGTGTGAGGTATGGGCTCTAGCATTGTCATGCATCAGGATCGGACCATGCCCATTGACAGGGGGGGTGCTCTGGGTTTTCGTCTGCATCCAACCCATGCCGAAATCTTTTACGGTTGTCATACAAAATCCACTTTTCATCACATGTGATTATATACAGTACAAAAACGGTGCATTTCGGTGCCTTAGACTCAGCGATGCACAGGTTTTTAAACGTCGTAGTTTTTGGACCTCGTTTAATTAATGGAGTAACCACTTGTAGAGAGCGCCGTGGCGCAGTGGGTAGTGTGTCGGCTGCTGACGCATAATGAGCGAGTTCGGATCCCGACAACACCAACGCCATCAAATGATTATTTCGCGGCCTCTCTACTCGGCGGGGTGCTGGCAAAACCCCCCGTTGTACACTTGCCTTGAAAAAGCTTATCGGCTCTCGAGGTTCGGAACCGGCATTAAGCTTTAGGTTCTGTTCACTTGTGTGGAAACCCAATTGCACACAACATAAGTGAATAAAAGAAGCTTGGCTCTGGCTCTTCATGAGCTGGAACGCCATCTAAGGTGTCTGTCTGGCAATACAATGGACCAATATTTGTGTCTGAGTTCTCCAACAGATAGCAGAAGCCTCCAAAGAAAGAAAAAAAAAACACCACTTTTTTCACTTTTCCTATTTGAGAAAGGTGTCGACTTTTTGTCATGGGGGATACTCCCATGTTGTGTGCAATGATCCGCATGTTTTTGTTGGATCTGCATCCACCGTTTCTCGTAAGATGGCGTCATCAATTACCGTTTCCGGCTTCCCACGCAGTTCGTTTTCGAGGCTTAGATCTCCCGAACGGAAATTACCAAACCAACGCCGAATAGTGCGTTCGTTCAACCCTATATTCTCATATCTGCCATTTATGTTTTTGGCTGCCAGAGAAGCATTATGTCCCAGTTTGAACTCGTAAAGGAAAAGAGTACGAATTTGAACCGTCGACAGCATGATATAAAAATTCCTAGAAAAAAATAATTGTACTTGCAACATACCCTAAAAGTCGCACGCATCAAACACACATACCACTTTATTTTATAAATAAAAAAAACAATAACTGTGTTGTATAGATCTTCACTCGACAGCTGCTAATTGAGGACCAGAAACCAGAATGAGACGTGCGTTTTTAGTACGTCTTCCCCCGTCACACCCTGAAATTTTGAAAGAAGTTCAGGTTCGCAGCGATAAAACCCGTTACAAACGAGCTTCTATCCGTGAATACGTGTGAGCTCATTTCATTTTACCGCAGTGTACTCCCGCCACACACACTCTTGGAATTATTACAATGTGCGTGATTGTTTACAAAACCTTGACAGCACTTGAGGTACCCACGTGCTCGCCCGAGCTTGTAGGCAAACATCGGCGGCCATTTTAAGTGGTACGTCTCATTGGTGGTTTCTGTTGAGGACTAAGTGAAAAATCATTTAATGTGGTACAGCCTAATATTTGTCAGAGCCTCAGCTTTTTCAGAATTGGTAAGAAATACCGAACTTCCAACTCTAAACGGAGGGATGTAAGTATGTTTTTTCTCTACTATTTTCACTATGTTCCAGAAGGGTTTACTTCCCTTGTTTAAGCCTTGAAGTCTTTTGTTCCATGATTGGTTTCTAAAATGTATAATTGCATTTTTTACTATATTGTTGATGGATGTATATTCTGCAAGATAAAAATTGTTTCTCGCACGTCTCCATCTGGATCTGTAAGTGTTCCTCAGCTTTATTATTTGTATATGAATGAAGCGAGGGAGTATATGCATTCCATGTCTGGTAACCGTTGTCTTAGGTACTGACTGTTCAACGCTTTCTATAATAGAACTGGTAAAGCTATAAGTCAATTTGGCGTTGAGTAGTGATTTTTTCTGGAGCATTTTCCAATTTACGTCGAATTATTCTTCTAAATAAATTCCATTTGGTATTTTTAAAGTCAAATACTTGATTTAAACAGAGGACTAGAGTAAGTAATACACAACATTTGACAAGTAAATGATCGGAACTAAGTTCACGTTGGGTATATATGTAGAATAGACATGTTTCTTTTTCTTCTTAGATAGCTCTACAGTCCGATTTGAAGCTGGGTCTCAACCAACAAGCGTCTCCAACTGGCACAATCTTTTGCCAGTTGTATCCAGTTTCGCACTCCCAGTTTGTTAAAATCACCTTCCATCTGTGTGTTACTTTAGATTCGGTCGTCCTCTGCTACCTCGTCTCTCAGAGTTGGATTCGAAGACTCCTCGGGCCGGAGCAGTGTTGTCCATACGATCTATAGGACCTAGCCATCTTAGACGTTGGATCCGGAGACGTCGTACTAGGCCGATGTCGCTGTACGGCCCTTACAGTTTGTCGTTGTATCTTAACCTCCACTCTCCGTTTATATAAACGGACTATGGATTGAACGCAGAATTTTCCTCTCGAAGCGACCAAGGGCATCTTCATCGTTTTGTTAAGGTCCAGGCCTCAGTGCCGTAAAGGAGGACCGGGATGATCAGTGATTTATATAGTGCTACCTTGGTTTTTCGAGAGAGAGCTCTACTTCTCAATTGTCACTTGAGCCCAAAGAAGCAGCGGTTGGCAAGAGTAATTCTGCGTTTGATCTCAGCGCTGGTATTGTTGTCGCTGGTCACTAGTGAGCCAAGGTAGACGAAGTGCTTGACCACTTCAAATTTGTAACCGTCATTGCCATCCTGCACAATCAGGCGAGTTTGGCAGGGATGTTAAAACTAGCCATGACTCGGCATAGCTCGTCCCTATGCACACTGTCATATGCGGGTTTAAAATGGGCAAAAAGATGGTGTGTGTCGATTTGGAATTCTTGGGTCTTTTCTAAGATCTGCCGCAGTGTGAAAATTTGGTCTATTGTGGATTTAATTGGCCTGAAACCACACTGATAAGAACCTATCAGATTATCCACAAAGGCTTTCAGGCGTTCACACAGTGCGGCAGAGAAGGAGGAGGAGATTTATTCCTTTATAGTTGGCGCAGTTGGAGGGTTCTCCTTTCTTATGGACTGGGCAAACGATGCTGAGATTCTATTCGTCGGGCATGCTTTCTTCCGGCCATATTTCACAGCTCAGGCCGTCTGCGCCCGCGACTTTATTAGTTTAAAGCTTCGAAATAACAAGCTTAATTTGTTTTACGTCAGGTAGACGTAATTTTCTTGTATCTCCATCCGTTGCGAATGGATCATTCTTCAGATCTTTCATCGTCGTTATACAGTCTAGAAGTCTAGAAGTGTTTTTTCCATATTTTCAGCTTTTTATTTCGGAGGCAAATAGAGAAAAGTGTTTAGAATATTCAAAAACTTATGTTGCAAAGCCAATGGAGTTTTTGGCGTCTGTCTTGTTTTCGCAAGAAAACGAGTTCACTAATTTCAGATTCAGATCTGGAAATTGACTTGTGTGCAGGAAGACGAACACACAACTTGAAATTAAAAATTTGGAACGTACTGTGAAACATGGATATGTTATGGTATGGAGCTGCGTGACTTACAATGGCATTAGTAATTTTGCATTTATTGACGGAATTATCATATATTTAGCTCAAAGCGCCGCTGAATTAGGCATTCAGGACCATGTCTTTTCCCGTAGGATAATGATGCCAAGCATTCTGCGAAGACAACATAAACCCCATAGAGTATTTTGGATAATGCAATAACGAAAAAAAACCTTTCTAACAAAAGCTATCTAAAAACACCATTTTCTGAGATATGTCTTACGATAAGTCCAGAAGTTACTCAGAACCTTATCAATTCAATGCCGGGAACACTGCAGGCCGTCATCAAAGCAAAGGGGATGCAAATAAAATATTAATCACAGGTGGAGATACTCGTACATATACGAACAGAGTCGGAAAAATGAAAACCTCTTTCAAAATGTGAAATCCTTGGTTGCAGATACTACGTTGGGTACTCCTACTGGCGCCCTTTAGTGAACCAGTCAATCTTGGCACCAGGCACCAACAAGCATATAAGGTACTGGCAGACATGTTGGAAGATAATAATACTAGCTTTATACATCAAATTATAAAAACCATAAAACAGATACCATTTGTAATATGAGTAGAAAAACCGTTGAATACACCAATATCCGGTTCGGCACCTAAAATATCCGCTCGAAAGAACAGTAAAATACCTACAAATTTTAACTAAATTTAAAACATATACACAAGCACGACAGTGTAACCGCTTCAAATTGTGCTCTCCAAGATATTACCAGGGAGAGTTCTGTTCTCTGTATGCTGCACCAGCCTGGGCAGAAGCCTTTAAAACCAAATAAACCTACCGGAAACTGTCAAGAGCGTACCGGCTCTGTGCATTAAGGACAAAAAAGCGGCTACCGGGCGATATACATATGACGACATCACACTTGTGATTTCTGACCTCTTCGATATCCTTGACAGAATTTACTGCAAGCGACTTTCAAATGAAGGCGACACAATAAGAAGAACCAAGGAGGAAGTAAAGAAGCTATAATGGCTATATGCAAACTCGGTGGAATAATACCACTAAGGGCCACTAACAATACTCTGATTTTATCAATTAATGTTTGGATAAACCAAAGGCAAGGAAATTGCAACTACTACCCAAACAGTTCCATTCTGCTTATCGCAAATATCTATACCGTTTTGGTCATGACAACCCTATTACCTGCTCAGAGTTTCCAAACCAGAAAGAAGACTTGAGGCATGTAATCGTCAACTGTATACGCAGCACGAAATTACGAGGTACTCTGCCAAACCCAGCTTCACTAATTAAACTGGTGCAAATGAAAGAATACTGGATTGATATCTTCGTGCTAGTAGCAAACGTGCAGGTTACTAGCCCGCCCTGAGAAATAATGAGCTGTGTGGTTTAAAACGTAGGCGTGGTGGCAAGAGTCACTGGTATTTATGTATAAAGATTCCAGGTCCTTTTTCCGAATCCAAAAAAAATAAATACGAAATATAGTACCCAATTTGTATGATTATTATTACCGGCCATTTGGCATTAGTACTATCTAACTTCATCATTTTAATTCTACTTTGGGTATAGTAAAAAATGTATATACATAAACTCGTATTATATGTAGTATATATTTACAAATGTCAATGATTACACGCTACCGATCGAATCGGTCTGTTGAAATTTCAACAGATCGGCATGTGTGTGACACAGTTTACAGCAAATCAGAGGTTGACGATCTTATCTTTGGGTTTTACGATCGGTAGCGTGTGTGTAGCGGTTGGCGATCTAATCTTTGGGTTTTACGAATTTTTCAGGAAGCGCATTGAATTATTCTCGTGAAATGAGGATAGTCAACCGATCCACAAGTGTGCGGCGAAATAAATTTTAACAGATCCATTCGATCGATACCATGTGTGTGGCGCGCTTAAGGTCAAAAGCTCTCTGAGAATAAAAGGCTGCGTTTTCAGTTAAAAAATGGGCACAATTTCTTCAACATCAGTAATATTTCCCGGAATTGAGAGTCTGGAAGGCTGTGCCCTTGAAGGGAGGCATCTATGGCCCTCTGAACTTCTTCTTTGGATTTGAAGCGCTTCCCAGAAATAAATTTCTTCAAGTTTGGGAAGGGATGGATTGGTATTTTCATAAACGACTGCCTAACTAAGAGCCGCGTTAGACGTGTTCATAAAGGTAGTCAGGCGCAGATAGATTGCAAAAAATATGTTCATAAACGTCATAAATTTCATCAGCAGATTTGCATTCATATTTTTTTGACTTCAGAAAGCGCGCTAGGTAAAGAAAAAAAATTCATGTTGGAGGATGGTGCTTTATGAAATTAAAGAAAATGATCCATTCTTCACCTTTAAATTCTTGGATATCAACAAAAAAATTGAGAACTTAATGACGATTTACAGAAAAATTAAAAAGCGAAATAAAGAATCGGGAAGAGACGCCATAACCTGGGAATTCTTCGAAACGTTGATCAAGGGATAGGCTCATCGTGTTTGATTTTTGTCTGACGTTTATGAACATTCAGTGATTAAAATTGTACACATTCTGCAGAACGCGTTCGTTAATGCAACAAAGAAAAATGACGATAGTACTAGGGGAGATTTGCGACGTTTGTGAAAACACCCGTGCCAAGGGAAATGCCAGAGGAAATCGTACGCCAAACCCCGCAGTTTTTCCATTGCCAACCTAACCTTATGAACAGGTGTGCTATCCTGGTGAAGGTTGTTTTTTTTTTTCATTTTTCAAACCGGGCGAATTTTTTTTCTTCTCGCGAATTATGGCTTATAGCTGGTCAAGAAGATTGGAGTAATATTCGCCTGTTATTCTTCTGCAATGTAATCAAGTAACAGGATGGGATGCGAAAGGTATTCCAAAACACGCTGACCACAACCTTTCTGGCAGACTTCGCTTTCTTTGGCGCAGCCTAACAGGCCTTTGCCCACTGTTTGAACTACTAACTATTTAGCTTCTGGTGAATCCATGTTTCATCCACAAATGGATGACAAATTGCCACGCATTGTCGGTCATGGCCATGCACTATGTTGTGAAACACAGGTGGAGGGCAAAAAGCATATGCGTCTGCAGTGACAGACAAGCTGCACTCAAAGCTGTATCCAACTCTCTATCCAACTCCTTCGCTCGCGCACGGTGGCGCACACTTGGGGCCGACGTGGTGGGTGCTGAATCTTTTAGCTCTACATCACTGAAGCCCCTCTTCACTTTTCTCCGGACAACGGGGAAAATACAATAAAGACAAGGTGCCTGTCTGGTAGTACAAGGGACCAATATTTGTTTCTGAGTGCTACAGATAGTAGAAGCCTCAAAAAGAAAAAAAAACAAAAAAAAAATATCGGTCGGGACCCTATTATATCAGTCCAATGAATGCGACGAAAATCCGCAAATGCGGAGTCATTTATGATAGAGCTCTTTCGCTTATCATCCAACACGATATCATGAACTTTTTCGATGGTTCCCGATGTGGTTGTGGTTTTTCGTTGTCCTTCAAATGGGACATCTTCAAGGGATGTGCGACCACATTTAAATTCAGATGTCAATTTTTTTAGCGGATGACATCAAGGTACCAGAGTCCCGATAAACTTTTGTCAACTGCGGATGAATTTCTTTAGAAAATAATCCATACAAATCGAAAAAATTTAGAAAAAAAAATTAAGCAATTTGAACGAAAAACATGCAAGACGTCTACTGAAAAAATTCGTGTAAATAAACTACTTGAGACGACTAACTGAAATTTGTCATACGAACTAATGACACGTGAACCCAGGCAAGAAATATAATTTTTTACTGATTGGAATGCCATCTCTGTGTCAGGCCGAGGACTTTTTAACTAGGTAATATGTTAAATAGTAAACAAAAAAATCAAGGAAAATTAAAAAAAAACTATACAAACTATTATATTATACTTAGAAGTAAAGTATAAATAGTAGTATAGTTATGAATTAAATACTTCTTGATGTGTAGATACAGAGCTGTTCAAAATAATAGGGAAAACCGCTGATAAGCAATATGCTTGTTTATTTTGATCCCTTTTTATCTCTTTTTCGAAAACTAATTAGCGCAGTTATTTGCCCAGCTGCATTGTTTTTCTTATGATGCATCTCTGACCAATTATTCATTCGAGAAATTTACGCTGTGGTGTTATGTTGAAAAAAAAAAACTATTTTAAAGTTTTGTTTTATCGTTCATATTTTTATTAAAAATCATTGAAAAGGTAATGTTATTTTTCGTAAACCTTAGAACTATACATATTTTTAATTTTAAGATCTATGCAGGTTTAAAATAGGACGCAATAGGCATTGCACTGCTGAAGGAAGTCGAATTATTTAAAATTTGAGAGACCAAGGAAAAACCCTTAAATTTATTGCCAACACATTGGGAAGGTCAATCAATTTTGTTTATAATGCTCTTTCAAGAACCCCAGCACAAGAAATAAGAGGTAGACCAAAAAAAACTATTCCAACCGATGACTCCCATATTGTGTTGCCGCAGAACTGGATAATGTAGTCAGTGCTCCAACTGTCGGGAGAAGGTTGTTACAGAATCATCTGCCGGGAAGAATTGCTCGGAAGGTTCCACTGCTTAGTAAGAGGAATATAAAAGCAAGGAAAGATTTCGCTTTAAGTTTCAAAAATCACACCAAAGCCATGTTTCGCAACATTCTCTGGAGTGATGAAACTAAAGTAAATTAATTTGGTCCTGACTGCGGTAGAAATGTTCGACGTCCTCAGGGGAAGGAGTTTCACTTCCGGCTTACTAAAAAAAACGTGAAACATGGGGGCGGTAGTGTCATGGTATGGGACTGCTTTTCTCGGTTTGGTGTTGGACCCATTTACCAAATAAAGGATATTATGAATAAGGAGAGCTATCGCGATATCTTAAAGGATGTCATGCTGCCGTATGCCGAAGACAATATGCCGTTAAGATGACACTTTCAACATGACAACGATCCCAAGCATCGAAATTGGTGAGTACTTGGATGCAAGAACATCAGGTGTCAGTGCTACAATGGCCCTCTCAGTCCCCCGATCTCAACCCCATTGAGAATTTGTGGGCAGATCTGAAAAAATCCTTATCCACACTAACTTTTCAAAATAAAAATCAATTGTCGACCGCCATTGAAACCCTCTGGAAAAATATTCCCATAAGTAAATGTCAAAAATTAATTGATTCAATGCCTAATCGAATAACTGCTGTCCTAAAAAACAAAGGTGGGCATTCCGGACATTAATCTACTGGCATTTACTTAAAAATATTTTAATTAATAATCCCAACCATTTAGTTATTAAGTTAAGTTTATTATATTAAGAAAAACTTATGTTGACTATGAACTTCCCTATTATTTTGAACAACCAAATTCGAAGAAATTTTAATTATTTTTGAAAAAAATAATACTGCCATACAATAGAAATAAAAAAATGTAAAAAAAATGGATTAAGAATGACTGCGTTAATTATCAAATACTAATATATGTACATATTGCTATTTGGTTACAACATTATGGAAAATGCATAAAAATTCTTCAGATAGGTAATACCTTTTCCTATTATTATGAACAGCTCTGTATACGTAGGTATCAAAAGCCTAATCCTCAGAAAGAATAATGAATATTTTAATATTATGCGCATTAGAGCTAATTCTGTAACATGATTGTAAACTATTCAAGTTTTATTCAAACTCATAAATTTAACAAATACTTTTGTTCGATGTATTCTATAGTCAACCTCATTCGTTTTATGTACATATGTATGACGTCCCAACATTCCCAGCTAATGATGTCAAACTTTGGCATACTCGTTTTCATAAACGTATTGAACTATGTACATATGTATATTTACATACATACATATGTATACATATTTATAGTAAACATAACCAGCCAAATGAGACTAACAACACGTTTTCAAGAATCAAGAAAGATCGAATAACAAAATTCCATATCATACCTACTAACATACGAAATCTACAAAACGCACGTTTCAAGGACATGCATACTGGTCGGTTCCAGAGGCATAAATATTTATGTATGTGTATCTCTTAACAATATCACAATGGGTACCACAATTTGCTTTAGTCAGCATTTCATACCTCGATCGTGAATTTTTGAGATACATTTGAATGAATTCATTATGTATACGGATGCTGCAAAATAAAATTCAATCCCGGATAACGTTACTAATACGAGTATACCTTACATGTACGTAACTATGCATTGATACATATATATCCTCGAAAAACAGAACCATACTTACATTTTTCTACCTCCGTATGTTATATATAGTACTTCAGGCAACTTACAGATGAAAAAGAGATTTAAAACAGGTTATGGATGCGAGAATACGTTTTGTTTTCTTTCTTCTTACGCCACTCTGTTCTTTTTACGCTTTGTCCTCCCGACTATTTCTCTTTTAAATCAACGCATTTCAACATACACACGTAAAACACGATATTCTAGCAAACATGTTTGCACTTAATTAGCACCAAAAATATGTGTACCGAAAATATGTAGATACCGATTATCGATCCAATACCACTCTAATTATAACTACCATATTAAAATCGATCTTAAATGCTTGGAAGCGCAACGCTATGGTATGTAACTGATACACAAGCTTATTTATAAAGGATAGATTTTGAAATTGAGTAAACTAATAGAAAACACGATAAAATACCAGATTCGTGGATATGGACACTCGTAAATAAAAACGAGAATACGATCGAATTAACCGAAGCCGGCTTGAATGGAACTAGATCCCTACATATTCGAGTGTACATATGTACATATGAGAATTGATCACCTTCGGTGTTATCGTTTCGAGCACATTTTAAAAAGAAACTCTAGTTTTTGAAATGAACAAACCAATTTTCACCATTGAATTATAAACTAAATAGAATTTTATTTTTCGACCGATATTGCATACACGTTATGAATGTTACTCAGTTCGATTTAAAGTTTAGTCCATACAATGAACATATCTATTTTCAAAACATTGCAAAATCGCACTTTTCTGGCACTGATCAAAAGTGATCATTTCCATCGGCACCTTCATCACAATCGAATGATCAATTCAAAAACGAACACAATTAGGTACTATTTATATAATTTATCTATTATGCACGAATATATTTCATAGGGTTCTGATACCCACATACGCAAATTTTTGTTTAAAAAATCGTTCGAAGAGAACATAACTATCATTTATTGCCCATTCTTGTCAATACGATAAAAAATGTTAAAACACTTCCAAGTAACAAAGTCAAAGATACATCCGCGCACGTACACAACACCATCCGATCGCAACATTTCTCGACTGACTCGATCTCATACCACAAGAAACAATTTCAAATGCTATTTTAGTGAAACCACTTTGATTCGATCTGCAACATTAGTTAGTAGGCTATTACACGTAGGAGCAGTATGTAAGATGAATGTTGAATCAACATTTGGCTGCTGACATTCCAATTCAGCACCACTCACCGGAGTCGTACCTTCCAGCAAACAGTAGGTATACTAAACCATGAGAAGTTAAAACGACTCGATTTTTGTTGTCTCGAATGAATTCCAGCTGGAAAAAATTACTCAATTAACCACTCCACTGGAAAGAAATGTGAGTCGTTTTCGGAATTCCACTTTTAGTGTTGCAATTGGTTTTGTTTCATAATAGATGTTGGAAGAAAAGTTATATGGTCTTGTTTTACCCTTAACAGTATTTTCTTGGCATCGGATTGCAGATGATACTTCTGGAGTTAGGAGGATTTAATTACTCTTACTCTATTGCTTTTTATTTTACTCGATTTCTTCCCTACTGTGTAATGTCCATTTGCATATTACTGCATATAAGTGCATTAAAGTTAAATAACTTTGATCTAGGAAATTGTAATTGAAATCGCCGTCGCATGTCAAAAATTGAATGTACGTAAGTCCCATAACGTAAACACAATAATGTCTCGGCGAGAGTTGACTAACTTTTAATACGGTCGTAAGACATTGTGACAGCAAGGACATTTTCAAATCGGACAACAGTGGTATTTTGTGAAATTTGTTATATTGTAGTATTATTAATTCTTTATTAAAACAGGAAAAGTGGAAGATCAGTTAATTAAGCTAGTAAAGGAGAGGGAAATTCTGTAGAATCTTTGCAATCAATAATACAAAAATATAAAAAAGAAAGGCACAGGGGTGGGAAAAAATATCGCAGATTCTCGGAGTTCCAGCTAATCGTTTTTTTTATGATATTCCTGATGATTTTTCAACAAATTGTTCATGTACCTTAAGTTTCAAGAAAGAAGTGGAGGCTGCTTTGTCTGCGCATAAAAAGACGAACTGTGTCCGGTCAGGCGGCTGAGGATCCGGATCGCAGTTGGAAGTAACAGTTATGTTCCAACAAATCACTTTCTAACGAAACACTTACATCAAAGTAACTACCAACCGCCATTCGGAACTAATTGCTTTCCTTATTGATGTTTTTAGCAAAGATGATTTTAATAAACTTAAAAGCAACTCGTATTGAAGTTTCGTCATACGAGTCGGTTAAAAAACCAATCGGTATCGTTTTATTTTATGAAATTAAATGTTGATTCAAAATACTCTTCGGCTTTTCTGTTTTGGTACAGAGGACCCACCTTCGGCGTTTTTAACATATTTTTGGAAAACATTTGTAATGAAACCAATTTTTCTTACGCTTATTCATTTTATTTTTTACAGTTTCAATTTTCACAAATACACAATTTTCCAGGAAAAGCACAAATTGAATTAAAAGAGCTGTTTAAAATTTGACATATATAACAAAGCGACCTCATTGTGGGCGAGTTTTTTGGCAATCCTTACAGCGCCTGCGACCTCATTGTGTTCCAGCAGCTAATTGCGACCGGACTGGCCAAAACGGAGTATGCACATGAATATATACTCATACACATACCTATAGATGATAAAGGTCCCACATATAAGCTTATGCACTTGGGATCTTGACACTAACCGAAACTTAATTCATATACATCTTTTCGTACTGCCACCGGACAGAGCTCCGGTTTTTAAATAAGAACTACATAAGCACTATGTATACATATAAGTCAAAACGACCAAAAAATAACTACTCAAAGTATTAGATATCCGATCTGTTTGATGATTGACTTTAAGCGATTTGGAATTCAATTGACAGGTTTTCAGGTATGTACATGTATATGGAATTTTATCCCATTTCTCCAAGGAGACCATTTTTCAATCGTCTCTGCTGAAAAATTGGTTTTCAACTTCTACTTTTTGCCATCAATTCACTGTTTTTTTACTTTCTTCTTAGTTTTGAATTCATTTTTATTTAAATTTTTTTCGAACAAACTTATCCTAGACAATAATACGAGGGGTGATCAGAAAGTAACGATAAACGGGTATCATTGCAGGACCTAATTACGTGAAATCTATTGTTTTCACTCACGTATACCCTCACTAGTAGCGAGCAAAAAAATCATATAAATAGTTCACCTTTTCTGGAAGATACATTCATTCAAACACGAGCAGTCGAAGAGATCACATCAAAATGGAGAAAAATGAAGTAAGAGCCGTCATTAAGTACCTCTGTCTGAAAAAAATGTCTACGAAAGAAATTCACGCTGACTTAGTGGAAACATTGGGGACTCTGCTCCTCCATATTCCACAGTTCCAAGGTGGAGTAAGGAGTTCAAACTGGGCAGAACGTCGACTGAAGACGAACATCGCTCCGAGCGTCCATCCACATCCCGCACCGAGGATAATATCAAAAAAATCGAAGACATCGTGTTAGATGACCGACGAGTGAGCATCCAACATTTAGTTAAGATCACAGGGCTCTCATTTGGAAGCATTCAAAGTATCCTGACAGATGATTTGAACATGAAGAAAGTCTCCGCAAGATGGGTCCCAAGAATGTTGACCGACGAACAAAATGAGCAGCGACTTCGCATTTCAAGAGCGAATCTTGAAAAATATCAAAAGGATCCGGCGGCTTTTTGCACTCGTTTTGTAACGATGAACGAAACCTGGGTACACCACTTCGACCCCGAGACTAAACAACAGTCTATGCCCTGGTCTATGACCTTCTTCACATTATTTGGGGAAGGGAGCTAGTATTACAGGCCCCTACTATGCAGAACAAATAAGAAAGTTTCGGGAAGCCATTAAGGAAAAAAGGCGGGGCAAACTGTGTGCGAAGGTGTTGTTTCACCAAGACAACGCACCCTCTCACAAAGCTCAAGTTGCGTTGGATGCCATACGGGAAGCGGGCTTCGAATTGGTTGAGCACCCTCCTTATTCTCCAGACCTAGCTCCCAGCGACTTCTATCTCTTTCCTCACCTCAAGGAACACCTCAGAGGCCAGAAATTTGCCGATGATAGTGAAGTGATGGCTGCCGTACAAGCGTTTTCCGAGGAGCAAGATAAAGATTTTTTTTTTTTAAATGGAATACAAGCTTTAGAAAAGAGATGGACTAAATGTATAAACTTATTAGGAGATTATGTAGAAAAGTAAATTTAATTTGAAAGAATAAATGTTGTATTATACATTGATTATCATTACTTTTTGATCGCCCCTCCTACATGAAACTAACAAAATACCTTACTGGCCCTATATGGACACTCTAAAGCAAGGAGAGCAACTTAAGATTATGCCTTTCGCTCTTAAAATTAACTTATAAAAATTAAACAAAATGAACAATTGAAGCTAAGAAAAATTTAAAAAAACTTTGCCTTAAAGAACCCATAATTGAAACTATAATAGCTTAACCCTACCTTAACTGAAATACATGTATACATATACAAAATTGTACACATGACATTTATTTTGTATATGTACGAGTATATTCGTACACTTCTTCTCCTTAGATGTCGTTACAGCTCATGGACGTTGGTGTTATCGGGATCCGAACTCGCTCATCGTGCGTCAGAGGCCGACACACTACCCACTGCTCCACGGCTCTCGTCGTATTCGTACACAGGTGGTCAAAAAATAGTTGTGAAATGTTTTATTTCAGAATTCAGTGTTTCTAATATTTTTTTTCAGTAAATCATGTTTTTTTACTATATACATACATCAGTCCCAAAAGTCTACATACACCCTTATAAAGTGCAGAATCTAAGAACCAGCGTAAAATTCAATATCAATTTCTTTATTAAATAAGGCATTACTTCATAAAAGAACAATATCAATAAAAATGCCAATGGAAAGAAAAACAAAACAAAGAAAAAGTAAAATAAACAAATAAATTAACATCACAAAAGTCAACATACAGTAAAAGAAAACATGAAAAATACTATTTTAAAAGTCAATATTTTGTCGGGCCTCCAATCGAGTCTATGACTGCTTGGAGCCTTCTAGGCATCGAAAGAACAAGATCTTCGGTAACATCCGGTGTTATTTCCGACCACGCCTTCGTTAAAACGCTCTTTAGTGACTCTCTGTTGTTGATGGTATATTTACGGATTCTGCGTTCAAGTTGATCCCAAATGTGTTCAATAGCGTTAAGATCTGGTGATTGTGGGGGTGAATGCAGCTGTTTTGGCACACGGTACAGGAGCCATTCCTTAACTCTTCTTTCCGTATGCTTTGGACCATTGTCTTGGTGTAGCACCCAACTATTTCCTAAGCCTAGGCATTCGGCAGATGCATGCAAATTATCCCGCAATATGTCCAAATATTTGTGTTGGTCCATGGTACCCTCAATAAAAACTAATTTGCCCACTCCTGCCGACGCCATTGACCCCCAAACCATTATATTGCCTCCTCCATGCTTTATTGTTAGGACCAAATTTGGCACAGCCATTCCTTGATTTTGTCTACGCCATATTTTACCTCGGCCATCGGATCCGAAAATATTGTACTTACTTTCGTCGGTAAATAAATAGTACAGTTCTTCAAAACTCGTGACTTTCAGAGATGTAGCGTTTGGCAAACTCGAGGCGTTTTTTTTGGTTGACCTTGCTGATCAGGGGCTTTTTCTGGGGAACTCTTCCATAAAATCCCCCAGATCTTAACACTCTTCGAACCGTTTCTGGATGAACTTCCTTACGGGTGGTATTTGCGATGTCTTCAGCCAATTTTGGAGCGCCGGTCCTAGGGTTGGAGGTCACATTGCGAAGGATGGTCCTAACATCTCGGGCATTTAATATCTTCGGACGCCCAGTACGAGATTTATTTGAGACATTACCCCTATCATCGTACATTTTTATTATAGACGGGACTGTTGCGCGACTTCTATCAACAATTCTTGCAATTTCGCCGTAACTTTTATCCTCTTGTCTTAATTTAACAATTTAATTTCGAATTCCCAATGGAACTTCTGTCCTACTCAGCATTTTAGAAATCCGTTTTTATTAAAAAAGCGACCCAGTCCGAATTGCGCACGAGACTAAAAGAATAATGAAAAGTCCCAGTTCACTAAAAAAATTAACGGTACTCCATTTGATTCCGTGGCAGTTTCTATGAACCATCTGACTTTTGTGAGATGGATTTTTTCGTTTATTTTGCTTTTCTTTGTAATTTTCATAGGTATGTATGGTTGACTCTGTTTTTCTGGAAGTGTTATCTGGGAATAAGAAGATGTATAATGACTGTCTAACAAGCCAATTCTCTACTGGTTTTTAGATTTCATACTTTATATTTATAGATTGCTAATAAATTAAAAGTTATTCAACAAATTTTATGAACTAAAATGGACATTAAATAAAGAAATTCCGTTCCGCACGTTATCGACATAATTTTTGCGCCTGGTCAAAACAAAGAAAATATTGTTACGGATGCACCCAAAATGCACCTCTAATTTCACCAGACGCAGAATAAGCAAATCTACGTTCCCACAAAAGAAAAGTAACATGATCGGAATTGCTGCGTATGCAGTTAGGACTGTGTATGCAGGGTAGGGTTAAGCTAGACATAAGAAATTATATGTAAGTCACTTGTAATTCGCTGGTCGGACATTAAAAACGTTTTATTTTACTTTCAAACTAATTTGTTTCATTTCGATCTTGTCGCTGATCAGTGCTTTCTTGTGTTCGAACATTTATTATCGGCGCGAGTATTACCGAGGGTAATACTGTAGCAAATTCCCGCACATAAAAAATCCAGCCTAAGGTAGCGCGACCGGTAAAAAGAATCTTTATTTTTTTATACTTAATGTATGCCATGGCATACTAATATATATGTATTAATTTAAAATACGAATGTCGATAGGATTCTACCAACAGTTGTTTTTTTAATGTGGCATTTCTTTTACTCTTCTTACCTGAATATTATCCATTTTATTCAAAACTTTTCGGATTCGGCGTGGCATTGAGTCAACTAACCGTTGACATGTTACCAATGGTGTGGAAGCCAACTCTTTCTTAACAGCCTCCCACAATTGGTAACCGTTTGGGAAATATTGACCTCTAATTTTTTCTTCAGTACGTCCTACAAATTCTTAATAGGTTTGAGGTCTGGGGATTGAATAGGCTATGAGATTATTGACACTTTCTGATCTCGAAACCAAGCTTAGGGCATTTGTCACGAAATTCTGGGACCTTCCTAGAGACTCCGTTATAAATTTATAAGTCACCCTTTTCCCTTAGCTTGTAGTACCAACAGTCTCTAACGACTCAACATTATATTTGCCGAGACTGTGTTTAAGATTCCTACAAATTTGAAAATGATTTGAAGTCGGATGACTACAAATAAAAATTGCTCGCTGTGAATATGAAGCATCAAGAGAAAAACATTAAATGTGTACCACTACCCGAAAAAACTAAAGATTACAAGAGAAAAGCAGTTATGTAAAGGCTGCTGAAGAAAAAGAAGCACTAAGAAGACTTGTTACTTGGATTTAGATCAACTTTCAGTTGAAAAAAGGATTCACATCGTCTTAAAAGGATTAAAATTCATTTTAAAAAAATCAGATTTCAAGCCGTTGGTCACTAAAAAATTCATTGGTTCTAACTTGATGACAGTCGAATCTCATGACCACAGTGACTTAAAAGTTTTGAAAGCAACAAAAAAACCTCTTAACCAAAGAAATATTGTTGAACGGATATTACCCAACTTGACACCATCAGTATTCACTCTACACACATTACCAGAATCGAAAGTAATGAGTTTCAGAAAAAAATATCATTAAACTATTTAATAGATGGTCGCTCAGCTCAATTATTTGCAAGCTGCGCATCCCTAGTTATTATGTTTCTTGAGATGACACGGATCCGAGTGGTCCAATGACTCTTTCGCATAGATCCGGCTGAATTTGACCGATGGACTGTGTCATGTTCACCTTAAGGGCATCTCTGTTAATTGCAGCGCGGAATGACTACACCAGGCAATGTAACTATCACATTTAGTTCAAAGTTACAAACATGAAATAGAACTTAGCAGTCCCACCTCCAGCGTAGCAGAGCCGACCACGACAGATATTTTCGACCCTAATTTCCATTCTCTTCCTGCCCCTTATGCTAACCTTCCTCTCACCTTCTATTATCAAAATGTAAGAGGTCTTCGCTCAAAAACCCAAGCAGTCTTTCAACAGTCTCATGTTTTACCATTCCAAATCTTCGCTCTGACTGAAACCAACTTGATCCCTAGTATAAATAACCAAGAATTGTTCCCATCAAATTTTAACGTCTACCGCGACGACGATCTCAATCGACCTACCGATAACTGCCCCTGTCGTGGCGTTTTAATAGCCGTTCTTAACTCAATCGACTCATCCCTTATTGCAATATCCTCTACCCCGTATCTCGACTTCGTTTCAATCAAGATTGTACTGCCCCGTAAAGCACTCAATGTCATCTGCTTTTATATCTTGCCATCTCAGCCTATTGAATCCTATGAACTCGCCATTAATACGATTGATAGCATAAATGATTTACGGGATCCTCATGATGAAATCCTTCTCTTTGGTGATTTCAATCTTCCTTCTCTTAAATGGGCTCCATCAGACGATCAAACATATTATATTGCCACTAATCCCTCTGCCGCCAAAGAATGTCTTTTCTTAGATCGACTAGCTGATTCAAACCTTAGCCAAGTTAGTGGCATCACGAATTATATGGGAAGGCAGCTAGACCTGATCTTCACAACAGACCCCCTTAGTTCCTCTGTTTCACTTTGTCCCTTTTCCTTATCAACCATCGACAACTACCATCCTCCCCTTCATCTCATTTTTTCACGACTCTCCACCACTGAATACTTCCCCTTCGCTTAAGTCATACGACTTCCACAAAGCAAATTTCAACCAAATCAATAAATATCTCAGTAACGCCCCCCTCAATTTTGACAGCCATACAATAAACGACGGCATATTTCTTTTCTACAGAGAAATATTCAATTCTATTTCTCTTTACGTTCCCCTTTCCCGATCCAAACATTTATCTACCTCCTCTTCATGGTATAATCGCAGGCTCCGTTCACTAAGAAACACAAGAAACAAACTGTGGGCAATATTCTTTCGAATTCATTCCCCCAATGACTTTTCTAACTACATTGGTGTTTATCTGAAATTCACAGAGCTGCATAAGTCGCTCTATGAACGCCATTTAATCGAAACGCAAGCCAATCTTATTAACGATCCTAAGTCCTTCTTTCAGTTTATCAACTACAAACGGAAATCTGATGGCTACCCAACTTCACTCTCCTTCAATGGCGAAACCTCGAATGATCCCAAAACTATCGCCAACTTTTTCAAACAATCTTTCGCCGATGATTCCTTTGTACCGGATACTGCCTATTTCGACTACTTACCAAATTCCTCCCTTGGACCATTTCTCCCACGTACTATTGACCCCCATATCATTGAAAATAAAGTGAATCAACTTCATGATGAATTTACTCCTGGGTCCGATGGTCTCCCTGTCATATTACTAAAACAATATTCCTCCATTATTTCTGTCCCGCTCTCAAAAATATTCAACTTATCCCTGTCCCTTGGAGAATTTCCCCAGATATGGAGAACCGCTTTTATAATTCCTGTTCACAAAAAAGGTCCGAAGAATGTCGTCAACAACTACCGGCCCATCGCCAAACTGTCACACATATCCAAACTTTTTGAAAGTATCTTGTATGACACTCTAAGTTTCCACTGCAAATCTCTAATCTCCTCCAAACAACATGACTTCCTTAAACGCAGGTCTACAACCACAAACCTTGTCGAATTTGTGTCCTTCACACTCTCAGCTTTAGAGAATGGAAATGAAGTTGACGTAATTTCAACTGATTTCAGTAAAGCTTTCGACAAAATCTCCCACAAACTAATACTCTTCGAAATGTCTTCCCTTGGTTTTGAACCCACTGCGTTGAAGTGGATATCTTCTTATTCAAAAAACCGTTACTACAGTGTTTGTTTCAGATCTGCCTTTTCCAATCCCTTCTTAGCTTCTTCCGGCGTTCCCCAAGGCAGCCACCTTCTTCCCTTATTCAATCGGATCTGAACAGCTTTTCCGTTTGGTGTTTCAAAAATTGTTTGGAACTTAACATTTCCAAATGCCAATCAATCACCTTCTCACGTAAACGAATCAAACCTCCCCCTCGTCTCTACTTCCTGAATAATCAGCCCATCTCCGCCGTTGAGGTTATCCTCAAGTTGAGGATCTTGGCATATTATGTGACCAAGAGCTCAATTTTCGCGCACATATCAATGATATAATTCATAAAGCCAACTCTGCACTCGGTTTTGTGAAACGTTGATCTAAAGAATTCTCCAATCCCTACGTGACTCGATCCCTCTATATTACCTTTGTTCGCCCCCTTCTCGAATACGCCTCTCAGGTGTGCTCTCCTTATCAACAAACCCACATATCTAGAATCGAAAGCATCCAACGTCGATTCCTACGTTTCACTCTTCGAGGTCTGCCCTGGAACAATCCCTTGTTCTTACCACCCTATCAAGACCGTCTTAAACTTATCAACTTGAGTACTCTGGAGGAAAGAAGAAGAGTATCCGATATAATCTTCATTCATAGACTTCTTACAGGTACCATTGACTGCCCCACCCTTTATAACTCCATATCTCTTAACACTAACCCCCGTAATACACGCAATCTTCGTCTCTTCTATCTATCTACCCCCCGCACCTCATACGGCTCTAATGAACCCATTTCCCGTATGCTGGCAAGTGTGAATCAGCACTCCATGCCTAAAACTCCGTCTTCTCAATAACCTTCCCTCCTTCCAGTCTTAGTTTCTAAGGTTTGCGCCCCCTCACTCGTTCTCATTAGTTATTAAGTTAGAATAAGTTTAGCTTGAATCAAGCTCAATAAATGGGGGTGTTTGCCCCCACGAAAATTAAAATTAAATTAAAATCAAACAGACAACATACCAAGCAACGACAGGCTAAGTTCTCTAAATTCATCTCGACGAAGAGCACATTTTAAGAGTTGAATTTCGAATTTAGCCATCTACGTTTAATGTAAGTCAGAAGTACCCAATTATTTTATCACGAAAGGGCAGGCTACCACGTATGATTGTTGTTGAGGTACATTGAGAGACATTGCACGGTTTTGTACAGCTGGTGTTTCAGACTATTAGACAGTGAAGGGGCTAACATCCTGTCCATTTCGGTGGAGTAACTCCAGATGATCTTCGAGTTATTAAAGAGAAAAACATCCGCAGGAATCAAATGTTGTGCTCAGGCACCTCCCACCAGTGACTGTAGTATGCCATCCTGTTCAACAATGTTCTAAATAATGCATACTATCCAGAGCACTGGAAGACAGCGGCGGTGCCACTAATTCCTAAGAGGGGTCAAATCACCTCTAACCCGGCAAATCTCCGGTTGATAAGTCTCCTTTCGAGTATCAGTAAGCTACTTCTCCTACAAGAGGCGGGTGCTGTTCACGATCTATGTTTACTGTCTGAGATGTTACGGATATGGTAATAGAATTCAACCCGAAAGCACTGACCGGTCTGTCATCGAATGCATGGAAGAAAAAGGTAAGGGACATCTAGCATATTTATGGACTGGATGAAAATTAGTTGTGATGGTGGCCCAAATATGGAGTCTCAGCACTATTCCAGAATCTTTAGACGAGTTCTTTAGAAACGTCGGGAGACGATGACGCAGACATCCACGACAGACTTTGGGAGAGTCAAATGTGCGGTGAGGACGTTGAGAAGTATGTTTTCGAGATGAAAGCAATTGCGTCAAAGAAAGCACGTTGGTGAGGTATATTATTCAGAGCATACGCGACGCTGAATATCAGGAGGCATTCCGTGCGGTGAATCCAACATCTGTTGATGACATCTTGGAAAGGGTTCGGTGGGTGGTGAAATTACGAACGAGGAGGCGACGGGTGGCCGACAGGCCTTGGCAAAATGAAGCTGAACAGACGGGAGCAGAACGTTTAGATAGAACCGCTAATAATGGTAGGTATTTTCGTTGCCCACAAGTGGAGAGATTGCCCCTATGCGACAACTGTTAAGAGACTAGTAAAACAGCCCAAGCTGCTGATACGTGAGGATAGGCGACAGAAGAGATTAGTGGCGAAAGTAAGTAGTGTGCGGCCGTCGGTGAAGTTATCACGCTATTTGTATGAACTCAGTTTACGCATGAATTCACAGATGCACTTGAGTGAACGACCGGACAACAGTCTAATATCTCATCCTGCAGCTGTGCAAAACCAATAGCTCATATTTCCGATTCCCTTATCCAGCCTCCTGCTGAGTATGTATTTTGAAATTGTAGGTTAGTCCTTAAGTGAGCACAATAAAGAGACGTTCGTCGCCGAAAAATATTTTTGTAAAATGACCAATAAAAGTCTTTTACTGTGACGTTATCGGATTACGCAAAAGGAGAAGGACTCGATGGTCGGGAAACAGCGATATACCAAGAGGCAAGTTTAAGGTGGGTAATCGGAAGGTATGGGTGGAAAGCAATGGTGGCTTGTCCATGGCCTTGCTTTATTATTAATGGCAATTTTAGGACTCTGTGCAGGTGTTAAGCAGACGGGTATCATGCCTGGTGATGGCTGACGTGTACACGAGATTGGTCAGTAAAACTGGGTCAGTGCACATCTGTTACGAGAAAACTATTCACGATGCACGATGTCAGGATGCTTGCCTGAAACGGGGTCTAGCGAGACAAAGGACGATAGTGTGGGAGGCATGTGAGCGGGACAAGGTAACTTTAGTTGGCTAGCAGACGGATGAGTGTATAGCAGTGGCCTACAATTGTCGCTGGAATTATTGGAGGTAATCGACGTGTGCGACAGAACAGAACACACGACAAATGATAATCGGACCGAGGGTTTCAAAAAAAATAAATTTTTATTGGTGATCGAAGGGAGTACAAATTCAGACTGAGCTTAATCTACAACATTATTTAAATTGTGACCTACGCTTGCTAAGGTGATCGAACGAGCGGATGTTAGCCAGACGCTGATAAAGCTTATTCATCGATCACCTGTGCAATTACAATTAATGGTGTTCTAATTATTTTTTGATGATATTTGCATAATGTTGAATGTCGATGGAAATTGATGACGCTGCTGTTAATGTCGTTGCGTTTCGGTGGAATTGTTGGCGTTGCTGTTTGTGTTGTTGTTGTCGGTGTTGGGTTGTTCCTGTAACTCGCGCTGCGAATTATCGAGAGAAGCCAGGCTGACCAAAAGGGAGGACTTAAGACATCGGAAACCATCGAAGTTCGAGGCGCCTGATCTTGTGTTGGTAGAACACGAACCAGCTGCGACAGGTGAATAGCGTAAGTTGGAACCAATCCTTGGACCGTACATCGTAGTTCATGTACTGCCCAATAACCGCTACGTTATCGATGTAACGGAACCAACTGAAACTTAGTGATAAGATGATAAGCTCGGATAAGTTGAAGCGGTGGTGTGAGTTGCCGAGTCATGGAGTTCGGAGCACCGAAGAAAAGGATTTCGGTTCTGAGAGGACGACGGTGGATCTATGGGAATGTAAGGTATTTAAGGGCTGGGGAAAAGCAAAATGGACCACTGGTATATACATACATACGATTTTTGACATGTTTCCCGGTAGAAAGTTCGTTGTGAAAGTTGCTTACGTAACTGCTACCCATGGACTGCAACAGTCTAGGGCCTTTCGGAATACCAGAAAAAATTGGCGCAGGTTCTCAATTTTTAAACCGGATGGGCCATGTCCTGTGGCCAAACAAAGTGTAGGCAGATGCTCTAGTAAGGTAGTCTCTAGTCGTATTCTACTTCTTCTCTTGAAAATCTAAAAATCCAAATGAATTTAGATTTAGATATCTTGGTACGTTGGCTCACATCTCATAGTATGGTATTAAGTCGAAAATCTAAAATAATGTGCTTCTCTCTTACGAAAGAATTGTCTATATTAGGAGTCGGTCGACATGACACAAACTGTGATCGTTCCAACTGCAATGATTCCTGCTGGCAGTTAGAATCGGTTTCGGAATATAAGTATTTAGGAGTTACCATAGATTGCAAACTTAATTTGAAATCTCACATTCTAAATGTCAAAAAAGTCCTATACATTGCTTTAAATAGGATATTTTACTTAAGCAAATTAGTGCCGCAAAATTTACTTACCTCAATTTACTATGCATTGGTCAATTCTCGCTTGGAATACGGAATCTCTTGCTGGGGTAGTGCATACGCGAGTAATATGCAACCTCTCATCATATGTAGCTCAAAAAAAGATAATCAGACTAATGCTATTCAAATCTAGATGGGAGCCATCTTTTCCATTATTTAAACGAATCAAAGCACTGCCACTTAGACATTTATACGTCTATAAGGTTCTAAGAATATTCTACATGAGAAGTGGATACAACAACTTAATGGGAAATGGGATAACTTATTCTCTTAGAGCAGCAAATAATGTCGCAGTCCAAGGAGCTAGAACAGAATACTTCCGACGCAACACTACTATTGTAGCTTCACACTTATACAACAGACTTCCCAGTTATATATGCAATAGTGTTGGCATTTACAGGTTCCTTAAAAATCTAAAAGACTGGCTATTATCCAGATCAGGTGTGGAGGATCTCTTTGAAATATTAACATAACAAAGTTACTGCTTGGTAAAAATTAATTTGACTACTTTAACCCATTCATAACTTGCCAGCCGATTCATCTCGAAACTCTCAGCTTGACTTCACCATATTTCATTTTTTCTTTTTTTTTTTCGTATGTTCCTTGCTTTTTACTGCTCTCACGTCTCGCCGCTCCCTATTACGAACATGATATTTTGTCCAGCGCACTTAAAACTGGGCTTTTCCCCACTAAGTGCTTAAACTAACTTTCATTTTTATATATCATTCATGGTTAAATAATTCAGTTAGGTTCCTTAATAAAATAATGTTAATGTACTACTATTGTAGCTAAAATGTAAATAACTGATAATTCTATTGTATTGTAAATTGAGAAACAACTAGTTTTAAGACCGACTGAACTAAAATGCAATGAAAATTAAATGAAATAAACTAAACTAAACTAAACTAAGGTAAAGGGCACTTTCACTCATAGCAGCCCACTTGATTCCAGGGTGAAGGTAATCTGCTATATGGCCTTGATCAGGCCCATGGTCGCCTATGGATGTCCCGCCTGGTTCAATGTGAGAGCCAGCTTAATGGAGTTCGGGTGTTTGAGAGACAATTTCTCAGGACTTGTCTCGGGTTACATAAAACACCTGAATCTGAGTACACGAAATTTTACCCTTATAGAGCAAGGATTTTTTTCCGTGCAGGGACGGGTTAAGAATATCTCTGCAGCGATACCTCTCGCTTGTCGTAAAAGACGACTAAAACAGAGGTAAACAAAAATCACATCTAGGCAATTTAGAAAACACCAAGGTGAGCCTAGGGACACATATACCACCATTAAACTGCCCCACAAGTGTACATGCAAATCAGTGGGTTGACACGACTGGAGATCACCGGTGTTGTAAGAGTAAGATCAAACAAAAAAATCGGGAGCATGGCCGTGTCACAAAAAAAAAAGGCAGACCGAAAAACAATTGGTGCAAACAAATGCAAAAACACCAGCATTTGATTGGCCTCAGCGATGAAGTAATCCCAACCCGGGAAGCCTGCCGCTACTTTATGTGGTCAAACCGGCGGACCCCACAAGCGGACCAGTAGGAATGCAGTTAAGTGGGAAAGTTATGGTCCTACACTTCTGACCATAACAACGCCGGAAAAAGGAAAAGAAGAAGAAGATAGAGCAAGGATTTTACGGGTGAGCAATTTTCTGATAAAACTGATTAGAAGCCACGTTGCAAGGGCAATAACTTCGGTCAATCCTGCACATAGCCCGCAATTCCGTGCAACGACGATTGGTGCAATGGTAATTATCACCGACTATTGAGCGGAAGGCCTGTAGCTCAAGTCTAACCATAGCCAAGAATTATTCCTATATGGAAAAAAAAAACTCCAACAACACCAGTCGTAAATGAGAGATGTTCAAAAAATGCTGACGAAGGCATAACATTCGCAGTATAAATCACTTCAAACATTCATACTCTTAATGGCATGGAATAAAATCATCATAAGAGTGTTACACTCTTTGAACCTGGACGAATTATAAAAAAAAAAAAAAAAAAAAAAAAAAAAAACACTACGAACGTGATGTCGCGCTCCGCAAGCCCGAGATGACGTCGTTCGACAGCATCAACGTTTTTGGTGATTGAAGCGAACTGCGGTAGTGGTAATCATTATACATATATTTTTTTTATAAGGCATAGTTTAAGGTATAGTTTAAGTTGTTCTATTTACTGAGACCTGACACTTGTGAAGTAATTTATCAACAAATTTGTCACCTGTAGCTCGCCACGAGGTAGCGTTGCGAATCAACGAATGGGAGATCTATCATGGTATCGTAATATTCAGCAGCAATATTTTTTCGTCAGTTCTGTTGATTATTGCGGTCCATTCCAGCTTCGTTTAGGTGCAAAGAGGACAATAAAAACCACACATATTGGATTGACAAGGGATTTATCAACCGATGCATTTTTAAACGCATTTATTCGACTTAGCAGCAATGAACACATAAAGGAAGAATTGGCACATCGTGCAACAACCTGGCATTTGCGATGGGATAAGGGGGATGCTGGTAATTCACCAAAGAGACACTGTGCGACGACAGGCTAGCTTTAACGCCAGCCAATTTTTTAACTGCAGGTCAGATTATTACCCTACCGAAACCACCATCTCTCGAATGGCATTTAAGAATGGCAGCTTTATCAAAATCGATGACGTTGTAGCCATCAAGGACGAAGATTCGCCACCGACAAATTGATGTCTTGGTTGAGTAGCGGCGGTTCTTTCAGGCGAGGATCGATTGGTTGGTGTAGTAACAACACAGCTACATATTATATGAAAAAAGTTCCATCCTTCTTTTCGGAGAAAATTGAAAAATCGTTGTTTCAAAGGATGCGGGGATGTCAGAGAAAGATAAATAACCTGGTGCTATTTACTCCTTCTCTCTTCACTCTTTTTTTATTCTTTCTCTAGCTTCAGTCATCAGTTGTCCGTTGTCGAGTAAAAAGTAAAGAAAATAAATATAACAAGGAGGCATTTGATTTCTTTATGGTGCGGTTTTTTTTCTTTCGGAACAGTCTTTGTTTTTCGTTTATTACAACTCAAACGCGATTTTTTTATTAAAAATTAACCCTTTTTATTAAATGAAAGTTAATTACTGCAAACCACATCTTTTTATACATATCAAAAGGCAAAGAAAAATTAAACCTGCTTACTATAACTAAAACTTAAAATCACTACATTTAAAAAACAAAATTACACTATGAATTGTAGCCGAAGAATCTATCGCTTCAATTCCCATCTATTAAGGTCTTTGGCATTCTTATGAATCCGGTTGTGTAAGCACGTACGTATTTTACATCCTTACAGAAAAATTGTAAAAAAAAATTAATTCAAGATCTGCAATGACGGTGGCATAGAAGCCGTTCGAAAATCCAACAGATCTTAACATCTTCCACAACTAACTAATAGAAAACAATACTTGTGAAATGATCTGTATAATTACTAATTTACATAAAATAAAGCTAAACTTAAATTGTTTGAATACCGATATTACAGTTTTGCTTTTAGGAATGTATCTTTAGATTCTAGATGAACATTGTGATGGCGAGGTTGCAATTTCAAATTCCCTGCAGCGAAAATGTTTTTGGGATCAAGATTATTCTTTGTAGCTTCGTAGAGACTGTATCCGACGTCTGAGATAGTTTGTTTGTACCATTTGCTACGGATCTTGCCTACTCCATGATGGTGGGAGAGTGAACCGCCTGACGATAAAATTTCATCCCTTGCACTGTTTTCAATTGATTCGTACGTTTCCACTGGGTTCTTGATACCAGTGTATTTAAATGCGAAGTAGAAGTAGATACAACAGCCGGCATCATAAGTTTGTGTTACTCGACATGATATTAAAAAGTGCTTAATATTGTTGCGGCCACATTCCTGAAAAAAAATTAATAATACTGAGCATTAGTTTTTCCAATAACCAAATAGTATTGTAGTAAAATCATAAAGGGATGTCAAACCATAATGCACGATGTTAATTATTGTGAGTCACACCTTAACGTCAAGTTTTTTTGCCTTAATTTGACATTTCTTTGTTTCAGTGTTTGACAAATTCAACCATGGAGAGGTACACAATTGAGCAGCGCGTTGAGATTGTTGAAGCCGTTTACGAAAATGGGCGTTCAAATCAAAATGCATTTCGTGCACTTCGTGATTTTTTTTGGTCAGCATAATCGACCAAATGTGTCCACAATCGGTAGAATTGTGCGCAAATTTCAGCAAACCGGGTCTGTAGGACCTGTGCATACTCGCCCAGTTCGTTCTGCGGAAAACATTGCTGTTGTTCGTGATAGTGTGGCAGAAGAGCTCAACTCGTCATCGTGCCCAACAATTGAACATCTCACGAACAGCACTGATGCGAATTTTGAATAAAGATTTGAATTTACACACTTACAAGGTTCAATTGACTCAAGAGCTGAAGCCTACTGACCATTTCAAGCGTCGTCAATACGCCGAATGGTTTGTTTGAACAGACAGAAGTGAATGGTGACTTTACAAAGAAAATCATCTTCAGCGACGAGGCACACTTTGACCTCAGTGGATTCGTTAACAAGCAAAACTGCCGCATTTGGGCAAATGAGAATCCACGAGTGATTGTTGAAAAGCCGATGCATCCACAAAGAGTGACTGTTTGGTGCCGTTTATGGGCTGGCGTCGTCATCGGACCGTACTTCATCGAAAATGAGGTCGGCCAAGCAGTTACCGTGATTGGTGTTCGCTATCGCTAGATGATAACGGACTTCTTGTGGCCAGAAATTGAGGATATGGACCTGGACGATATGTGCTTCCAACAGGATGGTGCCACTTGCTACACAGCCAACGAAACAATGGCTCTTTTGCGCGAGAAATTCAATGGCCGTGTTACCTCACGTGGTGGCGATGTTAATTGGCAGCCACGATCATGTGATTTGACACCGTTGGACTTCTTTCTTTGGGGATATTTAAAAGAAAAAGTGTACGTCAATAAGCCAAGAACAATTCAAGAACTAAAGGATGAGATAATTCGGCACATTAACGACATTGAACCTCAATTATGTCTCAGAGTCATTGAAAATATGGACCATCGGAGAGAGGTATGCCACCGAAGCCGTGGCGAGTATTTGGCCGATATTTTGTTTTACACATAATTGTCATAGATCCTTCTATCATAATAAAAAATATTAAGATAATTTTCTGAAAACTTTTTATTTACAATTATAATCGTGCGTTTTCGTTGGACCACCCTTTATAAGAACGATATTTTTGCAAGTAACATAGCTAGGGCCAACAAAAACCATTTTTTTAGGTCCAATTTTGATAAATATATGGCTGAATCCTTCAATTAGTTCTTATTAATTGAATGAATAATAAACGAGACTAGAAACTTAGCTGTCATTAAATAGAGTTGTTCAAACTGATATGAGAATAATTCACGGATCAAATTCAAAGGAATCTCTATAGTAACATTGACTTCGCAATTTATCACCATATTTCTACATAGTATTCTTATAATAAGAACTTAGTCATTCCGATTGGGAGTTGAGTCAACTTCAACTTCTACACCGTGCAAAATATAAAATTAAAATTTTTTAGTAACTTCCGACAAAAAGAAAAACTTTAAAAAGTAAAAAATTAAATGTTTCTCTCGGTCTTTTAACTTCATTAAAAGAACCTATTAATATTAATAAACGCCGCCGCATCGAGAGACCGTTAACTTTAAATCACTTTGGAGAGATTTAAAGACACTTATGTGGAACGTAGTTCATGTCAAACAATGAATGCTAGAAATACCAGTATTTCTTGATCTAAAGAAACTCCAGAGCAACGCCCTTCTAGGCAGGGAAAGCCACAGTTTTGGCATTATTACGACCGACAACAAAATGATAGTCAATTCATAGACCTTCTTAATAACCTCCGAGTAGGTGTGTTTAGTATCGAGCAGTACGAGATTTTACTTGAAGGAAGTCGCGTTCCATTGGTTGATGATTTTGCCGATGGCGAAGTTGTACCTATTTTTTCCGCAGTCAAACTAATGAATGACTACAATTATAAAATGGTGGAATTAATCGCTAAAACAGTTAAAATTTATAACGAATGCTCACGACGAATCCAAGAAACCTTTCACTTATGGTCAAAAACCCAATGTTGCTTCCATTCCGCAAGGTCCAAATTGTACGGGAAGTTTGCTAGATTCTATAAAAATGAGAGTCGGTGCTAGAGTCTTGTAGCGAATAAATTTGAAGGTTTCGAAAGAATTAGTCATTGGTAGCTTGGGTATAATTAGAAAATTTGAATGAAATGGACTTCGCAGAGGCCAGTTGGAAGAAGGGAAACTTCCGAAAAAGATATTTATAGAATTCGATGACTAATCAATCAATCGGAGAAAGTTTTAGAGATGAACACGAATGTATTCCAATACAGTCACAAAGTTTGACATGTCAAGGTCTTAGAGGGAGCGGCAATATAGAAAGAATAATGTTTCCTAGCATTTTGAGTTGGGCTGTTATTGTCCACAGACTACAAGGACCCACCGCAGAAAAGACTGTCGTTTATCTGGGAATAAGTACTTTTGCAAAAGGCAAAGCTTACGTGGCCTTAAGTCGTGTAAAAAGTTTGCAAGGCGTTGCGATTTGTGAGCATAATCAAAGAAAGTTACAAATCTGTTTTAGCTGAACTGCAAAGATTATATGAAAGACATTACCGTAACGTTAAAACTTATTTCAACATAAATCATTTACGTGGTCTAGGGACGGATGTTGCACTAGGTCAATATGTATGTCTTAGCAAAATTATAAAGGTTATCGGGTACGTTTTTTTTTCATATTGTAATTGCAAATTAACTAATTTGAAAAAATGTCAAATATTAAACTAATTACACTTCCTATAATAACATTACGTATGGTATGTATTCGTTTGATACAATCTTCATTTTCTATAACAACTATTTGCATAAACCTGCGTTATTTTTTTTTTTGTAATGTTGTGCTTCACTAACGTACTTCATAACCGACAATGTACATATACGAGGGTGGTCTGATAAGTACTTAGCCTACAAAAATTTTGGACAAAGGGAGATTTATTTTTCAATATAGTCTCCTTTTAGCTCGATACACTTGACCCAGCGATGCTCCAACTTCTTTAACCAGTCTGAAATATACGTTTTCTCGAGGTCTGCAAAGTAGGCCTCCGTGGCGGAGATGACCTCCTCATTCGACTGAAATTTCTGCCCGGCGAGTGACTTTTTCACGTTTGGAAACAAAAAGAAGTCGCACGGGGCCAAACCTGGAGAATACGGTGGATGAGGCAGCAGTTCGTAGGCCAATTCGACCAATTTGGCCGTGACGAGGGCGGAGATGTGAGCCGGTGCGTTATCATGCTGGAAGAGCATTTTTTCTTCGCCAAGTGGGGCCGTTTTTTCTTCAATTCGGCGTCGAATCGGCCCAATAATTTGGCATAGTACAGCCCTGTGACCGTTTTGCCCTTCTCAAGGTAGTCGATGTGGATGTGTGATCACCTAATGTGTGATGTGCGCCTTCTTCGAAGCATGTTCGCCAGGTGAAGTCCACTGTTTCGACTGTTCCTGGGTCTCTGGTGTGTACCAGTGGATCCATGTTTCGTCGACTGTCACGAAACGACGCAGAAACTCCTTCGAATTGCACTTAAACAGCGTCAAAAACTGCTCTGAAGTGGTCTCACGATAGATAGCCTACTGTGTCAACTATCTCGCGCACCTTCATTCGGCCGTCTGCCAATACGAAATCGTGGATTCTTGTCACGTTATTCTCCGTGGTAGCCGTTTTCGGGGCACCTGGACGCAGCTCATCAAAAACCGACGTGCGACCACATTGAAACTCGTTAAACCAATTTTTGATGGGCGCCATGGAAGGAGAAAAGTCACCGTACACAGCATCCAAACGCTCTTTGATTTCGCTGCGCGATTTCCCTTCTAAAAGCAAGAATCGAAGCACCGACCGATATTGCTCTTTTTCCATTTTTCTAAAATTCGCGGACACTCCCGCTTCCACACGCGGTCAAGTCGTCTACTAGAATGTACTACACGATAGTTGCTCTTGCGATACTGGCGCCATCTGGCGGTGAGGCTAAGTACTTATCGGACCACCCTCGTATATTCCCATATTCTATAGTCCTCGTCATCCGGAGAAATGAACAGAATTAGTTAAGACGAATCTAATGAGCCCAAACTTGATAGGTTTACTAATAGGCAATCCAGGATTTCGTTTCCTACCTTCGAGTTCCATCATCAGAGTAGCTCAGTGGTACCAGCATACACGAGTGTTTCAAATGTTAGGTCACAGATATGTTTGAAGGTAATGAAAATACCCATTATGCGTCTAAGATCCCTACCGCAGCTTACAAAGAGCTAATGGCCTTCAAACGCCTGAACAGATCTTCATAAATTGTAGCAAAGAACCATCTTGATTACGTTAGCTTTCAAACAGAAAAAAACATCAAAATCGGTTCATTCGTTCAGGAGCTACGATGCCACAGACAGACACACAGCCATACCGACACGTCAAACTTATAACACCCCTCTTTTTGCATCGTCAAAAGTCATTGTTCAGAGAAAAAAAAGAGCTTCGGATATTGAGCATTTTATTGCTGATAGCTTCCAACTGAATATACATTGTTTTTGGGCGATATTTATTACAGCAAAAGCTTCAAGGAGAACAGAAATGGCGTTTCGATGCGAGTTTTTTTAGTAAAATAACAATTCGGCTCGAGTGCTTTTGGTAACAAAAATTTTGTTTACCTTCGTCAAACAAAGGGATCCAAAAGTAATGATAATAATCAGTAATTTCCAATCCGCATAAAAATCCAAAACATAAATGTTTGCTTATTTATATACCCAGTAGGTTAACGTAATAAAATCATATATTACACACAGACGACGATTCCCAGGAGGTATAACATCAAAATGAAAAAAAACAAACGAAATTAGAGCGGTTATCAAGTAGCTCTTTTTGAAAAAAACTGTCTACGAAACAGCGACTTAGTGAAAACATTGAGGAACTCTGCTCCTCCATATTCCATAGTAGCACGCTGGGCAAAGGAATTTATGCTAGAAAAAACATTCACTAAAGATGAACATCGAAGAACGCCCATCCACTTCCTTCACTTAAAATAACATGAAAATGAAATAATTAAGATAACGAAAATGCTGGTTGACGCTACTACAATACACTGCCGCTCATCTGAATAGGATCAACAGCAAAAACTTTAGTTTACGTGTAGTTGCGTCGGTCAATTTTACTAAGATTTTTTTCTAATAATAAATCTTATGAAAATCTAAAACTGCAGAAAATCTTTAAGCGAGGAAGAAAAGGGAAAAATAAAAGCATTTCGAGAATTAGGCCTAAGCCAACGATGCATCGCGAAAAAAATTAACAGAAGTCAAAATGTAGTAAGCGATTGTTTGCGAAATGTAGAACAATGTAGAACAGTATGGAAAAATATGAAAGGTGGAAGTTACAGGGCCACATAAAGAGCCGATAGACGTGTTATCATTCCTCCGCTCAAAGAGCACATCCAAAGAAAATTATTCTAAGGTATTCCTGGACAAAGATGAACTAAATTTATTGACTTCTAGAATTATAATGTAGAAATATAACCACCGTGATTATAACTTAAGTTTTGTTATCAAGGCAGAGCAAAAATCAAAACCAGATTGACCTCAAAGCCACATAGTATAAGTTTAATAAAATTGCACTGTGAAACCACAAACAAGTCTAGTTGATACGCACATGTCCATAACCGTAATCGAATGACTAAGAGCCCATTTGGCCTTAAACGACAAATTACACCATAGTCAATCAAAATTGTATGTGCTTGTGAAATTCAAAAATAACTGCAGTGAAAAAAACTCTCATGTGTTCAGCCAGCTTATCGAATAGGGTCGATAACTATTGGGTGATGGCGAGTCTTAGTGCTTTGACTGTGTCACATTTCAGTGATATCCCAAGCAGTTTATAAAAATGAATACGCTCCAAAAGGCGACAACAAATCTCCTCGGTTAAATAGACATAAGATTGATCAGCCCGCCAGGAGCCAAGCTAGAATTCAAGGTCTTCTACCTTGTACTTATGGGAAGGCTTTCCTGTCTGTCCGTCTGTAGGCATATATCATATATCTGTCTGTCCCGCTGTGAATTATTGTATAATTTATCATATCCTAGAAGTATGTGGTTGGTGAATTGGATTTATTCGTCATTACGGTTCATGTATATGATTTTATAATTTATATTACATTCAGTGTTTTCACTCAGTTTATAATTCACATTTACTTCGCGCAAGTTTGTAGATGTATGATATATGTATGTATGCGTACAGACAGACAGGAAAGCCTTTGCATAAGTCTTCCCTGCCTCAGCTTTGCAAGATAGAAGACTAAAACAAGCACTTTTAAGTTGATATCTCTCTTAGAAAATAGTAAAACAGTAAAAAGTATAAAACACCTCTTTCTTATTTTATAAAATCCTAATGACTAGCTTATACATGATCCTGTGATAATTATGAACTTACCACTTCGACACGCCGTTTAACATTCCGACACAAGGAAATACATCTATCCCATGATACCGATGTTTCAAAAGACTCTGCAACAATCTCCTGTTTAAGGGCAAAATCCTGAAAAATACAGAAGCATATATGTATTTTTGTTTTTTTGACACAAGTCATTAAAGAGCATACTCTAATATAAGCTATAACAAATGTCAGAATATATCCCCTTTCACCGTTTGTTCCGCCTGCAGGGAATCCTTTGTACTTTTTAGCAATCTCATATATTAAACTTTCCTGTCGTTGCACATCTTCCGATTCGCCCTCAAACAGCAGAGTAGCTGCACATATCTTGTTTAAGTCACATCCCTTTATACTGGTCACGTACGATTTTTTTAAATAATCCATCATACTTCCCAGCCAACCCTTCACCGGCTTCAGACTTTGTCCAAAGATAAATTGCTCATTATCCATTAGACGAACACTTGCCGGTTGACAGCGTCGTCTAGCTACTTCCCGCATAAACAGCACTCCATATTCAAAATCAGGAAATACCAAGGAACCGTACCGTTTAACTAGAGGAAGAGGTCGAACTTTAAGAACTACTTCAGTTATAACTCCAAGTGTTCCCTCTGATCCCATTATTATGTGATTGAAATCAGGTCCACAACTTACACGCGGAGCTGAGCATTGACGTTCCAAAACACCCTTCGGTGTTACCATCTTCACTTTTACAACCAGATCCTCTATGTTACCGTAAACATTTTTCTTCATTCCTGATGCGCGGGTTGCTACCCAACCACCCAAAGTTGAGAACTCGTAACTATCAGGTTCATGGCCAACTGTCAAACCGAGAGCGTTGAGCTTCCGCTCCAAATCCTGACCAACTATACCCGCTTCAAAACAGACCGTTAGATTATCCCGGCTTAGCCATAACATGCGATTCATTTGTGAAGTATCCACGATACAGATCATCCGGTTTTCGTCTTGGGGACAAGTAATCGATCCCGACACCGATGTCCCTCCACCGTAAGGTATGATAACAACATTATGCTTATGGGCTTCGTTAATAACTCTCACAACGTCATCGTGACATTTTGGCCAAACAACAATATCCGGAATCCGTTTATAGGCGTTTTGCCAAAGGTAATAAATGTCATGCAACGTTTGTCCGTGGCATCGTATCAAGCGATCTTCCCCTTCATCCGAATAACTGATACCGGACGTCTTAACAAATTCGAAAAAGTCGATATTATTTATCGGTTGCGGAAAGACAGTTGGCATTTCCGGATAAGGAATGTGTTCGTCAACACGAAGATCGAACTTTTGAATAACCCACTCTGTAAAATAGGGCAAGGCGCATCCCTCCAATGGATACCTGAAAATATTCAATTTTCATTAAATTTATATCTTTTTTCTCCATCTGATTGGGTTTGTGCTTTACCTGTCGCCTTCGAAGCATATTGTACTTCCGTCCACGTAAAATTGCGAGTCCTTATATCCCCAGCCAAACCATTTGATATTATCTTGCCTACGAGACACCAACACAAATGAAAAAAAAAAATTAAACATATTCAAAAGCGTTCACAACCAACCTTCTCTTCGGAATCACACTTTTAATTTCCTGAGACATTCGGGTATCTATAGGCACAGGAGCAGACGCTGACGCCAAATTAGCTTGAATATTCATTATAACACTGCTTTTAATTGATAATATATTGCTTGCTCTAATCAGGAATTAACTAATCGAAGAGTGATGTTTTCGACTTAATAGATAAAATAGAAAACAATTCAAAACGCGGCGGGCTGAGAGACCGATAACGATGAGCGACGAGATGATGGCAAAACACAGTTTGGATGGGTGCACACAATTCTGACATTCAGTAAAATGGGGAATGAGAACATTTCTGAAAATTATGCTAAAAATCGATTTTTTATCCACTATTGTCCGTTTCCTTCGCCCATTTTCTTTTCGGCCCTGCGAAGAACAAGACTTATCTGGCGTAGTTTGCTTTTTCTATTGTTGTTTCGATGTGAGATATGGATACGAGAATATCCATTCATGAGTTGCAATGTGTGATGATGTGCGCAGGGCCGGTATGGGGTGGAAATGCGTGGTTTTTATTACAGCTTATTCTTCCACATGACATTTGCTCCCATCATTCAAAAATTGTGTGTGTACATGCGTTTGTATGGAAAGTGTGCGATAGTGTTTGAAATATTTACAAGGCGACTTCTCTCTTCAACCCCAAGGTTTCTATCTGTTGTATGCATGGATGTGTGTATGTGTATGAGCCGCTGGGTACATACTTCGGTGTGCCACTTGAGTGTCGAACCAATTTTGCCGGTGAAGGTTGATGACGATCGCGGTGGGGAAACAAATGATACAAGTGGAACTATCGCACTGGTAGTGAAACGTAACACATGTGCTCCACTTTTTTTTTTTTATCAAAGTAGGCGACAGCATGGCAATAGAAAAAGCCGGGGGGCATAATTATAAATGAACTTATTTGTGACTGTGTATCGAAATAAATGCCTAAATGCGTTTTGAGCGCAATGCTTTTTATTAAGCACGGTTGATATAAAAACGAAAGTATCAACACCCACTCGGATATAGACGCGGTTCCCATGAACATTGTATGTGTATGATGTGCTTATGCATACACAATGAATTGTAATTAACATCTATTTTTAAAAGTACTAAAAGCTTAATAATTATCACTTTCTGAAAAAGTTTTGAAGCATTGGTTGGTTTTGTGTATGTGCGTGCATACAAATATAGTTCTTTGATGTATTCCGCTACATAAAATTTAAACATGAATTTGAAAACGATATTCCTTCATTTTCCGAAATTACATTTATAATATCTACCTAAATATCTTGAACTAAAGAGTTCAGCCAGCCTAATGAAGCAAGACCTTCTGCAACACGACCACATCGATGGCTAGGCAAGCAATCAATTTGCATTTACTTCGGGTAATCAGAAAATCATAAACTTGTAATTATTCCCCTATACATTAAAGCTTAATTAGCAGCATAATTTCCTGCTGCTCGTCACCTTGATAGCCAAACCTCCTGACATACAGCTGCGGTAAAAAAAATAGCACCACGATCGTATTACCACAAACTCTAAGAATTTGCTTCTATAAATGTTTTTTTTTTTTTTCACACTCTACTATTTTAAACAGTTACCAAAAGTGAACTCTTTGAAACTAAGAAGAAAGTGAGCAAATTTTTTTTTACGTTTTTTTTATTAAATTACTTATTCTAAGATGTACTGTAAAATAATTTTTCTGCGGAAACTTTTTTTTCTATTTTATTTTCAACTTTAAAGTTTTCATTTTTCACAGAAAAGTACATTTTTTCTATCTATAAACTGTACAAATCCTGTCCGCGAGCGAAGCGAGCCACCCACCCCAAAGTTTAAGCACAGCAGACTTTCTTACAGGCGGCTGCCTGACAGTGTTTGGTCTACACTTATTCAACTAGCACCAGGTGATTTTCACTTAAACTGTCAACGCTCTTCTTTCTTCTTCTTCTTTTCCTTTTTCCGGCGTTGTTATGGTCAGAAGTGTAGGATCATAACCTTCCCACTTAACTGCATTCCTACTGGTCCGCTTGTGGGGTCCGCCGGTTTGACCTCAGAAAGTAGCGGCATGCTTCCCGGTTTGGGATTACTTCATCGCTGAGGCCAATCAAATGCTGGTGTTTTTGCATTTGTTTGCACCAATTGTTTTTCGGCTTGCCTTTTTTTTTTTTTTTGTGACACGGGCATGCTCCAGATTTTTTTGTTTGATCTTACTCTTAGAACACCGGTGATCTCCAGTCGTGTCAACCCACTGATTTGCATGCACACTTGTGGGGCAGTTTAATGGTGGTATATGTGTCCCTAGGCTCACCTTGGTGTTTTCTAAATTGCCTAGATGTGATTTTTGTTTACCTTTGTTTTAGTCGCCTTTTACGACAAGCGAGAGGTATCGCTGCAGAGATATTCTTAACCCGTCCCTGCACGGAACAACACTCTTCTTTACTATAAACAAATGAAAAACACGCGAAAAATGTAACGGTCTACTTTTGTAAACTGTTGTAACAGCTAATTATCATGATCGACATAGCTAGTTCTTACTGCATTTTTACGACCGACTTCACTCAATATACAAGGGTGATCCGACAAGTACTTAGCCTCACCGCCAGATGGCGCCAGTATCGCAAGAGCGTATCGTGTAGTACATTCTAGTAGACGGCTATTGTCGAAATTTCAGCCGGATCGGACTCGTAGTTTTGTTTTGACCGCGTGTGGAAGCGGTAGTGTCCGCGGATTTTAAAAAAATTAAAAAGAGCAATATCGGTCGTTGATTCGATTCTTATTTTTGGAAGGGAAATTGCGCAGCGGAATCAAAGAGCGTTTGGATGCTGTGGACGGTGACTCTTCTCCTTCGATAGCGACCATCAAAAACTGGTTTAACGAGTTTCAACATGGTCGAACGTCGGTTTTTGATGAGCCACGTCCATGTGCCCCGAAAACGGCTACCACAGAGGATAACGTGACAAAAATCCATGATTTCGTATTGGCTGACCGCCGATTGAAGGTGCGCGAGATAGCTGAGACAGTAGGCATTTCAAAAGATCGCGTGGGTCATATCCTGCATGAATGGGTGCCCCGTTTGCTCACTCCGGACAACAAACGCAACCGTGAGAGCAGTGTTTGACGCTGTTTAAGCGCGATTTCGTGACAGTCGATAAAACATGGATCCACTGGTACACACCAGAGACCAAGGAACAGTCGAAACAGTGGACTTCACTAGGCGAACGTGCTTCGAATAAGGCGAAGACTGTCCCATCGGCCGGAAAGGTGATGACCACCGTTTTCTGGGATTCACAAGGTGTGATCCACATCGACTACCTGGAGAAGGGCAAAACGGTCACAGGGCTGTATTATGCCAAATTATTTGGCCGATTCGACGCCGAATTAAAGAAAAAACGGCCTCACTTGGCGAAGAAAAAATGCTCTTCCAGTATGATAACGCACCGGCTCAGACCTCCGCCCTCGCCACGGCCAAATTGGTCGAATTGGGCTACGAACTGCTGCCCCATCCACCGCATTCTCCAGATTTGGCTCCGTGCGACTCCTTTTTGTTTCCAAACTTGAAAAAGTCACTCGGCGGGGAGACATTTCAGTTGAATGAGGAGGTCATCGTCGCCACGGAAAAGTAGATAAAACGTATTTTTCAGACGGGTTAAAGAAGTTGGAGCATCGCTGGGTCAAGTGTATCGAGCTAAAAGGAGACATATTGAAAAATAAATCGACATTTCTCCAAAATTTTTGTTTTTCTTTTGTAGGCTAAGTACTTATCGGACCACCCTCGTAGTGGTTTGAAATCAGTGCGATGTCCGAGAGAAATTCAGAAAATACAAGTACGTTAGACTCGAAACCCAGTACTTCGGGTGAGAGTCAATATGTAAAGCGTCGGATGTACTCTGAAGAGGTAAAAATGCAGTGGAATATTGCTCGGTTGATAAGACCCCTTGGTAATTTAATTACATTTTTTCAATGTTCATGTTTTGAAATGAAATTCGCTGTGACACGCGGGCTGTTGCCAAATTTGAAATTGTTCCGGATCCCAATAAATCTTCATTGGGAAGGAAAACCGATTGGTGACTTCAGGTGCACAAAATCAGCCTGTATAAACAGAAAAAGTCGCGCTGTTGGCAGTTGGTTTGAGCAAGCTCGAATGCCTTTGCCAAGATGCTTTTATCTTATGTACTTCTTCGCCAGGAAATATTCCTACGAAACAGTAAAGATCGAGGATTTTACTTCGTCTCAATGTTTGTTCCAACGAACTGTTGCCGACTGGTTTGATTATTGCCGGTAGACAACAGCAATTCAATTTTTGGAAACATTAGAGGCGAAAGGCAAGATAGGCGGACCAGGCAAAATCGTCCAAATCGACGAAAGTAAATTTGGTAAGAGAAAATTCAACAAAGGAAGGCGCGTGGATGGAAACTGGGTTCTGGAAGACTTAAGACTTGAAATCTGTCCAGGAAACGAGCGCAGCGCTGAAGTGCTAGTGCCGTTAATAAAAAAAAACACGTGAATCCAGGAACAATCACCGATTGTTGGAAGGCGTATGATTGTTTAAGTGCCCATGGGTTCATTCACAAAAAAGTGAACTACAGTTATCCTGACAATCCTTTTGTTGGTTCTGATGGCATACGAGTACATACCCGAGGAATAGAATCCCAGTGACGTGTCGTTAAAAAAGAATTTTACAACGATAATTACTCCAATAATTTCGCTGATTAGATAATTGAGTACCAGTGGAGAAGGGAAATTGCGAAAAAAAAATTAAATCTTTTTGAAGAGCTGCTTCAAGGGGTGGTTCATGTTCATGGAGATTTTGGCAAACAAGCTTAAACCCCTATGAGCACATGAACATCATAAGCTTATTGTTCTGCACTCAAAATAATAGCACCAGCAGAGGCAGTCGCAAAAAAAAAATATTTTTTTTACAAATTATTGAGCGAAAAGTTCTTTTAAGATAAATTTATTGGGTTATAAAGGGTCCGCCATCTAACGTTTTTTTTTCAAGTAGTGCTTATTTCGTGAATGGTAACACTTAGCTCATTTCTGATTTGACAGATAATTAGTTTTATCCTTCCGCTGAACGAATATGGTTGTGTATACGCTTGAACAACGCTGGGAAATATTGCGACATTACTTTGAAAATCATGGTAATGTTGCAGAATGTGTGCGAAAATTGCGTACGGATTTTGGAACAAGAGAAGCACCGTCAGCGCCGTATGTTCGTTATCTTGTGAAAAAGTGAAAGAAACTGGCATCTTCATCGATAAACCAAAGCATGAAAAGCCAAAAACAGTGCGTACACCCGAGAATATTGCTGCTGCGGCAGAAAGTGTGCGTGAAGCGCCATCAACATCAACTCACCGTCGTTCTCAACAATTGAACATTTCGGAGACATCATTGAGACGAATTTTGCATAAAGACCTTGGTATGACGCCATACAAAGTCCAATTGGTTCAGGAGTTGAAGCCAACTGACCATCCAATGCGTTTTCGCTTCGCTAAGTGGGCCTGCGATCGACTTACAGAAGATGCCGATTTTGCCAAAAAAATCATCTTTTCAGATGAAGCTCATTTTGTTCTTGGCGGGTATGTAAACAAGCAAAATTGTCGCATTTGGGGCACAGAAAACCCGCACGCATACATTGAAAAGCCGGTGCACCCAAAACGAGCCACTGTTTGGTGCGGATTTTGGTCCAGAGGCATAATTGGGCCATTTTTCTTCGAAAATGAGCAAGGAGTGGCCGTTACAGTCAATGGCGATCGTTATCGGGCCATGTTGAACGAATTTTTGTTCACAAAAATTGAAGAGGAGGATATTGGCAACATTTGGTTTCAACAGGACGGCGCTACGTGCCACACAGCCGAAGCTACACTCGATGTTTTGCGCCCTGTTTTTGAAGATCGCATTATCAGCCGCAGAGCTGATGTCGTTTGGCCACCTCGGAGCTGCGATTTGACACCGTTGGACTATTATTTGTGGGGTGCCGTCAAAGATAAGTGTTACGCCGACAAGCCAGAGACAATTGACGCTTTAAAGGACAATATTCGTGAAGCCATTGGTGAAATACAGCTGCACACAATCGATAATGTGCTTAAAAATTGGACCGATCGTGTAGGCTACTGCATGGCCAGCCGAGGCAGCCATTTGAATGAAATTATTTTCCATTATTAACCGGAAGGATTGTACTTTCAAATAAAAAAAGAAATTTGAGAAAATATTCAGTAGTTTTTTTTATACCTAGCATTTTCAAAAAAAAAAAAAATTATTTGGCGGACCCTTTATGTACTTACTTTCTACTTGAAAAAAAAGTAAAACATGGGTCATGGTAAGCACTCCAGAAAAGAGAGATTCTATGAAAAAAATAATTTTTGATGGCCAATCCTAGTCAGAAGTCAGGGAGTTTCTTGGATGCTCTAACAAAATAATTTGAAATGCAGTAAAATACCAGCGAAAAGCAAAAAGTCGCAGTTGAAAAGCAGAAATATCGCCGCATTTGTATCAGCTGTCGAAATAAAAACGGGACTGAATGTTTCGGCAAGCGTTGAAACTATTCATCAGAGATTGAGGGAGGAAAATTTAAAATTTAAAAATTTAAAGGCCTGTAGAAAAGTTCCGCTACCCAGACTATGTTAATTGAGTAAGAGGTCAATTTGGCCAATTCAAAGTGGTGGAACATTCTACGGTCATATAAAAGCAAAATAGTACTTTTTGGTGATGTTGGAACTCGGTGTTTTGTTCAAAGACCCCCAAACATGGCTTTTAAACAGCCTTACACCATAAAAACCGTGAAAGATGGTGGTTGCAGCATAATGGTATGGAGATGTTTTTAATACCATGGTGTTGGTCCAATTTATTGAATAAAATCTATACTGGATTCAAATAATGAATTCATGATACCATTTGCTTCGAAGAAATGCGGTTGGTCTTCCACGAAGACAACGACCCCAAAAACACTAGCAAGAAGCCAAAGCAATGGTTTCGAGAAAACAATGTCAATATCATGGAATGGCCACCTCAATCTCCAGACTTTACCCTATCGGAAGTTTATGAGTCGAGGTAAAAAAAAGTGTTTCCGAGAACCAGCCAACTTTGGGACATGATCCAAAGCCGCTGGTATGTAATACCTAGAGAGAAATGTCAATCATTAGTTGATTCAATGAGACGGCGTTGCATAGCAGTAATCTTCCACAAAGGTCATGCAACAAAATATTTATTATATCCTACATGACCTATTGAAATATGTAAATAGAAATAATTTTTCCATTAAAAATTATTTCCAGTTTTTATTTTGACTCCATATTTCTGATGGTGCTATAATTTTTACTGGCAACACATACGCTTAGTCACAAAATTTTACATACACCCCTAAAATGCATGAAATCTAAAAACCAATAGAGAATTGGCTTGTTAGACAGTCATTATACATCTTCTTATTCCCAGATAACACTTCCAGAAAAACAGAGTCAACCAAAAACGCCTCGAGTTTGCCAAACGCTACATCTCTGAAAGTCACGAGTTTTGAAGAACTGTACTATTTACCGACGAAAGTAAGTACAATATTTTCGGATCCGATGGCCGAGGTAAAATATGGCGTAGACAAAATCAATAAATGTACAAAATTTGGCCCCAATAGTAAAGCATGGGGAGGCAATGTCATGGTTTGGGGGTCAATGGCGGCGGCAGGAGTGGGCAAATTTGTTTTTATTGAGGGAACCATGGACCAACACAAATATTTGGACATATTGCGGGATAATTTGCATGCATCTGCCGAATGCCTAGGCTTAGGAAACAGTTGGGTGCTACACCAAGACAATGATCCAAAGCATACGGAAAGAAGAGTTAAGGAATTTCTCCATCATCAACCCCCACAATCGCCAGATCTTAACACTATTGAACACATTTGGGATGAACTTGAACGCAGAATCCATAAATATACCATCAACAACAGAGAGTCACTAAAGAGCGCTTTAACGAAGGCGTGGTTGGAAATAACACCGGATATTACCGAAAATATTGTTCTTTCGATGCCTAGAAGGCTCCGAGCAGTCATATACTCGACATAGGCCCGATAAAATATTGAATTTTAAAATAGTATTTTTAATGTTTTCTTTTACTGTATGTAGACTTTTTTGATGTTAATTTATTTGTTTATTTTACTTTTTCTTTGTTTTGTTGTTCTTTTCATTGGCATTTTTATTGATATTGTTCTTTTATGAAGTAATGCCTTATTTAGTAAAGAAATTGATATTGGATTTTACGCTGGTTCTTAGCTTCTGCACTTTATAAGGGTGTATGTAAATTTTTGTGACTGTGTGTAGTTCAAATGAAGAAAATATTTTTCGAATATTATGCTTGTAGACATACTTGTTTAATTATTCTCAAAATAAAAGTTAATTTGATTTGCTATACGGTTATATAGGTGTTTGCAACAGTAGTTACTCGTAATCTACGTTAATTTTTCATTACATAGGGTAGTGCTATTTTTTTCCGCAGCTGTACATACAGTGGTGGGCAAAATAATAGGTCTGTATGTCGAATAAATATAATTTTTCTCAGAAGTTAGCTGCAAAATTCTTCCGAAAACGGTAATAAAGTGTGTAACCGTTAATTTTGCATCGCGTTTTATCGTTTCCAATGAGTATTGTCATCATGTTTTTCTTTTTTCTTGCTCATTATAGTAAGCGGACACGAAATTTAAGTGTGCAAAATAACATGTGCGTTAATGTAAAGTGGCATTAATTCTTATAGATTGGTAAAAGTCGTAAATATTTTACCTTAAAATTAAGTTCTTATGATTTACTTATTTACTTATTCGAACGGATTAAACATGGAGCGTAAGGGACATTGCTCCAAGGAAATTAGGAAGTTGGTAAAATATTTGCAACAAGAAGGAAAAACAAACAAGTTTATTGCAGATATTATTGGCTGTTCACAGAACATGGTCACAAATTTCAAAGCGCCAAAGCAAATAAACGAGAGGCAGACCGCGAAAAACAACCCAAGTAACCGATTGCCAAATATTGAGGCTGATGAAAGCACGACCGTCTGCCACTTCTACGGAAGTAAAGAAAGATTCGGGATTGGACTTAAATGCTTCGACCATAATACTCGTAAGAAGGTTAATTGAATGCAAATTACAATACCTTCGGGAAGTCCTCGAAAATGCCCATTATTGAGGAAGCGCAACGTGCAAAAAAGGAAAAAATTGCGCAGGATCATCTTGAAGGGCCAATAGAAAAGTGGCGAAATATTTTGTGGTCTGATAAATCCAAAATCAATTCATTTGGCGCAGATAGTGGCAAACCTTATATAAGAAGACCACATAACAAAAAATATTCACCTCGGTACACTTTAATAACCGTCAAGCATGGTGGTGGAAGTGTGATGATTTGGGAATGTTTCTCCTGATACGGAGTTGGTCCAGTATTCTGGATAAAGAATATTATGAATGCTGAAGAGTACAGCAATATATTGGAAATCCTTATGCTGCCTTTCGCCGAAGAAGAGATGCCGTTACGCTGGACATTCCAGCAGGACAACGACCTCAAACACACTTCCAAATCGGTGAAGTCCTCTTTTCCTGGCCGGCGTAATCTCCAGGTCTAAACCCAATAGAAAACTTGTGGGCCGAAGTCAAGAGGGCACTTGGTCATTCCAGGCATAAAAATAAGGAGGAATTGTGGTAATCAGTGCGAGCCGTATGGGAATCAATCCGTGTCGAAATGTGCCAAAAGCTCATTGACTCTATGCCAAGGAGAAGTCAAGGGGTCAAAAATAATAATGAGCTTGGAACTAGATATTGATGCAAAGTACATACGGCTACATATTCAAAACTATTCGTCTAAAACTAACATGTTTTCATCTTTCTTTTTAGACGCAAAAGTAACACATCTATTTTTTCGCAGAGCACCATTAAATATACATATATATACAGGGTGTCCCACGAGCAGTGTGCCAAAAAGCTATAGCGTGTAGGTCTGGTCAAGACAAGAAAAAAATCGTATGGGAGGGGGGAGGTCTATTCCCCCCCGTTTAGCCGGGAGGGGCAATTTTCTAAAAAATTGGCTTAATTTGGAAAAAAAATTATTAAAAATCAACAGTTACATACATCCACAATGCCGTGATATACTTTTTTGTAAAGCCAGAAACTTCTTCTTTCATCTTGTTTTTAAATGAAGCTGTTTTAAGGAAAAGTTTTTAAGAAATTAATTTTCAAACTCAAAATTTTGAAAAAAGAATGAAAAAAAAAATTCGAACTATTTTTTTTCAAAATTCTATGTAATTAAGTATATACTAATTTTTTTTCAAAAATTCAATTCTCTTATTAGTTTTTAGTTAAAAACAGAAAACCGGATGCAAAAATGTCTTGTAGTTTTTGAGAAATGAAAAAAAAAGACGGAACCACTTTTTTCTAAGAAAAACCTTTTTTCTGGTTTTAACGCGGCTGGATTTGTAGGCAAATTAATGTATGAAACATTGACCTCTTTTTTATTGTTTTTAAAAAATGCAGAGTTTTATGAGGATACAATAAAGTGACACAGTATTGGAATAACCCTGGATTAATACTTTTTTTCATAGATAACGCCTGAAAACTGACCTGCCAATTTCGTCTGGGTCCGCCCGCCGCCGATGGGTTCCACCCGCTAGGACCTTAAGACAATAAAACAGCAATTTTTCTTTATTGAAAAACAAAATATTTGCAACCCAAATGTAAATCAAAGGCATAGCATTTTTAATAAAAAACCATTTCCAAATTGGATGTTAACTCATCAACACATTACGATGTCAAACTCATACTCTCGAGAAGAATTAACGGACATGCACTTCTGCTACGGTTTAGCTAATGGTCGGGATCGTGAAGTCGAAAGACTCTACGCTGAAAGATATCCCAATCTCCCAATCGGAGGTGTCCCAGTCGTAGCATGTTTTCAAGAATCCACCGACGTCTGCGAGAGCACGGAGTGCTAGAGCATCGAAGAAGCGAAAGATCAGTTACAGGATCAGGAATCTTAGATGGAAGAATTTTGGATTTGGTCCGACATAATCCCTCCCTTAGTACAAGGAGGATAGCTATTATGCTTGGAGTGCCCAAATCTAGAGTATGGAGAGTACTTCATACCGAAAACTTACACCCGTACCATTTTAGGCCAGTTCAGGAACTCACCTCAAACGACAAGTTTTTGAGAGCAGAATTTTGTCGATCATTACTGCTTCGAGATGAAACTGAACGAAACTATTTTGCAAGGATATTCTGGAAGGATGAAGCACAGTTTACCAGAGATGGGGTTACTAACTTCCACAATTTGCATCATTGGAGTAGCACACAACAAAAAACAAAATAAATCAGCTGTAAAGTTTGGCTTGGTATTGTTGGACAAACTGTAATCGGGCCCCGGTTTTTGAATGCCGTTCCTACGAGACCTTTTGCCCGATTTGATGGACAACGTTCCTTTGGCCATAGCAGATAATTTAATCTACCAGCAAGATGGAGCACCAGCACACTAGAGCTTATGGGTTAGAAACTGGCTGGATAATCATTTTAGTGACCGTTGGATCGGAAGAAGGGGCCCCACGGAACGGCCACCTAGATCACCAGATTTAACTCCTCTAGATTTTTATGTGTGGGGATTCATGAAGAATTATGTTTACGAAGTGGAAATAGTATCTTTGGAACAACTGAAAGAACGGATTGAAGTCGCTGAAGTCAAATTGCAGGAAAATTTGTCAAGCATAGACTTATGTGCAGCCATTAGAAGGAGATATAATCTTTGCCTTCTAAAAAATGGGGATCATATTGAAAATTTATTATAATAAAACTCCGAATTTTTTAAAAATAATAAAAAAGAGGTCAATGTTTCATACATTAATTTGCCTACAAGTCCAGCCGCGTTAAAACCAAAAAAAAAGGTTTTTCTTAGAAAAAATGGTTTGGGTTTTTTTTTAATTTCTCAAAAACTACAAGACATTTTTGCATCCGGTTTTCTGTATTTAACTAAAAACTAATAAGAGAATTGAATTTTTGAAAAAAAATTAGTACTTAATTACATACAATTTTTTTTTTAATTTTTTTTTCAAAATTTTGAGTTTGAAAATTAATTTCTCAAAAACTGTTACTTAAAACAGTTTCGTTTAAAAACAAGATGAAAGAAGAGGTTCCTGGCATTACAAAAAAGTATATCACGGCATTGTGGATGTAACTGTTGATTTTTAATAATTTTTTTTCCAAATTAAGTAAATTTTTTAGAAAATTGCCCCTCCCGGCTAAACGGGGGGGAATAGACCTCCCCCCTCCCATACGATTTTTTTCTTGTCTTGACCAGACCTACACGCTATAGCTTTTTGGCACACTGCTCGTGGGACACCCTGTATATACATATATGTATGTATATAATTTATACGTCCGAAATAATGAATTACAAATTGCTTAAGTTTTTATGACTCCGTTTATAATTGTAGTAAATATTACAAATTTTCATGATTTTTGAATACACACCTATAATTTTGCACACCACTCCACTTCAAAAGTTTGGGTTTCATTTCTGCACATACTATAAATTATTTCTTGTTATTACTGTTAGTTTATAGCGGTGTTCAACTCTACGATTTGTCTATCCGACTTGTTGGACGACCAAATAATGCCTAGCGTCCACATCATACAACTTGCTTGACAGACTTCATTTGCGATAGAAATTTCGAAGTGTTAACATGGCGGCGCATACTCTTGTTACCAAGATGATTATTGATGAAATACTCGAAAATTAAGAAAAAGGGCAAGAAAAAAAGGATAAAAGCGATTGTTGGTTAAACCATGTGCCGAAAAACCTAATAAATTCTCATCGGCAACATTTTTAACAGAATAGAGCAAATATTCGCCAGAAGATTTTCGAAATTATTTGGGATGCAGTAAATGAGGTGATACTCAGAAAAATAAGTCCTCATATGTATAAGAAAAAAAATACAAGAATAAGAGATGCAATATGCATTTTCATCAATTTGCTTATATTTTTCTAATAATACATCGTACTGAAAAAATATTTTATTTTTGTAGAGTTCACTTTAAATTTTCCATACTTCTGAAAATTGCTGGTACACCTCAAAAAAATCAACCCAAGTTTATTTTTCCTTGTTTGTCGTCATGTCGTTCATTCCGCTCAAAATTGGTGTTCACTCTCTGAAGTCGCAAGAAAAAGTGGAAAATGCTCTGAAATTGTACGACAACTCTTCATACCTTACCACAAGTTGATCAACCAAGACAAAAAGTTGAGAAAAAATTTAACTTCCATACGACAAGTTGGACGATTTGTTGAAACAACGTTCACACTAACCATTTTGCCCATCAAGCAAGGTTTTCCAACAAGTCGGATGGACAAATCCCAAATGAGCTTGGGAAAAGAGGTCAGCAAAAATAATTTACAAAGCTGTTATTTGCCGTTATTTGCATATGAAAGTTGTTTTTTATGTCAACTGGGTCTCGTTCTGCTATCCAGAAAATCATTCAGCGCTCTAAGAATGAAAATGAAGTGAGGAAGTATTACATAGATCAGGACGCCCCCGAAGCTAACGAAGAAAGATAAGAGGCGATTTGTTCCCATTGTAAAGGAAAATTCATTTGAAAGTGCCAGAAAATTTGCAGGTGACTTGAACGATCTCAACATAATACAAATTCACTCCGAAACGGTACGTGGTGCCATTGTAGAAACTGGGCTATCCTCCCGTACACCAAGGAGATACAATTCATATCTGAAACTAATAAGAAATAACGAATTTGGTTAGCAGAGCGTATATTCATTGATCTGCGGAGTCATCGAGAATAGGACCTTTTCCTGCGATGAGTCAAAACTTTGCATATTTGGATCAAACGGCCATCTAAGAGTATGAACAAAAACACAAAAACACATGGACAGACAGACACGATTAAGATTGTGAAACATGATGATTTAGGGGTGTATGTCAGCAACTGGAGTGGGAAATTTAAGATTCAGTAAAAATACAATAAATTAACGCGTGTACTTGGATATTTTGAAGGATAATCTCAAGGATTTCCTATTCCAGCAAGAAAACGATCCAAAACATACCGGTTACAGGGTGGTTCGATTGTGGCTGCTCTATATCATGAAAACACACCGACACCGGTCCAGAGCCCTAATTTGAACCCTAGAGAGCACCTCTGAGACAAGCTGGATCAAAAATTAAGAACGCACGAACTTCTAATGAAATACAACTAAAAACTTTCTGCAAAAAAAGAGTTGCACGATATTAGCCCCGATTATGATGACATTGTGATACTAATTAGAGGAAAATTCGAAGACTCAATCTCGGAACTCCTCCAAAGGGCACTCAATCTTGTTGCGAGCTGGTGCATAAAAGTTGGACTCAATGTCAACCAAAAAAAAAAAGCACCATAGTTGCTTTCACCAAAAGAAGAAGTAGGTATAAACTTAAAAAAAACCTCTCTATTTGGTGAAACCATAGAGTTCTCAAATGAAGCCAAATATCTAGGTGTATCACTAGACGAAAAGCTCATTTGGAACTCTCACATCACAAAGAGCATTGAGAAAGTCAGTATCTCTTTATGGACCAGCAAAAGTCTCACTGGAAAAATTTGGGGCGTTAATTCCAAGATATCTCGCTGGCTATATACATACATACAGCCATTACCAGACTAATTTTCACATACGCTGCGCCTGTCTGTAGCGTAGCTACAGTAGCTAATAACCAAGCTCAAAAACTACAAAGACTAGCTTGTATCTGTATTGCAGGAGCCATGAGAACAACCCCCACAGCAGCGCTAGAAGTCATCATGGATCTACCACCCGCGCTCCTCCAACTTAAAACTTAAAAAAGAAGCCCATAGACCCATCGCGGAGGGTGACTCTAATTCTGGGTTTTTTCATCCTGACATTCTCAATGAACTAAACAGGCATGAAATCCTAAAAATACTCCATATAGACAATTGTCTTCTAAGACATAACTTCTGCCAAAACTTTAAGGTCACAATTCCCTCTCGACACACCTGGGAGCCAAATTGACCGGCCTTCAATCGTCAATCCTATGTATGGTACACAGATGAATCCAAAACGAACGAAGTTGTTGGGGCTGGAGTATGCGGAGCTAACACTGGAACACACATCTATCACAGCATAGACAGATACAACTAAGTATTTCAAGCAGAGATACTCGTATTCACAATTGAGAAAAATATAAACAGAGGTATAACCAATAAAAACATTTATATTCTCTCTGACAGCAAGGCTGCACTCCTAGCCCTCAAAAGCTACGAAGTCACCTCTAAATTGGTATAGGACTGCTTACAACTATTATGCCAGCTGGCCAACACAAACAGAGTTCATCTCATGTGGATACCTGGGCACAGTGGCCATATAGGAAACGAAAAAGCAGACCTATTAGCAAGAAAAGGCTCTGCATCACCATTCATGATGCCAAAACCATTCTGCGGTATACCTATCAGCCCCATAAAATGTTATATAAAGGAATGGTTGAGGAACACGGCCAACCACTACTGGACACAAACGGAAGATAGCAGACAAGCCAAGACGTTTCTACCAACCACTCCCCTTAAAAGAACGAAACAACTCCTTAAACTTTCTAGGAGTCAGATTCGTATAGTCACAGAATTCCTCACTGGACACTGCCCGGTCAACAAACATCTTAAAACCATGGGCATCACACAAGATGACACCTGCAGAATGTGTAGCGAAGAGGCAGAAACAGCAGAGCACATACTGTGCCACTGTAGCTGCCTCATCAGTACACGACACAAACACCTAGGCAGGCATTATCTTGAAGCAGAAGAAATCGCTGCTAGTTCACTCAAAAGCATACTAAGTTTCATCATGAACTCAGGATTTTTGAGTGAACTCTAAAAGCGGCACATCACAATAGGCCCATCAGAGGCCGCAGTGATTAGGTGACATTGCCCCTCTCCCCACTTTAATCTAAATCTAAATCTAGCCCCAATTACACTCCAAGTTACTCCATTCAATGTCAAAGAGACTTCAGTCTTTTTTCTAATTTTTTTTAAAAATATCACTTTTCTTGGCCTAAGTTGTTTATTTATTTTAATTATTGCAAGTTAATCATAAGGCCGAGAGGAAAAGTTTTAAGTTGTTCTATTTGTTTTAGAGTGCCCGTATAGGGCCAACAGGAGGTAAGGAGACGATTATGTTACATATTACATGTGATCATTCGTAGCAAGTCAAATGTAAAGTTCAGTCCTCAGTCTCGTGTGAACAAACTATCTCAGAAGCCTTCGAAAGGGCAGACTATTGATGCAAAACTAGTCAAAGATCTCCATTCTGTACCCTGTAAAGTGCAAAATAATAGTCACTGTTACCGAAAAACTTATACTTTTAACAATTTCCTGCATAATAAAATAATAGAAATGGACTGTAGCCACAATCTAGCGCGAAAGTTGCAATTAGGAAATGTAGCTTGCTAAAAAAAAAACTCTCAATTTATTCTGAAAGTTTTAAGTTAATTTTACCTTCGACATTAATATGAAAGAAAAAGATCAATAAAGGCCTCTCAATGTATACGAAGTCGTTCAAAAAATAAAGTGATTTTTTCAATTTCGCTGGCTAAGTACATTCGATTAGCAAATTTTCTATGTTGGTAAATATGTTTGTCACCTGACATATGTTGATATTGGTAGTAGGTTTTTCACAGATATAAATACTAGACGTGTTTTGATGTGCTTGGCGATTTTTTGCAATTGAAAAAAATGGATCAAAGAATCTGCGTTAAATTTTGTGTAAAAATAAAATTGGGTGCTCCAACGAACTAGAAATGTTGACTATGGTGTTTGGTGAGTCTACTCTGAGCAAAACAAAAATGTTTATAAGTGGTACAAGCTTTTTACAGAAGGCCGAGAAAATGTTAATGACGATGTCCACCCTGGACACTACAGCACTTCAAGAACGGTTGAAAACGTTAAAGCAGTGAAGAAAAGTGTTATGAAGAATCGTCGGATCACTACCACAGAAACTGCATATCGGTTGACTTATGCCACAACATTTTTTTCAGATATTCTGGACATGAAACGTGTGTCAGCGAAGTTTGTTCCAAAATTGCTTGACTTTGACCAAAAGAACTATCGCATGAGCAGCTCACTCAGCAGCTGTTGAATGACGTGAATGACGATCCAGATTTGTAAAAAAAAAGCTCATCACTTGTGGCGAAAGATGGCTATGTGGTTATGGCGTCGAAAGCAAAGCACCCCAATGGAAGCGTACAGAAGAGCAAAGACCGAAAAAAAACACGCTAAGTGCGGTCAAATGTGAAGCTTTTGCTCTGGATGGTCAATAAGAAATATTACCTGAAGTTATGCGGCGTTTGTGTATAATAATACAACGAAAACTTCGAATTTTTGGGGAAAAATGTATGGATGTTGCATTACGATCATCGTTTCATCGTAGTTTTTTGGTCAAAAACAATACCGTTATCATGCCTCAGCCAAAGTATTCACCGGACTTGGACCCCTGCAACTTTTTCCCCCAAAACTAAAAGTACGAAGATTTGTCACAATGGACGAGATAAAGACCGAATCGTTGGAGTAGCTCAAGGCTATAACAAAAAATGCATATCAGAAGTGCTTCAAGGATTGGAAAAGCGCTGGTGCAAGTGCATTATAGCTGAGCGGAATTGCTTTAAAGGGGATAAAATAAATAAATATTTTTCGAGGAAGATAAAAAGACACCTTTTGAACAAATCTCGTGAGCATATACATAATTAAGTCTCAAGCCAATAATTTGAAGTCAGTTATCCTTAAATGCAAACATATACACATATATGAACATTTTACTACTGCAACGTTACTGCTATATTAGCACTGCGTTTGATTAATAGTTATGTAGCTCACATTTTACGAAATTGAAATTAAAAATAGCTCTACACTCTGGAGTAAATTTCCGCTTCAACCAAAAATTAATTTCCTTCCACATAGTTCTTTTTCTAGACAAATTGTCAAACTTTAAGTTGCTTGAATGCACTTTTCCATTGCAGACGCCTCACTGGATGTGACTTTACCCTGTCGGAGCCATTTCGAGTTAAAACAAAAAACATCTTAAGAGTTCAAGGGTGGTGCATTGGTAATCATCACCGACTATTGAGTCGAATGTCTGGAGCTCAAGTCCGTCCATAGTCAAGAACAATTCCTATGCGGAAAAACTGTGTAACAACAAAAGTACTGAAAGAAAGATGATAAAAAAATGCTGACGAAGGCATAACACTCGCAGCATAAGATCACTTCAAAATTCATACTCTGTGTGTACATTTCCAATATAACACCTTAATGACATGGAATCGAAAGAGTTACTGTGAACTACAACCAACGCAAATTCAGTCATTTCTCTCAAATCCTATCTAGGACAACCACCCCCGAAGCGTAGTGAACGAACTTCTTCGACACAAACCGTCTGCACCCCATCCAGGTTGTGTAACAAACATCTCTTGAACCTGCACGAATTATAAAAGAAAACAAAAAAGGTGGTTCTTCTGCTCCAATAATTTTTCTCAACTTAAATTTACTTTTTCTGGGCGCTGAAGGGTTTACATACATATGTATATACTTAATTCCTTTGAATATGTACATATATAGGTCATTCTTGAGTCCAGAAACATACATATATGTGGATATTTATGCAGCATGGAAGATACTAATCTTTTATTAGACGTAAGTAGCGGTGGTATCCGTAAATCCTTGCCGAAGACCACACGCAAATTTAGTCAATTTAGCCTCAACTAAGCTCAATGTCATCTATGTGTGGACACGATAACAAAACATCAGAAGAAATAGTCTTTCCCTAAATTCAGAACAAATAAATGAGGCGGGAGTAAAGTATCGGGAAAAAACCATCATCATCATCATCGCAATCGAGATAAACAAAACATCCACACCCTACAGCAGTATTTCTTTGTCATATAGTCTACGATCTAGTTCTGATCGTTGGTTTTACACAATCAGAACTCACATTTCCCATTCACGAGAACCTCACGTTCAAGAACCAAACGGTTCCTAAAAAATTAAAAACATTTTAAAGCTAAGTCACACTTGCAATAAATAAACACTTTTCACAATAAAAACATTTTCAAATCCCCATTGATGGTTAAAAATGAGTGAATGAAATAACAATTAACGATTAGCGAATCACAAACAATTTTACAAATTTTGCATTACGTTCTCTTATTAAGTACCTCATTTCACTAGACCGAACACAAGTTCACATATTTTTACTGAATTAATTAGGAACCGGAAGCAAATCATTTTTTATCTCACATTATTCGGAAGCTTAAAAAGTTCAATCTTTGAACGATTTCAATGATTGCATATATAATAAACTAAAACGATCTGTAGTCACCAAATGATACTGTGAATTAAGGCTTATCCGTAAATACTAATCCCTCGAACCGCCAACTAACTATTGCCAGACAACTAGCGCAGTCGCAAAACTTTTAAGCTCTCACGAACAATTGATCTCATGTGCAATTATAACTCTTTCAGCAAATGAAACCTCAAGATGCGCAACTATTTATCTGAAATGTTTGCTTTGATCAGTAGTTACACAGTATAAGCGGGACAAGGTTATATAAGGCACTTACTACAGCGCATTGTTATGACTGTAGGTTCAACACACGCTGATATGCCTGTTAAAGGTACGATAAGCGAAATGAAAAAAGTTAAGCAGGTAAACTGTTATTTCTTTTGCGACCAGACACTAGGTGCAGCCGGGGTTTGTATATGTTTTCCTAGGAGCGGTGCTCTTAGCTATGGAAATGTTTACAAGTTCGTTGCAAGTCAACCGAATTATAAGCATTACTGTCCTTCCGGCACGTATTTACTACACATAGGTATATGTATAGGACTTACCCTCTGTCTGATGAAACTTTTATTTATCAAGTCGGTCATCAGATTTTTTTGACATGCCAATATAATCTTTTACTTCGACATGCACGTCTATTTAGACAATTAATATTTCCAGTAAACTTTTGAGTGAAAGTGCCACATCTAATGCCTACATACGACAATATGATGAAAGACAACAAGAAAATGTGCTTACATAAAACAATGGGGTTAAACAAAAACGAATTAGAGCTCAAGATATTTAAAGTAAGCAAAATATGTTTAGGTTTTAATGCAAGTAATGCATTGCAAAGTAAAATTAATAATATGTCAACATATGTATGTACCATTTTTAAGGTTTGACATCTAAGCTGAACTCGATATTGTGCAGGATGACACTAGAGAACTATTGCGTCTCCATCGTTTAGAATCAAAAATAATTCGATATACCCCAAATAAAGAGCCAGTATTAGAAAGAGCATGAATCAAATAATTGTTTAAGCCATATGGGTCTAATAATAAACGAGGACAAAGTAAAGTATGTTGTTAAGATTTATATTCTCACGCATTCTACTGCGTTGACACTAATTGTAAGTGTGCGAACGGTCATTACTAGGTCGCTCACGAATCTCAGATTCCGAGCGACGGTACTGTCTGTTCCCACACTCGAATTCAATTCATTTGTGAAATTCGAGTGTTTACGAATTTGAGTTTATTCGTGAGCACTCGAGTTCCTATGCTAAAAATTAAAATTTGTCACATTAGTCTTAAGTGAACTATCGGTCAGAGTGGACTCAAAGTAATAAACTGTGTTGTCGTGATTTTATACAATTTTTGTCTCTTATTATCTAACAAAAATTGGCGACCGTGACAGGACTTCTTTTGCTAACGTTTGGCAATACCTGTGAAAATAGTGCAGTGAGATAAAGATAAAAATAAAAAATGTCATCAATTGAAGAGTACGCAAGCCAACAAGAAAGGGTCGGTGAGGAACTCTGTCGACTGGCGCGCAACTATGGGAAGGATTCAGATCTGAGAAAGACTCCATTATACTTGGCTGAGCGCTTGACAGCGTTGGAAAATCTCTGGAAAGAATTTGATGACACTGATAGTAAGATTCGGGAAGAATTTCCTGCTGAACTGGAACACCCGTACTTCAAGAAGGACTATTATGAAGCAGTGCGAAAGGTAACGGATCGCATGCGAAGCGATATCGAGCGGCGACTCACACCGCAATCGAAGGATCGGTCAACATTCGAGGAAGATCGGGAAGTATCTGGTGCAGCAAGTGATTCAACCACAATGGGCGCAGCCAAGCAGCAGGGTACTGTTTCCAAGCAGAAACATGCATTACCAACCGCTAACCCGCTTCCAACACAGTGTTTGACAGAAGGTCTAATGAAGCATAAGGAAAGGTTCCAATTGCTGATGAACATCCTAAAAAGATCATTGGACAAGTGCGTAGTGGAGGCGGCGGAGGTGCGTACAGAGCATTTTTACCAAATAAAATCAAGAACCATTCAACAGAACTGGGATGAGATAACGTGTCTCTACAGAAAGGTTGAAGAGCAGTTAACCGTTGAAGAACTCGAGTGTTATTTCAGAACACAAGAGCAAGTGGAAGAAGTTCTACTAATCTTGTTTGAAGGTGGGGCTCATGCACATCGTCCACAGCAGACGGAAGCATCGGTTAATCCCACAATGAGACTACCAAAAATAGAACTCCCCAAGTTTGACGGCAGCTATCTTAACTGGCGCCAATTCTACGACCTGTTCAAGCAATTAATTCATGACCAGCCGATACCAGCCGCTCAAAAGCTATACTTTCTGAGAGCCAATGTTACTGGAGAGGCGCACAACCTTATCCAGCATTTCCAAGCTACCAACAGTAACTACGACATTGCTTGGAAAACCCTAGTGGAGCGATACGATAATAACAGGCTGTTGCTTACTGCTCAACTTAACCGGCTTCTTTCGCAACCTATAACAACTGGCACCGCAGCTAGCCTCAGAAAGTTACACGACACCACAAAGGAAAGTATGCAGGCGATTACTAGTTTGGGTTTCAACGTCAGCAGCTGGGACCCACTGGTGGTTCACTTAATGCTGCAGAGAATGGACAAAGACAGCAGAATGCTCTTCGAACAGTCTCTAAGTGACCCAAGGAGCAGCCCCTCCCTAGGAGAGTTCCTAAAATTCGTAGAGCTCAGATTCCAAACCCTGGAGGCCATCAGTAGACCAGGCGAGGGCAGAAAGACGGCCACTGTTGCAACACGCCCAGATTGCATCAATTGCTACAAGTGCAACTCAGGTAAGCACAAGATTTTCAGTTGCTCAAACTTTCTTAATCTTTCAGGTGAAGATCGTGAAAGGGCGGTGCGACGACTAGAGCTATGCAGGAACTGCCTGAAACCGGGCCACTTCTCCCAATCATGCCAGTCCCGAGGATGCCAAAATTGTGGCAGCAAACATAACACACTTCTTCATCAAAAGCAGCATCATCAGAAGACAAAATCCAACCGACAGCAAGAACTCACTCAGCAAGCAAGTCATCATCAACAAGTTCAAGAGTCAAGTCAGTTGCGGCAACATCAACTCAACAAAAAGGATGACCAAGAACATCAGCCTGGTAAGCCTAATAATGTTAAGGTTTATGCAAGTCAGTCGTCGAGCTATTCTGCCAATGCAGCAATAGGTCGCCAGCCGAGAAACCGTGAAGTTTATCTCGCCACAGCAATCGTCAATGTCATTTCTGCGTGTGGGTCCCGTACTCCTTGCCGTGCCCTATTAGATTCTGGCTCACAACTAAATTTCATAACGGCAAGGTTTGCTCACGAGTTAGGCCATAGGAAGCGTCGAATGGATATACCAATCAGTGGTATAGGAGGTAGGGAATGCAAGGCTGAATACGTCACTAGTGTGACAATTGAATCCAGGACCTCATCATATAGGTCAATAATTGAGGCAAGCATCATGCCTCGTATCAGTGAATACCAACCTACTCAGGAAATAGACATAATGCATTGGAATTTACCGCCGCATGTGCAACTTGCGGATCCCATGTGTTTCAAGGCCCAACGCATTGATATGCTCTTGGGAGCAGAAGTATTTTTCGACTTGTTCATACCAGGAGATATCCAAATATCAAATAATCTACCAGTCCTACGCAACACGAAATTGGGTTGGATTGTGGCTGGAAGTGTCTCACCGACAAATACCCCAGCTCATTGTCACCTAGCGACAAGGCCCTCATTCGCATCACTGGACAGATTAGTGCGCAAGTTCTGGGAGACGGAGTCGCATGACAACCCCACTAATGTCCTAAGTGAAGAGGAACACCAATGCGAGAGACATTTCACAACGCATACTAAGATCTTACCAGGTGGACGGTTTTCAGTAAGATTGCCTTTCAAACGTGAACCAGATCTCCTACTTGGGGAATCATGGGAGTCAGCAAAAAGGCGATTCTTCTCCTTAGAGAAAAGATTGGAAAAAAATGCGCTATTGAAAGAATCATATGTAAGGTTCATGGATGAGTACGAATCTTTGGGTCATATGAGCCCAGTATCTGCCGAAGAAATTCCAAAAACACACTACTTTATCCCTCATCATTGTATTGTCAAGCCAGAAAGCTCGTCCACCAAGCTTCGAGTGGTGTTTGATGCATCTGCCAAAAGCACTTCCGGGCACTCGCTCAATGATTTATTAATGGTTGGTCCAACAGTCGAACCAGATCTATTTTCCATTATAACTAACTTTCGATTACATAGGTATGTTTTTACTGGAGACATAAGCAAGATGTACCGACAAATATTAGTAGATTCTAAGGATAGAAGGATGCAATTAATCTTGTGGAGATCACAACATGACCACCCATTGCAAACATATCAGCTTAATACTGTAACGTATGGCACAGCATCCGCATCATATCTAGCTACGAAATGTTTGATGAAGTTAGCAGATGATAACAAAGGTGAATACCCCCGTGCTGCCGAGGCATTAAAATCGTGTTTTTACGTGGATGATTGCCTTACGGGCGCAGAAAGTGTAGAAGATGCCGAAAAATTGTTGACTGAAATCCGTCATCTTTTGAAACTGGGAGGCTTCGAGTTAAGAAAGTTTTGCGCCAACCACCCCAGAATACTAGAAAAAATCCCGGAAGAACATAAAGAACAACTTGTTGGGTTTCATCATTCCGAAGTGATTAAAACGTTGGGACTAATTTGGGACCCGTCCTCCGATGCATTTAAGTTTAAGTTTGATTATGAGAGAGTGTACGGACCTGTGTGCAAACGAACTGTACTCGCCGATCTTGCCCGGTTATTTGATCCGTTGGGATTACTTGGACCTGCAATAGTCCTCGGGAAGCTTTTTCTGCAAGAACTTTGGAAAACAAAGTTATCCTGGGATGATCAACTTCCGGAAGAGCAAGCTAATAAATGGCATAAGTACCTGAAAGAATTCTCCACCTTGAACGAGCTAAGCATCCCACGATATGCTTCCCGTCCTTGCACCGATATTGAACTGCACGCATTTTCGGACAGTAGCCTGAGTGCCTTTGGGGCATGCGTATATCTTAGATCTGTTGATGACAGTGGATGCATCTACTCACAATTGCTATGTTCGAAGTCGAGAATTGGGCCCCTCAAAGCAACATCCATAGCACGATTGGAATTGCAGGGCGCTGTGCTCATGGTGGAACTGGTAACAAGACTACTGCAATTGCTAACTGTTAAAATAAACAAAGTGCGTTATTACACCGACTCCACGACAGTACTAGCATGGATTAGATCACCTTCTTACACATGGGAGACCTACGTCGCAAATAGGGTGGCTAAAATCCAAGCAAACACGGATATACAACAATGGAACTACATAAAGGGAAGCGTCAATCCGGCTGATATGGTCTCTAGAGGGATGGGATTACAAACGCTTCTTAAAACGCCCGCCTGGTTCAATGGTCCTGACTTTCTTTCTGAAGATGAGAGTTTATGGGAAACAATGCAGCATGTTATTCCAGAAGATGTTCCAGAACGTCGTAAGAAGAAGTCCGTTTTAGCAGCGACAACAGTTAGCAACGAAATATTGGTTGAAGAAGTTAATCATAAAAATTCCTTTTTTACATTACAAAAGATATTTGCATACTGTTTTCGATTTTATAGTAATTGCAGAAAGAACAAGTCACTGAGAAATATAGGACAGTTAACAGTGGACGAACTTCATCGTGGGACTAATTTTATTTGGGTATGCGTGCAAAGAAGAGAATTTCCGGATGACTATCGCTCTTTGCAGAGGAATGCAAATGTGCATAAAGGTTCCAACATAGCGTCGTTGTCGCCATTCTTCGATGAAAAAACTAAACTAATTAGAGTGGGTGGAAGGTTAAAAAATTCATCTATTGTAGTTGATGCCAAACATCAGATCTTGCTACCGAAAAATAATTGCATAACAAAACTACTTCTAGCATATTTGCATCAATCACACATGCACGCAGCACCTCGAGCGTTGATTGCAATTTCAAGGCAGAAATATTGGATCCTTAGTGTAGGAAGAATGGCGCGACAAATAGCCTCCAGTTGCATAAAATGCTTTCGTTCAAATCCCAGGCCTGTCGTACAAATGATGGGCAACTTGCCGAAGGAGAGAGTCACTCCCTCTCGCCCTTTTTATTACTGTGGAGTGGATTTATGTGGTCCTATAAAAACGCACTATAAGATCAGAGGTAAGACTCCTACAAAGTCATACCTAGCGATGTTTGTATGCTTTTCGACAAAGGCAGTTCACATAGAAGTGGTGGGCGATCTCTCTGCGGAGGCATTTATCCACGCTTTGAAAAGATTTGTCGGTAGAAGAGGTATATGCCATACCATATTTTGTGACAACGCCACCAATTTTGTGGGCGCAAAAGCCGAACTTATAGACTTAAAAAAAGCGTTTGAATCCGAAAGCCACCAAACGGTTATCAATCGTATGTGTTTGGAAAATGGTATAAATTGGAAATATATTCCGCCGCGTGCACCGCATTTTGGAGGACTTTGGGAGGCTGCAGTTAAGTCCGCAAAGAGTCTGTTAATACGCTTTCTTCGTGAAACATCATTGACATACGAGGAGTTGCTAACAGTGGTTATACAAACAGAAGCGATTTTAAATTCACGCCCTCTCACGCCAATCACATCTGATCCAAATGACTTAGAGGCATTGACACCTGGGCATTTCCTAATCGGAGAACGACTTACAACATTGCCCGAGCCAAACGTTTTGGACAGCAACATTAACAGTGTTAAAAAATTCCGTCAAATACAACACATCCAACAGCATTTCTGGAAAAGATGGTCATGTGAATACTTACATCTCCTACAACAAAGATCGAAATGGACCCAGCCATCACCCAATTTGGTGCCTGGAACGTTGGTGGTACTCAAGGAAGCAAATGTTCCGCCTATTAAATGGAAACTAGGACGTATAGAGGAGGTTATAAAGGGTAATGATGATTTAATTCGGGTGGCCACCGTCAAAACGCAAAACGGCATCTTTAAACGAGCAATACACAACCTGTGCCCGCTACCTATACCAACAGAGACGAATACGGTAAATGGACCAGAAAACTTGAAAACTAACAGCCAAATCACTAAGGGTACTTTCCAAACTAATTGCCTTGAGAAACCAACGCCGAAACGCAAAAAAATTGTAACGTCACTGTTGTCGATTGCTCTCATGGTGTGTTTAAGCTTCCCTTCCTCAATAGCTCAAAAAACAGACCGAGTAAAGATAAATCCACTAGATGAAGCGGTTGGTATATATTTCGAAGACATTGGAAAAATACAAACTATTAATAGCTACTGGAATATATACGTATATTATAACCTTACAGCCTATTTCTTGGAATTGCGTGAAATTGAGTCGTGTCTTCAGCGAATAGAAGAATTTCGTGCGCAGGAAAACATTCACAAGGTAAATTGCAAACCAACGATCGATGCAATAACACACAGGTTCACAGCCATAAATCACAACAACGAGATTCTGTACAACTACAATATGGGAGGTCAGGAAAGGACTCGAGTAGTAAGATCCCCTCTGGATATTGTGGGAAAAGTGGCTAATAGCCTATTCGGGGTTCTTGATCAGGATGATGCCAAGCATATTGAGAGTCAAATATACAAGGCCAAGCAAAACCAGCAGCATCTGATGGAACTCATCCAAAAACAAAGTTCCATCGCCGATTCTACGTCAAATCTTCTAAAGCGTAGTGTAATTCAAATTAATCAGCAATCTCAGGCTCTAAATGCCTACTTGGCCAAAATCGCAAACGCAATTCAAGAAAAACAGGTGGAAAATGATGTGAAACAAAATATCGCCTCTCTAACTTCATACTTGATCCTGGCAATTTCAAATCTCGAAAAGATTCAAGAACTACTCTTAGATGTACTTTTAGATTTGAATCATGCAAGGATTAATCCTCAAATAATAACACCTCACCAACTTACCGAACAGATCATGCTAATAAAGGCACATCTACCGCCTACACTAACACCAGCGAAGGGATCAACAATGGACCTGTACAAAATGGCCTCGGTGAAGGGACGAGTTTTGAAAGAGGCGGTTGTTTTTGAAATGCGGCTCCCACTTGCCGATAGCGCGGAATTTCAATTGTTTAATCTACTTCCTATTCCCATTCTACAACAGTCGTATAGTTATCTAGTGGAAACGTCTTCACAATTGTTGGCTATTTCACCAACAAGGGATGAATTCTTTTTGCTCTCCGAATTCGAATTAAGTTTGTGCAAGGAATTATCGTCGCAACATTTTCTCTGTAAAAAAGTACATCCCACTTACACCAAACAAGCTGCCACGAGCAGCTGCGAAATAGCACTGTTGAATCATAAGAACAATGCCCTTCACGAGTGCACGTTAAAAAAAATCCCCGATGGAGATTACTGGAAGGCATTGAAGGGTTCTAATCGGTGGATATTCTCTACAAGATCTCGGGTAACAGGCCATCTAATATGCAACGAAATCACGGAAGGTCTAACGGTGGTCGGAAATGGCTTGCTTGAATTTAAGGAACCTTGTATGCTCAAAATGCCAACCATGTCTATCAGGGGAGTATTGGAGTACAATAATACTGTCACCATCAAAAACTCATTCATTCCAAACACCAACATAAGCACTTGGATCCTAAAGCCTTCAAAACCAAGTACCAGTGACCTCCCGCAGATACATGACATTGATGAAGTGGAATTTGTAAAATTAAAGGATTAAATCAACACAGTAATACAGCAGTCCGAGGAACTACCGGAAAAAATTAACTGGCATGACTATCATCACTACGGATTAGGCTATCTATTACTGGCTGGCATGATTGGGGCGGTGGTCATATATTGCTGTCATCGACGACGGAAGCCTAAGCCGGCTCCCAGATCCTCTCGTTTTCAAGTGAATGTCTAGGTCACTATTTTAATTTTTTTTTTTTTTTCTCTCTCTTTTCTTATTGCTATGATTGTTAATACATTAGTATCTTTCGTTAACACGTTTGTTTAACCTTCATTCAAAGAATATTTAGCCCAAGATAACAATAATAAAGGGTTTTGTTTTAAGTTAGAGGCTAAGAACCCTCTAAGGAGGGGAGTGTGTTAAGATTTATATTCTCACGCATTCTACTGCGTTGACACTAATTGTAAGTGTGCGAACGGTCATTACTAGGTCGCTCACGAATCTCAGATTCCGAGCGACGGTACTGTCTGTTCCCACACTCGAATTCAATTCATTTGTGAAATTCGAGTGTTTACGAATTTGAGTTTATTCGTGAGCACTCGAGTTCCTATGCTAAAAATTAAAATTTGTCACATTAGTCTTAAGTGAACTATCGGTCAGAGTGGACTCAAAGTAATAAACTGTGTTGTCGTGATTTTATACAATTTTTGTCTCTTATTATCTAACATATGTATTACCAAAAAATATCAACATTCTTGCTAAATGTTACTTTTGACAACTTTAGGGTGGCCTAAATTTTCGTTCAGTTTCCCTCCGTCGTCAGATCAGTTACACCAGGTTGTTCAATAAGTTTTGTCGTTTATAAGAAAAACACAGTTTTATTTTAATTTAAAATACTTTTTAAGCTGTTTGAGAGGGTGCATAATCGTGATGAAAAAATTCTAATTACTTTGCATCACAAAAAAACTGAAGTTCATCCCTTCTTGGCCGATTTCTGGACGCCAGCTCGCTTTGGAGCCGAACCAGATTGACACCATACTTGTTTTTAGTAAACCCAAGAGATAAAAACAAGCACAAAACCTTTTTTTATCTTTTGTGAAACGCTGCAAATGTTTTTCCTTCCCCATTGGTCAAGCCTCTTGAATGAAAGACCAGTCTGACGACATGTGTTGCATATACGTATGACAAAGGTATGAATTTCAAAAAAAAACATCAGAGCAGCAAAAACATAATCTATTTTATCAACATAAATAGTTCAAAAAAGAAAGAAAAGAAACGAAAAATAAAACTAAGCTCAAGATAATAAACTAATACATACATAAATCACTATTAATACTATTATCGTAATGTTTTTTTTTTTACCGCACTTTGTACTTCATCACGTTAAGAACACCGAGGCTCTGAAGTTGGCGTGTTGTTTTCTAACACTGGTCGAGTCATAATATAATATCTGAAAACAAACTTTCGCGAATCCGAGTCGGCATTAAAGAATAATGGGAGTAATTAAATGGTCATTGTGAATCGCATTATCAGCCCTCTTAGCAAAAAACTTTTGTTTTTTGTTTTTGTTGTCTAGTGTTCAAAATAGTAATAAACAACAACGGGGTAATTATAAAATACCATAGTCTCTACTATGATTTATTCTCAAGTAGAATTGGAATACTATTTGCTATGCTCCAGCGAACTAGCAGGCTTAATGGTGCTTGTAAATTTTCTATTCAATTCTTATACCTAAAAATGCTACATTCTTCCTACCACGCAGCAGTAAGAACAAGCCCCAGAGCATCTCGAACTACTCCCATCAAAAATATGCTGATTGAAGCAGGATTCTGTACAATTGAAGATCAAAGAAACCTTCGCTCTCCCAAAGATTTGTGAAACATATAGCTCGCCAATACACTCATCTAAAATCTTAGCCTTCCTATGGTCCTCGGGTCATTTTTGACCCATTTTGGGAAAGAAATATTTTTTTCTCTACGACTACGTTTTTTAAGGACTTGATGTTTCTTGACTTTTTCTAAAGTATTGAACTGAATATAATTAGCATAAAATTTTAAATATTTAAATTATTGAACTACAAAACCTCGCAGCAAAAAAATATCAAATATCTAAAATAAACCATGAAAATAGAATACTGGGTCAAATTTGACCCGAAGCCCGTCCGCGTCAGTAAATTTAGGTTAAAATTCAAGCCACAAACTTCGCAATATCATCAAACAGGAAAATTATCACTCTCACGATAGTCTATCGTCCCTGCAGCTAAAAATAATCTTCTTCTTCTTCTTCTTTTCCTTTTTATCCCGGCGTCGTTATGGTCAGAAGTGTAGGACCATAACCTTCCCACTTAACTGCATTCCTACTGGTCCGCTTGTGGGGTCCGCCGGTTTGACCTCAGAAAGTAGCGGCATGCTTCCCGGTTTGGGATTACTTCATCGCTGAGGCCAATCTTTATTTATCATTAAATATTGCATATTAAACATTTATTACAATGTGAGTTTAAATATTAAAAGAATTTTTGTTGATTTTAATTATAATAAAATTGTGAATGGAAGCTAGTTATCTTCTTCTTCTTCGTCGTCTTCTTCTTGTTGTCGCTCAAAAATGTTCAATTCATTGTCATCATCCTCATTATCGGTCATATTCATCTCCAAACCTTCCAGAATTTCAGGATCGTATGTGCTTTCTTCATCGGGATTACTTGGATATAGTGGAGCGTTGAGGCAAGCTTGTCCATTGCACTGGCCACAAGCTAAAGAACATAGTAGCTCTGATTTTCTGCATCCTCAGCGGGAACCACAACCATTTTTGCAATTGCAAAATATTATGTCTAGTAGTTCGCCTGGTGCTGGAGGTAATAACGTTCTTATGGGCTCCAGGATTTCATTTTCAAGCAACCAGCCCCATTCTTGAGGTTCTAAGTTCTTCCCTAACCACGTTTGAATCTGGTAGTAGACACGATTTATATGTTGATGAGCTGCTACACTTGTTGGTGGAAGTGTTGACAATTGTACAGGTTTATTTAGTTTCGTTAATTTGATGTATTGCGTGTAGCGGAAATAATCAATGTTGTCCTCAGATTTTGGACCATTATATAAAGCCAACAAGATGCGCACTCCATTTCCAAATAATGTTTGTACGGGGCAGTTTTCTTGTTGAAATACTTCCACCAGTTTATCCAAATTGGGAATTTTCTCCAATGCTCTAGTAACAGTTTTTTTTTTTTTTTTTAAATAGTCGTGTCACAGCCACTAAATGCATGTAAAAATAAAATGTGTTTTTTAGTACGAGGATATTGGTCAAAACTTTTAGAAGAGTATATTTGTGTCTTGACATTGCCTTTGCCAACTTTTTTAAAAAAAATTTCCTGTTGATGTGATTGAGTACGTCCAATTAAAATAACGAGCAAATCAATATCTTCTCATATGATTACGGCAGTCTTTTGATGTTCTGATAAGGCAATAGCTGTGTCGATGATGAGAACATCAGCATCATCTCCGGCTTGTTTTGTTGTTATATTAACAGTTTTAAATTTTTCAACAAGCATGTCGATAATTTTTTTTTTATTAGTCCGATTTGATAAAATTTTTTCTTGACTGATTGGCACAATTATTGTTTCGTCAAAACAAACTTCATATGCTTTAATATTTTTACTATAGTCCGAGTATCCGTCAAATGCAACAACAATTGTTGAGCCATAATGTGTTTGTAAATATTTAATGTATTTATCTAAAATAATGGAGAAAGTATCGTCTTTGCTCCATACGACGCAATGCAGAAGAAATCCACCATCGATAATGTATGTTACATTATTTTCATCAAGATCGATATTGACAGGTATCATATTGTCATATAATGTCGCTTTCGTGGTTTTTCTCATTATGCCATTACTATCAAATAAAGATGTCGGATACGGTCTTAGTTCGTATTGAAGATATTCTTGTAGATTACTTTCAAATTGTTTGCAGTTTTTAAAGTTGGTTTACAAACGTACGACATTCACAGAAACAGCTTCTGAAAGTGACTTATCACATATAAAACACAAATCAGCTATAGCTCTTAAAACCGTACGTGCGTCGTTGCGAAGATACAATTTCAAACTAACGATTAATCTTGACTAATACAAAGTGTTCCCTTAAAAGAGAAAGTGGCCTTGAATACAATAGAACATCTGTCCCGGCTATAAATAGAAAAGGTCATAGGGTAGGGACAAGTATTTTCAGGTACATATATAAGTATTAAAAAATGTACACGTTTTAAAGAAAACATAGATAATGACGTTTTAACTTAAAATTTAACTAAAATATATAATCCAGAATTAATAATATACTATAGTTAAATAGTTAAATATAAATAATTAATAATTAGTACATAAATAATGGGCATTGTTTAATAATTATAATTTTTTAGTAAATAATTGATTTTATACAACGTGCTGATAACCGTAACTCACGCTTGACCTTGCATTAGCCCATATATGACTGTACGCTGCGCACTCTACCCCAAAAACGGTTGATCGTATGAAAAAAAAGTTCAAACAAAAGTTGTAGAGAATTTTATACTCGACAACTTTCATAATAGGTGCAAATCTCATTTAAGCAATAGGAACCGAGATATTCGCGAAAAACCGATTTTTATGACCTTTGACCTTCAATATCTTAAGACGCGGACACGATAGCATTTGTGACTTTTGAGACAATATTTAGGACGACAAAACAAAGGTTTGTACCAATTTACAGCTTATTATCTTTCATTCCGAGGTTGACCCCTTTTTTTCCCTAATATGACTGGGCTAAATATGTTATGAGAGAAATGCATCATACATGCAGGGTTGCTTCAATGTCACACTTTGTCGTTTTTATACATTTTACCGTAAAAAAGCGTATAAAAGTGTATAAAATTGTATAAAAGTGTAAAAAAGTATCTAAAAGTGAATATAAGTACCTATTATAATAAGTGCCTATTCTCTTTCTCAGCCAGAGCAACAAACAAATACCAGGAAACAGGATACCTAACCAAATCATGAAGTAGCGTATTTTTACTGGAAAAAGTTCATTTTTTTGGTTCGCGACTTCAACGACACATGTAATTTAATAATAGTTCCTGCTGCTTGTTTATTGTAACAACTGTAATGTAAATTAAACTATTTGTTATTTTTATGAAATAAAAAAATAATATTTATTTGGCCAGCGGTTACCCTGGCAAGAACCAAATTACAAGTGTGTCTTATTTTAACTTATTCTACCTTAAATACTAAAGTACAGATGCAGTGGCTTGGGTTATCAGATGACAGCAGATAAGCGGAGTGTAGTGGATGTGATGATGTGGTGGATGGATGGGCAGCGTGGATACTCAGGTGACCGTCGGAATGCAGTGGATGGGATGGACGCGTAGCGTGGGTACTCAGGTGACTGTCGCGTCCGGTGTTGGCGTGGGTGCATTGACGATAGGTTGAGCTGTAGGGCATGTTCATCTCGCAGGCGCATCGTCAGCAAATTGTCTCACGTATGCTCTGGCGTGTGTCCAATGTTTTGCATGTTAACTTGTATATTCTTAACAGCAACATATGTAAACAGAAAACACCACCAAAAGACCAATCTGCGCATTCGACTTCTGAATCGACATCCGCTTGTAGTTCAGCTCAATCTTCCCAAGACTTTTTGATTCAAACCCGGATATAGATGTGGATCGATATTGAGATCTCCGCATCTGCTCCTAGATTGCGTCTAACGCAATACGTTGAGTCCGAGATTGACACAACTGAAATCTCGGAGCTTAATTTAAGCCGTGCAACAAGTTCTGGTTCTCGATGTACTGTCCTTGCAGTAGTTAATGATGTAAGATTCGGTTAAGTGCTTTCTTTTTCAATAATTAAACCCTTTTACGATTGTGTAGGAAAACTTGATACCTCGTGCCGATCAGACTATCAACAGCAAAAAAAGCAAACACCACTACATCAACTAATTCTTCTGAAATCGCCGCCAAGAAAAATTAAAAAGAAGGAAAGAGATTTGACAAGCAGAAGGAGAAGGAAGAAATTGATATTTCGTTGGCAGAGTTCTTTTTTGGGTGCAATATTCCCTTCACTGTTGTAGAATCCGACCATTTTAAAAGGTGCTGGAAGAAATTGCGCCCATCCTACACTGCTCAACTCTATCAACAACATTACTTGTTAAAGTGCATCATAAAATTATTGCTGAGGATGCAAAAGCCATTAGATCAGGTGGGCATTCGGTGTTGCTAATTGACGGCTTAAAATAGCAAAACAACGATAGAATGTTGATGTTTTCCTTTACCCTGTCAGCATTACAGAACGGTAGTGAAGTCGACGCGATTTCAACTGATTTCAGCAAGGCGTTTGACAAAAACTCACACAATTTAATACTCTTCAAACTATCCACCCTAGGCTTTGAACCCATCTTATTAAGGTGGATATCTTACTACCTGGAAAAACGCTATTATAGTGTTCGTTTTAAATCCGCCCTTTCTACCCCCTTCCTATCCTCTTCCGGAGTTCCTCAGGGTAGCCACTTAGGCCCAATGTTCTTCATTCTTACCATCAACGATATCGAAATGGTCATGAAACATTCTTACATCTCACTGTACGCCGACGACAGCAAGATCTTCAAGTCCATTTCTTCAGGTCATGACTCTTCTTTTCTTCAATCCGATCTTAACAGCTTGCTGCTCGAAAAACTGCCTGGATCTTAACATCTCCAAATGTCAATCAATAATCTTCTCTCGCAAACGCATCAAACTTCCTCCCCGTGTCTACTTTCTTCATAATCAACCCCTTTCCATCGTCCAGATGATTCGTGATCTTGGTGTACTATGCGACCGGGAACTTAATTTCCTTGCACATAGCAATGATATAATTCTCAAGGCCAACTCAGCTCTTGGCTTTGTGAAACGGTGGTCAAAGGAATTTTCCAATCCCAACGTTACCCGATCTCTATACATAACCTTTGTTCGCCCTCTCCTCGAATATGCTTCTCAAGTGTGGCCCCCTTACCATCTCACACACATTATCAGAATCGAGAGCATCCAACGCCGTTTTCTCCGTTACGCCCTTCGCGGTTTGCCCTGGAACAATCCTCTCATTCTACCTCCCTATCAAGACCGCCTTAAACTGATTAACCTGAACACGCTGGAAGAACGACGAAGGATATCCGACATCCTCTTCATCCATCGTCTCCTCTCAGGTTCCATAGACTGTGTGGCCCTTTACAACTCTATCTTTTTCAACTCTAACCCTCGCAATACACGTAATCCCCGTCTCTTCTATCTACCCACGTCCCGCACTTCCTATGGCTCCAATGAACCTATCTCCCGTATGCTGCGCAGCGTTAACTCGACTCATTGCTTTGACTTTAACCTCAGCACTCCTTCCCAAAAGCTTCGCCTTTTCAACCACCCTCCCTAAATCGTAGAACTACCCCATAGCTTTTTAAGGTAATTGTAAGAAATTCATTCACATGTAACTTGAATTAAGTTTATTAAATGGGGGTAGTGCCCCCACCAAAATTAAACAAATTAAATTAAAAAAAATGTTTGAGGTTGTCTGGAGAAAGGGGATATCTATAAACATTATTCACACAACCTGCAATAGTCACATCGGCAATCTTCTCGTTAAACATCTTTTGGCTGAAGAAGCGCAAAAATGAATAATTCACCAAGCTACAAACCTACTAAAGGAATTCAAAAAACCAAACTTGGAGCAAAAGCTCATAAATAAAGAAGGAACAAAGGTAGTGCTTCCAAATGAGTTAGACGACGTAAAGGAGTGCAATAGACAGCTTTTTAAGAAATTTGTCCATAATGAAGCAGATACTTGCAGAGCCTTTGAACAGTGATGTCGGTACTGGGGCCCTGGTTATTGCTTCCTCTGCTGAACATCTTTTTAAAAAAAAAATTGTCGAAGACTTAAAAAAACTCCACACCGATTTAGACCCCATATGCAAACTCATCAACAAAGCACAGGGCAGCGAATTTTCAATAGTAGATGCAATGGAGGAATGGAAAATAATTTTAAACAACGCCTTGGAAAATGGACTTTGACAATGTCACAAAAAAAATTTGGAACGGACAGTCAAAAATAATGTTTTCAATGTGCATTCAATAACAGCAAATTATTTGCACCCCACATATGGAGAGCAGCTTTTGTCCAATGAAGAAAGGCCTTATTTCGATAGTGAGTTCAAAGGCCATGGATTCAATATTACGACAACAAAGCAGGAATTTTTTCCTTACATAGTGAAAAGCTCGAGGACGGCGACTAGTAGACACATACTGGCATTTCGCTAAAAGGCACTACGTGAAACTCGCACAATACGCCCAAAAACTTTTAAGCATACCAGCTTCTTCGGCACAATTGGATAGGGTGTTTTCCAATTGGTCTGTGATCCATAGTGATTTAAGAAATCGTTTGGATTTCAACAAGTCCAAAATGTTACTTAACATTTACTATTCACTTAAAATAAGGGACTCGAATAGGTTAGGTTAGGTTAGGTTAGAGAAGGGGAGTGTGATGGTTAAACATCACTTCCACTCAGAGGCCAAGAGGCCCATTGTGATTCCCTTCATTTGTATGGGTACACATAAAATTAACCTGTCCTATCACGTGGTGGCTGAAACCACCCCGTGCTCTTAATGAATTTCAGAAAATCCGATATATCTGCATTAGCCACGTCCGCAATCTCTGTAAAGAATCTTTGGCTTAGCGACACAGGCGTCGATTCTGGAGAGCTGGATCCAGAGTCCCATTTCCGGAGCATTGCTCCAATGGGACAGTGTCCTGTGATCACTCCGACGAGCATACGGACCGAGTTACGGTCCAGCGCCAGGAGCTTCTTTGTTTTCCGACATTGAGCTCTGGCCACGATGATCTTGTCGTGTAGCTGTCGTTTCTTGTAAGCCAAGACGAGTTGGCCTCTTTGATGATTGTGTCGTTTATGATCCGGTATAATGCGCTGATCGGTGGTTGCAATGACGTGTCTGCTTCGCTGATGTCCATTTCAGACCCTTGCTTGGTCAATTCGTCTGCTCTTTCGTTCCCTGCGATTGAGCTGTGGCCCGGGACCCAGCAGAGTTTAACTTTGTGGTGTCTGATGGACTTCAGTGAGTCGCGACATTTCTGGACAGCCTTTGATCTACAGGATACAGGATTCTTTTGACTTCAGTGCAGCCTGGCTGTCTACGAAGATAGTGATATCAGATGGTGGGATATCGGCTACCTGTAGGTGTTTGGCCGTTTTCTCTATTGCCAGGATTACTGCTTGAAGAATGCTGCACAAATCAGGGAGTCTGAATGATTCCTCTTTGTGGAGGGTATCAGAGTAGAACCCGGCCCCAGTGCCTGTGTCCATTTTCGATCCGTCGGTGAAGAGAGTGTTCTCGTGGTCGTTGATTACGGCGTTTGATAGCCACTCTTCTCTGTCGGGGAAAAGGATAGGTATACTGAGAGAGAAGTCATTTTGGGGGGAAATATAGTCGGTCGTAGCTGCGAGGCTACTGAAACCATGTTCCTTTCCCAGCTCGTCTATTATTCTGAGTATGGCCAACTATGTCCATAGTTGGCTTGCTTCCACAGAGAGGACTCCCTTAGTCTGCAGCCTTTTATGAATAAATCCAGGGGGAGGAGATGAAGTATCATGTCAAACCCTGCTTGGGGCGTGCTTCTCATGGCTCCCGTTGTACAAACAGCGGCTGGCCTTTGTACTTTATTGAGCATGTTCATATAGCTTTTCGTGCTGCTAGCAGTCCACCAGACTAGGGCCCCATAAGTTAAAATGGGTCTGATGATTGCTGCGTACATCCAATGAATGATGTACGGTTGCAAGCCCAATCTTTTGCCGAAGGTCTTTTTGCATGCATAAAAAGCATTCAATCCTTTTTTCATCCTTTCCTCCAAGTTCCTTTTCCAGGAAAGTTTGGAGTCAAGAATGATGCCTAGATACTTGGCTTCCACTTTGAGTTTGAGTGGAGTACCCTCTTACTATGGGGGAGCAAATATCGGGATTTTCCTTTTCCTGGTGAACAAGACCAGCTCGGTTTTCTGGGGGTTTATTTTCAGACCGTTCTGTCTTGCCCACGAGGAGAGTTCTCTCAGCGCAGATTCCATTAGTTCACTGATAGTTGGTAGAAATTTACCTTTTATCAAGATAACCAGGTCATCCGCGTACGTTATGATCTTTGTGTCTTTCTCCATAAAGAATTTGAGGATTTTGTTAACTGTAAGAAGCCACAGTAGGGGGGAGAGAACTCCTCCCTGTGGTGTGCCTCTAGTTGTCACTTTCCTTATAGAGCTGTGTCCAATGTCTGCATTGATAATTCTGTTCTTCAACATATTTTCAATCCAGAATACAAAGGATTTGTCTACTGAGCTGTTATTATGGCCTCTGTGTTTACATTGTTGAAGGCCCCCTCTATGTCGAGGAAGGCTGCCATTGTAAGCTCTTTTTCCACTTTCCACTGATTTGCCTTTAAGGTAGGCGTGTTGAGTGTTGCATAAGTTGCGTGAGTTGATGAGTCCTCTGATGTATAGGTCAAGGAGTCTCTCCAAGGTTTTTAATAGAAACGACGACAGACTAATTGGCCTATAGTCCTTTGCAGCAGTATGGGATGGTTTACCTGCCTTAGGTATGAAAATTACCTTTATTTCTTTCAACTGTGTTGGGATGTACCCCGCGCGCAGGCAATCGGAAAAAAAAAAGGACTCGAATAAATCAGAGCTGTAGTAAAAATCAAAATGTTTGTATTGTTATATTTCTCAAATGCTTATTTTTAGGATCCTTATGCATTTCTTGGACATTTATACATTTTTTTCAGTTTTATACCTATTCCTTGCTTTTATACACTTTTATACACCAGCAATATTTTTCAGATGTATAATACACACTTTTATACACGTAAAAAAGTGTGTATAATACGCCAAATATTGTATGGCTACAACCCAGCCCACATGTGTTGGAGTGACGTGACAAATTTATCAGCTGTTTTCATGTCAAAATTCTCAAAAATTAACAAACGTCTTTTACTGTTTTGTTTATTTTCTAATTGTTTTTTAATTTGTTTTCAAAAAATTAATCAATGAATGAAAATCATGCACACAGTGAAAATAACCTATAACTGCTATAAAGCATATGAGATGATGGGCAAACAAGAAACGGAAATAAATAAATCGACCACAAAAAACATCATAATTATCCGTATAAACAAGTAAAAACAGCAAACTGCACAAGGTGTGCTGGTCCCTTACATATGCAGGTATAAATGTATAAAAGAATAAGAATGGTGCAATGTGTTTGCGTTTTTTTTTTTTTTTGTAATTCATTTTTATTTAGTTTCTTAGATCTATCTTATATTAGACAAAAATGCTTAAAACTAGCTTAACTATCCTTACAAATTTAGGAATCTTACTGACCCTAGGCGGGCGGACACTCTAAAATAAACTGTATAATTTTTACGTATGCCTTTCGACTACTATTTAAATAACTTACAATTAACATTATTATAATTAACTTAAGCTAAGAAAAAATTTTCTTTTTTTGAAAAAACTTAGCATATGATCATTATTTCATATATTTTTATATAATCCTTAAACCTACCAAAACCTAACTAAACATATCTTATTCTAACCTAGCTAATATATATATATAAATATATATTTTATATATATTATATATATATATCTCTTTTTTTTTTGGTTTTTAATATTTTTTTTTGTTCTATCCTACCCTAACCTACTCTACCCTACCCTATGTAAGCCTGCCAATGGTGTTAGGCAAGCCCTGCCTTGAAGAGGCTGAAGCTATTGAAATGTCCACTGACGCAGCTCCCTCCAGCCACCAAAAGCGTTGATGCTGGCGGACTACGTCTCCTCGATCCCGGAATGTGTTTGCGTTTTAATTTACCAGTGTTCAGCTAATTTTCTCTCGGTCGGTACATAATTGCTTAGTTTTATTTTATAAATTATAGCTATCGTAAAAAAAACCCAAGCTGTCTATAAAAAAGGAGGCTGAGATTTTAAATTAATTGAGTAACGGTGCAACAGTTAAATCGCTTTGTAAAACATAGTGCAACAAGTCAAGCATTAGCAAAATAAAAAAGAGAAAAAATGTGCTTAACAAATTCGTTATTAATTCTGAGTCCGGACCAGGAAAGCAGGTAACTCTAAAAACCTGTGAGTATCCAAGGATGGAAAAATCCTTGTATAATTGGTTCTAGAGGCAACGCAGGCAAAACGTACCCATTTCCACACAAGTCCTTAAGTCAAAAGAATGTATGCTTCACAAAAAAAAGTAAAAGAAAAACCAAGAGCTTTTAATGCCAGTAATGTCTGGCTTTCAAATTTAAAAAGCGGAATGGAATCCGAATGCTTAAAAATTGCGGAGAAAAGCTGTCAAATAAGCCAAAACTGGTGGAACCATTTTTGTTAAAATTTAAAAATAAAATTAAAGAGATTGACCTGTTACCAGATCAAATTTACAATGCAGACGAGTCTAGTCTTTAAGCTTATGCCAAACAGAAGTTTGTGGGGTCTAATGAAATTACTGCTTCGGGTAGGAAAGTAAGCAAGGAGAGAATCACTTTCTTGCTTGCACTAATGCTTCTGGCACGCATAAAGTCAAAGAGTTCGTTATAGGAAAAGCCTTAAATCCTAAAGCATTTAGGCATTTCGAAAACAAGCCTGTCGCTTACAAGGCCAACAAAAAAAGACAAATTGCTGTTGGACAACGTGACATGTCATCCAAAAGATGAAACCAACGGAACAAAATGTCATTAACTTGATAGAACTGTTTTACAACAAGGGACTGTTGGCACATTTAGTCGGAAGGCGAGGCTCAGATTTGGAGAGTAAAATAAAAGTTTTTAATATAAGGTGAAGTCGTTGGCTATACAAAGACGCTGGAAATCTTTGATGTCTCCTGACAGTGAGTGGGATGAGGAGGATGAGCTACCGTTGAGGGTCATAGCGATAAAATCATTAGTGATCGCGAAATGATGAAATCCATTGATGACTTGATTCAAGAGCTATTTTCCACTGAACCTTTTGTCACTGAGGAATTAAACAATTGGATTACCGAAAACGATATCGAACAGGCGCCTGTTTGCAACAAGTAGAAGCCGAAGGAATCGAGAGTGAAGAAGAAAGCGCAGGTGCAAGCGTAAGTCCTTTACGGCCAAAAATCAAAATGAAGCATGTTATCCAAGCACTTAGCATTTGTCTTCAATGAGGGCTGAAGAAAACTCGGTTTCACTAGAAGATACCTTGACTCTTCAAAAACTGAGAGAGCTGGCCGTCGATAAAATGTATCGTCCAAGAAAAAGCAAACGAACATTTCCGAATTTTTTAAATCAGTTTAACCTAAAACTGTATTAACATTATGTAAATATTTTTATTTGCCTTTACGACGAACAATATTCTTTTATTTTCCCATCTCTGGTTTTTACGTTAAATTCTAATTCAAAGCTCAACTTTTTTGTGACTACCAAGCCCGTTCATTCAAAAATTTGACAAAAGAAATTTGTGAAAAAATTCTTAAATTGACCAACTTTAAAATATCCAGATAGAAGCGTAATTATGACACCATCACATCAACACAAAATGATTTATGCATGAAGAAACTAAATGCTCTCTTTGGTCTCTTATTGTTAGCGGCTGCGTTGAGGAATAACCACCTCACAAGCGATGAGATTTTCAACACAGTTTTCTGTGGAAACCTATTCATTGCATGTATGAGTCGAGAAAGGTTTGATTTAAGAAGAAGATTTAAGAAGGTTTAATGACAGACAATTGAGAATACAGTCCGATCCATTTACACCAATTCGGAAAATATGGACTTATTGATGATTTAGTGTCGAGCTAATTTTATTCCTGGAAGCTCCCTTTATTTTTAGGGAATGAATGCAGACAACATAGCTCAAGCCTTAGAGGACAAAAGGACAAACCATATCAGCATCAGGTAAGCGGCAAATATATATAGTTTAAGCCGCTCAACTTTGCATGACCGATTAAAGAGCAAAAGATTAATCCCTGAAAAGGCAATAAGAATGGGCCCAGAACCTTATTTAACATCTGAAGAGGAACAACAGATTGCTCAGTGGAGTGCTGATCTATGCAAATGTGGTTTTCCGCTAAAAATTGACGATTTGTTAAATACAGTTCAAAAGATTATAAGGGACACGAAAAGGAAAACACCAATATCAACCGGGGAGGACATGGATGCAAGCTTTCATAAAACGAAATCCATTTTTAGCAATGAGGGAAGCGGAAACCATAAGTAAGGGCAGAACAGTAGTGACTTAAGAGATAATTTTAAAATGTTTCAAAGAACTTGAAGATTACTTAAAAAACATTGGCCAGGAAAGCATTATGAATAACCCGTCAAGAATTTTAAATGATGACGAAACCAGCTTCTGCCCAAAAACTGGAAAAGTTATATAGCTTACAGCCGGAAATGAAAAGGAGACATCAACGGTGATTACAGTTTTTTTCAGTGGGCAGAAAACTGTTTGAAACAATGATTGTTTTTCTATATATGCATCCACCAAAAGAAATTGTTGACAGTATGCCGAAATCCCGGTTTTTGGGACGGAGTGAGAATGGCTGGATGAAAAGCGAAACGTTTTTGAATACGTCGCCAATAATTGCCACAAATCACATTTATCCTTGGAAATGAGGGAGTTTTGTAGCCGAAACGAAATAATTTTATATGCGTTGCCACCGAATACCACGCATATGTCAGTGTTTTTAAGCCCTTAAAATCTAATTGGAAAACCACGGTACGAGATTGGCAGTCAAATAATTTGGGACAGACACTTACGAAAAGAAACTTCTGCCCCTTTTAAATGAGGCGATTATTAAAAATAAGAATATGTTGGCTACAGTACAAACATACTGTCTACAGTCCTGCAGCAGTCGATTATTTGAAATGCGCCAAAAACAGCGCTGAGAGCTTGCTCATTGCTCATACTCCTCTCTTATCCGAACTAGAACAATTCATTGGGCCTTTCAGATTTGAGATAGCTGCAGAAGTGACGAAATCGTTGTCAGACCAGCTGCAAGATGCTGGTGTTGATACTAATCGTTTTGAAGGTGATTCAAACTGAAGCGTCAAAAACAAATAATAACTCGCCACTACTGGACATAACAGTAGACCATGCTTTTGGAGGGATCCTAGGAGAATTAGGAGACTTGAGCACTGGAGTTTATGTTCTTAACAGGGATGGAACATAATATAGAGAAATTAGAGAAGTCTCTGTCACTAATGAGGCCAACAGGAGTGAGTCAGAAGTGGAGTTGACAAAAATCGGGCAAGATCAAATTTCAAGAGAACTGCAAGAAATCGCTGCCATTAATAAGGAAATCGATGAACTCTCATTACCCTCGTCAAAATTAGATGACCTTCAAAATACCTCCCCAGGAGTTAATTTAATCTCGATCTCAGACCACACCAAATGGATAAGATCATTGCTTTTCATCGCATATCTGAAATAGAACAATAAGTGATTGTTATACATTTGATACATTTTGATTTCACTTACTATTATGGCACTTATGCTGTAAAATTCTTTTCTGTTGTAATATAAGTGCGGATTTTCCTTCGGAACTTTTATGGCGATGTGAGTCCCATCAACACACACAACAACACCGAGTATTTTACACTTTATATAAATTTGTGCTTCAGCTGACCTCTTCTGCTCTTCGGAACCATGTAATTTGATCCATTTTGGGCACAATATCCTCTCCAAGCTGTCCAAAACTTGAGCCAATATTTTGCAGAAAGTTGGTTATGCAACACAAACGTTGTAGTGCTTACCAGCAACTAGCTGATGTTCTAGGGAAATAGCAAAAGATTTTCTTTGAAATTTGTTGCGAAGCTAAGAAAATGGAAACAAACATTTACTGAAAAGATGATTTATAATGATTAAACTAACGATCCATCCGAAAAGTGCATAATATTTCCAACGGTCCTCTTTAAACATAACCTTATTGTTCTTTTGCGTACACCCGCGCCTTGGAAAAAGTGAGCGATACTGTCCATTAAATATTTGTCCCAACTTTATTTTAAATAAATACACCAATACGTTTATTTAAATTATTAAATCAAACATCAAATGCTAACTTCGAAAATTCTAAAATGAAGTCGTTAACGTAGTTCATCCAACGGACTTAGGTTAGGTTAGTTTAGGTTAAAGAAGGGGAGCATCACTTCCACACATATAATTAACCTGTCCTATCACGTGGTGGCTAAAACCACCCCGAAGATCCGATATATCTGCATTTGCCACGTCCGCAATCTCTGTAAATAATCTTTGGTTCAGCGCCGATTCTGAAGTGCTGGGCAGTGGCAAAGCAGATGTTGGATCGTCTAAGTTTCTTCCTCATCGTCGCAGCTCCGGCAGAGATCGCTGGATCCCGAGTCCCATTTCCGGCGCATTGCTCCATTGCTCGAACGGGACATATAGTCGGTCGTAGCGGCGAAGCTACTAAAACCATGTTTCTTTCCCAGGTCGTCTATTATTCTAAGTATGGCTGCATGTCCATAGTTGGCTTGCTTCCACAGAGAAGACTCCCTTAGTCTGCAGCCTTTTATGAATAAATCCAGGGGGAGGAGATGAAGTATCATGTCAAACCCTGCTTGGGGCGTGCTTCTCATGGCTCCCGTTGTACAAACAACGGCTGACCTTTGTACTTTATTGAGCATGTCCATATAGCTTTTCGTGCTGCTAGCAGTCCACCAGACTAGGGCCCCATAAGTTAAAATGGGTCTGATGATTGCTGCGTACATCCAATGAATGATGTACGGTTGCAAGCCCAATCTTTTGCCGAAGGTCTTTTTGCATGCATAAAAAGCATTCAATCCTTTTTTCATCCTTTCCTCCAAGTTCCTTTTCCAGGAAAGTTTGGAGTCAAGAATGATGCCTAGATACTTGGCTTCCACTTTGGGTTTGAGTGGAGTACCCTCTTAATTTGGGGGAGCAAATATCGGAATTTTCCTTTTCCTGGTGAACAAGACCAGCTCGGTTTTCTGGGGGTTTATTTTCAGACCGTTCTGTCTTGCCCACGAGGAGAGTTCTCTCAGCGCAGATTCCATTAGTTCACTGATAGTTGGTAGAAATTTACCTTTTATCAAGATAACCAGGTCATCCGCGTACGCTATGATCTTTGTGTCTTTTTCCATAAAGAATTTGAGGATCTTGTTGATTGTAAGAAGCCACAGTAGGGGGGAGAGAACTCCTCCTTGTGGTGTGCCTCTAGTTGTCACTTTCCTTATAGAATTGTGTTCAATATCTGCATTGATAATTCTGTTCGTCAACATATTCTCAATCCAGATTACAATGGATTTGTCTAGTTTTATGTCCTCAAGAGCTGTTGTTATGGCCTCTGTGTTTACATTGTTGAAGGCCCCCTCTATGTCGAGGAAGGCTGCCATTGTAAACTCTTTTAAGTTCAGCGAGCCCTCAATTTCACGGACAACACTATGCAGAGCACTTTCCACTGATCTGCCTTTGAGGTAGGCGTGTTGAGTGTTGCATAAGTTTCGTGAATTGATGTGTAGGTCAAGGAGTTTCTCCAAGGTTTTTAATAGAAATGACGAGAGACTAATTGGCCTATAGTCCTTTGCGGCAGTATGGGATGGTTTACCTGCCTTAGGTATGAAAATTACCTTTATTTCTTTCCACTGTTTTGGGATGTACCCCGTGCGCAGGCAATTGGAAAAAATGCTTACGAGATGGGGTACAGTGTGAATCTGTGTTTTTTGAAGCATCGCTGGCAAGATATCGTCCGGGCCCGGAGATTTAAAGGGTTTGAACGAATTTATTGCCCATGATACTTTATCCGCTGTGATAATCTTGTTGTGTGAACCGTAGGAACCGTCGTCTCGAAGGAGACTGTGGTTTCAGGGTTTTTACAGCCTGGGAAGTGGGTTTCAGTCAGCAGTTCTAGGGATTCCTGACTGGATTCTGTCCAAGAACCATCTGGTTTAAGGATGAATCCCGGGACGCAGGGGTCCTTGGATAGGATCTTCCTGAGCCTTGCGGCTTCGTTGAGATCCTCAATTGATTCGCAGAACTCCCGCCAGGATTTAGATTTTGCTGCTCTTGTTTTGCTCTTGTATTAATTTGAACTAACTGTAATGTACGTAAACAAAACACCGGTGGAATATGTTGCTTGTTCGAACCTGTACATTTTTATTGAAAACTGAATAAGTTTGTTGGCTACGTAAGTCAGTTTGCATTTGACCGTGATTCATGACGTGTGTAGTTTGGCTTTTCGGTGCACTGGTATAAGTGTCGTGGAAAAAAAATTAATCGACATACGAAGAAGTGCCTGTCGATCGGAGAAAAAAAAAACTTATTGAGGCAGTGAAGAAAGAAGGTGGTGCTTCGAAAAAAAATATCGCGAAACAATTTGGGATTCTTCCATCTACATTTTCCAACATTTTGAAGAAGAAAGACAAGATCGTCGGATGCAGGGAAAGCGGATGTAGGAAAAGGTGCCGGGAAGGTCAGTATGCCCGTCTAGAGGAATGGCTAGTTAAATGGCTTGGTGAAACTAGAGGACAAAACATACCAGTTGGGGGTTCAATGCTAAAGGAGAAAGCTCAGTCGTTTGCATCTTCGATAAGCATTCAAGGATTTACTGCTAGTAAAGGGTGGCTGACCAATTTTAAGAAACGTCTCGGCATTGTTTTCAAAAAGATTTGTGGCGAAAGTGCCAGCGTAGATAATACAGTTTGTTCAGAGTGGAAGAGAGAACTGCACCGCTTGCTGGAACACTATGATCCATGCAACATTTTCAACACGGATGAGACGGTCTTTTTTTCAAATGTCTCCGCGACCGAACTTTGACGTTTAAAGATGAAAAATGCCACGGTGGCAAACACAGCAAAGAACGAATAACAATATTGCTAGCAGTGAACATGGATGGATCTGATAAGTTAAAACCACTCGGGATAGGGAAAGATACTAAACCACGATGTTTCAAGGGTGTGAAATCACTTCCTGCAACTTACCGCTCAAACAAAAAATCGTGGATGACAACAGAACTATACAATGAGCGGCTTCTAAATTTGAACGATGACATGACAAAACGAAAACGTGAAATTCTGCTATTTTTGGATAATTGCACTGTTCATAATAATCCACCACCACTTTCTCACATCGAACTCCAGTTTTTCGCTCCGAACACCACATCTAAGCTGCAGCCGTTAGACCAAGGTGTTATCCAAAACTTTAAAACGTTTTACCGTAAAGAAGTTGTATCCCTGCTACTGGATAGTATAGACTATGGAACGAAGGCCAACATAACAGTTCTAACTGCCATGACCCTGAGTGATAAAGCCTGGAGAAATGTCACCCTAACAACAATTTTCAACTGTTTCAGGAAATATGGATTTGATAAAGGTACACCAATTCAACAGCAACCGGAACCAGTTTTTCATTCCTGCTGGGACCTTCTTCCTGACCAAAGAGATCTGACTTTCGAAGACTACATACACTTGGCGTACATGATCCTCTGTCTGATGCTGAAATCCTGGCCGATTCCGTTGACGACAAGGATGAAGACGATGAAGAAGAATCCGCCCCGATACCGTTTGTCTCACTGAACGAAGCAAGGTCATCATTGAATACTTTGCGTTCATATGCACTTAGATCTGAGGTGGGTTATGAACTGTTCTCAGCCCCCGCAACGATAGAAAACTCGCTTGACCAGGCACGCTGGGGCTCACACACTCAAAAACAAATACTGATTTCTTTCAAAATGATCAATAAACTTGGCTGAATACGAAAATGTTTGTATGAATATGAATAAAATACGAGCATAAAATGATTTTTGAAAGAATGTACTCTCGTTAATTTGAAATGTTTCTTATTTCCACTTGATAATTAAATTTTTTTTTAAATAAAACTCTCAATAATTTGAACTTTTTGCCAGGTCCCCACAGATTCAATTTATCGAGAGTCGACGTATCTCTTAATAACAAAATTGGCACTTAGACCCTTTAGACTTACAACCCTTCAATAATGCGAAGAGTATTATCGTCACCGCAAAAGAAACAACGCACAAAAGAGCGAGTAAAAAAACACCGCAACTTTTTCGATATGGTATTTTTAATACACGTGTAAGAAAATTAAACTGTTCGTATGCGGTGTACTAGTAGTGCCGGTGCACCGCTGCCGGTCTCTGGTCTAAGTCAACAAGCCACGAATTGGGGTAGAGCTCAAGGCCAATTTTCCACGCGAAATACCCGCTATAGGGCCCGTAACACTTCGCAGTGATGGAAAATGCTCAAAAACCAGTTCATTGCACCATCCGCTGTAAAGGCGAACATTTACATGATATCATCTTTAAGAAGTGATCAAAACAAATTGTTCAAGGTCTAAAATAAAAGGCTAATCCCTTAACAGTAAATAAATGTTTTTCGAGTTATTTATAAAACAAATTCTAACACTTTAATTGGGCCACTCTTTATCTACAAAAAGCTAAGTATATACTCGTGGTCGTCGAACTTGATTGATAAACTCCTTTTCAACTTGTGAGTCCTTTGGAACAATGTAGAACAAGAGACTTCCACCAATAACAGAAAATCTAGAACAAATCGCTTGAAATCAATGTTTATTCTTCAAACTCGATATGTACCCTTTTTCTTTCACGATTTCTCTTATAGTTTTCCGTAAGTTTACTTTACACACGGCGGCAGCTTCCGTATTTTCGTAATAAACATTAATGCTTCCCGGCCGATATTTTTTTGTATTATCGCATGGTAATGGTGATTCAAATATTGACTCTATCACGCCTTCCATTCTGCGGAGAAAGTGATCAGTATTACCAACTTATTTATCCCCATGGGGCATATAATTAACTTACGTTGCATCTTCATTCAGATTCTGTTGAAAGTCGCTTAGTAGGAATTCAGGATATGAAAATGCAGCTGGCCATATCAAAATGTCAGTTTTCTCATCAAGATGCACTGGAGTGTCCTCTAAGGGCAGGAACTTAGGACGAAGCGACTCTTCGGAGATCTCGGTCCCATGTTTGATGTTATCAAACTTCACTTCCCGCGCTTTTAGTGCATCGATTAAGCGTTGATATTCTGCTAGCTTCTTATTCTTTGCTATAAGTTCCTTACGCTTTTCTCTCTCTTGTTCAAGCTAGCAAACTATAAGTGAATATGTTGCGATTAACAAATTTGAGGAAAAGTACCTTTTTTGCTTTGTTTTTCTTCTGTAACTCATTTGCTTTTGCATCCTTTGAATTTTGTTGAAGTAATTCTTCACAAATCTGGTCGCATAATTCGAACTTATTCAAATAAAAGGCACATAGTGCTGCTCGATATTTTGGTTTTGTATAGCCCGGTTCGAGTTCCACAGCTTTTTGTGCATCTGACAAGGCTGATCTAACAGGAATATATTACATGTTTGCTTTTTGTTACTCCTTCAACATTACCTATAGTTTCCCAGAAAAAAATGCGAAGCACTTCTGTTGTTGTACAAGATGGCATTGACATGAGGATTGTCGCACTTTGCCTTAAGACCTTCTGAAAAACTAAACACTGCCGTTCTGAATTTCTTATGTTTCAGATAGAAATTGCCGTCTTCTTTATAGTTAAGCGCTAATTCTTCAGCAGAATTCTCGTCAGGATCATACTTCAGTTTTTGAAGGCCCTCGAAGAGCGGGTTTACAGGGTCACCTGGCTGCGGTGCTTTCTTCATGAAGAATGGGTGCTTATCCATTTCCTTCAATTTACTTCTATTTTATAAAACATCTCAATGTAATGCACGAATATAGGGAATACCTCTTGCCAACGATCCTCTGGCCATCCATCTGTGTAGCGCTTCTTCTCCAAACCAGCGATGAAATCGTCTAACTCCCTGTCTAATTTAGAAGCTAACTCCAAGCGTTCCTCATCAGTTATTTTTCTCTTCGTTTCAGACATTCTTCAAATTCAAGCAAACTCCAACGAGAATTATTACAAGAAGTAGTGAAATCGAGGAAAACAAACATTCGACATGTGTTTCGAATTTGACGGATGGACCCGGCCAGAACTATAAAAATTTTATATTCCCATACTTAATTGGGATAGTTCAGCCCCAGTCTTATTACCTGCATAAAGTTGTTTAGAAGAATTTAAAGTTAAGCCTGTTTTATTGAAGACAACAATAAAATGCAAATTCTACAAAATATACAGTTGCTACCAGACATAGGTTAACAAAGTCCATTTCCTTTTGAAAACACAAAAAAAAACATTATTTTACCTTAAAAAATATACATTCTATTAATGTACCTATAATTTTATGTGAAGATAGATAGATCGATAGATATTTATTTCTTGCATAGTATAACAGTGTTTTACAATAGTATTTTCATTTTCACTGGCTGATATAGAGATATGGTTTTATTAAACCTTACTGCTAAAAATACAATCGGTGTGTGGATTAGGATATGCAGTACATCTATATATATAATACGCCAGTGAAACGCTTCTCCTCCTAAACTAAAAGTCGCACAATCAAGTGCGATACACCGTTGGAAAGGTATTTGTCTGAAGTGGTGCACTATGTAATAAAATTTAGCAAAAACTTAATGCTGGAGTGATTTAAACCGGATTTAATTAAATATTCCTTTATGTAGTTTATTTTATATTCCGTCAAATACATGAACCACATTGACCACTAAACCCAATTCCCCAACCGCCAATTGATTGTTGCATTGCATATTTTTAGGAGTTAATCGCCATCTAGATAAATTGAAAAAGGATACATACAGGCACTATCCTATTAGCAATAATATTTGGTGTATCTAGAAAACTGGACCGAAATTGCAAAATATTTTAGTTTTTCCTTGATTTATACACTAAACACTAATTGCATTCTAAATTTCAAGCTTCTATGTCTGCTAGTATATAATATTTTAAATGTGGAGTTGGAGGAAAACTATGGAAAAAAACTAAAGCAAAAGCAAAATAATTGCAAATATCACAGATGTTAAGTTGGAGATAGATAAATATATATAGGTATATGAATATTTTAAAAAGAAATTTACGGAGTTCAGCAGAAAAATTAAGTCTATCTTCGGATTTTTACTTCCAACAAGGCAATGATCCGAAGCACACCTCCTATTTAGTGCGCGAATGGTTGCTTTATAATGCCCCAAACCAGCTTGAAACACCCCCACAATCGCCCGATCTTAACTCCATTGAACACCTATGGCATGAGATAAAAATGAGGGTTAAAGAAAGTGCCTGCTCTAACAAGCAGGAGCTGAAATTAAAAATCCAGGCAGCTTGGGATAGCATTCCACCATCTTTTACCGAAAAACTGGTAAAATCCATGCCCCGACGCTTACAAGCTGTCATAAATGCCGGAGGAGGTGCCACGTAGAGATGAGACGAATATATTAGTATTCATCAAGATATTACTAATTTTCCACATATTAGGTATTACTAATACGAATATCTTAGATATCATGATATATTGATATTCGTCAAAACACACCAGATTACTATATGAATCCAAGTCATACTAATACGAATACCTCAAATATTATAATACTTTGGTATTCACCAATACGAGAAGGATTACTTTGACAATCCAGTGCGAATGAACTAATCCATACCACATAGGCATGGGTACGAATGACACAGAATGAAACAGAAAATACACTACGCAGTACAGAAAATACACTGCGCGGAATAGAAAATACACTGCGCGAAATAATGATAGAACCAAATTAATTTTAGAGATAAAAAAAAAAAAAAACTAAGCATTTATAATTCGTAGATGACCTTATGTTTGCAATAATATTTAATATCGCACATAATCTTATTTTTAAAGTATAAAACTTATTTTCTTATACTTCATTTGACAACATGATTCCTTAAACAGAAATGAATATCCAAAGCGAATATCTAAGAAAATTTCAGAACTGCGAACTCCACACTAATCCACCATCATAATACCAAATCTCCTTCACTATGGAATACACAATATTAGTGATATTTCGTATCGCTTTAGATATTATAATACTCAATAACGAATATATTCATATCAGGTAATGGCCCCTATTGCGAGTGTCGATCAGCGATCGACTCGACAATTATCGATTGCGTCGATTGATTCTGGATTTGGTATTGCGTAACTCAATCGACGAATAAATGTATTATCGTGAATAAACAGCACATTATTGTGAATGATATGAATTTGACATGCGTTTGACATATACATGACATTACACATTTCGTAAACAATCGCCGGTGTAGTTTTGATTCGTGAAATTTTCTGTGTGAATTTAATTAATAATATTAATAATATTAATTAAATAATAAAAATGACATCGGTTGAGTTGTTTCTGAGGCCCCGATTGCGAGTGTCGATCAGCGATCGACTCGACAATTGTCGATTGCGTCGATTGATTCCGGATTTGGTATTGTGTAACTCAATCGATGAAGAAGTAGACTATTGTGAATAATTACGTCAATATTGTGAGTAAAAACATGAATATTGTGAATATTTCGTTTTTTGACAGTTGTTTGACTGTCGTTTATTTATTTCATCAAAGAAATTCAATACACCAAATCATTCGAACAGGACTTGTTTTTCTTATTTTCACCCATTTTTTCCCGTAAACGTACAGGAGGTCATCCTAGTTTAGTACTTAATAAACTAGATAAACAAATAAATAAATAAATAAACTAAATAAACATCTAAGTTGAGTACTTAATCTTTCCTATCTGTGTTTTGCTTGTGTTTTCAAACAAACTCCCTTAGCAATATAGGGATTTGCTTCCATGAACGAAACGAGGAGCTCTGTTTGTTGTTTTTGTTCGTAACCTGCTTTCACCTGGATTAGAATTTCATAAATACTCCATAAATTCATTATTTTCATTAAAATTACTTCATTTCGTAAGCAAAAAAAAATATCTTTTCCTCTAACAGAAAGCAACGATCAGTATTTTGCGATCGACAACAAGCGAGTGTCAAATCGACAACGGTCGATCAGAATCGACATCCACAATACCAACATCTGCAATCGACGATCGATGATCGATAAATGTCGATCGTCGATCGCTGATCGACACTCGCAATAGGGGCCTGAGTGATTCTGATTCCGAATCCAACGAGAGGGAATTATTAGAAGTAGCTCGCAGAAGGAGAAGAATCAGAGATTCCTCAAACCCTTTCGACCTGGAAGAAAAAATGTAAGCATTGTTTCCTAACAGAATTACATATGTAGTTCATATCCTTAATTTACAGGTTTCAGAGACATTTCCGGTTAAGTAAAGCCGCGTTTCAGGATTTATTCTTGGAAATTCAACCGATGCTGAAAAAGGGAGTGAGAAAAACATCCATCCCAGATGTCCTAAAGCTTGCTACAGCTTTGCGTTTCTGTGCCCACGATTCCTACCAGATAAGTGTGGGCAATGAAAATTGCCTTGGACTAGCACAATCCACAGTTTCTTTGGTTTTAAAAGAAGTTTTTCAGGTCCTGGAGACAAACACATGCCCGGAGTGGATTCAATACAATCAAACAGAACGTGAAATACGAAGGGCAAAGATGTATTTTTTTGAAAAGAGCCAAATTCCTAAGTTTGTTCTTCCTACCTTTACCCATTTCTCCCAACTACGTACAGGAGGACCATGGCTATTTAGCTCTGCTGCTAGCATTTCCCATCTTCTTTTTGCATGTGTTTTAGTGCAAATTCCCTTCGCTAGATCGGGATTTACTTCCATATAAGAAACCATCATCTCCATTTGCTTCTTATTTGTCACTTGTTTTGCCCTAAAGTATTTCTACTGTTTATTCATGTTTTTTTTTTTTACACACTTACATTTTCTTCCGAATGAATGAATCAATCCTCAAACAACAACCAACGATGGCAAATTTCCAATCGACTACGAACGATTGTCAAATCGACAAATGTCGATCGCTGTAACGATTCACAATACCAACACTTTCAATCGACTATCGACTATCGACACTCACAATATGGGTAGACGTTTGATGATCGATAAATGTCGATTCACAATACCAACACTTTCAATCGACTATCGAAAATTGTCCTGAATTTACCTTTAACCTGAATTTACTTTTAATTTTTTTTTTAGTGTATGCTCAATTTTGTGTGTTAATATGAAGTATTTTTTTTTATATTTTGCTAGGAAATAGCGTGTTTTGTTAACTTTTTTGTTATTTTGATTTTGAATTTATTAAATGAAATATGTGCAATCAGAACTATATTTTTATTTTCTCAATAAGTTCCTTTTTTTGAGACGAAAAAACCAAAATTATTTTTTAGTTGTGGGTGTATGCTCAATTTTGTGAGGTACTGTATGTATAGAGAAAAAAAAAATAAAATTAATAGATGATGTATAATATATAAATAAATAAATGAATAAATAAATAAATAAATTAATAAAAATAAATAAATAGTAATAACTGAATAAGTAAATAAGACAAAAAGTTATTACAGCCGTAAATCCCTAATAAGTGGGTTATCAACATCAGAACATCTGGACATGAATTTTTCATTGAGATTTTTGATTCTTCTATCAATCTGGATAACACCCGCTCTTTCATGCAGTGTAAAGGTTGGATAATCTCGTGGTAGGCTAAGCAGCATTAATAGTTTATTTTGAGCAACTTGAAGGCGTTTAATGTGGGTTTTCGCGCAGTTACACCAAACTGGAGACCCGTAAGTCATAAGTGCTTGAAAAATAACCTTAAAAATAATTATTTTGTTCTTTTTGTTAAGATGTGATTTGCGGTTGATGAGAGGCATTTTTATAAGGACATCAATCTTTGCTATAGTCTGTTGGATGTGATGTCCGAGGGTCAATTTCTGGTCTAAGTACACTCCTAGGTACTTAACAGAACTGACCCACGGGATATTGATGTTTTCTAGGTTTAAATTTCTAGAAAGCAACAAGAAACAGGTTAGTCTTCTTCTCGTGAAGAAAATAGCTGTGCACTTGTCAACATTAATTTTTATTTTCCAATGCTTATAATATTCAAAGAAAGATTGAATCCCAATTTGAAGGTTACTTTCTATTGTTGAACCATAGTCGTGGGAAGAGTATAAGGCCAAATCGCGTAGACTGCAATCTCACAGCTGGGAACGTTGGGTATATCAGCTAGAAAAATGTTAAAGAGAACTGGGGCCAGGACTGAACCTTGCGGAACTCCGGCTGGGACTGTTTTTGTTGAAGAGTAGGCTCCATGAAGATTGACTTTAAAGGATCGATTCAATAAAAAGCTTTGTAGGATTTTTATAAGATACCTAGGAAAGTTAAATTTAGTCAATTTATATATTAGGCCATTGTGCCACACTGAATCAAAAGCCATTTCAATGTCCAGGAGAACTAAGTTAGTTGACTTTTTGAGGCTAAGCTGTCGCTTAACAGTCCTACAAATCCTAAGTATTTGATGCGAAGTGCTGTGATTTTTCCTGAAACCGAGCTGTTCAGCAGGAAGAATGTTAGTGGCACTAAGAAAGGCATCAATCTTGATTTTTATGACTTTTTCGAATATTTTGCTAAAGGCATTTAAAAGGCTGATGGGTCTGTAACTGTTTGGGTTGGACGGATTTTTCCCGGGTTTTAATAGAGGTACTACCTTGGCTTTTTTCCATTTAACTGGGAAATACAAAGTTTTTAGACAGGCATTAATTATAAATGTTAAATATATCAAGGCACTTATTGGCAACTGCTTTATCACTTGATTACTTATGCGGTTCAGGCCAGGAGACTTATGATTTTTTAGGTCCGAAACTATGAATTTTATATCCTCAATAGTTGTGAACTCGTTAGAGGGTAGGGAAGTTGTAGAGTTGTTTAAAAGAGTTATTTTGTTTTCAACCTCATTTTCAAAAACAGATAAATAATTATTTGTCGTGGTATGATTTCCTAGGAATTTAGTGGCTAATATTTCTGCTTTGTCTTTTTTGGTTGAGATCAATGACCCGTTTACTTCGAAGTTTGGGCAGTAACGATATTTCTTACGCATTATTTTAGCTACATTCCAAAAAGGTCTATGGTTGGTGTCGAGCAAACTAAGTTTATTGTTCCATAGAGAATTTCTGTACTCGTTTATTTGGATTTTTATTAAACGAGTGAGCACGTTCATTTCATAGAAATCATTGAGTGATCTATACCTCTGCCAGAGCCTTCTGTAACGGTTTCTTATCTTTATTAAGTTTAGTATTTCTCTAGGTAGTGTAAATGCTCTTTTAGGAGATGATTTTAATGGAACAGAAGCTCGAATGCTTTCAAATATTTTACTATGAAATGTGTCAGTATAATTGTCAATATCTTGACTGCTATTCACAGCGGAAAGCTTTGTTGAGCAGGTACGCATATTTCTACTGAGATGGTATCTAAATATGTTCCAGTTCGCATTTTTATAGTCTAAGTATTGCACATTGTTTATATCAGGACTTAGTAAAATATCACAGGTAACAGGAAGATGATCGGAACTAAGTGCATTGTGCACAACAGGGGTTGTAAACGAATTAGGAGTGGTGGTTAGGAATAAGTCTAGTGTCGATGTGGAGTATCTGCTACAAGCTGGCAAGTATGTAGGACTAGTTGGGTGCATTAATGTAAAGTTATGTCTTAAGCATAAGTCATATAATGTGTTTCCCCAAACGTTTGCCCTTAAACATCCCCACCTACGATGTCTGCAGTTGAGGTCACCTCCTATAATTTTATGTGAATATAAATTAAATACTTGAGTATATGTATGTTACAAGAAATATAAAAATAGTTGTTCTTGTACTTGATGTCGGTATTTAAATGTTATAAAAGTAGGTTAATGGCCGAAGTGTCCCCTTTCAAATGAGACATGTTAAGCAATCTACTGATGGGGTGAAAAGTAACCTCCTTGACCGCCAACATGCGCTGCTACTGCAAAAAAGGTTATGGTGCCTTGTAGTCCGTTCATATTTAGGCAGACATGTCAAATGTCAGTGCGATACTGCCCTTAGTTTTGTTTTGACAGCTGTTTGTTGTTGACGTGTTTGGCATCATGTTGAGTATGGACAAAAACGATTATCGTTCTCTCATAAAACATTATTTTTTGAGAGGCAAAACGGCGAAGCAAACAAAAGAAAAGTTGTATAAATATTATGGGGCTAATGCTCCGTCAGATTACACCGTCAAATATTGGTTTCGAGAGTTTCGTGGTGGCCGCAACTCCACTACCGATGAAGTCCGCAGCGGCAGGCCCTCCGATGCGGTTACAGAGGACAATGTCAAAAAAATACATGAAATGGTGTTGGTTGACCGGAAAGTGAAGGTGCGCGAGCTATCAGATGCCACGAAGAGCCACAAAGTACTGAGCGCACACGCCATATTTTGGGCAAGATTCTGCACATGAAAAAGTTATCCTGCTGCTGGGTGCCGCGCATGCTCACTCCGGACCAAAAATACGAACGCGAAAGCACTTCGAAAGAGTGTTTGGACTTGCTGATGCGGAATCGGGCGGACTTTTGGCGTCGATTGGTAACTGTTTATGAAACCTGGATACACTATTACACACCAGAGAACAGAATGAGTGCCTGGCAATGGGCTGAAGCCGGCACGAGTACTCCGAAGCGGCCGAGGGAGGCTCGATGGGTCGGAATTGTCATGGCATACTCTTCGTGGACTACCTCGAAAATGGAAAAACCATCAACAGCGAGTAATACTGTGCATTATTGGAGCGATTGAAGGCCGAAATCGCTGCAAAACGGCCTCACATGAAGCGAAAAAAAATTTTGTTTTTGCAAGACAATGCGACGGCGCACAAGAGCATCGCAACCACAGCTAAAATGAATGACTTAGGGCTCCAATTGCTCCAAGTGTTCGCCCGATTTGGCTCCCTCGGACTATTATCTCTTCCCAAACCTCAAAAGATGGCTCATCAATAAAAAAATCAGATCACGCGAGGAAATCATCGACGCCATGGAGGAGTATTTTGTAGACCTTCCGGAAAATTACTTTTCGGACGGGATCAAGAAGTTGGAAAATCGCTGGAATAAGTGTATCGAGCTTAAAGGGGACTACGTTGAATAAAATAAAAAAACATTTTTAAAAAAAAAAATTTTTTCATTCCCAAGGAGGTTACTTTTCACCCCACCAGTAGTTGGCATACTGCGGATGTACTTTTTACACTCTTCCGGAGTTATTTTCGGCCACTCTGACTCGATTAGATTTCTTAATTCTTGCAGATTTCGAGTAGTCTTCTTAGCAATTCTCAAAAAAACAAATATGTAACTTCAAAATTCGTATTCTGTGTATGCACTTCTAATATAGCACCTTAATGACATGGAAAGAGAAAAGTTAATGTGAACTTGTACCAACGCGACAAATTTAGTCGAATCTCTCGAATCCTATCTGGGACAACCACCCCCGAGAGTATGAAGGAACATCTTCGACACAAACCATATGCACCCCGTCCAGGTTGTGTGACAAACACCATAAGAGCGTAACTCTTGAACCTGCGCGACCCCTATAAAAAACAAAATCCGAAGTTTTAATATTGACCAGATGTTTTCAATGGGGGATAGGTCGGGATTCTGCGGAGGCCATTCCAGAAAATTGATATTATTGTCTTGAATGTATTTCGAAACGATTTTTCCACGATGGATTGAGGTATTGTCCTGCTGCAGGATGAAATCACCCCCGATAAACTTTTGCCCTTCAGGTATTATCACTTCTTTTAGGATATTTAAGTAGATTGCACCTGTGACTCTTCCCTCCAATATAACAATTTTACCAACGCCATTAAAGCAATTGCAGCCTCATATCAAAATACTCTTGTCTGGACTTTTAAAAGTCGGTTGAACGCAATTGTATGCGTGTACTTCCTTCTTCTTCCGCCAAGTTCGGCGGAATGACTGTGCTTTAATCGAATTCACCTTGTACATTTCCTGGAAGACAGCTCCCACTGTCACTACCTTCTCCTGAGGATCCTCAATCACGAAAAAGTCGTCATCTAGGATGGCGAGTATGCTTTTAGTTTATTAAGAAGACCTTCATGCGAGACTCTGTCGAAAATCTGAGCTACATCTAGAAAGATTGCAGAACATACTTTCTGTTCTTCTAAAGCTCGTTCGATTTTGTTAGTAATTCTATAAACCTGTTCTATTGTAGAATGGTTTCTTCGAAATCCAAACTGATGACTTGGGATAAGGTTTCTTGATTCTACTATTGGTTTGAGACGCTTAAACCATCAGTTAACGAACATTTAACGAAACGTCGTATCTTGTCATTGTGGGCATATCATATGCTTTGCATGTAAGAAGACATTCCCCTCTGCTTGCATATGCTTGCTCTTGCCTATTATGGTTAGGCCTTTAAGGGCTAATCGGGCTACGACGTTCGTTAACTGATGCGAGCAGAAGGAAGGTCTTCTTGAAAGAAGACATTCCGGACGGAATTTTTGACAAGTGGCATTTGAGGTTAGGAAAGAGAAAAAAAATAAAATAAATATGGAATGCGAGTTTGTTAACAAGTTGATTTCACTTGTGCAGGACAATAAGTGTCTCTATGATAAAGCAGATGGCTTTTATTTCAATAAAAAGGAAAAAGCCAAAGCCACACCGAAAATAAACAAATCGAATAAAAACAATTTGACAGTTCCTTTCCTTCTGCTTGCACCTGTTCATCATGGGTATCGTGACGGTTCGTTGAAACAGAGGGGAGAATTTCGTTTGGTTCTGACATAAGCTTCTGCTTGCTCCTGTCTATTATGGTTAGCCCTTTAGTGTTTTTTTCTATGACAGCTGCTTTTGACACTTTTCACGAATCTGTTCTGACTCCAGAGTAGGTGTAGAAAATATTGTTCTGAAGTGTCCGAAACACCAAGCAGAACACTTTCGGACAGAAATTTTTGTCACTGAAAAGTAAAAGGTGTACTTTTCTGTCCGGAACAGTTAAGAACAGCGTCATTGAACAGACTATGTATTGATCTCCGAGTTTTGTCTGTCAGTAAACCGTCTGTCTGAGTCAGAAACCAGAATGAGACGTGCGTCTTTCGTACGTCTTCCCCCGTAACACCCTGAAATTTTTCCGAGATTTTGACAGCGGTTCAGGTGCATAGCGACAAAACCCGTTACAAACGAGCTTCTATCCGTGAATACGTGTGAGCTCATTTCATTTTACCGCAGTGTACTCCCGCCACACACACTCTTGGAATTATAACAATGTGCGCGATTGTTTACAAAATTTTGACAGCACTTGAGGTACTCACATGCTCTTTTGACAGCACTTGAGGTACCCACGTGCTCGCCCGAGCTTGTAGGCAAACGTCGGCGGCCATTTTGAGTGGGACGTCTCATTCTGGTTTCTGGTCTGAGTTTTGTCAGAGTCTTGTTAGAAGTCTATTTTGCTGTCTGTGCAGTGCACGAATTATCGCGTTTCGGTACACGTTCCTATCGTGGGCATGGTATTGTACTGTCCAGAGATGAAGAACGAGATATGCAACTTAAAATGGCCGCCGACGTTTGCCTACAAGCTGTGTGAGCACGTGGGTACATAAAGTCCTGTCAAAATTATGTAAACAATCACGCGCATTGTTATAATTCAAAGAGTGTGTGTGTCGGGAGTACCAGCGCTACAATGAAATGAGTTCACACGTATTCACGGATAGAGTCGTTTATAACGGGGGTTGTCGGCTTGGTACACAAACTCCTGTCAAAATTTCCTGAAAAATTTAGGGTGTCACGGGAACAGACGTACGAAAGTTGCATATCTCGTTCTTCATCTCTGGTACTGTCCACCGTCTGTTTAATTATTTCATCCATTTGTTGGAGTTACCTGTCAATCTCATAGGTCGGGTTCCTATTGGGCAGTGGGAAGGTGGCACTCAAACTGTGTGCTCTGGTCAGGCAATAAGCAAAACATGGCCAACGCGCTCTAAAGAATGCGTTTGGACATACTCTGCCATCCCCGCGAATTCGTAGGGAAGAACTTGGTGTCGTCGACGTACAGTGAGATGTATACATAACAATACCAATTTCTACCATTTAATGTTAAATTAGATTATGAGCGTGAAGTCGTTGATACTCTTGCCCAGCTAGACCTTCGCCAGATTAATAATTATCCTAATAGTTTTAATAATATTCTTGATTTGGTATTCGTTGATTCCGAGCTCGACATCAGTATCAACGACTCCACGATACCACTTTTTCCGAACTCCAATTTTAATGTAGCTTTATCAATGCAGTTTAAATTAAAATGAATTCTTTAAACCAGGCTCCGGCGACACTTATTTTAAGTATAATTATGCTAAAGCCAATTACAACAACATCTCAAACTATTTGGATAGTATGAATTGGTTGGATATTTTCAATAATAGTAATGTAAATAATTCTTTCAATTTATTTATGAAAACTGTAAAAATAGCAATCGATATGTATACTCCTAAAGTGAAGTCTGTCAATCGCAATAAGCCAATATGGTTTAACGATAGAATCATAAATTTAAATAATAGAAAGAATAAGGCCTACAAGCGGTTTCGTAATGGACATAACGATCCGGAACTTCTAAAAGCCTATCGGACGCTTCAAAAACAATTTCACGTTTTAAATAAATTTCTTTACAGACAGTATGTTCTTTCTGTCGAGTCCGATTTAAGGACCAATAGTGGACGCTTTTGGAGCTTTATTAACAGCAAAAGGCAATCTAATGGTATTCCTAACTGTATGCGTCTTAATAATGTTTCCTCATCTAATCTTTCAACTATTTGTAATATGTTTGCTAACCACTTTCAGTCCGTTTATTTTCGCGGTACTACCACACCGACATCTTCTAATAATAACTTAAAATCACGCGATTTCCTAAATATCGGCAACTTAGAGTGTTCAATTTCTGAGGTTGAAAACGCTCTTTCCTTATTAAGATTAGATAAAAATCCGGGTATGGATGGCATTCCACCAATTTTACTTCAGAAGTGCTCCTCAGCGTTTTCTGTACCTCTATGTTTAATTTTCAATTTGTCTCTCCAGTCTGGACATTTTTTGAATGATTGGAAAAGTTCATTTTTAACGCCAATATATAAATCTGGATCGAGACATGATATCACCAACTATCGTCCAATCTGTAAAATTTCAACTATTCCTAAATTGTTTGAAAAATTAGTTTGCGACAAACTCACACCTCTCTTAAAGAGATATATCTCTCCGTTTCAACATGGCTTTGTAGCAGGCAGATCGACTACTACTAATCTATCAATTTTTTGTAATACTGCCTTGAATCACCTCGAGAATGGCTCACAATTCGATGTAGTTTATACTGACTTTGCCAAAGCGTTTGATCGCGTTAACCACAATACATTAATTTCAAAACTGGCTAATTTAGGATTTCACTCAAATTTGCTAAAGTGGATTAATTCCTACTTAACGGATCGTATCCAATATGTTCGCATAAATGAAACGATCTCTTCACCAGTTCATGTAATTTCCGGAGTACCTCAAGGAAGTCACCTAGGCCCTCTGCTCTTCCTCTTATTTATCAATGACATTCCTGACCTCTTTTTAAGTTCCCAGTGTCTAATGTTTGCAGATGACTTGAAGGTGTTCCGACCTCTACGCCCAATGAACGACTGTACTCTTCTACAAGAGGATCTTGAACACCTTTTCATATGGTGTCAAAATAATGACCTTCATCTCAATGGGCCTGCACAGACGGGAGTAATTTTATCAGGAGTAAAACTGGTGTAATGCTCTGCTCTAAGCTTACACGGAATGAATTAATCCAACTGAAAAAAATGTATATGTGAACCTCGTTTCATTGTGTTAGTGTTTTCTCGTCTTTCTGACATTTCATTTGACAGAGATATTTCCCAAAAGACGTCTCCTCTCCATTTGGTTTATACAGTGTTCACTGCTTGAAGGGCAAATTACGATTGAGACGCAACACGAGACAAAAAACGTGCCGACTCGAAAAGTAAAGAGTTGTGTATGTATTAGTTTTGCGCTCTCTTCAACCACTCGATACGCGGTTGAAGATTTTACTCCGTTTCATACTTCACACTTCAGCTCCCTCTCCCATAAACTCAATTTTCAGCCGGTTGGATTACTCCCGTGTGTGCAGGCCCAATGTCTCTAAATGTCAAAGCCTTTCTTTTCACCGTAACCTCTCTTCAATTCCCTTTACTTACGTAATCCATAATACTCCTCTACCCATTATTTCCTCCAAGAAGGATCTGGGAGTTATTTTTGACTCTACTCTAAGCTTTTGCAAGCACATTGAGTTTTTGGTTGCTAAAAGTAATCAGATGCTAGGTTTCATTTTGAGAAATTCCATAGACTTCCGAGATCCTCATACTCTCAAATGTCTATTTTTCGCCTTTGTTAGATCTCATCTCGAGTACTGCAGTGTAGTATGGGATCCATTTTACGACGTTCATTCCTCTAGAATTGAGAAGATCCAAAAGCGTCTAACTACGGTAGTCTTTCGTAGACTGCGATGGAATATTGAAATGCCTTCGTACGAAACGAGGTGCAAACTGTTTGGTATCCTACCTCTTTTCAAACGAAGGCAATATTTTTCAGTTATGTTTATCCGTGATTTGGTAAATGGTCATATCGATTGCCCTTTTCTACTATCATTAATTGGATTTTATGCTCCTGCGAGAGTTCTTAGGAATCGCTTTTTATTTTACGTACCCTATCATAGAGTTAATTATGGATTCAACGAACCGATTTCTAGATGCCTTAGGGAATTCAATAAATACTGTAGCTTATTCGACATCATTTAGGAATAAATTAATTCTGTGTTTAGGCTTTGGTGGTAATTTTTAAGTATATTTTGGTGTTAGGTAATCTAGCGAGGACAGTTGATGTACTCATTTGATTGATTGAATTAAAATAAAATAAATCACTAAAATTTCAGTGTAGTTAATAGTAAGAATGAACGAAAGTTGACCTTAGTGATTACTTTGGGGTACGCTGGATGGAGCTAAAATGGGCTAGAAATTGTGGATCTAGGACGAACCTTGTAATAGTCGTTTTCCATGACGCTATGCAATACCTAACCAATAAATACACAAATGATGGTGGTTGCAGGGCATAGAGGCATCAGTGCTAACAAGACTGTCGCCCTGCTTCCCAGAAAGGGCATTGTCTCCGTTAAGTACGTCTGCAATGCGCATATTATGTAAGTATGCTGCCCAATTCCAGCTTAGGATCTTTCTCAGATAAATAGTGAGACCTGTTAAAGTTACCTCTGTCCGATCAATATTTATACCTCAATATAAAGGTTGAGTATATTCTCGCTTATTTTTACTCTAACTAATTTTACGGTAGGTACATTATATAATCTTGTCAGGGTGGCCTCCTCTACCTAGCTGTAGTGTAACTCATAAATAAAAAAGTGTATTCAAGATTGCCGCATTTTTCGGAGTGAAGGTTTCACACACTCACTTTGAATGCTGCAACTTAACTATCTGTTATTGCTTTACTTTGTATGTTGCTTAAATGTTTTGAATCAATCCTGTGAAGTCATCCCGTCACATTAAATGTGTTATAGGAACCCTCCAGTTGAAGCCGTTGGATTTAATAAGTCGATCAGTTTTCAATATCGATGCAAACCATTTAGCAAATATTAGTTGATGAAAAAGCACTCTTACATATCTTAACATATTAGAAAAGTATCACTTATATTTTGCCACGTAAACTCTCTTTCCATCAATGGTGAACGACCTTGCATGTTTTGCTAAAATCGTTGAAACATTCGTTTTTGGCTTGGTGAAGTATTCTAGATAGGGCTCCATTTCTTCCAGAGTCCAACGTGCTTTCACTTTAAACAGCAAATTTATTCTGTCATAGATGTTCAACGTGAGATTGTCCTCATTTAACGAACGTATGCACGGTGGGTTCGATTCACGATCAATAACTCCGATACCTCGAAGGTATTTCTCCTGCAAAAAAAAAAAATAACATCAGTTTACATTTTCTGTGGATGTTCTGCGTTTTACATCAATCTTTGTTCCTTCTATCAGAGCTTCTTGCCATGTTGTCATAAACTCGTCAATTCGAAATTTCAATCCAGGTTGAAGTATGTTTAAGGCTACAATCCTAGCCAACAATTCTTCTTTGTACTTAAATTTTCCTGATTTTTGAGTAACGGGCTCGGTATAGGTATTAAATATTCCTTCAACAATGTTGGCTGGAACGATTCCTTCAAGAGCTGCCACAGTTTCGTGTTTATCGATTTCATCTAACAGCCAAGAGTTTTCGCCAACAAGCCCTATCATTAGACTAACTATGCGATACTCATAGTCATATTCAAAAGCCCTTAGGTAACCGTCGATCTCCTGAACTCGGTATTTCGCAAGACCTTCGTCAAATTGGGCCCTGCTGCATTGAACTGTATCCAGGAGCTCATCATATGTAAAGAGCAGTTTCTTATCGATGAGATATTCATTTTCTGGACCAGAATAACGAGTCATCATTAGAAGATCATATAGCTTCCGGAATCGAGGTCGAATCTCTCTACATTCTAAGTACTCGTAAAAAATTCTTAAAACCTTCTTCTGTTCAAGTACCCGCTCGATTGTAACTTCATCGTCGCTGTCATCACTAATATGGCCCAGAGAGGAATTAGCTCCTACTCGGGGACTCTTAAGAGGCGAGTTACTTGTCTCCGCAGCAAACTTTAAGTCCGAAATCAACATCAAACAATCGGATATATCGGTTTCTTTGACTCCATATGTCTTTTCACTGGTGCAGAGGACTACGTCCTCGTTCAAGCCACCTTTAAATTGCATAGTTTCACCTTTCCGGATCACGCCTTCTAAATACTTATCCAACTCCATGAGTCGTAGATTCTCGCTGCCCTTTCGGCCATCCGGGTAGTAAAAGGCCTAAACCATGACATCATTATCATACTCTTTTATAAGTCATGCTGCAAGTAAAGGTTTCTACCTGTGTCACGGGAGTTAAACTTTTTTCATCCAAGCGGGCCAGATTAATAATTTCATTGACATCCTCTGGTGTTCTAACATATCTGAAATGAAGTCTAATTTAAAGTACATACATCTTTAAAAGGAGAACACTTTAGAGTACTTGGGTGAGAACTTTTCTTCATCTACTTCCATTTGTTTACTTTGCTATTTCTGTTAATAAACAAACAAATTATAATAAAACAATGACATCTAAAACTGAACTATACCAACTTTATGATAGCTTTTAGGAAAGATACAGGAATGGCGCCAAAATGTTTAAATATTTTTGAAGATAACTTGTCATCATGAATGAATGAAGAAACTTGTCATAACAAAGAAATGAATGCATTCAGCAAGCACTTTGAAGTGCGGTAAATATGTATAAACTTTATTTGTTTATAACGACATCTAGTGGACATATGTTATAAACAAACTTAATGCCAATTGTTTTTTTTCCCCCAAAAGAATTCAAATTTATATTCTTATATTCTATTATATTTGTGTTTTAATACCGACATTTCGTCCGATTTGATCATATTTTGCTCTGAATCTATTATTAATCCGTCGAAGTATCAGGAAAGAAAAATATTAATAAAAAGTATGAAACAGTCATCGATTAACCTCCGCTGTAAAGGTAAATTTCTACCAACTACCAACTATCAGTGAACTAATGGAATCTGCGTTGAGGGAACTCTCCTCATGGGCAAGACAGAACGGTCTGAGAATAAACCCCCAGAAAACCGAGCTGGTCTTGTTCACCAGGAAAAGGAAAATTCCGATATTTGCTCCCCAAAAGCGGAAGCCAAGTATCTAGGCATAATTCTTGGCTGCGCTGCAAAGAGCGCTCTCAGACTAAGGGAGTCCTCTCTGTGGAAGCAAGCCAACTATGGACATGCGACCATACTTAGAATAATAGACGACCTGGGAAAGAAACATGGTTTTAGTAGGCTCGCAGCTACGACCGACTATATTTCCCCCCAAAATGACTTCTCTCTCAGAATACCAATCCTTTTCCCCGACAGAGAAGAGTGGCTATCAAACGCGGTAATCAACGACCACGAGATCACTCTCTTCACCGCCGGATCGAAAATGGACACAGGCACTGGGGCCGGGTTCTACTCTGATACCCTCCACAAAGAGGAATCATTCAGACTCCCTGATTTGTGCAGCGTTTTTCAAGCAGAAATCCTGGTAATAGAGAAAGCAGCCAAACACCTACAGGTAGCCGATATCCCACCATCTGATATCACTATCTTCGCAGACAGCCAGGCTGCACTGAAGTCAATAGAATCCTGTATAACGAGATCAAAGGCTGTCAAGAAATGTCGCGACTCACTGAAGTCCATCAGACACCACAAAGTCAAATTCTGCTGTGTCCCGGGCCACATCAAAGTATGAGAAGTCTGCAGCAAACGAGTCGTCGGCGAAAGACTGTTTAAAAAAGGTGGCGAAAAAGTTGGCGATAATATTGGGGTCATTCGAGGTTTGATCGTGGAAGGAGAGGGAGGTAGGATAGCCATCAGATTTTCTTTTGTAGTTAACAAACTTAAAGAAGGACTTTGGATCGTTTATAAGATTGGCTTGCTTGGTTAAATAGCGTTGATAGAGGAAGTTGTGAAGGGTGGTAAAGTGGAGATAGCTGATCAGGTTTGATTGACGATTGATCGTCTGATTGGGTCCATTTAAGATGAGGAAGGTTGAAGTCACCGAAAACAAGGATTTCATCCTGAGGGTTTCTTAAATCGGTTATTTGGTCGATTGTGTTGATGGCGAGTTGATAGGATTCAATAGGTTGTGAGGGCAAGATGTAGAAACAAATGATGTATAGTGTCTTCTGGGGTAGAGCAATCTTAATTGAAACAAAGTCGAGAAGTGGGGAGGATGATACTGCAATAAGGGAAGAGTCAATTGTATTAAGGACGGCTAGTAGAACGCCTCGACAAGGGCAACCGTCAGTGGGTCGGCTGAGTTCGTCATCACGATAAACATTAAAATGTGATGGGAACAGTTCGAGGTTAGGGATCAAGTTCGTTTCAGTCAACGCGAAGACATCAAAGGCAAAGAATGTTATTGTTGCAGGATAGCTTGGGTTTTCGAGTGGAGAGCTCATACATTTTGATAATAAATAGTAAAAGGGAAGTTTTTGCAGAGGGTGTGGGTGACAGGGAGATGGCGACAATTAGGAACGAAAAAACCTATCGTGGTCAGCTCGGCTACGCCTTAGGTGCGATATCCGCTTTGAGTGTATATATTGACGGAAAGTTTCGTGATCATTTGAGACTTTTTGAGGGGAAATATTGAAAAATTCGTGGTATTTTTAAGCAGGAAGACCTTCCTGTTCGATTGATACCCTTACGCTTGTGTTAGTTCTCCCTTCGTAGCAAACCGAGTCTGACTTATCATGGAGATAAGCTAGGAAGAGACGGATGTTTTCGTATGGTTTTTTATCTCTTAACCGAGAGAGAGCATAACGACATTCGATGGGGTTAGCGGTTTGCTGGGTAAGTTTGACTGTGGGGAGCAGAAGGGGCTCGATAAAGGATTGAGAGGAGACAGAAGAAGGATTTGTTATGGAGGGACCTGTTGATGTAGGGATTGGTCAGGAATTGGTTGTGTTGTAGGAGATGGAATTCGATTTGGGGGCGGAGGAGATGGAGCATGGTGTGGGGTTGAGAATATGGAAACTGCGGAAATTTGGGTATTTTGCTCCTGATCTGAGATCGAAATTGGGAAATGAATTCGGTAGAGGTATTTGGTTCGGAGGCAAGGCAATGTTTGGGGTCGGGTTGAAGGAAACCCTTTGACGTTGGGGTTTGGGAGAAGCAGAGTACATTAGAAATGGAGGGATGTGTGAAGTTAGGAAAGAGATTCGTCTTGACGCTCCAGTTGTCGCCGGGGTTAGGGAGAGGGTTGGGACGCTTATTTGGTTTCGAAGGAAAGCGAAAAGAGGAAAGCGAAGTGTTGTGTTAATATTATTTTTGAGCTTAGATTTAGGTATATTAATTCTATTGCTTTTACTAATGCTATTACTATTCCTATTGCTGTTATTGCTGCTTCTGCTGTTGAGGTCCGGTTTTGGTGAAATCCACTTGGATATTTTTAGGTTTCCGATGGTAAGAACGTCATTGAAGGGGTTTGAGAAGAGCCACGCATATTTCGAGGGAACAACGAATTTAAACCGACTTGGGTTGTTGGTGAAGTTCAGCACACTGAAGGATATCACAGTTATCAGTTTGGACAGGCGTAGTTTTCTTTGAAGTCGGTGATTGAAGTTGTGGTGATTTGATGATGGAAGGAAGAGAATCGAGTCTAGTAGTCAGCGATGAGAGTTCGGCGACTATGTTGGCAATGGATAGGCGGGTAGTCGAAAGGTCATCACTTAAGTTATTAAGCTTGGGTAGAAATTCATCGATTAAGGGGGTGTAGTCGATCTGAACATATTCAGGATTAATAGATGATTTTGACGAGGATTGTAGGAGGGTGTCGAGGTCGGAGAGGAAAGAGGTGACCATGCCTTTAAAACAGTCCGGTGTCTTCCGTGACGTAACGAGCAGTCGGTTAATCTCAGACGCAAGTTTGTCGAGCCGGTTGGTGAACTCTTGGGCCAAGTTGGTATCCATGAGATTTTTGACCGAACACAAGATATCGTCGGCCCCCAGAAAGAATCATCAGCGAAGCGGACAAGACACGCAACCATCGATCAGCGCATTATACCGGATCATAAACGACATTATACCGGATCATCAAGGAAGCCAGCTCGACAAGATCACCGTGGCCAGAGCTCAATATCGGAAAAACAAAGAAGGTCTTGGCGCTGGACCGTAACTCGATTCGTATGCTCGTCGGGGTGATCACAGGACACTGTCCCATTGGAGCAATGCTCCGGAAATGGGACTCGGGATTAAGCGATCTTTGCCGGAGCTGCGGCGATGAGGAAGAAACGGAGACGTACCAACATCTGCTTTGCCAGAATCGACGCCTAGCGTCGCTAGGCCAAAAATTCTTTACAAAGATTGCGGATGTCGCTAATGCAGATATATCGGATCTTCTAAAATTCATAAAGAGCACGGGGTGGTTTCAGCCACCACGTGATAGGACAGGTTAATTATATGTGTACCCCCACAAATGAAGGGAATTACAATGGGCCTTCTGGCCTCCGAGTGGAAGTGATGCTTAACCATCACACTCCCCTTCTTTAACCTAACCTAACCTAACCTCCGCTGTATTGGGCTCTTGCTCCTTCCTCAGTGGAATTCCGCATATTCAATTGCAACATTTTATTTTATTTATTTATTTGATAAGGCTAACATTATAATAATAAAATTACAAGCTAGCTGATGTAAGCCAGAGCAACGGAGGCCTTTGGCAGTCTTGATTACAGAGGTTATATCAATTTATACAAAACTCTGTTTTTTGTTTTAGGGTTAGAAAGGAAGTTGTTTAAGTTGTTATGGGAGGGGAGTTGGAGTCTGGATGTGTGCAGGGCGGAACATTCATGGTGGATGTTGAGTTAGGATTGGTTACAGTAGGTGCAGGTCGAGGGATTATTCTTGTCGAGGTAGTGTTCGTGGGTAACCTTGGTGTGTCCAAGTCGTAGTCTAATTATTTTGGTAAAGTCTGTCTAACTGGGTATTGTGGGTCATTGGCGTAGTTTTTGATCGAGAGTCTGTCTTTGTTAATGGTCCGATACCAGTGGGATGGTTTGTCGAAAAGGGATTGTTGTTCGAGCCAGTGAAGTTTTCTAATATACATATGTATGTATATGTTTATGTCTTGCGGGTTGAAGTTTAGGGTGAGCAGGGAAGGGTAGGGTAGGGTTATTGTTCTAGGAAACTGCTGGTGGAGCAGAATGAGGATTAAGAAGGGGTAATAACTTTGGTTGTTGGTGTTAACGATGGAGTTAATTTTTTTTTTTTTTTTTTTTTTTTTTTTTTTTTTTTTTTTTTTTTTTTTTGATGATAAAGATTCGGTGCAGATGACAAGTTTAGTGGTAAAAGTGTTAGTATAGTGTAAGGCTGTTAGGATGGCAAGGATTTCGGCAGAGAAGGATGATGTATAGGAGGGAAGGAGAAAGGAAAAAATTGTTTCGTTTTCGATGATTGTGTGAATGGGGGATTGGGATATTGTGCCGCAGAACCTTCCTATGGAGGACCAGATTTTGGTAGTGGAAATGTTGGGACAGATTTCGGAGGTGAGTTTGTGGATGGATTCGGATTTTGCGGTTTTAATTTTTCTTGTATATTGGGCGTTGGCTTTTTTGTAATTAATGATATTGATTAATATTTGTCAAGTTTTAGGAGTTGCCACATTCTTTTTTTCTGCAAAAGCAGTTGGTAATTTGATTTTGTTATGAAATTACAGATTATCTTGCCGCGGAAATTACATTTGGGAGAGCTCCAGCTGGGGATCCAGCTGTTGAAGTCGGCTAGTATTAAGGAGGTTTGGTGTCGGAGGAGGAGGACGTTAGATTCTAAGAAGGGGGGGATGTAGACGTTTACTATGGAGAGAGTTCGTTTAGAACCGACTGTGATGCCTAATGCTTCGAAATCATTGTTGAGGGTTAGTTGTGTGTATTCTATGGAGGAGTGGGTGAGGAAGGCAATTCCGCCATAAGGGTTGTGGGAGGTACATTTTTCACAGGAGGGGTTTTTGTTGCAACTTTTTGTTATGTGGCCCAGGAGTTTGCAGTTTTTGCACCGCATTGAATTTGGGAAGTATTCTTCGACTTTGACGTTATACCAACCGATGTTGATGGTTGTTGGTGGACGGAAGAGGTCGAATGTGAGTAGCGTTAGTCCGGTTGGGTGTTGTTGGTCGTTGACCGATTTTTCGAATTTAAAAACATCGATGGCGCCTTGGTGCTTCATTTCTTTGATTATTTCCGACTCGGGTACGTTGATGAGACAGGGGACGTATGCAATGCCTTACGATGCGTTCAGGTGTGGATGTAGGGAGACATTGATAAGGGAAATGTTTGAGAGGGTTTTTTTTTATGAGGAATATGTCAGCAATTTTCTGGGATTTTGTAAAAATCAAAAGATTTTCGTCGCGCGTAGTTGTGATATGCTCTCGTAAGCTGTGCTGATGCTGTCCTGATTCCTTTTTTTAGGAGGAAGACGCTGAATGATGTCAGTGGTTTTTCTGCGTTTGCAGGCGAGATGATAATGTATTTCGGATTGTCGATAGTTGGACTCGGTGTGAAGGTCTGATTGTGGACTATGGAAGAATTGTTTGATCTTTTCCTTTGGAGGGATTCTGGAGGTCCCACCATTCATTCGGTTGCTCGGAACGATACCGACTTCTACGGATCACTGTCCGACCATCTGGCTGGACTGGGCGGGAGTAGTACAACCAACGGAAGCAACACCGACGATGGCGTGGCACGGGAAAACGGTAAGGTTTAACGAGCCCCAGAATTGGGTCGTAAATTGTACTTACTGCTAAGTGCCAAAAAAGAAGTGAAAGAGATGTGCCCGGAAATCGCGCAAAGAGGCTGACACAATTGAGGCACGATGGGTGAGGGCAAATCTCTGGGGAAAGCAGTTAAGAGGTCACAAGCATGCCAACACTTTCGGCATGCGCCTCTAACACTTCTCCTCTTACTGGTGGAGCGTGCTAGGCTCTCAAACTGATGGAGCTGGAAGTGTTCAATTTCCTGCTATAGCCGGCGCTACCGCTGAAAAAGGTGGTGATGCTGGCAGACAGACTCTGAGCACAGAAGGCAAAACAGTTCTGGGTTCCAACAACCCCCAAATCGGCTAAGCTCTCCCATAGCGGTATCCGAAGGGTGCAGGAGCTCGAATCGAAAAAGGAGCACTCGCAAGCGGAAGATGGCCATTCCGGGGAGAGAGAATGTGATGGTTCTTCCTCCGACGTGGCAGTGAAAATGCAACGATCCACAATGATCAAAGCAAAAGCATGAAGACGAAGAGAACCAAAGACGGGGAAGCCCGGAAACAAGCTGGATGTGCTGGCGTAATTACGTACGCAGAATATCTATTCTTGTCAAGGAGAATAATTGCTCTTTGAATAAGGAGAACACTGGCTTTGGGAATGCCTCACTGTTGGAGCAGCAGCAAGCGAGAGAAGATCAACTTTTAAACACTCTCTCGTGACTCATCGTGACCTTATCTTTCACAATGTAAGTTCTCAACTTACTTTTGTCACGGCGAGACGACAGGAGGTGATTGACCTAACCCTATCTAACAAGTATATGAAGACCATCACTAACTGGAGAGTCTTACCAGATGCTGCGTTGTGTATAGATATATCGAATTCTAATTGACCTGTGGCATCTCCCCCTTGAAGCCCAAGCGGAATCCCATAAAGGCAGACTGGATACGGTTTAGAGAGGAGCTCTACCTAAGCTCAGAATGAAGCAATTGGTGGAGGATACCTTTCATAACCTGAGAAGCGCCATCACCAGTTGTAACCTCCTTGCAGAAAATTGGCTTCCTGGTGAAACGCTGAGCTCCAATGTCTTCGCAGGGAAGGCAGATGTCTCCTGAATAGGTCGCTTAAATCGAACTCGAAAGACGACTGAAATAAGTATCGATCGAAGCAGAAGGAATATAATATATGTTACTCGTAAATTAAAGAATGATTTTTATAAGACCTTCTGAGAAGAGACCAAATCCGTGAGCGCGACCAGCAAGTAAGTTAAAGTCCTCAAACGAGGAAAATCGACAAGACTGGACGTATTCAGAAAATCTGATGGTGCCTATACTGAGTCTAAAGCGGAAACTCTCAGCTTACTGCTTCCAGAATCATTTCCCAAGAAATCAGACTATCATCGGCTCGTTGCATATCCCTTCAACGGTAACTGCGATGAATACGATGAAAACAACTGGGGGTAGCTGGTATACTGCGTCGCGCGTGGCAACGACTGAGGCCATTGAATTTTCTGTAGCATCTTTCCATGACTTCAAGCCGCCAGGTACAGATGGGTTATGCTGCGAAAAGGTATAAGACAGCTGCTTTCTACTCTGAAAAGAATTTCCACTGCTAGCTTGGTACTTGCCTATATATCCATTCCTTAGCGGGCGGTGAAAGTGGTCTTTATTCCCAAAATAGGGAAAGAAGATTACTCACTCGCCAAGAGTTTTAGAGTTTTAGACCAATCAGTCTAACATACTTCTTGCTGAAAAGAATGGAGAGACTAGTAGAGTTGCACATGCGCAAAGTTGCCCTTCGAATGCATCCTCTCTCGGAGATGCAACATGCTTATTAGCGCGGAAAATCCTGACGAGACTGCTCTTCAAAATCTAATTGGGAGAATTGAATGAGCTCTCAAAAAGAAAGAGTATGTACTGGGCATTTTCGTCGACATTGAGGGAGCTTTTGATAATGGTACATTCGACAGCAGGTGTAACGCTGCTAGACGGCATGACGTAGATGAAGCATTGGTTTTGTGGATCAAAGCAATGCTTATACATAGAACACAGGACATTGACCGCTGATCCAGACGTCCAACAATGTGTCAAGTCTGAAGTAAACAGGGACTGCCCGCAAGGTGGCGTCCTGTCTTCGCTGTTGTGGTGCAATACCCCTGAAATCTATGCCCAGGCCTATGCAGATGATGTTGCTTATGTTTAGCGACTGTCTGTCTCAAAGCGCAGGCGGAGTGACTAATGGGCTGTCCGTTAATCCTCTTAAGAGTGATGTCGTTCTCTTCACGAGAAGGAGAAAAACTAATGGCATTACTCAGCTGGTGCTAAAATCCTTTCCCATCCCGATATACAAGAAAGCTAAGTATCAGGGAGTCATCTTAAATAGCAAGCTTCTTTGATCATAGCATGTTCAATCAATGCAAAGGTGCCTTTGGGAAAACATGGGGTTTATCGGCGAAAAAGGTCCTTTAAATCTACACGGCAATGATAAGACTGATAATCTCATACAGTTGTCTGGTGGAACAGGCTAACACACACACGTCTCAGCCACTTCTTGGCTTGTCAAACTTCAAAGAGCGATTTGTCTCAGCTGTATGGGGGCTTTCTCCAGCACGCCGGATGCTGCTCTAGATGCTGTGATGAATTTTCCACCCGTTGACATATTTAAAAGGGGGTGCGCACTGAAAGTCATGTCTCGCCTCAAGAGTAATGGTTCCTGATACAACTCGCACTGGAGTGACAGTGTACTCGCGCGAGAATTATCCTACGACCCATGTCGCATGGATATGCCCTCCGACGCAATGACACCTGCCATCCTATTGCGATATAATTTTAGTCAGATTTCCATGGGGTAAGGACTGGCTTTGGCCAGATACTGAAGCTGGCAAGGACTGTCTTCGCATTTTTACAGATGGCTCCAGGTCTGGGCGATTGTCCGGCGCTGAGATTTTCTTTGAGCGCGGAGACGTCCGATTGCACTTTACGTTAGGAAAACATGCGTCTATCATTCAACCAGAGATATACGCATCCTAATGGCCATGCACTAGTGAAGCACAGGTGGAAGAGAAAAAGCATGTGCGTCTGCAGTAACAACCAAGCTGCACTCAAAGCTGTGTCCAATCCTTTAACCAGCATGAACTTAAGACCTTTTTGAAGAAAGTCGGTAGACTAAATATACTATAACTCGTATGAGTCCCGGGACACTCTGGGATACCGGGAAATGAGATCTCTGATTAACCCGCAAGAAGGGACTCAGAGGAGAATTTCTCAGGAACTGAACCCGCTTTAGGACTACCTGCTTTCACGGTCAAATCCTACATGAATGATTGGGTCTTTAATGCAAACAATCGTAAATAGCGGAATATCCAGAGCAGAATGACTAAGCGCGTATGGCCTGATGTCTGCAAGAAATCTGCAACATTCTTCTTATCCTTAGGGAGAATTGATTACAGAAGACTTGCGGGCGTCTTTATGGGCCATTACTTTTCATCTTTGCATGCTTGGCATCAGTGAGACGCCCACCTATGCTGCATGTTGCGAGGAGGATGATACAGCTGAACACTTTCACTGCCACTGTCTTGCCTTCGCCGGCGTCTGGTGGCGCACCCTTGAGGCCGACGTGGTTTATGCCGAATCTCTTAGCTCTACATCACTGAAGCTCCTCCTCACTTTTCTCCGGAGAACGGGGAAAATAAAATAAAGTACTGTTTGGTAGTACTATTGACCAGTATTATCGGCATCTGAGTGGTCTAACAGATAGCAGAATGCTCCAAAAAAAAATCTTTGGACTCTGTCAGATTTGTTTGATTTTAAATTCGTATTATTATCAAAAGCAAGGATATACATATTATGCCTTCTTTTTATTTCTCATTTTTTTGGCTATTTTCATATCAACAATTGCCTTTTTCATAACTGCTACAGCACTGTTAGTATCTTCTTCGCTGCTGACGGCCATGGAGGGCACTTCAAGCTTCCCCGTGCTTGTTGGATACCTTAAAAAAGTATAATTATGAGTTATAAAATTTAAAAAAAATTATATCCTTATTATCAATTAATTATTGTACATACTTGTAGCTAAATCCCTTGGGGAAGATAGTTCGTCCAACCAATTTTTTTAATTGTTCTCGAGCCCTATGTAGTCGTAAACGGTCTCTTTTCCGTTCGACCACTAGTGCGTCGTCCTCATCACTATCATCACTATATTGATCGAAAATATTAAAGTAAAATGAGTAATATTGCAATACGATAAAAACAATATATTAAGTGGGAACGCCATTTTGATGGTCCTACAAGGATTGTTTTATTGGTTTTCTCTAACATGTTCTTCTCTTAGTGAACCGCGCATGACCGCTGGAGGACACACAAAAATCAAAACAAGATCAAAGACAGCATCTTAATCATCGCCAAACTTAAAAGTCGAATCAAAATTCATAGAAGCAGAGAAATGTATGAACAAGTTTAACATTGAAAAGTTAAAGGACCCCTCGTCAATAGCAGGACGAAATTAATAACCGGTTACTAGGATGCTATAGAAACTAACGATAAATTAAGACAGGTAGGAGCAACAATAAAAAGAGTTGTAAAGGAAGCTGCAGAAAACAAAAAGCCTTGATTCGAAATGCGAGGAAAAAGTAAAAGTAATGTTCTAAGACTTTAAGCCTAAGAAAATAGTAAAGAAATCACGCGTATAGGACATCAGTCCCTACTAAGGGAAGTCTGTCATCTCGTTTGGGATAAAAAATGACAATGGCAAAGGCTAAAAAACGCTAACATTCAGGAAGAATGTATGCAATGTATGCAGGGCTAAATTAGGATTTATACAATGAAACCATCCCTGACGAATGGAATAGTCGTCATTCCCATATTTGAAAAGCGTGACCAAACACAATGAAACAATTACCAAGTCGTTACAACGAGCTGTCAAATATTCTCTTAAATAGGCTTATACCATAAGTTGAGGAAACCGCTCGACGAGTGGTAGGGATTGCGGAACTGTTTTTTTGTACATGTTCAACCATTTTTTCTATTTATTTATCTGTATTTGTTTATTTTAACGTATTAAGAATCGATTTACGACAATGGATCGACGCACACTCTACACGCCCATACCCATGGAAGAATCTAGTCTGCAACCAACCAAAAACGTTGTAACAAACAACAAAAGACGCACATTCTTTACGCCTATTTCCAAGTTTTCTTCCTTCGACACTATGGAAATGTCGAGCATTGCGCCAATGACGCCTATTCCTAAGGGTGTTCCAAGTTCGACACTCATCGGTTAAAACTCCTCTGCAGCTCGGATCTCTGTTGGAAGAGCACGCCTCGGCTAAATATAATCTAATCGGATAAATATAAATCAATCAGCTAAATCAGTTCGCAATCCAGATGATGCCCAAATCAATGATTGCCGCTCGTCCCAAGATGGCCCTGAGAGCATTGCTGCCCGCCTGACTCCCACAGACATCAACAGTAACGTCCGCAAGGAGCTTTTTGTCAGTATCGACGATTCGGCCTGTTCCACTAACTCCATCCCAGCGAGTTTTTGTTCCTGCAGGTGGTACGTTTGCCAGCGAAGCCATCACTAATAAGAAACGCCAGCTTTTCGTGCCCAACGAGGTTTTCCTCACACCGCCACCGCGACCGTTAACTACCACTGATATCGACGACAGTAATGCCTCCTCGAAGCGACCACGTAACATTGACACCCCATCCGTTCCATTGACACCAGTCAATTCGAAGCGGCGCACGACCATCATGCCTTCACTCACCCAATCGAAAATTGAACAAAAAAAGTCGACATCCAAAACTACGGGCATTGCCGCCGCCTGTTTGTCACGTCGCATTACCATGGACTTTGGGGCAATTAAAAAGGCAAAGGCTGTGATCAAAAACTCTGCCACCCATCTGGGCACTGGAGCCACCAATGTGTCGTTAGAAAACAAAAACGAAGCGAAACCGTATCCGTTCCTCGTCCACACAAACATGCACACCGAACAAGTTGAGTTTATCAAAGAAATTGGTACGTCTAGATAGTTCTACTTACAATAGTTGTTGTACTTCTTCCTAATCCCAATCACTGATCGCTACTCGCTGATCCCTAACCCTGATTCGGATCGACCAGTATGAGATCAATCATGCATGCCGATTAAATTGTAATTTTAATCCTAATTAAATATACAAAGATGACGATGATGTTTTGAAAATAATGTTGTATTCTTTGAATTACCATTGAATTAAAGAGTGGCCAGACTTTCACTTTACGGCAGCTTCTATGTAGAAAAGAGATGGGAATTCCATGAAATGGTCCATCAAATATTCGTAGATTTTAAAAAGGCCTATTACTATATAAACAATCGAAAATGCATCAAGTCCTTGAAAGGATTGGAATCTCGAAAAAGTTGGTGACACTGATACAAGAATGCCTGAAGGTATACAAGGGAAAGGTTAAAGTAGGAAATGTCTTGTCTGAAACATGAAGGATTAAAAGAAGGAAATGCATTGTCAACACTTCTTTTTAGTACGGTGCTGGATATACCTTCAAGGATATCAGAGGGCAATAGCCCTTAATGGAATAACATCCGTTCTAGCTTATGCTGACGATCTGGACTTGAAAGAAGTAAGATTAGGAGTAAAGTAAGCGAAAACCAAATATACGAGGGTGGTCCGATAAGTACTTAGCCTCACCGCCAGATGGCGCCAGTATCGCAAGAGCAACTTACTATCGTGTAGAAACAGTGGACTTCACCCGGCGTATGTGCTCCGAACAAGGCGAAGACTGTCCCATCGGCCAGAAAGGTGATGGCCACCGTTTTCTGGGGTTCACAAGGTGTGATCCACATCAACTACCTTGAGAAGGGCAAAACGGTCACGGGGCTGTACTATGCCAAAATATTGGGCCGATTCGACGTCGAATTGAATAAAAATCGGCCCCACTTGGCGAAGAAAAAAGTGCTCTTCCACCATGATAACGCACCGGCTCACACCTCCGCCCTCGCCACGGCAAAATTGGTCGAATTGGGCTACGAGCTGCTTCCCCATCCAACGTATTCTCCAGATTTGGCCCCGTGCGACTTCTTTTTGTTTCCAAACTTGAAAAAGTCACTCGCCGGGCAGAAATTTCAGTCGAATGAGGAGGTCATCCCCGCCACGGAGGCCTACTTTGCAGACCTCGAGAAAACGTATTTTTCAGACGGGTTAAAGAAGTTGGAGCATCGTTGGGTCAAGTGTATCGAGCTAAAAGGAGACATATTGAAAAATAAATCGACATTTCTCCAAAATTTTTGTTTTTCTTTTGTAGGCTAAGTACCTATCGGACCACCCTCGTATGATGTTCGACCGACTCGGATCAATCCAAATCTTGCTGCTGACTATTCCCGATAAAAGCTTTGAAAAGTGGAAGGGTTCACATTTTTGGATAACTTATTGACTGCCAAAAATGACATAAATATCGAAATAAATAAAAGGCTGCATATGACAACGCGTGCGATGAAGAAACTCTTTTCTCGCGATATTAAAATCCGCATATTAGAACACCACAATAACGTTAGAGGCACTTTGCGGATACGAAACTTTGTCTCTGACTATGAAGGAGGAAAACAGATTTCTCTTGAACTCTATTAAGCTCCAAGCATTGGTCCAGTAATAAGGTCGCAAAGACTAAGATCGGCAGGAATGGACAGTGGAGTCAAACGAATAATGAAATAGAAAAACTATAGGAAAAAGACCGCCAGGAAGGCAGCGCGAGAGATGGACAGATGGGAGGACAATAGTGGAGTGGACCTAGTAGAGATGGAACTTATCAGTGAAACACAAAGAAGCTTGGCTTATTTTTGAAGGCCTATGATTAACATTTTACGGCCATTTCGTAAAAAAAATTAAATATAAAAAATAAATAAAGAAAAATATAAAGAATATAATTGTATAGTTAAAATTAAACTGTACGTTTACATTCTTTTACCCATCACGGTGACGTTCCCACTTAAAGCTTGAACTTACGAATCTGATTTGCCTTCAACAATAATTTCCATCTCCTCTGCATTTTTTGTCATCCATCCTATCTCTGTTTGAGTCCGGCGCAACTTCAGCTCCATCTTATCAACATCTCGAGCAAGATTGACACGTTCTTTTACTGCAGCCATATATTTGTCAGAGACAGGAAACAATGGTAGATCTTCACCTGATATGTATAATATTTGCTGATATAATAGACTTCAAATGTGATAAAACTCAATCGGAAATCGACGAATAAACTAAAGTATCACTTACTTCTGTCCAATGTTTTACAAAGTTTTAAATAGTTCTTAACCTCTCCTGGTTCCATAATTATAACAGTAATGCCATCACGATTTGCACGAGCGGTGCGCCCAGACCTATGCACATAATTCTCACTTGTTCTAGGCACCTATGAACTCTTTTCATAATTCACTGTTAGAAAAATTACACTTTATGCCAACCTACTTGATAATGAATTACGTGCGCTACTTTGGGAATGTCAAGTCCTCGTGCAGCCACGTCCGTTGCGATAAGCAAACCATCCGAACTGTCTCGAAATCGTTCTAGATTTTTTAATCGTTGCTTCTGAATCATAGTCGCATGCAAAGGCAGCGCCCTGCAACCCAGCAATCCAAAAAGCGTAGCAAGCCTTTTTACACAATCTATCGAATTACAAAACACTATTGTTCGTCCTGGATGACGCTGGATAAAGTAATATAAGTAGTAATCCTTATGATCTATGGGACAAATGATTCGACATTCCGTCAAGGTATGAGCAGTTTCTGAAAATTAGCAAAACACATTGAAACTATTTATGAACTTTAGTAATACCAAACCTACGGCTGCTCGTTGTTATGTCGACAATCTTAGGCTGTGATATTCCCAAATCCTGTATTAGCCCTTGGATCTTCAAGCCAGGTGTTTGTTTAACTAGTTTGGTTTTCTTTCCCAGATTCCTTTCTAGAAATGCAAAATATTTAGGATAATAACAGGCACGTGAACATTTGTTTAGATTTACTTTGTATATGATGTGGTAAATCGTGGACGAGAGTCAGGGTAGCGGAAAATATGAAATTTTGTCGCATTCCTTTTTTCTCCTCATTCGAATTGAGGCGCTGAAGCAGCAGTTTCAATTCCTCAAAGTGTCCTTTTTCCACCATCCTATCGGTTTCATCGATGACAAGGAAGCTTATGTCGTCGATTTTACTTAAGTGTGGATTGTTTTGTTGCAAGAGTTCCCACAACCGACCTGGAGTAGCAACGATGATCTCAGGACAACTGCGTAGTACCCTTTCCTGTTTGGCTATAGATAACCCACCAAATATTGTCGCGATAGTTATTCCCGTATACTTTGCAGCCGCAACTAAGTGATCTTTAATCTGAACGGCCAACTCCCTTGTTGGCGTAAGTATCAATGCATAAAGAGGTTTGTCATCTGTCGTTGTTTGGTTGTTAAATTCGTTGTCAAATGTAGTTGAGGGGTCCGCGATTAATTCTTCTGGAGGAGGTGTGAGGTTATCTCGCTCCGCTCTATTTCCACTCTTAACGATACGCTTCGAAGTTTTTCTTATTCCAGACTTGTGGTTCCTTGATTTTAGTTCCATGATCCCTGTAAGGACCGCTATACCAAATGCAAGCGTTTTCCCACTACCGGTTTCTGCGGCGCCAAGGATGTCCTTTTTACCTAGTATAGCAGCTGGTAACGTTTTAGCCTGAATTTCCGTTGGAGATTTGAAACCTTTTTCGGCCAAACTCATTAGGATTTCGTTTGGAATGCCAAGACCATTCCATCCCTGTAAGAGAGAGTAACTAATCAATTGTTGTTAAATACAATCGTCAAATACTTACCTCTAAATCATCGACATCGAGCTGGGTATCAACATCGTCCACATTTTTAGGTGGATTAAGGAGTACGAATCTGCCAGCATATGTCTGTTCATGAGCCGAACCCTCTTCATCTCTATTCTTCCCTTTCTTTTTCTTTTTCTTAGGTTTCTCCGATTTTTTATAATCGAGTAACAAGTGTTCTTTAGAAAGCTTTGCCTTTTTGGAAGATACTTGTCCTGCCGCATCACGTCTTGTTTTTTTCATTAAGGATTTCTATAACCAGTTGCTTTTTAGTTTATTATATGTATGATTACAAAACACTTTTACAAACCCTGTCTTTTTTTATCATCACAGGATCATAAGTCTTTAGAACCTCGAGGCCAATTAACCCCTCCAACCCATAGCCATCTTCGGAGGCAACATTTCCTTTTATTTTAACCTTTTGCCATGCACCGGTTTCCGAAATCTGTTGAGAAATAACCTGCGATTCTCGGACCATGATTTTCAGCTGATGATTTGATTTCTATTTGGAATCGCTCCTACCACACTTATGTTTGACAAGCACGTGTAGTGAATTGTAAGTTGACATTTCTCTCCCTAACCCGCAGTTAGATGGGCATGGTGATAGATGTACCAATCGGATGACGTCAAATATGTTATTCGCATTCTGGTTATCATCACTGCATTTACTATTTACATGTTGAGAAGTGGGTACCCACTGGGGGTACTTGAGGTACCCACATGCTCTTTTGACAGCACTTGAGGTACCCACGTGCTCGCCCGAGTTTGTAGGCAAACGTCGGCGGCCATTTTGAGTGGGACGTCTCATTGGTGGTTTCTGGTTAGCGATTAGATGGAATCGGAGGTAAATGAATTAGTAGACTATGCTGGATGCATCTCAATGTTTATGAGGCTCACATGTCAATTTATTTGTCTACATAAAATCATTCATTTCGCGCATTTTTAAAGTAGCACAAAGTAGGTAACTCTAATTTGTAAAGTGCACAGATAAGCTGCAGAGAAGTGTGAAACGCATGTGAAGCAACATCACAAAACAAAGAACAAGTACATAAGGAAATGTCAAAAAGATGCACGGAGAAGCCTACCCGCGCACCTCTGTGCCAGTATACGAGGGTGGTCCGATAAGTACTTAGCCTACAAAAGAAAAACAAAAAAATTTGGAGAAATCGCGATTTATTTTTCAATATAGTCTCCTTTTAGCTCGATACACATGATCCAGCGTTGCTCCAATTTCTTTAACCCATCTGAAAAATACGTTTTCTCGAGGTCTGCAAAGTAGGCCTCCGTGGTGGCGATGACCTTCTCATTCGACTGAAATTTCTGCCCTTCGAGTGACTTTTTCAAGTTTGGAAACAAAAATAAGTCGCACGGGGCCAAATCTGGGGAATACGGTGGATGGAGCAGCAGTTCGTCGATCAATTTGGCGGGGCGGAGGTGTGAGCCGGTGCGTTATCATGGTGGAAGAGAAGTTTTTTTTTCGCCGAGTGGGGCCGTTTTTTCTTCAATTCGGCGTCGAATCGGCCCAATAATTTGGCATAGTACAGCTCTGTGACCGTTTTGCCCTTCTCCAGGTAGTCGATGTGGATCATATCTTGTGAATCCCAGAAAACGGTGGCCATCACCTTTCCGGCCGAAGGGACAATCTTCGCCTTCTTCGGAGCACGTTCGCCGGGTGAAGTCCACTGTTTCGACTGTTCATTGGTCTCTGGTGTTAGTGAAATACGAGGATGGTCCGATAAGTACTTAGCCTCACCGCCAGATGGCGCCAGTATCGCAAGAGCGTATCGTGTAGTACATTCTAGTAGACAGCTACTGTCGAAATTTCAGCCGGATCGGACTAGTAGTTTTGTTTTGACCGCGTGTGGAAGCGGGAGTGTCTGCGGATTTTAGAAAAATGGAAAAAGAGCAATATTGGTCGGTGATACGCGCAGCGAGAGCGTTTGGATGCTGTGTACGGTGACTCTTCTCCTTCGATGGCGACCATTAAAAATTAACGAGTTTCAACGTGGTCGGTTTTTCATGAGCCACGTCCAGGTGCCCCGAAAATTACTACCATGGAGAATAACGTGACAAAAATCCACGATTTTGTATTGGCAGCCCGTCGATTGAAGGTGCGCGAGAAAGCTGAGACAGTAGGCATTTCAAAAGATCGTGTGGGTCATATCCTGCATGAAATTTTTGGCCTACTTTGCAGACCTCCAGAAAACGTATTTTTCAGATGGGCTAAAGAATCGTTGGGTCAAGTGTATCGAGCTAAAAGGAGACTATTTTGAAAAATAAGTCGCCATTTCTCCAAATTTTTTGTTTTTCTTTTGTAGGCTAAGTACTTATCGGACCACCTTCGTATATGTATATTTAATTCATTCAGCTCTAGGCATAGGATATAAGAACATTTTTAAAATTATTAGATAGTTTTTCGTACACTTTGTTTTGCCAAGGAACTGCTTTTAAGGAAGAGTTAAAATATTCGCAAAATTTATATCTTATATATTTTGCTTCGTTACTCGGATTTCGTGCTTGAGTATACGCAAGATGGTCCAGATGAACTTTTTCGTTTCGCCAATCGGCATAATCCATTTGAACCAAATTTGTGTCTTCTATGTCAAAATCGTTTTGCAAATAAATCATTTCTTTCTTCCGTCTCAAAAATTATGCAAGTGACAGCAGGCCAATACAATGGTTGAAACTTTATCCGGGTTCAAATTTATTGTTTTCAACAAAATTCTAAAGCGTGATGCTAATATACCGAACACATTTTCTAAAATTCGCCTCCCACGCGACAGTCGGCAATTCTCAATGATCTCGTCTTTCTTTAAGGTGTTGTGATAATAAGGTTTCATAATATTTACCGTTAAAGGAAATCGTCATCAGCAACGAAAACATACGGCATCCTGCCACAAGGTTCTGATAAAATTTCAGGATCTGGGGTTCCCAGAGATTTGTTTTCAAGTTTCTTAAACAACTTTGTTTGCTTAATAACACCAGCATCTGATGCTCTGCCATTGACGCATATATCAACCATCAGACATTTGCAGTTTGCGTTTCCTAGTGCCTTCAATATAATAGAAAAATTCTTCTTATAATTGAAATAATGACCCAGGAGGCTTTGTTATATTAATGTGCTTCAAGTCCATGGATCCGATACAATGGGAAAAATTCCAAACATCATCAATTTTTTTGGCCTCTCTCTTCCATTCCATTCATGGGGAGCTAGAAAAATATTTAATCAATTAATTATCATAACAACATTATTCATTTTGTCCGTGCAGGGACGGGTTAAGAATATCCCTGCAGCGATACCTCTCGCTTGTCGTAAAAGGCGACTAAAACAAAGGTAAACAAAAATCACATCTAGGCAATTTAGAAAACACCAAGGTGAGCCTAGGGACACATATACCCCCATTAAACTGCCCCACAAGTGTACATGCAAATCAGTGGGTTGACACGACTGGAGATCACCGGTGTTGTAAGAGTAAGATCAAACAAAAAAATCTGGAGCATGCCGTGTCACAAAAAAAAAAAAAAAAAAAAAGGCAGGCCGAAAAACAATTGGTGCAAACAAATGCAAAAACACCAGCATTTGATTGGCCTCAGCGATGAAGTAATCCCAAACCGGGAAGCCTGCCGCTACTTTCTGAGGTCAAACCGGCTGACCCCACAAGCGGGCCAGTAGGAATGCAGTTAAGTGGGAAGGTTATGGTCCTACACTTCTGACCATAAAAACGCCGGAAAAAGGAAAAAAAGAAGAAGAACAACAACAACATTATTCATTTAATTGTTTGTTTTTAAACTATTGTTTTCTTTACAGAGTGGTGAAATTTCAGTCAATCCAGAGAAACCCAAGAATAAGAAAACATTATCGAAAGAAGACGCTATAATAGAAATGGCTTGTGACCATCTAAGAGAAGCCAATGACGATGCTGCTGTACTGGCAAAAATATGGAGCACAGAATACGACCACCTCTCAACATTATCGATAAGAAAAATACGTTTCAAATAACGACAAGCATAATGACTATCGTAATACCGACTTCTATAAGTGACCTTTGCGTTCAATAAAAACGACTATCGCAATAGGGGTGGATATCTGATGTTTTTATAAGGACGTCTTAACGGAAGCACTATTCGTGAAATACAGTCCGTTTCAAATGGGAACGAAATCAATTTCGAAAAAAAAATTTAATGTTCAAAACCGGAAGTAAACATTTCAAAACAAAATTTTGGAAATTTTGGTCGATCAATTTTTTTTTATTTTTCTTATTTCAAAATATAGCTTAGAGTATATATGTATGTATGTATATGTAAGCTACACCGGAATAATTTCAAAAGTGGGGATTTCTAGCAAATGTTTACGTGTGTGTATCTTGCAGGAAACGACTTTTAAATGAAAGACCTCCAGTAGCTAACCAAAATGAAAAAGTGCAATGCAGTCAAACATCGAGTAAAGTTTCACAAAACATCCAAGACGAACCATTCATTCCCGAAGACAAATTCAAACATAATTCAACTCAAACTGACAGAGCAATAAATAACCAAGACATTTTAAAGCAGCTTAAGGAGAAATTTAATGATCCATCTACTTCTGCTTCTGTGAAAACTATGATCCTGACCATAGCACCTAAGTCTTGGAGTGAAAATAAATTTGCAGAAGAGTTTGGTTGAGAGGAAAAGAACTCACATACAAAAACAACTTCTCATGTACAATATTGATGAACTTTATCAGAAGTTCAAGGTGGAATATCCGGACCTACAAGTAGGCTTAACAAAGTTTTTTACTCTAATTGTAAGTTCCAAACACTGTTTCCTCGCTGGCGACCCTGGAACACACATGGTATGTGCTTATGCTTACCACCAAAATGTAAAGCTAATATTGAATGGTGGAGACATAGCTAATTTTACAGCTGGTACTGCCATGGAACTTTCGTGTTATAAGGATTGCCTTCGCAAGCTGATGTGTCCCAATCCAACAGAGACATGTCATTTAATGACTGCAAAAACACCGCCAATTGAGAGTTGTAAATCTTGTCCTGGTTTAAGTGCATTTCGTGATCATTTGAAAACCATATTCGATAACAATCAAGTGACAGACGTGCAGTTTGGAAAGTGGTTTGGCACAGACCGATTCACAATATCTACTCTTATACTATCTTCTGATGATTTTGTAGATAACTTGTGTGATGCCTTGGGTACTTTGGAACCTCATGCTTATATTGCAGAGACACGGGCGCTTTGTTTTAAAAATCATAGGTAGACTATCAATGAAGGACAAATCCTCGCACAGTGTGATTTTGCAGAAAATTATAGTTTTGTTGTCCAAGATGCGGTACAATCTTTTCATTGGAATAACGACCAAGCAAAAGTCCTGACTTTCGTTTTTTGTTATAGAGGAATTGAAACAAACCATGGCAGCATTGTTATGAGATCAGATGACTTAAAACATGATACAGCCACTTTTTACGCTTACCAAAAAATACTACACAAACATCTTGTTGAAACAGCAATAATTGTGTCTAAAAGTATACATCGTGTGTGACAAAACTAAAGCAACTTTTAATATATCTCCTGTCTTTTCACCTTGAATGTGAACAAAAGTTATGTTAAGAGGTATAACTTAAGACTTATAATATATAAAGATGCTTCAAATATTCCGTCATGTAAATCATTAATTTTTATTTATATTAAAATATTTTTTAAAAACAAAATTCAATAACAAACATACCATAGTGTCGTAATGCATTGACAAAACTAAAGCAACTTTCATGTTAACATAAATACTGCATATATTAATTAATATTTGTATTATTTTATAATTATATTTTGAAGAGCTGCATACATCGGCGGGGCATATATTCAATTTTTTTTTATTTTTTTTTTTTTTGTTGGAGGCTTCTACTATCTGCTGGAGCACTCAGACACAAGTACTGGTCCATTGTAATACCAGACAGACACCTTGTCTTTATTGTATTTTCCCCGTTGTCCGGAGAAAAGTGAGGAGGGGCTTCAGTGATGTTGAGCTAAGAGATTCGGCACCCACCACGTCGGCCCCAAGGGTGCGCCACCGTGCACGAGCGAAGACGGGACAGGCGCAGAGAAAGTGTTCCGCTGTGTCGTCCTCCTCGCAACAAGCAGCACAGGTAGGCATCTCACTGATGCCAAGTACGTAGAGATGCCTGGCAAAAGTGTAATGGCCCGTAATGACGCCCGTTAGCCTTCTGCAGTCATTTCTTCTTAAGGATAAGAAGAATGTTGCGGACTTTTTACAGACGTCAGGGCGTACGCGCTTAGTCATCCTGCATCCTGGATATTCCCTCCATCTGCGACTGTGTATGTTAAAGACCCAGTCCAGAGTGACCTGGAACCCATACAAGCCTAAGTGAATTAAGTCTTCTGACTTTGTTCAAAAAGGTCTTGAGTTCATGCACTTGTTTGGAGTTGGACAAAGGATTGGATACAGCTTTGAGTGCAGCTTGGCTGTCACTGCAGACACATATGCTCTTTCCCCTCCATCTGTGTTTCACAACATAGTCCATGGCCATTTCACTCCACTGCGAGTTGTACCAAAGACCATTCCTCTTTAGGCGAGAAATAGTTTTCAGTGCACACCCTCTGATATATATGTCAAGGGGTGGAAGGTTCATCATAGCATCTAAAGCAGCTCCCGGTGTGCTGGGGAAAGCCCCCGTGCAACTGAGGCAGACCGCTCTTTGGAGTTTGGTGAGTGAAGCCACAGCGTGTTTTCGTGTCAGCCTGCTCCACCAAACAACCGATGCATATGAGATTATCGGTCTTACCATTGCCGTGTAGATCCAAAGGACCTTTTTCGGCGATAAGCCCCATGTTTTGCCAAAGGCACCCTTGCATTGCCAGAAAGCTGACAGCACTTTGGTGGTATGGGACTCAACATGTTTTGACCAGAGAAGTTTGTTATCTAGAATGACTCCCAGATACTTAGCTTCCTTGGATATAGGGATGGGAATGCCTTTTAGCACCAGCTGAGTAATGCCAGTTGTTTTCCTCCTTCTCGTGAAGAGAACGACATCGGTCTTAAGAGGATTAACCGACAGCCCATTTCTCGTGCACCAGTCTTCGATCACGTTTAGCGAGTCGACCACCATGCACCATAACAGCGGAGACAAGACGCCACCTTGCGAGCAGCCCCTGTTTACTCCAGACTTGACACAATGTTCGAGGCCTGCACCAGCGATCAGTGTCCTGTGCACGAGCATTGCTTTGATCCACAAAACCAGTGCTTCATCTACGCCATGCCGTCTAGCAGCATTACACATGCTGTCAAAAGTAGCGTTATCAAAAGCTCCCTCAATGTCGACAAAAATGCCTAGTACGTACTCTTTCCTTTCGAGAGCGCATTCAATTCTCCCAACTAGGTTTTGAAGCGCAGTCTCGCAGGATTTTCCGCGCTGATAAGCATGTTGCATGTCCGACAGAGGATGCATTCGAAGGGCAACTTTGCGCACGTGCAACTCTACTAGTCTTTCCATGCTTTTCAGCAGGAATGATGTTAGACTTATTGGTCTCAAACTCTTGGCTAGTGAGTAATCCTTTTTCCCTATTTTGGGAATAAAGACCACTTTCACCGCGCGCCAAGGGATAGGTATGTAGGCAAGTGCCAGGCTAGCAGTGAAAATTCTTTTCAGTGTAGGAAGCAGCTGTCTTATACCTTTTTGCAGCATAACAGGGTATATCCCATCAGTGCCCGGCGACTTAAAGCCATCGAAGGATGCCACAGCAAATTCAATGGCCTCAGTAGTTGCCACGCGTGACGCAACATACCAGCTACGCCGAGTTGTTTTCATCGCTACAGCCGCAGTATCCAATGAGGGAGTGTGCAACGAGCCGATGACAGTCTGATTTCCCGGAAAATGGGTCTGAAACAGTAAACTAAGAGTTTCTGCTTTAGACTCGGTAAAGGTACCATCAGACTTTCTGAGTACCTCCAGCCTTGTCGATTTTCCTCGTTTGAGGACTTTAACCAACTTGCTGGTCGCGCTCAGGGATTTGATCTCTTCGCAGAAGGACTTATAGGAATCATTCTTCGATTTTCGAATAAGTTTCTTATATTCCTTCTGCTTCGATCGATATTTATTCCAGTCATCTTCCGAGATCGATTTAAGTGATCTGTTCAGAAGACTTCTGGCTTCCCTACGAAGCCGTTGGAGCTCAGCATTCCACCAACCGGCTTCCTGTTGGGAGGTTTTTTGACAGGACATGCGAGTTCAAAACATTTGGTGATGGCGCTGTTCAGGTTATGAACTGCATCCTCCACCAATTGATTTGTTTTGAGTTTAGGCGGAGCTTGAGTGGATTTCTCAAGCTCCTCCCTAAATCGCACCCAGTCTGTTTTTCTCGGATTCCACTTGGGCTGCGAGGGGGAGATCCCGTACTTCAATTGGAATTCGATGTATCTATGGTCTGACAGCGTAACATCTGGTGAGACTCTCCAGTTAGTGATGGCCTTCGCATGCCTGTTAGATAGGGTTAGGTCAATCACTTCCTGTCGTCTCGCCGTCACAAAGGTTGGTTGAGAGCCAACATTGTTGATGAAAAGGTCAGACGAAAGAATGAAGTTTAAAAGATGGTCTCCTCTCCGGTTGCATTTGCTGCTGCCCCAAACTGTGTTTTGAGCGTTAGCATCGCAACAGATGATGAGTCCAATCCTTCTGGCTTCACAGTACTCTACGAGTTCGGAAACCGCCTTAGGTGGCGGGGGTAGTACCGAGTCGTAGGGGAAGTAAGCAGACCCCACGACGAAGTGTTCAATTTCTCCGTGCGCCTTGTAGCTCACTTTCGCAGCTACCAGATCTTGACCACAGAATTGACCAAGTTTGGTTGCCGATAGCGTATTCGATATGATGAGGCAGACCCTGGGCCTTTCGGATCGCTCATCATAAAGGATTGTAGCATCACGTATGCCACCAAGACCACACAGGCGTTTGTTCCACACCCATGGTTCTTGAATGGATACAATGTGATGATTTGTACTACTGCATGCAATTCTGCTACTTAGAAGAGCGGTAGCAGCTTGCAATGCTGTAGGTTGATCTGAGTAAAAATCATGGATTCATACTGGGGAACACGTTCCATCCTTCGACTACTTGACATCAAAATGGAATAAAATCCTACCAAGGCCGAAGTAGGGACGTGAGTCGTACGCGGTTTTCAGGGCCTCAACAGAGCCATTGTCCATTCCCACTACCAGAGTGAAGCTCTCTTTTTTCAGAGAGTTCTTTTTCTCCTTGTAGGAATAGACAGTCCAGGCCCTCGTGTCGAGTCCCGGATTCTGCGCACGTAGTCGCCTCAGCACTTTCAGCTTGTTTCCGGGTTTTCCCGGAATCCAGCAGATGGCGCGCGTTAGTTTCGGGAGACTAACTACTTGATAAGTGCTAGTTCCCAGGGGGGGGGATTTTCGGCACCATGCTCCTGATCCTGGCAGATGTCTGCTGAGAGGAACAGCTCACCACGAAGTTACCATTCATCAAAGCAGACCTCTCCGCCTGAATACAGAAGCCTGTTGCTGAAGCTAGCTCCAGTAGATGATCCTCGCAGTGTTGGCAATCTGCGCTGGTCATTCTGCTGTCACTGCCAGCCTTCCCTATCCTTACCTTTTCGGAGGAGAGGTGCTTGTCTCGACTCTTTACGGTCATTTGTGTTGCCTTTCCAGAGGAATGGGTTTTTTTTGCGTGAAGTGGCCGCCTCCGATGAGCAGCCTTTGATCCTCTCCGTCTTCAGGTTTTTGCTTTGATCTTTATTGATCGCCGCATCTGCCTTTGGACTCCGATTTCCCGCCGCCATATCAGAGGAGGAGACATCACGTTCTCTCCCCCCAGCAAGATTGTCCCCGGCGGCCATCTTCCGTTTGCAAGCGCTCTTACCTTTTTCGGTTCGAGCTCCTGCTCCCTTCCGACACCGCTTTCGAACAGCTTTGCCAGCCTGATGGTTGTTGTGATCCAAGACCGCCTTCTGCGATCAGAGTCTGTCTGCCAGCATCATCATCTTTTTCGGCGGTGGCACCGGCCATGACAGGACCCTGAACATATTCAGCTCCGTCAGTTTTGGAACTTGGCACGCTCTTATTGGGAGTTTGACCGTCACCAATAAGAGGAGGAGTGTTTGAGGCGCATGCCGAAAGTGCTGGCATGCTTGTGCCTCCAGCAGCAGCCTTTACTAGCCGCCGACGTTTTCTGCGCTGCGCGCCGGCAAGAAGTGCGGGATCTGCAGGTGAGAGGGTCGGATGGGCTTCGGTAGGGGATACCTCCACCGATCTGATCCTCTTACCTGCCTTTCCCAGAGGTTCGCCTCAATCTTCGTGCCTTCGGCTGTGCCAGCCTTTTTGCACGATTTTCGGGCACACCTCTTCCTCCTTCTTTTTGGGCACTTAGCAGTGCAATCTACAGCACGTCCCAATTCTGGGGCTCGTTCAACCTTGGCGGTTTCCCGTGCCGCACCATCGTCGGTGTCGCCTCTGTCGGTTGCACCGCTCACGCTCAGTCCAACCAGATGGTCGGACAATGAGCCGCAGGAGTCGGTGTCGTTCCGGGTTGCCGGAGAGTTAAGAATGACTGGTGGGGCCTCCAGAATCCTTGCCCCGGCCGCGATCATGGAGATCGCGGGTGGATTTCCGCTATTGCGGGTGCCACCTGGAGTATTTCCGCTATTGCGGGTGCCACCTGGAGTATTTCCATCCATCTGGTTGTCCATTCATTCATGACTAACTCGGGGTTATCCGGGTCTTAGTTCGAGGTCATTGACCTCTTAAGCCCCTCCGCCGCGACAAGGCGCCCGAAGAGCGAAAGGGATAGAGGGATAAAGGAGGAAAAAGGAGGTCTTGGAACTGTAATCATGCATTTGAATTTTGCGATCTACAATTTCCCATACATTCTCTATGGGATTGAGATCGGGTGATTGCGCTGGCCATTCCAGAAAAAACACTCTTGCTGTATTTAACCACTCGGTCACAAGCTTAGACTTGTGCTTGTGGTCATTGTCATGCTGGAATATCCAGCGCAAGGGCATGCTATCATCGGCGTATGGATACATAATTTCCTTCATGATGTCTTTGTACCCTTGACCATTTGAAATATTCGTAATTTTGTGGATAGTATCGATTCCCTGGTCGGAGAAACAGCCCCATACCATGACATTGCCCCCACCATGTTAAACTGTGCCTTTGCAATATTTTAGGTCTAAGCGTTTTCCTTTGGGTCTTCTAACGGGCGCTCCTCCAACGGATCCCTTGATGTTGAATTCGGATTCATCTGATAATAGCACTGTTTTCCATTTCTGTATCGATCACTTAATATGTTCTTTCACAAATTTTATCCGTGCTATCCTGTTCTTCAAGTCCTGTTTTACACTTAATACCCACCTCGTCATATCTCCTACTTGCTGTTCTTGAGAGATGTGGAGTCTTAAGTCGTGAACAACTTTGAAGATGTTCTCGGATCGTTTTTGAACCCTCGTAGTATTAAATGATCTTGTCTTGCTATTGTTTTTGGGGGTCTATCGCCAATGAAATTTCTACTGTCCCTTTCTGTTGAAATCGTTTAATTAAGCGAGAAATAACTGATTTCTCCATAGAATATTTGCAACAAATATCTTTTGTCTTTTTCCACAACGGAAATCTTCAATAATTTATTTATTTTTTGTTTAAGTTCATTTCCAAACTTGTTTCTGGTCATTGTATTTAAAATAAATCTCGAAATTTAAGCTTCACTTCTTTCTGCAATAACTTCACAACGAGAAAGGAATAAAATGATTGGATGATGTAAACGGAAAACAGCAAGCATTGTTTAACGGAATGTGACATTACGATCCCGAAATGTGCCCAAACTTTTGACTTTTGCCCGAGAATTTCCAGTTCAGTCATAGTTGCTTTAGTTTTGTCAATGTCATATTTTATGAATGGATATGTATTTTGATTATTTTGGTTTTTTTTAAAAAATTAAAGAAAATAGAAAGTTGTTATTTTTAAATGAACAACATTTGTGCTGCTATTTTGATGAAAAATTTGTATGTAGAAATAATTTCTAATAGTATTTCATTCAGTAAGCAAAAATAGTGCGGTCGAATATTAAAAGTAGCTTTAGTTTTGTCACTTACTGTATATAACCGATGATGCCGCTCAACATTTTAAAAATAGATTCAATTTTGTGAATTTACTTTATTATAAAGATGATTTTAATACGAAAGCAGAAATACATTTTCATGCAACGTCTCGTGGAGAGGGGCCATGAGATGGCCTTGGGGGGAACCTCAAACGTTTAGCAAAGAATGGGCAAAATCTTCTTTAAAACAAACAGCGATTTACTACTGCTCCAAAGATGATATTCATCGTGAAGGAATTTTTTTGCAACCCCGGTTTGATTCTGCAAGAACTAAAAAGTTGCATGCCTTTATTCCAACAACGGAAGGTCTTTATGTAAAAACAACCAGTTGCGTAGATTCTCAAAAATTGTAGAAATAATAAGATAAAATCGTTCTGAATTTGTTATTATGTTATTTCGTTACATTATCATTTTATTTCACAGCAGTTTTAAGTAGTAATAGTAGTAGTAGTAGTTTTTAGTAGTTCCGGAGATTACCCCTATTCTAACTTAGAAACTAACAACAAACATTATTTCTTATTAATATTAACACTAAAATACTAATTATACTAATACTATATACTAATCTCTATTAATACTATTATTATAAATACTATACAAAACACTAAAATACTAATTCAATTTGCGCCAACCCGCCGACATAAACAAGCGTATATACATTAATTTACCTATCTCCTTAACTAAGGCAGATCCCATTTCACAACTTCTGGTCTATTATATAAATACTCTAAGCTATGTATATTTTGAAATAAGACAAATAAAAAAAAATTGGTCGAAGTTTCCAAAATTTTGTGTTGAAATGTTTACTTCCAGTTCTGAACATTAAATTTTTTTTTTTTCGAAATTGATTTCTTTTTTAAAAAGAGCAGGAAATTTTAGATACAATCCAGAACTCCATGAAAATAGTGAGTCTCTTGGTCGGTGGCAGCTACAAGATGTCAAAGTTTATCGGGGTGCATATTTAGTCCGTTAATGTTAATCTTACGGTCGATCGGGTTGCAGTTTTCTCTGGTTTTCCTCATTGGTAGAGATTTCCTCGGCCCGCGTTACACTTTGGGTTCGTCGGTAACGTAACGTATTCTCTTCACTGTCGCCGTTTATCATTGCGCGGTCAATCAGTTATAGCTAAGGAGCAGCCTAATAAAAGTAATAAAGAACTTGTAGAACTTGGGTTATATTGTCTGATTTAAACTTTTAATTTCAATACGAAGATATGCATTGTTTTAGTGATTATATACTTATCGGAATGAAGTTTAAAGTGTAATCTATTGTATATTGATTTCACTTATCTTATCAATATTTTGTTTTAAAGGCATGGGGTAATTCTCCAAGTGTCGTGCACATGGGTGTAGAAAACATTGTAAAAATTAAAGTACTATATAATATATGACAGTTGGCGAAGGAAGGAATGATCGATGTGCTACTTGTCCATTGATGTCTATTGCTATAACTGATTTCAATTACTTCAAGCAATTCTTGTCATATATAATTTTTTTTTTATGAGTAAAGAGAAATAAATCCGTAAAAAAAATTATTATGTGTCCATATTCCAGGGCTGCATGAAATCAAGTACAAGTACCAGTACCAGTATTTTAACAGGTTCTTGTACTTGTGCTTCAGTACCTGGTACTGGTACTTGATTTTGGGCAAGTACCAGTATTTTCTGCTAAAATACTTAAGTATTATGTTAAAATACTTAAGAAGTACTTGAGAGTACTTCTAAGTACTTGAGAGTACTTCTAAGTACTTGAGAGTACTTCTAAGTACTTGAGAGTACTTCTAAGTACTTGAGAGTACTTCTAAGTACTTGAGAGTACTTCTAAGTACTTGAGAGTACTTCTAAGTACTTGAGAGTACTTCTAAGTACTTGAGAGTACTTCTAAGTACTTGAGAGTACTTCTAAGTACTTGAGAGTACTTCTAAGTACTTGAGAGTACTTCTAAGTACTTGAGAGTACTTCTAAGTACTTGAGAGTACTTCTAAGTACTTGAGAGTACTTCTAAGTACTTGAGAGTACTTCTAAGTACTTGAGAGTACTTCTAAGTACTTGAGAGTACTTCTAAGTACTTGAGAGTACTTCTAAGTACTTGAGAGTACTTCTAAGTACTTGAGAGTACTTCTAAGTATTTCGCAAAAAAAAAACTTTTAGAATCATGATAGCATTAATTTTATTGCTTCCTAATACTGTTATAATTTTAAATAATAAACTTATTATTTACTTTAGTTAGAAAATGAATTTGCTTTTAATAACACAAGTTTCTCAAAATTCCCATCCAATAAAGAGTTGTGAAGCAGAGAGAACAATCACTGTAATGGGATTTATTGGTTTGTTTTTTATTGGCCAAACAATAAAATGATAGTAATATTTGCCATTCTTGTAAATATTTAAAGTAAAATATATTTATGTTTTTGCAAGTACATACTTGAATACTGGTAAGTACTTGAAAGTACTTTAGATACTTGAAAGTACTTGAAAAGTGCTTGTAAGTATTTTTTAAATACTTGAGCCATTATTGAATTCAAGTACGTACTTAAGTCTTTTTCAAGTACAAGTACCAAGTACTGAAGTACAAGTACCAGTACGCGGTACTTGTACTTATTGCCGGTCGCATACTCACACAGGTGTTCTGTTGCCTGATGCAACCCCTGAGTGGATCGTCTTTCCTCGTGTAGTTACCTGCAAGTTCCCAAACTTTACCGATGCAATCTACGGTCAAGGCTTGTTGTTTGTTGATTGTGATGTCTTGAGGTTTAGAATTCCTTTTTGTCGTGTATATTACTTGAACTTTTTTTTCTTCATAAATATCTACACCCCATTTGTAGAACTAGTCCACTGTTTTGTCGAGCGTTTATTTTGTTTGATTTGTTTTTTGTAACAGCTTGTAAGCAAGAGTGTGAGGAAAGAATTACTGTGTCGTCTGCGAATGTTACACTTACACTGGTGTCCTCTGTAAGTGGCTTAGGTGAGTCTGCAGTATATAGTAAACAAAGGATAGGACCTAGTACACTACCCTGCGGAACCCCTGCTTCGATTTCACGTAAGTTTGACTGTTCGTTATTATATTGCACGTTGAAGTGTCGATTGTCCAAGTAACTTTTGATGAGTTGGTGGTAGTCCGGTAGCATTGTCTTGAGTTTAGATAGTATCCCATGTGCCATACATTATCGAAGGCTTTTGCAATGTCTAAGTAAACTGCTATTTTTGCTCATTCGAGTCGTTTAGAATTTTGTTTGTCACTCGATGAACCTGTTGAATAGTAGAGTGATTTTGTCGGAATCCGAATTTGTGGTCCGGGATAAGGTGAAACTGGATACGTTTGGATAATAGTCAAGTCTTAGGATGACATTAAAAATATTCCTAATTATCAATAAGAGCTCTATCCGACAGTTCTTTCAGTATTTCCCCTGTTATTAGGTCATACCCAGGTGCTTTTTTACATTTTACGTTGTTTTTTATGCAGTGTTTTATTTCGTTGGTTCGCATTTTCTTTATTGCCATTTTCGTAAATGTGGAGATATTTCTATCTGAGGTGGTATATTTCGTCTGTTGGAGCCGTTGGTGAATGTTGTTTTAAAATATTCTGCTAATGTTTTTGCTTTTTCGGTGTCTGTTCTGGCCCAAGTATCATTAGTTTTCATCAGAAGTTTCCTTTCTTCAGCTTTTTGTTCAGCTTAAACAGCGAATAGTTTGTTGCTTGAGTTGCAGTGAGGTTTGACAAGACTGTACTGATATGTTGATTATTATGTTCTTTGAGGAGGTCTTTGAGTTCCTTAGTGGATTTGTTATACGAGGGTGGTCCGATAAGTACTTAGCCTACAAAAGAAAAACAAAAAATTTGGAGAAATGGCGATTTATTGTTCAATACAGTCTCCTTTTAGCTCGATACACTTGACCCAGTGATACTCCAACTTCTTTAACCCATCTGAAAAATACGTTTTCTGGAGGTCTGCAAAGTAGGCCTCTGTGGCGGCGATGACCTCCTCATTCGACTGAAATTTCTGCCCGGCGAGTGACTTTTTCAAGTCTGGAAACAAAAAGAAATCGCACGGGGCCAAATCTGGAGAATACGGTAGATGGGGCAGCAGTTCGTAGCCCAATTCGACCTATTTGGCCATGGCGAGGGTGGAGGTGTGAACCGGTGTGTTATCATGGTGGAAGAGCACTTTTTTCTTCGTCAAGTGGGGCCGTTTTTTCTTAAATTCGGCTTCGAATCGGCCCAATAATTCGGCATAGTACAGCCCCGTGACCGTTTTGCCCAGGTAGTCGATGTGGATCACACCTTGTGATTCCCAGAAAACGGTGGCCATCACCTTTTCGGCCGATGGGACAGTCTTCGCCTTCTTCGGAGCACGTTCGCCGGGTAAAGTCCACTGTTTCGACTGTCCCTTGGTCTCTAGTGTGTACCAGTGGATTCATGTTTCGTCGACTGTCACGAAACGACGCAGAAACTCCTTCGGATTGCGCTTAAACAGCGTCAGACACGGCTCTGAAGTGGTCTCACGGTTGAGCTTGCTGTCCGGAGTGAGCAAACGCGGCACCCATCGCGCCGACAGCTTTCTCATGACCACAATTTCATGCAGGATATGACCCACGCGATCTTTTCAAATGCCTACTGTCTCAGCTATCTCACGCACCTTCAATCGGCGGTCTGCCAATACGAGATCGTGAATTTTTGTCACGTTATCCTCCGTGGTAGCCGTTTTCGAGGCACCTGGACGTGGCTCATCAAAAACCGACATACGACCACGTTGAAACTCGTTAAACCAATTTTTGATGTTCGCTATCGAAGGAGAGGAGAGGATCGTACACAGCATCCAAACGCTCTTTGATTTCGCTGAGCGATTTCCCTTCCAAAAATAACAATCGAATCACCGACCGATATTGCTCTTTTTCCGTTTTTATAAAATCCGCGGACACTCCCGCTTCCACAAGCGGTCAAAACAAAACTACGATTCCGACCCGGCTGAAATTTCGACAGTAGCCGTCTACTAGAATGTACTACACGATAGTAAGTTGCTCTTGTGATACTGGCGCCATCTAGCGGTGAGGATAAGTACTTATCGGACCACTCTCGTAGTTTGTTTTGTTCAATGGTGATCTGCTACATTGCCAAATTTTTCATAGTTTTCGTTTTTCTTTGATTTTTTGTCGAATAATTTTTGGTGTAATAGTTGTTGTTTATTGGTTTGATCTCAGGCGTTGACCTAGTTGCTGCTAGGTGTATTGTGTTATTCAAGTGTATAATAAGGTCATGCTGTCTTAAGAGGAATCCTTGGGTCAATTTTTGCTTCAATTACTCTTCGAAGAGCGTTCCAATCGGTTTTATGGTTGGTCAGAGAAGGGAAGGGGCATCGTACTTTTGTAGTCGACTATAAAAGGGGAATGGTCAGATGACAGTTCAAGACAAGAGCTTATGCTTAATTGAGTATGATTAATGTTCTTGGTAATACAGAAGTCAATGAGGTTTGGCTTTTTTTTGAAGTCACTTGGCCAATAGGTTGGCTCACCAGTGCTTTTGAATTTGCAGTTATTTTTTGTTATTGCCTCGATACGATTGTTCCCTTTTTTGCTGAGCCCCAGTCGACATGTTTCGCGTTAAAGTCGCCCCCTGCAATATGGCTCAGTTTTGGTGTACTCGGAATACTGCTGAGGACTTATTGTATATTTTGGCGGATAATACAATTTTTTTTGTTAATAGAAATATTTGTATTTCATCCGGGCTTTCGGCCATTTCAATTTTTTTTTTACCTTATCCTATACATCATCCTTTATTTTAAATTAAAACTCAAGGAGCTCTGGAATGTCGCATATAATCCTTCTGTATTGTATTTGACAAACTGTTTACAATTCATTGACTAAACTAGTTATTTATAGACATTTATAAATAAATAATTACCAAGTTAATAGTTGCTTTTGTATTTCTTAATTTCAACCATAATCACATGGATATTTGTCAGTTGCGCCCGTGCATTTGGTGTAAGCAATTTGTGGAATCGATGGTAGTATTGAACCAGACTTGCCAAAGCCAACTGTAACAATTGCGATCCAGTTAACAGGGATGGAAATGAGAGCAGCACCTCACGATTCAGTTCCTCAAGGGACTTTTTCCAATTCGCAGAAAAACTTGCCACTAAGGCGAGACTCCTGCGCTCCTGCTTGCGTAGCTCATCCATTTCTTCCTTTTCAAAGAAATGTTCACACTCCTTCACAAACTGAATTATTCCACCGAAATGTGGCGCAAGTATTTCATCGACATATTCAGCACTTCGAGCGTTTAATTGCTCGCGAAACGCTTCAGCCTCTTTCGAGTTATCGCGCGTGTGTTCCATTAAAATGCCCAATACTAAATCATAGTTGTTGATCAAATAAATGAGCTGTTCCTTGCGCGTTGGGAAGATCGCTGCCATGCGAAGAATAAAACATTCCACTTCGTTTTGCAGTTCGAGCAGAAGAAGGCTAACAACCTCGTTAGGAAAGTGTTCCGAAATTCCAACGATCGCCGCCGAGAATTCCGCATACCGTCTTGTAATCTATTTAAAATATTTCGTTTAAAACAAAACGTATAACATGCTCGGTCACTTACGTAATGTGGACCCATTTCCTTATTAAATTTCGTCGGATCACAGTCCCGAATACTCTTAATGTTCAGCCGAAAGACATGCTCGAATCTTGGCCATATAACTGCTTGCATTGAATCCCAATACCTATCGCAAGATTTACGAGCTGTATTATAACAAAATAGAATGAGAAAAACCTACTTATCCAGACCAGGGACACATCTCTTGTGGCACATAAGTTGGTAACGGAAAATCAGTTGAATGCACAAAAACATTGCGATTGTATCGTAACAGTCCTGAATACAGCTCTCCAGGTTTTTCTAGGAGGTTTTAGGAAGTGCTAGAGGATTGGATAGCAAAACATTGTAGAATAATACTCACAATCATAAATGATAGAGTTTTGCCCATTATTTGATTGAACAAGTCTTGAGCTTGTGTTCCCCGAACCATGAAGAATTCCACAACAAACAAGTACTCCCGGCAAGCGTTGTCAACCAGGGCATATTGCTCTGACCGAAATAGGGCTTCAAAAGTATACTATAAAGATAGAGAATATCAGCACGCATTAAGTTGTTTTTAGTGCAAGTTACCCTATTCTTCAACTGAGCGTGTGGTACAATAATCGGAGCCTCCAGCTGTTGATTTAGAATATCACCGCGTTTGCCAATTGTAAATATCGTGCCCTTATGCTTTAGATTCGACGCTTTCGAAAACAAGCTCTTAGAAGCTGTGTCCTCCACCCCCATTAGATCATCTTTCGTTACCGATTCCTCGAACTTAAGTGCAAGAAGTCTCGATGAATAGCTCTGGAAGCACAACGATGAATTAGGAACAAATAAAATCTGGACAATATGCGAAACATACTTTGAAGTAGCTGTAGTAAATTTTTCCCATTGTGTCGATATACTCATTACAGATCTCTTGCGCCACTTGTCTCTCATTTGATAAAATAAACTCAAAAAAGAATTTATGCTTAAGCATCGCATTTTGAGGGATTTGGTAGTTTGTCATTGGTTTCCGGAACTTATAGATCTGCTCCAGCAGGTAAGTGCGTATTTTGGACATTGCTTTAATTTTCAATTTACTGAGAACATCGCCGACGTCTGCTGCCGACTTACACTCCTTAAAGTTGAGCTCTTTAATGAGATTCAGTTTGTGGTTCAGCATGTTTAGTTTGAAAATGAATTCTTTTTCCGTTACTGGACACTCCATAATCGTAGTGATCATTTCTTCTGGTACAGCCATGTCCTCAATGAATTGCGACAATTGCGCCTTTACCGATTGCCTGTTGGTCAGCTGCACAGACATAGACACGGATTTCTTTTGTAGTGTTGTAATCTCCGAGCTTATATTGCTTAGAACGTTTTGGAAATTCATCAGCATCGATTCCATTCGTTCAAGAATGTCATCGCATTCTCCTATTTGGTTGTGTAGACTTGCTATGTTTTCACTCTCGGCTATATAGTCCTCAATGGATTTGTTTTCAACTTCTTTAAAGTCCCTTTCGATTTGTCGGGAGTACTGCCGCAAATCAGTACCAGTCTTGAGGATTTCGCGCACTTCCTCATTATCAAGCTGCTCGGATATGCACGGCTCGTCCACCGACATTCTGCAACAATTGTTTAACGTTGTTCCGCACACAATACGGAATGGAAATAAACACAGTCAGCATCCAAGATTGTGACGTTTAATCAGACACGAAACTTCAAAAATACTTACAGCTGATTAGACAATTCTAGTCTAGTCAATGAGGAAAAGCTAGAACAGATCAGGACAGGACAGAACAGATTCGTGGAAGCTGTCAGATAAATAGGGCCTGCACACACGGGAGTAATTTTATCAGGAGTAAAACTGGTGTAATGCTCTGCTCTAAGCTTACACGGAATGAATTAATCCAACTGAAAAAAATGTATATGTGAACCTCGTTTCATCGTGTTAGTGTTTTCTCGTCTTTCTGACATTTCATTTGACAGAGATATTTCGCAAAAGACGTCTCCTCTCCATTTGGTTTATACAGTGTTCACTGCTTGAAGGGCAAATTACGATTGAGACGCAACACGAGACAAAAAACGTGCCGACTCGAAAAGTAAGAGTTGTGTATTTATTAGTTTTGCGCTCTCTTCAACCACTCGATACGCGGTTGAAGATTTTACTCCGTTTCATACTTCACACTTCAGCTCCCTCTCCCATAAATTCAATTTTCAACCGCTTGGATTACTCCAGTGTGTGCATTCGTACATTTTCGAACAAAAATTGTTCTCACCGAACAGCAAAACGTGAACTTTTTTTGTCTGGAGCAGTCCGGAACAAACTTATCGAACAGACTTTTTTATTCACCTCTGTGGTCAAAAACGCATGGTGAGAATTCGTTGTACAGTAGGGAGAAAAAACTTTATCAAATTAAGACCCAAAACAAGTTTTAAAATTACAATTTTTTTTTTTTCAAATAAATTTGAAAGTTTTAAAGGATCTGCTAGGTTTTTTTGGGAATATTTTTTTAGTTTATATTCTATAAAGCTTAGTCGAGAGTAATGCTGAGCGTAGATCACTAACAAATGCCAAGATGTACGTTCAAGCAAAAAAAGGACAACTTTCCTTATCAAAAGAGGAACCTTCATACATACATAGTTTTTATTTATATGCAATACAAAGTTAGAGACCAACCAAGAGGGGTTACGAGGGTGGGCAGATAATTATTTAGCCTACAAAAGAAAAACAAAAATTTTGGAGAACTGGCGATTTATTTTTCAATATAGTCTCCTTTTAGCTCGATACACTTGACCCAGTGATGCTCCAACTTCCTTAACCCGTCTGAAAAATACGTTTTCTCGAGGTCTGCAAAGTAGGCCTCCGTGGCGGCGATGACCTCCTCATTCGGCTGATATTTCTGCCCGGCGAGTGACTTTTTCAAGTTTGAAAACAAAAAGAAGTCGCACGGGCCCAAATCTGGAGAATACGGTGGATGGGGCAGCAGTTCGTCGATCAATTTGGCGGGGCGGAGGTGTGAGCCGGTGCGTTATCATGGTGGAAGAGCAATTTTTTTTTCGCCGAGTGGGGCCGTTTTTTCTTCAATTCGGCGTCGAATCGGCCCAATAATTTGGCATAGTACAGCCCTGTGACCGTTTTGCCCTTCTCCAGGTAGTCGATGTGGATCACACATTGTGAATCCCAGAAAACGGTGGCCATCACCTTTCCGGCCGATGGGACAGTCTTCGCATTCTTCGGAGCACGTTCGCCGGGTGAGTCCACTGCTTCGAATATTCCTTGGTCTCTGGTGTGTACCAGTGGATCTATGTTTCGTCATGCAGGATATAACCCACGCAATCTTTTGAAATGCCTACTGTCTCAGTTATCTCGCGCACCTTCAATCGGCGGTCTAGCAATACGAGATCGTGGATTCTTGTCACATTATCCTCCGTGGTAGCCGTTTTCGGGGCACATAGACGTGGCTCATCAAAAACCGACGTGCGACCACGTTGAAATTCGTTAAACCAATTTTTGATGGTCGCCATCGAAGGAGAAGAGTCACCGTACACAGCATCCAAACACTCTTTGATTTCGCTGTGCGATTTCCCTTCGAATCGAATCACCGAACGATATTGCTCTTTTTCCGGTTTTATAAAATCCGCGGACACTCCCGCTTCCACACGCGGTCAAAACAAAACTACGAGTCAGATCTGGCTGAAAGTAGCTGTCTACTAGAATGTACTACACGATAGTAAGTTGCACTTGCGATACTGGCACCATCTGGCGGTGAGGCTAAGTACTTATCGGACCACCCTCGTATCTTCATTTATTTGTATACCCCATTTTGTGAACCACTGCATCGTATTGTTTAAATGGTTTTGTAGTTTGAAATGTGCGTCTTTGTCAGATTGCAGTATGATAGTGTCGTCTGCAAATGTTGCTAGCATGGGGTAGGTATGTCTGCAGTGTATATTAAGTAGAGTAGTAGCCCCAAAATGCTACCCTGGGGAACGCCAGCTTGAACTATGTGCAAATTAGAGTATTCTTCCTGGTGTTTTACATAGAAGTGTCTTTGGTCAAGATGGCTTTTAAGTAGCTGATAAAAGTCTAATGGTAAGGCTTTGTTAAGTTTGTAAAGTAGTCCCTTGTGCCAGACTTTGTCGAATGCTTTCGATACGTCAAGAAATACTGCTGAGCAGTATCTTTTATTGTCTAAGTCATTTGATATTTTGTTTATTACCCTATGTGTTTGTTGTATAGTCGAGTGATGTTGTCTGAACCCGGATTGGTGATTCGGTACAACGTTGTTGTTGTCAAGTATTGGGTGTAGTCTTTTCTGTATGATTTATTCCAGGAGTTTGGATAAAACTGGTAAAAGGCAAATGGGTCGATAGCTACTAGCTTTTATTATGTCTTTTCCTGGTTTGGGAATGGCGTACACTTCAGCGACTTTGATATAGTTCTTTTAAGATTTTCTGATTTATCATGTCGTAGCCAGGGCATTTATTAGTCTTGATACTATTCCTAATATGAAAGTCAATTTCATTTTTCGTAGTCAATTTGATTGGAATTGCTTCATTCGTGTTTTGGAGCTTTAAATATTGTGGATTATTGTCTTTTTCGTTTGTGAAGCAGTTGGCAAAGAACTTCGGTAATGTTGTGGCTTTTTCTGCTTTTGTCTTAGACCTCGATTTGTTTTCGTTTAATATTGGTGGTTGGTGTGAAGTCGTCTGTTTTAAATTTCCTGTGGCTTTCCAGAGAGAGTAATTCGTTTGGAAAGTCGGCGTCAGGTTTTTCAAATAAATGTTGAGTTGTTTGTTTTTACTTCTTCTTCTTCTTTTAGTGCCGCTACAGCCCGGTGTGGGCTTGGGCCTCAACCAACAAGCGTATTCAGCCAGCGCGATCTCCTGCCAGCCTTCTCCAGTTACGCACACCAAGTTGGTTGAGGTCCTTTTCCACTTGTGTGCGCCATTTGAGTCGAGGACGTCCTCAGTTGCGTTGTCCCAATGGCTCGGATTCAAAAACTCTTCGGGCCGGAGCTGTGTTGTGCATACGCTCTACATGGCCTAGCCATCTTAAGCGTTGTATCCGCAGACGCTTAACGAGGCACATGCCGCCGTACAGCCCAGATGCCATCAACGCAAACCGGACCAAAGATCGCAGGCAGAACTTTTTTCTTGAAAAGACCGAAAGCTTCCTGATCCGCTTTCAATAGCGTCAATGCTTCTGCACCCTAACGCAGGACTGGGATGATTAAGGTATTGTATAAAGCCAACTTGGTCCTTCGAGAGAGGGCTCTATTACTCAATTGCCTCTTGAGCCCAAAGAAATAGCGGTTGGCAAGAGTGATTCTGCGTTTGATCTCGGTACTGATGTTGTTGTCCCTATTTATTGCAGAGCCGAGGTAGACGAAGTCCTTGACTACCTCGAAGTTCATGCTGCCCATTGTGAAGCTCTGTCCGAGACGTTGATGTTGTGTGTCCTTTCTTGATGGCAACATGTACTTCGTTTTGCCCTCATTTACCACTAGATCCATTTTAGCTGCCTCCGCTTCAATGCCAGCAAACGCCTCATTGACGGCTCGTTGTGCTCGACCAGTCACGTCAATATTATCCGCGTAAGCCAGCAGTTGAACGGACTTCTGGAAGATCGTGCCTCTGGTGGTGACTTGTGAGGTTCGCACGATCTTCTCGAGTATTAAGTTGAAGAAGTCACATGACAGCGCGTCTAAAACCTTTTTTGACATTAAAGGTCTCGGTAAGTTTGTTGCCGACCTTGATGGAGCAGCCAGAGTTCTCCATTGTCATCCTACACAATCTGACGAGTTTGGTAGGGATGTCAAAACTAGACATGGCTTTGTATAGCTCGTCGCCGCATCCCCAGCTGCTTTAAACAGTTCCGCGGACATTCCGCCCCCTCCAGCAGCTTTGTTTGACTTAAGTCTCGATATTGCTATCTTGACTTCGTCAAAGTCGGGGGGGCGGAATTCTTGTGTATCGTCATCCAAATTGAGTGGAACATTCTGCCTGACAGCGGTATTTGGGTCCTCGTCGCCGTTTGACAGTCTGCAGAAATGATCCTTTCAAATTCTCAGCATCGACTGCGATTCTGCTACCAGTTGTCCATTTTCGTCCCGACAGGCTTCAGTCCGAAATTTATATCCACTGGATAATTGTTTTACTTTCTGATAAAACTTTCGGACTTCATTCCTGCTGTAGCACCTTTGCATCTCTTCGACCGCGCGCTTCTCATGCTCTTTCTTTTTCTTCTTGAGAAGCCGGTTCTCTTCCCTCCTCTTCTGTTCGTAGAGCTCACGAACAGCTCTCGTTGTTCGATGCAGCATTGCGTTGTAGGCGCCTTGCTTGGCTGCATGGGCCTGTCTGCACTCGTCGTCAAACCATGGGTTTTTCCTGTCGAACTTTCAGAGAGTTTTTGGGAGACTCGGTCGGCAAAGTTCCTAGCGATCGTTTGCGATTGTAGCTTTCTGACGTCAAACCGTGGTGTTCTTTCTCGACTCCCTTGTTGTTTTGATATCCGTGTTCTTACCTTGGCTACAACAAGGTAATGATCCGAGTCAATGTTAGCTCCTCGGAACGTTCGGACATCGAGAATACTGGCGGAGTGTCTGACGTCAATCGCATTGTGATCAATCTGGTTGACGGTTGATTGATCAGGGGACCGCCAGGTCCCTTTATGGATGTTGAGGTGTGGGAACCGCGTACTCACTACAGAGAGGGTCCGCCCCGAGGCGAAGTCCACGAGCCTGAGTCCGTTCCCGGATATGTTGTAGTGCAGGCTGTGTTTTCCAATGACTCTAGCAAAGATTTCTTCTTTTCCCACTGAACGATTTTCGTGTCGTAGCTGGGACATTGGTCGTATGTTCTTTCTAGGAGATCATAGAAGTCATCTTTGCTGTTGTCATCTCTGTCTTCAGTCGGAGGGTAGGCGCAAATCGAGCTAATGTTACCGAATTTAGCCTTGATGCGGATTGTTATGAGACGCTCGCTTATGAATTTGAAGCTCAAGACTTTTTGCCTTAGTCTGCCTCGCACAACAAATCCACATCCAAATAAGCGCTGCCTTCCCCCTCTGTAGCAATCACCGTAGTAGAGGTCGGAGTTTTTCATCCTCCTTTTGCCCGGCCTATTCCACCGCACTTCCTGGATTGCGGTAATGTCTGCTTTGTAGCAGTCAAGGGCCTCCGCGAGTTCATCAGCTGCACGTGGCCTGTTAAGGGACCTCACATTCCACGTGCAGATCCGAAGTTCATAGTCCTTTATTATACGTTTGCCGGGGTCGCCAACAGTGTATCCATCATTATCTGAGGCTTGTGGTTGGTTCGTAGTGAGTAATTTTTTACAGGTAGGGCTCACTAGGCCATAGCCCAACCGACTAATCCTGTTTTCTGGCGCAGGATACTCGCCATTCGCCCTTCTCCGTTAGTAACTCCCAAAGGGAGTCTCCAGATGGCGCCACGAGGAGGTGGAGATAGGACTTGCTAACAGAGCCGTAAGGTGTTCGTCTGCGGTGGCTCTTCTCGTTTTTTGTGGAACTAACATCCGTCGGATAAATGTTACCCCTACGAGGCCCTTGTTAGCCTTTACCATTTGTTTTTACGCTCTTGTAATATGTCCTTTAATCGTTTATGGTCTTATTTAGATTGGCGTTTAACTCAGGAGAGCGATTCGTTTGCCATCGTTTTCGAATGTTGGGTTTGTGTCTAATTTTGTTTAGGATATATTGGGGAGTATAGGAGTCACGTTCACCTGGGAGAAGTTGTGCCGTATGCGTCTTCAATTTGTATGGTCGTTGCTTGGATATGCTCTGCTTTGTAGCCTGCAAGATCTATCGATTTGATTGTCTGTCTTATTATGATTGCTGTGCCACCATGAGCTTTGTTGTCAGGGTGATTTGTTTGATACACATTGTATTCGGGTATTTTGAAAAAGCTTTTGTCTGTGAAATGTGTTTCTGGAATCAATAAGATGTCTATGGAGTTGGTTCTGATAAATTGTTTCAGTTCGTTGACGTGCTGCTGCAGTCCGTTAGCATTCCAAATAACGATCTTTAGTCGGTCTAACTTCATATTTAGTTACTCAGTTTGGTTATTAGTACTGTTAGTGTATTCATCAATTAAAAGATTGGATATGGTTGTTTCGGTACTTACTTACGTTGCTTACATAGAAAAGGTCTTTGTATAATACAAACTTTATAATCTTCAATATTATTTTTACTTGTATTCTTAACTTATTCTATTTTCTTAGCGGTTTCCCGACGCGGTAGCGCTTATCTTAAAAATATTAATTGCTTCTTTTGATGAAGTCAAAAGGCCGAGAGAAAAATTTTATTTTTTTACTTTCCAGTTTTTTTTTATGTCGGGGGTTTAATTAAAGTTTTTAATTTTATTTATATTTCATTATTTTTAAATTACTCACGGATTCTTATTCTCAAAGTTAACTACTAGCATTATTTTATTTTTTCTTAAGTATTAAGGAACAACACACATTTTGAGTTTTGATCTGAATTTATTTTTTTTCCTATAGGGCTTTTTGTATGTACAAAGTGGCGCAAAATTTTCGAATTTCTTTTTACTATTTAAAAAAAAAAGGATTTTGAGTGATGGAAATCTTTATTTGTATCTTGTGTTGATACAATTTATCGCATTTTCCATTCCTGTCGAATATTCTCCTTAAGGGCTGTGATTGTCTAAGGCTTGTTGGCATAAGCCCGCGACTTCAAGTAGCCCTAAAGAAAGAAGTCTGGGATGGTCAAATCGGGCGATCTTGCTGGCCATGGCAAATCGTAAAAACGGGGGACTGGGCCGCCAGGAAACGCTTCTTTCACAATATCCGTTGTGGCTCGTTCTGTGTGTCTGTTAAAAGCACATGTTCAGCAAGCCCCGCTCATCTAATTCCGGCAGTAAGAAGTCGTTTTAACAGTGACCGTATTGCTGATGTCGTCCTCAAAAAAAATACGACCCAAACACTCCTCCCGCGTGAACGCCGCACCACACGGTGGCTTTGAGTCGACGTAATGGTTCTTGGTACTTGGCACGTGGATTTTCAGAACCCCAAAAACGAAGATGTTGCTTATTGATGTAACCGCATGATGATTTGTAGGGTCCGTCCGGTGATGCCCAATTGTGTGGCCCCTCGTCTGGTTGATATTTCTTCATTCTCGGCGACATCGGCAGCCTACTACGACAATTCCGTTGGCGGCCACGCCCTGCGGCCTACTGTGGCTCCAGTCTATTTGAGTCGAGTAGCTAAGCGCTGGAATGTTTGCCCAGTTGGCGCGACACGAATAGGAAATCGACGTCGAAATTTACGCTGCGCTTACACCACCGACCGATTATTGGTCAAAAAAAAAGAAGACATAATTGTTACACGCTCTTGCGAAGTATAGCACTCCATTGCTTATCTGTTTGTATACTGCAGCTGTCTAGTTCACTAATGTCGAATATGATTGAGGTACGACGCCATTTGTAAAAATTATAACATCTTTCGCCACCTAAAAGAGCTGATGACCTGGAAACGCCTGAACAGATGTTCATAAATTGTAGCTAAGAACCATCTCGATCACGTTAGCTTTCAAGCAAAAAAAAAAACATCAAAATCGGTCCATTCGTTCATGAGCTACAATGCCACAGGCAGATACACAGACACGTCAAACTTATAACACCCTCTTTTTGCGTCGGGGGTTAAAAATAATATGTACATCCAAAGCATTTGATATGGTAAATCACAAAATCCTATTGGATATGTTGCATCACGTCGGACTTCAAGACTTTGTCTTCTATTGGCTTAATCCTTGCTTGGAAAATAGGAAGCAAAATCTAAAAAATGCTGATATTTCTGGCGAATCTACCTCGGCGTTCTCAAATGGTCTGTCCTTGGGCTATTATTGTTCTCGTTTTCGTTTTGAAGGTAAGTCACTAGCTTTGGCTGACGACTTCACAATTGCGTGTAGTTCCAATGATTTACTTAAACTCCTTGCGTTAATAGTAAGCAATAACACTAACATATGTTGCACAGCCTAGTTCGCTACAGAACCTCCAGAGGTTGATATTGTTTTTCACGCAGCTGGTTATCTTAAATTTAGCTAGCCTAATTGTGGCTTAAGTATTTGTTGAAATATTTAGGAGCTAAAAATATTTAGGAGTCATTATAGTCCAAAACCTTAGAATGATGATATATGCTTTTTAAAAAAAAAAATTTACTAACCACCTTGAGATCCTTCTGTAAGTACTGTTCTTCAAATATTTTACAGAATATCTTCTCTTGGATTTTCCATTCAAGACTGCAATTCTTCGCGGTGCGCTCTACACTTTAGTAAAATTCTCCAATTAGCTGTTGTGCAAGAATACGTTGTTCGGAAAACATAAATATCACCCGATGGAGTAACACGCAACCAAATTGATCATATTCTGATAGATAGAAGACACCATACCAAAGTACCCGGCGTTAAAGCATACTCGTACATAGGAGCGGATTGCGTTTCAGACCACATTCTAATCATAGCCTAAGTGAAAAGCCAAATTAAAATGCACAGAAGCGGAACGCAGGAATGTGTAAAACAAATTCAATGTTGAAAAGTTTAAGGACTCTCGCATGCACCAACGAAACAGGACTCGTAGAAGCAGTATGGTCAACAATAAAAGTGTTGTAAAGGAGGCAGCGGCAAATAAATTAGGCTTTTGCAAAATCCCCAATGAAAAGCTTGGGTGCGTCGAGGAATGTAAGGAAAAAGCAAAGCCCACAAAAACACAAAAGCCTGGAAAATAGCGGAAAGATCACGCGCTCAAGATATCAAAGGAAATCAACCATCTTCGGGATAAAAAACGATAATGGCGAAGGAAAAAGGCCTAAATGCTGTACGAAAATAATGCCACTTAATGGGAGTCCCGTTTAAGACAACGAAAGAGTTGTCCCTCGATGGAGGAGATACTCGTATTTCGATAAACTGAATGTATGTACATGAAGAACCAGCAGCAATGGAAAATGGAGTTATTCACACAGCAAAGGTTCAGGTAGAACTGCCAATCATTGGGGAAGTTAAAGAAGCAATTCCTCGGCTTAAGAATAACAAGGCCGAATGAATCGGCGTAATACGATTGGAATTATTAAAATATGCAGAAGAAAATTAACTGAGCAGTTACATGGATTTATCATAAATATGGATTAATAAAATCATCCCCGGAAAAACTCGGTCATCATTCCCGCACTTAAGCATGAATGCAACGATTACCGGAGAATGTCTCTGTAACCAAGTTGTAACCATGTACGGTTAAGTATTCTCTTAAAAAAAACTGACATCAGATACGAAAGCGCCATCAAATGTTTATTTCGCAGGTTCTCTCCTCGGCGGGGTACTGACTGAATCCCCCCTGTTGTACACTTGCCTTGAAAAAGCTTCTCGGCTTTTGCCGTTTAGAATCGGGGTCGGGCTGCAGATCTCGTTCACTGGGGTGAAAAAACAAATCGCACACTTCTTCATGAGCTGTAAGGCCATCTAAGGTGTCTGTTTCGCAGTATTTGTGCCTGATGCTCCAACAGATAGCAGAAGCCAAAAAAAAATATCAGAAAGAAAGACACAAAAGACACAATAATCGGAAACTACCAGTGTCGCTTTAGGAGCAATCGCTCGACGAGTGAACAGATTTGCACTACACGCCTGCTTTTAGAAAAGATATGGGAATTCCACGAAACCATCAACCGACTATTCAAAATTTTTAAAAAGGCATATGATTCTATAAGTTCTATAAGTCGAACGAAAACGTATCACGTCCTTGTAAGGCTGAGAATCCCGAGAAAGTTGGTGAAACTGATACAAGTATGCCTAAAGGTGAACAAAGTAAAAGTTAAAAAAAGAAATGTGTTGTCTGAAACACTTGAGATACGTGATAATTTGGTGCTGGAATTCGTACTGAGATCCCTTCAGGAAAATGAGAGGGGCATAACTCTTAATAGAATCACATTCGGCAGGTAAGAAAGTAGGCCAAGACGTATGTACATGAGGGGAAAACTATATGGTCTCTGACCAGCTCCGACCTATCCAGACATCGCATTTGACTGTACTCGGTAAACGCTTATAGAAAGTGGACGAGTTCAAAAACGGGTCTTTGAAAACAAGAACTTAAGGAGAATCTAAAAACGGAATGAAGAAACAGGTGAATGGAAAAGACTAAGCAATCACTAACTCAGTGAACTCTATTTAGCCCCAAGCATTGTCCTAGTAACAAAAAAGATTAAGATGCTCAGGACACGTAGAATGAATAATGAGCCGAAAACCCGTAGGAAAAAGATCGTCAGGAAAGTCGCGTTGTAGATGACGGAACAGAAAAGCGAAACATTAAAGTAACATACTCATGACAGGGAGGCTATGCGAAGGGTGGTCAACAAGGTTATGAACTTCCGAGTCCCAAATGGCCAATAATAATAATAATGATTTTGCACATGGGGATTAAAATAAGATGTCTGATTTTCCTTTGTACCGAAGTCTTAAGGGTTAGTTCTCAGCTACAATTTATGAAGATCTGTTCAGGCGTTTCAAGGCTATCAGCTCTTTTATGTGGCGCAAAATGAATCGGGAGATGTTATAATTTTTGAAAATTGCATCGTGCCTCAATCATATTTGACATCTGTGAACTAGACGGCTGCAGTATACAAACAGGTGATGGAGCGTATACTTCGCAAGAGCGTGGTATAATTGTGTCGTTTTTTTTATCAATAATCGTTCGGTGGAATTTCGTGAATTTCGACGTACCAACTGGGCAAACATTCCGCTTAGCTACTCGACTTGAACAGACTGGAACCATAGGAGACCATGCAGGACGTGGCAGCCACCGGGCTGGTCGTTCGGCCGAGAATATTACGGCTGTGGCTACCGATGGCGCTGAGAACGATGCAACATCAACCTGACAACGGGCAGCGCAATTGGGCATAACCAAACGGAACCTACGGCGAATTTGCTGCTGATAGTCAGTCGCGTGTGAATTACTTTCATCCTTAATCTTTAATCTCAACTACGAAGAGGACGATTTTGTGTCGAAAATCATCATGAGCGACGAGGCGCATTTACACTTAAGCGGTTACGTCAATAAGCAAAATCTTCATTTCTGGGGCATTGAAAATCCGCGTGTGATACACGAAGAACCATAACAGCCACTCAAAGCCACTGTGTGGTGCGACGTTCACGTGGGAGGAGTGATTGGATCGTTTTTTTTTGAGGACGCCATCGACAATACGATCACTGTTACTGGCGCTACAGGGCCATGATATACGACTTCTTACTGCCGGAATTGCATGAGCGGAGCTTGGTGAACATTTGGTTTCAACAAGACGGTGAACCGACACACAGAACGAGCCACAACGGATATTGTGAAGGAAGCGTTTCCTGGTCGCGTAATCTCCCGTTTTGACGATTGGACATGGCCAGCAAAATCGCCCGATTTAACCATCCCAGACTTCTTTCTTTGGCGCTACTTGAAGACGCAGACTTATGCTAACAAGCCTCGGACATTCGTGTTCGCAGCTCTTAAAAAAATATTCTACAAAAATATGAACATTTATCACCGGAAATCTGGTGGAAAGTTATTGAAAATGCGGTAAAACGGGTACAAATGTGTATCAACACTGGCGGTAGCCACTGGATGGATATCATCTTTTCCACACAACAGAAAAAAATGTAAAGGTTTAGAAAGAATAAAATAAAAATAAAATTAAAAATTTTAAGTAACCCCTGACACAAAAAAAAAAAAAACAGTTCATACGTACAATTTGAAATTAGTAGATATTTTTTTATACATTATATCTATGTAGACATAACTAATTACCCTTCTTCACTTAGTGGTCCCCCGACGCGACGACGCTTATATTAAAAATATTAATAGGTTCTTTTAATGAATTCAAAAAAGCCGAGAGAAAATTTTTATTTTTTACTTTTTAAAGTTTTTTTTTTGCGTTGGGGGTTACTTACATTTTTTTAATTTAAATTTTAAAAGTTTAAAAGAGCTTAGCGATTTTCTAACTAACTTGCTGGATAATTTTGACTGAGGAGAGCAGATGGGGATCATGATACCTGGCTCCAGATTGAAATCGTTAGGGAGATAGGCAATCTTCAAGAGTTCAAAGGATATTGTTTTGAAACGTAGTCTATAGAGCCCATACTGAATAATCTATACTAATAAACGTACAAATATATAATAATAAATAGGTTACATTTTTCTGTATTATATTAGAAGGTACGACTGTTGAGCCGATTCTAAAACAATGATACAAAGCTACTATATCTTTTAGCAACGTAAGCAAAAATTTTAATTTTTCGACCGAAACTTTAGAATTTGTATAATAATTCAAAGTAGGAAGAAAAAATTCTGCTTGGATATTTTACCGGCATGAGAAGATCAAACGGTGTGATATACAGCAACGGACACATGCGTTGTATAAACTGAAATGAAAATTGAATGTGCACATTTGTTATCATATAATTGACACGAATCCTACTCTTTCTTCTTATAATGTTTAACCCTAATTCTGGGGAACAAATGTACCGTTATCATTTAGATGCTTTTGATTGATTGTCTTGATTTTACGAGTACTATGTATGCGGAATGATTATTGTGGTTGGACGTACCTATAGATATATGTATATATATAGCACAAATTGTGGTAATTATCATATATCATTTGTTTTTATAAAATTTTACATAATATATATTGTAAATACTTTGTGATATAATGGCAAAAGGTGTATATTGCACCATAGAGAAAAGACAAATTATTAACGACTTGTACAAAGATGACCGATGGTTAGCCCATGTAGCTAAAATAAATAGAAGAATGGCTTAAAATGCGCTTAAGTAGGTAAAGGAAGCCGAAATGAAGAAAAAATATTGTCTCCATTGATAGAGCCGTTGTCTGAAAATTCGTAAGTAATTTTTTGGTCATTTCGGATAATTGGAAAAGAAATATCGAGGAATTGGTGTTAATGTATGAAGCTGATTAGCCAGAAGAAGAATAAATAAAATTCAACGAATAAGTAGAAAGATGCAGGAAATATCTAAATTAAAACCTACTCTTCTGGGAAAGAGTAAAATAGAAAGAAGAAAGAGTGTTTAGAAATGGGCCAGATGGTTGGACAATTTTCCACCGTCCTAAAACCAATTAAACTTATTTGGGCATAAGACAGGTTCGAAAATTGGGCAGCAAAGTTTCAAAAGTAGCCCTTGGAGAGCAAAAAGGAAATTTTCATTCTCATCTCCTGGGAAAGATTGTTTTTAATAGCCTGCGTCAGCATATTTTGATCACCTCTCATTCACAACTGAATTTGAACAAATGTTCCATATACATAGTTCTTGGTTAGGGACACACTTGAACTACAGACCTATCGCCAACAGTCGATGATGATTATCATTGCCCAACGACCAGCTCATAGCGTTAGATGTCAGATGTCAGAAATTTTGAAAAAAAGGGGTCGGAGATGTTCATCAGTAATACGTAAATAAAATTAGTAAATTTCTGGACATAGTACAAAACAGAAATATTTTAAATTATGTACATATATTGTACAATTTTTTATTTGTTTTTAGAAAAAAATTCTGCGTCCAGCTCAATTCGTTGCTCATCATTTTCATTCTGTTCCGACTTTTTCCTATGCATAGTAACACACTATAACTACGAGGGTGGTCCGATAAGTACTTAGCCTCACCGCAAGATGGCGCCAGTATCGCAAGAGCAACTTACTATCGTGTAGTACATTCTAGTAGACGGCTATTGTTTCAGCCGCATCGGACTCGTAGTTTTGTTTTGACCGCGTGTGGAAGCGGGAGTGTCCGCGGATTTTAAAAAAATGGAAAAAGAGCAATATTGGTCGGTGATTCGATTCTTGTTTTTGGAAAGGAAATCGCGCAGCGAAATCAAAGAGCGTTTGGATGCTGTGTACGGTGACTCTTCTCCTTCGATGGCGACCATCAAAAATTGGTTTAACGAGTTTCAACGTGGTCGCACGTCGGCTTTTGATGAGCCACGTCCAGGTGCTCCACGAACGGCTACCACGGAGGATAACGTGACAAAAATCCACGATTTCGTATTGGCAGACCGCCGATTGAAGGTGCGCGAGATAGCTGATGCAGTATGCATTTCAAAAGATCGCGCGGGTCATATCTTGCATGAAATTTTGGGCATTGGAAAGTTGTCCGGACAACAAGCGCAACCGTGAGACCACTTCAGAGCAGTGTTTGACGCTGTTTAAGCGCAATCCGAAGGAGTTTCTGCGTCGTTTCGTGACAGTCGACGAAACATGGATCCACTGGTACACACCAGAGACCAAAGAACAGTCAAAGCAGTGGACTTCACCCGGCGAACGTGCTCCGAAGAAGGCGAAGACTGTCCCATCGGCCGGAAGGGTGATGGCCACTGTTTTCTGGGATTCACAAGGTGTGATGCACATCGACTACCTGGAGAAGGGCAAAACGGTCGCAGGGCTGCACTATGCCAAATTATTGGCCCGATTCGACGCCGAGTTGAAGAAAAAACGGCCCCTCTTGGCGAAGAAAAAGTGCTCTACCACCATGATAACGCATCGGCTCACACCTCCGCCCTCGCCACGGCCAAATTGGTCGAATTGGGCTACGAACTGCTGACCCATCCATCGTATTCTCCAGATTTGGCCTCGTGCGACTTCTTTTTGTTTCCAAACTTGAAAAAGTCACTCGCCGGGCAGAAATTTCAGTCGAATGAGGAGGTCATCGCCGCCACGGAGGCTTACTTTGCAGACCTCGAGAAAACGTATTTTTCAGACGTGTTAAAGAAGTTGGAGCATCACTGACTCAAGTGTATCGAGCTAAAAGGAGACTATATTGAAAAATAAATCGCCATTTCTCCAAAATTTTTGTTTTTCTAGTGTAGGCTAAGTATTTATCAGACCACCCACGTATGTTCTATGTTCTTCCTATAGGCAGACTTCTATTAGGATGCGGTCCTTAATAGGAAATTGTTTCCATGCTTTTGTAACATCCATAGAGTTCGATTGAAGTGGTGTTAGGTGGTAAGAACATGACTTCGATGTTAGGATGAGCCAAATTTTGTGGGTGACCAGGAGCATTATCCAACAGCAACAGAGTTTTGAAGTTCTGTTTTTTCAAATATTTCTCTACTTCTGGCACAAAACAATTTGAAAAACAGTCTTTGAATATCTCTCCAGTAACCCAAGCCTTCGAGTCTCCCCCTCAGAAAATCGGTAATGTGCTCTTGTCTATGTCACACGAACATTTAGAGATTTATAAACCAGCATTGGCTTGACCAAAAAGTCACCTGATGCATTTCCGCACAACAGCGTTATTCGGTCTTTGGATAACTTATATCCAGTGCAGTTTTTTTTCTTTTGAAATAAAATTTCTGTCGCATTTTGTTCCACCAAAGTCCAGTTTCGTCTGCATTAAAGACCTGATTTGCTACGTATTCGTAAAAAACGTATCGAGAAAAAAATATGTTTCAGAAACCGTGTAAGACAAACGTGTTAAACGAAAATTCGTGGCAAAAAGAGAACCGTGTTAAAACGAGGCCGTGCTACAAAAAGTACGTGTTAAATGAGGCCCACCTGTATATCCATGTAATGGCTCTTTAAGCACTTGAAGCTCCTTAACCTCTTAACTTTATTACAGATATGTAGACTCTTTTTGACACTTTCAATTGTATCCTGAAGAGAATTATTATTTCTTGGGCAGAGACGTTAATGCCAAACATATGACATGCCAGTACGAACATCAGGGGCAACCTGCTGTTCAATTGGTGCGCGACGAATACCCCATATTTTCCAAGAACTGGCTCTTTCTTAGACGTAGCACTTGAATGACAAATGACTACATCTCGTAACTATCTGCGAACCATCGAGCATGACAAACACTCACCACAGTAATTCAATTACTCAGCGGGAACTGTACAAATCAATATGCACCTTCGACTATAAAAAAATTTACCGACACCTACAACAAATGGACTTCTTCTTTTCCTTTTTATCCCGGCGTCGTTATGGTCAGAAGTGTAGGACCATAACCTTCCCACTTAACTGCATTCCTACTGGTCAGCTTGTGGTGTCCGCCTACAACAAATGGACTAAATGGTCAAAACAATCCCTCGGGTAGTTCAGACTAGCGATCAAACAGACAAATACAGAAGACCAACAATATGCTCTTTACAGAAAAAAAGGTAGTGTTCTCTAACCTCCAAAAGTTATTAAAAATAAATTACATAAAAGCTGCAAGTTTGCGCTCGGCCAAAAGTCCCTTCTATAAAATCTAATAGTCCGAGCATGTTTCCGCAAGTAACCGGACGACAGAAAATACAGCAACACTATGGAACGTGGGCATAAGCCCAGAGAGTATCGACACTGGCGACCGTTTTTTTTTTGTGGTCGAGGATCCACAGGAGAAAGTCAATTCGACCGGCGCTTTTTTCGAGTCTGTGTACATGGTGAAAAGCTCATGAAAATGAAAATGCTTGAAAATGCTGCCAGTGGGAAATAGAGAATTAGCAATCTAACAATGACGGTTTCACCATCAACCTGTCAGTGACCGAGTTTCTACCGGTTTGTTTGTGGGAAAGGGTGAACTCCCGTGGATCCTGGACTCAAAACAAAAACTCGAAGGGATTAGGTGTTATTCCAAACGTAATTTTAAGACAATCGTCACTTGAAGCAGTTAATATGTTCACCACGCTGTTAGACCATGCTCTGAATAATATCCATTATCCAGCGCAGTGTAAAATAGTGGTTGTCCATCCTATCTCCAAACGGAATAGAGACAAAACATTTTCTGCTAATATCCGATCAATAAGCAAGGGTTTTTGAAAAAGTAATTAACAGAACTATTGTCTATCGGCTTTAGAGCACATTCACACACTCACAGCATTCACGCTGCGTCGAAATCGGTTTCCAATATTCAGTGGAATAAGGCAACAAACCAATGTATTTATCCTTGTCTTGTCAAATTTGAAAATACCTTCGAGAGTGTATGGTTGAAAGGTCTGTTCTACAAGCTTACCAGGCTATGTCAAATTATCTTCTATACATGACCCACAAAAAAAAAAAACTTGAACTAGTGTAGGTCTATTGTACCTGCTAGCCAATTAGACGAGGAATTCCTCTACCTTCAATAAAGCTAAGGATGTCCATCATAGGAGCTGAGTTTATCCCCTCAGGAGTCATGATTTCTCTGAGGAGGATACGCTTTCTAAGTTGGTAAAGGGCGGCACACTCGCATAGTATGTGCTTTGCAGTTTCCTCTCTAGACAGAGTCGGTACTCGGATTCAGACGAGAAGTTAATTTTGTTGAGATGAAATCTCAGACTACAGTATCCCGAAAGGTAGCCGACCAGTCTTCTGATGTCGACTCTATTATATTTGAGTATATTGATAGAGTGTTTGTTCAGGAGCCGTATGATTCTCTTCGATTGTCGGAGTCTTTGAACGCTGTTCCAAAAGTGCAGATATTGCGATATTTTTCCCACTTTTCTAAGAGAAAATTAATCTTTGATTTGGGATTCCGCAGGACACCTTCGCTGGCGATTTCGTTGTCTTTTATGCCCTTGTAACCTCGCACACACCAGAGTGTGACCTTATTTCTTTTGCCTAGCTCTTGCAGGACATGGTGATATTCCTTAACCAATTTCGAGTTCGTACTAAACGATATTTTTGAGTTAGATTCACATAAGTATTTTTGTCTAGTTCAAAAGAATGAAATAAAAACAATAACAATGAATTAAAAAAAATCCTTTTTTAATTAAAGCAAAGAAAAGAAATACCAAGCGTTTTCTAAGCGTTCTGTGTGATGTAACCATCATAACAATTTCAGAGAGATTGGAGATTTTTCTGTGACAGTATCGGCAGCTAAGGGCTGTCCACAAGTGCTTTCTCTGGTCGATAGTCATCGACGGCCTACTCTACATACGCATACGCCGATGACCTTGTAGTTATTGTTACAGGTAAACGCGATATTACTGCCTGTGAACGCATGCAACTCGCGCTTAAATTTATCTTTGACTGGTGTAGCAGAGAGGGTTCATCGATAAATCCAAATAAGACAACCTTAGTCTCGTTTACAAAAAGGAGCAAAATACAACCTTACCCCGTCTTCCTAAACGGTACAAATATTCGATTTTCAGAAAAAGTAAAATTTCTAGGTATTGACCTTGATCGAAAACTCAACTTAAATTCCAACAGCAAAAGCAAACTTGCAAAGGCCATTAAAGCACTCTGGGCCTGTCGACGTACTTACGGTAAAACCTGAGAATTGAATCCACTGGTTATATACCGCGAGAGTAAGACCTATCATCACTTATGCATCTGCTGTATGGTGAACAAAAGTTGAATAGCAAACTACAATATTTATACTTCAACGCCTTCAGAGACTAGCATATCTCAGCATTAGAGGCGCCATGCCAACTTGCTCAACGCAGCCCAAGAGCAACTGATAAAAAGGTTGCAATACGCAGTGCAATCAGACTCCTTTGCTCAGAAACAGACCATCCATGTAGACCATTGGGTCACATATCCATCCTACAACACCTTCCTCAGCTGGATATGATTACCACAGTTTCGGAAGCATTACCACACATGTTCACATTTGGCACAGCCTGGGAAAGCGGCGATGAGGCAAAGGCCTCAGGTGATGCACAGATGACTCCAAGATGTATTCCGGTATTGGCATCTTTGGAGCAATTCGGAAAATATCGAAGGCTCTGGGAACGAGTCCTAGTAGATTCCAAGCCGAGCTATACGCCATCCTGACGTGCGTCAACCTAAACTTAGTGACAGGCATAAGAGATAGTACCATCAAAGAGACAGACAACCAGCGCTCAAAGCGTTGGGCTCGTATAGCACGAACTCAAAGTCCGTTAAGGAATGCCACGATGCTCTGCAGGACCCAGCCAAAGGAATCAAGAAATCACCGTTTGGTGGTCAAATCTGAGAGGATCGGTTCGGTAATCAATCAGCCAACATTCGTAAGTCAAAGGAATGCAAAATCGGTCGTGAAAGTGTACAGTAGAAACCGAGGCAGTCGATTTCTCGCCGTGCACAAGAGGTCGGCCTTTCGCAGAATTCTACTTGGTAAGTTGGGTCTACACCTGTACAAAATTCAACGGATACAGGAGCTCAAAGTTCATGACCATATACAACCACTGATTGGGCTTCAGAGCGTTACCAAGAGGACCCCTATTTTGGCCGAAAAATCATTTTAACGACGAGGCACATTTTTGGATGAATGGTTGTGTTAACAAGCAAGCCGGGTATGGAACGACCCACAAGACGTTAAACAGGTGACAATGCATCCTTATAAAGTTACCGTTTGGTGTGGATTTTGGGCCAGCGGCATCATTGGTCCATACTTTTTCAAAAATTACGCTGGTGAGGCGAAAAGTTGATGATTGAACTATATGGATCTAGACGACATGTGGTTCCAACAGGACGGGGCTATGTGCCATACAGCGGACGTCGCGATTGACACTCTGTATGAACAATTTGAGAGTAAGGTTATCTCTCGCAGAAGTGAAGTGAATTGGCCACCAAGGTCGATTTAACCCAGCTAGTCACACGTCATTGTGAGAGTCATTGAAAATTGGATCACTCGGATCTGCGCCACCATTAGAAGCCGAGGCGAGCATTTGAACGATGTCATATTCCATACATAAATAAAAAAATAAAAAACTACCTCGCTCGCAGCTTGTTTTATTCTACTTCAACATCTACAATCTATGAAGAGTCAGCTACCCTTCTCTAAAGATATCGATGTCCTAAATAATAAAAATGAGTGTGAAAAAAAGGTGAAGTGTCGAAGTTTGTGTCAATATGCACTGCTTATTAACGAATTAAAAACTCAAAGTATCAATTACACAAAGATTTCCATCTCATTGTTAACTTTTTGTTTTTTCAATGCAAAAATGTATCAATTAGCAAGATTAGAGAGTAATTGATAGTCAATGGCACGGTATATCAGGCAGGTCAGCGTATTCTCTGTAGACGCAGCGCATTACTTTCAATTTTATGTTTTTTTTTTCAGTATTTAACTTATTCATCACTACATTAACCGGTTATAAGTAACTTTTTAAGATCCGGCAGACTCGTAAAACCTAGATTATACTTTTATCTTTCGCATGCCATCACAATATGCCAAATGTTCGCAAAAACAGATTACAAAAAAAAAAACGAAGTTCACAGGCATTTAAGTCAACTTTCATTTGCTGCGCTCAAACAAGTACTCGAGCACTACTCGAGCGTCCGAACTCATACGATTACTATGATGACATCTTATTTAACAACCAAAATAGTTCGAAATATAAAGTGGAGTAAAAAAGTGAAACCGCTTTTTTTAGAAGCCTTGTAGTAAGTGCTATCTTCGACTACATTGTTAAAATATTGCATTTCCCTCCTAAATATATGTATATATGTATGTATAAATGGTCTTATGAAAACCGCATAGCTAGCATACTATCTCGTCGTTCGTCCCGGTGTTGTTTGCTCAATTTGTTTAAAGTCATCACGAAATAAAAATAAGATCACAAGCTACATGCGCCATGTGTATCGCCACACACACATATGTAAGTCAGACAGTGGCTATGACTCCGACGATGAAATTGAAGAACTACTTAGCACGTTATCCGAACTTTAGCTACAAACGCGTCCAACATAAAGTGATAACTACGAGAGAGCCATGGTAATAAACGGAGGAAGTGCACGACTTAACACTGGGTTGTATGTATTCCGCTTCACATTATACGATTTCTACTTCTTGTTCTGGGCAATTGAATTTATTCATAAGTAGACTGCCAAACGAGCGATATTGTCTCACGAAAACAAAGTCAAGAGGAGAGAGAATTACTTTTAAGGATACACTAAATAACGTGGTATTATGAAACCCATGCGGTTACTAGTAGTAGTGCTGATTTGTGGATTGTTTTACTTCTCTGAGGGTACAGTATATTTAAATGATTTCTATGAGTTCAAAGTCCATAAAGTACTTATTTCAAGGTAAACCATGTCCAGATAAGGCACGACCCCACAAGAGCCGTTGTGACGCGTATTTTAAATGTACTGTGTTGCCTTCAAAGCATCATGTTTGGATTCCTGAGAGATGCGAGCAAGGATTAATTTTCGAACCGAATCTACAATTGTGCGTCCTGCCGGGAGACGACTGGGAATGCAATTTAGGCGAAGTAAGTGGCAGCGATGAATCGGATGAAGACAATGTGTTGAATGGTGTTGGTGTTGATGGATTAAGTGATACATTAGATCGTGAGTCGGAAGATAACAATGCTGAAAATGATAATGATGATGATAGTGCCGATGAAGATATTAAAGGTGATTATATCTCTGTTGAGAATGGAAGTGAAATGAGTGAACGTGATATTGAATCTAGCGGTGATGGACTTGGACCTGATTATATAATCCTGGACACCGTAGCTCCAGAAAGTAAAACCAACAACGGCGATAGTGAAATGCCAGTATCGTCAACAAAAGTCGACCCGAAACTCACGGCACATTTACAAAGACTATCACAGTTAATAGATGGACTGAAGCAGACATACCAGAGTAAGGATTCAGCATCATCTGACTTGAGACCTGATCAGTTGAATGCTTTTCTGGCTCATTATAATATTAAAGCTCAACTAGATTCAATTGATCCTTCAGAAGAGGAATTAAAAACCAAAAACAAAAAACTAACAAACGACACATTCACCGAGCAATCAACAACTCCGGTGAGTTCTCAGCTCGGTCCTGAAACGAAGGTTGTCCTTACCAATCATATACCAACGAGTCATAGTATTCCTCGACCAACCGATGGATATTCCAACTCACAAATTGTTGTCAACAAACCGGAAGGCTCAGTTTTGTTTACACTCGGAAATCAGCCTCAGGAATCTACGAATGATCATCAATATGATCCCAAAGTTTCCGAGGATACCTTGAAAACCGTCTTAGAACTTTCAAAACAAATGATCGAGCATCAAAATACTCGGCAAGTTATCCCCAATTCAGTATATTATCCACAAATTGTTCAACCCATCTACCTGCCTCCACCAATTCCACAATACGCAAATAGGATCTTTAATCAACAGGATCGATATGAGGATAAAAACTACGATAAAATCTCGTCAACATATTTTGTGTCAAAAGAAAAACCTGAGAAACCTGCTACAACCATTATTCATAACAACGTTATACCAGTTCATGTCTCCTCATCTCCGGATGAAAAGCACGAAAAACTTGATAGCTACGGACAGAGGATCAATATTTATCCGCCCCTCGAAGAATATCAAAATCCTATCAATGAAACACCTGAAACCCAAAATCATCGATACAAAAACCGTTATGAAAACAATCAACTGGTGACGATCCGCCCGAAGCCCGTCTACAATAATTATCAATATCAACAAAACTACCGACCCACTTCGACCCCAAAACCATATATAAGCGACTCAGGATCTACACTTACCGATTACTATACGCCTAGCCCGCACCTTGACGAGAGCAACGTAAACGATGTATTTCAAGTAGAACGATATCCAACCATTAATTATGGAAACTTACCATCTAGACCGCTATACCAGCCGTCCAGCTACAATCCGAATCGATCTGAACAAGAGTACAGCCCACCGAAACAGACCAGTAACCAATATTCTTCCCAGGCTTATCAAAACTACTACTATCCTAACCATCCGCCCTTCCTACAGCTCTTTCCTAATCGTGTTGATCCATCTAAAGTGAAAATAAGACCGAATAGCCAAAAACTGGAAAGTATGGAACAAGAAACCTCCGAAGACACTGAGTCTGAAATCGAAAATAGACCAAGTTTAATGGGTGCTATTGATAATAGTCCGCTGCAGTCCTATAATCAATACAATGCCAACAAACAAATCATGACGAGCCAATTAGCGCAGTATATGGAACAACTGAATAGTAATAATAAGCCGTACAATTTTAATAGCATCAACGACATCAGCAACTACCCGAGTAGAAACAGGCCAGCGGTTACTAATCAAATGCCGACACCAACTGAAGACGAAAGTCTATTATCAAATTTGGACCGCAACTTTCTTCCTTATGGCCTCTTAAAGGCAACAGTGTCGCTGGATGAAATCAAAAACGACTGTCCGGTGGGTGTGCGACAACCCAACGTTACCGATTGTACCAAGTATTATGTCTGTAGCAAGGCAGATGGACGAGCGATGCAGTATACGTGCCCCTCATACACAGCCTTCAATCCACAGTCAAGGATATGTGACCCACACTACTATGCCGTTTGCAATCCGAGCGCAATAGCCAGTCGTTTCACCGTATCGGAAAATCACCGTATCCAGTTGGAAGCGATAAAAGCTCTACAAGATGCTAAACGAATTCGTGACCAAGCGTATCAGGCACAGAATCTTGCGCTGAGGTTGCGCTTGGGCGAATCCGAAAACAGTGGCAACAAGAAATACTCTCCTCAAACGCCTGTACCGACTCATTACTCCTCAGAGACATATTCGAATTTCATAAAGAATGAATTAAGTTCAGACGGCCTGCTGTTGGTCGGAAACGGCCAAAATAGCAATAGGATGCCGTCGACAATGGAACGTCCCCAAGCGAGTGGCTTGACGTCGACAAAGAAAAGGAAGTATTACTGTAAAGAAGGCGACAAGGTAGCCGATCAGACCTCGATATATAGTTACTTTGTCTGCTATAAGAATGCGCAAGGTATGATGAAGGGTCATAAAATGACCTGCACCGAAGGCTTGCTGTTCTGCCCGATGACAAGTATGTGTACTCTTCCGAGTAAATGCACGTAGAGAAGAGCGATCGGCGGCTTATAATCTTTGTTTTTTTTGTTTTTGTTTTGTTTAATTAGGATAAGCACTTAGTTTAGAAAAGTACGATTAGACGAAAAAGCCACATTGTTCAATTATAACTGCACTTAAATTATTTATTTATTTTGTATTATAGTAGATTAATCAAACGACCAAACGAAATAATAAAAATATGAAAATCAATGAGATTTATAACAGAAACTTGCAGTAAGGTTGCTATGAAACGCTCTTGCCATGACACGAAAATCTCCTTAGGGATTGAGTGATATCTGCCATGCAAAATATACATGATCAAACGATAAATAAAAATAAATAAGGAATAAGATCGATTGTGCGATCTCACAACTTAAGCATCTGGCAATTGAAACATATAGTCAATTAGTTCCCATGTTTCGTTTATATGACTTTCAACCATACGTGTTTCCTCTTTTTAATTTATTATACTTATGGTGGAGCAAAATCACCCGCAATGTCAGCAGTGGGTTTCAAACGTATCATCAGAAAGCGCAAAGATGTGTTTAGTGATAAACTTTCTTCTGAAGTGAATCCTCAACCGGAGGAAAGAAGGTAAAAAGCTTACGTAAGATTGTGAACTTGGGTTTTTAATAGGGGCCAACTTGATCTTGCCAAAGTACGGACCAACTTCTTTACAGTATCTATTCTACTATATCTAACTAGATCTGACGTACTGCTTTCATTTTTGCAGGTCTTCGTTCTAATAATGACTGAATGTAATCGCTAAATAGTTTCGATCCTAAAAGTTGATTATATATTTGACCTTGTTTGTACTTTGGCCGTATTCAAATGACAAGTTTTTAAAAACGCGATCTGCTTTACTGCAGATGGAGGAGGTTCAGATGCCCAGCTTTTCTGAACGATTACAGGGTCGCACGTAATGCAGTAACCTCAATAATTCGTAGGAATAATCGAAATTACTACGCAGCAAAATTTTCTAATAGCAACACAAGTTCAGCCTTCTAGAAGAATGTGCGCCAAATGGGTATCTGCTCAAATAAGCCTATAGCCCAAAATGATATTGACATCGAGGCACTCAATCGCAATTTTGTTCAATCGTCATTGAACAGTGTACCACGAAGCTCGACTACTGTCTCCAGCTTAGATTATGATCCAGACTCTTTCTCATTGTCAGGTGTTGACGAACTTTGTGTTGGGCTCACTTTGTTCAGAATAAAATCGAATGCTGTGGGCTCGGATGAAATCCACCCCGTATTTATAAAAACACTTCTTCCTTGCATCCTACACCAGCTTACGCACATAATGAATAGCGTTATTACGACCTCTACTTTCCCTAAGAGTTGGAAAGTTGCCGAAAACAACAGCTTCTAACTGCACGGAGTATCGCCCAATAGCCATACTTCCGTACTTAAGCAAGGTTATCGAAATCTTAGTGAGTTGCCAACTTAAGGAACATCTCAAGAAGCTCATCACAAAATTCCAATCTGGTTTTCGCGCTAAGCGGAACTATACAACAGCGTTGATTAGAGTCTGTGAGGATATTCGCGCAGGAATGGACAGTGACATAGTCGGTCTAATGGTTTGCTTAGATTTCTCCAAAGCCTTTGATTGCGTGAGTCTTCGTACCTTTCCAATCGGTCTCAATATGTGTATCTCAACAGTAATCGTTCCTCATGTATTTCGATCACCTCCGGTGTTCCGCAAGGTTCGGTGTTAGGACGATACTTTTTTTCATGTTTTATTAACGATGTCCATCAATGTTTTAATGTCTGTAAGTTTCATATCTATGCCGATGATGTTCAAGTTTACTCTATGTTTCCTAAGTGGTGTTCCTCCACTGCAATGGCATTATTCACGCAAGAATTGAATCGGGTGTTTTATTGGTCAGGCAGGACTGTACTTGATTAACCACAAATCATTATTAATGACTCCTCAATCGACTATGTCGATAAGATAAAAAACTTGGGTATGTATTGTACTTCGAATACAGTCTGTGCTGGAACGGGCACATAAATAGCGTAATTTCAAAAACTTATGCTGCTCTTAGAGGATTGAGTCCAACGTCAAACTACTTGCCGACCAATGTTAAGCTAAAACTTGTAAAATCTTTCATTCTACCAATAATTCTTTATGGTTGTGAGCTTTTTGCATGCATGGATTCTGAATCTACAAGAAAACTTAAGGTATGGCATCCCCAGACACAAACACATTTCTGACTTTACAAGAAAAATTGTTGACTGTTCTCTTACAGCACTAATGGAATTTCGCACCTTGCTTTTGTTGCACAAAATTATAAAAAAATAAGGAACCAGATAGTATTAGATTTGGAAGAACGCTGCGCTCTTCAACATTAATAGTCCCTAGACATAAATATCTAGCAACATCCAGACAGTTTTTTATCCATGCGATTCATCTATGGAATACGCTACCCTCAGATATCAAGCAAGCGAATAGCACGAAGGCCTTCATCAAAACAAGATTATTTCCATTCGTTGCAGACAAATTCTAATGGAAATCTCCTTTTTTTCTTTTTTCTATCTTTTATCTTTCTATCTTTCTTTCTATTTTTTAAACTTAGTTATTAAGTTTACATTTTCTACTATATTGTATTATATTATATTATATTGTATTATTCCTAAAGCAGGTGCATATTAAGACTCATCTTACATGTACAAGTATTTTTTTGGTATTAAATAAATGAAATGAAATGAAAGTCAAATCGCCCTTAGTCAGTCGAAAAGTACGAGTATATTGGACAACAGAAGCGGTTTTGAATTTCGATGTTATCGTTACATATCTGCTTCTAAAATTATAACAATCAAATCCCATTTTATAGAGTTGAATAAAAATTGTTGGGCATAGTATTGTAAGTTTTACTAGAGCATTTGAACAGCCCTTTTGTAAATTTGTGGGGATTAACCAGTAGCACAGTTGATATGTGACGTTCCATGTGGTGTTCCTTATTAAAGGATAGGTTAATAAAGATGTTTTGAGGCCCAGACACCTCCTCACCATCGTAAATTTCTTTGTAGTTTATTTTATGAATTTAAAAAAGTACATTAAATCCCTACTTACTATGTATGTCCTCAATCGCTATAGATAATATTTGCTTTAAGGATTTTAGATAGCGGTTCTAGAAATCTGGACAATGAGAGAGCAGATATTGAACAGACTCCCATTCTAGGCCCACTTGGCTGCCTAAAAGAAAAATGTGGTACCTGAAGGAGGGATTTCTGCATTATGAAGGTGCCTACTTGCTCTCTCGATTACTACAGCGTGCGCCATCTCATATGGGTCGATGTAAATTTCAAATAACCTCAACAATCCTCAACCGATTTTGAAAATTCGAAAACTTTTATTCAACTTAGACCTTTACAATTTATTTTGATTTTGAAAACAATATCAATTAAATGACTACCTTTATTGTCGATGCAAAAATGGGCGCGTTTTCGCGCATTCTCCATGACATTTTTGAGCATTTCGGTCGAAATTTCTGCGATTCCCGCACGCATCGGCGATCGGCGATCTCGGAGGCCAGTCAATATCGCCCTTTTTCGACACCAATCTTCCAGGGAACTTCTTACGCAAAGGGTTCATTGTTTTGTCCGCAGTCGCGTGGTCTTGTTGAAACCAAAAGTGAAACAAGAACTTCCCACTGGGAAGTTAATAAGCCTTTTTTACGCATTTGTGGGCCAACATCTACCGATATCGATCGCCATCCATCGCTAACTTTGAAGAAATACGGTCCAATGATGGTTTTAGCGCATACAGCGGCCCAAACAGTAACTTTTTGATCATATAGCGGCTTTTCGCGAATAATGTGAGGATTCTCGGTGCCTCAGAAGCGACAATTTTGTTTATTAACTGAGCCAGAGAGCGTAAAATGTGCCTCATCGGTCATCAAAATTTGCTGCCAGAACCCCGGCTCAGCATTAATCATTGCAATGACATTTTGTGCGTATGATAAGCACCGTGGCTCATCTTGTGGGAAAATTCTTTGAGTTATCTGCACTTTGTATGGAAATAAGTGAAGGCCATCCTTTAAAATTCTCCACAAAGTGGTCCCACTGATGCCTAACTGCTGCGAAAGGCGCCGATATGACAAACTTGAGTCTTCTTGAACTCTGGCCTTGACAGACTGAATAGATGCGTTCGAACGCCGCGGACGTGGCCTAGATTGCTCACGAGGGCTTGCCATAGAACCAAGTTGAAAAAAATGTATCTTTTTTGGGCGCAACACGATCACGATATTTTGCACGATACGCACGTTGAGTTAGCACAATCGATCGAATTATCTACTCGTATTTAAAAATAAAAATAAAACTGCAATTGCATGATTCTCCTAGGTACATCTCGGCACCGTCTTTCCAGCCTTCTTGTTGGTTTTCTGTAGTGAGAGGGAAGTTTTTTAAGGAGAAATATAATTTCTGATGGTGTGATACCACCGGAGTCACGTTTTTTGCTTAGATTTCGCTTAATGTTTTTTTATAGTCGGAGAACCGAAATTAGCTTGTTTCCACTGAAACAGCTTGTTTCCTGACACTATCAAATATCATATCATTAAACTGCCCCACAAGTGTACATGCAAATCAGTGGGTTGACACGACTGGAGATCACCGGTGTTGTAAGAGTAAGATCAAAAAAACAAAAAAAAATCTGGAGCATGCTCGTGTCACAAGAAAAAAAAAAAGGCAGGCCGAAAAACAATTGGTGCAAACAAATGCAAAAACACCAGCATTTGATTGGCCTCAGCGATGAAGTAATCCCAAACCGGGAAGCCTGCCGCTACTTTCTGAGGTCAAACCGGCGGACCCCACAAGCGGACCAGTAGGAATGCAGTTAAGTGGGAAGGTTATGGTCCTACACTTCTGACCATAACAACGCCGGAAAAAGGAAAAGAAGAAGAAGATCATAATACTCGTACTTACTCTACGTCCTACCCAGTTTGAGTGTGAATCCTTCAGGCATGGGTGTTGCGATATGTGGGATCTTTTTCTTCTTGGTGAGTGGAATTAGGATGGTAAACGGCAGGAGTAGCATTCGCCGTCGGGTGTTAATCCGCAAAAAAGCGATTAAGAGCCACTACTGCAGCACTGTTAGTTATGCCCTACTCCCACCTCCTCGCGGTGCCATCTGGAAATTTCCTAACCTCTTACTAACGGAAGAGGGTGAGTGGCGAGAATCCTCCGCCACGTAACAGGGTTACTGTCGGTTGGGCTATGGCCTAACAAGCAAGCCGTAACCGCTAAAAAAAACAAAAGCTCCGAAACAACCGAAATTCACGTTGACGACCCACGGAAAGTAAAAAATGTTAGGTCCCTAAACAGACCACATGCAGCCGAACAACTTGCGGACGCTCTAGACCGCTATAAAGCGGACTTAACCGCCTGAATATGCGATAGGATGGACCTAAACAGAAAAACATATGAAAAACTGTGACATTTACTACGGCGACTGCTATAAGGACAGGGGACAACGACTGTTCGGGTGTGGATTGTTCTTCGAGGCAGACTAAGGCGTCGGGTGCGGTCAGTACTTAGATGGGAGACCGCTTGGGAACACCGCGTGTTGTTAGCATTTAAAAAGGAGTGCCGTGGCGCAGTGGGTAGTGTGTCGACCACTTGCCCAAGATGAGCTAGTTCGGATCCCGATAACATCAACGCCATCGAATGATTATTTCGCGGCGTCCCTCCTCGGCGGGGTACTGGCAAAACCCCCCGTTGTACACTTGCCTTGAAAAAGCTTATCGGGTTTCGCCGTTCGGAATCGGCATTAAGCTTTAGGTTCCGTTTACTTGTGTGAAAAAACAAATCGCACACAACATAAGTGAATAAAAAGAAGCTTGGCTCTGGCTCTTAATGAGCTCCAACGCCCATCTAAGGTGTCTGTCTGGCAGTGTTTGTGTCTGAGTGCTCCATGAGATGGCAGAAGCCTCCACAAAAAAAAAGGCTAAAAGTCTTAAGCTTCCGGCATGTGAACGAACGCCTCATAACGATCTGCGTCAAGGCTGAATTCACAAACATCAGCCTGATCTGCGCCCACTCCCCCATGGAAGACAAGAATGACTATGTCAAAGATGAGTTCTTTGAGCTCCTAGACAGAACATATGCGCAATGCCCCAGCTACGACATCAAAATCGTACTAAGAAACTTAAATGCAAGGCTGGGTAAAGAAAACATCTTTGAGCCTGCACGACACCATATCCGATAACGGAATCAGTCTTATCGATCTTGCAACGGGGCGAAACCTTCTTCTAACTACTACCAGTTTTCCGCAGCTAAAAATACACAAAGGCACCTGGCGGTCGCCCGATCAATCAACCACTAACCAAATTGATCACATCGCGTTCGACATCTGACACTCCTCCACTATTCTTGATGTTCGAACATTCCGAGGTGCTAACATCGACTCGGAGCACTACCTTGTAGTAGCCAAGATGCGCCTACGGATATCAAGAACGCAGTGGAGTAGAGCCAGAACACAAAAGTATGACATCGAAAAGCTACGTTCGCCAGTGCTTTTGCCGAACGCGTTTCTCTTAAGCTCTCCTATGCACCCCCATCCCCCACTCAGTCAATTGAGCAACAATGGAACCTTTGTAAGCAGGCCCTGAAAAGCACAGCCTTCTGGGCCACAAGGTTCTACCACGAAGGAATAGGAACAGGTTCGATGACGACTGTAGGGAAATGCAGGCAGCAAAGCAGGATGCATACAACGCCTCGCTGCATAGAAGGACGAGGGCTGCTCACTAGTTATACGAACTAAGAAGAAGGGAAGAGCATACGCTTCTCAGGAGGAAAAAGAACAGCACGAGAAGCGCGCGATCGAAGACCTGGAGAGGTGCTACCGCACGCATGACGTTCGAAAGTTTTATGAATGGATAAAACGAACATGCCAACGTTATAAAGCCAGAACAGAAGCCTGCAGAGACGCAAATGGGACATCTTGTAGTAGAATCATAGTCGGTGCTGAGAATATGGGACAACCACTTCTGCAGACTGTATAACCGCAATGCCAGTCAACATACCGCTGTCAGGCAGAACCTCTCATTCCGTCCCCCTGACCTAGACGAAGTTAAGATGGCCATATCTAAACTGAAGTCCGAGCTCTTCAAAGCAGCTGGAGATGACTGGGTCGGGAGCATGCAACAGCTCATCAGGATGTGGTCAGAGGAAAACATGCCGGAGGAATGGAGCCTCAGCATCGTTTGCCCGATCCACAAGAAAGGAGAGTAAAAAAGTCAAAATGTCTCAAAATGTTCACAAGGTTTTCGACTGATTTTCTGATGTAAGTAGGGCTGAGTCTTGTGGTGGCTCGTGGCATTATGTTTGTCCATTTTAGTTGTTCATGTTTAACAGTCACGTTAAACTGTATTCGACTGTTTTAGGGTCTGTACTCCGCAATTCTATACTAGGTGGAACTTAATTCCATAAGAAAGTGAAATCAATAATTTCTTTCCTAAGCCGAATACGAACCATGCTACCTTGTCTCTCCTTGTTACAGTTAGTGGAATGGTTGCCGTTGACGTCACCTCTTTCAAAAGGCAGGCACAGTACGCATGCCTTTGCAATTCGCACAAGTATTTGTCCTGCATCATGTTATGGTTCCTAACCATAGTATGGCATGTATCCGGACGATATGAGTAAAGAAAAAAAAAAATTCGAACCGAATTTTGCCCGATTCGAGTATGAGCCCGATTCAATATGTTCAAACGGTTTTGATCTAGAGTAATCTAGAGATTTAACTCGTGGCTAAAAAGATAACATCCCATCTCTTAAGCATTAGAAATGTCGCATTAGGGATAACCTCAAGGCTTGTCTCCTGCCAGATTTTGCTGCTTCTTCTCAGATTCATCAATAACGGTGGCTTGTAGATTTCGTGCAAAATCTGAACCTTCAGGAGGTTTTAGCTTTTTCGACTTTCTCTAGGTCTCCTTCTCAGAGCGCTCTCTCTTGACCGTTTCTGGTCTTAAAACAGCATGTCCTTTAGCGGTGAATGGAGTTGTGATTTTGTTGACAGTCTTCTTTTTGTATCCCTTGTTTTCTTCTACCCCAAAGTTCGAGTTGGTTGCCAGCATTCTTGGGATTTTAATCCTTTTCCAACAGTTAGCATCGGTTTCAGAATCTACTTATATGCTGTTACTAGCCTTCTATGTGACCAAAGATTCATTGTCGGATGGCGAATCATGCTGATGATATCATCCAACTCAATCCTATGATTAAGTGTGACAGTGGCAAGATAGGAGTATGTAGTTTTTGGTTTGGTTTAAGGGGTTTGTGTCACGGTCTCTATTTTTTTTTCATGAGTAGTTAAGTTCTGCAAACCTAACTGATCCAAGAAAGACATATGTAAATAATCTGGATATACTATTATTTATTGAAACATTTTTAAAATTTGGACGCCAGTCTGGTTAATTTTAGTTGGCGGGCAATCAATGCATTAGTTCGAGCTAGCAGTTTCATCATATTAATCACTCCTTTCTCATATGGAGGTTATGCTTCCACGTCCACCAGTCCGAAGTCTCGTAGTTTCAAAAAGTGCATGTATGTATTTATATGCTATATATTAGACCACCCTATTGGGTTCGTGGCTGACCATCGTGGGTTTTACTAAAAAGGAATTACTGATTATAGAATTCACCACATATGCATGCGTTTTTATCCTATGTTTTAAAATAATGAAATAATTTCAACCCCAAAATTAGCATAAAGGAGAATGTAGTAGAAGTAACCAGATTTATTGTTGTCTTTTTAATTTGCAATTTTTCGGGTTGACCTAGTAAATAATACTCATTTTATGAATCAATTTAGATCTTGTGATAACTCGTCCATTTATATTTTCATTTTGTATTAAATGGAGCCATTAATTGACATTTTGTTGATATATACAAATCTATTGTCTGTGATTCCTACTTATGTTTTCAAATAAGACTAAGCTTTTCTATGTAATGTGTCTCGTAAGTATGACAAATTATATATCTAGCCCGAAAGTGCTATACAGTACAAAAGAACATACGACAAAACAAGAGAAATTTCTCAGGCATAAATAGGTAATGTCACCTTGATGTCATTATTCACACTGGTAGTAGCAGGGTTTATAGAACACTTGGATGGTCCGCTAGGCCGTTACTAGGGTCAACGCGACGACTACCCAGGCAATTTTAGCCCATTCACTTTCAGTGTCAGTCTGTACGCAATGACCTTAAGTTTTGTTTATAGCTTTTTCTTTTATAGTTTTCAAGTCGCCTGAAAAGACACGTTAATACTCTCATGTACCTCTTTACCTTAACGTTATTGTTCTTGTTTTGCATGGCAATGTACATCAATGAACTACTAACAGTACTATGATATTAATTAAACGAATAAGGTTAGTGTTTCACTTTCTCCCTCGTTTTCCCCGAGAATAAATATTTATTTAAATGCTTAGCCTCATACTAATTTCTAAGGTTAAGGCACTGCGGACGCAGTGCGCTTTGAGATACACAACATACATATGTGTCCATATCTTTAAAATACAAATTCGATACTTGTCTTTCGTAAATTGGCATGACACGCGATTGTTCTTTCTTGTGTGGTTTGGTTATTAGAAGCTAACGAATCAGCATAAATACTTTAGGGAATACCTAAGTTATACATATGCCAGAGTTTGTATGGGTACATGTACGTATTCCCCAAAGAGGAAACCTTCAGCATCGTTCGGTTAATTATTGATAAAAGAAAGATATTATTAGTCACTTTGTATAATTCGAATTCGATGACCTATAGCATTTCCCAGGTTAAACGTATATTATATAACTGCAATATTATATTTTGGTCTATTAACATAGTGCCCTAAAAAAATGATCAGAATATACTCGCAGTATTACTTGTCTTCCCATCCCATCTAAGTAGCGCAGAGAGATGAGCATTGAACTTATTGTGTAAGGGTGTTTTTTATAGAGGTATAGAACTTTGGAATGAAATGAAGCAAAGATAATTTTTTTAAATTGACATAAAATTGACTTTATTCAAAAGATATTCTTCCGACATTATAATTTAAATATAATTTCTGGCATATAACCGCCAGGTCTGGCTCGGACTTAGTCCAATCTGGAGGTCCAATTTTCGATGATTTTTTCCAACATTTGTGGCCGTATATCGGCAATAACGCGGTGAATGTTGTCCTCCAAGTGGTCAATCGTTTGGGGTTTATCGGCGTAGACTAGCGACTTCACATATCCCCACAGAAAATAGTCAAGCGTCCGTAACGTGAAATTATATTCCTTCAATAAATCAATTGTGGCACGAGCTGTGTGACATGTTGCGCCGTCTTGTTGAAACCACAGCTCCTGCACATTATGGTTGTTCAATTGATGAACGAAAAAGTCAGTAATCATGGCGTGACCGCTATAGAGTCACCATTGACTGTAACGTTCTGGCCTGCATCGTTTTTAAAGAAGTACGGACCAATTATTCCACCAACCCATAAAGCACACCAAACAGTCATTTTTGTGGATGTAACGGTGCCTCAGCATACACTTGAGGATTATCACCACTCCAAATACGGCAGTTTTGTTTATTGACGTATCCATTCAACCAAAAGTGAGCTTCATCGCTAAACAAAATTCGCTTATGAAAATTGGGATCAACGGCAATCTTGTTTTGGGCCCATTCACCGCCAGCCGTGGCGATCATATGCCAGAAATTATATTTAAATTTACATTAAATTTAATGTCGAAAGATTATCTTTCGAATTAAGTCAATTTCATGTCAATTTAAAAAAAACATAATTGTTTTATTCCATTTCAAAGTTCTATAACTCTATAAAAAACACCCTTTTAAACATAAGTACTTTGAAGCTAAGTCAAGTTAGCATATTTGTTAAGGAAATTAGGATGCTATTTACGAGGGTGGTCCGATAAGTACTTAGCCTCACCGCCAGATGACGCCAGTATCGCAACAGCAGCTTACTATCGTGTAGTACATTCTAGTAGACGGCTAGTGTCGGCTACTTCAGCCGTAGTTTTGTTTTGACCGCGTGTGGAAGCGGGAGTGTCCGCGGATTTTAGAAAAATGGAAATAGAGCAATATCGGTCGGTGTTTCGATCCTTGTTTTTGGAAGGGAAATCGCGCAGCGAAATCAAAGAGCGTTTGGATGCTGTGTACGACCATCATTGGTTTATCGAGTTTCAACGTGGTCGCACGTCGGTTTTTGATGAGCCACGTCCAGGTGCCCAGAAAACGGCTACCACGGAGGATAAGGTGACAAAAATCCACGATCCCGTATTGGCAGACCGCCGATTGAAGGTGCGCGAGATAGCTGATACAGTATGCATTTCAAAAGATCGCGCGGGTCATATCTTGCATGAAATTTTGGGCATTGGAAAGTTGTCCGGACAACAAGCGCAACCGTGAGACCACTTCAGAGCAGTGTTTGACGCTGTTTAAGCGCAATCCGAAGGAGTTTCTGCGTCGTTTCGTGACAGTCTACGAACCATGGATCCACTGGTACACACCAAAGACCGAGGAACAGTCGAAACAGTGGACTTCGCTCCGAAGAAGGCGAAAACTGTCCCATCGGCCGATTCGAAACCGAATTGAAGAAAAAACGGCCCACTTGGCGAAGAAAAAAGTGCTCTCCACCATGATAACGCACCGGCACACACACACGCCCTCGCCACGGCCAAATTGGTCGAATTGGGCTATGAACTGCTGCCCCATCCACCGTATTCTCCAGATTTGAAAAAGTCACTCGCCGGGCAGAAATTTCAGTCGAATAAGGAGGTCATCGCCGCCACGGAGGCTTACTTTGCAGACCTCGGGAAAACGTATTTTTCAGACGGGTTAGAGAAGTTGGAGCATCGCTGGGTCAAGTGTATCGAGCTAAAAGGAGACTATATTAAAAAATAAATCGCCATTTCTGCAAAATTTTTGTTTTTCTTTTGTAGGCTAAGTACTTATGGGACCACCCTCGTAATATGGGCGAACCACTGATCACTCAGTTATAGGTATCATGTCACAATACAAGTTCATAGGGTCATTGTTTTGGAAGACCCTTTGCATTTATTTTATTCTGTCCTCTATGTTGTTCTACAGCCAATCTTATCCTGGGCTTATTTATCATTCAAGGACTGTTTGACTCATATCAATATTCTTTAACTGCTATTTTTTTTAATACTTTCTTTTTGTTAAATGTTTTGGCTAATTGTCTTGATAATCCCAAAATAAAAAAATGCATCTTAGGATTTTTAATTTCTTCAGATTATAAATTATATAAGGTTTTTAACTTATTTCCAAAAGCAGAGTGGTAAATAGTCAACTCTTGTAACGAATTTTGAGAACCGGCAAGTTTCGGCTTTACAAGTGACATCCAAGTTTCAAATACATGAATGAATGAATAAATTCTCAACTGTTCGACAATAAACAAAGTAAAATATAGGTAAACCTCTTATTGGAGATAGGGATCTACTATACATTGCCGACTTTCAACGAAGAAAAAGCTTCGACTAAGACACGTCTATATGTCTCAATAATAAGAAGTCTGCAAAGTATAATTTCGATAATAGGGATTGGATCCATACATTGGGTTCAGAGGTAGCAAGGTAGTACCCATTGAAACACACCGTACATAGTACATACGAGAATATAGATTCGTATGTCATGTAAATTAGCGCTCACGTCGTAACGATTTGTAATCGTAGAAAAGTGAATAGACCTTTTATTAATTCATCATTTGGTCTCATGAAATTGAAAACTCTAAAATGAATTAAGTTTAGACGAATAACAATTAATCATTACAATCGGTGAATTTGTATCTACTGGTAAGCCTACATACGTGCCGACAGACACTAGCAAACTCCTGATCTGATTGACTTTTTTGTGATAAAACTTTATCCAGATACAAGAAGGCTTAGATCTCGACTCGAATCACTCACCAATATATTTGACACTAAGTGAAACTATTATAGTCAAAGAGGAAAATCCTTTCTGGTTTAGTTTTAAATAGATCATACAAGAGGAAACCGTAATAAGTGCTCTTATCGAAACGACAGAGAAGTTGGAAAACGATGCATATGATTTCATCAAACTAATCCAAAATGCGGCTTGGAGCTGTACTCCTCAATCAAAGAGAAAAACGATGGGTAGTAATTATCCAAAAGAAAAAAAGGTCTCCTCCTGATAAAGCGAAACTAAACAAGGCCACGCAAGATCTTAAACTCAAGATAAAGCTTATTCGAAGGGATAATGTGTTGGCCGCTGACGCAAGATGAGCGAGTTCGGATCCCGATAACACCAACGCCATCGAATGATTATTTCGCGGCAACCTTCCTCGGCGGGGTACTGGCAAAACCCCCTGTTGTATACTTGCCTTGAAAAAGCTTCTCGGTTCTCGCCGTACCGAATCGGTATAAGCTTTAAGTTCCGTTCACTTGTATGAAAAACAAATCGCACACAACATAAGTAGATAAGTGAATAAAAAGAAGCTTGGCTCTGGCTCTTCATGAGCTCTAACACCATCTAGGAATTTTAACTGGTCACTATGTTTCCTCGATAGTGACGTGGATGTCGCTGCTATGATCACGAACATTCTTTTGCTGGGTATGAGATCCTTCATTCCTCAGAGAGTGAAGAGTATCAAACCCAAAGAAAATGCGTGGTATGACTCAAGCCGTAAAGAGGCCATTAGGTTGAGAGTGTTGAGTTTTCGGAACTACAAAACCAACCCTACTGAGGAAAACCAGAAAAAATTTAAACGGGCCAGAAATGACTGCAATGCATTAATTAGACATGTAAAATTCTTCCACGAACAAAAGTTAAGGCAGAAAGTGCTACAATGTCCCAAGGGTAGCAAAAACTTTTGGTCATTCGTGAAAAAAGTAAAGAATTCAGCCTCGTCTTCAATTCCCACGCTCATTTACAATGACATTCCAGCTGTCAGCTCTTTAGGCAAGGCCGTATAGCTCAACGCTGCCAGATTCCACATGGTCTCCGCCTGTATTTGAGAGCGTTGATTTCGCCATGGGACAAATCCATTTTCGCACTCGTACAGTTGCAAGAGTACTAAAAGATCTCAACGTACATAAATCCGTTGGCCCAGATGGAATACCCCCAATAGGAAAATTCTGAAGAGGTGTTCTTCTGCGCTGGAAAAACTTCTGCGTAAGCTTTTCCATCTGTCCTACTCTTCGGGTCTCTTTCCGAGTAGATGGAAAACAGCATTTGTCCAGCCCGTCTCTAAAAAGGGCAACTCTTCGCCCCCCTCCTCCTACCGACCCATAGCACTAACGTCACTTCTTTCTCAGATCATGGAAACGATGATAAACCATCGGCTTATGAAATATCTTGAATCGCGGAAGCTTCTTAATGACCGACAATACGGTTTTCGCAGCAACAGGTCCACTGGTGATTTGATGGCATATCTCACCGAAAGGGGAACCAATCTTTGCACAATTTAGGTGAAAGCAAGATCGCTGCGCTTGATATTTCAAAAGCATTTAACAGAGTTTGGCATCAGGCTCTTTTGTCGAAAATGCTCGATAAATCTCTGCTTCTATGGATTAGAAATTACCTTTCTAACCATTCAATTCAAGTTGTTTTGGATGGATTCAAGTCTGACATTCATCATAAATGTCCCAAGGCTCTGTTTTGTCTCCGCGTCTCTTTCTCATTTTTATAAATGATCTCTTGTCTGTTACTTCTAATCCAATCCACCCCTTCGCTGATGACAGTACTCTCAGCTTTTCATATTCGTTCCAGGACTCACGTCCCTGCTCTTCGGCCATAGAACTGGAACGGCTTACGGTGCTTAACATACGCAAGCTGTCGATCTTGACAGCATAATCGATTGGGCTAAAAATAATAGAGTGGAATTCAATGCTTCTAAAACTCAACGCTGTCTACTGTCGTTAAAGCGAACCCGTAATAATCAGCCATTATCCATGAATGGCGCTTGTGTCGACGAAATCGAAAAACTTTCCATCCTCGGTATGTGTATCAACATCAAACTTAATTGGAATGATCATATATTTGAAGTCGCCAAAAACACGGCAAAATGTCTAGGTCTCCTTAAACAATAAAACGATAAAGAAATATTTCACCCCCTCCGATTTGGCTTCAATTTATAAGGCCTACATCCGCTTGGGTATAACGCTCATATCTGGTCTGACGCCCCTAAAACCACACAGCACCTACTAGATAGAATACAACAGCGAGTGATAAAACTTATAGGAGACAGTAATATCGCAGAGTCAATTGACTCGCTCGAACACCGACGTAATGTGTCTTTCTTGTCACTGTTTTATCGCTATTTTAAGAACCGTTGCTCAAATGAGTTAGCCAATTGCATTCCTCACCCCGCAATGAATGCACCCGCAATACTCGTCTTGCCAGGAATGCTCATCAGTTCATTCTTAAGACTGCTTTAGGACGTACAGTTAAGTTCAGAGATTCGTTTTTCAGCCGCACAACACGATTATGGAATGCTCTTCCCAGCCCAATATTTCCTACTCACTACAATCCACAGACATTTGGGACCAATGTGCACAGGTACCTCCTCTCCCTTTCTCCCTCTATACATTCAGCCCGTGCTGTGTCTTGATTCCGGACACTTAAGGGTAGTCATAACCCCTTTTGCGCGCGCAAATTATAAAAAAAAACAAAAAAGGTGCCTATTTGGCAGTGACAGTCTGAGTGCTAAAGCTTATTCGAAATGAGACAATGAAAAAATATCTCTCAGAACTATCTGCTGATAACAACACCTAGTATTCACTTTGGAAAAGTTCAAAATGTCTTAAGCGACCAACAAATCATATTCCACCAATTAGATGCGGTAACCGACAATGGGCTAAAAGCTATGAGGAAAAAGCTAATGTTTTTGCTGACCACCTAGCGAATACCTTCAAGCCTAGTGATGCTGTTTGTGATGAGTTACTAAAACTCAATAAAAGTGACAGTTCTATGATTCCTCCAATAACAATGTCCGAGCTAAAGTAAGGCGCCTAAAATACAAAAAAGCTCCTGGTTTTGACTTGATTACTGCGGAAGTTCTAAAGCAACTACCAAACAAAGGGTTTGTAAAACTCTAAGGGTTAATGAATAAAACAATAAACCTTGAGTATGTGTCAAGCATGTGGAGTGTAGCTGACGTAATTATGATCGCTAAACCAGCTAAGGACTCTCATAAGGTATCCTCATATAGACCAATATCTATACTTCCCTTGACGTCAAAGTCTCAAATCAATCGTAGAGACAAGAAACCTTATCCCAATTAGATCACCAATTTGGATTTCGAAGTAAGCACTCCACAATAGAACAAGTACACAGAATAACAAACGAAATCGAAAGAGCATTAGAAAAAAACCAGTGTGTTCTGCAAGAGTCTTATTGAACATGGCGTTACTTTCGCATAAAACAGGAAAACTGTTATTCTAAGCTAGTGCAGATCAAAGCCGGAGTTCCTCAGTGAAGTGTGTATGGTACATCAGAAATAGCGAATTCCAACGGGACCTAAGGATACCTACTGTTTTTGAAGAGATCAACTCTAGGGCCAAAGCACACAAGAGAAGAGGTTGTAGCCCGTATGTCCAGAAGTTTTGTTATCTGTTGAAAGCCTAACGTTTTTACCAAGCAACTAATAAAATTTTCCCAATGTGCCTTTCATTTGGTTTCCTTTTTCTAGGATGTGTTTATTTTCAATAACCATACCTAAGTAATTAGCGTTTTCATTAGTTTTTATGCTTCTGTTGTTATTTTTCATATATTTTTTATAAGAGGTACATAGGTTGTAAATTCGTTAATTGTGACTTCCCATTAAGTGAACCACTGTATGGAGATATTTTAATGGCTTTGAAGTTGATTGTTTGCATCCGTTACATCTTTGCTACCAGTATGGGGAATTCGTTCTCATATTTTACTAATATGTCTTTTGGTAAGGTTATTCTGAGTTTGTAAAGCAGACTTACTTGCTATATGTCTGAACCTTTAGTACGTCGAGAAATGCTGTCGAGTAGTAGTTTTTTATTTTTAGTTTAGTTGTCAGAATCCGAATTGGTGATTCGGCACAATTTTGCTATGGTCGAGTATTGATTCGAATAAATTGTTTGGAAAGTGGGAGTCAAGTTTGCCAAGTAGTTATCAAGGCGTTTATTTCTGTAATATTGGAGCAATTCCTTAAGTCCTTTATGGTTTTATTTAATTTAGCTTTAAGTTCAAGAGATCCATTCGATTACCTTAGTTTTCGAATATTTCTTTTGTATTTAAGTTTTCTTACCATTCCAATTCCGATAAAGCTAATGTTCTTAAATGTGCTTTCGAGAAAAACCATACTATCTCTCAAAACTTTTGTGTTCCTGGTACAAATACCTTAGTGAAAGAAACCTCTGATAGGCTTCGTTTGCAAAACTGTGAGCCTTCTTTAACTGAGTCTGTAACTCGAATAGAAATCGCTCAAGTACTAAAGCAGTTGCAATTGAGAAAATCAAATGGCCTTGACGGCATTAAAAACGTATATCTAAAACATTTACCTAACTCAGGGGTAGTATTTATTACTTTTCTAGTCAACGCATGTTTCAAGCTGCAATATTTTCCAAATATCTGGAAAATAGCAAAAGTGATACCAATATTAAAACCGGGAAAGGAACTCGTAAATCCAGACAGTTACAGACCTATAAGTCTGCTAAGCTGTATCAGCAAAGTTTTTGAAAAAATTATAAAAACAAAGCTTATGAAGTATATTGACGAAAAAGGTATATTCCCAAATGAACAGTTTAGATTTAGAAACCAGCACAGTACATCACATCAAGTACTCCGAATATGCCAACATATAAGGCGCAACTTTGACATAGGAAGATGGGGTGGTAGTGGTGCAATGGTAATCATCACCGACTGTTAAGCGGAAGGTCTGTAGTTCAAGTCTGACCATAGCCAAGAAAAATTCCTATACGGAAAAAACCCATGCAACAACACCAGTTGTGAATGAGAGATGATCAAAAAATGCTGACGAAGGCATAACACTCGCAGTATAAGATCACTTCAAAATTCATACTCTGCGTGTGCATTTCCAATATAAGATCTTAATGGCATGGAATAAAGTTACTGTAAAACTACAATCAACGCGACAAATTCAGTCGAATCTCTCGAATCCCAAGACAACCACCCCCGGAGAGTAGTGAACGAACATCTTCGACACAAACCATCTGCACCCCGTCCAGGTTGTGTGACAAACATCAAAAGAGCGTAACTCTTGAACCTGCACGAATTATAAAAAAAAAAAAAAAAAAAAAAAAATCTACAGGCCTGGTTTTACTTGATATTGAAAAAGCTTTTGATTCAGTCTGGCATGATGGTATAATATATAAAATGATTAATCTAGGATTTCCCTTGTATCTTGTCAAAACTATTCAAAGCTTTTTAACTAACAGAGCCTTTAGAGTATATGTTAATAATGAGCCATCATCATTACAACACTTTTTTGCGGGGGTTCCCCAGGGTTCTGTCCTGGGCCCTATATTATATAACATATACACTTCTGACATTCCCAAGCTTCCAGAGTGCGAATTAGCTATATACGCCGATGACACAGGTATTTTTTCTTCCCATGAGTTTGCTCTCAATATTGAGAACAATTTACAAAATGGGATCAGAATATATGCCGAGTATCTAAATAGGTGGAAAATTAAAATTAATTCTGATAAAGTACAACCTATCTTTTTTAGTCGGAAAAGAAAGAGTTGCTATTTACCCAACAATCCACTTAACGTTTGCGGAGTCAATGTGCATTGGAATACTAGTGTAAAGTACCTAGGAATTTATTTGGATACAAGGTTAACATTTAAGAAATATATCTTAAATACAATTAATAAAATAGGTATTGCCATTAGGCTGCTTTACCCATTTATAAATAGAAAATCAATGCTTAATACGGCCAATAAAACTGTAATACATAAGGTCATATTTCAATCCATATTACTTTATGGTTGCCAAGTATGCGGAGATTGCGCAAACTGTCACATTAAAAAGCTACAAATAACCCAAAATAAACTGTTGAAAATGATGCTTGATCTTTCTAGATATCATTCCACTTCTGATCTTCATATAAAATCGAAAGTTGAATTGATCTCCGTTCGAATAGCTAAACTTATGGATAAATTTCGACAAAATTGCGTTTTTTCAGATAATCCTCTGATACAACAACTAATTCACTAATGTAAATGTTTATTGACTACTATTTATTTATTTATTTATTTATTTACTTACTCATTTATCTATTTTTAAAGTATATTTATTTACTTATTTGTTTATTTATTTATTTATTATATTTAAATTTACATATATACCATATGTATATATTTATTTATTTTTTTTATATATAATTTATTTATTTATTTGTTTATTTATTTATTCATATATTTATAATTATATATGTGTATAGGTATTTATTTATTTATTTTTTTATTTGTGGATTTATATACTATTATTATAGATATATGTTTTTTTTTTTTTTTTTTTTTTGTTATACATTTCCTTCATAATCGTTGTTTCTCGAGTACAAAAATAATTAAAAGTCATTTATCCTTATCAAGCTGAAAGATATAATAAATATCGAATCTCTGTATGTAAATTGTGTGACAACCACATTGTAATTTTATACGAAATAAAGAATATCTATCTATCTAATTTTTCTTAGTACATATACATATATTGGGAGATATACAATTTACGGTGCCCGGGGATAAGTTATGGCATGGATCTATTCAATGCATTTTTTTATGGTCATTGAGTCATTGAGGTTAATTATTGCCTTTTCTATTGGCATATTGAGGGGGAGAACTTTGATGATGTCTTTAAAAGTTTTCCGGTCAGCTCCTTTGTTGTAAAGCTTTGTGTTGTGAGTAAGCTTGTCAGTTCTGATCACGTAAATGATAAAAATGGGGATAAATGAAAACAAGAACAAGGCAAGTTTTTGCGGTTAAGCCTATCCTCATTATGTCTTTGTGTATACAGAAGTCTATCAGGTCAGGTATCTTGTTCATGTCTACGGGCCATTATGATGGTTCCCGTTCTGAAAAAAATGTACGTTTAACGAATTAAGTTAGTAGTTGAGTAGTTCGGATCTCTTCATTTTTCAAAATTTCAGAGTTTTGTATCGTATATCGTTTGATTTTTTTTACGGCATTCGTCTCTACTGCATTTGGCACACATTGGCAAAACCGTATTTGTTGTACTCTAATTCTAATGATTATATTGGAAGAGGTTTCGAGAGTGTTTTATTGCAGACATTCTTTACGTTGTGCCCTTTTCCCCAAATTTTTTTTTGATTTCATTCTTGTAAGTGGATGAGTGCATACTTCTTAGAATTACCTTGAGCCTTATATCATCTTGTGTTCTTTGGTTGTAATATTTTAAGGATGGTTATGTAATGTTGGAAATGGCTTGGGTCGATCTTGACTTCGGTAAGTAATTTTATAAATTATTTGTCTTGTGCTACTTTGTTTAGCGCGTTTCTTAGTATACCTATTATTTTCACTCATATATGTACATACAGTGGAAAGCAAAACTTTTTATTTGTTTTGTTTTTATAGGGTTCGCACAGGTTTAAGAGTATACATTCTTATGGTGTTTGTCACACAACCTGAAAGGGGTGCAGATGGTTAGTGTCGAAGATGTCCGTTCACCACTTTCCGAGGGTGGTTGCCCTAGATAGTATTCGAGAGATTCGACTAAATTTGTGGCGTTGGTTGTAGTTCACAGCATTTTTTTTTTGTTTTCCATGTCATTAAGGTGTTATTGATCGAGCGGAGCGTAGCGGAGCGAGAGCAATCACCCACTTTTTGGCCTAGCGCGTGCATGTACGGGGAATATAGTGGTCCGAAAACGATTTCGGACTAATCTTGTACGCACTAAATGTAGATATCGGCTATAACCACACATGTGTGCAGCATGTCATTCGATAGATCTAGGTCTGTAGATGAGCCATAAATTATCAAATGAAATTGTTTGATTGAAAAATAGTGAGAAATAACGAGTTTAGAAAAGTGCCATGCGGAGCGAGAGCAAGGTTGATAAAACAACAAATTTGCTCGCTCGATCAAAAATTTTCAGTAGCGGAGTTAAGCCCGTGCATACTGATCTGCCTAGTATTAGAAATACACACACAGAGAGTGAATTGAATGCTTTGCATTTCTACGGTTTTTTTTTTGTCAAGAATGACAGTAATTGTGCCAATATTTTTAATTTATTTCTTCAGTTGAACGTTTATCCTATAAATAATGCAACAAAAAATCATAAAACGGTTAATTACAATAACTAGAAAATTCCGCATTCGAACACTTTTGCACATTAAATTGAATGGCCGTATCACAATGTAGCGTTCGAGCTCTCGGGCTTTTGACAGCATGAGTAGGAACAATGAATTCATATGGAGTAACACGGACGGCAGACGTTGTCTTGGCTAATATCATAAGCTCGAGCTCAACGCCAGAGTAGAGCTACTCTCTACTCGGTCGTGGGTTTTGACAGCTGACAATGCTTGTATAGGTGCGCTGAATGTGTGTATGGGTTGTTTGAGGAAACATTGCTTGCATTCCTGATCTTTGAACGTCCGAGCGGCTGAAGCCACATTTCATTATAGAAATTCCTAGGTCGTGCGTTTGACACATGGTTATCGTAAGTCGATACAACGCCTGTCAAAAGCCCGCGCGCTCGAACGCTACATTGTGATACGGCCATAAAAAAGAATGCCATTTGAAAAGGGGATTCTCATGGTAGTCGTATATTATATTTTTGTTTGGACCATAAGAGTTCATGTATATCGGCTGAGGTTTTGGAGTTTTTGGATTTTCAGTGATGGGATCATTCGTCGTTAATGGCTGATTTTTGGTATCTTCGTCAGGGATGGCAAATTTTATATGCGGAGACATTGCATCCCGGATAAATCTAGTTTCATTTGATCTGTATTTGAATCGGGAGTGATCATTTTTAAGGCCGACCTCAGCAAAGGTGATAAGCCAAATGAAAATCACATAACAATTCGCAACCTTATGGATGTCTGATTGAACACAGTAATGATTCCCTCAATACCAACTTCACCTTGAATCGGCATACCTATGCTGGTTAAGCTATATACCAAGGTCTAATCACGTTTCTCTCTGCTAGTGGTTAGGTGCGTAATGTCTTATACAACGAAAATTATTCTTTACCTTCCAACCAGATTTTGATCAGTTAATTTTCCTGTGTTTTATTTTTCAGACAATAAAGACAAATTACAATGGCAAGTGATTGATTCGGGCAACACATGAAAATTACGGTTGTAAAAGAACTTGGCCTTTCAGGGACAGTAATTTGGTGAATTTCACTAAATCCAACTGATCCAGGGGCTGAAATAAAACTACCACAGACAACGCCGTTTGTTCGCTAGCTGGGTTTTGGAGTAGGAGGTTTGAACCCGGAAGCGGTCCGGTAAAAAATTTCCATTTTTGGATGACGGGTGCGTCAATAAGCAAAATTGCCGGATTCGAGACGATGCCAATACACTCGAGTTTATCCGAATGATAATGCATCCGCAGAAAGTCACTGTTTGGTGTAAATTGTGGACCGGTGACATCATCGGTCCGTTTTTCTTTGGAAGATGATAAATTAGATATGAAACGACATTTGATTCATTCTGCACAGCGTTTTTAACGCAATGATTTTGAAATCGTGATCCCGTCCAAGTTTTTCTGGTGGGTTTTCCTTAAGTCGTAGGTCCAATCTAATAAGCAATCCCATGCTATCGCCTAAATTCAGAAACATCCCTTTCTACTGACACCTCTCGAATGCGCGCCACCTAGTGAAGCAGTGGCGGCTTTATGAACATTTTCGACTGTTTCAATGTCAGTACCATAAACACTATTCACATTTTCAGCCACCATGGGCACTTCATAGATTACCATATCAATCGTGAACACGTCAGAGGGAAGCACTACGTTGCTTTCTCGAATTAGCCATATTAAAAGAATTGGAACTGAAGAAAGAAGCGCATGAAAGAGTTATTGGGTGAATCCGTTTTTGAGATCTATCCTTTTGTATATTACTGCACTTTTAAAATTCTTTGAACTCTCGAATTGTCAATAAAATTTATTAAAATTGATAATTTCTTTCATTCGCTAATTAACCAATGCGAAATAAAAACACAAATGTCGAACTAAAAACGACGCTCGACAAGATAAGATTGAGCAATTTTCAGTAAACACTTAATCGCATTATATGAAATAATGCACGGGGTAAAGCATGTAAAAAATTCTAACAAGGCTTTCCGGTAATTTAAAACAATTTCAATTTATTATAAACTTTCGATCTACAATTAGTAGTTTGGAATTAATAAGAATCAACTGGAATTTCTTTCATTCATGCGCTTTAATAACCATTAAATCTTTTAATATTTTTTAAGTTCGTAAAAAATAAATAAATAAATAAAGGACATAAATTAAAAAACAAAAAACAATATGAAAAACAGAAGTTCAAATTAGGATTGATACTAAAAAAAAATTATAATTTGAAGAGAATTTAAAACGTAAAAAAACAGATAATGCTCTTGTGCGTTTTAGACCATTCCAAATCCTTCACTCCCTTCACTTATTGCTAAAAGAAGGGCCTTCTCGAATTGCTCATAGCTCTCGTAATCGGGCAAACAAAGCTGATTAAAGCTAGAAAATGGAAATAAAAACATATTGCTTTAAAATTCAACAACTACGATATTTTACTTGCCAAGTGTGTGCAGTTGGAAGATTTCCAAATGTTGGTGCTGCCGTTATCTGAAATTGCGGATTAAGTTCTTGAAATCCGCCTGGCGGTAACTGAGAGCAGCCCGTTGTGAATTGAAGTAGGCGAGCCATCTCAGTCTGACTGAAATTGCTAACACCTGCCCAGAACCAATCTAGAACTCTTCGAAACTCGGCAGAGTTACCATTAGCGATATGATGTGATTTAAAATCTTCGATCGAGTACTCTCCGGTTCCACACATAAGAAGCTAAAACGGTGACATGTGAAAAAAACGAATAACGAATTTTCTACTGTGTTGAATGTACCTCCAATTCGTTTTCATCGAAAATGCTCAGTAGATTATCAGGAATTATACCATTCAGTCCTTTAAGAAAACTATCCACTTCATCCTTAACACTATTGCATAAGCGTTGTTGTGCCAACGCATCCAAATATTGATTTTTTGATGCATTTGTCACACGAATTTTCGATCCATTCGGAATAAGTTCAATTGTTTTTAACAACTGTCCGCTATCATCGTAAATTTCTTCAACAAAATAAAGTTCTAACGATTCGCTAGCATCTAGATCGGTTTCAAGGATGTATTTTATTTTCGATAAATATAAATCTGGATCATCTTGCTCGAAGTACTGCAATAATTTAAGTTTCAAAGTTTTTCATGCCAAGAAATAGGATTTAGTCTTCAATTTACCTTGTAATGTACTCTTAAGCCAATGAGTTGCGCTAAAAACGAACGGGTAAATCTGGCACGAACCAATTGTCGATAGGAACCACCTAGTGCACTTTCGTATAAACATTTTCCAACAATTTTACCAGCAAATTCAAAATGTTTCAACTTCAAATGCGATGGACGATGTGGATTTGGATGAACTAGCGCTTGATGTTTGTCGTGAAACGTACAGAAAAGTCCTCCGCGCGAATCGAACAAAGCACTACAGATCAATTCGAACCATTCTCTGCGAAGGCCTCCCCAATCTATGCCTGCAACAAAGTTTTCGGTTTTAATATATAAAGGATTATGTAATTGTTTGCACATCGTCCACCTTGTTCGCCTTGGAATGTGACTTCGAAGTTACCACACCAATCAGAAATAGAAAAACCCTTGGTCGATTTCATACTACTTTCGAGGATTTTCTCTCTAGATACCTTAAGCGAAAGTTTCTCATGGTAATAATTTGAATGAAACTTTCGAACTTCGTGATAAAAAAAGTCTTGTTTGTCCTTAAAGGTCTCCGATCCGCCGATATTTTTTAGGAGAAAATGTGTAAAAGTCGCTGCTATGATATTGCGATCTTTGGAGGCCAATTCAATTTTGGGTTGTGCTCCATCATCAATTATAAAAACCGGGCCATGGGATTGCGATAGCATTTGTGGTAGAAAATGAAACTTTGTCGAAGGACATAAACGAAAGGTTGCGATACGTTTCGGAATGAATTTTAATATCATTTCCTTAATAGTAACCTGAAATATAAATGAACGCTAAAATTAGTTTGAAAAAAAACTCGTGCTCTAAAAATTTGTATTCAATTGTGCACTTACTTGTTTTGGACCAACATAACAAAGTACTTTACGTGGCTTTGATTTACTTTGACCAAAAATACTCAAAAGTTTTGCTTCGTAGCATATGTTGTGCTTACGAGATGCTATATTCTTATGAACTAAAGTTGTATCGCTACCTAAAACAATAAGTTATACGCATGTATGATTACCTTATAAAAAATTTAATATAACAAACACAATTCTAGCGAGTCGTTTTTCGCATGAGAACAAGCTTGTTAAAACTTTCAATAAAAATTAAATTAATTATAGCATTTAAATGAAACGTAATACAATAATGAAAACAAAAAAAGATGTATATATATATATATTTTAGTTAAGGTAGGGTAAGTAATTCTTAGTTATAAATTTCTTTATAAAAAAAAAAAGAGAGTTTTTTAAAATATCACTTTTCTTGGCCTAAATTGTTTATTTATTTTAATTGTTTTAATTATTACAAATTAATCGTAAGGCTGAAAGGCATAGCCTTAAGTAGTTCTATTTGCTTTAGAGTGTCCGTATAGGGCCAGTAAGGTATTTTATATCAGTTGTTGTTTAAGCTAGTTTTAAGCATTTTTGTCTAGGATAAGTGTGTTCTACAAAATAATAAAAACAAAAATGAATAACAAAACAAAAAAAAAAAATTAAACGTATTTTTTTTTAAGTTAGTATAGCTTTGAACAGTTATACCGCACAAACCACAATTTTAATTTTGTAATGCAATTTCCTCCTCCGGAAGTTAGAACATACCCGCGGCTCGGACTGCCATTCATAAGAAGTGACTAAATTCCCAACGGATCTTGGCAGCAATACACCATAACAACATCAAAATTCTTTGACCCACCTGATGGTTAAACATGGCTGGTCTTCCTTGAGTAAAATATTGTCCAGAAGTAATTCCCCGATCGATTCTCCGAGTGGGAACTATTCAAGGGAGAACATCCAGGGCACAAAAACTAAGGACAGATTCGTGAAACGTACGCAGCTTGTACAGATCAATGAAATTAGTAAGTATAAATTGGACATCACAGCGGTACAAGAAGTTCGACTTTCAAATGGGACAGCCGTTAAGGACGGATATACTTTGGTTTGTAGCCCCAATCTGGAACAGGATTATTCATCATCAACAGAATTGTGCAGAATGCACGAATGTAATATTTTACAACGACCGAATGTCGATGGCAAAAATCGAAGGTCCCGCTACTGCTATATATTTCTGAACTTAAACTGTCCTACGAAAGATAAGAATGAAGAGGTAAATGAGACGTTTCATGAAAAAACGGAGAAAATATTTGACAATTTTTCAACCTACGATGTGAAAACCAGAATGGTATTAGGTTTCACCAGCTCAAACAATGTGATCGTGAAAATCACAACATTCACAGACAAGAAAATACTCAAAGCTAATTCTCTAAAGCCGGATGGAGTGACAAGCAAACAAATTTATCATTTTCTGACAGATAGAAGACACCATGTTAGACGTTAAAGCATACAGAGGATCAGATCTTTCTTAGCTGAAGTTATCCTAAGATTACTAATAATAATAATATAACTCTAAGATTATATTTACTTGTCGAAAGACACGGCGGAAGACAGTCATGTACAGTGGTGTTCTCATAAATAGCACACCCTTATTCAAATGTATATTTGGTTGCAATACACACTGTACTCGTACGTACAAACTGCACAGCAGTAAAGCCATAAAATCCAAAGATAGTACCCTTATGAATATGAAAACATACGGCAAATAAGATCCTGTGAGGTTTACCTTGTTTTGCAATCGTTAGAGTTGGTGATCATTACAAATTTTGTGTTCATATAAATAGCACATATCTGGTGAGTCAGAAAAAAATTATTTTTCAGTGATTTACATAAGGTTAGTGTGAATCTTTTTAATGAAAGCCATGATTACACTCAATTTTTACCCAAATAGGAGTATTTAAAATGGGCAGAGGAAAGCACCGCACGGAGGAAAGAAGGCAAATAATTGGTACCATGATACAGGACGGAAAGACTATTTCAGAAGTGGCTAGGACATTAAGGTGTTCTAGGAAGCTTGTTCGAAATGCTATGAAGGTCATACGGTGCATCCAATCTACCGCAAATCCCGTAAGGAAAAACAGAAAGAGAAATACCTCAGAAGTGACTGACAGAATTATCCACAAAATCAGTGGCAGTAACCCTTTTTTAACTTCCCGGGAGATAAAACAACAATTAGCTAACCAACACAATGTCCAAATATCAGCCGTAACTGTACGTCGCCGCTTAATGGAATTCCAGCTTCATGGAAGAATCGCCAGAAAAAAAAATTTTGTCTCCCAAAAAAACCGAATGCGAAGACTTATTTTCGCAAACGCTCACAAAGACAAACCCTTGTCCTTTTGGAAAAATATCTTGTGGAGCGACGAAAGTAAGTTCAACAGGTTGGGGTCAGATAGGAAAAAGTATGTGCGGCGGCCAGCGAACCAAGAGTACAATCTCAGATACACCATTAAGAATGTCAAACATGGCGGTGGGAGCATAATGGTGTGGGCAGCGATGTCATGGCACGGCGTTGGACCAATTGTGAAAATAAATGGCATTATGGATCAACATCAGTAAAAGCCAATCCTGGAGAACCACATAGAGCCATATACTGACAAATCTATGCCTGTATAATGGACTTTTATGCTGACAATGATCCAAAGCATACTTCACGGATAGTGAAGAATTGCCCTTCGGAGCGATAAATTTCCGTGTTTGATTGGCCGGCCCAAAGTCCCGATCTGAATCTTATCGAGAATCTTTGGAACGATGTTGACAACCTTGTTAAGGACTCCAGTCCAAAAAATTTGGAAGAACTTTGGCAAATCATAAAAGCTGCTTGGGAAGCTATGCCTTCCCAGAGATGTAAGCCCTTAGTAGAGAGTTTGCCAAAACGTTGTCAAGAAGTGATAAAGAACAGGGATATCCTACCAAATATTAATAAAATATTTGCTTGTAAAGGGTCCGCCAAATAATTTTTTTTTTTTGAAAATGCTAAAAAAAAAAAACTACTGAATATTTTCTCAAATTTCTTTTTTTATTTGAAAGTACAATCCTTCCGGTTAATAATGGAAAATAATTTCATTCAAATGGCTGCCTCGGCTGGCCATGCAGTAGCCTACACGATCGGTCCAATTTTTAAGCACATTATCGATTGTGTGCAGCTGTATTTCACCAATGGCTTCACGAATATTGTTCTTTAAAGCGTCAATTGTCTCTGGCTTGTCGGCGTAACACGCCGACGGCACCCCACAAATAATAGTCCAACGGTGTCAAATCGCAGCTCCGAGGTGGCCAAACGACATCAACTCTGCGGCTGATAATGCGATCTTCAAGAACAGGGCGCAAAACATCGAGTGTAGCTTCGGCTGTGTGGCACGTAGCGCCGTCCTGTTGAAACCAAATGTTGCCAATATCCTCCTCTTCAATTTTTGTGAACAAAAATTCGTTCAACATGGCCCGATAACGATCGCCATTGACTGTAACGGCCACTCCTTGCTCATTTTCGAAGAAAAATGGCCCAATTATGACTCTGGACCAAAATCCGCACCAAACAGTGGCTCGTTTTGGGTGCACCGGCTTTTCAATGTATGCGTGCGGGTTTTCTGTGTGGTTTATCGATGAAGATGCCAGTTTCTTTCACTTTTTTCACAAGATAACGAACATACGGAGCTGACGGTGCTTCTCTTCTTCCAAAATCCGTACGCAATTTTCGCAAACATTCTGCAACATTACCATGATTTTCAAAGTAATGTCGCAATATTTCCCAGCGTTGTTCAAGCGTATACACAACCATATTCGTTCAGCAGAAGGATAAAACTAATTATCTGTCAAATCAGACATGAGCTAAGTGTTACCATTCACGAAATAAGCACTACTTGAAAAAAAAAACGTTAGATGGCGGACCCTTTACATTCGTTTTTTTGATTATTTATTAATTTTAATTTTCTTAAGTATTTTTCATCATTTTAATGTTAATTTTAAGTTAATTTAAATGAATTATGTGTTTTTGAATAAAGTACATACATATAAACAAACAACAGTCATAAAACAAAAAAAGCTGAACCTCATTTTAGACTTTTGGCACAACATAATGTATGAGAACTTGAGGGTATGCCATTTATCTGAACACCACTGTATAAAAAATTCAACGTTTAAAAGTTAAAGGACCCTCGTATGCAGCATCAGGATCGCCCTACTAAATAGATGGCGCCGAAACTATAGTTGAAACAAAATAGGAGGAAGCGCTATGGTCAACAATAAAAAGTGGAAAACAAACCAGGTTATTGCAAAGCTCTCAAAGGAACACCGCTTGGGTTCGCCAAGAATGTTAAGAAAAACTAAAAAGCTCGTAATGTTCGAAGACTGTAAGCCGCAGAAAACAGTGAAATGATCACACGCGCAAGACATCAGACCCTACGAAGCAATGTTGTTATCCACACAGCAGAGGTTCAGTAAAATACGTTACATGAGCTCATCACAACTATATGGAACAATGAAACAATGAGTAGAAACGGTACACCAACTATTCGTAGATTTTAAAATGGCATAAGACTCTATAAACCGTAAGGTTGGGAATCCCTCGTATAATACTGGGAACCGTATTGACTGCCACTTCTTCTTTTCCTTTTTTCCGGCGTCGTTATGGTCAGAAGTGTAGGACCATAACCTTCCCACTTAACTGCATTCCTACTGGTCCGCTTGTGGGGTCCGCCACCGTATTGACTGCCACAAACCACATAATGATCGAATAGAAGGCTGCATATGGCAAACGTGTGATTCTTCGCGATAGAAGAGTTATTCGAAATAACTCTTCCCTCTCGCAATGTTAAAATCCAAATTTATTAAACCCTAATAATGCTTGGGACAATTTACTGATATGAAACCTGGTCTCTGACTAAGAAGGAGGAAAGTAGATTTGGGGCCTTTGAAAACAAGATCTTAAGAAGAATATATGGTGAAAAACAGGACTAAGAAACAGACGAATGCAGAAAACTGCACAATCAAGAACTGGAGGTATCTTATTCAGCCTCAAATATTGTTTAGGTAAAAAAAAACACGAAGACTAAGATGGGTGGGACACGTAGAACGAATGGACAGTGGATAAACAGTTAAAATAATAATGAGTGGAAAACCTGAGAAAAAAAACCGCAAGGAAGACCACGCCATAGATGGGGAGATAATATAAGGATGGATCTAGAAGATAAGGGACAGAACAGTGAAACATGGAAGGAACACATTTATAACCGGGAAACTTTTTCGATTTCTCGGCTTAAAATCGGTAGAAAACTTCGAGATTTAAACGCCAAACATAGTAATTGGGGAAATAATATTCCCAACACTAGGGGGAAGCTACTAAGCCTCCTGGATTCTGCAGAGCATAGAGTACAGACTTCCGGATAGTCCGTCGTATCCTAGAAGCGGCTTCTATCTGGATCCTCTTCCTCCTTGACTCTCGACTGAGACTGGCTGGCACGAACGAATGGTATACTGTCTACGGACCTTCGCATACGACAGTGACCATTGCGCACATAGTGTCGTGATCACAGTAGCAGACGAATTCGCGGAGATAGCAGAATATATCCAAACGCACCCCTACGATTACAGTAGGTCGCGATGGTCGCGCTTTGCCAGTTCTCTGACGACAGCACTCACTTCGAATGCCCCCTTCAGAGATTGACAAGTACCTTAAACAAGGAGATGTAATTAAACAGACAATGAACAATACGATACAACGTCAACGACGTTACGACATCGCAGTTTATCATTAAACATATCTTTGCGGTTTCTGATGATACATTTGAAACTCCCTGCTAACATCAGAAACCAGAACGAGACGTGCGCCTTTCGTACGTCTTCCCCCGTAACACCCTGAAATTTTGAATAAAGTCCATGTTCGTAGCGACAAAACCCGTTACAAACAAACTCTATTCGTGAATACGTGTGAGCTCATTTCATTTTACCGCAGTGTACTCCGGTCACACACACTCTTGGAATTATAACATATTTCGTTTGGTCGTTTGATTAGTCTAAGTTACACAAGCCATTCCCCAATCGTCAACATATGCCGACACATGACCCACACACTTTTCCAACCAAAAAGCTTCACACGCGCAGCACAGCTGACCTCATCCATTTCGTGGACGACAACGCTTCGGTCATGCACCGGAGCGATGTGCTGATAACGAGTTTCCCTAATTTTACGATTGAAATCTGCATTAATTCAATCCTCTTATATTTTGCTTTTCCCATCCCACTCGCCTCTATCGCATTAGTACAGACAAAAAAGTAGTAGAAGACTCAAACTCTTGTACAGGCGTTTTACTGACAGACAAAATTCGGAGGCCCGGGCATTGAAGTCATTGATTAAAAATCTCTAACTGTTGATCTAAGAAAATTACAAAATATCTATAAGTTTGCATTAGAACAAAAGAATTTGTGCTGTAGAATCCAAAAGGCCGAGTATGTTCCCGTAAATAAATAAAATATTTCAGAGAAACAATCAGAATGAAATTCAGGATCAGAAGCTTCCGAGAACGTCAGTCAATGAACGCCTTTTACTAACAGTCAGCATTGATCCCCAAAACACCGTTTTTGATGACGATTTCTTCCTGATCGAGGATCCCGAGAAGAAAGTGGCGGCAGTGAAAGCTGTCTTTCAGGAAGTGTATAAGGTGAATGAAAGCATTCGCCCAAACCACGACTTGGAGAGTCCTACTTCATAATTTCTACCTTCGAGATGATATCGATCATTGGCAATGGCAATTGGCAACCTTGGTTTTACCAGGTTCCAGATGATCTTCGAGTAATTGAAAAGAAAAAATTCACAGCAACGTACAGCATCCTGTTCAATAAGGCACTGAACAATGCAAATTATTCAGTGCACTGGAAGGCAACGGTGTTGCAACCAATTCCCAAGAGATGTGAAGACATTTCCCATTGGGCAAACCTCCGGCCAATACGTCTCCTGCCAAGTATCAGCGAAGGTGGTCCATAGAGCCCTGCTAAATGGGTTGAGTACAATAAAATTCGGTACAATTCGATTTCAGAGCAGGACATTATTCATGCCGCGTCGTAACTCGTATCGAATGTCCAATGGAACAAATGCAAAAACCAATACACGGGTGCCCGCCTAATGACGATCGACTTCGTTGTCACTCTTTTGCATCGTGACTTCGAAAAAATTCAGCAGTATTATGTCTGGAAGTTTAAGATCAACTTATAGAATCGAATCAGAATCTATTTTATTCGGAACGCCTCCGTCTAGGGCCTCTCGGGACACAAGAAAAAAATGCCGCACGTTTTCGATTTTTGGACCGGACGGGCGTCCACTGGCGAAACAAAGCGTAATCAGAGACCTTGAGCTCTGACCAGTATCTGTATTTTGACAAACATGAAGATGTTGCTCTGGCACTAGCAAGAGCCCGGGGCGCTTTCGCTCTGACAAGCATAGCCAACTTGATTCCAGGGTGAAGGTAATCTGCTACATGGCCGTAATCAGGCCCTTGGTTGCCTATGGATGTCCTGTCCTGATTTGAGTGTTAAGAGACAATGTCTCAGGACTTGTCTTGGGCTACATAGGACACCCTAATCTGAGTACACGATGTTGTACCCGAACGAGGTCATTTACAATAGGACCCGGATTGTACGAGTAAAAAATTTTCTGATAAAACTGATTCGAAGTCAAGTTGCAAGTGCAATGACTTCGGTCAATAACCTGATCTCCGGGGCTAATTACCCCAACTACCTGTACCGCGAGAGGGTGCGCCTTAACGGCTTTGTCCCACCAGAGGATAAATGTGGGCTGATCCAAGATAGTTTAGCATTACGTCGAATCTTCCACGTGTCCCGGAATTCCATGGAGCAGCGGTTCCTCTACGAACATGAAATCAGATTCAGGGAAGATGTCGCCCGACAGCACAGTCAGCTGGAGCGGACTGTGTGAGTGATACATTTTCATAGGTCATCCTCTTTAAGGCAAAGTCTGCAAACACCATTTGGCACTTCGCGACGATAAGTCGGGTTAATTCCACTATCAGGAAAAGTGCTACACTTGAGTTATAGCGAGTACATCAAGTGTTGATTTAAATTTTTTTAATTAAATTTTTTAAATATTTTAATTTAAAATTCATTTGTTTGGCTGCCTGTTCAGCGTTTACTGCGGTCTCCGGACAACACAATACATGGCAGAGGACAATGCAAAGCGGCGTAGGATAGTTCTGCAAGGCTTTCAACCCCCTGCGCGGAGACAACCCAGGTCTCAGCTTATAATTGGCGTCCAACGTGGGAAAAGCCTGGAAACAAAAACTCCACAGTGCAAAACTCCAAAAGCGCGCACAAGTAGGCATATTGCCGCAAGGCAGAAAGATGACATACGGATGGCTCAGTTTTCAGAACAACTTAAAGACTATCTTTACAACTTCAAAGGTGGCACGCTTCAAAGGCGAAAGAGACTCTGCAATCGTATAAGGGTTTATTTCTACCATTAACGTCTTTAAAGAAGTTGAACGAATAAGCGATGAATATGCCATTAAAGGATTTGCCTTACTTTTGGAAAAAGGCGCGAACAACTGGTAGTGGTAGTGGAGTTAAATCAGAGGTTCAAACTTGGTCTGATTTCATATCCTTATCACTTTATATATGCTGCCGCCAGACCAACGTTTGGAAATTATATGAAGATCTTCGACTAAGACTATGTAAATGAGACAACAGACGACTTCATCTGCGAGAAGCGAGCACTACTTGCAAAGCTCGAAGTCGTAGTTGTAGTTGCGTTTCACCAGATAGTGTCAAAACTGTCAAAGGATTACTTACCAAAGTTCGAGTTTTGGAAATGTCTTTAGGATGGTAAGAAAGATAATATAACTGATTCTGCTCCCGTTAAGAATCGATGCAATTTCTGCAAGCATTTTGACCACATTACCAGCGAGTGGAGAGAGAAAGAGAAGTACGATGCAAGAACCACAAAACCTGTAGAAACGAAAATGTATTGCTATAAATGCAAGTCTTGGAGTAGTCGTTCCACCTGTCCTAACTGCTACCAAAAAAAACTACCAAAAGGACCACCAGCAGTATCTTTTAACTGTATCCGGACCACACTTGGGTCTGAGCTGCCTACAACTGTGAGCAAGCTGTTGCATATTTAGACACTGCTGTGCGTACAAGCGTTGCTCGAAGACACCTTTTCATTCATTTACTGAAAAATGGTACCAGGTTTTCGAAAGTTGAAGCCAACGTAACTCTTGCTGATGGTGAAACCAACGAGCACCAAATTTATAGAAGAGAAACCGGTAAAGGCCCTTTAAGTTGATCGCTCTACCTCATTGGGATTGATCTTCTGGACCGACCTAGGACGACATTTATTGTATTTCGCTGACCAGCCTGAGAGGAAATTTGTCTTCCACGACACAACACACACCAAAGTTGTTCCAATCAACTTACCCCGACCTGTAGACAACCAACCTTATTATTGTATAAATATTTTAATTTTTTGTTCAATTGCGCAACCAATATATCACTTCAAAATATCTTAGTTGGTTTTAAAAAGAATAAAAAAATAACAATAAAAAGGATTTTTATAAATGTAAACTTACTGCTTAGTACTATGATATCGAAATCACCATTTGGTAGTTTTTGCTCTAAATAACTAATAACAGCACGAAGGCAGACCGGTTCAGGAAAAAGGGCGGTCATTGATACCCGGGAGTTTACTCTATCATATGCGAAGGAGACGGCGTGTTGCAGTTTCTCAATAGGATTGCCATTAAGATCGTAAATATCAACTCGATATCCCTAGGAATAAAAGAGAGAAAAACATATAATATTAGAACAGTATAATATAATTAAATAAATTGATAGACGAACAATCTTTACAGGATCCTCATTTTGATCAAACACACAAGCATTACCGAATTCATCTCTAGGTTCTATATGCAATAGTGTGGGAGCACCGGCACAACAAATCACCGTAGTTGCGGGTCGTATAAAACGCGACCGCTTGGCGTCTATATGCCCAGGTATAAAGGACTTTGAAAAAGGACTTCCAGCAATATGGCTAGAACCAATTAAAACTGATATTTTATATTGACCCGCAGTTCTCACAGTGAATTTCACTTTGGCTATATTCGCATTATTCGGGTCTGTAGGTGATCCAAGTTCACTGATTGTCACAACCTAAATACAAAAAATGATAAATATATGACTTCTATTCCATTTACAATAGACTTATTCTATAAACCTTTCGTGTTCCCTCAGTGACTTCGACAAAAAAATGATCAGTATCACAGATTGGATAAGGCTGTCCATTTCGTTGAAAGAACCTAACAATAAAGCACATGGTACCGCCAACAACATGGGGATCCTTCCAATCCCATTGAACTTTACAATTTGCAGGCAACAAATATTTTCCGGTCACATATTGCAACAGTGAATGACGTGCTTCGGGCGCCAAAGATGGTTGCGTCATAGCGGCTAAGGTGACGAGGCCCGCTACCGACACAGACACAACCAACATGCCGCCCCATGTCCAAGCATCTTGATGTTGACTAGATTTCACTACCGTTGACCACAGTTGAGCCTTCAGGGACTCCAGTTGTGATTTGGATGTTGGAAGATTTTGTCTTGCTTGTGACCAGATTTGCCAATCCTTTCCCAATAGCTTACTGGCCCGTGAATCTTCCAACCAGTAGACATCCTCCAAAGAGGAGACCTCCACAGCAAGCAAACGCGAGTAATGATGTTGCAAACGATGATCACGAAGCCACTCCCGAAGTATTAATTTTTGTTGCAAGTGTAGTGCTGCTCTCTGCAAACGTTGCTCGTCCCCGGGCGGCAGTTCAGGAAGACGTTCCGGATCCCCGCAGCTCGAAAGAGACGAAATTCCTAAAAATGTGTAAACCGTATTAATCGATACGAAATGGTATTTGCAAACTATTATTGAGCATTTTCTAAGGACGTACGTTGTTATAAGCAACTCCTATTTGTGGAGAGAAAATAAACAAGCCGACAATTCAAGATAAAGAAAAAAATGCAAAAAGGCGGACAATATATAGGTATTGTAGTTCCCAGCAAAATATTATACTCGTATAGATGGCCTGTTTGAGTTTGTCCCTACTAATTGCAAATGATTACAAGTATTATTCAATGGCAGTGAAGAGGAAATTTCTTAGTTGATTACACAGAAGTGCTTCACTGTCGTTTAATGTCACATAGTCCGGCCAATGTTCAACATGGGGCGAGACAAGGTTAATTACAATCATTTCATGAATTTTATACACACGTCTGTATTTACTTAGACAGGTATATATGAACACAGTGACTTTAATTCATATCTGTACACCTTACAAACTTAGGCGCACTCATAAAAATACCGTCATACCGTTAAATGTGGACTCGTCAGTGAAGTGAAATTTGATTTCTTGTAATGTTTCAGGAACTCCAGCCTGTTTTCTTAGCCTAAGAATAAGTATAAATGAATACAAAATTGTTGAAAGAACATGTATTGGGTTGTACCACGCGAAATGTTTTTTAGTAAAAATTTAAAAGCCAATATAATTTTCACGTAAATTTTTATTCAATTAAAATAAGATCGGTTGGCATCTATGGCATTCTCCCAACGTGATACAAGGTCAAATATTCCTTTTCCGTAGAAGTGCTGACTTTTTGAGGCAATGTAATCTTCAAAGGCTTTTATGACCTCTACTCCGTTCCGGAATACCTTCTGTCGGCAAAATGAATCCAGATTACCCAAAATTTAGTAGTAGTATAAAAAGTGGATTAGTCCTTTCGATGTTCACCAAAGTGTCACCATAAACTTTTTTGGGTGAAGATCGGGCTTGGGGGTGTGTTTCGGTTTTTCATCTGCAACCAGCCATTGCCCAGGTCCTTTGCGGCTATTATACAAAAATCACTTTTCATCACAATTGACTATCTAGTGCAAAAACGATTCAATTTGGTTTGTTAATCTAAGTGATGTACAGATTTTCAGGCGCCGTAGGTTTTGGGACTCGTTCTGTTCATGGGGTACCCAGTTATTGAGTTTCTTAACCCCGTTACACGCGGTTCGCATCCACCGTTGCCCTTGAAATATCTTCGGCCATAACGTTTCCGGCTTCCCACATGGTTCATTTTCGAGGCTGAAATCTCCCGAACGGAACTTTCAAAACCAACGTCGTATAGTGCGTTTGTTTACCACTACATCCTCAAATACAATACGTCATTAATGTTTTTCATTGCCAATGACGCATTATGTCCGATTTTAAATTCATAAAGCAAGTAAGTTCGAATTTAAACTCCTGACAGCATGGTTAAACAATTCCCAGAAAAAAAAAAAAAAACTGTACATGTAACGAACCCTAAAATCCTCACACGTACAATTTTACTTTATAATAAAAGAAATTTTAACATTCTGCACAGATGTTCTCTTGAGAACTACTTATTTCCGATTGAGCGAAAATCGGACATTTCATGGGGTACATCCAATAAAAACATGCTGTATATCTCAGAGTATGCCAACGGGGCCAGTATTTTAAGTTAGCTAAGTTCTTTAGGTTTATTTTAAGCATATTTGTCTGAAGCACTATGGTAACACCCAATTTCACAGACCCCAGAAACCAGCTCTCGTAACCCTCAAATAATTGTTCGTGCATTGGGAGACAAGATACGACGACTAATAAAACTTCTTCCGTTGCATCTCTCAACAAATCCAAGCGCACTGCACGTAGTGTTGAATAAGTAAACAGTACCCGTATATCTTGTTAACTTTTTCCCGAGAATTACAGTGTTGTGCAAAACAAACGCAACAAATTTAGTCTGCACATGTAAATGTAAATATTTTCTTTTTCAATGCACTTTCTAAAAAATTATAAATGCACATTTACGCAACAATGAAATAAGAACATAATAGTATATTTTTTAAAGCAATTGACACTCACATAATAAAAAGTAATAGCAAAAACCACAATATGTAATGCGTGGTACTGTGCAAAACTAACGCAACAATGTGTTGTATTTCCAAAAGCAACGGAAAAATGCTAGCGGTACTTTTCCAAGTTCTCTTATATTCTCTATTATGCATAAGGAAGTGAATCACTGATCAGTCAAAGGGATATTTTTGTTGAGTGTGGAGCTACAACAATGGCCCGAAGTAAATTAACTGATCACATCAAAAATCAAATTATTTCTAAATTTCGAAATGGAGAGAGTTAAATTTCCATTGATAAAAAATACGATATAAACCGCTCCATTATATCGCGATTAGTAAAAAAGTACAAAACAACGGGAAGTGTAAGTATAGCACATTTGGGTGGTCGACCTCGGAAAATATCGATAGAAGAATTTGTCGTTTTATTAAAAAAAATCCATTTGTGTCTTCTGAAAATATTGTGGCATCATTAAATTTAAGTGTCCATCCAAGTCCGGTAAGAAGACTGATTTGAAAAGTTACAGGCCCGCGAAATGTCGATGCTCAAAAAAATACACATGTAGAAAATGTAATTTTTAAATATTTCATTTTAATAGCACAAAACCTAAGTTCAATTTGGTCAATTCAGATGGTATGTGCACAGTAAGACGTCGGAAGGGAGATATACTAAATCCTCGAAACTACAAACTTACAATAAAGCATGGAGGTTGTGCCGTAATGGTGTGGACATGTTTCTCAGCTAGTGATGTTATACCCTTTCAGGAGATTGTGGTGATAATGGACCGTTTTGCGTACAAAAATATTTTAGGAATGCAGATGTTGCCTCATGCTGAGCGGAATATGCCACTTCGATGGGTGTTTGAGCACGATAACGACCCGAAACACGCATCAAAGCTGGTGAAGGATTGGCTAAAAGGCAATCTAGTGCAAGTTCTCGATTGGCCGGCGCAATCACCAGACTTGAATCCCATTGAGAACCTCTTTGGGATTCTAAAACGACGAGTTGCAGGTCAACACTTCAAAAATAAGCGAGAGTTGTTCCAAACATTAAGGGCTGAACGGAAACAAATATCTCAATCCACAATCTCAAATTTAATATCTTCAATGCCACGCAGATATGCTGAAGTTGTTAAAAATAGGGGCTACTACACCAAGTATTAGATTTGTTGCGTTAGTTTTGCACAGTGCCATTAATTACATATTGTGGTTTTTGCTATGACTTTTTATTATGTGAGCGTCAATTGCTTTAAAAAATATACTATTATGTTCTTATTTCATTGTTGCGTAAATGTGCATTTATAATTTTTTAGAAAGTGCATTGAAAAAGAAAATATTTACATTTACATGTGCAGACTAAATTTGTTGCGTTTGTTTTGCACAACACTGTATAGTAATAAGGCGATCCGACATTTCAAAAGACCGAAATAAAAAAATTGGGGTGGTGAGCAGAGATTCAAATGGTAGCAAAGGACCTTCGTCGCATATGAAAGGTCCAACAAACAATAAATTCTTCAACAAAATTTTACTTTTGCAAGTATCCAAGAAACCAATGGGAGTGAATTTAAAAAGTAGAATTTGATGCGAGATTTTGTCAAAGGCCTTGCTGAAGTCTGTGGTAACGACGTCTATTGCACACAAGGATTGTGAGGCTAGCTCAATTGAGTTACTGGTTCTCAATCGACTTTTTAGGGACCATAGAATACAAATTTTTACATTCATAACATTCCATTTGGAGTTTATCCGTTTGACCTGATCGTATAATAGTTCCGTCCTTTTGTCTCTATATTATAAAGTCTATAGAAAGATTCACACAATAGAAAGAGTGTCTCTTGAACGTCTGTACCTGAAACGTTCTTGGATTTCGTTAGCCGCATTTTAATGTACATATGTGAAATGTACAGTTCGTTAGTTTGTTTTTGGGGTTTGCTCTGAACGGATGGGTTTTTTTTTATTTGTGACATATAAAGGGTTTTCCAAAAAGGACTTGACAACTCTTTTTTTAAATAAAACGCAAACCATTTGAGATATTTCAAAAACTTTATTATCGGATTGAAGTAGAATCAAAACATTTATGAATGGAACTCGACTTCGTTCATATGGCCACCGCGAGCACGTTTGCAGTTGGACCCAATTTTCGATGACTCGGCGACACATTTCGGCCGAAACGGCCGCTATTTCGCGTTCAATGTTGGCTCTGAGCTCTTCCAACGTCGTCGGCTTGTTGGCATAAACCAATGACTTAACGTAGCCCCAAAGAAAATAGTCTAGAGGCGTTTAGTCGCACGAACGAGGCGGCCAATCGACTGGCCCATTTCTTGGGATAACACGCTCATCAAACTTATTCTTCAATAAATCGATTGTAACGTGTGCTGTGGCTTGCGGCACCATCCTGTTGAAACCACATGTCGTCCAAGTCCATATCTTCCAATTCGGGCCAAAAATAATAGGTAATCATGGCGCGATAACGCTGGCCATTCACAGTAACCTGACGATCGTTATCGTCGACGACAAAATATGGCCCAATAACGCCGCCGGCATGCAAACCGCACCAAACAGTTATTGTTTTGTGGATGAAGTGGTGATTCATGAAGCACATGTGGATTTTCACCCGACCAATAACGCATATTTTGCTTATTGACGAACCCATCGCGCCAAAAATGAGCTTCGTCACTGAAGATGATTTTGCGATGAAATTCATCATCTTGGCGCATTTTCTCCAGAGCCCAATCGGAGAACGTACGTCGCTTCAAATGGTCCATCGGCTTCAATTCTTGAGTCAGCTTGATCTTGTATAGGTGTAAACCAAGATCCTTACGCAAAATACGCCATAATGTGGTCTGAGCGATGCCAAATTCTTGAGAACGCCGTGGAATTGACTGATTTGGATCGTTTGCTGCGGACGCCTGAACAGCAGTGATATTTTCGACACTTCGACCAACCCGTTGTCTCACTGACACGGCAATATCACACAACGAATATGTAGACTCAAATTTTTGCACTAAGCTTGTTATTGCCTGTCTACTAGGGCGAGATATTACGACCGAAATTTGGAGTTAACGCTCTTAAAGTTGCGGTCACCGACTCCGAATTTCGGTAGAAAATTTTTATAATTTGCAGACGTTGCTCGTTCGTGTACTTTACCATGATGAAAATGTTGAGTTTACTGAATAAATTGACAATGACAGTTCGATGATTAGTGAAAGGGTGCGTTCACAAATTAAATTCAAAGCTGTCAAGTCCCCATTGGAAAACCCTATATAATTTCAAATTGATTTATTTTGGAAAAATGTCGACATGCGAAATATTGTACTTCCTGGCTCCTCAGTAAGTGAGATGAGAATACAATTTCTGAATCGTCTTTGTACAGTTATAAGTCAAAAGCATTATTGAAAAATGCAATAATATATGTATTATGAAGGTATTTTTTTAAAACAATTTTATTGTATCGGAACCTTTGTTTGTGATACCTGAAGATGCAATGTATAATACGACATTCGAATTATTGAATGAAAGTAAATTTATTCATGATGAAGAATTAATTCATGCAAATGAAGTGTGTGAAGAATTGCATTTTGGGACGGTTCGTGATGATTAGTCACCAGAAGAAGACGAGCCCGAGTATAAAAAAAAAGCAAACTCAATGATTATTTTTCATTGGACTATAAAACAAAGGTTATTAACATTGCTGAGGTACACCCTACATGGAACTTGATAACTTTTCAAAAAACAGGATGCAGTCGTTTGAATAAAAAGAGTGGAAGGAGGATGTTCAAAAAGGAGGAACTGTCTTTGATAAATATGCTATAGTTGACTCATGGACCGATTTCTTGAAGCTAGACAAAGCTTTCAGCAAGTTACAACGAGAAATTTACAGCAATTGGGTGACAAAATTTAAGCATGAACATGGAATTCGTCAGCGCAAAATAATCAAATATGTTTCCAAAAAAGGAACCTTCTGTATACACCTTCTGAAACAAAGTTACACATTCGTATACTACACAATACAGTATTACCTTGTCTGGGCGCGTCCTGTCTCAAGTATTTGTTTGTTTGCAAGAACAAACAGGTACATTTCGACCCAAGGTTCAGAACATGGTTAATGAGTACGAGTACATGGAAAAATATAAGAATGTTGTGGTCACATCTTCAAAATCTGGAAAACTCACTTCATCTTTATATACTACTTTTCTCGAGGAATTTCTTCTCATCGATTCTTTGGGAGGACAAACAAAATTCGAAATGTCTACTTGGACTGTTAAAGTAATACCTGCAAAGTGTACTCCACTAGTACAACCTTATGATGTAGAGGTAGGCTCAGTTCCAAAACGCCAAAAAATTATATGGATGCGATGTAAAGTTTCGTTACAGTACTGATACATTATATCGTCGATTTTCATTTTATTTCATTTATTTATTGACATCTTGGGATACTCGTTCGATGAGTCGACAGCGAGCGGTATACCATGTTTTTAAATGCTTTGTGCAACCAACAAATTTTAGAAACGCTGTTTGCATCAAATTTTAAGTTATTTAAAAAAAAAATCAAAGTTTTAATTGAAGTTCTTCATAAGGTGTTAGTTTCCATATAGGGCTAGTAAGTTATTTTAAGTTAGTTAAGTTATTTGAGCGTTTTTTCTAGCGTAAGATAGTTCTAAGAAGTATAAAATAAAACTTGATTAAAAAAATCTTGGAATATCGTAGCACTTTTGTTATCTCCGTCGTGTGTTAAAGCTAGCTAAGCGTATTTGTGTAGTTGAAAAAAACTTGTCTCCTTACCTGTATGCTGATAATGGCAGGCCTCATATGATTTTTATATTAGGTGTGCAACTAAGTTCTCGCTGTTTATCAAGAGACGGCACCAATAGAAAGTGCTGGTCGATTGTGACGTATCCAAAACGTCATGTACCAATCTTAGACATATGGGAAACGAACCGTTTTGACACACTAGTGATTTTGTTTTTGCGTCATATACTTTTGGTTGTGTGAAATCGTCTGATTTTGTGCAAATAATCGTCATTTGCGGGAAGTGTTGCTTTTCTTCTTTCATTCGAAGAAAACGGCGGCTGAAGCGCATCGAGAACTCCAAAAAGTTTGCGGAAATGCTGCTCTAAGTGCCGTGATTGGTTCCGTCGCTTCAAAGACGGTGATTTCGATGTTGACGACCGTTCGCGTGAAGGAAGGCCAAAAACCTTCGAAGACGCTGAATTGGAGGCATTGCTCGATGAGGATCCATGCCAAACGCAAAAAGAGCTTGCTTCAGTATTAGGAGCCATGCTTTTTCCAAGCGATTGCATGCGTTGGGAATGATTCAAAACCAAGGAACTTGGGTTCCTTATGATATGAAACCAAGAGACGTTGAGTGTCGTTTTTTCGCCTGTGAACAATTGCTCCAGCGGCAAAAAACGAAGGGTTTTCTTTATCGCATAGTTACGGGTGATGAAAACAGCAACCCAAAGAGAAAAAAAATCATGGGGACAGCCCGGACATGCTTCTACGTCGTCAGCTCGGCCGAATATTCACGCTGCGAAGGTTATGCCAACCAAACGAAACCAACACTGCAGAACGGTATCGAACTCAGTTGATGCGATTGAGCCGAGCACTGCGCGAAAGCCGGCCACAATAGGATCAGAGGCATGCAAAAGTGATCCAACAGCATGATAACGCTCGGCTTCACGTTAACAAACCCGTTAAAACCTATTTAGAAACGCTAAAATGAGAAGTCCTACCCCACCCGCCATATTCCCCAGATATTGCGCCGTCCGATTATCACTTGTTCCGTTCGATGGCACATGGTCTGACTGATTAGCAGTTCCATTCATGTGAAGACATCTCAAAATGGCTTGATTCGTGGATAGCCTCAAAAGACGAACACTTCTACCGTGACGGTATGCGAGCTCTGCCAAAAAGATGGGAAGAAGTTATCGCTAGCGATGGGCAATACTTTGAATGATTCATTTGTAACCGTTTTTTTCACAATAAAGTTGCATTTTCCTCACAAAAACAGCAAGAACTTAGTTGCGCTCCTAATACTATTCTTTGAATTGTCTTTTCCGTTGATGAGGCACTTGTTTTACAAGCGTCTTCATGTGCTTGATATTATAAACTACGATGGCTTAGAGGGATTTATATACCGATACATTGCATCTGTAGATGAGGTCATGATCGAAAACATATTCGATCATATATTTTTAGTGTTTAGTACATGCATAACTTCTTTTTTCACGTTGACGGTCAGACCAAGACGGTGACATCATAGAGTCATCATATTATTCCCAACAGCCATTCGAAACTTGGAAGTTCAGAGCCTCGTCGACAACTATTCGCCAAGGCTCCCTGTTATGAGGGTGTCCCTTCATGTGTTGCCGTTCTGTTTCATATCTTCCAGGTCCACAAGCTTATATTGTTCTCCCATCTACGGCCATCTGGCCGTCGTTTTCCTTCGGGTTTTGCACTCATTATTCGTTTGATTATTCATCCACTGTCCATTCGTTCTACGTGTCATGCTCATCTTAGTCTTCGCGAGTTGAGTTCTTAATTTTGTAGTTTTCCCAATTTTCTTTTTTATCTTCTTGTTTTCCACCATAGATTCTCTTTAAGATCTTGTTTTCAAAGACCAGAAACCTATTTCCTTCCATATTAGTAGAGACCAAGTTTCACATCCATAAAGTGTCACTGATATCATTAAGGCTTTATAACTATGAAATTTGAGAATGCGGGACACAAGTATTTTTTTTAAAAGTTCCTTCATCGTGGAGAAGCACGGGTTGCCCATATGCAGCTTTATATTTATTTCAATAAAGTCTACGAATTATTGGTTACCCGTTCCCATTTCTTTTCTAATAACTTTCGTTGAGTGAAAATGTAGTTGAATCTGAAGCCAACACCAAACACTGGTAGTCTCCGATTATTTCCTTATGTCAGTTACTTTAAGAGAATACTTGACAACAGCTTGTACCAATTTGATAGCAGCAATATTCCTTCGTCAATATTATGGTTCGTCACCCTTTTTAAATATGGGTTTTTCCATTACTCGGAGATAGTGTCATTGTCCCATACAGTAAAAATGAGGTCAGGTAACTACTTCGTTGATTCCTCTTTAGCATATTTTATTAATTCCGATGAATGAGCTCGACTCAGCGGCCCTGTTTTCTTCTGTGCTGTGTGGATGTGGATATGCTGCTTGATCTCCATGTACTCTAAGCAGTTTATCGAAATAGATCTTCCCAATTTATCCCCATTTTGTCACATATAAATCCTGATCTGGCCTGGTATTCTTTTCTTATAGCGTTTATCCCTGCATTCATTTGTGTTTTTCGCTATAGATATTTGCCGAATATTAACAAACTTTTCAGGGCTTAAAGTCTTAGAACATTACGGTCTTTTACTTTCTCATCGCATTCTTCGTCGAAACACAGCTTGCTTTTGGGAGTTTGCAACAACTCAGGTGGTTTCCACTATTTCCTCTACTACACGTTTTATTGCTGAATATACTGCTTCTAAATCGGTTATTATTTTCGTCCTTGTTTCGCATCTGTAAATTTGGATTCGGTTTGTGATTTCGGCGATAATTAGAATACAGTCAGGATTGCAATCCACTCCTCCCTGGGCCAAGGGGTTTAAACTGGGTAGAACATCCATAAAGACTAACATCGAGAAGGACGCTCCTCAACGTCCCTCACAGAAGATAACGTGGAAAAGGTCGAAGTTGTTTTGTTGGCAGATCGAAAAGTGCACATCCAACATATAGCTTAGGTCACAGGGATCTCATTTGGCGGCGTTCAAAGAATGCTTGCGAATTGATATGAAACAAGTCTCTGCCCTTTCTGTACTCAGAATGTTAACCGACGAGCAAAAGAAAAAAACCATATTTATATTGTTTATTGCGATATTTCGAGGGTCAATCTTGAGTAGTTCTAGGCAATTCAGGAAATGTTTTGTTACATTTAGTGGCCATGGACGAGGTGACTTGGAAGCGAGCTGAAGAAATAACCACCGAGACGCTGAAGAAATTAAAGAAACGAGATTCGAACTCGAACACCCGCCCTATTCGTCAGATCTAGCTCCCAATGACTTCCACCTCTTTCTTCCGCTCAAGGATCACATCCGAGGCAAGAAATTTGAAGACGATAGCGAAGTTATGGCCGCTGTTGAGGCGTTTTGGAAGGGTCAAGATAAAGAATATTTTTCTAAGGGAGTCCTGGGTTTAGAAAAAGATAGATTAAGTGCATTGAGTTGTTATTAAACCAGATGGTTGTTGGACAGAATCCAGTCAGGAATCCCTAGAACTGCTGAGTGAAACCCACTTCCTAGGATAAAGTATCATGGGCAATAAATTCGTTCAAACCTTCGAAACCTTCGAATTTGTGAATCTTCGGGGTCGGACGATATTTTGCCAGCGATGCTTCAAAAAACACAGACCCACACTGTACCTCACCTCGTAAACATTGTCCAATTGCTTGTGCGCGGGGTACATACCAGCACAGTGGAAAGAAATAAAGGTAGTTTTCATACCTAAGGCAGATAAACCAATCCATACTACCGCAAAGGACTATAGGCCAATTAGTCTCTTGTCGTTTCTATTAAAAACTTTGGAAAGACTCCTTGACCTTGACTTGAACTATAGATATACATTAGGGGACTTATCAAATCACACAACTTACGCAACACTCAACACGCCTACCTTAAAGGCAGATCAGTGGAAAATGCTCTGCATAGTGTTGTTTGTGAAATTGAGAGCTCATTGAATTTAAAAGAATTTACAATGGCAGCCTTCCTCGCTACAGATGGGGCCTTCAACAACGTAAACACAGAGGCCATAATAGCAGCTCTAGAGGATATAAAAGTAGACAAATCCATTGTAATCTGAATTGAAAATATGTTGAAGAAGAGAATTATCAATGCAAACATTGGACACAGCTCTATAAGGAAAGTGACAACTAGAGGCACACCACAGGGGGGAGTTCTCTCCCCCCTACTGTGGCTTCTTACAGTTAACAAAATCCTCAAATTCTTTATGGAGAAAGACACAAAGGCAGTAGCGTACGCGGATGACCTGGTTATCTTGATAAAAGGTAAATTTTTACCAACTATCAGTGAACTAATGGAATCTGCGTTAAGGGAACTCTCCTCGTGGGCAAGACAGAACGGTCTGAGAATAAACTCCCAGAAAACCGAGCTGGTCTTGTTCACCAGGAAAAGGAAAATGCCGATATTTGCTCCGCCAAAGTTAGAGGGTACTCCACTCAAACTCAAAGCGGAAGACAAATATCTAGGCGTCATTCTTGACTCCAAACTTTTCTGGAAAGGTTTTTATGCATGCAAAAAGACCTTCGGCAAAAGATGGGGCTTGCAACCGTACATCATTTATTGGATGTACACAGCAATCACAAGACCTTCATAACTTATGGGGCCCTAGTCTGGTGGACTGCTAGCAGCACAAAAAGCTATATGAGCATGCTCAGCAAAGTACAAAGGTCAGCCGCTGTTGTACAACGGGATCTATGAGAAGCACGCCGCAAGCAGGATTGGACATGATACTTCATTTCCTTCCTCTGGATCTATTCATAAAAGGCTGCGCTGCCAAAAGCGCTCTCAGACTAAGGGGGTCCTCCTTGTGGAAACAAGCCAACTATGGACATGCGGCCATACTCAGAATAATAGATGACCTGGGAAAGAAACATGGTTTTAGTAGCCTCGCAGCTACGACCGACTATATTTCCCCCCAAAATGACTTCTATCTCAGAATACCAATCCTTTTCCCCTTTAGAGAGCGCCGTGGCGCAGTGGGTAGTGTGTCGGCCGCTGACGCAAGATGAGCGAGTTCGGATCCCGATAACACCAACGCCATCGAATGATTATTTCGCTGCTTCTCTCCTCGGCGGGGTACTGGCAAAACCCCCGTTGTACACTTGCCTTGAAAAACCTTCTCGGCTCTCGCCGTTTGGAATCCGCATTTAGCTTAAGGTTTCGTTCACTTGTGTGAAAAAACAAATCGCGCACAACATGAGTGAATAAAAAGAAGCTTGGCTCCGGCTCTTTATGAGCTTCATGAGCTGTAAGGTGTCCGTCTGGCCGTACAATGGACCAGTATTTGTGTCTGAGTGCTCAAACAGATAGCAACAGCCTCCAACAAGAGAAAAAAAAAAAAACCTTTTCCCCGACAGAGAAGAGTGACTATCAAACGCCGTGATCAACGACCACGAGATTACCCTCTTCACCGACGGATCGAAAATGGACACAGGCACTGGGGCTATGTTTAGGAATCATTTAGACTCCCTGATTTGTGCAGCGTTTTCAAGCAGAAATCTTAGCAATAGAGAAAGCAGCCAAACACCTACAAGTAACCAATATTCCACAATCGGATATCACTATCTTCGTAGACAGCCAGGCCTGTACAACGAGATCAAAGGCCATCAGAAATTCAAACTCCGCTGGGTCCCGGGTTACAGCTCAATCGCAGGGAACGGACGAATTCGCCAGGCAACGTCTGAAATGCACATCAGCGAAGCGGGCACGTCATTGCAATCACCGATCAGCGCATTATACCGGATCATAAATGACATAATCATAAAAGAAGCCAATTCGTCTTGGCTTACAAGAAACGACAGCCATACGACAACATCATCGTGGCCAGAGCTCAATATCAGAAAAACAAAGAAGCTCTTGGCGCTGGACCGAAACTCGATCCGCATGCTCATCGGAGTGATCACAGGACACTGTCCCATTGAAGCAATACTGCGGAAATGGAACTCGGGATCCAAGCGATCTCTGCCGGAGTTGTGGCGATGAGGAAGAAGCCGAGACGATCCAACATCTGCTTTGCCACTGCCCAGCTCTCCAGAATCGGCGCCTAGCTTCGCTGGGCCAAAGATTCTTTACAGAGATTGCGGACGTAGCAAATGCAGATATATCGGATCTTCTAAAATTCATACAGAGCACGGGGTGGTTTTAGCTGCCACGTGATAGGACAGGTTAATTATATGTGTATACCACAAATGAAGGGAATCACAATGGGCCCTTTGGCCTCCGAGTGGAAGTGATGCTCAACCATCGCACTCCTCTTCTTCAACCTAACCTAACCTATTGACTTGTTAGGAGACTATGTAGAAAAATTAATCATTTTTCAACTATGTATAATCATCGTAGTTTTTTTTCATTATCATTACTTTTGGATCACTCCTCGTATATTTTATATGTTACATTCAGATCGGTCATGCAGTATGTCAATCTTGGCTTCAGCTGTGTGGCACGTAGCGCCGTCTTGCTGGAACCACATGTCATCTAGGTCCATGAGGTTCAATTTGGGTCAAAAGAAATTGGTTATCATCATCCTGTAGCGCTCACCATTGGCGATGACCGCTTCGCCAACAAGGTCTTCTAAAAGTACGGAACAATTACGTCGCAGGTCCAAAATCAACTGGTGTCACCTGGTGAACCTCGGGTGGGTTTGTGTCATCCCATACGATTTTGCTTGTTAACACAGCCATTCATCCAAAAATGTGCCTCGTCGTTCAGATGATTTTTCGCAAAAATTGGGGTCCTCTTCCAAACGCTCCGAAGCCCAGTTAGCGAATATGGTCAGGAACTTTGAGCTCATGGGCCATATTGATCTTGTACGCGTGTAGACCCAAGTCCCGACGCAAATTCGCCAAGTTGAAGTCTGCGCAAGGCCGAGTTCTAGTGCACGCCGAGGAACTGACTGCCTCGGGTTCACCTGTACATTTTCACGGACCGCGACTATGCTCTCGACCGATCTTGCGTTCGTTTGACGTCCGAATGTAGGCTGATCGATTACCGAACCGGTCGTCTCAATTTTGCCCACCAAAGGTTGAAGAGTCAATTCTGAAAAACCACCACGTCTACCGTAAAACGACGCAACGTTTGCCCTAACAAGCACTCATTATACTCATGATAATAAAGTTTTGGCATTTAGACATCCTGGTCAGTCGCATAACTTGCCATTTGTTATAAATAATAAGCAGCAGATTTGACAGATGTCATCAAAACAACATGTCCGCAACAGGCCGCCAAAATCTACTTGCACCAATTGAAAAATCCTTTAGATAAGTTATTTAAGCAGCATCAAAAACCTCGTACACCAAACGAGCCTACCAAAAGTAACATTGTGGTCCAGATTTTGAATGGCATTAATACTCTATCATTCATTATTAAAAAGCAAAATACAATCCTTTCATTAGTCAGCGACGTAACACCCTCTAGCAAACATGTTTACAATTGTTTTGAGTGACACTAAACAAGTAAATATTTGGTCCGGTACGATTAAATAACTTATTTATTTTACTATTTGTCAACTTCTACAATATATACAAACCTGACGACGCCGATTGCGAGTGACGCATAGTTGCCATCGCAATTGAGTTTATCTCCGACTCCGGCGACCACATATTTAGTTCGTTGCTCATGAGGAATACAGTATTAAGAATTGAATTTTACACGAAACAATTTATCAAGTCATTTCAATTATAATAAAAAAACGTCCTTTATATACATATTCACTTAAATTGTATCAATTATTTCCACTTTGTTACATATTTATTTCAGAATAATTTGAATAGATACAAATTTGGCACTGGCGTGTTGCTGGAAGTATACATAAATGTGGAAAAACATGCACATGTAAGCCCTTTTGTAAGATCACACTTTTTATTTATTATCTCTAGTATGTTAAGGTTTAATTTATTTAGGGTTCGAGCAGGTCTATACATTTATTTAAAAACATAATGGACATGTAAATATGCGGTTAATTGAAGTGAAATTTGTTGGAAAAATGCCAAGTATTAACAGTAAATAAATCTGTAAATGTCAATTTCATACAAGTAATTCTAGATAAGTAATACGACGATTAGTCTACATATTTTCAATTATAAGGTATGTTTGCATAAACGGATTTTGAAACTCGCGAGGTTTCTTTTTAGGTACCATTTCTGTGCCGTGCCTTTTCAAATAGTAAATAATATTTAATAATACCGTAGATTCTAGAAAATAAAAAAACGACAGTTCGACATTAGGTACGTATATGATAAGTAGCAAATCTACAAATTTAATACGATTTAAAGATAAACCTATAAAATATAGCATATGGGTTGGAACATATTCCTGCTATAGAAAGAAATCCTTTTCTTCCGCACAGACCATTAAAAAAATTATATATACAGGTACACGCATAGGAAAGGTCAACCTAGTGGCAAACAAATGTATACATCAATTACATATTTTACACGCATTTTGGCAGGTACACTACAGCACACCACGAACGTTTTCGTTTGTAGTTTTGATTTATTATATAATTTGTTTTCACTACAAAGAGTCATAGAAACGTTGGTAACAGAATAAGGGCCAATAGAGCACAACAAATGTAGACGTATGTAATGGGCAAAAAAATAAAATACGCGAAAAGTGTTAGTAACGTTACGAAAATGGATACACGTTTGAAATTAATATACATGAGAAGTATTTGATTTTATATTTTTATCCAAAGCAATGGTTTTTTTGTCAAGAAAAAAAGTAATATAACTATTAACTCCAGGAACTAAAGAAAGGCTTAATTAAAACATACTTTGTACACTCCAGTTAAATGTAAAAGCACACAACAAGCAATAACTAAATAATTAAAAAAAGAAACGCACAGGACACGAAAAATGTATCCATAAAATTACAAACTAATTAGCAAAAAGGTTTTCCATCAATATTATGAGAGGTTATTCCACGACTCGATACAGGACAAAGGGAAAAATAAGACTGAGCTAATGTGACACTGAAAGGAAATTTACGTTAACCACTTTTCATGCTCTGAAAATAAACAAAATTTTAAGAGAAGTTATTTTGCAAAAGAGCTTTCAAGAGAATTATCCTTAAAGCTTATAATCTAAATGTCAAATTTCCGAGCTACCGGCTTGGAAAAACACAAGTTAACTTGTGTCAAATAACATTTTTGGCTGTTGATTCAATCCTTATAACTGGAAATTAGCATGAGAGTGAAAAAAAAGGTCCCAAAAATGGATATATGGAGACGACTATGAACATTAATTGGGTCCCTTTCTTCAATGGGGAAAATATAATAGTTATAAGAAATCAAAGGTTTATCTGACGGCTTATTGACATCGAAATATAACTAATTCAGACGCGTCTTTGAGAGCTTTTGGCTGCGTTTCTGGTGCAAGCGAATTTTACTCGCACGAACTTAGCGAATAAACTAGCGCACGTTCGCGCGAACAGAGTGGTTCCGGTGCAAGGGAGTTTACTCAAACCACGTAAGCGAATTTATTTATCCAAATAGTCGTACGTAGTGGGAACGAAACATTTATCTGCAAAAAGTACTGCTAAGTGGCGGTTAAAAAAAGTTTTACCATGTAATTGTGGCTTTGTGAGAGCATTTTTTTTACAAATACATTAAGGGGTAACCTACTGTTGAAACGAAAAAAAAAAACTCAACTTCAAAAAACAAAATCGATTAAAACAATTACCCGAGATATGTTTTTGATTTTTTGAACACGTTTTAATTGTCAACCAAAATTTACATAACTATTTATAAAATAGAACGCAGTCCAAAAAAAAAATTACAATTGCGCGTAGTAAATTCCTGGCCAAAGTATACATTTACAAACATATACCGAAAATAATCCTTTACTATGGGTTTTAAATGATAGAAGTAACCTATTATTGCAATAAAAAATTAAATCTGATGACTTGGTGCACGTTTGAACATTGTCGTATCGATTTTCATTATTTTTTAACACGAAAAAAATGATCCCAAATCAACAATTTTTTTTTCTTTACTCTAATAATGGGTTGCTTCTATAGTTAAATGATAAATAAAAGTGTGTCCAAAATTTGAAATAAATTGGCCGAGTAGTTTTCTCACAATTTTACGAAGCGCATCGAAAAGTGCATTTTGATAAAAAAGCATTAGTTCTTTTAACGAAATTTAGGCCCCTATTGTCAGTGTCGATCAGCGGTCGACTCGACAATTATTGTCGATTGCGTCGATTGATTCTGGATTTGGTATTGTGTAACTCAATCGATGGAGAAGTAGACTATTGTGAATAATTACGTGAATATTATGAATACTTGGTTTTTTGACAGTTGTTTGACTATCGTTTATTTATTTCATCAAAGAAATTCAATACTCCAAATCATTCCAATAGGAATTTTGTTTTTCTTACTTTCAATCATTATTCCCATGAACGCATAGGAGGTTCATAACTATTTAGTTTGGTACTACTTCATCTTTCCCATCTATGTTTTGTTTCTGTTTTCAAACAAACTCCCTTAGCAATATCGGAATTTGCATCCATTAACGAAACGAGAAGCTCTAATTGTTTTGTTATTCGTAACCTGCTTTGATCTGTATTGGAAGTTCATAAATACCTTATAAATTTATTATTTTTATTAAAATTACTACATTTCGTACGCACAAAAAATATGTATGTATATATTTCTCTAACCGAAAGTAACGATCAGTATTTTGCGATCGATAGCAAGCGAGCGTCAAATCGACAACTGTCGATCACAATCGACATCCACAATACCAACATCTTCAATCGACGATCGACACTCGCAATAGGGGCCTTTGTTACATAAGTCCTTATACACAAAGCGATCCATTATTCCCTTTATTTGGTGTAAGGGACACATGCTTGAGCCGAAAAGCATCCCCAAACCATAATGGAACCGCCCCCATGCTTCAAAGTAGTTCGGATGTTTCCCCGATTTAACCGTGTACCTGGCTCTCGACGAACGTAAGCAATGTCGGTTGATAAAATATTGAATTTGCTCTCGTCGCTAAGTAAAACGGTTCTCCACTGTGTTAAGGACCAAGTTATATATTTATGAGCAAATTGAAGTCTAAATAATAGGAAATTAGAAGCAGTTTTTTATTAAACAAAAAGACTACCTTTTTTGACGGTGTTTCAGGGTTAATAGAAGTTTCTTAACAGCTCGATATGCCCTCAAATTACTTTCTATTGCTCGTCTGCTAACTGAGTTTGCATCGATTGACAAGTTGAGGTCCTAAACGATTGCAGTTGAGGACTGGAAAGGGTCTCGCTAGATAATATTTACGATTTTTTTATCAGTTTGCATGTCTGTTTTTCGAGGACGACCGCCAGAATGAAGCGGAAACAGTCGATTCATGAATCTTTAATCGTTCAGCTATCTTTCTTTAATTCGATCAGCTTTTAAAAGCCTCAATACCAGCTCTTTTGTTCGGGTATAAGTATGAGACGTTTTTTTACATGCATATTTAGTGAAAACTGAATACTCGCTAAGTTCGCGCGAGTAAATTTTGTGCACTCGAGCCAAATATAGGAAATGCGTACTTTTGAATGATTTTAGCCAACTTTGCGAATTTGCGCGAGTGATATTCACTTACTTTCGCTGGCACTGGAATCGCAGCCTTAGAGCTAAAAAAGGCTATAGCTTTTGATACACTGGCATTCAAATGTATTTAAAATAATAATATTAGTATAATAAATGTTATTAACTTTATAGAGAAATTATTCTCTTTTTATACTTTTTTGACAAATGTTCAAAATGTTGTCCTTTAACAGTTAACAATATGCATTATAGAAAACAAAAAAAAATGTTTTATACTTCTTTTTCAATTTTGTTTTCTTAGTTTAACACAAATGAAAACCCAATCGCCTGATCAGAGTCAGACATCTTTTTAGAATGTCAACCATCGCCAATAACCGTCAACAACCTTACAAACCGAATTTGTTGACTACAGAGTCTGGTTTAGACCGGCTACTCTTGCAAGAATAATGTTATTATGGACAGCCACTTTTTGATAACACATCGTAGCATGATTATTTAAAAAGTGCGAGATTAAGAAAGTAATTTAGTAGTATGTCTCTTTTAAAATGATGCTTCAAAGGCATAATAAAACCTCAGTTGATAACAGTACAGACATGTGCATAAACGTAAGTAAATAGCAAACCTAGCAGAAAACGCACGAATGATCGCAGAAACCACCAATTCTTCTGGTTTCATAATGATCGGTTCGTTGCACGATCCGTGCAACCCCGTATTATGGACTTCAGAAGTCAACACACTAACTTCTAAGCCGCCAATGAACTCTCATGAACTTCACTAATAGTCCAATCAAAATAGACATTTGACTTAGCCAAAATTCGCATAGAGCTGAAAATTGGTAGAGACGTTAAATACGCCATTATAAATAAAATGTCAAAAGTCCCCATCGATCCTACTTCTGCAAAAAATGTTATCCAAGGTCAAACGTACAAAAGTAAGGTTTTTTCCATTTTTCTCAAAAACGGTAAGTATTATCATGAAGATAGATTAGACAAAATTGTAGATCATACAATTCTCTACAAAAATCGTTAAGACACTTTTTTTCGTACGACTCACCATTCGTGAGATATTGCGGTTTTAACAGTTCGAAAATTCATATTCTACATAATATGCATACAGTTCCGCACCACCTATGAGGTAATGTACTTGGCGCATTTTTTTTTTAACGTGGTTTCCCCAGTAGGCATACTCCACGATCTATTGTGATAAAGAAAGTTTGATCAGATCGTATCCTATTGATTGAAAGAATGGTACTATTGCTAATGATCAAAGTGGAATAGGTTGTTTTCCTCTGAATGTTATTATAATAGATAGTTGTCTAATTCTACTTCAAAAATTATTTCTTCATCTTCACTTTCTTCTCCTTGCAGAATTTCTGTACGCTGTTCTAAGAAAAGGGATGCATCAATTGTCTCTTCATTAATATCATAAATATTTTCATCTGTTGTATTTGATTCAATATTGGAGCAAGTCTGACCCTGACAATTGTTACATACTGGCGAATAATTCCACTTTTCGACAGGCACAATTCTTACTACAATCCGTCTTGCAGTTACAAAAAATAGTATTAAGCAGTTTTTCTGGAGCAGGCGGGAGTAGAGTTTGAATTGGCTCCAAACAATTATCTGTTAATTTCCAACCCCATTCTTCTGGGTCCAGCTCATTGCCTGGACTTGATAATACACACGATAAAAGTGTTGAAAGGCAGAAGCAGATGTTGGAGGCAGACAAGACAACTGTACTGTTTTATTGTTCCGTGCAGATTTTACCAACCTCAATACTTGGAATACTATGGAATCAATTTTTTTTTTGCAGCACCATACATTGCAAGAGGAAAACGAATTCCATTTGTAACGATGTCGTGTGGAGAAGAGTCAATCTTTGTAAATACTTCTGCGCAACCAATTAAATAATTATGTTTTTCGAACAATTTAAATACTGCTGTTTTACCTCTTTCAAAAATTGCTGATGTAGTATCGCAACCAGTTATTGCATATAAAAATAAAATATAAGGCTGACATTTTGGATATGCGGTCAGACCTTGTGATGAATATCTTGTTGATTATACTTAAGCTTTTCCAGGTTTCCAAAAGTAAATAATTTTATCAATTGGAGTCCGTGCAGTCAGTAGTATCAACAAATCAACATCTTCCTCAACAACGACAGTTGTATTTGAACTTTTCAATTGTTTTATTGCTGTTTCAATTATTAGGACGTTAGCATCATTATCAGCTTGTTTTATTGGAATACCAGCAGCTGTAAATTCTTCACATAGCATTGAAATTAAGCGAGACTTATTGTGAGTATTTGCGAGAAATTGTTGTTGGTTTGTAGGAACTTTCATAGATCGATCAAAAACGATATCAAGAGATGAAGATGTTTCTTGTAGTCCGACGACGTTGCTCTGCAGCATTAATATTTTTCGTATGATCAGTATAACCATCAAATACAATCGTACTGTTATGACCAAAATGTCTTTGTACGTACTGAACATATTTTTCAAAAATAATATGAAATATTTCATCTCGATCCTATACAACACATTGTAATAGATACCCTCCATCGATGATGTAGATAACATTTGTGTTATCAATTTCAAAGTTTAAACATTCAAAGCAATTATAAAGAGCTGACTTCATAGTTTTATGCATTCACATTGCATCAAAGAGTGAGAATGGGTAAGGAGCTTATTCATATGCGAATTCTGTCTCGCGCTGTCTCTTAGCTGCAACAATACTACTCTTTCGAGTGTACATCTTACGACGCTGCACGTGGACTGTCACAGATTGCTTGTTTTTCAAGTATTCAAAAAACTTATCATTTCTTTCAACACTTGCATCAATCAAAGTCTTCATTCCACGATCAACAACAACAACTTCACTTTCTTTCAAAGGTTTATCACAAATGAAACAAACTTCTGACATTTTGTTAAAATTATTTAGTAGCACAAATTAAAATTGAAAATATTACCAATAAGCGCGTCTGCTCACTGCAAGGTAATTTTCAAAACTAACAGTATATACTGAGTTATTTGGTTGACTTACTTCAAAAATAGGCAGGTATGCGACCCTCTACAGTCGAACAATGACGTAGCTAGCAGATGTTACTCAAGGATACAGACGAAGGGAATTAGGGACTGACGGTATAGTCTTTTATTTTAAAATACTCATTCAATTTATACAAGCTTTGTCGTGTAAGTAACACAAACCAATAGTTTCTTATTTTCATTACAGGCTGCATATACAGGTGCATATTATGTAGAATATGAATTTTCCATCTGTTGAGTCGTACGAAAAAAATCTATCTTCATGATAAAACTTACCGTTTTTGGGAAAAATGGAAAAAATCTTAGTTTTGTACGTTTGACCTTGGATAAAAAAATTTGCAGAAGTACATAGGATTGATGGGGACTTTTGACATTTTATTTATAACGTAAACTAGCCTATTTCCGACCACTGAACTTCTTTCTCGTTTCTTTCATTTAATGTGAGAAAACTATTGAACGAAATTAATTTCTAAAAGTGGATTCTTAAAGTATAATGTTTCAAACATTCAAAATATTATCACCCGTTATTTTTTATTAATGAGAAATATTTTTAAAAAAAATTTTATAAATTCAGTTTCTCGAGGTGGTCGCATGACCGTATTTCCGACCACAAAAACCCGAACTGCCGATTACCGACCATTACTAGGCCTATTTCCGACCAGATCAAATCGATTGCAAAATTAAGCTGATTTAAGAATGTACTTATGTATTAAGACTGGTGATAATTGAATTTTAAATAATAACACATGTAGTTTGATTTATAAAATCTATTAATAAAAAAACGAACATTTAACAAAAAAACGCAGTTAAAATAATCCCTTTTTCCTTGCACAATCTGGTAATGTGATAATTAATGTGCGAAGAATGATTGTCAATGAAAAATATGATCGGAAGCTGGGTGTTTGTTTTTAATAACCAAGGATAAAAACGTTCGCAATATATTCATAGAATGCTTCGCTAGTCATCCAGCCGGATTCTGTATGTCCTACACCCCATTGTTTGGGATATTTTGACATGATGGTCGATGGTACTCTTTTTTTATAAGGAAAAATCCCCATATGTGGTGAGATGGCTTCGTCAGCACTTACTGTGATTAAAACATTCAAACACTCTTTTTCATCATTAACATTTCTTGAATAAACTTTCTTCGATCCTTTCTTCACTAAAACTTGTTTATCCTTAGGTGATAAATAAAAACCACTTTCATCACTATTGAAAATCCGACTGGCGTCCTTCCAACCTCTGACTAATTGTTCTTTAACAAATAATCACTCGCTTTAGAAAACCAACACTTTATGTTTTTCTCGGTCACTGCAGCTGTAGACATGGTTAAACCTTGAGGTACATGTTGCGATATCTCAGGATGCCTGGTAAGAAATCCTTTATACCATTTGTGGCCTGGTATTCCATTTTTAAATGGAGTGTCACGTTTTACCACAGAATAAATAGTATACAGAAGTTGCATCTCATACAAAGCAAATTTTGTTCTAGGGTTCCAATATTGGCACCCTATTGAACAGAGAGTACAAGCATGAGAACATGCAAGAGAGTATACAAAAAATTAAGAAGCTGGTGCGAGCGAAAGAGAGTAGCATGTGCGTTTTCGGTGGTTTTGTTTTTACGAGAGCAAAGCAGCTTACGATGTGTATGCAAGTGTGTGTGCGTGTGTATGCATTGATAGCTTCTTCTATCGTAAGCTTGCATGGTGTTGTATTGCTTCTCTTGTTTTCGATTGTGTGGATTGGATTCGAAATCACTTGGGAATTGTACTTTCATGCGAATGGTTGTGTTTTCCTGCGCTTATATATCGACTCCATTTTTACTTTGTATTTTGATATTTAACTCTATTTTTGATTTTGAATTGTTGCTTTTATAATTGTTGACAACTTTGCATACGATTTGGATTATTCTTTGGACTTATTATTATATATTGTTTGTTGAGGGGTTGTCATACGATTTTGAATAGGAAAAATGGATTCTGTACCGGCTGTTGGTAAAATTTTCCAAAAGTCCGGCATTCGATGCTGCATAAAAACATGCGGTAAATCTAGGCGATATGGTGAAAAGATAAGAATGTTTAAGTTTCCTCCCTATGACTCAGCTATGGGTCAAATTTGGCGAGAAAAATGTAATATTCCAACAAAAGATTACACAAAAAAATTGTTGATTTGCGCCAATCACTTCTCAAGTTCTGACATTGGTAAAAAAAAGTTGAAATTCGGAGCTGTTCCGGTATTTAACTTAGAAGTTATTGAGGAAGATTACAAGTCGTTGGAGCTTGATTGTCCAGCTAAAAAGAGCCGAACAAGTGACTCCGTAGATGGATGTTGTAATGACTGTGAAAAATATCTGAAATCAGCTAATTTTTACAGAAAAAAATATTACGACATGGTAGCAAAATATAAAAATCTCCAAATCCGCAAACAAATAGCAACAAAATCAAGGGTATTTCAAACCATCGACTCTTTTCAAATAAGCAAGGAGTCAAAAACATTTTGCAAACTTCTTCTTAGTCCACGACCTAAAGAATATAAGCAAGATGTAAAAGATTTGGTTCAAAACATTTATTATGTCTCACAGTCAACGTACCAATTTTTGAAGAATAAATTGTATCTAAATTTGCCACATATCTCTACTGTTTATCGATGGGCCCCTGTAAATTCCCTACAACCAGGTTTTAAAAATAACGGTTTAGAGTTAATAAAAAAGAAGTGCTTAGATTTGAACCAGTACGAAAAGAATAATATGATTCTGCTGATGGATGAAATGGCAATTAGAAGGGAATTGCGATACAAATCCAAATTAGATTTAGTGGATGGATTTGAGGAAAATGGGGTTGAAAGAACGAACCAGATTGGTAAACAATTGTGCGTTTTTATGATTAAATCAATGTTTTCCAACTGGGCGCTTACATTTAATTACTTTGTTTCAAAAAATGGACTTTCTGCCGATTTACTAAAAAAGATAATATTACGAAATTTAGCAATTTTGAACAGTTTTGGCATCATAGTTAAAGTTGTAATTTGTGACCAAGGGTCCTCTAACAGGAAGTGTTTCTTGGAATTGGGAGCTACCTTAGAAAAACCCTATTTTATGTATAATGGTAGTAAAACTTTCTGTGTATATGATTTTCCACATCTAATCAAATCATTAAGAAATGGTTGGCTTCAATGTGACCTTACAACACCAAATGGAGTTGCTAGTTTTAAACTAGTTAAGGAACTATGGGAAATGGAGTGCAAATCTAATACAAAAATGTGTCTTAAACTTACAAGCCAGCACATATTTCCGAACTCTTTCGAAAAAATGAAAGTAAAGCTAGCCACCCAAATTTTTAGTAGGACTGTTCAAGCAGCAATTAAAACTGTTATTGAGACAGTAGGCTTTAAAAGTTGCTCAAAAGAAGTTTGTTTATCTACGGCATGCTTCATAGGAAATATTGACAAAATATTTGACTGCCTAAATAGTGGTTCACTATCTTCAAAGAATTGTTATAAGTCTGCAGTTCAACTTAACAGTCCATCACACGAATATATAAAATTCTTCGAAAAAGAAAAAAGTATTTGTTTTAGATGGAATGAAATTTACCTTAAACGCTGTATTACAATTAGTAGACGAGCTATTTAAAAAAAAATCCCAAATATTTTTTTTAATGACAAGAGCATTAAACCAAGATAAGCTCGAAAATATGTTCTCGGTTCTAAGACAAAAGGGTGGAAATAATATTAACCTCTCAGTTGCTGATATAAACACTTTATTAGCACGCTTAATGTCTGCAAATATAGTGCAGTTGAGTTCTTATAGTAACTGTGAAGAGCTGAGTGATACCACATTTGAAACGCTTTCAAATATTTTGTCAAATATGGACTTAGCTGATACAAATAATGAAGAACTCAGTCGAAACGAAAACTCTGAAATAGATATTAACATAGAAATCATTGATGATTTCGTATTAAATGATGACTTTCAGAATTGTTCGGAATTTAGTATCGATTTGGCGTCTTTAAGATACTTCATAGGTTATATCGTCTACAAAATGATACCGAAAATTAACTGCGATATTTGTGTTTCTATATTGAGAAAAGAAGACGAAGTATTAACAGTTCCTAGTGAACTTTTCATATTTCATAAAAATTACAATTCTCCTAAAGATTTTGGTAACCTCGTTGCTCCTTCACAAATTTTCTTGGAAATTAGCAAGAAACATATTACAGTGTTTAGCAATATTTTTGACACACAACCACAAACTGTTGGTATAAAAAACTTGATAAAATCCAAATGCAAAAATGCCACACCGCAATGGTTTTCCACATGTTCTGATCATAAGGAAATAATATTGGACTTCATGATCTTAGTACTCTTGAGGAAGCATTGCTCGTGGGCTTCAGAGAAATAAATGTTTACTAAAGCCCGCAAACTTAAAATCCTGTCGCACTAAAGTTTTTGGGTTATTCTTCGATACATATGTATATCAGATTGAAATTTGCACAAAAATCCCAAATAATGGAATAACGTTAATTGGTGTTACCCGGCCCTTTTAGTTTACATCGAAAAAGTACGCGTACGAATACCAAGCGCAACTTTCAACTGAAGAAAACTAAATATAGAAATCTAAAACTTGAAACAAAATTTTGTCAACACCACGTGCATTCACGACGTTGGATAGCAACACAATACACACACACACATAAACATTTTAAGATTGCTCTCTCGTTGATTCTCTCTGATCGTGGCTGCTCTCTGGTTGTTACTCTCTGATCATGCTTGCTCTTCCCTTCAGTTGTTCCGCCCGCACCATAAAGTGAAAAATCATCGCAGGCCGGGATGCGACTCCTGTATACTATTTATTCTGTGGTTTTACATATATATTCCACTAATTTATTGACGGACTCCAATAATTGGATTATTAAAATGGTGTATTTAACGTCTCTACCAATTTTCAGCTCTATGCGAATTTTGGCTAAGTTATAACTTATTTTTGTCTATTTTGAGTGGACTATAAAGACACTAAATATAAAGGCGAGAATTCATTCAGCCCTAATAAAAAAAAACATAATTTTATTTCTCTGGTACTCGTAATTAATAACCCTGTTTGCTCTATACAAAGTTCCCCCGCATCTGGAATACGGGTAACGTTTGACTATCAGTATACAAAAAAAATTGACAACTGGAAGTTTCCAGCAATGGACGGAAGAAGCTTTCCGTCTTCAACTACATTGTCTCGCTGTATCTGTGTTCTCATGATAATACAGCCTACAATGGGAAACGTCAAGAAAAAACAAAAGACCGATATTATTCAACTCACCTTTGTCGTGAAACAAACTTTTGTATTTTGTCAAATTGTTCTCCTCAAGCCACAAATCAACGCTACCCTCATCCTCTACATTTGTTGAATATTCATCCCAAACTAATAGAACTAATTTGATCAAAGAAACCGTAAACATGGAACTCAAAACAATAGCAATTGTGACTTTCATTAACCGTAATAGCATAATACACTCTTTTCACCGGCCACAATAACACTTTCTCCCGGTCACTAATTGTTTTACTAATTTACCAAAAGAATAAGACACTGACTCGTATCCATAATTATGAGTTATTTTCCCTTTAATTCTGGTTAAAAATGTTTTTGTTTATACACACATTTTCATTTGGCACAACTGACGGAGAAGATAGTGATTTGCTGAATCAAAATGCGTTCAAGCAAGCTATTACGTCCAAATAATGCTGAAGGGTAGCTGGAAAAATGTTTCAGTGTTGCTGTAATAAAAAATTTTATCGTCAGATAGAACTACATTTAATCCGTTTTAATACTATTTCCATAGTATCGTCATTTCACTAAAACCAGAAAAGTATTATATTTTTTTTGCAATTTTAAACTATGTACATATTGTATCATAAATAGAGCCACTGCTACTATTCTCAGTCCTATGTTAGCTTTTAATTCTGGAATACAGTTTTTAAACTCCAATAGAATAGTTGATTTGACTGTATGAAATATGGTTTAAGAATGGTATGTGTTCCAAACCATACATGCGCCTCGTTCAAGAGGATAGACACCGGAAATGGGGTGAAGGTGCTGCCATTTATTTAAAAAAAATTACAATTTCCACGCCATCAAGGTATGCAATTCAAATGATCCGGTGAAGTATGCATTTATTCAACTATTGGGTGATGGTAGGTTGATGGATTAGTAGGTTGTACTTATATGGCACCTGATGTTGGGAACAACTCGCATATTTGAGATATACTCGAAGAGTACGAGTACAGTGATTTGTGAATTTGATATTCTTAATGTCCTAAACAAACCAACAAAAGAAGTAATTGAGTTACTCAATTTTACATGTGCGCTTGTCGAACCCAATATGTTGCCCTCTTTGATGGATGTTGCCTTGTTTCTCAACCAAACCTGGTATCCTCTATGATCAAACCTAAGACCCTGTATTCCCACATTATGCTCTTTTTAATAATAGATGCACTGTAGAGCGAATGAGATAAAGTATACCAAAATATTGACCTAAATTAGGAATCGCTTTTTAATGAATGTCAGGACTTGAATTGGTGGCCAATCTATTGTACAAATACGAGTTTTCGAATTAAGTATTTTATCAACAAAGTACAATAGCTTTGTTCAATAACAAAAGGACAGGAAGCACAGATTCATGAAAACTGTCAGATCAAGTTAGAACAAAAAAGTACAGCCGTATTTCAGTTGTCAAAAAACAGAAAAAAAATCTTATTTGTCAGATTGTATTAAACATGGCTTAGAATTAAATAATAAACTAAAATGAATTTAAATAAAATTGCTTTGGAAGAGTTGTGGTGGACACTTATAGTGAAATTAGTGTGATTAGTGACTCGTCAACAACATATTTCAGTGATGAAATGTATGTTTTAATGTAGGTTTTAAAGTTGTAATAAGAGGCTCATCCGAACCTGACGATATAAAACAAGAGCTAGAAGAGAATGGACACACGGTACTAAACAACCACAACATCCAACAAAAGAGTACCAAAAAACCACTTCCACTGTTTACAATAGAACGAGAAAACAATACCAATAACAAGGAAGTATACCAATTAACACGTCTACTTAATTGTACAATCTCTGTCGAAACCCCCCACTACAAAAGAACAATATCCCAGTGTACTAACTGTTAAAAATACGGACATACGAAAAGCTTTTGTACCCTAGATCCAATCTGTGTGAAGCGTGCTGGTGTTCATGAGACATAAGTACTTGCCAAATATCAAAGGGCGCCAGCACAGACGTCAAATGTGCTCTCTGCGGAGGTAACCACACCGCAAATTACAAAGGCTGTGAGGTGTACAAATCATTACAAACACAACGCTTTCCCCCCTTGCGGCAAAGAGGAAACCAAAAACCAGACAGTCAACCTGTGACTCAACCAAAGGACAAGGAAATGCAGACGATCACTAAAACAGACACTACAGCAAAAATAAGTTACGCAAATGCCGTATCAAATAACCTACCTTCTCAACAAAGGTTATTAGTACAACCTCCTACACAAGAAATATTGACTACTACCTTCCAACCAACACAGCCTTCCTCACCAGAGAAAATGCAAAGTCCAATTAACGTTTGTTCATCTGACATACAAGAACTTAAGGAGATGATAAAACAACTCGTCACTCAAATGACTAACATGTTAAACATACTGACTCTACTTATAACTAACAAACATGATGGGGCCAGACAATAGAAACATTAGAATCACTGTATGGAATGCAAACGGACTCCATCAACACTATCTGGAACTCAAGCAATACTTAAAAGACAATCAAACTGACATAATGCTTATTGCTGAAACTCACCTTACTACAAAAAAACATATCCAATTCCCTGCATATGAAATTTACCGAACAGACCACCCAGACGGGACGGTGGGAGGAGGGTCCGCAATAATAATAAAAAGACAAATTCGCTGTACTGAGCTCAATAACTTTCAAACCGATTACATTCAGTCAGTGTCTATTCAACTAGAAGACAAGCATGGAGCTCTAGTTCTAACCTCAATTTATTGTCCTCCCAAACACATGATTACCGTGCCCCAATATGACCTCTACTTAAAATCCCTGGGTGCCCGATTCATAGTTGCAGGTAACTTCAACGCAAAACATAACGAATGGGGATCCCGACTTATAACTAAGAAAGGAAAAAATCTATTAGAAGCAATCAAGAAAAACAACTGCATGCACATAAGTACAGGCGAACCCACTTACTGGCCAACAGACACGTCAAAAACCCCCGATCTTATCGACTTTGGCATCATCAACAATGTCAACATTAAAAACATCCAAATAAAGTCCTCTTTCGACCTTTCGTCCGATCACTCACCCATTTTAATTGAGCACTCCAACCGACCGACGATGACAACAAATCCCATCAAACCATATAACATAAAAACAGATTGGGAAACTTATCGACAATACATAGCTACATATCTATCTCTTAACATTCCTCTCAAATCCCAAGACGACATTGAAAAGGCCATAATACACCAAAATGACATGATACACGAGGGGGCTCATAGAGCAACCCCCCAATAGAACCCAAGTCCAACTACATCATGTCGACGCCATGCATTAGGAGACTAGTGCTAGCAAAAAGGAAGTTGAGGAAAAAATGGCAACTGTCTCGTTCACCGAATGACAAAAAAAAACTGAACAAGATCACTAAAGATCTTAAACAAAAACTAAAAGAAAATCAGGAAACCAAGTTCGCAAAGTACCTGAAAAACTTAACCCCAACATCGGAAACAAATTTCTCTTTATGGAAGGCTACTAAGCAAATATCTCACACTATCATCCACCCATAAAAAAGCAGGACAACACATGGGCAAGAGACAATCTAGACAAAGCAGAAATGCTAGCCAATTACTTTGAGATGACTTTCAAGAATGTCGAAGGTGATAACGACCCAAGGTTACTTTCCCACTATACCATATCAGACAATACACACATTAAAAGGATGGAAACAAAAGAAATAGAAACCTGTATCAAAACTGTAGTAAAACCAAAAAAGGCACCTGGTTATGACTTTATAAATGGACTAATGCTAAAAGAGCTGCCACCAAACGCCTTTATCTTCCTACGGAATCTATTTAACAGTGTGTTAAGGCTCAAATATTTTCCAAAGTTGTGGAAAGTTGCCGAGGTTATAGCGCTACCAAAGCAGGGCAAGGATGCCACCAAAATGACATCCTATAGACCCATAAGCTTACTTCCACTTGTTTCAAAAGTCTTTGAAAAACTGCTAGAACGACGAATCTAGCCAATTTTAGTTCAAAATACCTATACCTATAGTATAAAATAGCTATACCTGACCATCAATTCGGATTCAGAAGAAATCATTCAACTATTCAACAAGTACATAGGGTGACAAACCAAATATCTTCTGTATTGGATAAAAGAGAATTTTGCGTGGCAGTATATCTAGACGTCGCGAAGGTATTTGACTCAGTTTGGCACAAAGGACTTCTATACAAACTGGCGAATACTATACCAAAGGACTATCTTGATTTATTGACAAGTTATCTGACAGATCGATGCTTTTATGTCATATATAAAGACAAGTACATCCCATCAATGCTGGAGTACCTCAAGAAAGTATTCTAGGACCACTTTTATATGTGCTGTTTACAGCTGACATCCCACATCCAGACATGGATAAGGCCATGATAGCAACATTTGCCGACGACACGGTTGTGCTCAACTCGGGAAGCAATCTCCATACTACAACTGACCAATTACAGGACTTATTAAATAAAATGATTGACTGGTTCTCAAATTGGCACATAAAAGTCAATGAAGATAAAACAGTTCAAGTAATCTACACTACAAGAACTAAATTCACACCTTTCCTTTAACAATAAACAACAGGGAGGCCCATGTTCAACCTGTGGCCAAATACCTTGGCATGCACCTAGACAGCAAATTGACATGGAAGTACCACATTCAACAAAAGCAAAAACAAATAAAACACAAATTCAGACAACTATACTGGCTTCTACGACCTCAATCAAATCTTTCACTAAGCAATAAATTGCTTATATATAAAAGTATAATAAAACCTATCTGGACGTATGGAATTCAAATCTGGGGAACATCCAAAAAAACTAATCTACAAATTATCCAAAGACAACAATCAAAAGTTTTACGAACTATTACCAACGCAGAGTGGTATATTAACAATCAGGACATACGTCAAGATTTACGAATAAATACGATTGACGAAGAAATTAAAAAAATCAGCTCGAAATACATCACAAAAATAACGACACATTCAAACTATGACATATGTATGTACATATGTACTCTTTTCGACCGAGAAATTAATAGCGAAAGAAGACTCAAACGCAAAAGGCCCTGCGACCTTATGTTCTATTAACGGCTTAACACCAATACGTATTTCATTTGTACATAACTACATAAGTTTCAGTTTTATTGTTATTTATTATTTATTGTTATTATGCATCACATCATCATAATTCATGCATTAGGCGACAACAACGAGCGATAAGGCTCGCTCGCAGTGAACCAATCCTCCTACGTTTCGGGCGGATTAAAACCCACCTGTCCTTATTTTACCTTATTTTATTTATGTATTTTATTCTCTGTTTCTCCTTCTTTCTTAAAACAAAGATGATGATGTTTGGGACAATGGTCCCCGCTCACATATTACTCCCCAATATGTCAATTAATATTAAAACATTTAATGGATGTCTTTATATAAGACAGTTGTAAATATATCAAGGGAACAATAAAAAAAAAAAAAAAGTATGTTTTAGCGAGGACCTTAGTGTTTTTTCAATGACAGCTGCTTTTGACACTTTTCACGAATCTGTTCTGACTCAAGAGTTAGTCTGTTCAATGAGGCTGTTCCGAATTGTTCCGGACAGAAAAGTACACATTTTGCTGTTCAGTGAGAAAAATTTCTGTCCGAAAGTGTTCTGCTTTGTGTCCAGTGACGGTGTTTCGGACACTTCAGAACACGATTTTCTGCACCTACTCTGGAGTCAGAACAGATTCGTGAAAAGTGTCAAAAGCAGCTGCCATTGAAAAAACACTAAGGTCCTCGCTAAAACATACGTATCATCACTGAAAAATGTTGTTGACGAGTCACTAATCACACTAATTTCACTATCAGTGCCCGCCACCACTCTTCCAAAGCATTTTTATGTGAATTCACTCTTGTTTATCTAAATATCTCTAAAACATTACTAAATATCTCTTTAACATGTATATTTCAGTTTGAATACAAAAAAAGGTTAACGAATAATGATTTAATTACGGTGGGGGCAATACCCCCATTTATTGCGCTTAATTCAAGCTACACACTTAATTTAACTTACAATCTAGGAAACTATGAAAGAGGGCGATAGAGAGCTTAAGACAAAGAGTGTTGTTGTTGAAGTCGAAACAGTTTTTCGCATTAACATTCCGCAGCATACGGGTGATAGGTTCGTTGGAGCCATAGGAGGTCCGAGAGGTGGGTAGATAGAAGAGACGTGGATTTCGTGTATTATGAGGGTTAGTGTTAAAAAATGTAGAGTCGCGCAAATAATGGCACCGAGAGGAACCGATGGCTTAAAAGGACGTCAGATATCCTTCTTCGTTCTTCCAGCGAGTTCAAATTAATAAGTTTTAGGCGGTCTTAATAGGGAGGTAGGATCAGAGGATTGTCCCAGGGTAAACCACGAAGACACGAAGAGCAAAACGGAGAAAACGACGTTGGATACTCTCGATTCTGGAAAAGTGTGTATGATGGTAAGGAGACCACACTTGAGAAGCGTATTCGAGTATAGGGCGAACAAGGGTTATGTAGAGAGACCGAGTGGCGTAGGGATTGGAAAACTCTTTAGACGTTTCATGAAGCCGCGTGCAGAATTGGCCTTAAGAATTATATCGCTGATATGTGCAAGGAAATTGAGTTCCTGGTCGCATAATACGCCAAGATCGCGGATCACGTGAACGGTAGAATGGGGTTGATTATGAAAAAAGTAGAGGCGGGGAGGAGGTTTGATACGTTTGCGGAAGAAAGTATTAGATTGACACTTGGAAATGTTAAAGTCCAGGCAGTTCTTGGAGCACCAGATGGAAAAACTATTGAGGTCCGATTGAATAAGGAAAGAGTCATGTTCGGGGGAAATGATCTTGAAGATCTTAGCGTCGTCGGCGGGAATGTCGTAGATGCGGGAATGTTTGATAACCATTTCAATACAGTTAATGGTAAGGATAAAAAGAAATGGACCTAAATCACTGCCTTGGGGGACCCCGGAGGAAGCAAGGAAAGGGTAAGAGATAGCAGATCTAAAACGAACACTTTAATAAGAAAGGTTCAAAGCCAAAGGAAGACAATATGGAGAGTATTAATCTTGTGAAATTTTATGAAATTTTATCAAAGGCCTTAATAAAGTTGAGATAGCATTGACTTTCTTGCTATTTTCTAAGGCTGAAAGGGTGAAGGATACGAATTCAATAAGGTTTGTGGTGGTAGATCTACCTTTGAGGAAGCCGGATTGTCTGGGGGAGATTGAAGACTTGCATTGAAACCTTAAATTATCTTACAAAATACTTCCGAAGATTTTAGGTATATGAGACAGTTTGACAATGGGACGGTAGTTGTTGATGTCATTCTTCGGACCCTTTTTGTGAGAAAGGGAGGAAGAACTTTTTTTTTTAAATATTGCATGCAGGCCGTCGCGACGCGTCGGGGCCAAGAGTGAATTTACCATTGAGTTGCTTTAATCTTTAATCGATGGTATCGGAGTCGTCACTACTAGGGAGAAATGGTCCAAAAGAGAAGTTTGGCAAATAGTTGAAATAAGTAAGGATCGGAACAAGAGAGCACCTTGGCGCAGTGGGTAGTGTGTCGGCCGCTGACGCATGATGAGCGAGTTCGGATCCCGATAACACCAACGCCATCAAATGATTATTTCTGGGCCTCTCTCCTCGGCGGGGTACTGGCAAAACCCCCCGTTGTAAAAAGCTTCTCGGCTCTCGCCGTTCGGAATCGGCATTAAACAATAGGTTCCGTTCACTTGTGTGGAAAACAAATCGCACACAACATAAGTGAATAAAAGAAGCTTGGCCTCTGGCTCTTCATGAGCTTGTAACGCCATCTAAGGTGTCTGTCTGGCAGTACAATGGACAAGTATTTGTGTCTGAGTGCACCAACAGATAGCAGAAAAAAAAAAAAAAAAAAGGATCGGATGCAAAGGAAGATTGATTGGAAAAGGTGGCAAAAAGGTTGGCGATATTATGAGGTACATTAGAAGTTTCATAATAAAGTTGGTTTGCATCTCAGCTAAGTAGTGCTGATAAAGAGAGTTGTAGAACTCTATAAAATTAAGGTAAGTGCCGAAATAGTTAGAGAAGTCATTTGGGGATTGAGTACGAAGGAAAGTCGTCCATACCTTTCTCAAAGAACGGAGCCTGCGATTATACCAAGGTGGAGTGGTGGCGGAGGTCTTGTGTCGAGAAAAGGATACGTAAATGGAGATAGAATTAAATATTTCTTCGTAGAATATACATAGATATGGTATAATTTACGGTGATGTTGTTGAAATTTAAATTAGCACTATTGAGATGTGTGTGATGCTTTGTGGAAATCGTGAGACATTTGAACAGTAGGGGGAGAGCTCTGTATAGGGGAGTTGTGAAAGAACGAGAGAAAAGGGGAGGGGGGGGGGGGGGTAGTTGTCGACGGTTGATAGGGACAGCGGACAAGCTGAAACTAAGGAGTTAAAGGAGTCAGTTCTGCAAATGAGGTCTAGTTGTTTGCCCATGTAATTTAAAATGCCGCTGACTTGGTTAAGGCTTGAATCAACTAGGCGATCTGATAAGAGACACTTTTTGGCTGCTGTGGGATTAGAGGCAATGTAAAACGATTGGTCGTCTGAAGAGATCCATTCAATGTGAGGAAGGTTGAAGTCACCGAAAAATTGTCTGGGGGATCCCGTACATCAATTAAATCATCGATTGTATCAATGGCCAATTTACATGGTTCAATAGGTTGCGATGGCAAAATGTAAAAAAAGATGACGTAGAGCGATTTCTGGGGTAGTACAATCTTAATAGAAAAAAAGTTGAGACACAGCGAAGATGAAGTTGCTATGAGGAAGGAGTCAATTGAGTTTCGGACGGCTAGGGGGACACCGCAGCATGGACAACCATCAGTAGGTCGGTTAACATCATCGTCGCCATAAGCTTCAAAGTTGTTCAAGATTTCAAAGGCATGTGATCGCTGCGGGACTGCCTGAGTTTTAGAGTGCAGACCTTTTACGTTCTGATAATAAAAAGTAAAAGTGAGGTTTTCGGGAGTGTAAGAGTGGTACGGAGGGGGAGACTTTTAGGAACGAAAAAACCTATCACGATCAGCTTTGCTACGCTGAAGGTGCGATATACGCTTTGAGTGTATATGTATATTGTCTGAAGGTATCAAGATCGTTTGACACTTTTTTGGGTGGGATATTGAAAAACTCATGATATTTAATGAAAATGTTACACAATACACAATCTTATACTCAAAAAATGCGCGATCTCATGAAAACGTGTAATTTATTGTATTCCAGGTGATGTGGATGCACCAAAAGAAAATTCAATGACCTCGCAATGCAGTAACACCGCTTATTCGTGGAAAAAGGATTACTATAAAAGTAAATTTAAATCGACAACTCAAGCTTCGATTTCTGAACCTAAGCCCGTCCCGACTTTCGTTTGAGAGGGGTACAATTTCAAATAACATTGGCATTGAAGACCGCAATTTGAGAAATTTGTATCTATGTATCTCTGTGGCATCAAGTCTTTTGGACGCTCTCACATTTGAGGAAAGTTATGCAGGAACTTTTCTCTCCCTCGAGTTGACGAAACAAGTCATAGAAAAACAACATAGCCATTAAATTGCTCCACAATTTATTAAAATTCTACTCCGAGTATATACGTATATTTTTAACACAATCATAACCAATTTTCGACGAAAATTGCAAAAGCCCTGTCTATACCTAAATTTTATAATAACACAGAAAATCGTTCTATTATTAAAGCTAAAGCTTTTGAAACGATTTCAAGCCAACAAAACTAAGCCCATTTAAATAAAAAAACTGATAGCCAAATACTAGTCGGGCTTCCGTTATAAACTCAACCGCACCATAGCCGCATTAATAGAACGTGATGACTTACATACCGGCTACCCAGTATTTAAGACTGATCATTTTTTTTTAGATTTTTTAGAGGCATTTGACTGTGCAAACCATAAAATATTTATTAACAACACACAATTTTACAGTCAGTCCCACAAGAGCGGTGGAATGATATCTGGGAAAATATTTAATAATAATTAATTAATTTTTTTTAATTTTTTTTTTTAAATCTCCTCCATTTTGACATATAGCCTCACAACGTTTAGGCATGCTCTGGACCAATTTTTCTGCATATTGTACATAATAATTTTTTTATTTGGTAACATAACTGCTACAAAGTGTGTATTTGTTTTCCTCTGAGATTATGCTTGATAACGCTCCAGACATTCTCGATAGGATTAGCGTTTGGTGATTGCGAAGGCCATTTTAATGTTTTGATGTTGCTTATCACTTTCCAGTTCGTACATAAATGGCTCCGATGTTTAGGGTCATTATCTTCTTGTAAAATCCAAGATGAATTATCTAGCACAAACCATATTTTAGCAGACTTCAATGAGGCTTTCTGACATATTTTGAACATCATCTGTGCATTCAAAGTTCCAGTAAACAAATACAAATATCCAAATCCAAGGGAACAAAAGCACCCCCAAACATTGACCCTTACGGGATGTTTAACAGTACGCTGTATCACAGGAGTGCATTTAACACTCCAAGCTCGCTTCCTAGGAACCAATGCCCAAAAAGATGCCTCATCAGTAAAGATAATATTACTCCAATCTCTGTCGATATTTTTATGAGCCCAATCTAATCGTTTTTTCATGTGTTTTTCTGATAGTAATGGTTTTTGTAATGTACTTCCATATGTAACTCGATTTTCTTGTAGTCGTCTTTTTATAGTCATTAAGCCAACTTTAATATTATTTTTAGTTAATATGTTCTGAACTTGACGTAATGTTAAATTAGGATTTGATTTAAATGTCTTCAAAATAATTTTATCTTCTCTTTTACATGTTTTACGCCTTTTGCCTCTCTCTTCGAAGTCATCGACATTTTTCATAGCTTTATATCGGTTCACCCACTTCCTCACCAACTTTTTCATATAACGAGCAGCAGCTGAATAAGTTGATTTTCGAAACGTTTAACGTATGCGGAACTCATTTTTGATAACGTCTGTTTACAACAATCCAGAAGCAAGAACTGACACGTACGCTATGAGGTGTCGTAATGTACCCCCTCTCCAGAATATTCTCGACGTAACGATTACTGATCAACTATTAATTTTCGAGATATCATTCTAACGCTCTTGTGGGACTGACTGTATGTTCGAAAATTCTTTGTGCATTCTTGTTGGCTCATACCTACTCATAATACGCATCTCGCAATAATAAACGCTCATATCTTTTTTCCTTAGGTGTCCCTTAGGAATCTAAAATGTTCTGCGAGATGCAGCCTCGATGTGTTAAGTGTGCAAAGAACCACATGAACGAGGAATGCGATCTAACACAAGACAAGGTCGCGGATAGGGAGCAGCTCGAGTGCGTGCTCTGTAGGAACCGTGGACATCGTGCAAACTATCGGGGATGTCCTAAGTTCCAAGACATTAAATCTGGCTCGTAAGCAGAAGATTGTCCCGCAGGTCGCTTACAAACATCAGCCGTTACACCCACAATGACCTACGCCCAAATGGCGGCAGGTCTGAGGCAGACGGTACAAAATCCTGTGGTTGTTAACTAAAGTCCCAGTGCCTGTTACTGAGGCACCGCAGGCCGAGGGGGACCTGCGGTCGATCTTGCTCGCCACCCAAGGGCAGATCGGCCAGCTCCAACAGCAGATCCATGAGCAGGCGACTCGAGTGGACAGAATCTACTCGCTTCTGCCGGGCCTAGCGCCTCTAGAATCGTGATGGATACGCCGGTAGAGAGTCCCTTAAAGGTCCTGTCGGTGAATGTGTACTCACTGATTAGGATTGAGCGAAGAACTGTACTTTTCAACTTGTTGCAGGACGAAAGCCCCGATGTACTTTTGGTTAGCGAAACAAAGCTAAGCCAAAGCACAAAATCCGGCACAGTTCTTATAAAGTGATTCGAAGAGACCGACCCAACGCCACACGAGACGGGGGCGTTGCGATCTTCATTAGAAGTAGCTTTAAACATAAAATTATATATAGCAGTGAAGTGCGGAGGTTCCAGGTAGTAGAGGCCTGTATTGTGTGCATTCCTCTCCGAAATGGAAAGAGAATGTACATTATATCAGCCTATGCACCTGAAGCACCTCAACCCAACGTTTTCATCGCAGAGCTCGAGACACTTTTTCGATCTCTGCGCTTAAACTCGGTAGACAACTTCTAAATTCTGGCTGGCGATTTAAATGCCAAACATAGTGATTGGGGAAACAACATTCCCAACACTAGGGGGAGCCTACTAAGCCATTGGTGGGTTCTGCAGAGCATAGAGTATAGACGCAAGATACTCGCAATAGTCCGTCGTATCCTAGGAGCGGCTCCTATCTGGATCTCATGCTGCTTGACTCTCGACTGAGACTGGCTGACACGAACGAATGGTCTACTAACTGTCTACGGACCTTCGTATACGACAGTAACCATTGCGGACTAAATGCCGTAATCAAATTACCAGACGACTTCGCGGAAATGGCAGAGTACGTTCAAACGTACCCCTATGATTACAATAGGGCGCGTTGGCCACGCTTTGCCAATTCCCTGACGAGAGCGCTCACTTCGAGCGCCTCCTTTCCACCGTCTAATAGGAACCTGTCAAACTATGAAACGGTGAATGACAGCATTCGCCCAAACCGCGACCTGGAAAACAGAGTCCTACTTCTACCTCCAAAATGATATAGATCATTGGCGATCAGAGAACCTTGGTTTTACCAGGTTCAATGATGATTTTATGGCAAACAATGCCGTCGCCAGTGAAGGGACTAACACCCTGTTCATTTCGACGGAGGATCTCCAGATGATCTTCGAGTCACTGAAAAGAAAAAAATCCGCGGGAACCGACGGAATAGCTAATGTTGTGCTCAGGCACCTCTCACCAGTGGCTGTAGAGATGTACACCATCCTGTTCAACAATGCCCTGAATAATGCATATTATCCAGTGCACTGGAAGACAGCGGTGGTGCAACCAATCCCCAAGAGGGGTAAAGACACCTCTAACCCGGCAAATCTCCGGTCGATAAGTCTACTTCCGAGTATCAGCAAGGTTTTCGAGAAGGTGGTCCATAGAGCCCTGTCTAGATGGGTTGAACAATAAAATCATCCCGGATAACCAATTCGGTTTCAGAGCGGGGCATGACACTATTCATGCCGCGTCGAAACTCGTATCGGATATCCAATGGAAGAAATGCAAGAACCAATGCACGGGTGCCTGTCTGATTGACTTGGAAAAAGCCTTCGACACCGTATGGTTAGAAGGGCTGTATTACAAGCTCAGTCGGCTGGGCATAAGTAAACCACTGCTATATGATCTTTGACATGTTAACAGGTAGAAAGTTCGTTGTGAAAATTGCCTACTACTCAAACATTTGATATTAACAATGGACTGCAACAGGGTACGGTGAACTCGCCGATACTTTTCAGCATTTACTTCAGTGATCTGATAGCTTCTCTTCACCATTCAATAGCGTACGCAGACGATTTAATTGCGTACAGATCAGGTCCAACGATCGACGTCATTGTTACTCTTCTGCAACGTGACTTCGAAAAAATTCAGCAGTATTGTGATGACTGGAAGTTGAAAATCAACTGCCAGAAATCAGAATCTATTTTATTCAGAACGCCTTTGTCTAGGGCCTCTCGGGACACTAGAAAAAATTGGCGCAGGTTCTCTATCTTTGGGCCGGACGGGCGTCCACTGGCGAGACAAAGTGTAGTCAGATACCTTGGGATCGTGCTAGATCAGTATCTGTATTTTGACAAACATATAGATGCTGCTCTGGCAAGGGCCCGGGTCGCTTTTGCTCTGCCAAGATGGCTGTTTCATAGCAGCCAACTTGATTCTAGAGTGAAGGTAATCTGCTACATGGCCTTAATCAGGCCCATGGTTGCATATGGATGTCCCGTCTGGTTCAATGTGAGAGCCAGCTTAATGGAAAGGATTCGGGTGTGTCTCAGGACTTGTCTCGGGTTACATAGGACACCTGAATCTGAGTACACGAAATTTTACCCGAACGGGGTCCTATACAATAGGGCCAGGATTGTACGGGTGGATAACTTTCGAAGCCACGTTGCAAGAGCAATGACTTCGGTCAATAACTTGATCTCCGGGACTTACTACCCCAACTACCTGTACCACGAGAGGGTGCGCCTTAACGGCTTTGTCCCACCAGAGGCATTCCTCTACTTATACCAATGTGGGCTGATCCAAGATAGATTGGCGGTGCCGCTAATCTTCCACGTAGCCCGCAATTCCGTGGAACGACGGTTCCTGTACGAATGTGACGTCGCGCTCCGCGAGCCCGAGCGCCTCAGGTTCAGTAAGTCGAATTCACGCCGAGATCGATAAGACGTCGTCCGACAGCATCAACGTTTTTGGTGGTTGGAGCGGACTACGTCAGTGGTAAATCTTAATAGGCCAGCCTCTTCAAGGCAAAGCCCGCCAAACACCAATGGCAGGCTTACATAGGTTATTGTAGTTTAGGGTAGGTTAAGGTAGGATAGGGTGGCGGGTAGATTTAATTATTTTTAGTTCAAAAACAAAAATAATATAATATGTATAAAAAAAAAAAAAAAAAAAGAATAAAAAAAAAATAAAAATAAAAAAAAAATTAAAATAAAAAAAAATAAAAAATAAAAAAAAATAAAAAATTTAAAAACATAAAGAAAACAAAAAAAAGAGATATATATAATATATGTATATCATGAATATATTTTAGTTAAGGTAGGAGCTAGTTTTTGCTTAGATGTAAGTTTTAAATATAAAAAAAAAAAAATCATCAATCAAAAAGCTAAGAGAGAGATCCACACAGCACACTCTGTGGTGGAAAGGGTAGAAAAAATAGGAAGACCTACATGATCTGCAGTTACCCGGCCTTAGCAGAAAGCAGAAAGCAGAAAGCATATTATGGCCAAACTACATATTTTCAAAGGAGTTTTCTAACAAATGTTTTGGTTCTTATTCTTTACGTAAATTCTATTTCCCAGTATGTTTTTACACTTCTCCGATAGGTCACAAAACAAAGGGTATTCTTAAGCCTTTTGGGAAAACTATCCCCCTTCCCCCCTAAACTTCTAAATTTTTCACTTTTACTTTTGAAAATTTCTCAAAATACTGTATCCGGTAAAAATTACGGCATAGTCCGAAAATGTCAACACAATCAACCTTGGACTTAAATGATATGGTGCGTCGGCAGAATTTTTAATTTGGAAAGAGTTAAATTTTTATGTGCTCAATAGAAAGATACGAATTCTGAATACATAAGCCCGACAAATTTTTTGTTTCTGCACTCTTATACTGACGTATTTCAAAGTGTTGATGCTTGCTTTATTTTGTTTAGCAACGTGACTTATTCGCGAATAGCTTCACAATCGAATACTCTAAGTGGGTATAGAAGAAACAATTTGTAGCTTGTCAGTGATAATCACCCTAAGGATGACGAATATTATAGTCATCGAATCTTCACAATTGCCAGTGATGAGAGGAATACTTAATGAAGTCATAGCAAAAATGGAAAGAAGCCGAAATCCGGACACTGTCAAACATTCAGTCTGTTGACTAGTTTAGAGACATTATAAATACTTTGCCGTGATCATTTCTTCAGCATTAAATCTTCAACAGTCCCGTTGAACAGTAACATTTCTCAGTTAATAAAAAAAATATAAAACTAAATCAAGATGATGATGAAACTTGTGAGTGTATAGTTAATTAATTGAATTTTTTTACAAGATCTATGAGTATAAAATAACTTAAAATTTGCCTTAATTTTCTGTATTTATTTTAGTTCGTTCTTGTTTTGGCCGCTTTGTTTGCTGTAATTAGTGCCGCGCCATCACCAATTCCTGGACCAGCTCCAGGACCATCACCTCAAGTCGTCTACTCAGCTCCGTACTCATACCCATATGGATATGCTTCACCTTACGTGTACTATGGATAGAATATTAGAAATATCTTGATGAAGGACAAATCGACCACTTGGAATTGTTTTCTTATTTGATTTATTGGCCCTAATTTTTTGTTTTTCTTATTATTTTTTGTGTTTGATATTTTCAAATAAAAACATATTTGCAATAATCCCGAATTTGTTTAACATATTATAAAAGCTTTAAAAAAATGTACTCAAATAATAATTTTTAAAAATATTACCGTTAAAATATTACGGTTAATTTCTAGGCAAAAGACCCATATTGTTTTAAACTTTCTAAGTTTTGTTGGTTGGTTACGAAGCAACAACAAGCCTCGGCTACGCACGGATACAGTGTTGACGACCCATATAAAGGAAACAATATGCGAGTCTGCACTTGAAATGTGCGGTTCCCTAACAGACCAGGCGCAGACATCCAACTGGAAAAAACCCTCGACTACAAATCAGGCAAAAAAAGGATGAAAAACTGTTATATCTATTACGGTAACTGCTACAAGGAAAATAAACAATGCCTATTTGAATGCGGAGTTGTTATGCGAGGAAGACTCCGACAAAAAGTCTTAAGCTTCCGGCATGTAAGCGAAAGCCTCATAACAAATCAAACGCATCCTCGGGAATTGTACTAGGAGAATTTAACGCAAAACTGGGCAAAGAGGACATATTTGAGCCGACAATAGGAAAACATAGCCTGTACAACACCACTTCCGACAACGGATTCGGACTAATTGGCTTCCTAGCAGGGCGTAACCTCCTTGTTGCAAGCACACGATTCCCACATCTCAACATCCATAAAGAAACCTGGCGGTCACCTAGTCAGTCGACCATCAACCAGATTGATTACGTTGCGATCGACGCTAGACACTCCTCCAGCATCCTAGATATACGAACCTTCCGAGGAGCCAAAATCGACTCGGATCACTCTCTTGTTGTAGTCAAGGTACGAATGAGGATATCAAGGATGCTACGGGGTCGAGCAAGACAACAAGAATTTGACGTCGGAAAGCTACAATCGCAGGAGACCGCTAGGACATGGCCGATCGAGTTTCCTTCAACCTCTCCCAAAGTCCGGTGACACCGAAACAAAGCGTCTCTGGTGTGCTGGGTTTCAAACCACCACCAGCTATTGTAGAAACCCCTGGTTTGATGATCAATGCAAACAAGCCCATGTAGCAAGACAAAGCGCCTACAAAGCCATGCTACATAGGCAGACATAAGCTCTACGAGCAGAAACTGAAAGAGGAACTCACGCTTTAAAGGAAGCAAAAATGAGAGCACGAAAAGCACGAGGAGATGGAGAGATGCTACCATAGGAATGACGCTCGCAAGTTTTACGAAAAAGTGGAACGAACATGCCAGGGCTATAAAGCCAGAGCGGAAGCATGTAGGGATGAAGACGGACAGCTATTAGTAGAGTCACAGTCGCTCAGCATCGATGGAATATGGAAAAACCAGTTTTGTAGACTGTATAACGGCAATGATGGATCTGATACCGCTGTCAGGCGGAATGATCCATTCGCAACGGACGAAGATACAAGAGAATTCCGTCCACCTGACTTAGATGAAATTAAGCTTGTTATTTCGAAATTTAAAACTAATAAAGCCACGGGCGCAGACGGCCTGACTAATGAGCAAAGCGGCTAGAAATGAGTGTGTAAAATATGGTCGGAGGAAAGCATGCCCGACGAATAGAATCCTAACATTGTTTGCCCTATTCATAAGAAACGAGACCCCTATAACTGCGCCAACCATAGAGGAATATGTCTCCTCAACATCGCACACAAGATCTTCTCTGCAGTACTGTGTGAAAGCCTTTGTGGATAATCTGATAGGTTCCAATCAGTGTTGTTTCAGACCAGGTAAATCCATAATAGACCAAATTTTCACACTGCGGCAGATCTTGGAAAAGACCCAAGAATTCCAAATCGACATACATACACCATCTTGTTGTCAATTTCAAATTCGCATATGACAGTGTACACAGGGACGAACTATACCGAGCCATGTTTAGTTTTAACACCCCTGCCAAACACGTCCGATTATGCAGGATGACAGTGAAGAATTCTTTAAGGTCGGTTTCATTAAGGTCGGTAACGAATTAACCGAGACCTTCGATGTTAAAAAAGGATTTAGACAAAGTGACGCACTGTAACGTAACTTCTTCAACATCGTGCTTGAAAATATCATACGGGACACACTGGCCAACACAAGGGGTACGATATATTTCAAGTCAGCGCAAATGCTTGCCTACTCGGATGACACTGACATAATTCGGCGACCACAGCCAGACCAAATATGGCCAGAACGTCACAATTAACGGCTACAAATTTGAAGTGGTCAAGGACTTCGTCTACCTTGGCTCACTAGTGACCAGCGACAGCAACACCAGCGCTGAGATCAAACGTAGAATTACTCTTGCCAACCGCTGCTTCTTTGGGGTCAAAAGGCAATTGAATTCTGTCGAAAAACCAAGGTAGCACTTTATACTGATCACTGATCATCCCGGTCTTCCTTTACGGCGCAGAGACCTTAACGAAAATGGATGAAGACGCCCTTGGTCGCCGTTTATATAAACAGAGAGGAGAAGATACAACGATGAACTGTACGGGCTGTACAGCGATATCGGCCTAGTATGATATCTCCAGATCCAACGTCTAAGATGGCTAGGTCATGCAGTGGAAAGCAAAGCTTGAGCTGTCATATAGAGTCTTCGAATCCAACCCTGAGGGACACCGCAGCAGAGGATCTAAGGTGGCGCATACAGATGGAAAGAGACCTTGATCAACTGGGAGTGCGGCACTGGACACAACTGGCAAAAGATCGTGCCAGCAGGAGACGCTCTTTGGTTGAGGTCCAGGTTCACATCGGACTGTAGCGCCATCTAAGAAGAAGAAGAAGTTGGCAAGGCTGCTTCTCAGATTCCAAAAAAAGTATATTTAATGGCACCTAAATAAAAATACGTACATAAGCAAATACCTGTTCTTCGTATTACCACTTTTTACCTTAGATGAAATCTTCCAGGCCCTCTGGACACGATGATACTTAACATCACCTGCATCTCGGATCACAACAAAGACTTCTATAATAAGATCTAGAATTCTTCGGGTAATGTTTTTTCCATCAAATATTTTCTGTATAGTTACTCTTATGAGCACCTTCTTATTTAGTACAGTTTATGCAGTTTCATTGCTGGGTCCGCCTTTAGTTTTTGCAGACTTGACTTTTATAAATAAATCCCACAGCCGCACGACTTTTGAATTCCAAATTCATCTTTTGATTTTTCCCAGAGTGTCCAGACTTTTGCCACCCCGGTAATGAAACAAAAGAATAAAAATAAAAATATAGTTTTTTGTATTTTTCAATTTTCTCAAAAAGGCGATTGAGAATTAATAGTGGCAGTTTTTTTTATATGGTTCGTGCAGGTTCAAGAGTTAAGCTCTTATGGTGTTTGTCACACAACCTGTACGGGGTGCAGACGGTTTGTGTCGAAGATGTTCGTTCACTACTCTCCGGGGGTGGTTGTCTTAGAAATCGCGAGATTGTCGTGTTGGTTGTAGTTCACTAAACCAAATTTAGTGCTTTACTTCAAGATTTTGAAAAAAAAATCAATTAAATTTTGAATAATTTAATTTTTTCGTAAACTATTGATAGAAAAAAACTTATCTTAAAAACAAGATAGTAAAATGGACTTATAGCTTTGAAAGTAAGTAAATATATTTATTAATTTACTCATTTGACAGAACTTGCGTGAACTTGCGTGCTTTCTTCGGATTGGGATTGGGCTTTTATTTCGACGTCATAACCCTATAATGATGCTTCATCAGCAGTGACGACCCTTTTCAACAAATCTGGATTGTCATTCACTTGTTTCACCAGCTCCTGAGCGATGTACTGCGTTGGAACTTTTGGTCAAAATTTAGTAAACAAACTTTCATGTATAAAATATCACAAGAAAAAAATTTCGACATGAGTCAATCGGTATGCTAATATCCTAAGCAAAGTCTCTGATAGTGATTCAACGATTCTCTATAGCAATTTTCTTCATTGCTTCAACGTTCTCATCCGTCCTTGATTTGTTGGAGCATGCAGGGCGGGCATGGTCATAAACATCTTCTCGGCCTTCTTGAAGAACTTTTACCAAACGTTATAAGTTTTTTTTTTTTTTTTTGCTCAGAATACACTCGCCATATGCCACAGTCAATATTTCAATTATGTTGGGGATTTTATTTTTCATACAAAACTTAATACAGACTCTTTGATCAAGCACATCTCTTACCTATATATCTGTGAAAAATAAACTAATTCATGTAATGTACCGTATTATGCGTTCAAGAGGTGCTGCCACTTCGCGACTTTTCACCGAAGTTTTGGTATTTTCAAGAATATTCGTGGAATGACTCGGATATATGAAGAGTTATAGACAACCAAAGCTCATAATAGAACCTGACCTCGCCAAGGAATGCAATATATTCATGTGCTCAACGGATAATTACTTTATGATAGTGCAAAAAAAAAACCACATCAAAAGTCAAATTGCACCAAAAAAAAAAGTGCCGTAAATTTGGTGGGAGTATAAAGGCGTATAAAGTATGAAGGTATTACGAGTTGCTTATAGGGAACCAAACGATACTTGTAAATTCAGAAGTTTACTGCCAACAACTAGTGAGCCTGGATAAAGCAATAAGCGGAAAACGATCAGAAGTGGCCAATCGAAAGGGCATTATGCTCCACCATAATAAGGCTAGACCACATACATCTTTAGTGACTCGTGAAAAATTGTTACAACTTGGTTGGGAAGTGTTGTCCCATTCACTATATAACCCAGACCTTGCATCCTTAGATTACCATTTAAATAATGGAACCTGATTCAGTTCTATGAGCAAGGCTTACCTGAAAAACGGCAAAAGGTCAATAACCAAAACGGACATATTATAACTTATTAAACTTCATTTTTATATAAAAAAAATGTTCGCACCAAAAAACCGAAATTACTTTCTTGCTAACCTAATATGGATGTGTATGCTAATAGGTACCTACATATTCGATGTCTAAATCGATATAGAGTTTTATAAGGGCATTTACATTTTTTTTTTACCAAAAGATGCGTTTCCATTTTTCTGGCTATAAGGATTAATTTCTATGCATCATGTGTGGGTTCTTGTTGATAATAGGATGCATAGATAATACAAATTTAGAAAATAGATGTTCCAAAATATGATCGTAAGTATAATAGGACTGTGATCAAAGGGTTCTTCAGATTATCTTTGCGTCTCTATGATTGATTAACAGTCATAACATTGCTATTAAGCGAACATTAGCTTTCTAAATATAGAAAGGTATTACAAAAACAGGGTCGGCACTGCTGCTTGAATGAAATAGTATCATTTATTAAAAATTCTTGACCACTATTTGTACATAAATGATGCTTACGCTAAATGATTAGATGAGACGATGAGTTCGGCCTTCCTAAGTGCACATCGGCCAATTACTGCTGTTCGATTGGTGTGCTGACTCGTCTATTTGGTAACCTATTTATGCGCAAACTACTGATGTTATTTCGCATTTAATTTTTTTGTTGATGATCTTTAGTTTTATTGTAACACCGTCTTTAAGTTAATGGAATATCCGTCAAATGTCTTCCTATTATTTGCTTTTATTTATCCTCGAACGCTATTTGGGATGCATTATTTTATCATATTTTTCTTGTTCAACGCATTTTTATTTTTATTTTTTTATATCTAACTTAATCTTGGCAAAAATTCTTAAGCCTAGCTTAACAACCTTAATTATTAAAAATTACCTTATCCTGTGCGGGCTATCTAAAGTAAGGTGCACGTTCTAAAAACTACGTCATTTGACCTAAAGCTCAATTTAATTAAAATACAATATATGAATAATTAAGCATAATAGTTAAGAATAATTAAAATTGGGAAGGAAAATCTTACCATTTAAATTTGAATTGCGTTCTTACTTCATAAACATAATATAGTCAAAATGTACGTCTAAAGTATGCTTTTTGTCGTTTCATTGCAGCAGGTGAAGTTTAATTTTTTTTAATCCATCTGCTTAATTTCGAAGATGTGTTCAATTTCACACCGAATTATGCCATTTTTACATATACGAAAGCTAACTCCGATTAAAAAATTCACGGCATAATATTGTTTGTACCATTACTCTCATACTTAATTACTATATACGTACTATAAGTATAACTGAAAATATGAACTATAAAGCTGGTGGTTGAAAATGCGAAACATAATTTGCTATAATTATGTTACAAATAGTATGCATTCTCTTAAGGACCCATATTCGATGAGTGGCTCTTCGAAAAGGGTGCGTGTATTTAATCAAAAGAGAAATAACTTTGTGTTCTAAAACACTCACTTGGTATGTGCTGTACCTTCACAGGTTGTTTTCCTATAATTATGTCGTTAATACTGGGCATTTTCTAATTAGTTGGTCTTCGAAAAGGGTGTATGTATTTAATCACAATTGGAATAACTTTGTGTTCTAAAACGAGTCATTTTATGTGTACCTTCGCAATAAATTCACTCAAAATATTTAGAGGAAATGCAGTATAACACATTCCCAACTGAAAGCTTACTATCTTATCATTTAAACTTATTCCGAAATAAGGTTTACCACTAATTCGGAAATATTCGAAGATTTATTCAAAAACCAAAAAAAAAATATTGGAAACATTTTTCTCCTTTCCTTACTTCCAGCCTAGAGGATTATAGGCAACCTAGGAAAAGCTTAAACTTACTGAAGGCCTTTAGGATGCTGCCACCACCTCTTATCGACGGAGTTTCAGTTTCAATCAGAGTTCGGAGACTTAGACTTAGAAGAGTTCTCGCAAATTGGTACACTCGGAAGTGCATCACGGTCGACAGAAATCCTTTAATTCGTTGGGCTATAATTCACTTCTAAAATTTTATCAGTAAAGCTGATGAAGAAATGTGTGTACACATACTTGTTTGATTGTTTGGCTTTTTTGCCTTGAGTTATGATATTATAACCATAAATTCGCGACCTTTCTCGGCTGTTAGTCCTTGTGCGTGTTATGATGATGTCATTTTTTTGGGAGGTGCTTTTAAAGTGCTCGAAAAAATATTGTGGCTTTATAACTAGATAAACTAAACTAATATGAGTACACATCCTGAATTAATAGCATATATAGCGGCTTTGTAGAGTTGTTGTCGTTTTGCCAAGACTGCCCTTAGATATCTGTAAAGCACAGAATGGATATACCCAAGTTCGTGATTGTACTAAGTGTCATCGGTAAGAAATATTTTCGCTCAAATTATTGTTATAAGTATAAAACAAAATTCTAAAATCAGAGCAATTCAGTCGAATTGAATTCAATAATTCAACGAAATATAGACTAAGGAAAAAAAACACAAGTTAATCAGTTAACTGTATATGACGAATATATTCGTCATGAAAAAAATTTAATTTTGTGTTATTTTGATTTTTTTGTGTTTTCGTCATGCGTCTTCAATAGTGACTATTTATTTTTGATGTTTTTGGTTCCTACTTATGTTAATATAAATAAATACATAAATGTATACATGAAATAAATAACGAAATAAAAATATTAAAGTCACATACTAGGTCACATTTTCCAAAAAAGTCGAAACAGTTAAGTGGTTAACATATCTCAGTTCACAATGATAGTTAGTGAATCTAGACAACTGAACTTTTATGATGTGCAATTAAAAAAAAATCACGTTCATACCTCAAATAGACAGTCATCACTTTTGTTTAAAAGGCCGATGTATTATATTATATTTACCTCCTTACGAAATAGCTCCTTGCGGTCAGGCTTTTTTTCAAAAGTCATTTGTAAATTTCATCGAACTTTTGAATTAATCTCTGAGTGGGTGCTTAGCTGCCTTAATTGGCGTAAAATAAATAATTATTGCACAAACTGATGGGGTGCAATTCTGTTCAATTTACATATATCTTTTTAATTTTTTTACTTTTCATCACTGATATAATTTGAATTTGAGAACTTGCATTACGATAATAAATTCATGATATGAAACTCGTCAAAAGTTACATCATCAAGTATGTATGCTTTTGCGATGTCTGTTCTCAGTGAGTTTTGGCATTCTAAATATGCCCAAACATTTATGCAGAATTCCAGTTTACTATTACAAAATTACATATGAACGCCAGCCGAAAGTCTCGCTGCTAGTGCTGTTTAGTTTTTAAGAACTTAATTTTTTACATTTATGTGATGATTAATAAATAATAATAATAATAATAAATAATAATAATACATATGAACGTATGTATTCATGAAAAATAGCAACGCGCCTTTTCATACCTTTTTATTTATGTATGTTATAATATTGTACAAATCATTTATATTTGATATATGTATGTACATATACAAATCTTTCAGAAGTTAGTATCATTTTACAATTCAAACTTCCAAAAAGATTCTAGGCGTTATTATTATTATTATTACTGGCCATTCGAAACTCAGAAGTTCTTGACAATCTCCCTATCACGAGTGTGTCCTTCCATGTTTCAATGCTCCATCTCATCTTTTCTAGATCCATCCCTATATTTTCCTCGTTATCCAATATCCATTCGTTCTCAGGGTCCTGCCTATCTTAGCTTTCGCGGTTTAATTACTCTGACAATGCTTGGGACTGAATAGAGTTCTTCGAGTTCTTGATGATGTAGTTTTCCCATTCACTTTTTTCTTCCTCCTGTTTTCCATTATAGATTCTCCTTAATACCTATCTTGTTTTCAAAAACCCGAAATCTTTTTGACATTATTATGATTTTATAAATGCGAACTTTAACATAGTGCAATAAAAAAAATTGTTTTGAATAATTTCTTCATCGTTAAGAAATACGCGTTGCCCATAAGCTGCTTTTTATTTATTTCGACCTTTATGTGGCTCTTGGCAGTCAATATGCTACCCATATATTTGAATTCATCCACTTTTTCTCCACGTCGCTCAGTGACCATTAAAAATGTCTATAAACAGCCTCAAAGTCTATAAACATCCCGCAAATACTGCTTTAAAAAACCGCTACATCAATTTATGTAAAGAAACTGATAAACTGAGAAACTACTTTAAAAATAAACTACGTAATGCAAAGGGTAATCTAAAAAAAATATGGAATACAGTAAACGACATTCTGAATCGAAATCAAAAATATCATACTGAATCACCTAAGCTCATCGATAACAATATATGCATTTCAGACCCTACAGCTGTCGCAGAAATATTTAATCAGTATTTTACCTCTGTAGCACGGACGTCTTTCCTCCCTTGCTGGACGATATCTTGTGGGAACTGCTCTGCGAGTTTATCCCAAGCAAGAAATTTCTGTGATAAAAGTTTTGTTTTCAATCCGATCTCAGGATTCGAACTTTTAAAAATTATCAATTCGCTAAACACCTCCAGCTCGTGTGGGAATGACGGTTTATCAAATGAAGTTATAAAAAGAATCGCTTTAAACGTGGTTGATATATTGGCCTATATATTCAATTTAAGTGTCTACACAGGTGTATTTCCGGATGCGCTTAAATGTGGGAACGTGATACCTATTCACAAAAAAGGAGATAAAAACCTTAAAACAAACTACAGACCAATTTCACTGCTCCCGGTCGTATCTAAAATCTTTGAAAAAGCTATGAAATTTTTAAAAACTATAAACTTTTTAAGTACAAAACAATTTGGCTTCAGAGAAAACTGCTCAACCGAAGATGCACTTCTTGACTTTTGTCAGTCCATCTACAAGGGCCTAGATATCAAAAACTGCTGGGCTGGATTATTTGTAGATATAACCAAAGCTTTTGACATGGTCAACCACGAAATTCTCCTAGATAAATTATACTGTGCAGGGTTCCGCGGCTTCGTATTGAAATGGTTTACTTCTTATCTCAAGGATAGAAGACAAAAAGTGAAAATAGGAAATTCTTCTAGTGGGGTCGAGATCATCAACATCGGCGTTCCTCAAGGTTCTGTCCTTGGCCCCCTGTTGTTTTTAATTTATGTTAATTCCGTTTTTTGCCTTCCATTCATCGGAAAGTTAAGGGCTTTTGCTGATGACTTTGCATTTGCGTATGGGTCATCCAATCTCTTTACGCTAGTGGCCGACATTAATCATGACATCCATCTCATAAGACTTTGGTTTGCATATCACAAGCTCATCGTGAGTAGTAAGACCAAATTAATGTTTTTTAGCTTAACATCTAGTGAGACTCCGAATGTTGATATTATATTCCATTCAGCATGTTGTGAAAAATGCAGCTTGATAGAGTGCGCGTGTAAAGCCTCTTTTAATGATACCATTAAATGTAATGCAATTTGTTTTGGTATAGAAATAGTTAAACAATATAAGTATCTTGATGTCATCATCGACCAAAATTTGAACTGGCATGATCATATCACCCACTTGAGAAATTACTTACTCTCGACTCTACGCAACTTCTACAAACTTAGAAAGTACTGTTCCTCCAGTATCTTAAAGAATATTTACTACGGTCTATTTCACTTGAAACTACAATATGGAATTATATGCTGGGGAGGCGCCTATGCTAGCAAAATCAAACCCCTGTTAATATTACAAAAATACGTCATACGAAATGTATGTCATGCAAAGCGACTAACTAATACTTTTATGCTATTCAACAGATTGAAAATTCTACCAGTAAGACACCTCTATTATTTTAAAGTACTAAGAATATTTTTTATAAGGGGAGGTTACCTGCAAAGCCCAATAAATGACCACCACAATCTGCGTAGTAATTTTAGTCCGCTGGTCAATATCCCAACCTTCCACACCTCAAGTTACAGAAACTTTTACTCCATCGTGTCTCACAAACTTTATAATACACTCCCTGAGAATATCCGAGTCATTAGAACCTTAAAAATCTTTTTAGCTACAGTAAAAAGTTGGCTTTTGGGCTTAAGACTCAATGAAATCGAAATTCTTGTGCGCTACACCATTTAGTCTTATGAGTTCTCTTGGAAACAATGTGTTCTCTTCTTAAACAATGTGTATATATGTAGTTAGATAGGAATAATGAATTAGTTCATCCCACAACAACTATGAATTGCAATAATTATGTTAAATAAAGTGGCATTAATCTCTATTTTGTATAAATAATAAATGTCACTACTGTTCTCAAAATGAATAGAATTGTAATGTATGAAATTGTATGTATATGTAAGTAATGTTATGAGAATTAGAAATAATAAAAAAAAAATACTTAAGTCTGTCTTAATTTACTTCCAAGCCTACATCCTTTCCTGCCATTTTTAGGCTTTCAACATTTATTTTAATTGTTTACTCACTATTTCCCAGTAGGTCCAGATCGCCAGCATAAACCAGAAAGGATGTGAATTCATTAAGGGTTAGGGAAATAACCATTTTTTTGAATCATTTAAGAAATCTTGTATCATTTTCACTATCTTTTACGGGATTCCCAGTCTTACAAAGAATCATCGATTTCTCAAATTCTTCCTCAGAATTCTGACTGCCATCACTGTCTCATTGACCTCTTCATCTTTGCTTAAAAATAGCTCCAAGCACGAAAACAAATTTTTTATTTTACAAAACACACAAAAGAACAAAACAAAGTCACATCAAACGCACAAAACATATGAAAGTGCTAATTAAATAGCTGTCACCAGTAAACTGTCACAAAAATGTGACAATCACAGTGAATACCACCTTACACGATACCGAAACCGAGAATGTGACTGTCACTTATCACAAATCCTGAGCAGATTCCACCCCTGGCCCTATTGTATAGGACCTGGTTCGGGTAAAATTTCGTATACTTAGATTCGGGCATCCTATGTAGCCCGAGATAAGTCTTGAGACATCGTCTCAAGTCTGAAACACACGAATCCTTTCCATTAAGCTGGCCCTATTTATCAAAATACATGCATTTTAAATACTAATCTAGCAAGTTCCCAAGGTATTTGACTGCACTTTGTCTCATCAGTGGACGCCCATTCGGTCCAGAAATTGAGAACCTGCGCAAATTTTTTCTAGTGTCCCGAGAGGCCCTAGACAAAGGCGTTGATTTTCAATTACAGAAGAGGAACAATAACGCGGATTGTTGGACCTGATCTGTACGCGATTAAGTCGTTTGTGTACGCTACAGAGTGGCGAAGAGAAACTGGCTGATCGCTCAGGTAAATGCTGAAAAGGATCGGCGAGTTTACCGTGCCCTGTTGCAGTCCATTCTTGATTTTAAATGTTTGAGTAGAAGTCACGTTGGCAATTTTTACAACGAACTTTCTACCTGTTAACATGTCAAAAATCATATATAGCAATGGTTTACTTATGCCCAGCCATCTAAGCTTGTAATAAAAACCTTTTAACTATACAGTGTCGAAGCCTTTTTCCAAGTCAGTCAGCAGGCACCCGTGCATTGGTTCTTGCATTTGTTTCATTGGATATCCAACACGAGTTTCGACGCGGCATGAATAGTGTCATGCCCCGCGCTGAAACCGAATTGGTTATCTGAAAGGATTTTATTGTCCTCAACTCATTTAGATAGGGCTCTATGGACCACCTTCTCGAAGACTTTGCTGATGCTCGGAAAGAGACTTATCGACCGGAGATTTGCCGGATTAGAGGTGTCTTTACCTCTCTTGGGGATGCATTGTTCAGTGCATTGTTGAACAGGATGGGGTACCTCTCTACAGCCAAAGTTCTACAGCGGAAGGTTCCTAATCACAAAGTTGGATATACCGTCAATAACCTCGGACTTTTTCCTTTTCAATGACTGGAATATCATCTGGAGATCGTCCGTCGAAATGAACAGCTTCGTGAATCTCTGCTGTGTGGTATTCTCTAGTGTTGTACTTTTGACGATCATATTTTTTGAGCTGGCTAAATTTATTGTTCTAAGAATATTATCATTTGATGAGACATGGAGACTTTCTTCTACTATTCTTGGCCTATATATAGCTTCTTTTTGCTAAATCTATTTTTAGTATTGTTTTTTGTGTATCCAATTTAAAGACAGTTTTCTTCCTTGCTCCTTTCCTTTAATTTGGTTCCATAAACGAGGAAATTACCATCAAATTTTTTTAGAGTTTAGATCGGGATCTTGAGGAGGATAGGTAGAAAATCGTTTAACATTGTAGAGCATCTACTCTTTACAATTACTGACAAGTACTTAGAATCACTGACGTGGATGTTAAATAGTATTCGTCATACCTTTAAAAGTTGGGCCGAACTGGCTAGGTTGTCTTTTAGAATATTGCAATCCGTTCATAATATAACGAATATGAATACTAGGTTCCAGTAACTAAGGTTGCGATATAACCACATATACTAAAATATTCACCACCGTGTTTTACAGAATCGTTAACCATGATCAAGTGTAAATAAAGCTCCACCGCAAACACGTGTTTCCAAGTTGTATGCGACGTGTTGATATGTTTTTTAGCTTATTCTAAGCGTTTTTGATTATTTCATTTTTCAGAAAGGAATGATTTTGCCCTTGACAACCCCTATGTTTAACAGAGCCCAAAATATATGACAGATGAAGGTTTGCTTCAATATTAAGTTCAATCAGCGCCTTTCTACATATTTCTACGAAAAATGGCGAATTTCTGTGGTTTTTCTCAAAACAGAGAGTTCGCCAGAGAGTACATATACATTGCTACGGATTTTTTCAAAAGAAATTACTTTGCACGGATTTATGAAACCTGTCATAATTACTTGTTACTTGGGTTAAAAAAAAATAATGTGCTCGGCGTACCTTATAAGATGCTTAAAGTCCGACGTTTAAAAAGTGGGTACATTTCATAGCCTCAACGTTAGTTTACTTTTTTTAATTTTTAGATAGATTTTTACTTAATTTCCAATATAACCTCCACACTTCTCCAAGCATTCCTTTATATTTCTTAAGCCGTGCCAAAAATTCATAGGAGACAAAATTCGATAAATACGATAGATGTTGTAATAAATTGAAGCTTAATTCAATAATTTTCAAATAAAGTCATCCTCCCCTAAATACTTCCCTCGACCAGTGTTTCGTCCACAGTTATGTAACGACGAAGAGTTGCAACCGGTCAATTCATTCTTTTCAACTTCTTTCATCCTTGTTACAAACTATTTTTCGCTCAAAATGAAAACACTGTTTTCAATTAAAACACTCTAACCTCAATCATTACGTACAGTTTGAATCCTCAATCACTTAAACCCATTTGATGGATTTTGCCAATCACTTAAAGGCAGTTACTTCCACTAATCATCTACGTATGTTCTGATCTATGGTTGACGTACCGCCACGTTTAAACTTATTTGCCCAATTGTAAGCACTTTGCCGACTCTCTTTCGGTATTAAGCTTTTAAATGGAAGGGTTTAATCTTTACTTCTTACTTTTTTTTTGTGGAGGCTTCTGCTATCTCTTGGAGCACTCAGGCACAAACACTGGTCCATTGTACTGCCAGACCTTAGATAGGCGTTGGAGCTCATGAAGAGCCAGAGCCAAGCTTATTTTTATTCACTTATGTTGTATACGATTTGGTTTCACACAAATGAACGGAACCTAAAGCTTAATGCCGATTCCGAACGGCGAGAGCTTTTTCAAGGCAAGTGTGCAACGGGGGGTTTTGCCAGTACCCCGCCGAGGATGGACGCCGCGAAATAATCATTCGATGGCGTTGATGTTATCGGGCTCCGAACTCGCTCATCTTGCATCAGCGGCCGACACACTACCCACTGCGCCACGGCACTCCCTTACTACTTACTTACTTAACAGGCCAGCGATCCATGGATGATCTGAGGCTGGGCTATGTCTGCCTTCCATCCTTGACGGTCCCGGGCACGTTGCTTCCAGTTGTCAAGACCAAGTTGTCTGACCCCCTTAGCTGGGGCGTAGGTGTTCATGTGCTCTATGTGGCCAAGCCAATGTAGTCGACGGATCTTTGCCTTCCGGACTACATCCACATCTCTGTACAGCTCGTAGAGTTCGCGGTTATGTCTTCTCTTCCATTCACCTTCCTCACAGACAGGACCAAATATCCGGCGCAGAATTGATCTTTCGAAAGAACCCGAAATCAACTCCGCTGTCCTGTTTATCATCTAGCTTTCGGCTCCGTACAGCAAAGACTGGGAGTATAAGAAGAGTTTTGACCCAAGTTGTTTGGACAATCCGAAAAAGCAGCGGTTGCCAAGGGCGATTCCATGCCGGATCTCCACTGTGGTGTCGTTTGGGAAATGTACGTTAGCCCCGAGGTAGACAAGCTCCTTAACCATCTTGAAATTATAGCTGTCAATTGTTGCGTTTTGTCCCAAGTGGTGAGCGACGGATTGATTTTTGCTTGACAGCATGTACTTTGTTTTATCCTCCTTGATCTTAAGACTCGTTTGCCTGTTCTTCAATCGCCGTGAACGCTTCCACAACGTCACGGCTACGCGATGATGTCAATACATATCATCCGCGTATCCTTCCCTGTTAATGCATGCCCTTCACACTGTCTGCTCCAGTATCAGGTTGAAGAAGTCACACGACAGCGCATCTCCTTGCCGAAATCCGGTGCATGTTTCAAACGGCTCAGAGATCCTAGAACCGAGGTGCACGGTGCATCACGTATTTTTTATCGTGGCGCTACACAACCGGATCAGTTTTCCCGGGATCCCGAATTCAGCATCAAACAATTTTTTACGATGAATGCTGTCGGCTTTGAAATCGATGAAGGAATGGTGTGTATCGATTTGAAACTCGTTGGTCTTTTACAGGATTTGTCGAAGTGTGAACATTTGGTCAATTAGCCGAGAGTCAATCGCCTTTTTTGTAGATAGGGTAAATAGAGCTGGTATTCCAGTCGACGGGCATGCTTTCATCTTTCCAAATTCTGCAGATGATCTGGTGCACGCTCCCTATCAGATGGCAAGCCATCTGAGCCTGCGGCCTTGTTGTTCCTCAGCTTGTGAATAGCTGTGACGACTTCTTTGATGCTGGTGGGAGGACTACTTTGGTGGCTGGAGTTGGGATTTTCTCGGTTCCTACCACTCTTTCTTGGTCATGCTCGTTAAGCAGCTGCTGGGAATGCTGCTTAAATACATCCACTATTCCCTGAGGGTCGATTACAAGATTACCCTCGCAGTTTCAAAAAGCCGGGGTGCCTTTCTTGAAGCCTCCTGCAAGGCCTTTGGTTTTCTTATAAAAGGCTCGAATTTTGTGCTTATTCCTAGACGATATCCCTGAGCTGAGAGGCCTCAAAGATTATTTTCTTTTGTCGCAATAGTTTCTCTCCTCCCTTCTTCTGGCTGGGTACTCCTCTTGCGCTGAACTGGTTTTTCGCTGTAGCGCCTTTTAATACGCCTGGTGGGTTGCTGCTTTTTCTGCTCACACTCTCCATCGTACCACGGGTTTCTTGCCGGGGGTGGTGGTCTCGGCTACTTCCTGAATTTCTGAGTGTCAATGCTGCCACATACTGTGGGCATTTGTGTTCGATGTAGGCATTCCCTAAAGTCTTTCGCTCAGTTTCTTCCCGTAGACTCTGGCAAGGATTTAATCACCGCTCGTAATTCGGCCCATTTTTCAACTCCCAGCTGTTGACTATGGACTAAAATCGAATCATTAAATAACCTAAATAGTGCTCCTACTTATAAACAATCATAAGATCCACAAAGATTGGAGTGGTGTTGACAGTTTTGAATGCTCTATTTTAAATGATATGAAAAATTGGATTAGGTTTAGGTAGGCTTGTTTAAATTTCTATTTGTTTAATTCATATTAAAAGTAATATTACAATCTAATTAATCTTATAAACATTATACATGTAAATGTTAACCGAATAAATTAAATTTTAGCTCCAGTTTTCAGTTCAAATGGTAACAACATGCTAACCCTAACACCGTCGTCTGCAGAAATTAGCCATTTCGTTAATTCATCATTTATCGTGTTCTGCAGATCAAAGCACAAGGATATTAAAATTGAGTGGTGGGCTCCCTTGGGCATCGTAGTGGATAACACCAAAGGTCGAGTTCACATCGAAGAGAGTCCTGGTAAGACTTTTAAACTATAAATTAGGACGTGAACAGTTAAAAATAGAAACCGATTTATGCCAAGTATTCATTAATTTTTGTATGCGGCATTTTATGAAATATTTAACAACTTGAATTGAAATTTATTTCCAGGACAGTCCGCACTTGTCTTTGAGCATATCGCATTAATAGATAGAGGGACATGGGCATGTCGTACTACAGGTCAAGCCGACGTTTATCAAATGTCTTTCGAGTTGCTTGTAAATCGTAAGTTTTGACCGGAAAAATATTGAGAGTTTGTTTTAAAATACTTGTAAATATTCGCTTGTACTGTGTCAATAAATAGCTGTGTTGTATTGTTTTGTATTGTGTAGAAAAAATCTCCTTTGAAGACACTGATCCAGTACAATCCGTCAAAGAGGGCAGAGATGCCATAATCTATTGCAAGGTTAAAGGTGATCCGAAGCCCACAGTTTCCTGGTCTAGGAATGGCGACTCTATAAAATGTAAGTTCTTCATTTGAATGATATTCTCTGGCACGATACTATATTAAGTATTGTGAAGTGAATTTGATAACTTCATGTGTGAGTTGAATATTTAATAGGCTTTTATTTTTTAATGCATCTTTTATATAACTAAATCGATGAGTCCAGATAATTCCAATAAAGTCATATGTATTGTTTTTTTTCAGTTCCCAGTTCAAAATACAAACACCTAACTAATGGTCTTTTCATTAAGAGCGTTACGCAATCTGACGAGGGAGAATATACGTGTCGAGCCTTTCAAATATCCGCAACAGTCACAGATGTCCAGGAAAAAACTATACAGCTCCGGATACAACGTGAGAATTGTTTTAATGAACAAATAGTTTAATTCCATCATTTTTGTATCACATTTATTGTATTGCAATTCTTGAGCTCTTTATTTCGAATTCTTCTATCGTCTTACGAGTATTACGACCTTGAATAAGTTTAAGCTGGTTTTTTGTGTGAAAGTAATTGCGTTGTTTTGAGTAAACATCTCACCCAAAGTCCATTGTCCTTTACACCTTTTGCCCGTACTTCTATCGTATAGCAGCCGTTTTGCTTTCAATGTTCAACTCAAACGCACCAATTGCACACGATAGCGACCTCTTGTGATGGTCCCGTTCTGTTCGAAGAACCTCCTCATCAGGGATAATTGCCTTTGCCGCCGATGGGCTTGCATGCTCGGGCTTACCCCCTAATCTTTTACGCTGAAGGCTACCATAGAATATTCATATAAAAACGCGGTTCAATGTCTCTCGGGTTCAACTCGTACGGCACCCAACCTCTTTGCTTTTGAATCATTCCTAATGCTTTCAAACTGTTGTCTCAGCTACAAGGGTAAGGCGGAAAGCTCTCTGCCTGGCAATGAAAGACTACGATTTTCAATAAAAATGATTTTATTTTTCTACGTATAGTACATAATCTCTCTTGATTTTAACACACTTGGTCCAGCGTTTCACCAACATCAGTATTCCTTCCCGGATGTGAGGATCCGGAAGGCTGTAACAATATTCATCAACTCTCAACTTCTTTATTGCGAAGCGCCTTCCAGAAACACATTTCTTCAAGTTTGGGAACAGATCGAAATAGAGAGTATGGCCAAGCGAATCATACCCCAAATCTCGTAGTATTCCTATCCAGCCAGGCCTCTTTTCGCGAATTTTACTATCCAGATGGACAGGAAGATTGGAGTAATATTCACTTGTAATTGCTCAGCTTTTTGCAAGGTAATCAATTAACAGGATAACTTTCGCATCCATGCGGACCATAATATTTTCGGCAGATGCGATGGACTTCGCTTTCTTTGGCGTTGAACCACCGGCTTCCATCCATTGCTTGGACAGCTGTTCTCTTTCTGTCGTATAGTAGTCTCAGCTTTCTCACTGCCTTTCACTCGCCGATTGTATCATGCGATACGATAACATGCACTTTTTCGATGGTTTCCGGTGTAGTTGTGATTTTTGGCCATCCTTCATGTGGGTCATGTTCGAGGGATGTGCGACCACGTTTATATTCAGCTGCCTATTTTTTAACGGTTGACATCGAAGTAGCAGTGTCGCGCTTTGCCTTTGTCAACTTCGGATGAATTTCTTTAGGGGTTAATCAAAAAATTGTATGACCTTACGATATTCAAGTTTATCCATTTTAACAAAAAAATGCAAGACGTCTGCTACAGAAATTCGTGTAAGCATACCACTTGAGAGACCAAGTTGAAACCTGCCATATGAACTAATGACACGTGTACCCAGACAGGAAATATACATTTTTACTGATTTGAATGACATATCCTTGTCAAGTTGGGAACTTTTCAACTTTCCTAAATACTTGTCATGATTTTGCAATCTGATATGAGTCTTCATACAATAATGCATAAAAATATTCGTTTTCAAACTTTTAAATTAGGCACTGAAACCCGTGGTAGTCTACGTTGAAAAAAAGAAGTCGAATATAAGTTAATTAAATTATTACGTGTTTTTGATACAAAAAAGTATCTTTATTTGTCACGAAAAACATCGTGCCCAGCTAACAATCAGAACAAGTCTCAGTTTAAAAACGGCGATGTGTTGGTATAGATGACTGCGATACAACAGTCCACACGGTGCATCGAATGTTTCTTGTACGTACGTCTGCCCAATACATTATATTAACGAGACGCATTTGAAACGGAACAAACTAAAGCCATGAATTAAATGTTTAGAAAATTAAAATTGGATCACTTGCGATAGTTTAGTAGGTCAAAGATCGTGCAAGCGTTTTAATGATGGTGAGACAACCGAACAGCGGGCACTGACTCCACGTAATATTGTTGTGCATTTCTGGAGGAGTTGGTATGATGTTATCTTTCACTATAAGAATGCCCCAGACCGATCTGGAAAGTTTTTATGATGTACAATAATAGACAATATTTGGTTTAATGAAATTCATATTATTTGTAAAGAAAAAAAAACGGTTTCAATTTTCTCGTAGGATGTAGCATTGATTATCACCTAGATAGAAAACCAGATTTGAAAACCAATTACATAATTAAAAATTTAAAGTAACACCCAAAAACCAATTGTAAAAAGTAAAAAATTAAAAATTTTCTGTCAGCCTTTTGACTTCATTAAAATAACCTATTAATACTTTCAAGGTAGATGTCGCCGCGTCGGGGGACCACTAAGTGAAGAAGTAGATCGTAGTTCTTATATCGGCCGCAGAGTCCCGCACGATCTTTTCAAGTATGATGTTAAAGAAATCACATGACAATACGTCACCCTGTCTAAATCCTTTTTTAACATCGAAGGTCTCTGTTAGTTCATATCCGACCTTAATGGAGCAGCGAAAATTCTCCATAGTCATCCTGCACAGTCTGACGAGTTTGGTAGGGATGCTAAAACATGATATCGCTCTGTATAGCTCGTCTCTATAAGCACTGTCATATGCGGTTTTAAAGTCGACACGGCGGTGCGTGTCGACCTGAAATTCATGGGTTTTAAATTTGGTCTATCGTGGATTTTCCTGGACTGAAACCACACTGGTAGGAACCTACCAGATTGTCCACGAACGGGACACAGTACGGCAGAGAGGATCTTGTATGCAATGTTCAGGAGACGGTCATTGGGATCTCCTTTCTTATAGACCGAGCAAACGATACTGAGATTCCGTTCGTGGGGTATGCTGAGATGAGTTGGTGCATGTTCCTGACCAGCTCATCGCCAGCTGCTTTAAATAGTTCAGCGAGGTGTCCGTCTGCTCCAGCAGTTTTATAAGACTTAAGTTTCGATATCGCTATCTTAACTTCGTCTAGATCGGGTGGATGGGATTCTCTTTTGTCTTCGTCCATTGTGAATGGTTCGTTCGACATTTTGACTATCATCGCCGTTATACAGTCTGCAGAAGTGGTTTTCCACAGTCTCAGCATCGATTGTGACTCCACTATTAGTTGTCCGTGTTCATCCCTGCAGGCTTCCGCTCTGACTTTTAGCCTTGGCATGTTCGTTTTACCTTTTGGTAAAACTTTCGAACGTCGTTCCTTAAATAGCATCTCTGCATCTCCTTGATCTCGCGCTTGTTGTGCTTCTTTTTTTTCTTCTCAGAAACGCATGCTCCTCCCTCCTTTTCTGTTCATAGAGCTCGCGGGCGGCTCTCGTCCGTCGATACAGTGTAGTCATGTATGCATTCTGTTTCTCTACATGGACCTGTCTGCACTCGTCATCAAACCAGGGGTTTCTCGAAAGTGGTGGCTTGAAATCGACTAGATCTGAGGCGGCCTCTCTAATGGCGTTCTGATAACGTCTCCATTGCTGTTCTATGGTTTGGGCAGATCGCAGGTCTTGAGAGAGCTTGAGGGAGACTTGATTGGCAAAGGTCCTGGTCCGGTCGAGTAGTTAGTCTCCCTAAATTAACGCGTGCCATCTGCTGGATTACGGGGAAACTTGGAAACAAACTGGATGTGCTGACACGATTATCTGCGCAGAGCCCGGCACTTCACACGAGGGCCTGGATTGTCTATTCTGAAAAAAAGAGGGCTTCACTCTGGTTGGGGATTGGACAACGGCTCTGTCGAGACCCTGAAATCTGTGAACGATTCACGTCCCTATATATACACGGAATAAGTATCGATCGAAGCAAAAGGAATATAAGAAGCTTATTCGTAAATCGAAGAATGATTCCTATAAGTCCTTCTGCGAAGAGCGCGACCAGCAAGTTGGTTAATGTTCTCAAGCGATTAAAATCGACAAGGCTGTCTGGAAAATCTGATGGTACCTTCACTGAGTCTAAAGCCGGGAAATCAGAATGTCATCGGCTCGTTGCGCACTCCTTCATTGGTAACTATGACTGAAACGATGAAAACAACTTGGCGTAGCTGGTATACTGCGTTACGCGTGGCGACTATTAAGGCCATTGAATTTGTTGAGGCATCTTTTTATGTCTTCAAGTCGCCGGGATATACCCTTTTATGCTGCAAAAAGGTATAAGACAGCTCCTACTCTGAAAAGAATTTTCACTGATAGCTTGGCACTTGCTATATACATATTTCTTGGCGCGCAGTGAAAGTGGGCTTTATTCCCAAAATAGGGAAAGAAGATTACTCACTCGCCAAGAGTTTTAGACCAATCACTCTAACATCCTTCTTGTTGAAAAGCATGGAGAGATTAGTAGAGTTGCACGTGCGCAAAGTTGCCCTTCGAATGCATCCTCTCTCGGACATGCAACTTATCAGCGCTGAAAATCCTGCTAGAATGCGCTTCAAATTTTAGTTGGGAGAAGTGAATGCGCACTTAAAAGGGAAGAGTACGTACGGGGCATTTTCGTCGACATTGAGGGAACTTTTGATAACGCTACTTTCAACAACATGCGTAACACTGGTAGACGGCATGAAGCGCTGGTTTTGTAAATCAACGCAATCCTTGTGCACAGGGCATTGATCGCTGACGTATGCCTCGAACAATGTGTCAAAAATGGTATCGATACCTCGGTATCTGCACTCCGATATCCAGGGTAATCTTATGTGTTTTCACAAAATTAGACCAGTTGAAAGACGGTTAGGTTTTGACTGATTTTCTTTTCTTTTGATTGTTCAAAAAATCAGGTGACTTTTAAAAATCAGGTAGATTTAGATTTTTCTCGACAAATATTTATAAATTCATCAATAACTTTTTTATCCCCTTCAAAGTAATCTCCCTCAGATATAATATATGTACTCGTGCCAGTGCTTTTGCCAATCCTTAGAGCACTTCTGATCTGCGCTTTGGTATAGCGTAGAGCTCTCCTAGCGATGCGGTTTTTATCTCCTCAATCGTGGCAAATCTCCGTTCAGTATTGAGAAGAGATCGCAAAGGACCGGTGAATGAGGTGACTGAGGCATGACACTGTATCGTCTTAAGCCACAAGTAACCATCAGTGAGCAGGTACATTATCGTGATGCAACAGTCATGAATTTTTTACTCACAAATCCGGATTGTTTCACGCAAACAACGCATAATTTCAAGGTAATATTCCTTCTTGACTGGTCGACCTTCCGGCAAGAACTTATGAGCAAAATGTTTACATTTAACATAACGATACACTTAACGGTTTGCGGTTTGAAAATAATTTTTTTAAAAATTTTGTTGGCTAAAAGTTAAAATTCCGGATTCGTCACGACCTAGAGTTTTGTTTGTTGTTTATTTAGACAAAAAAAAAATTATAAAAATCGGCCAACTGGTTGCCGAGATTTTCTCGACGTAACATTTGCCATTTGATTTTTGGGGGGGCAATACCTCCATTTATTGCGCTTAATTCAACTCTTGTGGTGTTGGTAGCTCTTATAGTGATGGTAGCTGTCGACGGTTCGGTTGATAGGGATAGCGGACAAGCTGAGTTAAAGGGATCAGTTGCGAAAATGAGGTCTAGTTGGCTGCCCATGTAATTTAAAATGCCGCTGACTTGGTTAAGGCTTAAATCAGCTTGAATCAGCTAGGCGAAGAGACATTCTTTAGCTGCAGTGGGATTAGAGGCAATGTAAAACGATTGATCATCTGAAGAGATTCATTTAAGATGAGGAAGGTTGAAGTCACCAAAAACTAGGATCTCGTCCTGGGGATCACGTAAATCAATTAAATTATCGATTGTATCAATGGCCAACTTATACATATGGTTCAATAGGTTGTGATGGCCATTTGACCTGTCCATGGGAGTTCCGCTTGCTTCGCTCAGTCCGCACCAATTAAGTTGTTTAAATTTCTTAATGTTTATTGCAAAGTAACAGTTAACGCATTTAGGCAAACGTTACTTATTAAAAAGGATAATTAAAGAACTGAGAGTTAATGACATGGTTACCAAGTAAATTGTGAGAATAGAATCAAACTATTCGAACTGCAAACGTTCCCATTTGGACCGCGTTTCCTGTAGGTGCGACTTTTTGAAATAAAAATACTGACATATCTATATGTAATTGGCCCACTTAAAGTTAAAAGGATTATTTTATGCTATTTACAATATTTACTTCACTAAGGATCTGGTAGACAGTATTGATGTTTTTGAATAATGGGGTTTTGAATAGATTGTGCAGGGAATTGTTTGGAAGTATACGAGTATGTTTTAGGATTTGTTTGATTTGATTGCACTCATAGATAATGTGTCTAAAAGGACATTGTTACGTTATTGTGGCAAAGGTGGCAGATGGGTGGGTCGTTCTTGGACATGAGGTGGTTGTGGATGAGTTTTGTATGTCCTAGGCGGAGGCGTAAGAATACTTTTATTTTGTTTTTTTAAGCAGTATGCATTTTTAAGCATAATGGTGGTTGTATAGTTTCCAATCTTCTTTTTTTTTGTTTTCCAGTGCTGGGTGATTTTTCTACTGATGTCGGTCTTGGATCTTGTGTAGAAAAATATTAATATTAGTCGCCGATTTCGCGATTTTGTTGCTACGTTGCCTTTTATACCAACATGGCTGGTACCCACATACGAGGGTGGTCCGATAAGTACTTAGCCTACAAAAGAAAAACAAAAATTTTGGAGAAATGGCGATTTTTTTTCAATATAGTCTCCTTTTAGCTCGATACACTTGACCCAGCGATGCTCCAACCTCTTTAACCTGTCTGAAAAATACGTTTTCTCGAGGTCTGCAAAGTAGGCCTCCGTGGCGGCGATGACCTCCTCATTCTACTGAAAAGCCCGGCGAGTGACTTTTTCAAGTTTCTAAACAAAAAGAAGTCGCACGGGGCCCTTTTGCCCTTCTCCAGGTAGTCGATGTGGATCACACCTAGTGAATCCCAGAAAACGGTGGCCATCACCTTTCCGGCCAATGGGACAGTCTTCGCCTTCTTCGGAACACGTTTGCCGGGTGAAGTCCACTGTTTCTACTGTTCCTTGGTCTCTGGTGTGTAACAGTGGATCCATGTTTCGTCGACTGTCACGAAACGACGCAGAAACTCCTTCGGATTGCGCTTAAACAGCGTCAAGCACTGCTCTTAAGTGGTCTCACGGTTGCGCTTGTTGTCCGGAGTGAGCAAACGCGGCACCCATCGCGCCGACAGCTTTCTCATGTCCAAAATTTCATGCAGGGTATGACCCACGTGATCTTTTGAAATGCCTACTGTCTCAGCTATCTCGCGCTCCTTCAATCGGCGGTCTGCCAATACGAGATCGTGGATTTTTGTCACGTTATCCTCCGTGGTAGCCGTTTTCGGGGCACCTGGACGTGGCTCTCATCAAAAACCGACGTGCGACCACGTTGAAACTCGTTAAACCAATTTTTGATGGTCGCCATCGAAGGAGAAGAGTCACCGTACACAGCATCCAAACGCTCTTTGATTTCGCTGCGTGATTTCCCTTCCAAAAACAAGAATCGAATCACCGACCGATATTGCCTCTTTTTCCATTTTTCTAAAATCCGCGGACACTCCCGCTTCCACACGCGGTCAAAACAAAACTATGAGTCCGATTCGGCTGAAATCGACAGTAGCCGTCTTCTAGAATGTACTACACGATAGTAAGTTGCTCTTGCGATACTGGCACCATCTGGCGGCTATGCTAAGTACTTATCGGATCACCCTCGTAATTTTAGTTGTATGGCCCTTTGCTATTAGATTATCTCAGATGGCTTTGAAAACATGTGTTCTGCTGTTGATGTTTTCGATCGCTTTGATTGCTGCCAGGCTATCGGACTGTCTTTTTGTATTTGGCAAACTTTAGTGCTTGGAGTATCCCCAAATCTTCAGCCGTTAAGGGTTCGTTGAGCAGGCCTTTGATTAAGGCTTTCCCAATTTGGTCAACTACGGCGAAGGCTACACCAGTTTTTGTTTTTAATCCATCAGTGAACAGGAGGCACCAGTGTTTTAGTTCATTTGCTTGACCAATTGATCAGGGGTAGAGTTTTTTTGGAAAAGAGCTATGGCGGGTGATGTTGGAATCCTAATTAAGCAGCCATGGTGGATGAGATATGATTTTGCCTGGTTTAGTTTGGATTGGTATGCCAATGTTTCTTGCAAATGAAATGACTTTATGAATTGTCGACTGGTACTCTTTTGGAGGTCGATGATGATGGGTGTTTTATAGTAGGGTTTGAGTCTGAATATTAGGAGTGAAATTAGGTGTTCAAACCGTTCAACAACAGATGGGAGGCCGGCTTCGGTTAAAATGTTTATCGTAGGTGTGTGGTAGATTTAGATTTAGATTAAGGAGGGGGGGAGGGACAATGTCACCTAATCACTGCGACCTCTGATGGGCCTATTGTGATGTCCCCCATTCAAAGCTCACTCAAAAATCCTAAGTTCATAATAAAACTTTATGCTTTTGAGTGAACTAGCGATTTCTTCTGCTTCATGATAATGCCTGTCTAGGTGTTTGTGTCGTGTACTGATGAGGCAATTACAGTGGTACAGTATGTGTTCTGCTGTTTCCGCCTCTTCGTTACACATTCTGCAGGTGTCATCTTGTGTGATTATGTTTGTTGACCGGGCAGTGTCCAGTGAGGCATCCTGTGATTATACGAATCTGACTCCTAGAGAGTTTAAGGAGTTAAGGAGTTGTTGTGGCTGGTAGGAACAATTTGGCTTGTCTGCTACCTCCCGTTTGTGTCCAGTAGTGGTTGGCCGCGTTCCTCAACCATTAGCATTTTATGGTGCTAATAGGTATGCCGCAGAATGGTCTTGGCATCATGAATGGTGATGCAGAGCCTTTTCTTGCTAATTGGTCTGCTTGTTCGTTTCCTACAATATATGGCCACTGTGCCCAGGTATCCACATGAGGTGAACTCTGTTTGTGTTGGCCAGCTGGCGTAATAGTTGTAAGCAGTAGCAGTCCCATACCAATTTATAGGTGACTTCGTAGCTTTTGAGGGCTAATAGTGCAGCCTTGCTGTCTGAGAGAATATAAATGTTTTTATTGGTTATAGCTCTGTTTATATTTTCTCTGAGGCAGAGTTCAATTGCGAGTATCTCTGCTTGTAATACGGAGTTGTATCTGTCTATGCTGTGATAAATGTGTCTTCCAGTGTTAGCTCCGTATACTCGTACTCCAGCCCCAACACCTTCGTTCTTTTTGGATCCATACATAGGATTGACGATCGAAGGTAGGTCTATTTTGCTCCCAGGTGTGTCTAGAGGGAACTGTGACCGTAAAATGTTGGCACCGTGATTTGTGCACTTCCTTTCTGAAGGCGAGCTGGGAAGATATCGTCTTCTCCAGGAGATTTGAATGGGTCAAAAGAGTTTATTTCTCATTTTATACTTCCTTCATGAAAGATTGCTCTTGATCTCTTCCAGTCCTTTCTCTTGGGACTGGTTGCCCTGATCTGCGGTGGTATACTGGAGAGAGTGGAGGGAATGATGTTGGAGTCAGGGAAGTGTGTATTTGTTAGTATTTGTAGTGTTTCTGGCCCGTTTTCCGCATATGTGCCATCTGATTTCTTCAACAGACCAATTTGATTAGTGTGCGTTTTGGCGAGTAACCTGTGGATGGGAGCACTGCTCTGCATGTCTGTGAGACTACTGCAGAACTTTTTCCATGAATTTCTTTTAGCTCTTCTAATCTCTTGGTTGTAGTTGGTAAGTGAGGCGCGGTATGATGTCCAGTCTCCATTGAGCTTGGCTTTATTGAACAGTTTTCTGGTCAATGCTCTTAGCTTGGAGAGTTTATTACTCCACCATGGGGTGGTGCGGTTGCCTACCTCAACTTTTTCTTAGTGGAGTCGTAGAGCAGTTTACCTAATAGGCCTTAAATCTAGTCCTTTATTGTGTATGGTTCCTGGATAAAGGCTATATCTTGTTAAATCTATGGCTTAGTACCGCCGAAGCGGCCTTCGCATGCTGTAGATTTATCTGTATGCACCTTAGTGCCATCATCATTGTGTCTGAAGGTTACTGGCAGAGCTGCCAGTTTTAGTATTCGGTACCGCCATGGGCTAACCCCTGAAGTCTTTGTTGTCTGAGATATGTCATCAGATGACTTTGCCTTTTGAGGTTCCTTGGTTGCCTCTATGGTGGACCTACTACCTTCAGAAGCCTTTAGTTTGGCAATCTGACTGGGCGTCTGCCCGCTAGTGTCTTCAATTTTCTTTTTGGGGACGGTGTGATCGATTGGGGCACCGCTCTCAGGATGGGCTTGCGCCCTGTCCTTGGTTTTAGTGTCCACGGTTGAGCTCATTCCCCTTGAAATTTTCTTGATTCTAATCAGAATCTGAGAAAAGTTGGGGAATAGCTTGCATTTATGCCTTAGGATGACGTCCTTAGATGCCTCATCTATGACAAAGGTGACTTGGTCCCCGCCGCTTTTTTCCTTTGTGATCCTGAGGATTCTCCAACCTTTAGTGCTAACACCAACATTTTGTTTGGTGATTCGCATAAGGAAGGTGTCATTGGTCAAGTCGTCGGCTTCAGGGACGGATGTGACACAGGTGTATAGCTTGGGAATATCATTGCCCTAAGTTATACGTTTTTCCATGGCTTTATCTAACTTATCGTTGACATGAGCCAGTTTTTGGTGTCTGTGTAGCTTGATAGCTATCCATCTTGTACGTTTTGTCCATTTCCTCTAGTAGGCTTTTTCTTACCAATTTTATTTCTACATCGGTAAGAGTTTTCTGAGGGTGCAGAGTATGCATAGTCGCGACTTTGTATTGGGCAATAGTATACCCTGTGCATGGTCCCTCTCGTGCATTTCCAGGAGTGGATGTTTTGGGTGCTGATCTTCCCCCACTTGATCCTTTACTGGGATCTGAATTGGTTCCGACAGCGCATCCGGGGCGATCAGTTCGCTTTCCAACGATCAGTTCGCTTTCCAACACGTGAGCTTTTGGTGCTTCTGCGTGTGATCGATGCTTTTTTCGTGTGTTCTGCGGAAGAGTTGTCATTCGATCTGCTACGTTTGTTGTTGATCGTAGCCGTGTCTTTGTTCGCCTCCTTTTCCTTTATGAGAGCATATCTAGCTCTCTCCCTTCGCCTTGCTTCTTCGGGCGCGGCGATTCGTCGCTTTTGGGCCCCGGTTCACGTTTCTGCCGGGGTTTGGTTGCGTCACTATCTACAACCGTTGCTGTGCTTGGAACAGTAGATGCCTGAGCGCTTTGACTGCCCGTTTTATTGGACCGGAGTGCAGTTGTAGTGCATGGAGGTGGTTCTGTTGACTCTGTATCCATCTCCTGTACTGGTGAGCAGAGGAGATATTCTTCCTCCGAATCTGTCATCAGTTCGATGCTCTTTCTGTTGGTTTTTTCGTTTTTTATTATTTATGGCTGCGTGGTAAGTAGGGAAGTGAGGGAGTGGAGGTGACATAAACTATGTTTAGAGGCTAAATAAATAGTGTTGTTTGAAACTAAATTTAGAGCCAAATATAATACCTATTCGGTACATAATATCATAATGAACAACTGAAAAGATTTGCAAAACAATTTCAATGCACTAAAGTTATTGTAAAATATTTTTCGTCTCACGTAATTCGAGTATAAAGGTTTTATTAACTTATTAAAATTAGGTGAATTTGTTTTCATAAAAAATAGGTATACTGGTCCCTTGTTGGTAGTTTGTATAGACAAGTTGCCCCAACAACCTATTTTTACTATACATTCATACGTGAAACATGTTAAAATTTATTTACTAAGTGTTCTCCCTAATTACTGTTTCTCCAGATAAACCAATTTGGACGGATAATGAGACAAGTGTTTACTTTGCGTATTTGGGGGGTTTTGCCAATTTATCATGTAATGCTATCGCGGAACCGCCAGCCACTTTTACCTGGATTTATGCTAGCAAAGCTATAGTGAGCGACCTCCAGTCAGACTATCGTTTTTTCTATGACGACCACAGTTCTGTGCTTCAAATTTACGTGAGAAATGATACACAATTCGGAGAATACAAATGTAAAGTAGCAAATTCCTTGGGGTCATTGGAGCGAACAATCAAATTAAAAAAAGGGCATAAGCCTGTGGCGCCATACAAATTTCAATTACGGCGAATGTATTCCGATGCACTTGAGCTGGATATTCGATCGGTTAAATATTCGGACGTTCCAGAAAACATGCACACCTTGGGATATGAAGTCGAGTATATGACAGAAAATAGATTCAAGTATGCTGCTGGGAACTGGAGTTTTGCAGAAAAGAAAGATTTTCAATTCGCCCGAGGTAACGTAATTCTAAATATAAAAGTGAAATCTTAATCATACTGACTATTTACAGGCATCCGGTTTATTCTAAAAGGATTGGAGAAGAACACTACATATTACATGCGAGCAGCTTCCATTAATCGGGCTGGGCTTAGCGATTGGACTAAGGTTGCAATATTCATGACTCTAGCCAATGGTGGAAGAAAAACAATCGAACTCACCAATAGAATTTCAGTTATTTTAAGTATATTGTTGATTGTTAAATATTTGAAAATTGTTTAACTAAAGCCATTATTAAAATACTGCTGTGATAATTATTTTTGTTTACTCCGATTCTGGTGAAATTAATTAATGGCTCCAAAAGTCTTTCTTTTGGTTCAACTTTTATGAAATAATTCAATGCAATTGAAAGGAAAATAGTTGTTTTAAAATGTAACGCAAACATACGCGGCTTCAATGAGAATAATTTTACAATAGGTATGTTTGAGAATAGACAATGTATTTTGTTATCTATTGAGTTTACATTAGACGTATATTAGCAGTCTCTGTATATTTGTATGTTTAAGAAAACATGCACAAAGTGTTAAGTAAAAGTTTCTCTATCGATATGCCTTTGGTCTTTCATTAAACAATTTACTTTAAGCATGACATCCACGTTGTATAAAAACTTTCATATTTTTCAGTTTTTTTTATTTTAGAGTCAATTGTTATTACAATAAATATTAACTCCCTTAACGCGAACTTAATAAATCAATGTAGAGTTAACGAATATACCGTACAAAAGACAAAAAACTTGAGATCTTTTAATTATATTTATTTTTAATGTTTTCGCAAGCATTTTACACCGCAACTTGGCTTGTAGCTCCAGCTGTTCGCTCGTTGCGTTCGGCTAACATGTCTTTCAGACTTTCTTGCCTTTCCATCTCATCGGCACAAATCTACAAAATAATAAAAATATATTTGCTTCTAGTTTATTGAAAATACCGTATTTGACTTACCGTCACGACATTGTATCCTAAATGCCTAAGCAGTCTAATTTTCAATTGGACTATAGCGATCGGGGTGTTTTCGAACTTCAAAACGTGCTCATCTCCCAACACCTCTAGGTACATTTTCTGCTCCTTGGTCTCTATAAGTATGCCAGCGAAATTGATACCAATTACAGGTGCTACAACTTTAGCAGCGATTTGATCACATTTTAGCTTTTCTATAGCTTTACTCAAAGGTTTCGTTATCAAGAAATCAGGTGCAGGGAAATCTTCTACAAAGGCAGATTCTTTTGCAGATTCTGCCACCAACCAGTCTGGTTTTTCAATTACCACACAACTCAACAGGACTTTATGGCGCGTATCTAATTTGGCACGATTTGATTTTTGAGCTTTTTGATTAGTCTTTAAGCCAGTTATTTCCGAAATCAACCTTCGAGAATGGTAACCTAACATCCAAAGCGATAGAGCAGCGTCAATCAATTGATCAGGAAAATATTTGTAATCACCCCTTCCAACTTTTTCCAATATTAAGCGCTCAATATATTTTAAATCGTCGGGTTGTAATAATTGATTTAATTGCAAATGTGCACAGCACCAGAGGAATGTCGACAAATCCTTTCCCCTTATGTACTCGTCCGAACTTCGAATCCTGTACAATCCTTCCTTGATAAATTTCGAACACGTATCCTTGTTGTTCCACCCATATTCGGCAAAATAAGCTAACAAGTGAGCAATGCCGGCCATTTGAAAATTGCACAATTCCTTTTCACCGCACAGGCTATCCAGTTTATGGCAAACCTTCTCCGTTTTTATTTTATTATGACGCAAAACTTTTATCAAATTCACCAAGAGCACAGTATCCGTAACCGAATCCATATGAAGAACTTCCAATAAAGCCTTATTAATAAAGTCTTCGCTCCTGATCGTCACACTAGATTTATAGGCTGCGTTCCCGATTATAGATATGTCCATCGGTGTTAGCTCTGATATATATCGATGCAAATTCGCTTCTAGTATTTCACTGAGGAGCTTTCCAGTAGTTGCATTTTTCTTTCCCAAACCCAGGTAAAAGCACGCTTTAACAAATTTTTCTTTCGGAAAATTCTCGTTAAAATCTAACACCAGGCGATGAATAGCCTTATTGTAAAGACTTGTTTTTGTTATTTTGTTCGGCAACAAGTACATGAACGCATAGAGAGTGCGCAGGATTGTGTCGTAATCCATTTGGCTCAAGTTGGTCTCACAGAACTTGTCAACTTCGTTCAGGATTTTGACAAACTTTTGCGGGTCTCCATTGGATTTATACGTAAATGCATATATGATTAGATGTGGAATTTGTGAAACATCAATTTTCCTTAATTCTGATTTGAAACCATGGATCTCGACAATTGGAAAGAAGTCTGCGTATCTTATTGTCGTCGGAACGAGTGGAACAAATTTTGAATTTTCTATTGCAAGATATTTGATGAAACGAGTAAGGAGGGTACCTGTTTCATCGGAATTTTCGTAGACGAAGTCATTGACTGTAAAGCTGGAGTAATTAAATCCGGTAGAAATTGTTGGCAAGCTAGACTTCAATATTAACGTATTACGAAGTACCCGCGCAGTGTCACGAAATAGAATTGAGAGCATTTTGGAAAACTAATGCGGCAATTCTATTTTTTTTTATTATTCTTATTAGTTTCTTACAATAAACCAACGCATTCGTTGTACAATACAATGTACTTGCAGAAATAATCAATTTCAAATACACAATTCACTAGGCCACGTGCGGTTCAACAGCTGATTAAGACAACCGACTGAATTCACATGACACATGTCATGTCTTCCGAAGTGGGTTTGCCTATGTCAATTTTACGGCTACAGAGGCTGTGTTCAGTGAGGAAGAAATTAGAACAGATTTCATGAAAACGGTCAGGTCAACTTAGAACAGAAAACTAGAGCCGTATGTCAGTATTGTAAAGCATGTTTTAGAATCAAATAATAAACTAAAATGAACTCGAATAAAATTGCTTTGAAAGAGTTTTGGTGGGCACTAATAGCTAAATTAGTGTAATTAGTGACTCGTCAACAACCGATTCCGGTGATGATAAGTATGCTGACTTAAGTGTTTTTTTCAATGACAACTGCTTTTGACACTTTTGAGGAATCTCAAGAATAGGTGCAGGAGATCATGTTCTGAAGTGTTCTTAACATCCTCACTAAAAAGCAGAACACTTTTAACAGAAATTTTTCTCATTGAACAGATATGTGTTGTTATGATTTGATATATGAAAGGTTTTCGTTGTCAACTTTCATTCAGTTTCGGACGTGGGCGGGTCGTGTCTTCCCATTTTGGAAGACCGTCCCCGCAGATGACGCGTGGTCTGGAGGGAGCGACCATAACTTGACATGCGGGCGAATGAGGTTCGATTCCCAGGGGCAGACCTTACTTTGGAACTGCTTGGATATATCACGCGATGGGAATACATAAGGCCAGAATCAGGTAGGGTAGTTTTAAGAATTACATTGTAAATCTAGACTAAGTTAGGCTAAGAAATTAAAATTGTTAAGTTATAAGGACACGTGTTGTCATTCCTACGCGTGGTGCATTGGGTATTCCGCGAGTCTCGCATCAAATTCGCGATTCTTGTTGCGGGTACGTTTTACGGAAGGGCAATCGCGTGGCGCCCACTTTAACACCATAACTCGCGACCAGTCTTCGCAGCTGGCCGAGCACCCCTTCGTATAACATCGCGGCAGGTGGAGAGACGTTCGATAACAGTGTACTTTACTTGTCTGTCCGAAACAGTCCCGAACAGCCTCATTAGGCCAACGCAGACGGGAGTTATTCTATCAGGAGGAAAACTGGTAATGCTCTACTCTAAGCGCACATGAGATGAATTACTCCGGCAGAAAAAAATGTATAATATGTGAATCTCGTTTCATTGCTTAGTCCGCTATCACATGCGGCCTCACGACTCACGACTCACATAAGAGTAAAAGAGAAAGGAGATGAGTGCGAATGAGATGGAGAATTTAATTCCCGGTGAGTCGCGGGCGAAATTCTTCACGACTCACATTGACGTTTCTCTTTCTCTTTGTTCGTTATTTTTCATTTCCATTTCATTTCTATTCGTACTTTATGGGGAACGGACGCAATCATGTCGGATGTTGCTTGCAGAAAATGCGTAGAGCTCTATTTTATCTCACGGAGACAACTTCAAAATGAAAAAAAAAGTAGGCGCTCGGCTCACGGAATTTATATTGAAAGAGGAGATAGGAAGTGAGTCGTGAGTCGTGAGGCCGCATGTGATAGCCGACTTAGTGACTCATTTCGATTCAAGCGCAACGCCAAAAAAAAAAAAACGTGCAGTCTCCAAAAATTAAGAGTTGTGTTTTCATTTTTTGCTCTCTTCAACCACTCGATACGCGATTGAAAATTTTATTCCGTTTCATACTTCACAGTTCAGCTCCGTCTCCCATAAAATCAGTTTTCAGCCGGTAGAATTGTTTCCTTGTGCGCTGGTCCATTGAACACAACTGGAGTATCACTTCTTTTAGACCCAGAAATATTAAATCCAATCAAAAACATAAATGTGAAATGAGAGCCAAGTTCTATATTACGATATATTCCTTGGTTATTGACTTCAACGGCAAAAGAAGTGAGATCTAAATGGGTGCCAAGTTCAATGGTCAGTCCTGAAATTTATTTACAACATCATAAAATATCTTATAACAACTTAAATGTCATTTCTTCTTATAACTTAGGATAAAATATTGAAGTCTAAGGTCTGACTTGGCTAGTTTTACATATACTAGCATTCGCAAGTTCTAAAGCTGTAAGTTCTCATTTTATTCTTCCGAAAATTTGGTTTGCTGGTAGAAACTAGCCATCGAACATAATTCATATATGAGAACTAGCCAAGTTCGAGTGTATTGCCCATTCAGTATCCGACATTTTTTTACGCGTTTTCTGTTTATACTTAATTTGGCCAAGACGGGGCGGTATAACGTGCGCAGGCGGTTGGACTCTACAATAGAGCTCTCTTGTGCCTTTGACTTGGATCTAAATTGATAAGATGTACTCCATCTAAGGTTTTAGCTCTAGAGAGTCCAACGTGAGCCTGCCCTTTACTAAATATAGAGGACCCTATGTCGAGAAGAGCGCTGTCAACACTAAGGCCTTGTGATTTACTATCCACAAGGATAGTAAAGTATGCTAAACAAATAGGAAATTGTTCCCTGTGAACATATACATTACTTAATATCTGAAACTTGGTCTTGACTCGTTCTAGTTTACGTGCTCCACTGCTGTGTCGACATCCCAATGTACCTTCTCTATTTTTCCAATAGATCCGTTTACTAGTCCTTTACTGACATCTATGTTTCTTCGCAACATTACACGTGCACATATTTTTATCGTGACGACATTTTCTCAGGCAGCAGTTAGCGACGAATCATCCTCGTTCTTTTTGAGGACTTCATTTGCTGGTTTTTTTTAATACCGTGGATAGTCTATTTCGTCTATTGAATTTAATTTAATTTCTGGTTGCTCCATACTTGCCAACATTTCAGTATTAAACTGATTACACATATTTTTAGTGGGAAATAAACATACATAAAATAAGATATGATTTCCGGTCGTTTTGATTTTTAGCGGTTAATTTGAGGAGATGATTAGATAAAGTGCAACTGTCTTGACTTGTTACTACACCCATTCTGAAACGATTCAACATTTCGCCGAAAAGTTGGTCGTTTTTTGCCTCATATTTACAGTTAATTCCTCATAACAAAATAGTTCTTTCCATATATTTGGAGCATTAATTGATCCTAAACATTTAAGGACGTCAGACGACTTCAAGTTTTGAAACGGTGACCGTTGTCTGGAGACAGTTGGAGCAGATCGCCAAACAACACTATATGAATCTTGCCGAACCATCCGTGGTCAGCGTCACCGGTATCATAAGCGAGTATGGATGTACATTAATGTTATATTGGAAATCATAGACACTTCATCAATTATTAAAAGTACTACATCTTTTAAGTCACATCTTGAAACTTTTAGTACATGGTCTGATAAGGAAGTGTACTTGGGACAATATCCGTGCTCTACAGGGGCTCTAGGCGCCTATGTATTGTTAGACCGTTTACATTAAAAGCGGCAATTCCAGTGGGTGCAGCTACTGCAACTAACTTATTCATTCGCTTCTTAACCCAGTTTTTAGTTGTATTGATTAAATAATTTTTCCCGTGCCGCCTGTCCTACTAACAAATATTCTCAAAGTTGAAGATTCGTCTAATAAAGTCTTACATATCTTGTCGAAAATACGTTTTTGGTCTACATTTAAACCTGCATTTACCTACATGGTCTACATTTAAAATATCATTTGTTCGAGTTCATCTTCAGATACCAAATCTTTAGTATTTCTGAAATCTTCCATTGCATTCACAGCTTCAACAGGTAAGACATCAACACCAATACCAATCATATTTTCCCACTTGATCAAATCATTCTTGAGTTGATTCGTTATAACTTGATAGACACTTTCTGCATCACAATCTATTAATTTGATTACTCTATAAAAAGTTGTGACGATTTTTTTAGATTTAAATGAAAAAAATCGTACCATGATGAACAAAACTTTCTGTGTCGAAACATCAGTACTTTCATCAATAATTAATGAGTAGGGGAAATTCTCGATTTCTTGAATTAAATCTTGAAGCATGGACGGACCAAGAATATTTTTTATTAACATAGAACATTTAGTGCGGTGATGTTTTAGATTTCTGAGGACATCTGATGAAGAATCCAACTGTGGTAATATTTCGATCAAATGATCTACTGTCTAAATAGTACTATGCTCAACAATGCCAGTGGGCGCCCGTCCGGTCCAAGAATTGAGAACCCGCGCCAGTTTTTTCTAGTGTCTCGGGAGGCCCTAGACAAAGGCGTTCTGAACAAAATAGTTTCTGATTTCTGGCAGTTGATTTTCAACTTCCAGTCATCACAATACTGCTGATTTTTTTCGAAGTCACGCTGCAAAAGAGTGACAATGACGTCGATCGTTGGACCTGATCTGTACGCGATTAAATCGTCCGCATACGCTATTGAATGGTGAAGAGAAGCTATCAAATCACTGAAGTAAATGTTGAACAGGATCGGCGAGTTCACCGTACCCTGTTGCAGTCCGTTGTTAATATCAAATGTTTGGGTAGAAATCACGTTGGCAATTTTCACTACGAACTTTCTACCTGTTAACATGTCAAAATTCATATATAGCAGTGGTTTACTTATGCCCAGCCGACTGAGCTTGTAATAAAGACCTTTTAGCCATACGGTGTCGAAGGCTTTTTAAAAGTCAATCAGACAGGCACCCGTACTTTGGTTCTTGCATTTATTCCATTGGATATCCGATACGAGTTTCGACGCGGCATGAATAGTGTCATGCCCCGCACTGAAACGGAACTGGTTCTCCGGAATGATTTTATTGTCCTCAACAAATTTAGACAGGGCTCTATGGACCACCTTCTCGAAGACCTTGCTAACACGTGGAAGGAGACTTATTGACCGAAGATTTGATGTGTTAGAGGTATCTTTACCCTTCTTGGGAATCGGTTGCACCACCGCTGTCTTCCAACCCACTGGATAATATGCATTATTCAGTGCATTGTTGAACAGTAATGGTGGGAGATGTCTGAGCACAACATTAGATATTCCGTCGATTTCCGCGGATTTTTTTCTCTTCAGTGACTCGAAGATCATCTGGAGATCCCCCGTCGAAATAAACAGGGTGTTAGCCCCTTCACTGGCGACGGCATTATTCGCCATGAAATCGTCATTGAACCTGGTAAAACCAAGGTTCTCTGATCGCCAATGATCGAAATCATTTCTAAGGTAGGCGTGATGAAGCAGGGGTGGAATCGGCTAGGGTGATAAGTGATAGTAATTTGGTGACTATCGGGTTAGATTATCACAAAAAAATTCAGAAAAGGAGCAACACTTGCTTTTTCGGAGTTGATGACAGATAAGAGTTGTCAAATTATCCAAGAAAAAAATTCAAAAATTAAAAACAGAGCAATAAATTGAATTTGTTGCAAAATCATTGCTTTATTTTATTTATAATAGAGTGTCTCTAACAGCATCACACATTTTCGGCTTCTCTGTTTGATGGTTGGAGGTCTTCTTGCATATTGGATTGGTGGATAAGATTGGTTGGTTGTTGGGGTAGGTCACTTTCATTCAACGGCACCTGCAATTCACAGCAAATCTTGTGCAGCGCAACACAAACATGAATCTAAAAAAGCAATAATTTAGCATAATTTTAACAATATTAACAATATGAACTGTGAAATTATTCCCACTTACATGTCATCTGCAAGTTCAAGAATGTTAGACCGATCTCTCAAAGTCTTCCTTAATTAAAAATATTTGCATAGGCCACAATTCATGGGCTTTAATATGGTTTAAATTTCACTGTCACTTCACTTTCTCTAGCATTAAATTTATTTTGGCTAATCAACTATTTACTGAAAAGTTTTTTACCATTCAATACCTGTTCGATTCGAACGTATACTGCACGCGTAAAGCTATAAAAATGAGCTGTGGCCGTTTGCCATTTTTATTCCTGGAACTCCTTCAAACCACGCTGTTCTATGTATTATTATTATCTATTACTATTGAATATAAAATCGATATTGGATTTTTCACTCCATTTGTGGAAATGGAAATATGTATAAGAAATAGTTTATGAATATTATTTTATGTACGAATAATAAATGATTTAATATATAAATTATAAAATGTTGAATTAAGCAATATACATTAAGAAATATTATCCGATTTAAATTGTAATTTGAAATATTTTGGATTCTTTAAATACCCCTAAACATTTCTACCCCCTAAAAAAGCCCCATTCTGCATTTCGTCCCCCTAAATTTTGGGGGGAAAACCATCAAGTTGGTATCTCTGGTTTAAGCGCTTTCAACCGTTTTAAGTGAATTGTACGAAAATGTGATATCAACTTAAGAAATGCTTAAGCTGATGTTCTTGTCAATGAGGTTGTTCCGAATAGTTGAGAACCGCAAAAGTTGTTAGTAGTGTTCAATAAGGAAAAAACAGAACAGAATAGGACAGCACAGATTCGTGAAAGCTGCCAGATCAAGTCAGAAGAGAAAAGTACAGCCCTATGTTAGTTGTCAAAAAAGGGAAAACATCTTATTTGTCAGATTGTATTAAACATATTTTAGAATAAAATAGAATTAATTCAAATAAAATTGTATTGGAAGAGTTATGGTTTGCACTGATAGCGAACCGATTAGTAACTCGTTAACAACAGATTCCAGTGATTATATGGCTTAACATATGATGAACTTTTCAGTTCCAACTTGATCTGACATTTTTCTCAAATTGGTACTGTTCTATTCTCTTCCGTCTGTTGTCTTGTTGAACAAAGTTTCAAAGCCTCTGTTCAAGTTGCTGTCAGCTATCATAGCATGTCAGCTGTCATAGAATGTCAGCTCTGAATTAAATCAAAACGGCATTATTTTCTTATTGGTTAAATCAAAGAGTTTCGCATAAAGTTAGCAATGCCATTTGATCCATTAATATAAATGTTAGTCCCTCTTTCGTACTCATAAGCTACTTCGAATTAAATATCTTAATCATCCTAAACTGGGCTTACCAATTGACAATGTTTACTTCGTTAACCGGCTTCAGATCAAAACAGTTAATAAGAATTGTTACTAATTATTATGTAATATAATAAATAACTGCAAGCCTAACATGATTTTTATGCATCTTTATTTTTTCCAGTCAGTGGAGTCTAAGCAAATAGCCATTGAAACATCCCTTGAACCGGGGCATATAGAAGAAGCTATAAAGCTTGCGCCCGTGCTATCTTCTTCAAGTGACGAATTATGGAAGAAATCGCACGAACTTTTCAACAGACATGGTCTAAATACCATCAGTTTTCTTCGTATTATTACCGGGAATCCGTCACTTCTCGCGAGGCAACCCAAGAAAATCGTCCAAAGCTTGGAATACTGGCGAAGTTGCCAGTTCGGTGAGCCCCTACTTCTCCTGCTTATAACGAAATATCCTACCCTGTTGGATGTTTCGGATGGTTTGAAACTTTTGAAGCAGGTTTCTTTCTTGAAGGAACATGTGTGGACAAATAAGAATGTGTGGAAAGTACTTATGAATTCGCCCGAAATAATCCAACAATCTCAAGACGATTTGAATAAAAAAATGAATTATTTAAGAAACATAATGCGAATCGAAGTGCCGGAAATTGTCAAGTCAGCTGCACTATCAAAATCATTATTTGACATTCGATGTCGCCATGTATTTCTGGAGCGCTTGGGTTTGTTCAAACCGCGGCCAATCAAAGCTGATCCTGAGGAGCCAACAAGGAACCATCGTTTGTACCAAATAACCGATACATCCGATAAGAAGTTTGCAACAAAAATAGCCCATGTCACGTTAGCGGAGTTTGAAACGTTTCAAGAACTATACAACAGAGAGCTGAATAGGAGCTCTGAAGTAGATGATGATGACGAGGATTTTCTTTAATTTAATATTTTTAAGTTAAAATATAGAATGTATGTGCCTACAAGTTACTTTGAAGCTGATTGAAGTTAAGTAAAATGATTCAAGAGTACACAACTAAAAGAGATTAAAGATGAGAGAATATAATATTTAAAGTGGAGCATTTTCGAAGAGAGAATGACTTGACCATTTACTGGCGTTTCTAGCCGTTGTCAACAGGTCTCCGCTTGAATTTTCTATAAAACCAACTCAGCGATCAACCCGGAGCAAACAAATTTTTAAATTACATTTGCATAGTTATTGTTTATTACACAATAGTTGAAAGTATATTTTCATTTATAGACAAACATTTTTGTATAGTGTGAGTAATTAGCCCTTATTTTGCTTATCGAATAGAAATTGTAGAAGAGGTTAGTTGTAAACACTTTCGCTTACTCCCTATATGTACTTAACGTACTCCAACAACAGTTTTCTCGTACACAATTGCACAAGTACAATACTTGAGATATTGACGACGTTTTTTGGACTGTTAAATTCCAATCCACCTCTAGTATAGACTGCCGTCTAAAATAATTTAATATTCAAATCAGATAGCAAAAATTTCACTTGATACACTCAAATAACTTTACTTCTATAAAAAGATTGCGGCGAGTGAGTGAGAAACATAAACCACAGCTATTAACTCTTTTTGGCCGCATTGCGGCATGCAAATGCATACATCATATCGCCTGCATTTGTAGTTCAATGTATAAAATGTATCTGCATCTGATCAACCACCGGACCCTGGAATTTTAGACCTAATCCACCAGACAGATTATCATGTGATAATTTAATGTAAAAACTTTACGAGAAAAGGGAAAATAGACTTGACGACTAGTTGCAGCGTGTCTTGTGCCGGTAAGACTTCTTCGGCATCGACATCGTCTTTGTACTGACACGACTTGAATATTAATGCCGCGTGGAAAAGAAATTCAAGTAGATTTACTATTCACATCAAGCAGCAGATTTACTTCCCTTTGGGAGATAGCTAAGAAATCTAACACATTTCATTGTGCGGGCTATGTACATAGATATGTATGTTCGTGAGTTCGGCAATACTAAAATGGACTTAACTAGCAGTTTAAAATAAAGCGTTACATAAACAGCACCTTCTTTAAGAAACAAATATTTCGTCAATAAAGGAACAGTTGGTTGGAGTTACATTTTAACAGGAAATGTATGTATGTATATGTTTCCATGAACTTGGAAAACAGACAGATTATCATCAACCGCATAATAGGTTGCTGTTAAACCTGCTTGCGCAGCATTTCTCTGCAGTATTGCGCTATGATGCCAAAGGCCAGTCAATCAATGAATTTTGCATCCCAAAAGTCGAAGGAAGACGTCTCACACAAATAAGCCGTGTCTCACATCTTTACACATGGCTGCTGTGTGCGTTGGAAACTATAATACGAAAAAAAGGAAGAAAAGAAAAAAAACTTGCCAACTTGTCGCGCAGCTAAAAATTTATCAATGAAAAGCAATAAAAACATTCTCTGGACGCAAAACCAGCCAATGTTCACGATATTTACATGTTGTAGAACATATTGCTCTACAGTGAAAGACAGACGGACATGAAGGTGGCCAAGTAGCCCAACACACTAGCCTCCTAACCATGGCCAACAAAACAATCAAGAAAGTTGCCATTGCCATAACAGACCTTGTTGGAATTCGATTGCTTTTCTTTTCAATAAGCCAACAGTAGAAGCCACCATAGACCATAGTCCCTCGATTGGCTATTGCCTCCATCGGACGATTCATTTTCTTAGTCGCCTCGCCTAACTGGTATCGCAGTGCGATTAAAGTGGCTTGGTTTCAGTTTTTCATGTAGTGCTGTATTGATCGGACGTTTGACGGCGAAAATAAAAGTGAAATTAGCAAAAGGATATTGTACGAGTATGTGAATTTGTTCTGTCTGCTGTACACTACAATACATTGTCCGGCGCTGAAGTCGGTGCAACTTTTGTTTTAATTTGATCGTAAACAAAAAATAATTCATATTTGTATTGCATTCATTTAATTCCAGTTGCACGGATACAAGTTTGCAAGTGTATCAAACAATTGCGATATTTGTTAACTTAGAGAGAAGCCGGAAGTGCATGGTAGGTTCTGTTTTGCTTTGCGGCTTGTTTGTTGTCGGGCTATTTATGAATGTGCAAACGTGTTTATTTGATGTTGTTTTCTTGCGGCTTGGAAGTCTTCTGTTGCGTTTTTAAAACTATATTGTCCGTGAATGAAAGACTGCAATAAAGAGGACATCGAAGTGTTTTATTAGCATTTTTTGCGCAGATATAGAAAAATATAATTTAATTTACCAGTGCCTACAGTGCGTATTTAATTTTTACAACAACTAGTTATTTGAGGTTGATGACCAATATTCAGGTAAAATTATCTGTGATTTCGAAATACATTCAAAACCAAATAAACCCCAGAAAAAATTAAATCACACATATATTTAAAACGCTAACAGAAAGCGTGGTGTCTCACTATTTTCACTTTTATAAAAATACAATTTTCCCCAGCACTTGTAGAAAGTGCAGGGTAAAAATGATTCCTCTGCCCTCAAATATTGGGTTGTTGCATTAAAAGTCGCTGTTTTTTTTTACAGCTGTGGTCAAAATAATAGTAATGCCCTTTAGTAAAGAAAACAAATATTTTCAAAAAAAATGCCTTAAACATTTTTTTTTGTCAAAATAGGAAAAATACAAAACTTAAATATAATTTCATATTTTACAAGAATTCTAAACTTATTAAATATAATAAAATGGGCTGAAAAGAAAATTCACTGTTCCAAAAATAGTAGTACTAATATTATTTAAAAATAAAGGACTTTAAATGGCATAAATGTTAAATTAAAGTTACTATAAAATACACTTGTGCCTAATATTTTGTCGTGAATGCGTTATTATTCAAAACAGCTTTATAGCGACGCTGCATATAGTCTACTAAACTTTGGCAACGCTCTTCTGGGATTTTTGTCCAGAAATCTTTTACTATCTCCCAAAGCTCCCGATTGTTTGAATGTTTTGCCTTCCTTACCTCTTTTTTAATATCACCCTATAGATTTTCTCTGGGATTCAGGTCGGGGAACTGTGCAGGCCAAGGCATAACTTTAACCTCATTAACCCGAAACCATTCTTTAGCTGCTCGACTCGTGTGTTTCGGGTCATTGTCCTGTTGGAATACCCATTTTAAAGGCATTTCATACTCGGGATAGCATGGTTTTTTTTTTAAATATCTACATGGAAACGTTGATAATATTCTTGACCCTCCATGCTTAACAGTTGTCACAGTACCACCAAAGAAAACAATTTTAAATTTACTAGACAATACGGCCCGATAAGTACTTAGCCTCACCGCCAGATGGCACCAGTATCGAAAGAGCAACTTGCTATCGTGTAGTACATTCTAGTAGACGGCTACTGTCTACTATTTCAGCCGGATCGGACTCGTAGTTTTGTTTTGACCGCATGTGGAAGCGGGAGTGTCCGCGGAATTTAGAAAAATGGAAAAGAGCAATATCGGTCGGTGATTCGATTCTCGTTTTTGGAATGTATTTTTGTATGGTGACTCTTCTCCTTCGATGGCGACAATCAAAAATTGGTTTAACGAGTTTCAACGTGGTCGCACCTCGGTTTTTGATGAACCACGTCCAGATGCTCCGAAAATGGCTACCACGGAGGATAACGTGACAAAAGTCCACGATCTCGTATTGGCAGAGCGCCGATTGAAGGTGCGCGAGATAGCTGAGACAGTAGGCATTTCAAAACATCGTGTGGGTCATATCCTGCATGAAATTTTGGGCATGAGAAAGCTGTCGGCGCGATGGGTGCCGCGTTTGCTCACTCCGGACAACAAGCGCAAACGTGGGACCACTTCAGAGCAGTGTTTGACGCTGTTTAAGCGCAAATCGGAGGAGTTTCTGTGTCGTTTCGTGACAGTCGACGAAACGTGGATCCACTGGTACACACCAGAGACAAAGGAACAGTCGAAACAGTGGACTTCACCCGGCGAACGTGCTCCGAAGAAGGCGAAGACTGTCCCATCGGTCGGAAAACTGATGGCCACCGTTTTCTGGGATTCACAAGGTGTGATCCACATCGACTACCTGGAGAAGGGCAAAACGGTCACAGGGCTGTACTATTAAACCGATTCGAAGCCGAATTGAAAAAAAAACGGCCCCACTTGGCGAGGAAAAAAGTGCTCTTCCACCATGATAACGCACCGGGTCACACCTCCGCCCTCGCCACGGCCAAATTGGTCGAACGAACTGCTGCCCCATCCGCCGTAATCTCCAGATTTGGCCCCGTGCGACTTCTTTTTGTTTCCAAACTTGAAAAAGTCACTCGCCGGTTAGAAATTTCAGTCGAATGAGGAGGTCATCGCCGCCACGGAGGTCTACTTTGCAGACATCGAGAAAACGTATTTTTCAGACGGGTTAAAGAAGTTGGAGCATCGCTGGGTCAAGTGTATAGAGCTAAAAGGAGACTATATTGAAAAATAAATCGCCAATTCTCCAACATTTTCGGTTTTCTTTTGTAGGCTAAGTACTTATCGGACCACCCTCGTACATTGCGCCATTTTTCAATTGGCCACTCTATGTGATTTTTGGCCAATTGGATACGGCTCTTGAGGTGTTTCTTTGTTAAACGGGGAACTTTCCGTGGACTTCGTGCATGTATGTAGGTCTTGGTCTAAAAGACGTCTGCGAATAGTCACCGCACTTATAGGAAGTTGAAGCTCTTTTTGGATCTCAAATGAAGGAGCACAAGGATGGATTTTGCTGTATCGGACAATGCGCCTATCGTCTACTGCGTTCGTTTTTCTCTTTCTACCCCGAGTTTCCGCCTTTTCGACATATTTTATGGCAATGGCTATCATTGTTGTATTTTGTATTTCGGCATAAGTTTTGCCTTCTCCTCTTAATTTCCTTATGAGATCACGCTTTTCATGACTGCAATGCTTGCCTCTTCCCACTGTAGATATTTTTCGTCAAAAAAATTGGTTTTTTATTTCTAATTTTAAAAAGACAAGGACAGTACTTACTTTTCTACTTAAAAAAAAAACAATAAAAGTCAATTCCTTGATTATAAATAGTTTTTCTACTATAACTACTATTTTTTTTGAACAGCACTCTTTTCGCTGAGATCACAAAATCGACTGACATGCATTGATCTTTAAGATATTTGCTATGAATTTTATAGTAATTTGGTTTGACATATACTGCTAACTTCCGGGAAAAAGCTTCACTACTATTATTTTGAACACAACTGTATGTTTTTTGAATGTTTATTTCAATTATAAAACAAGATCTCCCACTTTTCTGGCAACAATTGACTTCCACGGCGAAAGAATGCTCTATCCTTAGAGGCCATCCAATCAGCGATCCATTGTTGGACTTCTTCATAATTTTTGAAATGCCTGTCTTCTAAATCATGCTGCATCGACCGAAACAGATGATAGTCTGATAGAGCTAGGTCTGGGTGGGGGAGGGTTTCCCATTCAAACTCCACCAGTTTTTGTTTGACCTTCAAAGCAACATGAGGTCCAGCGTTATCATGAAAGAGAATCACTTTATGTCGATTTGATGCAATTGGTCTGTTTTTCATAAATTTTTTTTACAAATTTTCCAATTGTTGTTTATAACGCTCAGCGGTAATTTTTTCATTCGGCTTTAACAACTTCCATATTCCACCAAATACAGAGTATTGTCCTATTAGCGTGGATGTTCCGCTTTGGAGTCGATGTTGTCGGTTGGCCAGGATCAGCCCATAATTTTTTTCGTTTTGGATTCTCAAAATTTTTCATCTCCGGTCACAATACGCCATAAAAAAACTCTTCTTTTTTGCTTTGCAAGTAATGAAATGCAGATGTGCTATGCCGATTTGCAATAGCACTGTCGGTCAATCGATGTGGCAGCCATTTTCCCTCTTTTTGTATTTTCCCAAAGGTATGTAAACCTCGCAAAACAGTTGATTTATCGACTCCAAGTTATTGAGCTAATTTTCTAAACGTTGGGCCGGATTATCATCCAATAACGCTTTTAATTCCTCATCTTCAATTTTTTTCCGGTTGGCCTGGCCGTTCTTTGTCATAAACATCACAATCACCACTTTTGACCCTTCTAAACCAATCTCTGCATACTGTTTCGGATGGAGCAGATTCCGTATAAGTGTCCGCGAGTAATCGGTGAGCTTCAGCCGCACTTTTTTTCAAATCGAAATCGGAAGTACACATCGGAAAAACAATTTATCGGGATTCATTTTTCAGTTTATATTAAATATCACTTAATGAATATAGAAATGCCGACAGCTAGCCTGATTTTATTAACACACCTTCAAGCTTCAAAAATGAACATGTCACAGTAATTATAGTTCAGTGTAAAAAGTGCTACCCACATCTATGTATGTATATGTGAACGGCGGGAATTAATCCAACCACCTAATACAAGGGGTGATCTAAATTTAATGATAATGAAAATAAAACACAGTTTTTATACTATGCTATTGTCTTCCAATTTCTTGCTGAGTGTGCTCCTTGAGTCATTGAGCCATTGCGGCCTTGTGAGCGGATGCGCTGTCTTGGAGAGCAGGACTTCAGCTCGCAGTTTGCCGCGTCTTTTTTCTTAAAGTTTTTCTTCAATCTCCTCATTTCACCATAATTATTCTTTCAGCGTCCCAAAAAACGGATGCCATAACCTTTCCCGCCGAACCTGACATTTTGAATTTGCCTGACCACGGTCAGGAGGCTTGCTGATTGTTATTTCAGAATCAAAATGGTGGATCTATGTCTCGTCCATGGTCACAAAACGTAATAAAACCATTTCTTGATCTGCCTGGAACTTCTCGAAATTCCGAACTCGTTTTTTTTCTTTTACTCGGCGATAAAAATTGTTGGTACCCAACGTGCAGAGAGATTTTCATAAGCAATTCATCCGTAAGAATTATTTGAATGTTGCCATACGTTATCCCTGTTGCTGTTCTGCCCAGCTTGAACTACTTGGCCCAGCGTGCTACTCTGGAATATGAAGGAGCAGAGTTCCTCAATGTTTTCAACAAGTCGCTTTGTATGTCTTAAGTAGACAGTTTTTTTTTCAAACAGAGGTACTTTATGTCCGCTTTAACCCTTTGAGACCCGAATTATTTCTAGCGGTTGGAAAAAATATTTATGTTACTTTTTTGGTTGATTAGACCTAACTGAACACAAAAAAGAGGTGTGACCTTTTCCTGAAGTCCACTGTGATGGACAAATGCTGACAAAGGTTGTAGTATTCCCTTACATTTCCATTGAACTTCTTTTATACATTTTAAAAGACTTCGTTTGTTGATACATTATGTTATTTCAGAAAAAAATATTTTATTTTCCAATAAAGTTTATATGTACAAAGGAAGCAATTTTCACTGCAAAAATATTATAAATAAACTTACAAAAAACAAGGATTTTATGACGTAAGAAATTTTGGACCACCATTTTTTTCAAAGGTAGAAGGTACAATACTTAAAGAAACTAACATAAAATCACAAAATTTAATTAAAAATAACTTATAATAACACAGATTTCATGGCTTAGTATTTAATAAAAATATAATGAAATTATATTATTAAAAAACAAAAATCACAAAACTAATTTTGAAAAATTCAGTCTAAAATAAAGTTTGGATAAATTTAAATGGATACCTTTAACATCGATATTAAGTATTATTTTGTGTGAAAAGTTGTAAAACAATTTCTTTCCTTGGTGAGGCATAAATGAACCTTACATAATTCAAACTATTCCTATAATTTTTAAAACTTCAAAAAGTGAAAATGAAGAAAAGTAGTTGCCAAAAAATAGTGTATATATAAATAGCATATGAGGTTCAGTGATTCGATTGCTTAAATGAAGGACTGCTGATGGACCAAATCCAATTTTTTTGCAATTGTATTCAGACACTTCCATATTTAAACCTTGGTACCAGAAAAAGTCATATGGTTGGCCAGATGCACCGCAAAGAACGAATACTTTGATACCCCATGGGCAGGATTTTCCTTTTACATGTTGTTTGACACTTAGCCTCCCTTTAGATGGAATCATTTGCTCGTCAATGCATAACTTTTCTTTCAGGGGAAGCTACAAACATCTTTCTCATATGGTATTTATAAGTGGACGCAACTTGTAAACGTCCTTGTTATTTTCGGGGATTTCTAGGTTGTTGACAAATGTAAATTCGTTCTTAGTTGTAAGAAGAGGTTTTTAGTCATGGTGTTGTTTATTATGTCTATTCCAACTAATTGATTCCAATACATTCATATTTCAGGGAATTTGATAGCATAAATAAATAGATTCCGACCATTATTTTCATTTCGGTAAAATTGGAAGGTTTAAACCCTTTTTATCTTTTTCTATTCCATATATATTGGTGTAAGTAACCATTCTTTGAAAATTTTTCTATGTTATATACTTCATAAAGTAAAAAGATGGAATGTGATAATCGACAATACTCAAATTATGATCTTCAATCTTCACATCTTCTTTTCACAAAAGGAATCCTTATATCTTCCTGATGTCAAGTTCTTCGCCACTCAATTTCTTTCTTCTCTGTAAGGTTCATTTCCCTATCCGCCACTGCCTGATCAATGACCTCGAAGCTCACGTTTTCTGCAATCACTATCTTTAGAAGATGTTGAACCTGTAGCCAGGACTTGAATCAATTCCTCTTCAATTATTTCATTAGTAAAATCATTGCAGTCTTCGGAATGCTGTTCTAATTCTATCCTTGTTTATTTGATTTTTCTTGAATTTGATTCAATTTCCCTATACGAGTACTCTTCAAAAAAAGTATCGTCACCATCAGCCCCCTCTTCTTCATTTTAGCATTCACACGCAATGCGTGTTATTGCATTATAAATTCTTCGTCTTTGAAGTTAGACATCTCCATTCAAATAAAATAAGATAATACAAAATTAAAACTAAAACAAATTTAAAATAAAAGTGTGACTACCTCCACGTTTCTCTTAAACTTGGTTGTTATTTAATCTAAATTGGAGTCTCATTGAATTAAAATTGCTTGTGGACAAATTAATTATGTCCACCCAGATGGACACAACCGTTAAGCGAAAACGTCCATGTCAATGGACATGTTTTTAAACTTTGTAATAAATAAATTTTATAGGTCTTATGAGTACTCTATTTCGTTATTTGAAATTATTAACATGCTTTTCATGAATAAAATATAATATTTTGATAAAAAACTCACTTTATCACAAATAAAATCCAACTTTTCTTACCTAGCAACAAGAAAACGACTTTACTCTTTTAACACTTCGAACTAAAGCATTTCTATTCGTTAAATAAAGAAAAAAGCAGGAAAAATAAAAACACATTTATAGAGTCTACTCAATACATTGCAAAAAAAAAATTTTATCTCTTACTTTTACGAGCTAAAAGATATCGCGAATTAAAAATTATGTCCATCCCAATGGACAAAGGGGTCTCAAAGGGTTATTTATGTTTCCCTCCATTTTTATGTTATCACTTCGACCGTTCGTATTAAAATGAATGTGAATCGTGGTTTATTTACATGATTTTTACACTAACCTAGCAAAAACTTGTTCTTTTATTTTAACCCATTATCATTACTTTTGGATCACCCCTCGAATTTGGAACATCACACTTGTTCGTTTTTAAGGGATGGAGAGATTGAAAGAGGTAGATCCACAGTCCACAGATCATGGTTCTCAAGAGCATTCTACAGCCTGAAAAATCGGTGGCTACCTGTTAACGTAGCCTGACAACTTCATGTAAACTATTACGGTAATCGGAGTTGTCAATTAGGCTTGATTTTACTTACTTTGGTGGCGCTATCCGTGTGAATCTGCGCCTCAACCAACAAGCGTCTCCAGCTTTCACGATTTTTCGCCATTTGTTTCCATTGTCCCCTTCCACCTATGTGAGCCACCTTCGGTTCGGTCGTTCTCTGCTTCATCGTTCCTCGGGTTTGGATTCGAAGATTATTTGGGCCGGGGCTGTGTTGTTCAGCTTCAATGCTTTCGAACTTTGTGTTGTTATCGCGTGTACAAGCAGCTGCGCCGACTTGAAATATATCACGCCTCTTATGTGGGCCAGTGAGTCTCGTATGATATTTTCAAGCATGATGTTGAAAAAGTTACATGACAGTGTCTAAATCCTTTTTTAATCCTAGGGAACTACTCATGTGGGGAGGTACAGAGAAACTACTCATACGCCTGAAAGGCGCTTCAGGTTAGAAAATAAATTATTGAAACAAGGAAAAACTTCAGCATGTTTTCTTTTTCTTATTGAACTACCTATGGATGTTTTCTATAATAAAAACACAATATTTTTACATAATTGAGATATTTTTATTATTAAAATAGTTAAAAAGCCTTTTAAAAACATAACAATTGTAACAGTATCTAATTAAAAGGTATTTAAAAAAAAATAGCAGTCAAAAATAAAATATTTCTCCTGAAAATTACATTAACACAAAAAACTAAATTAAGGAATAATTTATTAGGTTTTATGGCATTCAATACAGTAATCAACTATATGTTCCCCACATATGGATTTATCGCACTTGGCGCAGGATATTTTAGACATTCTCTTCTTTTTTGAAGAACAGCAGCACAGTACTTTTCTTTGGCTGTGATGGGCCATCATTTTCCGGGCGATTATTTCCGGTAGGCTTTTTTAATATATTGTTTCAAAGTCGGCGCTTCTAATCGTTTTTGCATCCATTGGGTAGTCAACTGCGTGCTAAGAACCTTCATGAACTGTCTACGGATCATAGGGTTTTCATTTTTTGCTAATATATTGTAACAATAAATAATATATGAATTTATAAAATATAGCCATTGGCCATCGGTTTGTTTTTCTAGAACAAGACATAGATGACGTGATTTGATCTAAGCTATCAACTCAACCTTTGGTTTGATTATACTCGTAAAATATAATCATTTCCGGTTTCCTAGTTTCAGGCTGTATCATTCCATTTTCGTCACATGAAGATAGTAGGTAAGGTATACCATCTTTGCAGGCTTTGGTTTATAGGAAACCAAAGTCAAAGGCCCTTCGTGCGCGAACTTAGAAGCTCATACTGCTCGAGAACGGGTGTTTTTCATTTCCTCCGGAATTTATCGCTTGCTAGACCTAATAGTGCCAACCATCGTGAGTTTATAGGGTTCCGAAAGCAGCGCCTTTGCCAAAGGTACGAATATTATTACACGTTACGTTACGATTGGTACCATGTATGGGACGAGTTAATTATTTCACGTAATACTCTCCTTGTGGTAAGCATTGAGTGTCGGCAGCTTCTCCGATATAGGGCAGGGCGTTTATCTTTGGAAATCATTGGAATTTTAATACCATATTTATTAGGCTTATTTGGTATATACATACATCCTAAAAGACATCTGCCACGGAATCGAACTAATTGCTCATCTACTGTCACGTAACTTCCTGATGTGTAGTTTGACTTACATTGTTTTATGAATAACTCCCATATTTTCCTGACTGGTATAAAGGGGTCTTGTTGACGGACAGCATTTGTAAGGACTTATCGTCCATCCTAAGACAACTAGTGAGAAAGTTGAAACGTTTCCTGCTCATCACAGCTACATACGCAGATCCTGAATAAGTCCTATCAAATAACTCCTTCATTGTCCAGTGGTTGTCCTTCAATGCTGCTGTCAATGCAAGAATACCAATATATGCACGAATTTCCATGGTGCAAGTTTCTTTATATGTAGCGTGGGTGTTTGCAACCGGTCTCTTGGCCTCTATCTCCACATCAGTCCACTTCACAATCTCTTCTATGGTTTCTTCCGTGATGAATATTTCGAAACATAAGATCGGCTCAAAAAGATTTTTACACATCCTGGTTGAACCTCTTTGCGTGTGAACAATGTTACGACCAGCAATCCTACCCCGAGTTTGACCTTTAGTAGTAGACCAGCAGTATTAAGTTTTGACGTGTGTGAACAATGATACGTCGATCGGTGCTGGATAGCCTGAATTTTCTGTATTTTCGGACGTGCTTTGTGTTACAGGTTCTTCGCGAATCACCTCATCCAAATTGCCATATTCTTCTTCTTCGTCTTCTTCGACGTCTTGTCTAAGATAATCTTCGATTTCAGAATCACTTTCCAAATAGTCGCTACCAGGATCACTTTCTTCTAAAAGGTTACAATACTTCGAAAGCGTAAAAGTTACACATAAAATACTCATAATAAATCTACCGCCTCGACACAGCCGCCACACTGACCGTATTTATAACGACTGAGATATGTGAGAAGGATAAGACGATGCGCGTGAGAACAAAAAAGAGACGATAATTTTTGTATTGCGGAGGCGCCTTTGCGACGTAGAGTAATACTCTAGGGTTAAAGTTTCAAAGGTTTCAGCTAGTTTGCTACCGACCTTAATGGAGCAATGAAAATTCTCCATTGTCATCCTGCACCATCTGACGAATTTGGCAGTTTGGTTAAAACTAGGAATGGCTCGGTATAACTCGTCCCTGGCCTGGAATCACACTGATAAGAACCTGCCAGAACTATTAGGGATTTCAGACGTTCGCACAGTATGGCAGAGAAGATGTAAAATGCGATGTTAAGGAGGTGCATGCGCCCTACCAGCTCATTTCCAGCCGCTTCAAATAGCTCAGCAGTTAGGCTTGATTTGTTTCCAACAAAATGAAGAGAAATGAAAATTCTAAGCTACATATATAGCAGTTTATAATTGCAGTTCGGAATTGCTCAAGTAAGAGTGCTGATACAAGTCAGGAGTTTCGAAAACAAGACACAAGCATACATCAAAATGGTATATAGGTTAATTTAATTTATTGCGCTTAATTCGAGCAACTTAATTTAACTTGCAATCTAGGAAACTAAGAAAGAGGGCGAGTGAGGTGGAGTTTTAGACAAGGAGTGCTGATGTTGAAGTCGAAACAGTTTTTCGCATTTACATTCCGCAGCATACGGGAGATAGGTTCATTGGGTGAACCTCATCAAACGGAGAAAACGACGTTAGATACTCTCGATTCTGGAAATGTGTGTATGATTGTAAGGGGACCACATTTGAGAGACGTATTCGTGAATAGGGCGAACAAAGGGTATGCAGAGAGACCGAGTGACATAGTGATTGGAAAACTCTTTAGACCATCGTTTCATGAAGCCGCGTACAGAATTGGCCTTAAGAATTATATCGCTGATATGTGCAAGGATATTGAATTCCTGGCCGCATAACATGCCAAGATCGCGGATCACCTGAACGGTAGAAAGGGGCTGATTATGGAGAAGGTAGGGGCGGGGAGAAGGTTTGAAACATTTGTGAGAGAAAGTTATAGATTTGCACTTGGAAATGTTAAGGTCCAAGCAGTTCTTTGAGCACCAGGTGGAAAAACTATGGAGATCCGATTGAATAAGGGAAGAGTCATGTTCATAGGAAATAATCTTGAAGATCTTAGCTTCTTCGGCGTATAGAGAGATGTGAGAATATCTGATAAACATTTCAATATCGTTAATGGTAAGGATAAAAAGAAGCGGACCTTAATGACTGCCTTGGGGCACACCGGAGGAAGCAAGGAAGGGATTAGAGAGGGCAGATCTAAAACGAATGCTGTAGTAGCAATTTTTCAGGTAAGAAGATATCCACTTTGATAAGATGGATTCAAAGCCAAGGGAAGAGTATTAATCTGTGTGAAATTTTATCAAAGGCTTACTAAGGTCAGTTACAGGCTGAAAGGGTGAAGGATAGGAATTCAATAAGGTTTGTGGCTGTAGACCTACGTTTGAGGAAGCCGTGGGGGAGATTAAAGACTTGCATTGATTTAAAAAGGGTCTCAGAGTAGTACCTCTTGAATAATAGCCCTCCGGTCAAAGGTCCTTGTTTCGTTGTACACAAAATAAATTTGAGTAAAATGTGTTTGATCGCTATGGATCATGAAGGGAATTTCAGACTACTTTTTTTTATAATATAAACAGGACTGTGCATTGAAATAAAATTTTATTTCATCGCTTTATATGAACATATGTGAAAAGCCCAATGAAATATCTAAAGTATGTAAGTGGTCTGAAGAATTTAGACCTTAATGCCGAATTTATAGTTTAAAGAATGTAGAAGGAAATAAATTTCGCATGTTGTATTTTTCAGGTCCATATTCAGAAATGCTTTCAAGCAGGTTTGAGGTGTTAATTCTATGTCTAGGAGCCCTAGCTTATCTTTCTGGAAAAGCTTATGGAGAAACCGCATCAAAATTTTCAAATGAAGGTAATTTAGCACTTCAATCAATAAATATTATTTTGACAGAGCAAATGTACATTGCAGATTTTGAAGGGCGACTTCTTAGTCCACGATTGGACCACAATGGATGGAAACCGTTGGGGCAAGGAGACCCCCTTAAAAATGATCCAACGTTCGATTACAGTCCACCAGCAGTTGGAAGAGTCAGATACTGGGCTGAAAACAATAGAACAAATGAAGCCCCGGGTAACAAAAACAAAACAGACATTCTTCTACTCGGTGTCCCGATGAAACAAGAGAATGCTAAAAAGGATCCAAAGTATGTGTCCATTCGAAGAAGTTATTATGGCGCACATCTTCCAACTAGATTGTTGCCGCCGCCTATGCAAACCATCGCACCACAGAAAATAAAGCCGTCAACAACAGAAATGCGGTATCATACAACCCATTATCCGTCTACGAAAAACTATTATATCACCTCATCTTCAACGGGCTACCGGGCAAAATTACCTTATGATTCGAAGCATGATGAATTCTATAAATATATGGGCGTAACTAAGCCGGATAAAAGGTATTCAAACTCTTTCGCCACTCCTAATGATTTCGTTGGAATGACATCATCTCGCAAACCATGGGTCCACGAGCTGCTGCAAAAAGAACTTATAAAACCAAAACCAAACTTTTCTAAACCGTCACCTAGCTCTCCAATGCAGGTACTATTTGAACCCAATCCTTCTTCGGGTTTTGTATCTACAACGCAAACACCATTCTTTACTCCACCCTCTACAACAACCTCTGCTCCTATAACGACCAGTACATATAAACCAGTATATCCTTCATATCAACCTCAATTTGTTGTTAAACCATTCGTATATCCAACAGTTGCACCATTAGAAATAAGTAGCAGGTCTCCGTTTTCACATTCCAACGGGCATTTGGAAGTTTCAATGTATCAGATTATCGAAGGTCATTCTAAAGTCAAGACTTACGGACAGAGCGACGAATCATCTACTCATCAACCGAAAATTGTTCCCATCTCTCCACGAAATGAGGCTGTCGTGCGCCACGTGACTTCTCCCGAAGATCGTCAAGTTACTTTCCAAGTAAAACATCTACATTCTAAGCAGAGTACTACAACGTTATCTGAAACTACAACCGATAAGCCCCGTGTTAGTATAAAACCTGAAGAACAAAAAAAAGCACCAACACAATCAATACCAAGTAAAAGCCAACCACCGGCACCAAAACCAAAAAAGCAAACGTCTGGAATGGAAGGCTTGCTAAGCCTTCTCGATTCGCCACTAGGAAATTTTTTTATTGATGAACCTACAGGCCAAGATATGGGAACCCTTATTTCTGGAAGTGCTTTAGATAGCCAGCCGACAATATTCGTCACCACCACCGCATCATATCCTCCAAGTGCTTTAGAACTGGGATCTCCGCGAAATGCACGTCAGATTTTCGACTACGATCAATTACCAGAATCCCGATTGAAGGATTCTATGGCGCCCGACTTCAACGATGATAGTATCAATTCATCTGAGATATGGTTAAGGTCGTCAGGAACAGAAATAGAAGCTAATAGGCAAAACAGATGAAACTTGAGCAGTGTCACATTAAACCTTAAATCAATTGAGATTAAGACTTAATAAGATAAAAACATATCTCAATATTTGTGCTCTATACCAAATCTTTTTTTAGCTACCAGTATCTCTAATTTAATATTTCTTTCTTATTTAATTTTTCTGTAAATAACGATTGATAGCCATAGGACTTTTTTATACACATTGTTTTTTTTTTATTTATATTAATAAATTTTTTATTATTCAAAACAAAACCGAGAAACGAAAGGATGCATGGACATTTTTTAATTATAATTCCATAAGTATCAGTTGATCATAGACCAGTGCATGAGAAAGACGTGTTTCAGCTGCGCCGCAGTGAAAGCAAAATAAACAATAAAAATCATTAGTGCCCGGCCCGCAATGGGAAGGTCGCCAGTTCGAATCCCGGGAAAGGAAGTTTTCTTGCTCGTTTTTCTTTTTTTTCTCGCATTGTTTTTGTAAACTAGAAGTAGCAGGAAGAAGTTCGGGAGACCGCATGGAAAGACCCGTACGTCTGACGGAAAAGGGGAAAGGAAAAGGAAAAGGGCGCCATCACCATCAACATCAAACGCAGCTCAACAACAACAACAATCGATATCCGCCCTGGGAGTTGACGTTACCTACCTTTCTGAGAGTAGGGAAGGTCGCTAGACCGGGGACAACAATCCCTTCACCACCCTTTCAAGTTCGGGCAAGAAGGAAGAGCTTAGCGAACTGGAAGAGGAGGAAAGTGTCCTACGTGCCAAGTTAAAGGCCGTAATGGCCAAATTTGATGAGATGCGGCAGAAGGGGAACGCCCAGCTTCAGTCACATCAACAGCTGCACCAACAACAGCGCTGTTGAAACTTCCGAAAGAAAAGGCTGCACAGCAGGCACCACAACAGCAGGCACCACAACATCAACAACAACAACAGCCGCTGCATAGATTGATGTCAGTATGTCTTTGGCGTAGGTAGTTTAACCCTCTAATGCCTACAACCGCCTCAAGGCGGGGTAAAGCTTTCAAGTATTTACATGTATCGGTATGATCCCTTGTCCAATCTGAAAAGCTTTGCATATAGTTTAAATATTTTTCCATGCATACCTGTTTATATCATAGCTGTAGTGCGTTTCGTTTGCAAACTAAGTTCATTCAAAAAGAAAAATACCCTCGCAAGCATACAATTAAATATTTTTTTGCAAACACGATTTTCAGTTATTAAAAATTAATAATAATTTCCGTCAGATCAATTTGGAAAAATAACAGGTGAGTAGATAAAAGAGTTTTTTATCGATAAGTGAAAAAAGTTTTGTGCTGTGTAGTTTTTTATATATGCTACCAGAGTTTTCTTGAACCCGTCTAGAGGCGGGTTCAGGCTGTTGAGTGTATATTTTTTTTCTTGTTAGTTCCCCATAACTGATTCAATGCTTTTGTTAGGTAGCAATGTCAAGAAGATCTTTGAGGAACCTGTCGAAGATGACAGATGACGAAATCGCTGAATTGACGAATGCAATTTCAAGCCCTGAAAACACTTACGGTGAAGTTGATTTCGACAATGACGACAATGTTGACGATCCAGATTTTATTTGCTCTGAAGATGAAATCTTGATTGATCATTGTTTGATGGATTCAAGTCAAGTCTTGATGGATGCAGTAAACACAAGTCTGGACATCAGCGCTTTAGATATTAGTCATCAAGAGCCGATTTCAGCCTTAGCATCATTTCCTTCAACGTACGTTGCTTCTGTTGCCGCTTCGGCAAATGCCAGAGCTAGTGCCGCATCAAGTTCCGCTAGTATATCCGAGCCTAATATTTCCCCTTCACGTTATAGAAAACGTAAACGCGACTCGAACGACAAAGAATTACGAGAAGAAGAAGGTGGGCCAGGCTGTTCGACCACGGGCCAATTCCGATGCTTCATCATCTTTGTGTAGACGAACAGATGTGTGCTACGAAAATGGGCGGCAACCCTACTCGGCAATATATGCCAGCCAAACCACATAAATGGGGGACCAAGCTGTTTGTACTTTGTGATCACATGGGCTTCTCATATTCGTTTGAAGTTTATTCTGGTGCAGGAGACAACGTGGTACCAGAAAATGCACCAGATCTCGGAGCTTCATCAAATGTTGTTGTTCGTTTGTCCAGTCAAATTCCAGACAACGCGAACCATATTGTGTACTTTGATAATTTTTACACGTCATTGGGATTGCTGATATACCTCAGAACCCGTGGTATTTATAGTTTGGGAACCGTGCGCTCAAATCGAGTGCCAAACATAAAATTGTCTAGCGATGCTGAACTGATGAAGCGAAAAGTTGAGCGAGGATATTCTGAGAATATATCGCTAACGCTTACGGCATAGATATAACATAAGCAGCGTTTTGTGGATGGACAACAAAAGTGTTCGACTTCTTTCGACTTATGTTGGCATCAAACCATTTCTGTCTCGTGAGCTTGCTCCACCTTAGAGGATGGGACAGAAAAAAACAGCAACAAATTGTGACTGCCCATTTATAATAAAAGAGTATAATCGACATATGGGTGGTGTCGATCTCATGGATGGTCTTCTTGGTCGTTATCATATTCGTATGAAAACCCGAAAATGGACGAACCGAATATTTTTCCACCTGTTGGATGTGGCAATGGTCAACGCCTACATTCTTTTCCATAGATTGCACAAGGAAGTCAAAGTGGAGTTACCAAATTTACGATCTGAAGTTGCGGAATCATTATGCATGATTTCGAACGAAACAAAAAAATCGAGAGGTCGTCCAGCTTCATCCGCAGTAACACCTACTCGCAAGCCAAAAAAGTATTATCTTCTAACTCCAGAGGTTCGATATGACAACGTGGGACATTGGTGCGTATTTCACGACCGCAAGGGCAAAAAGTTGTGTAAAAATCCGGAGTGTAAGTCAGAAACACAGGCATTTTGCACCATGTGTAAATTAAATCTTTGCAATTCAACCACAAAGTCGTGTTTTTTTTTATTTCCATCAACGCTAATAAGCAATATTTTCATATTTTTTGATTTTTTAAATGATTATTAATTCAATAAAGTATTATTTGCATAACAACCCAACCCCGCCTAGAGGCAGTGTACATATTTTTACCTGTAAAAGGTAAAAAAATATTTTTTTTGAAAAACTAATTTCAGATTCGTTTTAATCACACCAATATTAGTATAATATACTGATTTTTTGAATCAAATCAAAAAATAAAGCATTAGAGGGTTAAAAGCTTAGGCCAGAACCACTTTGTAATCCAGTGACACTTGAGCCGCATAAGCGTGTTAAGGACCTCTTAAAGGAAACCAAGACGGGGTTCTTCTCCTTTACTTCCAAGGCCGAGAGGTTGCCGACGATGCTCCTCAAAGGCGTGTACTCGATCACGGACCCCGAGGAAATGCTCTTAGAGCTCAAAGTTTTCGAGAGAGATGACCTTGAGTTCGTGGGAGCCAAGCCGTGCACCATCACGGCACGAGCCGGGAGAAGCGGGTATTGCCCTTCTTCTTGATGAAGCTTACACCCCCCAATAACAAGCCTGAGAGGCTAAGGACCATTACTTCCTTGGCACTCTAATCTGTAAAATGGGATATATTAAGAAGGCAAGGAAACATCTTACGACACGCCGCGTCGAACTGTGAGCCTCGATGCGTTAAGTGTGCAAAGAACCACAAAAACGAGGAATGCGATCTGGGTCAAGACAAGGTCGCGGACAGGGAGCAGCTCGCGTGCTGTGTAGGAACCGAGGGCACCCTGCAAACTATCGGACACCCCTAAGTTCCAAGACATTAAAAAATCAAATCTGGCTCGTAAGCAGTAGGTTAAGGAGAAATGCCCGACAGGTCGCTTACAAATACCAGCCGTCACACCCCAAATGACTTACACCCAAATTGCCGCAGGTCTGAGGCAGACGGTACTAAGGTACCAGAGGCCGAGAGGGATCTGCGTTCGATCCTGCTCGCCATACAAGGATGGATCGGCCAGCTTCAATAGCAGATCAATGAGCAGGCGCCCCGCGTGGACAGAATCTAGTCGATTCTGCCGGGCCTAGCGCACCTATAATCGTAAGAAAGTCCCTTAATGATCCTGTCGGTGAAGGTATTCACTGATTAGGATTGAGCAAAAAGCTGTACTTGTTGCAGGACGGAAGCCCTGATGTACTTTTGGAGCGAAACAAAGCTAAACAAGAAGCACAAAATCCGGCACAGTTCTTATAAAGTGATTCCGACCCAACGCTATTCAAGGCGGGGGAGTTGCGATCTTCATCAAAAATTATTTAAAACATAAAGCCATATATAGCGTTAAAGAGCGGCGAACGGCTGGAACGAGGTGTGCTTAAAAAATAAGGTGACTTTTTATTTTTCTTGAAAAATATTTAAATATTCATCAATCCCTTCAATCCTCGTTAAATAAAATATACTCGCGCTAGCGCGTTTTTCCATCCTCCAAACACTCCGGATAGTCTTAAGCTCTTCAATCGATCCGGTCTTTATCACCTCAATCGTGGCAAATCTACGTACTTTATGGGTATTTTCAGTTTAAGGACGAGAAAAACATCACAGGGAACCAAGTCCGGTGAATACGATGGCTGAGGCGAGATTACGGTATGGATTTTGGCAAATAAAATTCGCGCAAGCAACGATTAGTGAGCAAGTAAATTATCATAATGCAACAACCATAAGTTCTTCACACAAATTTTCTTAGTATTGTTTCATGCAAACGGCGCATAACCATTTTAAGGTTATATTCCTTCGTGGGCGTACGACCTTATGGCAAGAACTTATGAGCAAAAAGTTAACATTTGACCGAACTTCTTTTCGTTTCCATTTAGATGATTGGGCTTTGGTTTCGACGTCATAACCATATACCCAGGTTTCGTTTCCTCTTTTCCTTCTCTCTCGCAATTGCATTAAAATAATTCCCGGATGCGATTTCCATAAGCTCAACATGATCCAGTCATCCCAGGCAATAGATCCGTCAAGCTTAGCAAGGCCGCATATGCAAGCAATATCCAGTGCCTAGTACGGAGTTAAACAAACCAAATGCAGCATGTTACCCTGTTTTAGGCGGGTGTTGGAAGAAAAAGTTCTCATTACAATCTACATGGATGTCAAAACTAAGCAGAGCCCGCCACATTATAAAGCATTATAGTACACAGGTGGAAAATCGGGTATTGATATGGAATTAATTGATTTTTCGCAAGATCTACTGTAATTCGATCTACATATGTGTATTTGACATATTTGAGAGAAGACCATGTTTTAAACTTCACTCTTTCGTCTAATGTCTAAGCTTATCATCAACAATATTGACACTCAACCAACCTTTGTGACGGCGAGAAGACAGGTAGTGATTGACATAGCCCTGTCTAATAGACATGTAAAGGCTATCACTAACTGGAGAGTCTTACCAGATGCTACGTTTACAGATCCTAGATAAATCGAATTCCAATTGGTGTGGGAACTCCCCCTCGCAGCCCAAGCGGAATCCAAAGAAAGACGGACTAGGTACGATTCAGATAGGAACTTGAGAAATTCATTCAAGCCCTGCCTAAACTCAGAACAAAGCAATTGGTCGAGGATGCCGTTCATAGCCTGACTGTTTTGAACTCTCATGTCCGGTCAAAAAACTTCCCTGCAGGAAATTGGTTCCCTGATGAAACGCTGAGCTCCAATGTCTTCGCAGGGAAGTCAGAAGTCAGAAGTTATGTTGCAAAAAAGGTATAAGACAGGTGCTTCCTACCCTGAAAAGAATTCACTACTAGCTTGGCACTTGCCTATATACCTATTCCTTGGTGAAAGTGGTCTTTATTTCCAAAATAGGGAAAGAAGATAACTCACTCGCCAAGAGTTCTAACATTCTTCTTTCTGAAAAGCACGGAGAGACTTGCGCAAAGTTGATCTTCGAATGCAACAGGCTTATCAGCGCGGGAAATCCGGCGAGACTGCACTTCAAAACCTAGTCGGGAGAATTGAATGCGCTCTCGAAAGGAAAGAGTGCGAGCTGGGCAGTTTCGTCGACATTGATGGAGCTTTTGATAACGCAATTAACGCAATTTTGTACAGCATGTGTAACGCTACTAGACGGTATGGCGTAGATGAAGCATTGGTTTTGTGGATCAAACAATGCTTGTGCACAGGACATTGAACGCTGACATAGGCCTCGAACAATGTGTCAAGCCTTGCGCAAATAGGGGCTGTCCGAAAGGTGGCATCTTGTTTTTGCTGTTATGGTGCATGATGGTCGAATCTCTGCGCTCAATGCGTCTGGAATCTATGCCCAGGCATATGCGCTGATGTTGCTGTTCTCTCTGTCGGCTCATGTTTAGCGACTGTCTGTCTCAAAGCGCAGGCGGCGCTGGATGTGATCAAGGATTGGTGCACGAGTAATGGGCTGTCGGTTAATCCTCTTAAGACTGATGTCGTTCTCTTCACGAGAAGAAGGAAGAATACTGGCATTACTCGGCTGGTGCTAAACGGCTTTCTTATCCCGATATCCAAGGAAGCTAAGTATATGGGAGTCATTTTAGAGAGCAAGCCTCTTTGGTCAAAGCATGTTGAATCAAAAAAGCGCTGTCAGCTTTTTGGCGATGTAAAAGTTCCTTTCGCAAAACATGGAGCTATTCACTGGATCTACACGGCAATCATAAGACCGATAATCTCATATGCATCGCTGTCTGGTCAAACAGGCTAACACGTAAACACAAGCGGTCTGCCTTTGCTGCACGGGGGCTTTCCCCAGCACTCCAGGAACTGCTCTAGATGCTATGATGAATCTTCCACCCCTTGACATACGGTGAATTGGCCCAACTCCTCTCCAAGAAAAACATCCCCACACATTAATCGATCCCCCGCCGTGCTTGACAACTGGTGAAACATACTTCGGATCAGTAGCAGCATTTTTTGGACGTCGTACATACTTTCTGCCATCCGGACCTATACGATTAATCTTTGTTTCGTCAGACCAAAGTATGTGTTTCCAATTATTCGTCGTCCATAAGGCATGTGCTTTGGCAAATTCCACTCGTCGTTTTCTTTGCCTCTTTGTTACCAAAGGCTTCTTGCGCGAAATTCGGCCATGAAGTCCAGCCTCGACTAAACGACGTGCAATCGTACGGCTGGATATTTCGTGATCGGTCCCATCACAAATTTCACGCATAATGTCGGTAGCACTTTTTCTCGGATCTGCTTTTGCCAGTCGAACGATCTTACGGTCCATTTGTTGCGATGTTTTTCGAGGCCGTTTTTTGCGTGGGATGTTCTCAGTGGTCTGATGCTTACGGAAATGTTCTAGCGCATTGAAAACCATCTTCTTGGAGCACTGCAATTGTATTGCTATTTTTTTATACGAAAGGCCAGTTGAATGCAACTCTACAATCGCCTTTCGGACGGCTGGAGTACAACTCTTGGATTTTCCCATAATATGGTTTACTAATGTTAAGATTTTTAAGTAAGTACGGCTGTTGAAATCTCTTTATATGTGAACTTACCAACAAAAGTGCAAAATATATAAAATATATGTAATTTTTATGAAAATTTCAAAACGTTTCTAATTAGTTGTCCTGCGTAGATAGGTACCATCAGCAACTGCGTACGAATTTCGAATGAATATTTTCCTTATTATTACTTCTTTCTTATCTTACGACAAACAAGGAAAAAAGGAGAAGAAAATGATAAAGAAAAATGTACTGTTTTGATGGAAACAGTAACTGAACAAAGGGTGCGAATAGGAAATGTAGTATCGTTTCTAATTAGTTGACAACAGCTGTATGTATATATCAGAGGGTGCGCACTGAAAGCCATGTCTCGCCTCAAGAGAAATGGTTTTTGGTACAACTCGCATTGGAGTGAGAGTGTCGCGAGAAATATCCTACGATACCTGTCTGATGGATATGCCTGCCGACGCAGTGACACCTGCCATCCTACTGCGCTATAATTTCACAATCAAATATCCATGGCGTCAAGACTGGCTTTGGACAGATACTAAACCTGGAATGGACTCTCTTCGCATTTTTACAGATGGTTCCAGGACTGGGCGGGGATCCGGCGCTGGAGTTTTCTTTGAGCGCGAAAACATTCGACTGCATTTCTCGTTAGGAAAATATGTGTCTGTCTTTCAATCAGAGATGTACACAATGCTAATGGCCATGCACTATGCTGTGAAGCACAGGTGGAAGGGAAAAAGCATATGCGTCTGGAGTGACAGCCAAGCTGCACTCAAAGCTGTTCCAACTCTCTATCCAGCTCCAAATTAGTGCATGAACTTAAGACCTTTTTGAAAAAAGTCGGAAGACTAAATTCACTAAGGCTTGTATGGGTCCTAGGTCACACTGGGATCGCAGGAAATGAGATCTCCGATGAAGGGGCTCAGAGGAGAGTTTCTCAGGACCTGAACCACGGTCAATTCTGACATCAACGACTGGATCTTTAATGGACACAGTCGTAGATGGAGGGAATATCCAGGATGCAGTATGACTAAGCGCATACGCCCTGATGTCTGCAAGAAGTCTGCAACATTCTTCTTGTCCTTAAGGAGAAATTATTGCAGAAGGCTTGCGGGCGTCATTACAGGCCATTACACGTTTGCCAACCATGTCTACGTGCTTGGCATCAGTGAGACTCCTACCTGTGCTGCATGTTGCGAGGAGGATGACACAGCAGAACACTTCCGCCTTCGCTTGCGCACAGTGGCGCACCCTTGGGACCGACGCGACGTGGTGTGTGCCGAATCTCTTAGCTCTACATTACATATTGAAGCCCCTCCTCACTTTTCTCCGGACAACGAGTAAGATACAGTAATTAAGGGTGTCTGTCTGGTAGTACAATGGATCAGTATTTGTGTCTGAGTGTTCCTGAGATAGTAGAAGCCTCCAACAACAAAAAAAATGTTTATTTTAGTCGTCTGTTCGAGTACAAAACAGTAGAGAAGATTCTGTAGGCTATATTCAGTACGTTTATCTCTTCTTAGTTGCGCTCAGTAAGCTCTTATAGATCAAACGAACGATATAGAGGTTCATCGGCCGTGCTTTCCTCTGGCCATCTTTCGAAAAATTCAGCCGACTATGCATCCATCGCTCCAATCCATCCATGGTTGAATTTCATTCATTTTCTTTATCAATGGATGTGGTAGGTGTGCACTACACAAATACCAAACACTTATCGAAATCATCTGGACCAAATATAGTCGGGCCGAGATAAGCGAGAGTTCAAGGGACCGCGATCTCTTTTCCACTAATGGAGTTCTCTCACTAACACAAATTTCCTGCTTATAGGGGTACAAGAGTGAAATTTCTCACTTATAGAGGTTTATAAAAAATACAGTAGATTTGTAGCGATAAACATAATTAGGTAATGTACAGGTACTTATTAAAAGAAAATAAGAAACCTTACACTAATATTTTTTTACAGAAAGCCGTTAATTTCTTCTGCGTTTCTATTTTCACACGGATGTGTTTTTTCAGTTCATAAATATGTATATCAAATATTGTTTTATCAATAACCGTCGAATATTCAAAAAACTTGTGGAGGGTGTCCAGTGCATTTAAAGCTTCTTTCTTCTTTGGGATGTTCTCTACTTCTATATCCAAAATCTGTGATCGGTTTGCTTCATCTTCACTGTCACTTCCGTCATTACACGTGCTGACACAATTCTGAATGATATTGTCATCGGTGGTTTACGTCGTCGTCAATCTGTATGTAGTCTTCGAAGGTTGGCGTTAACATACTCGTATTACTAGAAGTATCGTGAAACACAAGCTTGGCCCATTCGTCATTGCTAGGTCCAACTTCAACTTAATTTCCCTCTGGCGGAAAATTTTGTTTGTCTGTATTGATCCAAGACCTATCTTTCTTGAAGCAATTTTTGACAGTAATGTTACTTACTGTGTACCATGCTTTCCTTAAAAAAAATTCTGGTAAACCAAACTCACTCTGTATTTCTTTTCGTGATTTCCCACATTCAAACCCATTTCCAATTTTAAGCTTGTCATTTTAAGACAACACTTTGATTTTTCGTTTTGAAATTATGAGCACGTGCCGAGTATTTCTTCGCAATTGATACTTTTCAACTGTAGTAAGTTCGACAAAAGTCTGTACTCACGTGGTCATTCGAATAGAATACGATACAAAAACAATGTTAGTTAGTTCCTTGAAATTTAAGAAAAAAAAAAAACAATAGTTCCACGAAACTTAAAAATGAGTCATAAATATCAGATGTTAAATACGCTCGACTGTCGCCTATAAAGGTATAGACAAGTAGTAGTCTTGTCCCGAGTGAAAAACGATTTTCTCTTATAGAGGTTTCTGTCTCTCACTTAGGTGTCTTAGAGGGTAAAAATTGGGGAACCTGGGCATTGCACTCATTTATAGAGTTTTTTCGCTTACCCAGTTTTCACTCACTCAGGTTCGAATGTATATTATATTTGCTTTCAACAACAAAGATTACTTGGTTTTTAAACTCATCTGGTTTCTTGATATTCTCTTTGGCATACTCTAAGCGTTTTTAGGCATGTTCTTTTTTATACATATACATTTTGGAAATGTAGAGCCTTTTTAATACTTGGAATGTAATAAATTTCGAATATTTCGAGAATTTAGTTTGGAGACCTCCAGATTCTTGGAGGATGTTGAGGTGCTATTTGATGTGCTCCAGCTTTGCTTAACCCTCATAATTTTCACAACAACCCATATAACCCGCGTAGTCAAGGAATTTTTCTATCTCTGCCTGTGTCAGTATCGCATGAATTTTTTCAAAATTATTTCTGACGGATTAGATTGTATAGCGAGATTTATAAACTATTTTGTTTATATTTGTGTAAATTTTTTCCCTAATCTAATATTTTAATATTTGTCGTATGTGTAATTAGTCGAATTTAACGGGGCAAACATAATTTTTGATTATGTTCGTCAAAAATATTTATTTTTGGAAATTAGTGTACGTAGTGCGGTCCATGAGCTCTTAGCCTAACATAGAAAAAAAGGCTATAAATAAAAAAACTGTAATTATTTTTCAATATATTCTCCCTTTATTTCCACACATTTTTCAGAAGGTCTGAGTAAAGCTTCTATGCCACTATAAAAATAATGCATCTTTAGGCCCGGTGCACACATGCGGCTTTTTGACGCACGGTGACGCTGCGGCACCGCATTTGCCTCTTACAGTACTCATAAATTAATGGAGTGGTGCACACGCACTTGCGGTGACGCTACGTCACCGTGCGTTATTCTTGCTGGCAAAAAGACTCGCAAGTTTCTGCGGGACCGTAGCGTAAACGCAAACGCAATTGCGTCTTCCAGTACATTGTTTTGTATTGTGTATTTTACCGCGAATTTATTTCGATTTGAATAAAAAATTCAAATATGGAAGGATTTGATGTAGAATTATTTATCGAGGAGAAAAAAAAATTCCCACAAATATGGAATGTTGCTTCCATGGAATACTATGACCGGTAAAAGAAAAGAGCGGCGTGGACAAGTATTTGCCTATCATTTTGTGAAAATTATACACTTATTCGAAAATAGTTAAAAAAAAAACTTTTCAGAATTTTCTCTCATATTTTTAAATGAAGTATAAAATAATCCTTTTGTTAGCCAATAACGTCGTTCCTTTTTAAAACCATAGTTTTACCCAGTGCACGCCAAAATTACTCGTTTCTTTTTGTAAATCTCCATTACTGCAAGCCGAACGCAAACTGCAAATTGAGACCTGCGGGCAAATCCCGCATGTGTGCACTGAATAATTGCGCCACCGTGCGTCAAAAAACCCCATGTGTGCACCGGGCCTTAGAGTCAAAATGGTCGTACACCGTCTGTTTAATTTCATCGTCGCAGTTAAATCTTTTACCCCTTAACTCGGCCCTCAACTTTGATAACAAAAAATAGTCGGACGGGGCTAGATCAGGGCTATATGGTGAGTGTTCAAACTCTGCGAAGCCACATTAGTGAACAGTAGCTTGGAAAGCGAAGCAGTGTGGATTGGAGCACTGTCATGAAGCAAGCGCACACCTCGGCTGATTTTTCCGCGCCTTTTTTCAATAATTTCTTGACGCAGCTGCCTTAGTAAATCAGAGTAATATACCGCGTTCACGGCTGTATTTGATTCCTTAAAGTTAATCAGAAGGATACCCTCGCAGTACCAAAATATTGTAGCCATCAGTTTTTTGGTGCTTTGAGTGACCTTTGCTTTTTTTGGCACGGTCTCTCCTTTTCGATGCCACTCCATGGAATCGCTTTTGGATGTCGGATCATAGTAAAAGACCATAGTTTCATCATCCGTTACAATTGATAGGTTTACACCTTCTTGGTCCTCGCGGTAAAGCTCTAAAAATTGCTCACAACATTTTACTCGACGCTGCTTTTGCACTGCGCTGGGAATTCAAGGCGCCCACCTTGCATTAATTTTTGTCAAATGCCGGTCTGTGCTGCAATTTCTTTTGTTTTTAGGCGCCGGTCACTTAGAACAATTTCTTCCACTAGTTTAATGTTTTCTGGTTCTATTCGACTTGATAAATCAATGTTTATCATTTTTGGAAATTATTTCGCGTATATGTTGACCATAACTAGTCTTAAGTGCTCCATACAGAGAGTTCAACTTGTGTCGAGCACATTGGCTGGTATCTTGATAATAGCATGTGTAATGATATCTTTCAAAGTCGTAATTGATGCTGGCTTATCGGCATAGACGAGTGATTTGACGTATCATCATAAACAATATTCTAAAGTATCACAATCACCCGGTGAATTCACAGTTCCAAAGTGAGAGATAAAATGCTCTTCGAACTCATATCCTACTTGATCCATCAATTCGTCTGCTGTGTGGCATGTAGCGCTCTCTGGCTGGAACTATATGTCTATTAAGTTCAGCTCGTGCATTTTGGGCAAAAGAAAGTACGAAATCATTGACTGATAACGAGCGCCATTGGTGGTAACATTGTTCTCAAGGTCATCTTTTTAAAAATATTGGACCGGCCGGATAATAAAACGCACAAAACAGTGCATTTTTTCGGGTGTATTGGCAGTTTTATTTATTAAAGCTATTAACAACGAAAAATGTTGAAAAGCCTCTAGTTTTTCTAAGGTTCACTAACCGAAAATTCGAGGCTGTGGCGGGTTGTTGGGCTTCAGTCCTTGCGCGAGCTGCATATTTTAAATCTTTTCACTTTCTCCGAAATTAACTTATTTGCACCATTCAAGTGATTCAACAGAGGAGAATTATGTGTCATGTCCTTGCATACGATGGCGATATGTAGATCGAGACGCCATGATCCAAGAAATTCTACAAGCCATATGTGGCCGGTACGGTCAACTGTCAACTCTATGTTACTGTAGCCTAGAATTCAGAGGATCCTCCTCGTAGCCTGTTTGTTTTTTTACTGAACTGTCCCATCAGTGCGAATATGACTGTCGTCTTCCTGGCAGCCTTAAGCTGCTTGCACTGTGTTTTAAAATTGAACTCTTAACTATTAACTAGAGTTTGGCTTCTCTGGTGGCAGGGTGTATCGTCGGAAGTTGATAGTCCGAGATCAGCGTTGCGCTGCACTATATAAAGGGTGGGCTATCTAGTGGTTTTTTTTTTAAATCATAGGATAATCATAGGATCTTGACATAAAGTCAGTATCATACCTCCGCGGAACGCAATGAGTCGCTTTACGCTTGACCAGAGTTGGAAAATATTGAAGACTTTCCAAAGTGAATGCTGTGTAGCCCAAACAGTGCGTTTTTTAAAAAGAAGTTTTGGTCGAAATGAAGCATCCATCACTCAAGTTTGTGCAAAAAGTTCGTGAAACTGGTATGCTAGTGGACAACCTTCATAGTCCCCGTCGTCGTATGGTGCGCACAGATGAGAATGTGGCTGCTGCAGCCGAGAGTGTGAGACTCAATTCACAACTTCAACTCGCCATCGATCTCAACAGCTCAACATTTCACGCACTAGCATGAGGAGAATTCTGCGCAAAGATCTTGGATTATTCGCTTACAAGGTCCAATGGACTCAGCAATTGAAGGCGCACGACCATCCGCTTCGTTATCGCTTCAAGCCTTAGAGCAGCTTGAATTAGACAACGATTTTGGGCGAAAAATCATCTTTTCTGACGAGGCGCATTTTCATTTCGGCGGCTACGTTAACAATCAAAATTGCCGGAAATTGGCTCGGAAAACCCGCACGTTATTGTCGAGAAACCAATGCACCCACAGAGAGTGACAGTTGGATCATTGAACCATTTTTCTTCGAAAATGAGGCTGGGAACAACGTTTCGGTCAGCGGTGGGTGGGCGTTACAGAGCCATGTTAATCGACTTTCTTTTTACTGAAATTGAGGACAAGCCTCACAGCCCATGTCACAAACGATCTTTGGCGCACCAAATTCCCAAATAGTGTTATCAGCCGTCTTGGCGATGTCACTTCCCCGCCTCGGAGGTGCGCTTTGATTCCTTTGGACTATTTTTGTGGGAAGCCGTGATGTACCGATGTTATGCCAACAATCCGGAAACGATTCAAGCACATAAGGCCAATATCATCCATGTTTGTTCTTACTAACAAAGCCATAATGTATGGAAAAAAAATAATTTTGTTTATTTTATTGCATTTTTAAAAAGAAATTTGATAGTAGAGGTATTGCAGTCCATGAGAGCTATGCCTTCAGAGTCGCAGGGGGTAATAGTAGGGTTCCAATGTGCTAAGAGGATTTAGGTGACTAATAGTGCACTTGTGGGCACCGCAAGTTACTTTGTTTTTGATGCAGACTTTTCTTTGGAACTTGAACTGGAAGCGAGTACCTCGTGTGATATTTATTGCGTGTATATGTTTACTATTATAAGGTGGCTTTCGAATGACATTGTCTTCACGGGCTTTAAGCAACAACTGATTCTACAAGAATTGTTTAAAATGTACACAATGACTCAAGCTAAAATAATTTTGTATTCGGCGCGGCCGTTAAAATCAAAGTACTATTCTCAGCATTAAAAAAAAATATTGACGGGCTTTAATGTGACTGAATACAAGTTTCTTACCTACAGATTTAATTAATAACAAACCGTCCTTTTACAAATGACTCAAAACACAGTTTGTTTTAAAATACAATTTTGGGAATATGCATATGTACATATGTATGTATGTATGTATATAAGAAGACAATCAAAATGTGATTTACTTACATACATACATATATTATTTAAATTTCAAGGTACATATCTGTACAAATATTATTGTACATTACTTATTTAAGCTGCAATAATTCCGTTTGCAAAATCTGACTCTCTATATGGTAATGGCCAATATAATACCAATTTTCGTTAGTGAGCGGTACAGAATGAAAGATATCAGGTAAGCAAATGTTGGCAAAAACAACAACGTTGTACAGAAGCCAATATATTCTGAACCAGAGTATCGAAATAGAATCCATACTTCTAGATATGTACATATGTATGTATATTTAATCCAAATTTGTATGGACATTTGTACAAAAATCATATAGAATACTTATATGTATGTAAACCAGATGTAATCAAGTTCATTGTCAACGATCGGTTCTCTTAAAATGGTTTAAAAAAGTCGAAGAGGGATATAGGAGCCAACAGAAGCTGATAGATTTCTCTTTCTATTCATAATCAGTGAGATATTCGTGTTCACCCGGAGAATATAGTCCAGCTGATCAGAGAATTCCATTTATTGCAGTTGATTCGCCTGTCAGTTTGGTCGATTGTGTTGCTGTGGTATTAATTCGATAATCCCGTGAATGTGCGCAAAGTTTTGAATAAAATTAAAAAGTCTGTGTCTAAATAAATAAAAAACAGGTTAGCTGGATAAAGTGTATAGTTGTACAAAAAATCAAATATTTTGTGAAATTTAAGTTTTTTTTTTGTAAACAAGTCGCCTTTTGAACATGAGTACCATGTGAAAAATGTTGATAAATTAAGAGAGAACAACAACAGCACGATGAATATTTATTAAAATCACCATTCATCAGCTTGAGTTATCGTCAAAACCGGCGTTCAGCAATTACGATACGCACCAACACGTGTACATAGTGAACAACTCGCTATCATTGCAGGGTTGATCGTGATAACTGTTTCGTCATTGTTCACACTATATTTTATTTAAAAATTGATTTTAAGTCCTATTCATAGTTGATCATGAAACCAATTGTGTGAGATCAATTAAGAAAAACAGGATATAAATGAGAACCCTTAAAAGCCGCATGAGCACTCCGTTTGAACTTTCACTTTCTGTCGTTACTACAGACTTTCTGTGTCTGTATTGAGGTACGCATGTACGCAGAACACTTGCATAAGAGATAAGACCTTTAGTTGGTTTTTTTATAGAATGAATTGTTCTTGAAACACCGACTTTCTTGAGATAAACATCAAAGCAGACGCACTTTGTGACTTCGTATCATTTAGAGTTACTCATAACGTGACATGCTTTTATGTGTCGTGTTTGTTTATCGCAAGTAAGCGCAAAGGTCAATGGTCTGGAAAATATAAGCAGAGATAAATTAAACGTATTGAATTAGGTATTAAACATTCTGTTTGAGAATATAGTAAATCGCGATTTTTATGATTAAGGCGCCGGGAATATTTTTTTAAATGTTTTCCATTAAATTTCGGTTATTGCTATATCTGTGCTTAAAAGACAAAACATTTTATGTCAATTTTGTACACTTTTCAAGAGAGCAATTTTAAATTTTAAATGGTTCTCTGAAAAAAATTAGAGGTCAGAAACAGAAAATTCTTTCGGGAAAATATAGCACATAAAAATAATTATTTGTGATAGATTGAATGATTAGGTAAACAAATTAATGCTTTTTTGAGTCGTCGTTTTTTATGTCGTTTACCAAATCAAATATGAGTACATTTTTAAGTTTTTTTTTACCAAAATGTGGTAGAAAGAATTCGCGAATACAAGCTAAACTTCAATAGACTTTAACACCGTTTTATATACAGGGTGTCCCACGAGCAGTGTGCCAAGAAGCTAGAGCGTGTAGGTCTGGTCAAGACAAGAAAAAAATCGTATGGGAGGGAGGGCAATTTTCTAAGAAATTGACTTAATTTGGAAAAACAATTATTAAAAATCAACAGTTACATCCACAATGCCGTGATATACTTTTTTGTAAAGACAGAAACCTCTTCTTTCATCTTGTTTTTAAACGAAGCTGTTTTAAAGAATAGTTTTTGAGAAATTAATTTTCAAACTCAAAATTTTGAAAAAAAAATGAAAAAAAAAATGTTCGAACTATTTTTTTTCAAAATTGTATGTAATTAAGTACTAATTTTTCAAAAAATTCAATTCCCTTGTTAGTTTTTAGTTAAAGACAGGAAACCAGATGCAAAAATGTCTTGTAGTTTTTGAGAAATTAAAAAAAAAACCCGAACCACTTTTTTCTAAGAAAAACCTTTTTTTTGGTTTTAACGCGGCTGGACTTGTAGCCAAATTAATGTATGAAACATTGACATCTTTTTTATTATTTTCAAAAAAAAAATTTAAGATTTTTATTTTAATTTAAATTTAATTGCCCCTCCCGGCTAAACGGGGGGGAATAGACCCCCCCTCCCATACGATTTTTTTCTTGTCTTGACCAGACCTACACGCTCTAGCTTTTTGGCACACTGCTCGTGGGACACCCTGTATAATAAAAAACATAAATATGGCATATTATTTATGCCAATAATTATGGCTTATTATATTAAGTCATGTGTAATTTATTAGTATGTACATATGTATATGAAAAAAAAATACAAAACACAGTTCATATTGCTTGTGAAAGAAAAGTAAAAATAGATACACAAATTCATTTAAAATTCCTTAGGAAATTAAGGTATAGTACTTATGTACATATAACTAAGAATTACAGACGTAGTTATCTTTTAAAATTGAAAGCTTATAATACCATAGTGGCCAAAATAGTTTAAAAAGCTACTTTTTGAAAAGTATATACCTACATACATATGTACTTATATTTTGGTTCAAATTTTTTTGGCTGTTTTTGAAAACAATTTCGATAATAAATTTATACTTTTCGGAAATAAAGAAGAAAATTCATTTTTAACTTAAAAAAAAAATTAAATATTCCTACAAAAACCAAAAATAGAAATAAACGATAAAACATTAAATTAAATTTAATATCTGGTATTTGGCCTTGATTCCACCCTCGATTTTGAGAGCCATGGAGTTTACCAACTTTCGGCAATAATCTAGGGTTATATATATCACTTTTTCAGGCTTCCATTATTGCAAATTTGAGCTATGCCTTGTTTCTCGGATTGCGGAGCGTAACTTTCTGTTTGAGAACTGCCCAGCAATTCTAAATTGGGTTAAGGTCAAGAATATTTCCTGCTTTGTGCGACCGACTTCTGTTATGAAATTCTTCCACCTTTGATTTGAAAAATAAAGGGATCAATACCAAACAAGCTCAAATTAATAAAACTAACCTTTCGAGCCCGGTGACATGGCGCAGAGTCATCCTGAAAAAATCTATCAAAAGGAGTGAGATACTTTTTAATAATATTTATGTAACTACAGTTTGTCAAGAAAGTGTTTACACTATGTAAAAAAACAGCAATTTCAACTTTTTCGCTATGAATGTAGACACTTTCAGAAACTTTATTTCACATATTTTTTTGTTATTTAATTTTTTCATATTATAAAAAGCCAATAACATAAAAAAAAACTTCAATCGCTTAAACACAACTACAGCAAAAACAAAAATCTAAAAAGGAACAAAAAATGGACTGTCAAGAAAGTGTTTACACATCTTAATACTATATTATATTATGAACTAAATTCTTACAAACATTTTCCAAAATTTAAATTTTAATATGTATTTGGTGTGACCACCTTTAGCATCAATTATCATTTTGTCATTGATCCAATCAAGTTTTTCATGTCATAATTGATTGGAATATTAGCTGGTTTCGATTTTTAGGGTTCCTTTTTGCCACCTTCTTCTTCAATTGTGCCCATACATTTTCTATAGGGTTGAGGTCTGGGCTCTGAGCTGGTGTATCCAAAACTTTGGTGCAGTTATAGAGCAGCCACATCTTCACCGTATGTTCTTTGTGTTTTGGGTCGTTATCTTGATAGAACTTAAACTGTGGTTTTCTACTATCATTACCGCAACTAAAACCAAAATTGTTGGCACTAGCAAGCAAATGAGTTTGCAAAATGCTGAAGTATTTCTTCCCATCCATGTTGTTTTCAATGAAGACTATGTCTCCGACGCCTCTGCTGGATGTGCATCCAAATTTAACTGTTGGAATGATGTTTTTGTTTAGCAAGGCTGTGAGAGGTTTGCGCCACACACTATTAGGGCCTTCGTTGTAATACAGCATTGTTTTGGTTTCGTCACAAAATATAACATCATCCCAGTAAATATAACATCACCAGCCGTACTCTGTAGCGAATGAAAACCGTTTCTGTATATTTTGAGTTGAAAGCAGTGGCTTTTTTCGTGCAACTCTTGATGTATACTCGTTCTTTCTCAGCCCCTGCCTAACAGTTTCATGGAAAACTTGTACACCACAATCCTGGTTTATTTCTCTGGACAAAGCTCGAATGGATATTTGAGGGTTTTCGTGCACTTTTCTTAGTAAACACCGTTCATTTCTGTCCGATAATTTCTTTGGCCTACCTTTTGGTACAATATATTCCAAACGATTTTCACGTTCTGCACGATTTATTATATTGTAAATGGTTTTCTTAGATAAACCAAACATCTCAGTTATTTCTTTTTCTCCTTTGCCATTGTATTAGTTATAATAAACCAATTGTTTTATTGGGTATATAACTTAATTCGTGCGGTTTTTTTTTTTAAATTTTAACGTTTATTTAAGAAAAACATGTACAATATTATTATTCAAAGTATTGCCCATCTGAGGCTATGACTTTTTTCCATCTTTCTGGCAATTTGTGGATCCCATCCCAAAAGAACTGCACCGGCTTGACAGCCAAGAATGAATCAAGCCAATTTTTGATATTCTGCTCTGATGTGAACCGTATTTCAGTGAGGGCGTTCTGCATCGACCGGAACAAATGGTAGTCAGAAAGGGCAAGGTCTGGGCTATAAGGCGGGTGGGGTAAAACTACCCACTGTTTTCCAAATAGTTCTTAACCGGAATAGCAACGTGGGGCCGAGCGTTGTCATGATGGAAAATTATTGCCTCGTGTCTGGTCGAATATTCCGGGCGTTTTTCGGCTACTGCTCTCTTCAAACGGATTAATTGTGTTCGGTAGCGTTGTCCATTGATGGTTTCACCGGTTTTAGCAGCTCATAATACAGCACACACTTTTGATCCCACCAAATACAGAGCATTACCTTCGCGCCAAGGATATTCGGCTTTGCCGTTGATTTGGCTGGTTGGCCGGGTTTCACATATGATTTTTTGCGCTTAGGGTTGTCGTAATGGATCCATTTTTCATCACTAGTTACAATCCATTGCAAAAATGATTTCCTTTTGTGGCGTTCCAGCAGCATTTCGGACATGCAAAACCGCCTTTCGACGTCTCTCGGCTTGAGTTCATGTGGAACCCAATTTCCTTGCTTTAGAATATATCCAGCTGCTTTTAAACGTTTTGAAATGGCTGCTTGAGTGACACCCAAAGATTCTGCGAGCTCTTCTTGTGTTTGGCAAGAATCTTCATAGAGTAATGCTTCCAGTTCTTCATCTTCAAACTTTTTTGGCTGCCCAGGACGTGCATCGTCTTCCAAGCCAAAATCACCACTTTTAAATCGTGCAAACCACTTTTGGCACGTTCGCTCAGCTAGCCCATGTTCACCATAAACTTCCACTAAAATACGATTACTTTCGGCAGCAGTTTTCTTCATATTAAAGTAATGAAGAAGAACTCCCCGCAAAAACACTTTTTCAGGCACAAAGTTCGACATATTTGAGTGAAAAAAAATTATTGTTGTTTACGCTTCAAATGAATGACATATACTGAAATGACGTACAATGACAGTAGCTTTCCAACGCATGTTCCAATGGAATAATACAAGTTACGCTGTCTCTTAGCAAACCGCGCGAATTAAGTTATAGACCCAATACGTCAAAAGAAATTCGTTTGCCAGACATATTAAAAATAATCACTGATAAACGTTTTCACACTTTCAACAGTAGAAGTAGAAATGAACATTTTTGTTTTCAATTTCCTACATCTTTCACAAAACAGAAGATAGGAATACCGCTATAACGGTACCGTTATGAAACCATGCATGCACTGCGAAAAGGAAAGAGAATAAAATGTGTAAACACTTTCTTGACAAACTGTATCTCCATTCATGGATCCGTTAATAAAGGCTAAATCGCCAGTTCCGTAATAGCTACCTACCGTATACCTACATTGCAAACCTCGCAAATCCAATCATTTCGTCTCTGGCTTTTTCCCGAGTTGCATAGAGCGCTCCTTCTACGAGTACTGCGTACCGGCTGAAGTGAAGAATTCATAATACTTATTTCATATGGAACAAAAGGTTTAATTTTTTTTTCAGTGAAGATGGTGAATTTCAATAGTTTCAGCTAGTAAGCCTCTAATCACTTCCAGCCGAAATTCTTTCACTGTCATTGTTGGTTTTCCTGTTATCTTGTGCAAAATAAAGGAATTAAAGCGAACATCTAAAAAATAGAAAAAAATTCTATCCACCACTTATTGCTCTGTCTATTAATCTTGTGCGAAGATAACTGAACAAAATGATCCATAAAATTCATATTATTGTTATAGTCTTGTACGGCTTGAGTAGACGAAATACTCTCTAGAGTCCTATTTGTCCCCGTCGTTCTAGATGAACAGTTTGCTCAGGGTCATGGTAATTGGAAAAGAAATGTACGCATCTTTTATCTTTCCATTTGATGGCTGTCAATGTGTCAGATGTATACCATTCAACCTCTCCCTGTTTCATCTACCTATCAGTTTTTAATATATGTAGGTAAATATTTTACCACCTTTGCCCCAAGGTTGCATTCAACTATTCCATCAGCAGATTTTCCAGTATAGGTATATGTCAAATTTCCAACAATATCCATTTTATCGGCTAATATCCAGACTTTATAGCCCCTTTTGATTGGTTTCTTGGGCATTCCGTGAGCAGTAGATGGAAAATCTAAATCGGTGTTTGATCACTTAGTTTCAAAACATGCTCCGTCACACCCTGAACACTGGAAAAATCCCCTACCGCAGAAGGCTTGCAATCTTTAACCCAATTTGGTTGAATTGTTTTCCAGGTTTCATCTTGGACATTCTTCTCAGTTGCAGCATGAAACAGTTGACTCAATGGGTCGTCGTCGCCTGGATTCGATGAATAATCTAATATAGTGTTGTACAGCTAGTTCGTTGTCATCCTTAGTATCAGTAAGTGGCTGTGGTTCAAAATAAGTACCACATGAAAAACATGCACCGACAAGTATTAGGCAATCCTTAGGTAGGATTCTTTATGAAGAAATACTTACCAACAGAAGTACTTCCAAATCAGATAATTTACCTCCAAAACGAAATAACTAAATACGCACGTGTAATTCACTTAAAAAAAGTTCCTTGTTTGCTGTCTGACTATTTTTGCAAGACTCTGACTCCTATAGACAACGCAGAGACATGGTGTAAATGAAGTTGCAATCAAAAACAGTTATATAAGCTCACAGAACAAACTGCACAATTCCTAAACCTAGTTAACAGTTGGAAAATTTTAAAACGTAGCTGGTTCAAAATCTGTACCACTATCACGCAATGGGTCAAAAAAATGTGGTTAAAATTTTGTATCAGCTACGCCATAAGAGTTAAACTCAAGACTAATTTCTCTGGATGTTTTTTTCTGTCTTGCATATGTACATATTTTTTTGAGCAAACGGTCCTCTCCTTGATTAGTTTTCCTATTTCTTAACCCGGTTCCAACTTTCCTCTCAGCTGATCAAAAAAGCAAATTTTCTTCAAAATATTTTGTACACTTACATGGATACATCCAACTCTTTTCGCAACAGCCCTTAAAGATAAATTTTCCTTATATAAGTCGTAAATAACACTTTTTACTGCGCTACTTAACTGACGACTCATACTTCGCCAACTCTGAACTGGAAATGGGACAATTCATCTAGTTTCTGAGTAATAACAAAGATAACGGAAACATTTAACAATGTTTCGAACTAATAAGTACAGCTAACTTTTGTTTGAATTGAATAGACGTATTTTACACATATTTGTTTGGATTTTTTAGTTTGTTACATTTTTTAAAATCGCCATTTCTCGCAGTTTTTAAAGACTTAAAATTTGTTCTATGGGGGCTGAATTTTGTTCAGCCCATCGAATTGCTGTGTTGAAAGCTTGTATTGCAGTCATGAATCTCAACCTCGGGCCCATTTTCACTGGATCTTCTAACTGATTCATTTTCTTCATAGTTTTCGTCATTGTTATAAATGGTCTCGCATATCCAATTATTTATGTTTTCATTCGAAATGGAAATATCATTGAAGAGAGTTGATATAAATTCTACGACCATTTGTTCACTGATAATTTGAGCTCTGAGTGTGCTCAAAAGTAGCTCATCTTCATCTTTTTCATCACTATGAGAAGCCATCAACACATTCCAGCATTTTTTGACTAAATCTGTCTGCAATCCATCCCATGCGTTAGATAGAAAGCAAATTGAACTTCGAAGATTGAATGCTTTAATTTTTATTTCCTGGTCTGATCCCTGACATCCAACTAAAAACGCCAACAGACTTTTTTGTAGTGTAACTTTGTCAAATTTATAACCTTCTGGGCCATTGGCTGAAGGATAGCACTACAATTTGCAGGAAAACACATGACAACGATCATGCCGTTATCACGTTTTAACTCGCCATCTTTTGGGTGGCAAGGAAAAGTAATAGCGCCTTTGTAGGAAATCCTTTCGAACTTAGGAAGAGTCTTACCTAAAAGAAACAAAAAACGTATGAAAAAAATACCTACCTGTGGCCGGTAAAATGTTGTTACCTCAGGCACAAATGCCGAGTGGAACCATTGCTCAAAGAATGCTAACGTCATCCAAGCATTTTTATTTGCCTTATAGAACGGGCATGTGGTAACATTTTTTAAAAGATCGTGAGTTTATAGATTTTCCAATGACGAATAGCTTAACTTTGTGCAAGCCCTAAGCGTTAGTGCAAGCAAGACGTGATTACTCCCGAATTATGTTTCTTTTCTTAAATGTTGTCACCCAACCATTCTTCTTCTTAGATGGCGTTACAGCTCATGAAGAGCCAGAGCCTAGCTTATGTTGTGTGCGATTTGCTTTTTTTTTTCACACAAGTGAACGGGACCTACAGTTTAATGCCGATTCCGAACGGCGAGAGTCGAGAAGCTTTTTCAAGGCAAGTGTACTACGGGGGGTTTTGCCAGTTCCCCGCCGAGGAGAGAAGCCGCGTAATGAACATTCGATGGCGTTGATATTATCGGGATCCGAACTCGCTCAGCGTGCGTCAGAGGCTGACGCCCTACCCACTGCGCGACGGCTCTCTCTCGGTCACCCAACCATTGCTCGCATTAAAAGATCCTGGCCTCTCCTTTATTTTTCAAGCAATGAGTACGCCTTTGTTTTTAAGACCTCGCCAGAAATTGGCTCATTCAGCTTTCTTTGATTTAGGAACCACTTGTACAAAGCTTTTTCCATCTTAAGATATTCGCACCCCTAATCCTCTTTCCGGGTCTATATTCAGCATTAGAAACAAACTTTCTTATTGCATCCTCTTTTCATTTTATTCTGCTTACTGTAGATTTATGAATATTATACTCACGGCATATTGATTTAGTTGAAGTTCCTTTATTATATTTTTCTAAAATTTCACTTCTATTAGGAGCGCAACTAAGTTGTCGCTGTTTTTTTGATGAAAATGCAACTTTATTGTGAAAAAACGGTTACAAATAAATCGTTCAAAGTATTGCCCATCGCTAGCGATAACTTTTTCCCATCTTTCTAGCAGAGCTCGCATACCGTCACGGTAAAAGTCTTTTGAGATTTATCCACGAATCAAGCCATTTTGAGATGTCTTCATAGGAATGGAACTGATTATCAGCCAGACCATGTGCCATCGAATGGAGCAAGTGATTATCGGATGGCGCAATATCTGGGAAATATGGGGTGGGGTAGGACTTCCCATTAGAGCGTTTCTAAGTAGGTTTTAACGACGACGTAGAAGCATGACCGGGCTGATTTTTTTCTCTTTGGGTTGTCGTAATGAATCTATTTTTCATCACCCATAACGATGGAATGAAGAAAACCCATTCTTTTTTGTCGCTGGAGCAGTTGTTCACAGGAGAAAACAGGTCGGATACACCGTTCCTTTAATCTTCCAACATTGAATTTCTTTTTATAAAGAGTTTTCCAATGGTTACTTGACAGCTTTGAATTTAATTTGTGAACGCACGCTTTCACTAATAATCGAACTGTCATTGTCAATTTATTCAGTAAACTCAACATTTTCATCATGGTAAAGTACATAAACGAGCAACGTCTGCAAATTATAAAAATTTTCTACCGAAATTCGGAGTCGGTGACCGCAACTTTAAGAGCGTTAACTCCAATTTTCGGTCGTAATTCTCGCCCTAGTAGACAGGCAATAACAAGCTTAGTGAAAAAATTTTAGTCTACATATTCGTTGTGTGATGTTGCCGTGTCAGTGAGATAACGGGTTGGTCGAAGTGTCGAAAATATCGCTGTCGTTCAGGCGCCCGTAGCAAACGATCCAAATCAGTCAATTCCACGGTTCTCAAGAATTGGGCATCGCTCAGACCACATTATGGCGTATTTTGCGTAAGGATCTTGGTTTACACCCATACAAGATCAAGCTGACTCAAGAATTGAAGCCGATGGACCATTTGAAGCGACGTAGGTTCTGCGATTGGGCTCTGGAGAAGATGCGCCAAGATGATGAATTTCATCGCAAAATCTTCAGTGACGAAGCTCATTTTTGGCTCGATGGGTTCGTCAATAAGCAAAATATGCGTTATTGGTCGGGTGAAAATCCACATGTGCTTCATGAACACCACTTCATCCACAAAAAATAACTGTTTGGTGCGGTTTGCATGCCGGCGGCGTTATTGGGCCATATTTTTTCGTCGACGATAACGATCTTCACGTTACTGTGAATGGACAGCGTTATCGCGCCATGATTACCGATTATTTTTGGCCCGATTTGGAAGATATGGACTTGGACGACATGTGGTTTCAACAGGATGGTGTCACAAGCCACACAGCACACGTTACAATCGATTTATTGAAGAGTAAGTTTGATGAGCGTGTTATCTCAAGAAATGGGCCAGTCGATTGGCCGCCTCGTTCGTGCGATTTAACGCCTCTAGACTATTTTCTTTGGGGCTACGTTAAGTCATTGGTTTATGCCAACAAGCCGACGACGTTGGAAGAGCTCAGAGCCAACATTGAACGCGAAATAGCGGCCGTTTCGGCCGAAATGTGTGGCCGAGTCATCGAAAATTGGGTCCAACGAATCGACCACTGCAAACGTGCTCGCGGTGGCCATATGAACGAAGTCGAGTTCCATTCACAAATGTTTTGATTGTACTTCAAGCCGATAATAAAGTTTTTGAAATATCTCAAATGGTTTGCGTTTTATTTAAAAAAAAAGTTGTCAAGTCCTTTTTGGAAAACCCTATACATTCTTGTGTTGCTTTTCTACGAATTTGGATCCGGTTCTTGATTTTGGCGATGATTAAAATATGATCAGAATCGCATCCTCGGTATGCTTTAACATTTAGTATGTGGATTTGGTGTCTTCTATCAGAAAATAATCAATTTGGTTGCGCGTTATTGATGTTGCCTCATGTATTCTCTTATGTTTGAATGGTGTAGTTTTCACGATCATATTTTTTGAGCTGGCGAAGCTTATTGTCCTAGGACTCTTATTGTTTACTTTCCTTTACTGTCGTTGGCATATATATCGCTTCTTTTTCTATTTTCACGTTGAATTGAATAAGATTATATAGCTAATCTGAAAGATTAATCTAACATTAAACAGAACGGTATTTTTATAAAATAAAAAAGAAATCGGCCTATAGCCTACCCTTCAGTTTGTGCTATTAAATTGCACTGTAGTGTTTTGCAATCTGCGGTTTGAAGAAAATACTTTGGAATAATATTGGCGTCTTTCTAAAAGTTTGTAGAAGTCTCGCTCTTAACTCGTTACGGATTTATTTCTCTTCACTCATAAAAAATAAATGATATATGACAAGAATTGCTTGAAGAAACTGAAACCAGTTATAGCGCAATAGGCATCAATCGACAAGTAGCACATCGTTCATTCCTTCCTTCACCAACTGCCATGTATTACATAGGACTTTCATTTTTACAATGTTTTCTACACCCATGTGCACGACACTTGGAGAATTACCCAATGCCTTTAAAAAAATATTGATAAGATAAGTCAAATCAATATACGTTAGATTACACTTTAAACTTCATTCCGATAAGTATATAATCACTAAAAAAATGCATATCTTCGTATCGAAGTTAAAAGTTCAAACCAGACAATATACAGTCGAAATAATGAGTATACTCGTACTACAAGTTCTTTATTACTTTTACTCTAATTAGGCTGCTCCTTAGCTATAGCTGATTGACCGTGCAATGACAAACGCCGACAGTGAAGAGAATAAGTTACGTAACCGACGAACCCAAAGTGTAACGCGGGCCGAGGAAATCTCTACCAAAGAGGAAAAACAGAGAAAACTGCAACCCGATCGACCGTAAGATTAACATTAACGTACTATACATGCACCTCGATAAACGTTTCGAAATTTTGTAGCTGCCATCGACCAAGAGACTCACTCTTTTCATGGAGTTCTGGATTTGACAATTTCACGGGCTTGGTCAACTGGGGTTTTTTGCTGTTGACCATCGGTGGCTTCCGATTGTGTTTGGAAAACTTACTTAAGTACGTTACGAAGAGTTTCTCTGAAACTGCCGATAGGATGATGGTTTGCTGTCTTATGTTTTACTTTTAGATATGGAATCAGAATAAATCCCGTGCAATGGTATATAGTTCTCAGCGGGAAGAACGAGGGCGAAGGTCATCCATCTCTGATCCTTGTAGCCTGTAAGTTAAATGCTTAAATTAATTTGTATATACTCTAAAAGTACTTAAAAATCATTTTCAGATTCACTTGTACCTATCAGTATCTGCCTCCTTATTGAAAAGGGTTTAGCAGCGGTAAGGTCTTATTTAATTAATTATTACTAAAGGTAATGCCAGACAGTGAGGGTTCAGGTAAGAAAATCCAAAGGCCTCGCTAATATCCATTTATCTATTGTTTTGAGGAGGGCGGCCCATTATTGAGTGGCCAATTTTTTAATAGTGTAGTGCTACTAATTTGTTTCCGGCAGCTTAAAATCTAAATGTGCCATATTAATTTGCAGCATCCAAAAGACCAAATTTTTTTGTTCCGGTTTTTGTTTTTCCTTTTTTGCGAATAAAGGGTGGGCCATCTAGTGTTTTTTTTTTTTTTTTAATCATAGGTTATTTTGACACTGACAGCTGGTTCCCGCTCGAAATCTTAACAGAAAGTCAGTATCATACCTCCGCGGAACGCAATGAGTTGCTTTACGCTTGAACAACGTTATTGAAAACTTATTTCCAAAGTGAGTGCTGTGTAGCCCAAACAGTGCGTTTTTTTTTATAAAAAAGTTTTGGCCGAAATGGAGCTCCCGCCGCGACTGCTGTACGCAAGTTTGTGCAAAAAGTTCTTGAGACTGGTATGCTAGTGGGCAACACTCATGGTCCCCGTCGTCGTACGGTGCGCGCAGATGAGAATGTGGCTGCTGTGGCCGAGAGTGTGAGACTCCATTCACGAACATCAACTCGTCATCGATCTCAACAGCTCAACATTTCACGCACTAGCCTAAAGAGAATTCAAATATCTTGGATTATTCGCTTTCAAGGTCCAATTGACTCAGCAATTGAAGGCGCACGACCATTCGCTTCGTTATCGCTTCGCAGTTTGGGCCTTAGTGCAGCTTGAATTGGACAACGATTTTGGGCGAAAAATCATCTTTTCTGACGAGGCGCATTTTCATCTCGGCGGCTACGTTAACTAATAAAATTGCCGCATTGCTCGGAAAACTCGAACGTTATTGTCGAGAAGCCAATGCATCCACAGAGAGTGACAGTTTGGTACGGATTGTGGAGTGGTGGCATCATTGGACCATTTTTCTTCAAAAATGACGCTGGGGACAACATTGGGGTCAACGGTGGGCGTTACAGAGCCATGTTAATCGACTTTTTTTTTTACTGAAATTGAAGTCATGGATTTGAACGACAGCCCATGCCACAATCGATCTTTTGCGCACCAAATTCCCCAATCGTGTTATCAGCCGTCTTGGCGATGTCGATTGGCCGCCTCGGAGCTGCGATTTAACCCCTTTGGACTTTTTTTTGTGGGGAACCGTGAAGGACCGATGTTATGCCAACAATTCGGAAATGATTCAAGCACTTAAGGCCAATATCATCCAAGCAATCCGTGAGCTACAGCCCGAAACCATCAACAAGGTCTTGGAAAATTGGGGTGTCAGAATGGGCTACTGCGAAGCCAGCCGGGGCAGCCACTTGAAGGACGTTGTATTTTATAATTAATGGGAATGCTTGTTCTTACTAATAAAGCCATAAGACATGGAAAAAAAATAATTTTGTTCATTTTATTGCATTTTTAAGAAAGAAACTTGTATTTGGCCCACCATGTAGGTTTTCAGTTTGCTTTCTACCCAACTAAAGTAACCCCATTCTTGAAATTCCTTACTATCACAGTTTTTAAAGCTTCAAGGATGGCTGAAGAATCATGGAAACATGGGAAAATATCTGATTCTTTTCTATTTATAAGCTTATAAATCAAAAGGTATTTAGTACTTAGTATGTTAACAGCACCCCAGTCTTGGTCGGGATTTACTGCATCATATTCATATGCCTCTCCTTCGAAATCTTCCTCCAGTTTAACAGTTAACTTCCCCAGCGTATCCCCAGGTGTATCCCTAGTCATTTAAACATAATAAAAACGTAAAAACAATAAATCAACAATAAAACAAAAAAATTAAATTGTGTCGCAAACGCAATCGAGTCACTCCGCATAACCCCAATTAAATCATCGTTCAACTTCGTGTCCTAATTCTTCTTGCCCTCTAATCTTAAAAAAAAAAAAATGGAAAAGTGATGTGGTAATGTCGACTGTACTTACAGAAATAAAACCGCTGACTTTATTATTATCTGTGGGCTATGTGGTAAAGCATTCAATCCGACCTGTATCGGCTTATCGAAACGATGCACGACCCACCTCACTGAACTTCTAAGCAACTTTAAATTCGTGTGCGAAGAGTGTAAAGAAATGTCGCTATCACAGGTCATAATAGCCATAAAATGTCGTAGTGATACCATCACGCCCGCGTTGAACAATCTTTCAGTTTCTAATAAAAAACTTTCGAACCGTTTCGAAGTGGCTACGAGAAATATTGATAATATTTTCAATGCCGTGGACAATTCGTCTGAGTTTACAAAAAAACAGTTTCATAGTGCCGATAACCTTCTCAACGCGATTAAAGATTTCCTCCATTTTAATGAACCCCATGACCTCACTAACCGGCATGTTGTGCTCAGTGCCGATGTAAATTCGTTAATCACGTCTACACGGAAGACGCCGGACACTATTAATAACGTAATGACCTCCTTACGAGCCGATCTCAACACTCCTACAATCTTCCTCCACAAAATCGTCGCCATCTCGAAATAACCCTCACTGGGACTACACCATTAATCATCGCTTACAACTAAGCTAAATGACTTCAGTGACGATCTGGCAACAACTCTAAACTCCATCCTTAACATCACTGCCCAACTAAAAATCATTTCAATGAAAGTCGACTCTCTCTCGTCGAATATAGCAGCACCGCTTCGTCCCATTAACATGTCCCGCCTCGAAGAACTTCAGACATCGTTCACAACAACTCGCTCGGTATATGTCCAAACCGATAAAAAGGACTCTCAGAGCAACGAACCTCTTTGAACCTCTACTGCCCCCCCGAAATTAATCAACCAGTTTGGAACCTCATGGACTGAACACGAATGGGCAAGTCGCCTACAAAAGCTCGAAAATACTAACGTCTCCGAGTTCTACCTAAAACGAGCCCCTCCGCACGCCAACATCTCTTGGCTAAAGAATTTCTTCCGCCAACATTATTCAATAGCCGATGTGCAGTGCCTCGAACTACAGCATAACAAACGGAATAGTAAACGCCGCTTTAAATTTGTCATCCCATCAAAGTATGCATGGCTTTTCTGTAACCCTTTCGATTCTGTCCTCACCATCGGTAACCTTGAAATATCCAAATGGTTATCACCCGATCCTGAAGTCCCAAACCAGAATAATAACACAGTTAAGACTAGACCTAAGATAAACAAAATAATAACTTTAGCCGTAAGTCTATCACCTCTCATATTCCATCCTCCTTTTTCAGCAAGCCACCTAACAATTCTCAACCTAATATCAATAAGCATCCCAAAGTTCTCCCCAAATCCCACCATAACTGGAGCTTCAAAACAAATCTCTTTCCAACTTTTACACACCCATCCATTTCTCACTTTCATCCGTCTCCCACTGCTTTGCCAAAACCCGAACATCAACGGGTTTCGTTTAATCTCGCGTCCATTCCAATCACCTGCCCCGAATTCGTTTCCTAATTTTGACTTCACCTCCGGAGCCAAGTACCTTAATTTCCGTAACTCCCATATACTTAACCCCTCAAAATCCCATCCCCCCATCATCTCCAAACCAAACCCAACTCTGTCATCCAACCCTTTGTCTGTCCTAATGCCAACAACTTCTGCCCCATTTACCCAATCCTCTGCTACCCCTCAACCTTTTGTTGATCCCCTTTTGCCCTCTTCAGTTAAACTTACTCAGCTAACTGCTGACCCCACCCAAAGTCGATACGCCCTTTCTCGACTAAGAGATAAAAAGACGTATGAAAACATTGGTCTCTTTCTGGCTTACTTCCATGATAAATCAGACTCGGTTTGTTATGAAGGTAAAACAAACACAAGCGTCATGGTCTCCATTCAACAGGAAGGTCTCCCCACGGATTTCGCTAGCCTCAAGAGCCTCTTTATAAAATATCATGAATTTTTCAATATCTCGCCCCAAAAAGTGTCAAAGGATCTTGATACATTCCGCCAATATATTCATTAAAAACGTATAGCGCACCTTCAACGGCACCTTCAACGTAGTAGAGCTAAGTTTTTTCGTCCCTAATTGTCTCTCTCTCCCAGTAACCCCACCCCCACTCTGCCAAAATGTCCCTCTTACCTTCTATTATCAGAATGTGAGGTCTTCGTTCAAAAACCCAAGCCGTCTGAGATATTTGCTCTTCCTATTTCACAACGCAAAACTTTGTCAACCTCCCCACCCTGATACAATCGCAGGCTCCGTTCCCTAAGAAACAAAAGAAATAAGCAGTGCACTATCTTCCTTCGTACTAAATCCCCTAATGACTTTTCTAACTACCTGGGCAGCTATCTCCACTTTACCGCCCTTCACAACTCCATCGATCAACGCTATTTAACTGCAACGCAAGCCAATCATATAAACGATCCTAAGTCCTTCTTTATGTTTGTTAACTACAAAAGAAAATCTGATGGCTATCCTACCTCTCTCTCCTTCCATGATCAGACCTCGAATGACCCCAATATTATCGCCACCTTTTTTAAACAGTCTTTCACCGACGACTCGTTTGCTCCAGACCAGTCATACTTCGATTATCTACCGAATTTTTCCCTTGGACCATTTCTTCCACGCACAGTCGATTCTCATGTCATCGAAAACAAATTAAATCTACTTAATGATGAGTTCACTCCTGGACCTGACGGTCTCCCTGCCATATGTCTAAAAAAATGCTCCTCAACCATCTCTCTCCCTCTCTCGAAAATCTTCAGTCTTTCCCTATCCCTAGCTGAATTCCCCCGCTTATGGAAAACCTCATTTATCACCCCTATACACAAAAAAAGTTAGAAGAACACTGTTAACTACTACCAATCAAAAACATTAATGTGAAATGGGAGCCAAGTTCAATATTATGATATATGACTTGGTTATTGACTTCAACGACAAAAGAAGTGAGATCTAAATGGGTGCCAAGTTCAATGGTCAGTCCTGAAATTTATTTATAACAACATAAAAAAATTTATAACAACTTAAAAAAGCATATCTTCTTAGAACTTAGGATAATATATTGAAGCCTAGGTTCTGACTTGGCTAGTTTTCATATACGAATTATATAATAGCCTTCGCAAGTTCTAAAGCTGTAAGTTCCCATCCTCTCTTCCGAAAATTTGGCTTGCTGGTAGAAACTAGCTATCGAACATAGGTTTCTTCCATGACTGTTTTAGTAGTACCTAATAATAATTCATATATGAGAACCGGAATTTTTTTTACGCTTTTTCTGTTTATACTTAATTTGGCCGAGTCGAGGCATTATAACGTGCGCAGGCGGTTGTACTCTACAATAGAGCTCTCTTGTGCCTTGATCTGGCTTGGATCTAAATTGATAAGATGTACTCCATCTAAGTTTTAACTCTGGAGAGTCCAACATAAGCCTAAATACTAAATATAGAGGAGCCTATGTCGAGAAGAGCGCTGTCAAGTCTAAGGCCTTGTGATTTGTGGATAGTAATAGCATATGCTAAACAAATAGGAAATTTATCCCTGTGAACATATGTAACATACATATATGTACATTACTTAATATCTGAACCTTGGTCTTGACTCGTTCTAGTTCGTAAATTAAATTATTCTTAAATTGTATTGTAATTTTACGTGCTGTTGTCGACGTCCCAATGTACCTTCTCTATTTTTCCAATGGGTCCGTTTACTAGTCCCTTACTGACATCTATGTTTCATTACACGTGCACCTGTTTTTATCGTGATGACATTTTCTAAGCCAGCAGTTAGCGACGGACATCCTCGTTCTTTTTGAGTACTTCATTTGCTCGTTTTTTTAAATACCGTGGATAGTCTATCGAATTTAATTCAATTTCTGGTTGCTCCATACTTGCCAACATTGCAGTACTAAACTGGTTACACATATTTTTAGTGCGAAAGAAACATACTGTATCATCGGACGGCAGTCTAAAATAAGATATGATTTCTTTAAGCCGGTCGTTTTGATTTCTAGCGGTTAATTTGAGGAGTCGACTAGATAAAGTGCAACTGTCTTGACTTGTTACTACACCCATTCTTAAATGATTCAACATTTCGCCGAAAAGTTGGTCGTTTTTTTGCCTCATAGCTACAGGTAATTCCTCATAACAAAACAGTTATTTCCATACATTTGGAGCACTAATGGATCTTAAACATTTAAGGACGTCAGACGACTTCAAATTTTCGAACGGCGACAGTTGTCTCACTGGAGAGAGTTGGAGCAGATCGCCAAACAACACTATATGAATCTTGCCGAACCATCCGTCGTCAGCGTCACCGGTATCATACATATGTATGTTTCTGTTAAGCGAAGATGGATGTATGTACATTAATGTTATATTGGAAATCATAGACACTTCATCATTTATTGATCGAGCGGAGCGTAGCGGAGCGAGAGCAATCACCTACTTTTTGGCCTAGCGCGTGCATGTACGGGGAATATAGTGGTCCGAAAACGATTTCGGACTAATCTTGTACGCACTAAATGTAGATATCGGCTATAACCACACATGTGTGCAGCATGTCATTCGATAGATCTAGGTCTGTAGATGAGCCATAAATTATCAAATGAAATTGTTTGATTGAAAAATAGTGAGAAATAACGAAGTAAAGTTTAGAAAAGTGCCATGCGGAGCGAGAGCAAGGTTGATAAAACTACAAATTTGCTCGCTCGATCAAATATTTTCAGTAGCGGAGTTAAGCCCGCGCATACTGATCTGCCTAGTTAAAAGTACTACATCTCTTAAGTCACATCTTAAAACTTTTAGTACTTGGTCTGATAAGGAAGTGTACTTGGGACAATTTCCGTGCTCTACAGGCAGTTGTAGGAGCCTATGTATTGTAAGACCGTTTACATTAAAAGCAGCGATACCAGTGGGTGCAGCTACTGCAAATAACTTATTCATTCGCTTCTTAACCCAGTTTTTAATTGTATTGATTAAATAACTTTTTCCCGTGTCGCCTATCTCACTAACAATTATTCTCAAAGTTGTAAATTCATCTAATAAAGTCTTACATATCTTGTACGTTTTTGGTCTACATTTAAACCTTTGATCATTTGTTCGAGTTCATCTTCAGATACCAAATCTTTAGTATTTCTGAAATCTTCCACTGCATTCACAGCTTCAACAGGTAACAGTTCCAGTGGATTCTCCAGACCATCATCTTCGTGATCATCTTCCTGTCGATCTCTTTCAATTTCCGCTACTTTTTCTTCAATCACTTCAAACGGTCTCTCTATGTTATTCAAGAATTCTGTCTGCATTCCTCCGTAATCAAGTCCGTCCTTAATTTGGTCTTTTAGATAAGACATTTCCCCTCCCCTGACCTTTCGCACTTTCCCACCAATCTCATTCATTGTTTATTTTTTTTTTCTTTCATCCAAGATCAATTTACTCTTTAAATTATCTCGTACATTCTTTACCTTCATAGATACATATATGTAAATATGTACATACATATAAACATAATTGTGTTGTGATCAATGGTATTATTTTTTCTTTATCTTCCTTCTTCTTCCTTCATTTCTATTGTGCAGGGTGTCCCACGAGCAGTGTGCCAAAAAGCTAGAGCGTGTAGGTCTGGTCAAGACAAGAAAAAAATCGTACGGGAGGGGGGGGGGGGGGCGGGGGGTCTATTCCTCCCCGTTTAGCCGGGAGGGGCAATTTTCTAAAAAATTGACTTAATTTGGAAAAAAATTATTAAAAATCAACAGTTACATCCACAATGCCGTGATATACTTTTTTGTAAGCCCATAAACCTCTTCTTTCATCTTGTTTTTAAACGAAGCTGTTTTAAGGAATAGTTTTTGAGAAATTAATTTTCAAACTCAACATTTTGAAAACAAAATTAAAAAAAAACATTTTTAACAATTTTTTTTTCAAAATTGTATGTAATTAAGTACTAATTTTTTTTCAAGAATTCAATTCTCTTATTAATTTTTAGTTTAAAACAGAAAACCGCATGCAAAAATGTCTTGTAGTTTTTGAGAAATGAAAAAAAAACCCGAACCATTTTTTTCTAAGAAAAACCTTTTTTTTTGGTTTTAACGCGGCTGGACTGTATGAAACATCGACCTCTCTTTTATTATTTTTTAAAAAAAATCGGAGTTTTATTATAATAAATTTTCAATATGATCCCCATTTTTTAGAAGGCAAAGATTATATCTCCTTCTAATGGCTGCACATAAGTCTATGCTTGACAAATTTTCCTGCAATTTGACTCCAGCGACTTCAATCCGTTCTTTCAGTTGTTCCAAAGGTGATCTAGGTACCCATTCCGTGGGGCCCCTTCTTCCGATCCAACGGTCACTAAAATGATCATCCAGCCAGTTTCTAACCCGTAAGCTGTAGTGTGCTAGTGCTCCATCTTGCTGGTAGATTAAATTATCTGCTATGGCCAAAGGAACGTTGTCCGTCAAATCGGGCAAAAGGTCTCGTAGGAACTGCAGGTATGATTCTCCATTAATAACGGCATTCAAAAACCGGGGCCCGATTACAGTTTGTCCAACAATACCAAGCCAAACATTACAGCTAAAGCGGTGTTGTGATTTATTTTGTTTTTTGTTGTGTGGATTGGTGCTACTCCAATGATGCAAATTGTGGAAGTTAGTAACCCCATCTCTGGTAAACTGTGCTTCATCCGTCCAGAATATCCTTGCAAAATAGTTTCGTTCAGTTTCATCTCGAAGCAGTAATGATCGACAAAATTCTGCTCTCAAAAACTTGTCGTTTGAGGTGAGTTCCTGAACTGGCCTAAAATGGTACGGGTGTAAGATTTCGGTATGAAGCACTCTCCATACTCTAGATTTGGGCACTCCGAGCATAATAGCTATCCTCCTTGTACTAAGGGAGGGATTACCTCGGACCAAATCCAAAATTCTTTCATCTAAGATTCCTGATCCATCTGTAACTGATCTTTCGCTTCTTCGATGCTCTAGCACTCCGTGCTCTCGCAGACGTCGGTGGATTCTTGAGAACATGCTACGACTGGGACACCTCCGATTGGGAGATTGGGATATCTTTCAGCGTAGAGTCTTTTGACTTCACGATCCCGACCATTAGCTAAACCGTAGCAGAAGTGCATGTCCGTTAATTCTTCTCGAGAGTATGAGTTTGACATCGTAATGTGTTGATGAGTTAACATCCAATTTGGAAATGGTTTTTTATTAAAAATGCGATGCCTTTTATTTACATTTGGGTTGCAAATATTTTGTTTTTCAATAAAGAAAAATTGCGGTTTTATTGTCTTAAGGTCCTAGCGGGTAGAACTGATCGGCGGCGGGCGGACCCAGACGAAATTGGCAGGTCAGTTTTCAGGCGTTATCAATGAAAAAAAAGGATTAATCCAGGGTTATTCCAATACTGTGTCACTTTATTGTATCCTCATAAAACTCCGAATTTTTTAAAAATAGTAAAAAAGAGGTCAATGTTTCATACATTAATTTGCCTAAGTCCAGCCGCGTTAAAACCAAAAAAAAAGGTTTTTCTTAGAAAAAAATGGTTCGGGTTTTTTTTAATTTCTCAAAAACTACAAGACATTTTTGCATCCGGTTTTCTGTTTTAAACTAAAAATTAATAAGAGAATTGAATTCTTGAAAAAAAAATAGGACTTAATTTTTTACATAATTACATACAATTTTGAAAAAAAAATAGTTCAAAATGTTTTTTTTTAATTTTTTTTTCCAAATTTTGAGTTTGAAAATTAATTTCTCAAAAACTATTCCTTAAAACTGCTTCGTTTAAAAACAAGATGAAAGAAGAGGTTTCTGGCTTTAAAAAAAAGTATATCACGGCATTGTGGATGTAACTGTTGATTTTTAATAATTTTTTTTCCAAATTAAGTCAATTTTTTAGAAAATTGCCCCTCCCGGCTAAACGGGGAGGAATAGACCCCCCCCCCCCATCCCATACGATTTTTTTCTTGTCGTGACCAGACCTACACGCTCTAGCTTTTTGGCACACTGCTCGTGGGACACCCTGTATATGTGAACATCCTTTCATTGTTTTAGTGACGAACACCGAACCAGACAAAAAAACGTGCAGCCTCAAAAAATAAAGAGTTGTGTATGTGTTACTCCGTTTCATACTTCACCTCCCTCTCCCATAAAACCAGTTTTAAATAAAGACTATTTTTCTTATGATTTAATTGCAAATGTATAGTTTTCAGATTTTTTCCTGTACTTAGAGTATATGACGATATTACTTGCCAAATTTCATAGTTCTAGGTCATCTGGAAGTGGTTTATAGTTTTGATATGTAGGTCAGTGATAAAAATTTTTGGACGTTAATATCTAAATAACCGTTTAAGGTGTGTTTATGAAATTTGGAGGACATACAGCTCTGTGCAAAAAATAGCACCAACAGTTTATAAAGCCTTATGAAAGAAAAATTTTAAAAGTTCGCAAAAATTTGATTTATTTTTGTATTCAAATAGTGAAAGCAAAATATAAATAACTTAAAAACACAAGAATTCATTCATTATAACAAAAAACAAAAAAAATACAAGCATTTAACTTAAAAAATTCAGTTTTTAGGTGTGCAAAATAATAGCACCAAGAGTAACAAATCATATGTAAAATTAATTATTCTAAAAAATGGTAAGGATTTTAAGTTTTAAATTAAAGAAGGACTCTAATACTTGGTCTTATGACTTTTATTTTTAAGTACGGCGGCGTAACGCCGTGGCATGGAGTCGACCAACCTTTGACATCGCTCAAGTGGAATATCCCTCCATGCAGCCTGCACAGATTCCCATAACTGATGTGTATTTTTTGGTTTCGCTTTAAATACTCCTTTCTTAACATCAGTCCAAAGGTTTTCGATTGGGTTCAGGTCTGGGGACTGAGCTGGCCATTCCATAACCTGAACCCTATTCCTTGCTAGAAATTCTTTGGCCAATTTGCTGGTATGCTTTGGGTCGTTGTCTTGTTGCAGGACCCATGTAAGAGGCATATTCCATTCGGAGTAAGGGAGCATGATTTGCCTCATAATATTAACGTAAACTTCGGCAGTCATTACCGGTTTTATCCAAAATAAGGGACCAGTGCCATTATACGAAAAGCTATCCCATACGTTAATTTTTGCGCCGCCGTGCTTAATAGTTTTTAGCGTATATTTTTCGTTGAACTCCTGTTTTCTTGGCCTTCGAACGAATGTTCTGCTTCTAGAAGTCCCAAATAAAACAATTTTTGACTCATCAGTCCACAGAATATTTCGCCACTTAGTAAGTGGCCAATGCAAATGATCTTTTGCAATTTTTTTTCTTTTTTGCAAGTGGACCTTCTTCAGTAACGGTGCTTTTCTGGGACTTCTGGCAGGTAAACGGTTTTTTAAGAGTCTTCGTCGTATTGTACAAGTGTTCACTTTGAGATTTAAATCTTCTTTTATCTTAGAAGAGGTAATAAATGGGTCTTTTTTAGTCAATCTAATGATGCCTCGTTCATCGCTAGGCGTTAATTTCGCCTTTCTTCCTCTTGTTTCTTCGTGTTCAACATACTTTTTTGCGTTTGAAATCATTTTATTAGAGCACCCAACTATATCACGAATAAATTTGTAGGTTTTTCCTTCAGAAAGAAATTTTCTTATTTGTGATCTTTTTTCATCGGTACAATGTTTACCTCGACCCATTTTAGCTGGCGGATAAGTTCCTTTTATGAAATATTGATTTTAAATTATTCAAATATCTTACCTTCAAATGTTTTAATCTAAAAAGAAAGATGAAGACTACTTTACACAAGCAAAACTCTCTGTAGAATGACATGGTGCTATTTTTTTGCACACTACAAATCTGCCTTCGTTACGTATAACGGGGAATACCCGGTTTTTAAAGTTCAGTTCTGAGTAAAAGTATCCTTCCATTATATCACCGAATATCAAACTGTTATTCTACAGTAGATGCCATATCTTAACGGCAGGAAAAAAAAAATTAAATGCATTATAAATTGAAAATTCAACATGGTGCTATTATTTTGCACAGAGCTGTATGTATTTCGCAAGTCTCAATATATGTGCCAAATTTGACATGTTTAGATGCAATAGTTTTTGAGATATGAAGGGGCCAAAAGTGGCTCCAAATGGTTCGTGTAATATTACACACGGTGCTACTCGCCAGTTCTGTTCGCTTGAAATTGGCTTGACACGCTACCGCGTGTCTAGATCGTCCCATTGCCAAACTGTCACATATACCCAAACTCTTCGAGAGTATTTTGTACGTAAATCTAAGTATTCGCTGGAAATCTTTAATCTCCCCTAGACAACACGGTTTCCTCAAATGCAGATCCAGAACCACTAACCTTGTTGAATTTGTGTGCTTTACCCTATCAGCCTTAGAGAACGGCACAGAAGTCGACGTTCTCTCAACCGATTTCAGTAAAGCTTTCGATAAAATCTCCCACAGACTGATACTCTTCAAATTGTCCTCCCTTGGCTTCGACCCCATTTCTTTGAAGTGGATATCTTCTTACCTGGAAAATCGCTATTACAGTGTTCGTTTTAGATCTGCCTTCTCTAACCCCTTTTTAGCTTCCTCCGGCGTCCAAGGCAGCCACTTAGGTCCACTTCTTTTCGTTCTTACCATAAACGATCACGATGGTGATCAAACATTCCCACATCTCAGTATACGCCGACGACACCAAGTTCTTCAAGACCATTTCCTCCAGTCATGACTCTTCTCTTATTCAATCTGATCTCAATAGTTTTTCCATCATGTGTTCCAAAAATTGCTGGGAGCTTAACATTTCTAAATGCCAATCAATTACCTTTTCACGTAAACGAATCAAACCACCTCCTCGCCTCTACTTCCTCAATAATCAACCCATCATGTCATTCAAGTCATTCGCGATCTTGGCATATTATGTGACCAGGAGCTTAATTCTCGTGCACACATCGATGAGATAATCCTTAAAGCTAATTCTGCACCCGATTTCGTGAAACGATGGTCTAAAGAATTCTCGAACCCTTACGTTACCCGATCTCTTTACATAACCTTTGTCCGGCCCCTTCTTGAATACACCTCTCAAGTGTGGTCTCCTTACCAACAAACCCACATTTCTAGAATCTAGAGCATCCAACGCCGATTCCTACTTTGCTCTTCGAGGTCTCCTCTGGTCCAATCCTTTGATTTTACCACCCTACCAAGACCGCCTTAAACTAATCAACATGAACACGTTGGAAGAAAGAAGGATTTTATCTGACATTCGTCTCATCCATCGGCTCTTTTCAAGTATCATTGACTGCGCGACCCTCTACAACTCTGTCTCTATCAACACTAACCCCCGCAATGTACGAAATACCCGTCTCTTCTATCTACCCACCCCCCGTACTTAAAATCAAACCCCACGAAAATTAAAAATTAAATTAAATTAAAATTCCTCACTCTCTGAAAGATGTGCCAATATCTCCTCCAAATCCCGATCTGTAAGCCTTTAACATTTCCCGGAATGTACCTACAATAAATTTCACCCGTTAAAACGCAATGTATCAGAAATGATACATCTCGTAAAATGCCGACTCCATAGTGTAATTCCGACATTTGAATTTTGTTGTATCAGATCGTCTACACTATGCAGTGTAGGGTTAAAGCTATCTTAGCATTAACGCATTGCCAGTAATGCGCCAACAAGTTTCCAGTTTTTTTGCTGAGGTCGCATTATTGGGAGCGTTGAACTACCGGCCTTTATTTGAATTTGATGCGAACGCAGCATTTCCATTGGCTCGCTGTGTTAACTTACACGGCAGCTTTTGGAAAAGAAATGGGAATTCCACGAAACGGTCCACAACTATAGATTTTGAAAAGACATATAACTCTATGAACCTATCGAAAATATCTCACGTCCTTGTAAAGCTGAGAATCACGAAAAAGTCGATAAACTGATACAAGTGAAGGTGGAACAAAGGACAAGTCAAAGTAGGAAATGTCTTATCTGAAACATTCCAGAAGGACCAAAACAAGGATATGCCTTCTCACCACTTCTTTTAATTTTGCTGATGGAATTCGTCCCTTCAAGAAAATGAGACCCTTAATAGAATCACATCCGTTCTAGCGTAAGCTGACGATCTGGATTTGCTAGAAGATAGTTAAGAAACAGTCAAGAGAAATGTAGAAAGTCTAATAATGGTAAGCAAGGAATAACTTGGATCGACCCAAACCTGGCACCTGACTGTACTCGATACACGCTATGAGAAAGTCGATGAATCCGAATATCCGGAAACTGTACTGGCTCTCAAAAACGACATAAAGACCGAAATAAATAAAAGACACGTGTTCCTTCGGGCCTTTGAAAACAGTATGGTGGAAAACAGCACGAAGAAACAAAACACACAATCAAGAACTCAAGAAACTCTATTTAGACCATACAAATTTACTCACTTACTCAGTGGGACAACAATTTCAATGTTACTCGAAGTAACAGTATTTTTAGAACAGTATCATTTATTTTAACTTTAGCGATTATAAAAAACAAGCATAATGCAAAACTATAAACAAAATTAACGTTACTGGAAAGACTCCTTCTCTTTTTAAAATACACGTATAAAAATAGATAAACTTTCCATGTCCTTATCCACACTTATCCAATACGAACGCCGGCTGCCTGGCAATATTTCTGCAAAACTTCTTTATGATTGGCATCCAGTGTTGCAATTAAGCCTTCCACCTCACCCGGCCTGGATTGTATTAGCTTTGCTAGAGACTGTGCAAGAAATCTTCGTCCGTCAGATATGTCTGATAGGAAATCTTGACTCTTGGGTTGAGCAAAATTTAGCTGAGAGAAAGCTGCCTGATAGCCTGGCGTATCATCTACTTCCACAAAGTGATCGCCATCATATGTAGATTGATCGGGGGGCAATTCAAACATCTCAATCAATGCTTGAAGAAGCTTGGGCCAGCTTTGAATATACGGTGGCGACAACATTGCCGGGCAATCAGTTAGAATCTTCGAAATGCCCACAGCTACAATTTTCCGATCCATTTCTGTGCAGACTTTCGCCATGTCTGGAATGAAAACTCGATCCACGACCATACCAAACATTGCGTTTTGAATTTGATCGATTAACTCGACCAATGAGGAGGCTCCCAACTTTGCAGTGTAATAGCAGAAGAATACGATTATACCACGAACATACTTTGTCGTCTTTGTGCGGGACAATCTCTGAAAGAGTAGCGCAAATATTTGGCGCATTTTTTCCTGTAATTCGGCCAAAGGATAGTATGTTAACAGGTTTTGCATCAGGTAGAATCCTTCGTGGTCATTCGATTTTGATGCAATCATTTTTTGAAATACTCCAAGAACAGCATTCTAAAAAATAAAAATAAAACGAATTATATTTGTAAAAGAAATATCAAAAACAAATCCCAACCAGTTTTTCTAATGCGCTAATTTGAGCAGATCCTTGTCTGATAAATGCACAAAGAAGTCGGATGAGAGGTGTAACGTTGCCCGGTCGATCCCAGAGTGTAGGTGCCAATAAGCACGGAAAGAGCGCCCAATACGGTTCTGGTATCGACCCTAGCCCTTCTCGAATTTCTAATAACAAAGACAACATTTGAAAGACATACGGCATAAATTCGAGAATGTCCTGCTGAAGAATTCCCTGGAATACTGGAAAGAGAGCTTCTTCAAATGAGCTCACAGCGGATGCCTCGGTCTTACAAACAATTCTAAGGAATAATCATTTCGGTTGAAGATCGTATTGTTCGTAAAACACTTAAACTTACATAATAGCCAGCGATAGGGTTTCGAACAAGTAATGATTGAAATGTGGCTTAGACGGATTCTTCGCAACTTGAGTAAGGATGACCGTTAATCTAGGCAAGGCAACAGCCATATAGGGCATTGTTGCGGTTTGTAGCGAGTTGAAGCTTCTCATTATTGCTGCATTCAAAAAAAATTTAGTAACAGCAATTCTAATGATATTGTGATAGATTACCCTTCATGACATATTCGTTTTCTTGTGAGCCTGGCAAGGACAGCGTTGCAAACAATCCCCCAATCAAATCATTCGAATACGGAGCAAGTTTTTCCGCAGAAAGTCTATACACACAAAAAGTTCGTAAACTAAATACGTGATTTTATAAAGAATTTTAGCAAACTCACAGCAAGCCATTGCTTTCATCTCTCATAATTAATATTTTTTCGATAGCACATGCTGCGTAGCTGTGGACAACCACGCTCTCGGCCTGTAGGTGACGTATCAAATGAGGAATGCATCCAATTATTGTCTGTGGTCCCAGTAGACTTCGGAATATCATCACAAATTTAATGGCATCAGCCTTAAGTACGGGTAGTTCATTAACTAAATAGGGATAGAGACATATATATATTGATGAGCAACCTGAAACACTCAATATAATTACCATTCTGTCTCTCCAGTTCTGGAATGATGTGTTGTTGACAGAATTGTGGTAATGGTACGAGTTCTGAGGCCTGAGTAATACCATGCTTCTGTGTTCCTCCTCTCGAAGCAAGCGATGTTATCAAATATATGGCAGTGTCTTTGACGCGCCAATTAGCTGTGGGATTCTCAGCATACTTCGACAATAAGATCTCTAAGTATTGTCCAAATATTCCAAATATTTTCAATTCAAAGTTTTGACTTAAAGTCTTAACGAGATCACAGGCGGCCCTTCGACGTGTCTCGATGTCCGAGCCTTCAATATCCCGGCGAATGTATTCATCCGGATTATCTTCAAAAAGTTCTTCGTCCGAAGTGCGAAAGTCTAAGTTGGGTATGACAACTTTTTCGCATATATTTGCCAGTATTTTTGGATCTTCAAAAATGGTTCGATAGTGATTTCGTTCTGCGACAATCGAAAGGTATTGAAGTGCATTGGAGACCAGCTAAAATATGAATAAATAAGAAAATTGAGTTGGCACGACTTATTCTCGGAATAGAAAGTTGGCTTACAGCATCGTATTTTGTCTGAATGCCGGTTTTGACAAGCAGCTCCCAAACGTCGTTAACAAACTGTTGCATATACGTTCCAAATTCTTCGTCATACTTTTGCGCATATAAACCCAAGTTTTCACAGACCTGTGAGCGTAAATGTTCCAGCACGCCGGCCTCTTCTTCGTCGCCGGTATTTAGAAGTGGTACGTCGATGATCAATAGTTCATGGAATGCATTCATCCATGTTTGCATGTTGTCTTCGAAGAACTCGGGCAAGTCTTGCGAGTTCAATGAGTAAAAGACTTTGCAAACCAACACAAGACTTCCGTAGATAACCTTCAAGGCTTGGACGTTATTTTCATGTATTTTGGTTAGATTCATAGTCGCCAAGAGAAGATCAGTAAGTGGCTTTGCCATCCGATCCAATACGAATTTAATCTCACGCCATAGCGACTCGCATTTAAATTCGTAACGATATCGCTTGAATAGGGAATGTGCCGTCTGTAGCACCCCATTTATTACATTAAAATCGCCCGTAGCGAACTTTTTGACCATTTCGTCTATTAGTTGAGGCCATTTATTTGGAAAATCATGCTTTCCTATTATGCTCACAGCATCACTTAGTTGTTTTTGTAGAGCACTGGGCGAGCGCAACATCAGATCGACAATTAATGACTTTATGGCGTTGCGATCGGACTCGTGGATGTTATCCACCCCGCCAGAATCCTAATTGAAAAGGTGAAAGAAAAAATACATTTTGATTAAGTCTACGACGCACGATTTAAGATTTCTTTGTATGGGAACATTTCGTCACCCCATGAAACACATTTACACGAGCCGATGATGTATTTGGAGTTGTGACTAAAATGTTTGTTTTATATTTCTTTGTTGTAACTTACTTCATGGGCCACCCAATTCCGCTTGATGTAGTTCTTGAATGCAATGGCGCCTGCAACTCGTATGGTGATATCAATGTCCTGCTTGTCGATTAAATTCAACAATAGCACAGCATAGTTGTGATTAACCTCAATTGACTCCAGCATTTTCTCGGCTAAAAAAAGGCGTTTTTACTTAATTTTCTTTTTTAATTCTTTTTAGATTTTAAATGCATTAAATGTAGGTTGCTTGTACCTGGTCTCCTGACCATTGGATCTGGGCTAAGAGTCTGTTGCAGATATCCACCTAATTGTTGTAGATTTGCTTCGTTGACCTCCATATTTTCTTTAAAATTATGTGGTTTATGTGTAGCGTAATAAATAGATTATATTCCTTGTTCACAGACAATAATATTCGACTTTTTATCGATTGATTGGAAACTGGGAATCGGCAGTATGCCGCTTTCTGCACAAAATTTGAAATTCGAGTGAAGATAGCTGCGCTTGACAGAGCGGCTGTCAAAATCGTAGATATAAATTCACACCTAAAAGTGCAGAGTTCAAGTCGATAAGGAAATGAAAGCATTCAGCATGAGATCATATTTTTTTAAAAGAAATTTATTATACTATATTTGCTTATACACTATTGATGAATAATAAAATGAAATATCTTTTGATAGGAAATCGTGCCAGAAAACGTTGGAATGTTTTCACAGATAGTAAATATATTAGTATTGGTACTACTGCCAATGGTTGTTATCCATGTTAAAGGCCATGCCTTTAGTTTAAGTGAGTATGACTTGCTTCATCAGCGCAATTTTTGATACAATGTGTTTATTTATTTATGTGCAGTTGGAGCCACAACAATTTGTTTCTTGTATTCCATATTGTTTTTGAAGATCTGGAGCTATGTCCAAGTCAATATGTGGTGTCGGAAAAGCTATCATGAACACCAGCATCAACCCCGCAAGCGGCGTCCCAGTATTTCTATTGCAGAGCTTCGTATGTTATACATTAAAATATGATTTTTCTTATCTACCAGTATTGATGTGAAACATATTTTACAGAAAATCCTAATCATCCTGATGAGGCCGATAATGCCGACAAAGATGTTCCCGAATTAGTTCAATATCCCAACAACCTATGTTATAAAGATTTGTTTTATTTTCTTGGCGCCCCAACATTATGTTACGAACTGAATTTCCCTAGGACCACGCGGTTTGCTAGATTTTGCATTTGCCGGATTAATTAAAAAACATTTTATTTTTTAGAATTCGTAAGCGATTCCTTTTGAAGCGCTTACTTGAAGTCGTTATTGGTGTAAACGTTTTGATGGCTTTGTTCCAGCAATGGATTATTCCATCGGTTAGAAACTCGCTGGTGCCATTCTCTAACATGGATATAGCACTAGCCACCGAAAGACTACTGAAGCTAGCTGTGAGTGAGGAAAAAGATTTTCTTGAAAACCATAATTCATTTGTTATTTTGTTTTAAGATTCCTAACCACTTGGTATGGCTATGCTTCTTCTACCTGACTTTCCATTCATTTCTTAACCTCTGCGGTGAACTTTTACATTTTGCCGATAGGAACTTTTACTGCGATTGGTGGAATGCAAACAATATTGACACCTTCTGGAGAACGTGGAACATGCCTGTTCACAGGTGGATTAAGTCTTTTGTCTTTAATGTAAATTAAATTTTTTTCTTCTAGATGGTGCGTCCGACATCTGTACATTCCTGTAGTTCAGATGGGCTATTCACCCCGTAAGGCATCTGTAATTGTATTCTTTATAAGCGCTTTTTTTCACGAATACTTGGTATGATTTATTTAAAGTTAAACCTTTCTTGTTTAGAATGTTCTTCTTTTAGGTAAGTGTTCCTCTTCAGACTTATAAAATCTGGGCGTTTATGGGAATGATGGGCCAGATTCCTCTTTCGTCATTCTCTAAATTTATGCAAAAAACTTGTGGGCCGCGAATGGGAAATATAGTCGTTTGGGCTTCTATTATCCTCGGACAACCATTGTGCATTATGATGTACTACCATGACTACGTCATCACACACTTTAAAGATGCAATAAAGAACGCCGAATACAATGAAATGTAAATTAATTCCGATATTGGGGATAGATATTAGATCTAATGCAGGTACCATGTTATTGTTATTAAAGGCAAGATGTAATAAAATCATCTGAATTATACTGGTCTGGTTTTCTTTGACTTATAATGACATGCCTAGTTGATGGTCTGTCTCAAAAGTTCAACGTCTCCCGCTTCAAGGTCAGTTGAATTGAATGGAGAACTCAGGGTCAGTGTTATATGAAGACACTAGTACTACGACCATAAAGTTCTATTGTACCCCCTTCTCTGGTCTAGGATTTGAGTGCTGCCTTCAACAATTTGACAATTTCTTTGATGGAATTTCCTGGAAGTCTTTCCATGGTATGGTTGTGTTGCTTGTCATTTTGAATCTTTCTCGGGCAAAGCTTGGGCAGACGATCAGTATGTGTTTTGTAACGACTCCGGCGCCAAGCGGCCAATGGAGGAAACTCCAAGCAAAAGTTGAGCTGGCCAATCAAGCGGCTAGACGAAGTCATCAGACGGTTGAGAAGGCACCTTGGTGCCATAGCTGTGGCACGATATAAAGCTTGTTTTACTTACCTACGATTCGTACATTGCACCGCATTTGCTTAGTCAATAAATAATTAGTGTGTTAATCACTTAACTCTTTCATTGTGTGTCCTACCCTATCAAGCGCTGACGAGAAAGCAACAACAACCTCCACTCAAGATCAACACAAGGTGAAAACCCGTTCTCAATCAAAGGCAAGCACCAAGATTCAAGTGGAAGAAGAAGAAACCATGGAGAATCGGCTCGAAGCTCTGCTACGTGAAGCACGACAACCCAAGCTACCTCAATATGATCCCAAGAAGCTTGATCTCTGGTTCAGACGAGTGGAGACAGAATCTGCAGCCCTCAAAATCGGTGACGACAATGCCAAATATTTTGCAGTTCTACGCGCTCTAGATGGTCCTACTACAGAGACGATCAACGACATCATGGACGACCCACCTGCTCAAGATAAGTATAACTGCCTAAAAGATAAAATATTAGAAAGACTGGGAGTGTCGAAGAAAGATAAATTGCGTCAAGTAATCAAAGGCATTCCTCTAGGTGATAAGAAGCCTTCGCAGCTCCTACGTGTGATGAAAAACCTGTCGGCTGGTGTCCTCCCCGACGACGCATTGCATGGTTTGTGGGTCGAAAAATTACCGACTGAGCTGAGAGCATTCCTCGTCATATCTGATGACCTTGATCTGGAACAACTAGCTAAAATGGCGGATCGCATCCTTCCAGAGATTTCCCACAGCGGCGCAGTCATGGCCGTCGCAGACAACCCTCACAAAGACGCATCACTACCTCTCGTCACGGCATTGCTGGAAAGGATTGAATATCTGAAAAAAACGGTAGCCGACCTGCTGACACAATTCAAGGCATGCAAGCCTCCAAACCACAGGCCCATGTCACATTCAAGAGGACGTAGCTCCGGTCGCAGTGACATATGCCGCAGCCCAACGATATGGCGCAGAGACACGAACCTGCCACCCTCCATGTGCTTACCTAACACAGAACCAGGAAAACAACAATCGCTGTCGACAATAGGGGCCGTGCGCGACAGCGAGAACCCTCGTTCTGTGGAGGCCCGACTTCATCACGCCTGGAATTTCTCTTCGACTCTGGTGCAGCGGTTTCTTTATTACCGGCCGCAAAATTCCGTGGTGACCGACAACCAGCACATATGGTTCTCTACGCTGCCAACGTAACTCAGATAAGCACCTACGGCATGCTAGTCTTAACACCTACTTTACGAAGAAATCTTACTTGGTCTTTCATCATAGCCGACCTGCCCATCATCGAAGCTGACTTCTTGAAACACTTCGGGCTCCTGATTGACTTGAAAAACGAGCAGTTAATCGACTCCAAAACTCTTTTAACCACACTTTTAAGGACACTTACACCACAGCTCTCACACCGGCATCTCCACCATTCATCCAGGCTTACCGTGTTCAGATCTCTTCCAGGAATTTTTTGACATCACAAAGCCACAGAATGACATATCAGCTGCTCTAAAAAAGAAAGCCTACGCTCACCGAATCCTCACGACAGGTCCTCCAGTTTTCTCAAGAGGCAGGAAGTTGGCTGGGATAAAAGCAGCTGCCGGAAAAGCAGAGGTCCAACTTTGTGTCAACCAAGGAGTCATGAGACCCTCCAGCAGTCCATGGGCCAGTTCCATCACAATGGCATCGAAAAAAGAGAATAATTGGAGATAATCTTATACAAAGCCTCTTTCCACTATTACATGGCAAGTCTGTTTTCACAACTTTGGACCTGGAACGTGCTTACTACCAGATACCGATGAACGAAGACGACATCCAAAAAACTGCAATTAACACACCCTGGGGACTGTACGAATATTTGGTCATGCCTTTTGGTCTCAAAAACGCCACGCAAACATTCCAAAGATTTATCGACAGCGTTTTTCGAGGCTTAGACTTTGTATTCGTTTACATAGACGATATACTCATCATGTCAAATAACGAACTACAGCACAAAAAACATCTACGTCAGGTTTTCAAGAAGCTACAAGAGCACAGACTCACAATCAACGTGAACAAGTTTCAATTCATCAAGAGTGAGGTTAAGTTCTTAGGCTACTCCATCAATGCTACTGGTTTCGCTCCAACAGCTGACCGTTTATACAAGATTGCTGAATACCCTAAGCCACAAACGGTTCACGAAATGAGACGTTTTCTGGGAATGATCAATTATTATAGACAGTGTGTTGCTAGACTAGCTGCTCTTCAACTACCACTGCATTGTTTCATCTAACACTCAATAAAAAACGATAAAACGAAAATCAATTGGACTCCAGAGACTGACTCTTGCCTCTCAAGCTTAAACAAGCTCTCTCCGACGCTACACAATCATCATTTCTATCACCTACCTCTGATTTAGCTCTGGTCACTGATGCTTCAACAACATGCATTAGTGCTGCGTTAGAACAAACTGAGACTGGTGTTGTCAGGCCAGTGGGATTCTTCTCTAGGAAACTCAACGAAACTGAAAAGATGTATAGCACAAATGATCGCGAGTTGTTGGCAACTTATGCAGTCATAAAACACTTCCGTCATCTTCTCGAGTGCCGCAACTTCGTCATCAAGACAGATCACAAACCTCTAATTCATGCTCACACTCAGAAACACAATAACACCTCTGATAGACAAATCCACCAACTCAGTTTCATCTCGCAGTTCACCACAAATATTATTCACGTCAAGGGAGAAGAAAATGTTGTTGCTAACGCCCTATCACGGGTTGAAACCATCGTTGTACCAACACTTTTGGACCCTGAAACAACTCAACAAGAACAGCAAATAGATCCAGAACTCACTGAAATCTTGCAAAGTAACTCATCTCTAAAACTTCAAGAGACTGAAATTAAAACAAATTTAAAAATTTACTGTGATGTTTCCCGGGGTGAATGACGTCCATACTTACCTAGATCACTATGAAAAGTTGCCTTCGACGTCGTACATGGCCTTTCACATCCTACTCAGAAGCAGACTTCACTAAAACTCAGGGAGAAATACGTCTGGCCCAACATCAAGAGAGATGCCACCATTTGGGCACGTGAATATGCAACGACACACCAGACTTGTACCTAATCGTATCGCTGTACCTGATGTTAGATTTAGTCATATTCACATAGACTTAATTGTTCTACCAAAGATTAATGAATACAACTACTGTCTAACAATTATAGACAGGTTCTCAAGATGGCCTGTAGCTGTCCCTCTCAAAAATATGACCGCCGACACCGTCATCACAGCCCTGTTTGATCACTGGATTAGTCACTATGGCACTCCAACCACCATCAGAATTAATCAAGGTGTTCAGTTCGAGTCTCAGGTATTCCAAGCCTTTGCAAATTTCATCAGGGCTGAGAGATGTCGAACAACAGCATATCAGTCAGAGTCAGAGCACCGCTTGAACCACCCTATGAAGGACCGTTCAAGGTCATCGAACGCCTAACAGATCGCCTCTGCACGATTGACGTCAAAGGCAGAACATTTCTGTAGACAGGATCTGTAAACAGGATCAGCCTAACAACACAGCTCATTCACAACCTCAAACACCACAGCCTGAATCCTCCACCTCTCAATCTGCTCCTCAACCTGAAAATCCTCAGACACCATCTGAAATTCCTCAACCCGACCCACCCACCTGTTCATAGGTCTAGCCAATCAGACAGTCAGTCTCCTCCAGGAACACCTGTTCAACTGCAGTCACATCAGTGGACATCAACCATGGCTCCACCGTTACGGACCTACAGCCGTCGGCGAGTTACTTTCAAACCTACCGGCGAAAGTTTCTCAGTGGGGAGTAGCTGTAGCGATTCCGGTCGCACAAGCATGCGCCAAGCGGTCAATGGAGGAAACTCCAAGCAAAAGTTGAGCTGGCCAATCAAGCGGCTAGACGAAGTCATCAGACGGTTGAGAAGCCACCTTGGTTATCCGGCATAGCTGTGACACGATATAAAGCTTGTTTTACTTACCTACGAATCGTACATTGTATCGCGTTTGCTTAGTCAATAAATATTTAGTGTGTTAATCACATAACTCTTTCATTGTGTGTCCTACCCTATCAAAAGACCACAGTTTTATACAGAGTGTGCCATCTCATATGGGTCGATGTTAACTTCGAATAACTTCAACAATTGTCAACCGATTTTCATATGTTATAGCATTTTGGAAACCCCAATTCAGTACAATTTTAACCATGAATCGCTTCATACCGAAAGAATGCGCGGAAATAGATTTAATGTTCATTAAAAATGAACCCTCGATTGTGCTAACTCAATGTGCGTATCGAGCATAATATCGTGATAGTGTTGCGCCCAAAAAAGATACAATTCGTCGTTGGGCCTCGAATTTTTTTCAATTTGGTTCTGCGGCAAGCAGAACCTCATCTATTCAGTCTATGAAGGCCAGTGCTCAAGAAGACCCAATTTTGTCATATCGGCGCCGTTCGCAGCAGTTAGGCATCAGTGGGACCACTTTGCGGAGAATTTTAAAGCATGATCTTCACTTATTTCCATACAAAGTGCAGATAACTCAAAGAATTTTGCCACAACATGAGCCACGGCGCTTGGCATACGCACAAAATGTCGGTGCAATGATTAATGCTGAGCCGAAGTTCTGGCAGCAAATTTTGATGACCGATGAGGCACATTTTACGCTCTCTGGCTGAGTTAATAAACAAAATTGTCGCTTCTGGCAACAAAAATCCTCATATTATACACTAAGAGCCGCTATATGATCAAAAAGTTATTGTTTGGGCCGGTGTACGCGCTAAAACCATCATAGGACCGTATTTCTTCAAAGTTGGTGATACAGTGAATGACGATCGTTATCGGTGGATGTTGGCCCATTATGTGGTCCCAGAAATGCGTAAAAAAGGCTTATTTCATTTTTGGTTTCAACAAGATGGCGCGACATGCCATACTGCGGACAAAACAATGAACCTTTTGCTTAAGAAGTTCCCTGGAAGGTTGGTGTCAAAAAAGGGCGATATTGACTGGCCTCCGGGCGAAAACGAGCCCATTTTTGCATGGGCAATAGAGGCCATAATTTAATTTATATTGCTTTCAAAAATTAATCAAAATAAATTGTAAAGGCCTAGGTTGAATAAAAGTTTTTGAATTTCCAAAATCGGTTGAGAATTTTTGAAGTTATTCGAAATTTACATCCATCGACCCATATGAGATGGCGCACGCTGTAGTTACCTTAGACTGCTCACATCGCCTGCACTGCTGAGAGCCATTTTGTCAAGGTGGTAGTCGCATGCTCCGTGTCCTATTAGTGCGTCACATGGATATCTTGGGTCAGCTTTTAGATCTAGAGCCTCTTCGGCACGTTTGGGATTGTGATTCTGTTCCATGAACATTCTTGAGTGTTCAATACCCTCCTGTCTGTTCCAGAATTGGTGCTTTTGTTTAATGATCCGTTTTTGTAAGTGTAGATTTAGGTTTGCATTGCCAAAACCACAAATGGGGATGGCCCCGTAAAAAGTATCTGAGCACCTTTCTTGGTTTGTATGTCAGCCTTTTCATTGCCTTCATGGTTTTCATGACCTGGCACCCCGCTAGGCTGTCTGAGAATATATGTACATAGTTAACCTTGTGTTAGTGGGTCTCCTGACGCTGATGCTATGTGCTGCTATATTGATTGCAAATAGCTCGGCCGGAAATATAGTTGACTCATTGCAGAGGGGAATGTATGTAGAGTCTACATTTTGGTCCTTTTACACCAGTCCCTACCTTGTTCCCAGATTTCAACCCATCTGTATACCATTTCTAGGCTCCATCATTCATCCAAGGGTAGTTGTTGTCCTATCCTCTCTGCTTGGTATGAGAACTTCGTAGTATTTTTTTAAGTTTAACTTAGGGCACATCAGATCACTCACTCTGGATTGGCTCTCAGATATTGTCCACTTTTTTAAGAACTTATAGATGTCCAACAAGGATTCCTTCTTTGCAAGAAGATTGAGGCTTGTTTTGCATCTTCAACCTGTATGGCAGTGTGTAACAATATGGCGTTTGACAGCATGAGCATGACAGCAGATATTGCTTCGGCTAATATCGTAAGCTCGAACTCAACGTCAGAGTTGAGCTACTCTCTACTCGGGCGTGCGTTTCGACATCTGACAATGCTCGTATAGGATATTTCGTATATTTTTGTATTTGTAATAAAAGGAAAAAAAAATTGCAGAATGTGTGTATGGGTTGTTTGAGGAAACATTGCTTGTATTCTGTCATATTCCCGATCTTTTGAACCACCGAGCGACTGAAGCCACATTTCGTTATAAAAATTCCTAGGTCGCAAGTTTGACATATATTTATCGGAAGTCGGTACAAAAGCGCGAGCGCTCGAACGGTGATATGTTCGCTGACAGAAGGTCTCAATAGTTGTGTTCAATGACGTAAAAACCAGAACAGAACAGGACAGCACAGATTCGTGAAAACTGTTAGGTCAGCTTAGAACAGAAAAGTACAGCCGAATGTCATTTGTCAAATAACGAAAAACATCTTGTTTTTCACTTTTTATTAATCATGTTTTAGAAATAAGTAATAAACTAAAATGAATTCAAATAAAATTGATTTGGAAGTGTTATGGTGGGATAGTGCTATGAGTGACTCGCCAGCAGAAACCACCAATGAGACGTCCCACTCAAAATGGCCGCCGACGTTTGCCTACAAGCTCGGGCGAGCACGTGGGTACCTCAAGTGCTGTCAAAAGAGCATGTGAGTACCTCAAGTGCTGTCAAAATTTTGTAAACAATCGCGCACATTGTTATAATTCCAAGAGTGTGTGTGGCGGGAGTACACTGCGGTAAAATGAAATGAGCTCACACGTATTCACGGATAGAAGCTCGTTTGTAACGGGTTTTGTCGCTATGCACCTGAACCGCTGTCAAAATCTCGGAAAAATTTCAGGGTGTTACGGGGGAAGACGTACGAAAGACGCACGTCTCATTCTGGTTTCTGCTCGCCAGCAACAGATTCCAGTGATGATATGTATGCTTTAGCGAAGACTTTAGTGTTTTTTCAATAACAGCTGCTTTTGACACTTTTCACGAATCTATTCTGACTCAAGAGCAGAATCCAGAACAAACAAAATCTATTCGTGGAATGGTGTGAGCTCATTTCATTTTACCGCAGTGTACACCCGCCACACACACTCTTGAAGTTATAACAATGTGGATGATTGTTAACATAAGTTTGACAAAACCTCGGGTGCTCACGTGTTCGCCACAGCTTATAGGTTTCTGCTCAAGAGTAGGTGCAGAAAATCGTGTTCTGAAGTGTCCGGAACTCCCTCACTGAACACTAAGCAGAACACCTTCGGACTTGATTTTTCTCACTGAAGAGAAAAACGTGTACTTTTCTGTCCGGAACAGTTCAGAACAGCCTCATTGAACAGGCTAAATGAAAGAAGACATTTCGACGGAAATTTTGACGTCACTTCTCACAAGAAACAATTTGACAGTTCTTACGTTCACTTAAGTTTAATATGGGTAACTTGGCTTTTCGTTGAAACATAACCGAGAATTTCGTTCGGTTGTGATATAAGCTTATGCTCGCTTATGCCTATTATGGTTAACCATTTACCTCGACCGATTACCACCTTTTGGCAATCAAAAATGGGACTTCTTGTCCCAAAAGGATGAAACCTTTTTCAAGAGAGCATTTTTAACAGAACGTTGAAAAAATGTCAGAGCATTTTAATTTTCGTGGAGGCACCCCCATTTATTGAGCTTAATTTAAGCTAAACTTAATCTAACTTAATAACTATTGAGAACGGGTGAGGGGGCGCGAACCTTAGAAACTAAGACTAAAAGGAGGGAAGGTTATTGAGAAGGCTGAGGTTGAAGTCGAAATTAATATTCGAATTAATACTTGCCAGCATACGGGAAATGGGTTCATTGGAGCCGTATGAGGTGCGGGGGGTGGATAGATAGAAGAGACGAGGATTGCGTGTATTACGGGGGTTAGTGTTAAGAGAAATGGAGTTATAAAGGGTGGCGGAGTCAATGGTACCTGTAAGAAGTCTATGAATGTAGATTATGTCGGATACTCTTCTTCTTTCCTCCAAAGTACTCAAGTTAATTAGTTTAAGACGGTCTTGATAGGGCGGTAAGAACAAGGGATTGTTCCAGGGCAGACCTCGAAGAGTGTTGCATGCTTTCTAGATATGTGGGTTTGTTGATAAGGAGACCATACTTGAGATGTGTATTCGAGAAGGGAGCGAACAAAGGTAATATAGAGGGATCGACTCACGTACGGATTGGGGAATTCTTTAGACCAACGTTTCACAAAACGAGTGCAGAGTTGGCTTTATGAATTATATCGTCGATATGTGCACGATAATTGAGCTCTTGGTCACATAGTATGCCAAGATCGCGGATAACCTGAACGGTGGAGATGGGCTGATTATTCAGAAAGTAGAGACCAGGGCGAGGTTTGATTCGCCTACGTGAGAAGGTAATTGATGGGCATTTGGAAATGTTAAGCTCCAAGCAATTTTTGGAACACCAGATGAAAAAACTATTGAGATTAGATTGAATAAGGGAAGAGTCATGACTGGAGGAAATGATCTTGAAGAACTTGGTGTCGTCAGCATATAGTGAGATGTGGGAATGTTTGATCACCATTTCAATATCGTTTATGGTAAGAACGAAAAGAAGTGGACCTAAGTGGCCGCCTTGAAGGACGCCGGAGGAAGCTAATCTAATAAGGGGTTAGAGAAGGCAGGTCTAAAACGAACATTGTAATAGCGATTTTCCAGGTAAGAAGATATCCAGTTCAAAGAAATGGGGTCGAAGCCAAGGCCGGACAATTTGAAGAGTATCAGTCTGTGGGAGATTTTATCGAAAGGTTTACTGAAATCGGCTGAAATAACGTCGACTTCTTTGCCGTTCTCTAAGGCTGATAGGGTAAAAGACGATAAATTCAACAAGGTTAGTGGTTGTAGATCTGCATATGAAGAAACCGTGTTGTTAAGGGGATATTAAAGACTTGCAGCGAAAACTTAGAATTTCCTACAAAAGAGAGTCTCGAAAAGTTTGGGTATATGTGACAGTTTGGCAATAGGGCGATAGTTGTTAACAACGTTCTTCGGATCTTTTTTGTGTATGGGGGCGATAAATGAGGTTTACCATAAGCGGGGGAATTCACCTAGGGATAGGGATAGACTGAAGGGAGACCGTCAGGTCCAGTAGTGAACTCATCATTTAGTAGATTTTATTTGTTTTCGATGACATGAGAATCGATTGTCCGAGGAAGAAATGGTTCAAGGGAAAAATTCGGTAAATAATCGAAGTAAGAAAGGTCTGGAGCAAAGAAGTCGTCGGCGAAAGACTGTTTAAAAAAGGTGGCGGTAATATTGAACGCATTCGAGGTTTGATAATGGAAGGAAAGAGAGGCAGGATAGCCATTAGACTTTCTTTTGTAGTTAACAAACTTAAAGATGGACTTAGGATCGTTTATAAGATTGGTTTGCGTTTCATTTAAATAGCGTTGATAGAGGGAGTTGTTAAGGGCGGTAAAGTGGAGATAGCTGCCCAGGTAGTTAGAAAAGTCATTAGGGGATTAAGTACGAAGGAAGATTGTCCTCTGCTTATATCTTTTGTTTCTTATAGAACGGAGCCTGTGAATGTACCAGGGTGAGGAGCAGTGCTAGTTGCCTAAGTAAAATACCATGGGGAGAAATTATACGGGACTCTGTTAGCAAAGAGATTTTAATTAAGGGTATTTTAAAAGCATTTTTTCAATATTTAGATATTGAGTTTTGGAGAGAGGCAGCATTAAAAGAAAATCTTGTTTGAAATTGTATTTTATTGCTGCTAGCAAAATGTTCTTCATAATATCAGCACCACTGAAAAATAGTTATCTTGAGTTGCCTTAAGGTTGCCAGAAAGTTTCAACTGAAATTTCTTAATTGAGAAACTGTCAAAATTTGCGGATAATGACGAAATCTTGAGAAAATCATAGAAATATAAACTTTGGAAAATGCACGTCGCATATTCTTATGTCTAAAATGTACGTTACACCTTGCTGACTACCTTGGGTTTGTAAATAAATAGGTAGATGTTCCCTTTTTATGTTTTTATGATAAATTTCGTTCATGTTCTTCAAACTTCGTCGTGGGGTATGAGAGACAAATGGGACTAGTTGCAAAAACAAAAAAAAATTAAACTACAGAGTAAAGTGGTAAAAAAATTCGAATTTTTAACATTCTGCCTACGGTGGTCGAAAGGTAAGGTTCAGATCTTAACCAATCTTATGTGATAATTTTTGACTTGGATAATCATTTATCAAAAGTGTCAATTGTAAGTCGAAAATGTACGTGTATCTTCTCTACATGCTAATGTTCATACAAATTTTCTTATTGAGTCTATGAGGGCTAGCACGTTTTCGGCTGAATGTGTCCATTCCTCAAAAATTTCGAAATGCCAAAGGTTTAGTTGACATCTGGTTGACGTATACTTCCTCCAGGAAGCCGGTGGGTTATTTTAGGGAATTATTTTCTTTCTTTCAGTGGTGGGAGGTTAATGTTTTTATTTATTGCTCAGCTGTAGTCACTATTACAACAGACTTTTTATACATAGCTTAACATAAAATGTATTTAATATCTAGATCGTTAGCGAAAAGACAATTTTTTGAATTTACATTGTATACTATTACACAAGCTCGTCATCGTGAGCCGTCATCAGTTATAAGTAAAGAGTTTGTAAGTGAAGTTTACAAGTCCTTAAAAAAGTAATTACAGATTTAGTTTTTATTTAAGAACATTAAAACAAACGAGACAATGTGGAATATCAGTAATAATAGCAACAGTGGACGGAGTACCTGGAATGGGAATAACAATAATGCATGTATGCTAATTACAAATTATAGCATAAGACCTGTAATCACACGCTGTATTTCCCAGTTGAAAATCAAGTGATGACAAATTTTCCTTTTTTCTCAAATAACCTCAATACAAACCCGCCACCGCCGCCGCCACTAATTGTTGGATGCGGTGAGTTGCGATCTTGCCACCAAGGAAAATATGTTGAAATGACGGGAAAATTTATCAAAAAGCGATTGGGGCGGTTTGCAGAGTTAAGAGATCGTCATGGAGCTACACAATTGGTCATATCTGACGATCGGGTGTGTTAGAATTTAGTTTTAATTCGAAATTTCGTAACATACTGTTTGAGTTTAGAATCCAAGGCTTTCCCGTCGGTTTGGTAATATGCCAACGGAATGTATTCTGACCATTGTAGGAACAGTCCTTTCGAGACCTTACAACTCGAGAAACGCAACAATGCCCACTGGCGACATAGAAGTAGAAGTCGAGGATATTTTAAACATTGAACGATCAGCCAGCGCCCGTCGAGCAGAGAAGCGTTCATATAGTACAATGACAGACAACAAAAACTGTATTACAAGCACGGAATATAAAATTTCTAGTAAATATGCATTCAAATTTGCATTTGAAAATGAAAACAATCGTTTATTTTAGAAAGTGATAATATTCTAAAATATTTTGAAAACCGAGAGTTTACTTGCAACGATTTACGAAAGGATCATGTTGGCAAGCAGGTGATGTTGGTCGGGTGGGTTCCGTCGACAACAAATTCTAAATTCCAACAGCTTAAAGATGGATATGGGCAAATTCAGATTATCATCGAGGATAAAAAGGTAATTTTTACATTTCTTACGTTTATCTGTTTGTTAAAGATCTTTCCAATACTAGATGCAAGAAGAATTTTGTAAAGCTACTCCAACCACATTAGTGCAAGTTAAGGGAAAAGTGTTAGCTAGGCCTAAAACAAATGTAAATTCGGTGAGTAGATGAACCATTGAATTCCTTCATGTGTATAAAGCATGTAGTTATAAGCCACTAAATTCATATGAATCTAAAATGGGAACTAAACTACCCTTCCGGTGATTGAAAAGTACACCCACCTTAACTTATGATCCAATTGAACTAAATGAACGAAATAATAACCAAAATGATCACCATGAAAATTCGAGTTTAAAAAAAAAAAACAAGGGCGGCAAATGCCGCTCTGTCCCACCTAATCGAAAATGTACATTATACAGGGTGTCCCACGAGCAGTGTGCCAAAAAGCTAGAACAAGAAAAAAATCGTATGGGGGGGTCTATTCCTCCCCGTTTAGCCGGGAGGGGCAATTTTCTAAAAAAATTACTTAATTTGGAAAAAAAATTATTAAAAACCAACAGTTACATCCACAATGCCGTGGTATACTTTTTTGTAAAGCCAGAAACCTCTTCTTTTATCTTGTTTTTAAACGAAGCTGTTTTAAGGAATAGTTTTTGAGAAATTAATTTTCAAACTCAAAATTTTGAAAAAAAAATTTCGAACTATATTTTTTCAAAATTGTATGTAATTAAGTACTATTTTTTTTCAAAAATTCAATTCTCTTATTAGTTTTTAGTTAAAAACATAAAACCGGATGCAAAAATGTCTTGTAGTTTTTGAGAAATTAAAAAAAAACCCGAACCATTTTTTCTAAGAAAAACCTTTTTTTTTGGTTTTAACGCGGCTGGACTTGTAGGCAAATGAATGTATGAAACATTGACCTCTTTTTTATTATTTTTAAAAAAATCGGAGTTTAATGAGGATACAATAAAGTGACACAGTATTGGAATAACCCTGGATTAATACTTTTTTTCATTGATAACGCCTGAAAACTGACCTGCCAATTTCGTCTGGGTCCGCCCGCCGCCGATCGGTTCTACCCGCTAGGACCTTAAGACAATAAAACCGCAATTTTTCTTTATCGAAAAACAAAATATTTGCAACCCAAATGTAAATAAAAGGCAATTCAGTTTAAAAACAAACCATTTCCAAATTTTGAGAGCAGAATTTTGTCAATCATTACTGCTTCGAGATGAAACTGAACGAAACTATTTTGCAAGGATATTCTGGACGGACGAAGCACAGTTTACCAGAGATGGGGCTACTAACTTCCATAATTTGCATCATTGGAGTAGCACCAATCCACACAACAAAAAACAAATTAAATCACAACACCGCTTTAGCTGTAATGTTTGGCTTGGTATTGTTGGACAAACTGTAATCGGGCCCCGGTTTTTGAATGCCGTTATTAATGGAGAATCATACCTGCAGTTCCTACGAGACCTTTTGCCCGATTTGATGGACAACGTTCCTTTGGCCATAGCAAATAATTTAATCTACCAGCAAGATGGAGCACCAACACACTACAGCTTACGGGTTAGAAACTGGCTGGATGATCATTTTAGTGACCGTTGGATCGGAAGAAGGGGCCCCACGGAATGGCCACCTAGATAACCAGATTTAACTCCTCTAGATTTTTTATGTGTGGGGATTTATGAAGAATTATGTTTACGAAGTGGAAATACTGAAAGAACGGATTGAAGTCGCTGGAGTCAAATTGCAGGAAAATTTGTCAAGCATAGACTTATGTGCAGCCATTAGAAGGAGATATAATCTTTGCCTTCTAAAAAATGGGGATCAAATTGAAAATTTATTATAATAAAACTCCGAATTTTTTAAAAATAATAAAAAAGATCAATGTTTCATACATTCATTTGCCTACAAGTCCAGCCGCGTTAAAACCAAAAAAAAAGGTTTTTCTTAGAAAAAAATGGTTCGGGTTTTTTTTAAATTTCTCAAAAACTACAAGACATTTTTGCATCCGGTTTTATGTTTTTAACTGAAAACTAATAAGAGAATTTAATTTTTGGAAAAAAAATTAGTGCTTAATTACATACAATTTTGAAAAAAAATAGTTCGAAATTTTTTTTTTCATTTTTTTTTCTTCAAAATTTTGAATTTGAAAATTAATTTCTCAAAAACTATTCCTTAAAACAGCTTCGTTTAAAAACAAGATGAAAGAAGAGGTTTCTGGCTTTACAAAAAATTATATCACGGCATTGTGGATGTAACTGTTGATTTTTAATAATTTTTTTTCCAAATTAAGTAAATTTTTTAGAAAATTGCTCCCCGGCTAAACGGGAGGGAATAGACCCCCCCTCCCATACGATTTTTTTCTTGTCTTGACCAGACCTACACGCTCTAGTTTTTTGGCACACTGCTCGTGGGACACCCTGTATATTAGTAAAATTATCGAACAACCTAGTGCATGCGAGGAGTGATCCAAAAGTAATGATAATGAAAATAAAACATGGTGATTATAGTTAAAAAAAAATATATATTTATTTTTCTACAGTCTCCTGACGTGCATCTTTTTCAAAACCCACGGTTTCCTTAAAAAAAAATTGGTACGAGTACGATAACTTTGGCGCCAAAAATTGATAACGGTTTTTCTGTAGAGGGACCAAAGTCAAGCATTACTGAGGGGGGGTTCCATCTCGCCCCTTTAGGAGGTAGCGGTAATTTTAGAAAAAAATGACTTAAAATGAAAAAAAAATTAATAAAAAACAACGGCAACACCTACAATAAAGTACTCTAACGGTTTTGAAAGCCAGAAACTTGTTCTTTAATATTAAATTTTAGTAAAATTATTTGTATAAATAGTTTTTGAAAAATTCGCATGCAAACTCAAGATATGAATAGAAGTGCTAAATTAGCTTTTGTGGTCAATGCTCATATCAATTCTGAATCGAATACAAAAAACCGAATGGTTTTATGTCTTCTAGTTTTTGAGAAAATCGAAAATTACTAAAAGTGCTTTTTTATGGGATTTTTTTCTGGTATTTATGGTGATAATATGTATGGGGCCATGTTGCCCCTCTGCAAGCCCCCTGCTTGGCCCAATGTAGGATTTGGGGTAAGTGTGAGGTGAGTTGTATGTATGTATGTACATATATACTTCCATTGAACCGATGAAAGACTTCGATATCAATATATTGATTGTAGGTAAAGTACAGCAATTCCTTTAGCGTTGCCCAGAATGCACCACGAGGAGGTAGAATTGCATTGCATTCCACGTCTTAGTCAGTCGGGGTGTAAGTAAGTCTGAAGTTAGTTAAAAATAGTTTTTTTTTTACTTTATTTCGATTTTTCAATTAGAGTACAATTAGTGATGGATGTACTATTAATATCTACAGCAAAACAATTAATTAGTTAAGTCAATTTTCAATGTATTAAAAAGGTATGTGAGTTTCGTCAATGAATTCATCGTCCGTACTGGTGTTACTGTCGAGTTCGTTGAGTTCATCGTTGATAGTGAGAAGCCGAGGTTGTTTTGGCGGTAAAATAGCCTCTAGGTTCTCACTGTGAACGGTGGGTCTAATTTCTTAGTTTGAATCCCACTTTTTCTTCACCATCGAAAAAAGCTGGAAACACTTATTTTATGTCTAGTAAAATTCCATGATTTGGGAGCCCAAGTTGTCCTTATATTTTTTTTCATGGCAGTACTTTCGATAAAAGAAAAGTGCCATATACTGGTGAAGGTGGTGCGTAGTTTGCGGCATAAAAGACATTTTTTCAGACATTTTGCTTGCATCGGTCTTATCAACATATTCCCCTTTGCTGTGGTTCGTCACTTCATGAGTCGTAGAATTAGAAAACATTTTCTCAACACCTATATACTGGCGTGCGCTATCGCTACAAATACGACTGGTGTTGGAGTTAACGTATTTATGGATAAAAGGCCATCAATCTTCCTTACATTTAGAGTTCACTCTAAAGAACCGTCCGACCTTATCTTCTTTGCAAGACAACCGCAGTACTACGATTGTCATCTGTTCGGTTACACGGCCTCTGTGATATTTTCTTTTTGTAAGAAAAGTCTCGTTAATTTGCACAGTTTTTTCTTCGCCGCTAATGCTGATATCAACGTGAGACGCTATTATTTTGGCTATTTCCCGACAAAAGTTAAAGTAATCTATTATAGCAGATTTACTTAGTTCGCTTTTATTGTTTGTGATTTTGGATTGATTAGAGGATGCTTAGCCGCCATCACTTAATCAGAAAAAAATCACTCGATTCGCACTAAGGTTGAACACAGAATGACACGCTTTACCACATGTGTATGAAAAACAACTTCTTCTTCTTTTCCTTTTCCGGCGTTGTTATGGTCAGAAGTGTAGGACCATAACCTTCCCACTTAACTGCATTCCTACTGGTCCGCTTGTGGGGTCCGCCGGTTTGACCTCAGAAAGTAGCGGCAGGCTTCCCGGTTTGGGATTACTTCATCGCTGAGGCCAATCAAATGCTGGTGTTTTTGCATTTGTTTGCACCAATTGTTTTTCGGCCTGCCTTTTTTTTTTTTTTTTTTTTGTACACGGGCATGCTCCAGATTTTTTTGTTTGATCTTACTCTTACAACACCGGTGATCTCCAGTCGTGTCAACCCACTGATTTGCATGTACACTTGTATGGAAGTTTAATGGTGGTATATGTGTCCCTAGGCTCACCTTGGTGTTTTCTAAATTGCCTAGATGTGATTTTTGTTTACCTTTGTTTTAGTCGCCTTTTACGACAAGCGAGAGGTATCGCTGCAGGGATATTCTTAATCCGTCCCTGAACGGGTTCAAAACAACAACGGTACAAAAGTTTGTTTGGGGAGCAACAAATTTGTGAGAGCGAGACTTGCCACATGCAAAAAGAGAGTTTAAATTTCTTAACTCGCTAAGCAAGCCAAGTTGAACTATAAAATAAATCCTCAAATTTATGGCTAGTTTTGTATAGCAAAATACAGAATATACATATAAGGGGAATTGGGGAAGGGGGAGGAAGGAAGGGGGGGAGGTGGCGCAGCATACCCCCCATACGTATTATCGCCGTAAATACCAGAAAACAAAATATCCCATAGAAAAGTACTTTTAGTAATTTTCGATTTTCTCAAAAACTAGAAGACGGTTTTTTGTGTTCGATTCAGAATTGATATGAGCATTGACCACAAAAAGCCAAGTTACCACTTCTATTCATCATTTAAAAAAATGGTCTGAACTTTTTTTTTCAATTTTTTAGTCAAATTTTTGATTTTGCATGCGAATTTTTCAAAAACTATTTATACAAATAATTTAACTTAAATTTCAGATTAAAGAACAAGTTTCTGGCTTTCGAAACCATTATAGTACTTCATTGTAAGTGTTGCCGTTGTTTTTTTTTCATTTTAAGTAATTTTTTTCTAAAATTGTCCCTACCTCCAAAACGGGGCGAGATAGACACCCCCTCCCATAGTAAACAATTGTTGTTTTTGACCCCTCTACAAAAAGCAGTTATACATTTTTGGAGCCAAAGTTATCGCCAAAAAATTGTTTGTCTTGACCCTCTGAAAACGCCTCAGCAGCGACCATAACTTCGCTATCGTCTTCCGTCTGTCGTGTTCCTTGAGCTAAGGAAAGAGGTAGGAGTCAGTGGGAGCTAGATCTAGCGAATAGGCCTGGTGTTCGAGCAGGTCGAATCCCGTTTCTTGAATGGCAATCATTGCAACTGCGACTTTGTAAGTCAGTGCATTGTCATAATAAAACAACACTCCAGCTAGCAGTCTACCGGGTTTTTTTCTCTAATGACCTCCCTTCTTATTTGGTCTGCGTAGTAAGTTCGTTTTTCCAAATATTCCACAATAATTATTTTTTCAATGCCCCAAAAAAACTTTCCATTAAACTTGACACTTTGAATTCCTTTGGAATCGGTGAGGAGACTCGCATCCAATTCAACGACTGTGGATTGGTTTCAAGATTAAAATGGTTGATCCAGGCCTCTTCCATGGTCACGAAACTTAATAAAAACATTATCCGATTTGCTTGAGATTCATCATCCTGTCCACCTGTTTTTTTCATTTGTTCATCGGTTAATATTCTCGGTACCTTCAGTGAGAGACGTGGATGGGCGCCCCTTGCGATGTTCATCTTCACTGTATGTTAAGCCCAGCGGTGTGAATGCGGAATATGGAGCATCAAAGTTCCCCAATATTGTTTCAAGCAGAGGTACCTGATGACAACTCTAATTTCGTTTTTCTCCATTTTGTGTTATCTCTTCAACGATTCGTATTCAAATGAATCGACCTCCTGGGAAACGTGTTCTATTTACATATATGATTTTTTATGCCAGCCTAGGAGGTATATAAGGTTTTGTACTTACTGATGTGTTAGAAATTGTTAGAAGAGTAAATGTAAGAAAATATCATCTTGAATGTTTTATAACAAAGTCGAATTTACTTTTTCTCCACAGAAATTTGAGACTGGTGAAGTGGAAGTTATTGCAGAAACTGTGAAATTATTAGACCCCAATGAACCTTATGACGGCCCTGTTAAGGAAAAAGTGCAAAAAATGTCAATAGAAAATTCTGCGCTTAATAGCGTAATCGATGAGCCCTCTATGGCAGGAATAGCCGATACATCGAAATTTACTACAAGATCACACAATTGCGGCGAGCTAAGTAGTGCAAACATAGGTGAAAAAGTTACCATCGCAGGTTGGCTGGAATTTCAACGGATGGGAAAATTTCTTGTCCTGCGCGATGGTTATGGTCAGACACAGATATTGTTGACAGAAAAATGTACAGCCGTCGATGACTATTCCGACGGTATTCCCCTCGAATCTATCGTCAGAGTGGAGGGTACTGCCATTCCACGGCCAACGAACATGATCAATCCCGCGATGAAGACGGGAGAAATTGAAATTGAGGCTACCAGTATTAAAGTACTTAATCCTTCAAAGAAAAATCTGCCTTTTGAGGTGCGGGGCTATCAAAGGGCAAAGGAGAGTTTACGCATGGAATACCGCTATTTAGATTTAAGGTTAATCATGAAATATAGCGTCACTTCTACAAGAGCTGAGATAATTCCCTATCCATAGATTTGCAGATATGCAGAAGAACCTGCGCCTCCGGTCAGCCATCTTGATGAAAATGCGTGAATATCTAATAAATTACTTAGGGTTTGTTGAAGTGGAAACGCCAACATTATTCAGACGAACGCCAGGCGGCGCACAAGAATTTGTCGTGCCCACCCGAAAGCCGGGTCATTTTTATTCGTTGGTACAGAGCCCTCAACAGTTTAAGCAAATGTTAATGGCCGGCGCCATCGATCGATATTTTCAAGTAGCCCGTTGCTATCGGGATGAAGCTACGCGTCCAGATCGGCAACCAGAATTTACACAGTTGGATATTGAGCTGTCGTTCACTACAAAAGACCATGTGATGTCCTTAATTGAGGAAGTCATCCAATTCTGTTGGCCGAAAGAATTGGGTAAAATTAAGATTCCATTCCCCCGAATTTCATTCGAAGAAGCTATGGCGAAATATGGTGTGGATAAACCAGATATTCGTTTTGACTTGCTGGTAACTTATAAACATACTTTATTTCTAATTAATGTCTTGGTTTTATTTGATTTTTTTCTAGTTGGACGACGTAACGGATATAGTAAAAGAAAATCAGATTCTTAGCAAAAAATATACTAATTTGACCGCTTCGGTGCTTTATGTAGACAAATCCATAGGACTTCTTGACACACAAACCAGAAAGCATTTAGAGCAAATTGCCCAGGAATTTAAAGGCGAACTTTTCTTCCGACGCTTCAAAGTAAGTAGCGGGAAATCTCCTAATTATTCACCGAATAACTAGATTCTCTACACTAGAGTCATAATGATGCTGTGGAAAGGCTGAGCAAGTTATTGACGGCTGATGTAGCAATGAAATTAGTAGGGAAATACGATATCAAAACCGATGACGTTTTGTTTCTCGCTATTGGCGAGAAGGACGCTACTGTAAGTTTATTTATTCCGAATACATCGATATCTAAGATGATTTATTATATTTAGCAATCATTAATGGGTCGCTTGCGGTTGGACTATGCTGATTTGCTGGAGGAAAAACATTTACTGCCTCGTAGAGGAAGTATACATAGTTTTCTTTGGGTCGTCGATTTTCCGATGTTTTTCAAAACAGAAAATGGTGGATACGAGAGTGCTCATCATCCCTTTACGGCGCCATGTGAGGAAGATTTGGACAAGCTTAAGAAAAAAGAGGATTTGGAAATAATTCGTTCGCAGGCATATGATTTAGTACTTAATGGAACCGAAATAGGCGGTGGATCCATTCGCATTCACAATCGAGAATTGCAGACGTTCGTGTTAGAGGAGATTCTTAAAATTCCACATGAACATTTGAGTCATTTGTTAGCTGCGCTAGAGAGTGGTTGTCCCCCGCATGGTGGTATTGCTCTCGGAATAGACAGATTACTGGCAATCATATGTAAAGCGAAATCTATTCGGGATGTAATTGCTTTCCCTAAATCCCTAAATGGCAAAGATCCACTGTCGAAGGCGCCAATTCCGATATCTGACGAAGAGAAAGAAATGTATCATCTAATTGTAAAAAACGAACCCATGGTTGAAGACTTAAAACTTGCCGAGCAAGAAGACGAAGATAGTAAATCTGTTGAGATTAAATAGTTATCAATGATTTAATTGTTTTTTTACCATTATTGTGCACTTAATTTATACAAATATTTCGTTAACTGTGATTGGAAATAAGTCTAATTTTGGTTTTGAAATTCCCCTTAACAACAGCTTGTTAAAGGTGTATAGGTGACCAATTTGGTGGAGACACCACCAATTCGGCTTAAACAAGTTGATAGTTATTTAAACGTTAATGAACCTATAAGCTATGATTGGGATGGAAGACGCGGGAGGTAGATAACTTGAACTTGAATTTTGTCAAATTCCTTATTGAAATCGGTTGAATCAGCGCTCACTTCCTTGCCATTCTCTAAGACTAAGAGGTTATTAAAAGACACTAGTTTGGCGAGGTTTGTCGTTGAAAGCTTGCATTGAGAACAAAAATTGTCTACATATATTTAAAATTTCGTACAGAGACCAAGAATGAATTCAAGTTGATTTAATTTACAATACAAGAAGGGCAAGGGTGAAGGGATTCAAGGTGGAAATTTCGCAAGTATTTCAAGTAAGCAGAATCAGTCGTTGGCGAAAGGTTGTGGCAAAGAGGTGACAAAAAAGTAGGAAGTTCATTTGTAGTTGACAATTAGAAAGAAGAATTTACTCATTCATAGGGTTGGTTTGCGTCTGGTTTCGGTTAAGTGTAAGTAAGTACCGAAATAGGTGGGAAAGAAGATTGTATACAATACGAAGGGATATTGCTCACAACTTCTTTGTTTTGTGTCTTAGAGAACCGAGCCTAATTTAGGGGAGGTGGATGAATTGTTGTTTTGATAAAAGGGAACGTAAAGAAAGGTAGAAGTATGTTCTCCAAACAGCTCATTTTTGCGAATTTCTACGAAATGTTCGCTAATCAAAAAATTCGTAGTTTTTCGAAAATGAGAAAGGTCGCAAGAGAGTAAGAAATTCCTTATGCTACGAATTTCAGCATAAGAAATTTAATTTCTCTGATTTTTTAATTCTGTCATAGGCTTTCATTTTTTAAGCAACTTCTTCTTAGCGCTACAGTCCGATGTTAACCTGGGCCTAAACCAACAAGCGTGTCCAGCTGGCACGATCTTTTGCTTGTTGTTTCGAGTGCCGCACTCCCAGTTGGTTAAGGTCCCTTTCCATCTGTGTGCGCCACCTTGGGTTCCGTCGTCCTCTGCTTCGTCATCCCTCAGGATAGGATTCGAAGATTCTTCGGGCCGGAGCTGTACCGTCCATTCGCTCTTCATGGCCTAGCCATCTTAGACGTTGGATCCGGAGACGTCGTACAAGGCCGATGTTGCTGTACAGCCCGTACAGTTCGTCGTTGTTTCTTCTCCTCCACTCTCCGTTTATATAAACGGAACCATAGACTGAACGAATAACTTTCCTCTTGACGCGACCGTCGGCGTCTTTATCCGTTTTCATTAAGGTCCAGGCCTCTGCGCCGTAAAGGAGGAGCGGAAAGAGCAGTGATTGATATAGTACTACCTTGGTTTTTCGAAAGAGAACTCTACTTCTCATATGCCTCTTGAGCCCAAAGAAGTAGCGGTTGGCAAGAGTAATTCTGTGTTTGATCTCAGCGCTGGTGTTGTTGTCGCTGGTCACTAGTGAGCCGAGGTAGACGAAGTCCTTGCCTACTTCAAATTTGTAACAAATTTGTGACGCTCTGGCCAAGACATCGGTGTTGTGCGCCTTTTTTGGATGACGGCATATATTTGGTTTTACCCTTGTTCACCGAAAAACTCATTTTAGCCGCTTCTGTTTCAATGCTTTTGAACACTTCTTGACGTCTCGCTGTGCTCACCCATTCACGTCAATGTCATTGCAAGCAATTGCGCAGGCTTGAAATAGATCGTACCCATTGTGTTGGCCAGTGAGTCTCGATCTTCTTTCGATGATCTTTGAGCATGTGGTTGAAAAAGTTACATGACTTTGCCTAAATCCCTTTTTACCATCTAAGTTCTCGGTTAATTCGCTACCGACCTTAATGGAGCAGAGAGAATTTTCCATTGTCATCCTGCACAATCTAGACATGGCTCGGTATAGTTCGTCCCTATGCACACAGTCATATGCGGCTGCCGCACTGTGAAAATTTGGTCTATTGTGGACTTACCCGGCCTGAAACCACACTGACAGGAACCTATCAAATTATCCACAAAGGCTTTCAGGTATTCACACAGCACGGCAGAGAAGATCTCTACGCGATGTTGAGGAGACTTATTCCTCTATAGTTGGCACGGTTATAGGGGACTCCTTTCTTATGAACTGGGCAAACGATGCTGAAATTCCATTCGCCGGGCATGTTTTCCTCCGACCATATTTTACAGATCTTGTGCATGCGCCCTATCAACTCATTTTTAGCCGCTTTAAATAGCTCAGCAGTCAGGCCGTCTGCGCCCGCGGCTTTGTTAGTTTTAAGTTTCGAAATCAAGCTTAATTTCATCTAAACCAGGTGGACGGAATTCTCTTGTATCTTCGTCCATTGCGAATGGATAATTTTGCCTGACAGCGGCCGTTATACAGTCAACAGAAGTGGTTTTTCCAAATTCTCAGCATCGACTGTGACTCTACTACTTGCTGTCTGTCTTAATCCCTACAGGCTTCCGCTCTGGCTTTATAGTCCTGGCATGTTCGTTTTACTTTTTCATAAAACTTGTAAACGTCATTCCTCCATCCGTCATCTCTCCATTTCCTCGATCTCACGAGTTTCCGTGCTCTCTTTTTTCTTCTTTAAAAGCATACATATATCCGTCGTCCGTCTATGTAGAATGGCTCTGTGGGCGGTTTGTTTTGCTGCATGGGTTTGTTTGCATTGCTTATCGAACCAGGGGTTTCTGCCCGGTTGGAAACGTAGTACATCAGAGGCAGCGTCTCTGATGCCCCGCTGGTAATGATTCTACTGTTTTTTCTGTGGATTGTGCCGGTATCATCAGATTTTGCGCGAGGTTAAGGGAAACTCGATCGGCGAAGATCCTAGCGGTCTCCTGCGATTGTAGCTTTCCGGCGTCAAACTCTTGTTGTCTTGCTCGTCTCCGTAGCATCCCTGATATCCTCATTCGTACCTTGGCTACAACAAGGTCCACAATGATTTTCTGGCATCGATTGCAACGTGATCAATCTGGTTGATGGTCGACTGATCTGGTGACCGCCAGGTTCCTTTATGGATGTTGAGATGTGAGAATCAGAAACCACCAATGAGACGTACCACTTAAAATGGCCGCCAACGTTTGCCTACAAGCTGCTGGCAGAACCCGGGGTCAAAATTATATCAACAATGACGCACATTGTTATAATTCCAAGAGTGTGTGTGGCGGGAGTACATTGCGGTAAAATGAACTCAGGTCACACATATTCACGGACAGAGCTCGTTGGTAACGAATTTTGTCGCCACGAACCTGGACTTCATTAAAAATGTCAGGGTATCGCGGGGAAAGACGTACGTCTCATTCTGGTTTTTGGTTTTAGCGATGACCGTTAGTGTTGGGTTACTCATACAAGATGCACTACAAACGTCCCATACATCACTACAAAAATGTCGCAACACCTCAAAAAAATTATTTGTCCCACTTCAATTCTTGTCATAGTCAAGGCACCTCAAGTCCTCATGTCCCATACACCAGTACAAAAATATCCCAACACCTCAAAAAAATAATTTGTACCACTTCAATTCTTGTCATAGTCAGAGCACCTCACATCCTCATGTCCCATACACCAGTACAAAAATATCCCAACACTTCAAAAAAATAATTTGTACCACTTCAATTCTTGTCATAGCAGAGGCACCTCACGACTTTTGCATTAGTACATATTGCAAGCTATCAATGGGACATGTGACAAGATGTAAAGGGTGTAATTTATAGAGGTATAGAACTTTGAAATGGAATAAAACAAAGATGATTTTTTTAAATTGACATGAAATTCACTTTATTCTAAAGATAATCTTCTGACATTATAATTTAAATATAATTTCTGGCATATGACTGCCCAAAACAAGATTGCCGTTGATCCCAATTTTTATAAGCGAATTTTGTTTAGCGATGAAGCTCACTTTTGATTGAATGGATACGTCAATAAACAAAACTGCCGTATTTGGAGTGATGATAATCCTCATCCACAAAAACTGATTTTTTGGTGTGCTTTATGGGCTGGTCCGTACTTCTTTATAAACGATGCTGGCCAGAACGTTACAGTCAATGGTGACCGCTATAGAGCGATGATTACTGACTTCTCCCTTCATCAATTGAACAACCATGATGTGCAGGAGCTGAGCTTTCAACAAGACGGCGCAACATGTCACACAGCTCGTGCCACAATTGATTTATTGAAGGAAACGTTTGGTAACCGCATAATTTCACGTTACGGACCCGTGAATTGGCCTCCAAGATCCTGCGATTTAATGCCGCTTGACTATTTTCTCTGAGGATATGTGAAGTCGCTAGTCTACGCCGATAAATCCGAAACGATTGACCACTTGGAGGACAACATTCGCCCCGTTATTGCCGATATACGGCCACAAATGTTGGAAAAAATTATTGAAAATTGGACCTCCAGATTAGACTACGTTCGAACCAGCCGTGGCGCTCATATGCCAGAAATTATATTTAAATTATAATGGTGGAAGATTATCTTTCGAATAAAGTCAATTTCATGTCAATTTAAAAAAATCATCTTTGTTTTATTCCATTTCAAAGTTCTATACCTCTATAAGAAACATCCTTTACCTCAAATGAGGTGGGACAATGTACCACTTCACTCCCCCAAATGAGTACCTCATACAAACTCAATAAAAATGCTTGTCCTACCCAACACTAATGACCTTAGTGTTTTATCAATGACACATGGTTTAGACACTTTTCACGAATCTGTCGTGTTCTGAAGAGTCCGGAACACCGTTACTGAACACAAAGCAGAACGCTTTCTGACAGATTTTTTTCTTACTGAACAGGAAAACGTGTACTTATCTGTCCGGAAGAGTCCAGAACAGTCGCATTGAACAGACTAAATTAGTCTGTTGCTTATATATGACCCCAAAAAAGACAATCTATTTACTTTAAAATAGTACGTCCATTGTAAGTTTGAACACAAATTTAACGGAATAGCAGAAGAGGAATACTAAAGCGTGGACATGCAAATTATTTTCTATATAGGTAATTGGGATAGTGTCAAGTAAAAATTTATATTTCACAGTTTAAAGCCTTACAAGTGGAGATTAAAATATTCACCAGATTTAGTGTATCTGGTATTGTATACGACTTTTGCCTCTACATTCCAATGAGTGAGTGCAACTGATGTTGTCATAAGTAGAAGAAGTTTGTAAACGCTTCATCACAATCTTCGTAGGGTTCTATAAAGAACATCATGGTCCTTAGATTGAATGGGTTATGTCACACTGGGTTTCACCACTCAAATGCTATAGGTGTAAGTTTTATTTAGGTTCAAACCTACAAAAAAAATTGTTTCATTTGATATCGCAATTACATTGTTTTAAAAGTCAATAAAGGTGTCAATTGCAAAAGCAGGCAACATTTCATAACGGCTAAACCAAGATATGTATGTCTAGATAAACAATTTCATATCTACTAATAATTCGGGCATGATATTGTTAAAATTAACTGCGTTTGTATTAAGAAGAAAACAAATCAAACAAGCGGTGTGTGGGCTGGAGATACCTCAACACGGGAGACCTAATGAAATTGAGATCTTTACTTAATAAGGCTAAACGGATTAAATTACTAAAACTACTGATAATATCTTAGAGGAAGCATTTGGAAATTAAAGATTCTCCAACTAACCCAGTCCGGCTGTGCAAAGTTTTGTTCAAAGAGCACACTAATGAATTGGAATCGGATGGAACTTTCACGACCAATCTAAGGGAACCTTCGGTACATTTCTCAAATTTGGACGGAAGTCAATGTGGTTTTTTTAACTAAAACTGGGAACCTAGTGAGTTGCTTAAATCATAACATATCACACTGAAGATCCTTAAAAATAAAGAAAGAGAGAAAGAATGATCAACTGAGTATGTCTCACACGACCTAATTGGACATGTAAAGGCAAGCTTAAATTCAATAGAGATTATCATTCGCGCTTGTCTTGATATTCGACAATACTGGCTACAACTCAATCAAAATGACGCTATTTTATAGGAACGTCTATCGTAACGCTTTTAGTAGTAAAATGCTGTCGACAAGATGGAAAACTTTCAACATTTCTGTGGTAAATAGTTATCGACAACTTGATTGATGCGTCAAAGAGGGTTTTTCGGTCAATCCAACTAAGATTGGTCAGTGCTGTACACCAGGAATTAGAAATAACACCCGTTTCTAATCATCGTCAATTTTATATTGATTCTCAGATGAAGTTGAATATTTGGTATTCACCTTAATCGTAAACTTAACTGGAACTCTAAGAAAAATAGCAAACTAACAAAAATGTGCCATGGTCCTGCTACTGATGGAAATCTCAGTAAATCTTTTAGTTGTACAACGCGTTGGTTAGACCTTTCATAATCTCATGTGCTAAGTTTTTAAAATAAAAAAAAAATTCTTAGCTTAAGTTATCACAAGTTTCACTCTAAGTACAAATATACTAGTCGAAAGGCATAGTTTTAATCCCCCTAGGGCCAGTAAGATATTTAGATTTGTTAGATAGTTAAGCTAGCTTAAAACATTTTTGTCTAGCGTAAGATAGTTATAAGAAATGTTGAATAAAAATGAATTTGAAACTAAAAAAAAACTAAAACCTTTGAAAATCTATGCCTCTGTAGTTTGGTACAAAAATACCTGGCAGAAAACTATTTTCCTCGAACTCGTTTCCATCACATCGTGTACATCATTGACAACAAATTTTACTGATATTGTTTATACTGATACTGTTTATCCTGAAAAAATACTGATCCTCTGAAAAAATCATGAAATCAGGTGTTGGTAGTGTTTTTGAGTCTGACGTCGAAGGTATAATTATTAATATACGGATTTGCTGCACCCAAGAGTTGAGCCCATATAGTGTGAACTCAAAATCCTTTAAAAACTGCCATGATACTCTGCAGGACCTAGCAAAGAAAAACAAGGTGGGTTTTTAGACACAGAGGTGTCATCAGAAGCCAAATATTTGACCTCTAAGCCCGTTCAAATATCAGGCTTTTTCTATCAGGCTGTATATCTGGTGGGGCCAAAAAGGTGTTGTAGACTAGGTAAGGTTAGAGAAGGGGAGTGTGTTGGTTAAACATCACTTCCACTCGGAGGCCAAGAGGCCCATTGTGATTCCCTTCATTTGTGTGGGTACACATAAAATTAACCTGTCCTATCACGTGGTGGTTGAAACCACCCCGTGCGCTTTATGAATTTTAGAAGATCCGACATATGTATCTGCATTAGCCACGTCCGCAATCTCTGTAAAGAATCTTTGGCCTAGCGACACTAGGCGTCGATTCTGGAGAGCTGGGCAGTGGCAAAGCAGATGTTGGATCGTCTAAGTTTCTTCCTCATCGCCGCAGCTCCGGCAGAGATCGCTGGATCCCGAGTCCCATTTCCGGAGCATTGCTCCAATGGGACAGTGTCCTGTGATCACTCCGACGAGCATACGGATCGAGTTACGGTCCAGCGCCAGGAGCTTCTTTTATTTTTCCGACATTAAGCTCTGGCCACGATGATCTTGTCGTGTAGCTGTTATTTCCTGTAAGCCAAGACGAGTTGGCCTCTTTGATGATTGTGTCGTTTATGATCCGGTATAATGCGCTGATCGGTGGTTGCAATGACGTGTCCGCTTCGCTGATATCCATTTCAGACCCTTGCCTGGCCAATTCGTCTGCTCTTTCGTTCCCTGCGATTGAGCTGTGGCCCGGGACCCAGCAGAGTTTAACTTTGTGGTGTCTGATGGACTTCAGTCAGTCGCGACATTTCTTGACAGACTTTGATCTCGTTATACAGGATTCTATTGACTTCAGTGCAGCCTGGCTTACTACGAAGATAGTGATATCAGGTGGTGGGCTACCTGTAGGTGATTGGCTGCTTTCTCTATTGCCAGGATTTCTGCTTGAAAAACGCTGCACAGATCAGGGAGTCTGAATGATTCCTGTTTGTGGAGGGTATCAGAGTAGAACCCGGCCCCAGTGCCTGTGTCCATTTTCGATCCGTCGGTGAAGAGAGTGATCTCGTGGTTGTTGATTACGGCGTTTGATAGCCACTCTTCTCTGTCGGGGAAAAGGAGAGAGAAGTCATTTTGGGGGGAAATATAGTCGGTCGTAGCTGCGAGTATTATTCTGAGTATGGCCGCATGTCCATAGTTGGCTTGCTTCCACAGAGAGGACTCCCTTAATCTGAGAGCGCTCTTTGCAGCGCAGCCTTTTATGAATAGATCCAAGGGGAGGAGATGAAGAACCCTACTTGCGGCGTGCTTCTCATGGCTCCCGTTGTACAAACAGCGGCTGACCTTTTTGTGTTGTAGACTATGAACTGCTGTTCTGGCAAAACCATTACGGACGATCGGTATAGGCTACAACTTATTCGTTTGAGTTACGAGAAAAACCGCTGAAATACGAATAAAGTCACCAAAAAAATGGACCGAATTCCTTTGTGCTCCTAATATCAATGGTATTCCCAAATTTCTTTTAATATAGTTAAAGAAAAGCAGAACACCTGTCGTACTAGGACAGACTTCAAGGACTTCGTCAATTGAAGAAAACTATTCAACATCTACAAAGTATAGATAGACTACGTATATCAAAGTACTGGTCAGCTTCCCATTGGGTTACTGCGGTCTGAGATACCATCTTACTATGTGAGTTGTTCTCTACCTCATTAAGACGTGCACCGCTAGCGAACTCTTCGGTTGTAGTGAATCATAAACATAAAATCTAAGTTCAAGGCAAATTCCAAGCCTAAAAAAACAATGAAAAATAACTACTTTGGGAAAGTATACATACAATAATACTGACAGTGTGACGTTTATACTGCTAGCCGGAGCCAGCATTTCTTCGAGTCCAACTTTAGGGATGATGTAGACCTCAAAAGGTTTGGTGGTCACAGATGTTGATGACAAACTGTGCTCATTTAATCCGGACTGTCGTCTAGATACATAAGTATGTATTGTAGTTATACTAATTGAGCGGATTCGAATAATAGCAAACAAATGATGATACAGTATAACTATACGAGTACGTAGCTATGGTTAAGGTTGTAAACTACGACGTCATCTGTGTGGGTTTTTTTTTTCCATTGTTAGGTAATGACTTATAGAGTCTAAAAGACACAGAGACAAATAGTTATTAAAAGTGGTAGACGATGAAATACCCCTTGAATGACAGCTTAATAAAAGTGCACGCGGACCGAATTAACATCCCGAAAGGGAAAATATAATTAGATATATACTATGTATCATTTTACACTTGACATTTCTATTATTATCGTTTCAAGTGGGAGAAAGTGCGTACTGCAATCAGAAGAATTAAATAATAATTCACGGGTAAGTATACAGTTCAGCTTCAGACTTGGATGCATGCGTGCGACTCATGCGTACGAAGAATAATACAATACACGGTCTTGACATTGAATTCTGTACCATTACTCAGACAAACTGGTGCGGAAACCTTATGTAATCGTAATTTTGTTTTCGGTTTGGGAAAGGCCCCCAACAATTCTTTTTCGTTGATCCCGAAATGACCGTCTTAATCAGTATCACTTGATAACTAACTTTTTTATATCACATAAAAGTTTCGCAGTTTGCTTGGCTTGATTGATTGAGCTTCAGGAATTGATTTTAAATTGTGGCAGATGTTCGCCAGACGGTAGTTTAGCCGTTACACTTCGTATAGCTCTCCGTGTGATTTCCCTTTCCTGGTTTCGCGATCACTCACGCTTGCATTACATTTTTATGTCTGTCTGTCTGTTCGCGCTAATCTTCCAAGCGGCTGCACCGATTGAAATAAAACTTTGCAGACACAAAGAGCGGATATCGGGGATGTCATAGGCTATTTTTTGTTGACGTTAATTGTTTATAACAATTGAATTTGTTACAAACAAAATAGAAATCGGCTTCTATCTAATGAATTCGAGTATAAAATTCGATATTTTGTAGATCTCCGTTTCAGATAAATACGTTACTATACGAGTATTCTCCCAGCAAACGTCTTCTTGAGGCGGCTAGAGCAGGGCAATTGCATAGAGATTCTTGGGATGGAGATTCTTCCTCTTCCTCATCATGACACCTACTGCAGTAGTCGTTGTATGGCAGTCTTAATCTTGCGGCATGTTTTCCCAAAGCGCAATGTCCTGTTAGGACTCCGATTAGGTTGCTTATAATCTGTCTGTGTATATTTAGCAGGCTTGTGGTTTTACGTTGCCTTTTTTTTTTGGAAACTCATCCCCCTTCCATTGTCGTCGGCTAGGAATTGTTGTTTTATAGAGAATCTTGAAGTTAAGGGTCGAGATTAGGTAGTCCATGACTTCACTTAGATCATTGCTTGGGCGAGAATACAGCGTGCCCTATTACAGTGAGCGGATTCTTTAAGTCGCACCGTTTTTAGGGCTGAAGGGGGGATGTTCGCAGTGCCTTTGTTATCGCGATGCACACCATCCTTTGAATTCTGCTTAGGAGTTTGGAATAATTAGATCTGCACAGTGCCGGCCACCGTACATTAGTATAGGTCTAACAACCGCGGTGGTTTGATACCTCATCTGGTGCCCAAAGCTTTTTTGCAGGTGTATAGCGCAGTTGTTGCTTTTTTGATGCATTCTTCCGCATTCAATTTCCATTGAGCTTCCTGCCGAGTATCACGCCAAGGTATTTGGCGTGGTCTACGAATCTAAGGTAAGTCCAATTGAGTTTTGGTGGAGTGATTTGTGGAATGTTGTGTATAACACTAGCTGCGTTTTGGAGGGATTTAAGTCACAGTTCTCTGCCCAATTGGCCAGTTTGCTTAGGCTGTTTGTTTGGCAGTTTGTTTCCATCAAGTCCCTGATTTTTGGGAGATGTTTCACGCTAATTGCTAGTGCAATATCGTCTGCATACGCAATGACCTTGCACCCGCTGCCCTCCAGGGATAGGAGTATTTCGTTTACAATTAGCACCCACAATTGCGGAGATAATACTCCTTCTTGTGGTGTGCCACGTTTTACTGCCCTTTTTGTTTGATGGCAGCCGAATTTCGAATAAATCAACCTGCTTGAAAGCATATGTTTGATCCAAAACAGTATATTACCATTAACCTCTAGTTTGCTTAATGCATTGGTGATGGCTAGTGGTTTGATGTTGTTGAAAGCTCTTTCGATATCGAGGAAGGCAGTCATGGAAAGTGAATTTTCAACGGCTCCAACTATCGAGTGTACGAGGGTGGTCCGATAAGTACTTAGCCTACAAAAGAAAAACAAAAATTTTGGAGGAATGGCGATTTATTTTTCAATATAGTGTCCTATTACCCAGCGATGCTCCAACTTCTTTAACCCTTCTGAAAAATAGTTTTCTTGAGGTCTGCAAAGTAGGCCTTCGTGGTGGCGATTACCTCCTCATTTGACTGAAATTTCTGCCCGGCGAGTGACTTTTTCAAATTTGGAAACAAAAAGAAGTCGCACGGGGCCAAATCTGGAGAATACGGTGGATAGGGCAGCAGTTCGTAGGCCAATTCGACCAATTTGGTCGTGGCGAGGGCGGAGGTATGAGCTGGTGCGTTATCATGGTGGAAGAGCACTTTTTTCTTCGCCAAGTGGGGCCGTTTTTCTTCAATTCGGCGTCGAATCGGCCCAATAATGGGACAGTCTTCGCCTTCTTCGGAGCGCGTTCGCCGGGTGAAGTCCACTGTTTCGACTGTTCCTTGGCTTATGTTTACTCTTTTCAATTGAGAAAAAGAACGATCGTAAATATAATACAAACACTTGAGAAGGAAATCGAATGGCCAAAATTAATTTGTGCGAAGTAAATCAATTGCAAATCGTAGATCATTGCACCCAATAAAAATGGAAATTAAACAAAACATGTGTTCATCAAGCTATTGAAAGACATAACTTCTACCGTACTATATTAAATAGTAGGTAATACGGGCCAGAACAAGAAAGATCTAGGTACAAAAAAATATAGGTACATTAAAACAAATGTAGGCAAAATATAGGCAAGATTAAAACAAATTAAAATGGGGCGACATCATCAGGGTAGTGGTTTTTTTTGATACAGTATAACAAATTTGTATGTTATTTCGGGAACCCTTAACTAAGATGCATACATCGATATCCTGCAAAGTAATATGTTTTTCTTAATCGCCTTTAACGGAGTCCATATTGCAGCACGATAATGCAGGTTGCTACACCGCTAGAAGAAATATTGTTGATATTCTCCCTTGGGCTCCACCAGTCCTGAGTCTCGTTGACCATCCTTCACCAAGCTTCATTGTCATGAGTGTGTTCCTCCGTAGTTCGTTGGTCCCTTTCATTTTTCCCAGGTCCATCCTTATATTGTCATTCCTAAGGCGCGGGCTTCCTGACGGTCTTTTTCCTACAGGTTTTCTATTATTTTTTCACTGTTTTATTCTATTCTGTGTTTTTTCAGTGTCCATTCGTTCTATGTATCTATCCTACCCATAAAATTGCGAACACTACTCCTCGAGTATCTGATTGTGTAGTTTCCTTCATTCGCCTTCTTCGTCATGTTTTCTACCAAACATTATCCTTCAGATCTTCTTTTGAAAAGATCCGAAATCTACGAGGGTGGTCTGATAAGTACTTAGCCTCACCGCCAGATGGCGCCAATATCTCAAGAGCAACTTACTATCGTGTAGTACATTCTAGTAGACGGCTACTGTCCCGCGTGTGGAAGCGGAAGTGTCCGCGGACTTTAGAAAAATGGAAAAAATGCAATATCAGTCGGTGATTCGATTCGTGTTTTTGGAAGGGAAATCGCGCAGCGAAATCAAAGAGCGTTTGGATGCTGTGTATGGTGACTCTTCTCCTTGGATGTCGACCATCAAAAATTGGTTTAACGAGTTTCAACGTGGTGCACGTCGGTTTTTGATAACGTGACAAAACGGAGGAGACACGGAGGATAACGTGGCAAAAATCCACGATCTCGTGGCAGACCGCCGATTGAAGGTGCGCGAGATAGCTGAGACAGTAGGCATTTCAAAAGATCGCGTGGGTCATATCCTGCATGAAATTTTGGGCATAAGAAAGCTGTCGACACGATGGGTGCCGCGTTTGCTCACTCCGGACAACAAGCGCAACCGTGAGATCACTTCAGAGCAGTGTTTGACGCTGTTTAAGCGCAACCGTGAGACCACTTCAGAGCAGTGTTTGACGCTGTTTAAGCGCAATCCGAAGGAGTTTCTGCGTCGTTTCGTGACAGTCGACGAAACATGGATCCACTGGTACACACTAGAGACCAAGGAACAGTCGAAACAGTGGACTTCACCCGGCGAACGTGCTCCGAAGAAGGCGAAGACTGTCCGATCGGCCGGAAAGGTGATGGCCAGCGTTTTCTGGGATTCTATTGGGCCGATTCGACGCCGAATTGAAGAAAAACGGCCCCACTTGGCGAAGAAAAAAAGTGCTCTTCCACCATGATAGCGCACCGGCTCACACCTCCGCCCTCGCCACGACCAAATTGGTCGAATTGGGCTACGAACTGCTGCCCCATCCACCGTATTCTCCAGATTTGGCCCCGTGCGAGTTCTTTTTGTTTCTAAACTTGAAAAAGTCACTCGCCGGGCAGAAATTTCAGTCGAATGAGGAGGTCATTTCCGGCACGGAGGCCTACTTTGCAGACCTCGAGAAAACGTATTTTTCAGACAGGTTAAAGAAGTTGGAGCATCGCTGGGTCAAGTGTATTGAGCTAAAAGGAGACTATATTGAAAAATAAATCGCCATTTCTTCAAAATTTTTGTTTTTCTTTTGTAGGCTAGGTACTTATCGGACCACCCTCGTATACTGACAGTGCGGGACAAAAAGTTTTAAATAGTTCCTTCATTGCAAAGAAGCACGCTTTGCCGATATGCAGCATTTTTCCCAGATATTCAAACTGGTCCACGTCCTCATCGTATATGCGGCTATCAAGTATAGTCAATTGAGAAGTTTTGTTTTTTTGCATTTACTTTTAACCCATTTCAACCTGCCATTCTTCGATTTTCTGCGTTTTTTTTTGACTGTTACTTCTGCATAAGCTAAAATTCATGTGCCTTTATTGAGGATTATTCTCCTCTAATTTTCTTGATAAGGAGTTTTGTACTTTACCTTTGTTTCCTCTTAGGTATATTTCACTTGTCTTCTCGGGATTTCTAATCTTATAAGGACATGATACATTTTCGATCGGGGAGTATAGGACTTTTTAAAATCTACGAATAGTGAGTGAACCGTTTAGTGAAATCTCCATTCCTTTTCCAAAAGTGAAAATCTGGTCATTCGTCGGTCGGGTTCTCTTGAAGCCACACAGCCTATGATGTCAGTGATTTAAGAGAATATTTGATAGCACCTTTTGATATTTTATAATCACCTGTACGCGTGATTTCTTCACTACGTCTCCGGGCTTTCAGAGCGTTGCAGAGGCGTTTTTTTTCATATGTAAACTTTGTAATAGGCTAGTTTGTTTACAGCTGTTTTTTTACAACACTTTTTATTGTTGATCACATTGCTTCAATTTGCCCTGCTTCACCGTTAAGTTCTATGTCCTTTATTTAGTAGGTAAAACTGGTTATTAATTTTGTCTTGGTATTTCTCGCTCGTTTTCCGCTTTGTCTGTCAATTTGGATTCGGCTTTTCATTTTGGCGATTCAGAATCGCAATCTGCTCCTCTTCATGTTTAAAATTTAGTACTTTGGTATGGCGTATTCTATCTATCAGCATCCATCCGGTAGTCTTGTGTATTCCTCTGTGTTTAAATGTTGTGTTTGTCACGATTATATTTTTTGAGCTGGCGAAACTTATTGTCCTATTGTCCCATTACGAGTATTATTTGAGGAGACATGGAAAAACAAATTTTTCTTGGCTTAAGTTATCCTAAGATTATAATAATAACATATAGGTAATTCTAAGATTTTATTTAGTTGTCGAAAGACATAGCTTTAAGTTGTACTGTTAGTCTTAAAGTGTCCGTCTAGGACAAGTAAGATATATAGATTTGATAAGATAGTTAATCTAGTTTTAAGCATTTTTGTGTAGCGTATGATAATTATAAGAAATAGTAAATAAAAATGAATGAAAAAAAAAGACATGGGGACTTTCTTTTCTTTTCGTCCTTATCTTTCGTTAGACAATGCAAGTTGAACAGTACTCGTACATATGTAGTTACAGCGCACACCCCGAAATTGACTGTCGACATTCGGTCGTTGTAAAATATGTACTGCGCCCTTTATGTTCTAATTAGGCTTCGTATGTTCCACGAACCTACTGTTAATTTCATTTCGAGCCACGGGTGTATTGTAAACTCTAAGCCGCAGGGGAAGCCGAAAGTCATCACAGCATAAAATTAGAGTTGAGAGGTAATGAATAATTTTCGTAACTGACTAGACCGTAGGAATTACAATTACAAGTGATTAGTAATTGTACAAACAATGATTACAATTACAACAATTGTAATCAAAATTAAAAATGCAGCAATTCTTATTTTTTTCTTATAATTGCTTATAAATGTAATTGAAAAATAATTGGGGAAAGTAAACAATTTACAAAGAGATTGAAGGAAAAGTTACTAGAAAACCCTTCACTTGATAAGAAAAATTTAGAAGTAAAAATAAAGGGCAGAGGAAATAAGTAAGAGACCCATGTACTTTACATGAAAAATGTGGAAAGAAGTTAGTATGACATACTTTGACCCATATACGTAACAATTAGTGCATTATTTGAATAAATAAATAAAAAAGTTAAGGCAATATGCAAATAAAAATATGTATTACATAGGCAAGGAAATAAATAAACAAATATAGAAGTATAAATAAATGAATAAATATAGATAAATATACATATCAATCCACAGCAGTCTTTGACGAAATGTGAAGTCTAACACGTACTTGTTATGTACTTATTATGTGGCAGTACAATCTTCTCCTTCATTTTCAGTAAAATTGGGCAGCATATTACAAGCAGAATCTTTTTCTTAAAACCACAAAGGGCTTTTTACCCACCTTTAATACGGTCCTTAGCAGGCTCCGAATGATAAAGCAACCTTGTTCCATGCTGCAGCAGCCCAATTGTTCGCATCTAGCACATTAATTGCAGAAGAAAGCTCTCCTACACTAACAACCTTATCCATTTTAGCAATTATGTGATTAAGAATTTGTTCGCGATAAAATATTTTAATATTTTTGATGATGCCCTGGATGTACATATATCACGTTGACTGACGGTCTTATCCCCGTCAAAAATACAGCTGACGATTATCTTTATTATTTTAAAAGTATGAATATCTAGATGTATAAATAAAATAAATTAATTTTTCAAATTTTCAATGAGGTCCATGCACGTGACTGACAATAACAATTCCCAACTGATGACAATGGGAGAAGAATGAACTTCCAAAAAAGGCACTTGTTTGAGATTATAAAGGGTCCGCCATCTAACGTTTTTTTTTCAAGTAGTGCTTATTTCGTGAATGGTAACACTTAGCTCATATCTGATTTGACAGATAATTAGTTTTATCCTTCCGCTGAACGAATATGGTTGTGTATACGCTTGAACAACGCTTCGTTTTCGCTTCGCTAAGTGGGCCTGCGATCGACTTACAGAAGATGCCGATTTTGCCAAAAAAATCATCTTTTCAGATGAAGCTCATTTTGATCTTGGCGGGTATGTAAACAAGCAAAATTGTCGCATTTGGGGCACAGAAAACCCGCACGCATACATTGAAAAGCCGGTGCACTCAAAACGAGCCACTGTTTGGTGCGGATTTTGGTCCAGAGGCATAATTGGGCCATTTTTCTTCGAAAATGAGCAAGGAGTGGCCGTTACAGTCAATGGCGATCGTTATCGGGCCATGTTGAACGAATTTTTGTTCACAAAAATTGAAGAGGAGGATATTGGCAACATTTGGTTTCAACAGGACGGCGCTACGTGCCACACAGCCGAAGCTACACTGGATGTTTTGCGCCCTGTTTTTGAAGATCGCATTATCAGCCGCAGAGCTGATGTCGTTTGGCCACCTCGGAGCTGCGATTTGACACCGTTGGACTATTATTTGTGGGGTGCCGTCAAAGATAAGTGTTATGCCGACAAGCCAGAGACAATTGACGCTTTAAAGGACAATATTCGTGAAGCCATTGGTGAAATACAGCTGCACACAATCGATAATGTGCTTAAAAATTGGATCGATCGTGTAGGCTACTGCATGGCCACCCGAGGCAGCCATTTGAATGAAATTATTTTCCATTATTAACCGGAAGGATTGTACTTTCAAATAAAAGAAGAAATTTGAGAAAATATTCAGTAGTTTTTTTTTATAGCATTTTCAAAAAAAAAAAAGAAGTTATTTGGCGGACCCTTTACATATTTGAAAAATATTTCATTTATTATCCATTTTAACAATTGTTGTCGAATACATATTTGCATTGTATAATTGGCTAACTTGCTTAATGTTGCGCATGCGCACTATATTTTATTTGGTCTTTACATACTTAGTCACTCCACTAATATTGCTCAAGCCATATAACATATTTTCTTGCACTAAGTTATGTACCTACAATATGTATTCAAATACCATTGTACATGCATGGCACGACAAGTGAATCGATTCCTTGGTAGAGTTGTCTGTGGATTGATTTCTCTGCCATTTTGGATCTCGACCACAGCCAGGAACACATCAACTATTGGTAAAATAAATTGGTACCTAATTTAATTACAAATCAGATTTCGTTTCCAGCATCGTTGGAGGAATTTCTATTGGCATCATCGGTCCCATCTTAGCCTTCTCCCGACGCTTGTTCGTGCTGTGTTATCAAATTGTTTATTACGAAACAGCACTGCACTGGAAATATACACAGACGGGTCTAGGACCGGCAATGGTGTGGGCGTCTATGCACTGACCCTAAAAATCAACCAATCCTTTAGACTACCGAACCACTGCAGCATATTCCAAACTGAATTAACGGCAATTCGTGAGGCCGCCGACTGGCCGTTTTTCCGAGATCGGTGAACAACAGAGACATCGTCATCTACACAGATAGCCAAGCTGCAATAAAAGCACTCGAATCACCAATAATAAGATCAAAATTGGTCAGGCACTGCCGCACGTCTCTAAATGAGATATCGAATAGATGCGCTGTAACGTTGTGCCGGGTATCTGGGCATAGCGATGTACCAGGTAATTGTGAAGCAGACGAACTAGCCAAAATAGGCATCACACTGGAGCTCTCGACTGTTAAAGGGGAAATCCACCAATGGAAACGCAAAAATATAAAATGAAAGCTGGCATGACCTTAAAACACTCAACTATGCGAGACAAACCTGGCCCAGGTATTGTCAACGTAAAACCACAAGCCTGCTAAAAATACCCAGGCAGATTATAAGCAGCCTAATCGGAGTCCTAACAGGACATTGCGCTTTAGGGAAACAACCCGCAAGATTAGGACTTTCATACAACGACTACTGCAGTAGGTGTCATGATGAGAAAGAAGGAGAATCTATATCCCATCTCTTATGTAATTGTCTTGTTCCAGCCGAATTCCGGGAGAATATTTCTTTAATGAACGAATGAATAGCACTTAAAACAGTTTCAATAGTAAAGGTGACCAAGCCGATTCAAGTGATAGCACAATGGTCCGATCTTGGTCTAAGTGATCCCCACCAGCCACCTAACCTAACCTAACCTGACCTACATGATGTGGCTCACATCCTCCAATAAGGTAAATTGTTACTGGTTCAAACTGAGTTAATTGAATTTGCCTTACACTATTAACGTACACTAGAACAAACCCGTAATATATTATTAGTAAGATTTAGTGGGTATGATGTGTGATTATCAACTCAACACTTACTGATACTCGAATATGTTGTTAATAAATTTGGTGAATTAGCAACATGATGAGAACTTGCATAAGTTAATACAGAAAATGCTATGTTCCTCAAATTCAACGCGAGAACAACACCACAGCAGAATATAATAAAATTCGATTCCACTCCACTCGTACGTGATGAAATGTACTGACCCATTGCTGGCGAACAAGCAACGTGTACCTCGATACATGGTGTCTTCGTTGGGCCATTACCAACCACACATCTACTCGTAATGCCGCAGTTGGGACAGCACACTAACTAATATTTAAGGTAGCGTTAAGGAAATTAGTTTTAAGTCTTATTTCGATCGTGGAAAAGAAGCTCTGCGCGATGAATCATAAAAAAGCTAATTAAACTATAAATAAATTAATTTATAGATTTATATGTAATTATATAGATATAGTATATAAAATAATTTTATTTAAAAAAAAAGCTGGTTATAAAATCAAGATTATGCTGGCTTGCAAAATTAGTTAGGACAATAACTTATTAAAGTTGTCTGTCAGGTTAAAAGTTTTAGAATTTAAATATTTGCTTGGCTTGAATCTAAGTTAAATATATTCGTTTACAATTAAGTTTCTATAATTCATAGCATTTTGTAAAGGTTTAAGTAACATTTGCCATTCAATATGTTGAGAAACGCAGTCTATCGTTTCAGCAACTAGACGAAGTTGTAAGTATTTTCCCTTGCATCTCTGGTTTAGACATCGTGTATAAACCAACAGTTCATTTCGGAAAGCTCTTGCATTCAAATCCAATAATCCATAATGTCCATAAGTTCAGACTTATAATTTTATATGGATTAGGATCATTAAAATAGTTTGGTAGGCTTGTGAAGGATCGTGGAATTATGATTGTAGAGCATGATCTGTAAAAGACGTAAGTAATTGATCCTTAAGTTTATTTATTACCATGTTATGGGCAAGTTTCCAGTCATAATTGTTAGCTTCAAGACAGAAAACAATTCCAGTCCTTTGGAATAGGCCTGACCATTCCTGGGTTCAATAAATATTTTTTTTTAAGTACTGCCATAGAGAGAACACGAGGCAATCTTTCATTAGGGAAACTTTGCTTATTTATATGAGAAATGCTTTTGGGAGATCGGTTTCGTTATGTGCTGAGGTATTTCTAGGAAAGTTGAAACATCTTTTGACGAAGAACCTTTGCAGCTTTTCAACTTGTGTGTATTCTTTGTACACAAATTTATATGTTCATGCTTTTTTTTTAGATATATGGGTATTTTATTGTACATTTGTCTTCATTTATATTTGTTTAAGATGATCGAAGTTCGAAGTGTGTGCATTCCAAATTTTATTGTTTAAACAACCAAAAAAAAAAAATGAATAGAAAATGTTTAACTTCATTGTTTTTAAATACAAAATTGTATGTGCAAGGTAAATAGCAAAAAGTTTTGATATCTTTATAATTTAAGATCAATGAATTGATTCTAATGTTGATTATTTCGGTGTTTTTTGTTTTTGTTTTCATTCTTTTGTTTTGTGATTTTTTGATTTTGTACTTTTTTCTTATTTTATTTATGTTTTGCCCCATCCTACCCTAATCTACCATACCCTACCCAAGCCTATGTAAGCCTTGAAGAGGCTGTATCGTTAAACGTTGAGAGGGTTTTATCCAGCTACCAAAAGCGTGGATGCTGGTGGACTACGTCTCCCCGATCCTAGCGTGAGACCGATCTACAAAACCTGAGGCGCTCGGGCTCGCGGAGCTTGACATGGCTGAATTTTTTCGAAGTCACGCAACAGAAGAGTAATAATGACGTCGAACGTTGGGCCTAACCTGTACGCGATTAATTTGACTGCGTACGCTATAGAATGGTAAAGAGAAACTTGCAGATCGCTTAGGTAGATGCTGAAAAGGATCGACGAGTTTATCGTGCCGTGGTTTACTTTTGCCCAGCCAACTGAACTTCTAACCAAACGGTGTGGAGAGTTTTTTTCGTATTAGTCAGGCAGGCAGCGGTGCATTGGTTCTTCTATTTGTTCCACTGGATATCCGATACGAGTTTCGACGCTGCATCAATAGTGTCATGCACTGCTCTGAAACTGAATTGGTTATATGGAATAATTTTTTTTGTCCTCAACAGATAGGGCTCTATGGGCTACCTTCTCTGGCTTTACTCCTTTTGGGAATTGGTTGCACCACCGCTGTCTTCCAGTGCACTGGAATGCATTATTCAGTGCATTGTTAAACAGGATGGTGTACATCTTTACAGCCACTGGTGGGAGATGTCTGAGCACAACATTGGAAATATCTTCGGTTCCTGCGGAGCCCATTCACTACCAACGGCATTATTTGCTATGAAATTGTCATTGAACGTGGTAAAACCAAAGTTCTCTGATTTCCAATATTCAATATCATTTCGAGGCTAGAAGTGACGAAGTAGGACTCTGTCCTCCAGGTTGTGGTTTGGGCGAATGATGTCATTTACCTTATACACTTCCGGAAATACAGCTCCCGTTGTTGCTACCGTCTTCTGGGAGTCGTCATCCAGGCGCTCTTGGGATCAATGCTAACGGTTCGTAAACCAACTTCATCTATAATGATTGAGAAATTCCTTTTTTGCCCCGAACTAGCCTTTAATGGCAAAATTAAAACAAGTTCGGACTTTTATTCAAATATTTTTTTATTATCCAATAATCCTCCAAGGATGGTGGCTCTATAACCAAAACTCGGCTTAGGTAGGGCGATATCTAATATGCCGGTGCGAAGACAACAGGGAAGTTAATTTACTCGATGAAAGTTAAGTTAACAATACTGAAACTAAATTCCAATAAAGCTATTGCCTAGTGAGATTTTCGCAAAGTAGGTTAGGTTAGGTTAGAGAAGGGGAGTCTGATGGTTAAACATCACTTCCACTCTCCACTTTCAAGAGGCCCATTGTGATTCCCTTCGTTTGTGTGGGTATACATAAAATTAACCTGTCCTATCACGTGGTGGCTGAAGATTTTAGAAGATCCGATATATCTGCATTAGCCACGTCCGCAATCTCTGTAAAGAATCTTTGGCCTAGCGACACTAGGCTTCGATTCTGGCCAGCTGGGCAGTGGCAAAGCAGATGTTGGATCGTCTCAGTTTCTTCCTCATCGCCGCAGCTCCGACAGAGATCGCTGGATCCCGAGTCCCATTTCCGGAGCATTGCTCCAATGGGACAGTGTCCTGTGATCACTCCGACGAGCATACGGATCGAGTTACGGTTCAGCGCCAGGAGCTTCTTTGTTTTTCCGACATTGAGCTCTGGCCACGATGATCTTGTCGTGTAGCTGTCGTTTCTTGTAAGCCAAGACGAGTTGGCCTCTTTGATGATTGTGTCGTTTATGATCCGGTATAATGCGCTGATCGGTGGTTGCAAATTGCAATGACGTGTCCGCTTCGCTGATGTCCATTTCAGAACCTAGCCTGGCCAGTTCGTCTGCTCTTTCGTTCATTGCGATTGAGCTGTGGCGGGACCCAGCAAAGTATGACTTTGTGGTGTCTGATGGACTTCAGTGAGTCGTGACATTTCATGACAGTCTTTGATCTCGTTATACAGGATGCTATTGACTTCAGTGCAGCCTGGCTGTCTACGAAGATGGTGATATCAGATGGTGGGATATCGGCTACCTGTAGGTGTTTGGCTGCTTTCTCTATTGCCAGGATTTCTGCTTGAAATACGCTGCACAGATCAGGGAGTCTGAATGATTCCTGTTTGTGGAGGGTATCAGAGTAGAACCCGGCCCCAGTGCCTGTCTCCATTTTCGATCCGTCGGTGAAGAGGGTGATCTCTTCTCTGTCGGGGAAAAGGAAAGGTATACTGAGAGAGAAGTCATTTTGGGGGGAATATAGTCGGTCGTAGCTGCGAGGCTACTAAAACCATGTTTCCTTTCCAGGTCGTCTATTATCTTAAGTATGGCCGCATGTCCATAGTTGGCTTGCTTCCACAGAGAGGACTCTCTTAGTCTGAGAGCGCTCTTTGCAGCGTAGCCTTTTATGAATAGATCCAGGGGGAGGAGATGAAGAATCATGTCCAACCCTGCTTGCGGCGTGCTTCTCATGGCTCCCGTTGTACAAACAGCGGCTGACCTTTGTACTTTGTTGCGCATGTTCATACAGCTTTTTGTGCTGCTAGCAGTCCATCAGACTAGGGCCCCATAAGTTAAAATGGGTCTGATGATTGCTGTGTACATCCAATGAATGATGTACGGTTGCAAGCCCCATCTTTTTTCCGAAGGTCTTTTTGCATGCATAAAAAGCGTTCAATCCTTTTTTCATCCTTTCCTTCAGGTTCCTTTTGAGTCAAGAATGATTCCTAGATATTTGGCTTCCACTTTGAGTTTGAGTGGAGTGCCCTCTAACTTTGGGGGAGCAAATATCGGAATTTTCATTTTCCTGGTGAACAAGACCAACTCGGTTTTCTGGGGGTTTATTCTCAGACCGTTCTGTCTTGCCCACGAGGAGAGTTCTCTCAGCACAGATTCCATTAGTTCACTGATAATTGGCAGAAATTTACCTTTTATCAAGATAACCAGGCCATCCGCGTACGCTATGGTCTTTGTGTCTTTTTCCATAAAGAATTTGAGGATCTTGTTGACTGTAAGTCAGTAAGTCCCCCCACAGTAGGGGGGAGAGAACACCGCCTTGCGGTGTGCCTCTAGTTGTCACTTTCCTTCTAGAGCTGTGTCCAATATCTGCATTGTTAATTCTGTTCTTCGACATATTTTCAATCCAGATTATAATGGATTTGTCTACTTTTATGTCCTCAAGAGCTGTTATTATGGCCTCTGTGTTTACACTGTTGAAGGCCCCCTCTATGTCGAGGAAGGCTGCCATTGTAAACTCTTTTAGGTTCAGCGTGCCCTCAATTTCACGGACAACACTATGCAGAGCACTTTCCACTGATCTGCCTTTAAGGTAGGTGTGTTGAGTGTTGCATAAGTTGTGCGAGTTGATGAGTCCTCTGATGTATAGGTCAAGGAGTCTCTCCAAGGTTTTTATTAAAAACGACGAGAGACTAATTGGCCTATAGTCCTTTGCGGCAGTATGGGATGGTTTACCTGCCTTAGGTATGAAAATTACCTTTATTTCTTTCCTCTGTGTTGGGATGTACCCCGCGCGCAGACAATTGGAAAAAAATGCTTACGAGATGGGGTACAGTGTGGGTCTGTGTTTTTTGAAGCATCGTTGGCAAGATATCGTCCGGCCCCGGAGATTTAAAGGGTTTGAACGAATTTATTGCCCATGATACTTTATCCGTTGTAATAATCTTATTACTTCTTCGGTTGTGTGAACCGTAGGAACCGTCGTCTCGAAGGAGACTGTGGTTTCAGGGGTTTTACAGCCTGGGAAGTGAGTTTCAGTCAGCAGTTCTAGGGATTCCTGACTGGATTCTGTCCAAGAATCGTCTAGTTTAAGGATGAATCCCGGGACGCAGGGGTCCTTAGATAGGATCTTCCTGAGCCTTGCGGCTTCGTTGAGATCCTCTATTGATTCGCAGAACTCCCGCCAGGATTTAGATTTTGCTGCTCTTGTTTTGCTCTTGTATTCGTTGAAGCTGGATTTGTAATTATTCCCGTCTTCGGTTCTTTTTGAGATCTTTGCTCTATTGAATAGAGTTCGGGTCCTGGTCCTGAGTTGCTTTAGCTCTGTGGTCCACCAGACTGCGCTGGTCTTCCTGCGAGCACGTTGCAAAGGACAGGATTTGTTGAAAGCCGCTCTCAGAATACCCACAAGATTTTCGACTGAATTCTCAATGTAAGTTGGATCAGGATTAGTGGTGGCTTGTGGCGGTATTAAACTGTTGGCAACTAGTCTGTCTGTCTTCTGAGGGTTTCTGAAAGGTTTCGGTTTTTCTTTATTAACGTTAAGGTTGAAGAGTAACAGTTAGTGGACACTCTCCAATTCTCTACTCGGATGGGGTCAGACTCACTTAGTAAAGTGAGGTCAATTACCTCTTCCCTAACCCGGTTGCGAAACGTGGGTGTATTACCTTTATTGCAAATATTGAGGTTGGTGGAGATAATGAAATCGAAAATGGTTTCGCAAAGTAAGAATACTTTGACTTATTGAGGAATTCGTCTTTTCTACCTTGCCATAGCACCTTTCTTCAAGAGCTTGATAGTTAAATTTTAGTAGAGATTAAGGCCATCATCATAAGAAGTTTTCGCCAGCAGGTTACTGACCAGAATTTTTGTAATTCTTTCCACTACCACCTGTGGGACTTGCGATCAAGATAAACTCCGCTTTGGTCCTTCGATTTTTTTTTTGTTGGAAGCTTTTTTGAGCACTCAGATGCAAAAGTGAGGAGAAACTTCAGTGATGTAGAGCTAAGAGATTCGGCACAAACGAAGTCCCCACGCACGAACCGTGCAGAAAGTGTTCTGCTGTGTCATTCTCCTCGCAACAGCACAGGTAGGCATCTCACTAATGCCAAGCACGCAGAAATGCTAAGTAAAAGTTTAATGGCCCGCAATGACGCCCGCAAGTCTTCTGCAATAAATTCTCCTTAATGATAACAAGAATATTGCGCACCAGCACGCGCTAGTCATCTTGCATGAATTTGACCGTGGAAAGAGGTAAAGCGGGTTCAGGTGCTGAGAAACTTTCCTCTGAGAACATTCTACCGAGTTCATCAGAGATCTCATTTTCTGTGATCCCAGAGTGACCTGGGGCCCATACAAGCCTTAGTGAATTAGTCTTCCGACTTTGTTCAAAATTGGTTTAACAGGAAATTTCCTTGATATTTCCTTTGTGTGCTATTCTATTCAAGCAAGTCGAACTTTCATTCACCACCCAAATGATATTTCGTTACTTTCTGATGCTTTCTTTGCCGGACCAAGTTTTCTGTTGAGCAGCAAATATCTTCCTGTGCTTAATATTTTTCTTGCTAGGTAATACATCTTCACTTAGAGGTCTCGCGACGCGGCGACGCTTATCCTAAAAATATTAATAGGTTCTTTTAATGAAGTCAAAAGGCCAAGAGAAAAAAAATATTTTTTTTGCTTTTTACAGTTTTTTTTCATTATATTTTTTAATATTTTTAATTTTATTTTTATTTCATTCTTTTTAAATTATTCGCGGATCCTATTGTAATTCCGATAGGTAACTTCTGAAACAACAATGCACTTTTGACTTTTGATCTGAGTTGATTTTTTTTCTTATAAGTTTTTTTTAGGAACAAGGTGGTGCAAAATTAATCATCGAATTTTGTTTTTAAATTACTTTCTTATTTAATTAAGAACTGTTATGAGTGATAGAAATCTTCATCTGGACCTTTAAAATTTTTATCTGTTAAGTGGAAAAAATGATATCCGTTAAGTGGTTGCCGCAAACCTTGATACACATTTGTACCTGTTTTATTGCATTTTCCATGAAGTTCCGCAAGATTTCCGGTGATAACTGTCCCCATTTCTGTGGACTATTCTCCTTAAAGGCTTGTTGGCATAAGCCCGCGACTTCAAGGAGCCCCAAAGAAAGAAGTCTGGGATCGTAAAATTGGGCGATTTTACTGGCCATACCAAATCGCCAAAACGGAGGATTACGTGATCAGGAAACGCTTACTTCACAATATCCATTGTGGATCGTGCTGTGTGTGCGGTTACACAGTCGTGCTGAAACCACATATTCACCAAACCCAAGTGCCCCAGAAACGAAGATTTTGCTTATTGACATAACCGCTTAAGTGGAATACGCCTCGTCGCTCATGATGATTTCCGATTGTTGTTGAGATTGAGGATGGTTTGACAGTAATTTACATGCGAATGACGGTCAGCAGTCATTAACTGATGCACTGTTTGCACTTTGTACGGGAACATGTGTAAGACTTTCTCTAAAATTCGCTGTAGGGTCGTTCTGGTGATGCCCAATTGCGTGGCCCGTCGCGTCGCCTGGTTGATGTTTCTTTGTTCTCAGCGACATCGGTGGCGACCGCGCCCTGCCTGTCTCCTGTTGTTCCAATCTGTTCGAGCCGAGGGTCTAAGCGCCCGAATATTTGCCCAGTTGGCATGACACGATTAGGAAATCGACGTCGAAATTCAAGATTTCGTCTCCTAGTGACGCTAGGTCACAGATATGTTTGAAAGAAATGTAAGATCCCAACCGCAGCTAACAAAAGAGCTGATTATCTTCATAAATTATAGCTAAGAACCATCCCGATCACTTAGCTTTCAAACCAAAAAAAAAAATACATCAAAATCGGTCCATTCGTTCAGGACCTCCGATGCGACAGACAGACACACAAAAAACATAGACCAAAGTTATAATACCCCTCTTTTTGCGTCGGTCACTGTTCAAGTATTTACATATATATCCAGGGTACGAATACAGAATCTCAGGAGACAAACGTGTTGGCTAATTGCATGGCACGTTGTTTGGTCGACATTGACGGCTCACCCGCGATCTCTTTAGCCACAGAGGAGAAATTTTCGTTTAATTTACACCTGCATTTTAAGCTTCTGTCCTTGTGCTTCGTTTATTATTATTACAAATGTTGGTTTCAGCGGAAAATGCACTCTTTTAAACTGAAATGTTATATCGGTTGGAATTATCGGAATATGGGAAATTAAAACATTTTCCCCTTTTGCCATTCCACTCATGATTATAGCTTTTATAATGCTGCGTCCCAGATGAGTAATTTGTTGCCGTGTACCATTACATAGCCATGTTGAAGTCCTGTTGAAGATTTCTCATTAACAGGACTCAAATATCAACCTTTAGCCCCAATTAATGGGAAGGCGCTCCTTTTGAAAGAATCCACGATTTAGTATAGGAGTATTTGATCGGGTCTCAATTTGTTTTTAGTTACACTCAAAGATGCACGTGGGATAGGCCGCGCTTTTGCCATTCTATCGAATATATGGTATGAAGTACAATACTTCTCCAAATATTTTTCCTTTAGTAATAACAGTGATTAGCTGTTGAACTTTCAATCTAAAAGCTTTCGCAACTATATCATGTAAGTCTATCACGCTTTGTCCCGGCAGCAACTCATTTCGGGCCACCTCGGGTTATAGGTATGTGAAAGTTGAACGCGTCCGCTCTTAATTTGATTTGATTTAGTGATAACTATGTATCGTAATCGTTCGCTTTCAACTTTTACGTACATATCAACATAATACTGATTGGCCAATTGTCTGCATCGTGATATTCTATTAAAAATTATATTACAATCATCTCGAATCATGATACGGTAGGCATAAAAATCCATGCACGATACTTTTTTATTAGGTATGTGCAAACCTATCACTTGGATTGATTTGGGATATTTTCCCCTTGCTGAATGTTAATGGATATTGCAGCGAGTCGTAAAATTTGTGTGTGTCTAGTACCCTCGACATAAATATTATTGAGGAACTTGACAACTCTGTTGAATTCTTAACGGACCCATTGATATCTTCTTACTATGATAGCTGCCCATTGAAAGAAAAGAATACAAAGTCTGTGCCCTGGTGGAACTCTAGACTGAGCAGATTGAGATCAGCAGGACAAGGGTTGAACAGGGTCAAAAAGACGGGAAACTGGCAGCCATACAAGTAAGCACTAACCAATTACAACAGAGAAATCAGATCATTCAAGACAAAATTGAAAAAAAAAAAAAAAAACTATTGCAGGAACTGATAGGACTCACTGGAAACGGCAAGAGTTCTTAAGGCGCTCCCAAAGACGACCATGACTCACTTAGTCTACTTAAGTACCTGGATGCAAATCTGACACATACTTTTACAGGCCCTAGAGCTACTTCTAAAGACTCACTTTTCCGGGTGTGTGGAACTAACACTACAAATTACATTGAAGCAAATTTGGCCTTCAACGTAAGCAAATACAAAACGTATGAAAAAGTCGACTGGGCTAGGGCTATTACCATCTTCAAACCATTCAAAGCAACCGGGCCGATGATATTTTTCCTGCAATTTTAATACATTCCCCCAACAAGCTAAAGGCTATTCTGGTTACAATAATCCGAACAAGCCTTATAACCAATTATTGCCACTTAAATGGAGAATGGTTCGGCTAATAACAAACCACCCGAAAACCCCAAATCCTACTAACCAATCAGTCTCTCCTCATTTTTACTGAAAATGACAGAAAAGCTGATAGAACTGGTCATAAGATCAACACTGGAGAATGCACCACTCCACAAATTACAATTTGCGTATCAAAAAGGTAGATCTACAATAACCGCCCTTTACAAAGTCACTGACATTTAATAAAAATCCTTGAAAGCAAAGGAGGTTGCGGTTGACGCGTTCAGAAGGAGCATTTGATAATGCAAATCATTAACAAATGCACTTTGTAGAAAAAAGGTTGACCCCTTTGTTATCAAATGGATAAACGCCATGCTGAAAGAAAGACATACATATAACAGCCAAATTAATCACATCATGGTCAATTCTAGTTGACAAACTTCTCTGGGTACTTAACAATAATGGCTTCACCGCCATAATCATAAAAGATAAACATGAGGACATCATGGCAATCTCATGCAAAGAGCCCTGGATATAACTTGGAATTGGTGCGATGAAGAAGGATTCCTCATCAATAACAAACATAATTTAATAAACATAATTAGATTCACAAAAAGAAGAATAAATAAACTTCAAACTCTAAAAATCAAAGAAACCTACATTCGATTAAAGGAAGAGGTAAAGTTTCTGGGAATAATATTGGACCAAAACTTTCTTGGAATGCACATATGTATAAAACATACACTCGAGTGCCATCAAAGCTCTCTAGGTCCTACTAGGTCCGTAGAAAAAACATGGGGGCGATGGAAGCAATGCTGCCATAGAGGCTGAAGCTGCAAAACGAACGTTAACCTTACAGAGACCCTACAAATACAAAAAAGGAGGCCTTGTTGGACATCTAGAAATTCTTAAAAAAGTGGATAACATCTGGGAACTAACCCGAATGAGTTAGATTCTCAGATAGCCAAGCGGTTTTTAAAGCGCTGAAGAGGTACACCCATAACTAGACCTAGAGAAGTTGTGAAGGCAGCACTCAAATCCCTGCACACAAGAATGGCATATATGTATGTATATACTTTGTATCACCCAGCAACATGCACTTTGTTCGACGAACTTGTTGCTATGTGAGTTTCGAACCTTTTATGTATCTCTGTTGTTTGTTTTTTCTAAATTATGTATTTGGAGTTGTTTTTAAGTTTGGATTATGTTAGGAATTCTGTTAGGCTAAGAGCGTTGTTTTCGATTTATTCTGGATTGGACTGTGAAGACGAAAAGAAGTAAAAATAAAAAAATAAAGTAGAAGAAAAAGTGGCAGAGTTTTTTTTTCTTTTGGCTCCCAACAAATTTCACTCTGGGGTCAACTTCGCTATTTTCGTCTCTCATGAAAAAATCTGGAGTCATTTTTGCTGATTACTTATAGGCAATAAACAGCCAATCCTATGATAAATCTGACCTTGAATTGTAAATACAGGGTGTCCCACGAGCAGTGTGCCAAAAAGCTAGAGCGTGTAGGTCTGGTCAAGACAAGAAAAAAATCGTATGGGAGGGGGGGTCTATTCCCCCCCGTTTAGCCGGGAGGGGCAATTTTCTAAAAAATTGACTTAATTTGGAAAAAAAAATTATTAAAAATCAACAGTTACAGCCACAATGCCGTGATGTACTTTTTTGTAAAGCCAGAAACCTCTTCTTTCATCCTGTTTTCAAACGAAGCTGTTTTAAGGAATAGTTTCTGAGAAATTAATTTTCAAACTCAAAATTTTGAAAAAAAATTGGAAAAAAAAAAAATTTCGAACTACTTTTTTCCAAAATTGTATGTAATTAAGTACTATTTTTTTCCAAGAATTCAATTCTCTTATTAGTTTTTAGTTAAAAACTGAAAACCGGATGCAAAAATGTCTTCTAGTTTTTGAGAAATTAAAAAAAAACCCGAACCATTTTTTTCTAAGAAAAACCTTTTTTTTTTGGTTTTAACGCGTCTGGACTTGTAGGCAAATTGATGTGTGCAACATTGACCTCTTTTTTATTATTTTTAAAAAAATTGGAGTTTTATGACGTAAGAATAAAGTGACACAGTATTGGAATAACCCTGGATTAATCCTTTTTTTTTCATTGATAACGCCTGAAAACTGACCTGCCAATTTCGTCTGCGTCAGCCCGCCGCCGATGGGTTCTACCCGCTAGGTCCTTAAGACAATAAAACCACAATTTTTCTTTATTGAAAAACAAAATATTTGCAACCCAAATATAAATAAAAGGCATCGCATTTTTAATAAAAACCATTTCCAAATTGGATGTTAACTCATCAACACATTACGATGTCAAACTCATACTCTCGAGAAGAATTAACGGACATGCACTTCTGCTACGGTTTAGCTAATGGTCGAGATCGTGAAGCCGAAAGACTTTACTCTGGAAGATATCCCAATCGGAGGTGTCCCAGTCGTAGCATGTTTTCAAGAATCCACCGACGTCTGCGAGAGCACGGAGTGCTAGAGCATCGAAGAAGCGAAAGATCAGTTACAGATGGATCAGGAAGCTTAGATGAAAGAATTTTGCATTTGGTCCGACGTAATCCCTCCCTTAGTACAAGGAGGATAGCTATTATGCTAGGAGTGCCCAAATCTAGAGTATGGAGAGTGCTCCATACCGAAAACTTACACCCGTACCATTTTAGGCCAGTTCAGGAACTCACCTTAAACGACGAGAGCAGAATTTTGTCGATCATTACTGCTTCGAGATGAAACTGAACGAAACTATTTTGGAAGGATATTCTGGACGGACGAAGCACAGTTTACCAGAGATGGGGTTACTAACTTCCATAATTTGCATCATTGGAGTAGCACCAATCCACACAACAAAAAACAAAATAAATCACAACACCGCCTTAGCTGTAATGTTTGGCTTGGTATTGTTTGACAAACTGTAATCGGGCCCCGGTTTTTGAATGCCGTTATTAATGGAGAATCATACCTGCAGTTCCTACGAGACCTTTTGCCCGATTTGATGGACAACGTTCCTTTGGCCATAGCACATAATTTAATCTACCAGCAAGATGGAGCATCAGCACACTACAGCTTACGGGTTAGAAACTGGCTGGATGATCATTTTAGTGACCGTTGGATCGGAAGAAGGGGCCCCACGGAATGGCCACCTAGATCACTAGATTTAACTTCTCTAGATTTTTATGCGTGTGGATTCATGAAGAATTATGTTTACGAAGTGGAAATAGTATCTTTTAGAACAACTGAAAGAACAGTTTGAGGTCGCTGGAGTCAAATTGCAGGAAAATTTGTCAAGCATAGACTTATGTGCAGTCATTAGAAGGAGATATAATCTTAGCCTTCTAAAAAATGGGGATCATATTGAAAATTTATTATAATAAAACTTCGAAGTTTTTAAAAATAATAAAAAAGAGGTCAATGTTTCATACATTTATTTGCCTACAAGTCCAGCCGCGTTAAAACCAAAAAAAAGGTTCTTCTTAGAAAAAAATGGTTCGGGTTTTTTTTTTAATTTCTCAAAAACTACAAGACATTTTTGCATCCGGTTTTTTGTTTTTAACTAAAAACTAATAAGAGAATTGAATTTTTGAAAAAAAATTAGTACTTAATTACATACAATTTCGAAAAAAACATAGTTCGAATTTTTTTTTTTAATTTTTTTTGCAAAATTTTGAGTTTGAAAATTAATTTCTCAAAAACTATTCCTTAAAATAGCTTTGTTTAAAAACAAGATGAAAGAAGAGGTTTCTGGCTTTACAAAAAAGTATATCACGGCATTGTGAATGTAACTGTTGATTTTTAATATTTTTTTTTCCAAATTAAGTCAGTTTTTTAGAAAATTGCCCCTCCCGGCTAAACGGGGGGGGAATAGACTCCCCCCTCGTATACGATTTTTTTCTTGTCTTGACCAGACCTCCACGCTCTAGCTTTCTGGCACACTGCTCGTGGGACACCCTGTATAGTGGAAAATCCAAGCATAATAACCAAATTATCTACCCCAGACGACATCATTTGAAGACAACAATTATATTTCCTAATTCTGTTCAAAAAACGCTGCGATTCATTGCTATCGTACAAAAATAAGAATTTTAGGGGTTCCTCTGACTCAATAAGTGATGGAAATGAAACTACCTTGAGTTTCCTCTTTCCATTTTAGTGCTTCAAAATATGTATGTATACTATTTATAATATAATTAACTTAAATATAACTTATTTACACTATTTTATTTATGAATGTAAATAAAGCAAAAAATAATAAAAAACACGCAAAAATAAACATACATACAAAACTACTTCAACATTTATAATTATAATGACGTAAAATTACTTTTAACAAATGAAATAAACGAAAAACATATTTATTTATTTAATAAGCTGTAAAAAACCGAAAGAATTTCATATGAAGTAATTTTTTCTAAACCGAAAAAAAAAAACAAGTCGAAATCCTTGTAGCGGAAAAAAATGTATACATACTCACCGAAAAATTCACACATCCCAAAAATTACGAAATAAGAAAGCATCCATGGTTCGTTCTTTTTTTTTGTTTTTTTAATTTCGTCATACTTTTCACTTCATAAAGTTGCATATGACATAAAAAACATCTATCATATAAATGTATTTACGAAAGAAAAAGAAGTGGAATACAATAATTATTCATAACACAAAATTATTTGCACAGAAAGAAAACATACAGAAAAGTATTAAATTTCTTCCAACTATTATCTAAAATTAATATTAAGGTGCACCAAATTTGACTTTTATAACAGCCTCTAAGCGTCTCGGCATACTATTGACCAATTTATTTGTAAATTCCGGACTTATTAAATCCCATTCCCGTTTTAGAGCCTCTTTTAGCGTTTCTTTGCTGGTTATCACCCGGTTCCTAATTTTTCGTTCGAGCTCTGACCAAAGGTGCTCGATTGGGTTAATGTCAGGGGACTGCGGAAGTGTTTTTAACTGATTTAGCACATTAAATAACAACCACTTTATGAGCAGTATGCTTGGGGTCATTATCGTGCTGGAAGAGGTATGCCTCATCTAACCCCTAAGTTATTTCTTTTAGGTATTTATTTAACCACTAAAATGCGTATAATTTTCATTGAAAAAAACTGCACAGAAAACGACACAAACGCTACTCAATTCTTTGTGCGAATAATTTTGTGTCTGCTAATTCTTAAATATTCCCTTAAAAACATTAGAAATATAATGGTACATTTCGAATTCTGATGATTCTGATTGCGAACCTTGTAAACAGGCAGATTGCTGTACAAGAGGTACAGTTATCCCGCCCATAAAAAAAAAAGACTTTGAATGACATTGATTACGCAGCATAAATCAAAACGTATCTATAGTAAATCCAATTAACTTTTATTTTGAGAAGAATTAATCAAGTATATCTACAAATATAATTTTCGAAAAAATATTTTCTTCACGTGGTTCAATTTGTTGCCGGTAAAAATAATAGCACCATCGGAAATATGGAATCAAAATATAAAACTCGAAATAATTTTGATTGCAAAAATTCAATAGGTCATGTGGAGCATAAACGAAATTTTGTTGCATGACCTTTGTTAGAAATAACTGGCATGCAACGCCGCGCCATATCATTGAGTCAACAAATGATTGACATTTCTCTCTAGGTATTGCATACCAGCGGCGTTGGATCACACCGAAATTCGTTGATATTCCTTGGCTGGTCTTCGGAAACACTCTTTTTTACCTTTTCCCATAAACTTCCGATAGGGAAGGGTTCAAGTCTGGTGGTCATGGAATGGCCACCCATGATATTGACATTATTTTCTCGAAACCATTGCTTTGCCTTTTTGCTGGCGTGTTTGGGGTCTTTGTCTTGTTGGAAGACTCCAACCATGGCCATTTCGTCGGAAGCAAATGGTAGCATGACTTCATTCATTATTTGAACATAAAGGTGTTGGTCCAGTACAGATTTTATTCAATAAATTGGACCAATTCCATGGTATGAAAAAAAACTCCATACCATTATGCTGCAACCACCATGTTCCATCATATTTATGGTGTAAGGCCATGTTTGGAGGTCCTGCACTTTTGAATTGGCTAATCGAGCAAACTTCAATCTCTTAATCACATAACATAATTTCAGCAGTGGAACTTTTCTTGGACTACAGGCCTTCCAATTTTCCTCCCCTCAATCTCTGACTTCTTGCAGAAACATTCAGCTCCGTGTTTATTTCGACGGCTGACTTGAATGGATACTTTTTTGAAAGTCTTACTATACGCTTAACCAAATGCCGTGATATTGCCGGTTTTCTACTACGACTTTCTGCTTTTCGCTGATATTTTACTGCGTTTTGATTAATTTTATTAGAGCATCCAAGAAACTCCCTGACTTCTTAGTAGGATTTGCCATCACAAAATAATTGTTTGAAAGCATTTCTCTTTTCTACAGTATCTACAGTGCTTACCACGATGCATGAGTACAAAAAAAAAAACATTGCTATTTTTTTTTAAGTAGAAAGTAAGTATACCGAATAAATTTACCTCAGAAGAACTTTTCGCTAAATAATTTTTAAAAAAATATATTTTTATTGCGACTGCTTATATTTTTTATTATTTTGACTGCAAAACATGACTTATGACTTAAAACTTGCAAGCAACAAATTATACCGTTATAATTTCAAGCGGGTTTCTTCATAATTCCAGAGAGTTAATTTTAGGTAACGCGCCGGCGCATCATTCAGTGAGCCAGCGCACACGGGAATAAGTTTAACCGGTAGCTCTAGTCCAAGCGCACACAAAATGAATTACACCGACAGAAAAAAATTGTATATGTTAACCTCGTTTCATTGGGTTAGTGACGAGTTATGATTGAACTGCAACACCAGACAAAAAAAGTGCAGATTCCAAACATAAAGATTCGTGTTGTGTTGCTTTTCTACCCTGTTCTACCACTCGATATGCGGTAGAAGATTTTACTCCTTTTCATACTGCACACTTCAGTTCCCTCTCCAATAAAATCAGCTTTCCGTCGGTTCAAGCCTTATCAAGTCTTTTTTTCGCGATAAATGGTAGCCTATGTCCTTCCACTTTAGACCTAGAGGAATCTATTTGTTTATAGTTGTATATGATTTAGAAATTAAAAATGAATAAGGTAAATGTAAATGTCTGGTAACTGAAAGCATGTAACCGGAACATGTCGAAATGCGTGAAAGAGGGGACAATTTTTTCGTGATGCCACCTCTTCTTCTCTGGACCGTCTTCAGTGGAGTATCGGAGTCCCAAATAAAATAAGTCCAAAAAGAAAACCGTATGTTTGCTTTAAAATATTGCAGTCATTTTTGAAGTTCTAAAAACGGTTGTGGACACTATCTCTGTACAAAATCTCATCAAAATCGTTTCAGTGGTTTAGGCGTGAAAGTTTTTCATAAGTTTTTAATTCATTTTTATTGTTCTTATACTATTCTTATGTAAAAAATGTTTAAATTTTTGTGTTCGTGGCCCTGTGCACTCTAATTCTAACTATATTTCTTAATTGCTAATGCCTTATTCTAACTTATTCTATTTTCGTATGATTATATTTCAAAATTTGACCTTCTAGGAAAATTTATTAAAATCTTAGATTCTTTTTTTCTTATCCTAAAGCTTAATCTACTCTAAGCTGCTTAGTTATCGTCTTAAATACATCAGGCTTCGCTCTGATTGCGTCTTTCAACAACTTGGTTTCGCCATCATGCTCACTCGAGACATGCTCGTGACACCCCCAAGTCAACAGGCCTCAGTCGGTTCCTAGCTTCTAAAGGATGACCTAGCTAACCATAATCTAACTTACTCTTAGATTCTATTTAGGCCTGATGTGGGCCCTTATATATTATAAGACAGACCCTAAGGCACTGCCTCTCGAATATACGAATCCTTTCCATGTAATAAGATGGTGCTACATTGAACCACATTAGACAACCATACGCGATGGTGGGCTTATACGAGTATAAGGGCCACGTAGCATATGATTTTTACTTTGTGGTCAAGTTGACTGCTGTGAAACACAATCCATATCATAAGTTAGGCTTTTTTAGCTTCAACAAGATAAGCATCTCGGTATAAGTCTATTGAAATATATATAGATACTGATCAAGTTAGACACCAAGATATTTAAGCACGTTTCGCACCGCTGATGGTTGTCCATGTTGCGCAATGATCGCGAATTTCCTCCAGTTCATTCTGGTATTCCTCGACCACAAAATAGCCGTTGCCAGTGTCAACACTCTCTGGACTTATGTCAACGTCCCATAGTGTCGCTGTATTGTTTGTCGGGGACTCGGACATTAGGGATATCGTTATGACCTTTCCTCTTGAATATTTTATTGATATGCGGGAACATATTCGGACTATTGGATTTTATAGAACGTACATTATTGTCCCAGAGCAAACTTACGGAACAGTTTTCTTATAACTTTTAGTAACTGTTGGATTTTTGATAACCGTCTTTAATGTCCTTTTCTCCGGTCGTATTTATTTTTATTTTAAAAATATTTTTTTGAACATATTATATATGTGTTATCGCACAATTTACAATAGTCATGGTACAGAGATATGATATAGAAAAATATATCTTTCAAGTCAATAGTTTTTACATTAGCGTTGATTTTATACTTTTATTTTTAATAAAATTCGAATGAAAAAAAACCCAAAAACATATAAAAATATGTAAAGGGTCCGCCATCTAACGTTTTTTTTCAAGTAGTGCTTATGGCGTCTCACGTCTGATTTGACAGATAATTAGTTTTATCCTTCCGCTGAACGAATATGGTTGTGTATACGCTTGAACAACGCTGGGAAATATTGCGAGAAGCACCGTCAGCTCCGTATGTTCGTTATCTTGTGAAAAAAGTGGAAGAAACTGGCATCCTCATCGATAAACCAAAGCGTGAAAAGCCAAAAACAGTGCGTACACCAGAGAATATTGCTGCTGCGGCAGAAAGTGTGCGTGAAGCGCCATCAACATCAATTCACCGTCGTTCTCAACAATTGAACATTTCGGAGACATCATTGAGACGAATTTTGCATAAAGACCTTGGTATGACGCCATACAAAGTCCAATTGGTTCAGGAGTTGAAGCCAACTGACCATCCAATGCGTTTTTGCTTCGCTAAGTGGGCCTGCGATCGACTTACAGAAGATGCCGATTTTGCCAAAAAAATCATCTTTTCAGATGAAGCTCATTTTGATCTTGGCGGGTATGTAAACAAGCAAAATTGTCGCATTTGGGGCACAGAAAACCCGCACGCATACATTAAAAAGCCGGTGCACCCAAAACGAGCCATTGTTTGGTGCGGATTTTGGTCCAGAGGCATAATTGGACCATTTTTCTTCGAAAATGAGCAAGGAGTGGCCGTTACAGTCAATGGCGATCGTTATCGGGCCATGTTGAACGAATTTTTGTTCACAAAATTTGAAGAGGATGATATTGGCAACAATATACACTCGATGTTTTGCGCCCTGTTTTTGAAGAGCGCATTATCAGCTGCAGAGCTGATGTCGTTTGGCCACCTCGGAGCTGCGATTTGACACCGTTGGACTATTATTTGTGGGGTGGCGTCAAAGATAAGTGTTACGCCAACAAGCCAGAGACAATTGACGCTTTAAAGGACAATATTCGTGAAGCCATTGGTGAAATACAGCTGCACACAATCGATAATGTGCTTAAAAATTGGACCGATCGTGTAGGCTACTGCATGGCCAGCCGAGGCAGCCATTTGAATGAAATTATTTTCCATTATTAACCGGAAGGATTGTACTTTCAAATAATAAAAGAAATTTGAGAAAATATTCAGTAGTTTTTTTTATAGCATTTTCAAAAAAAAAAATAAAAATATTTGGCGGACCCTTTATAAGTAAATAAATAAAAAAATAGATAATAAAAATAAATAAATAACTAAATAAGTAAATACAATAAATAAATAAATAAATTAGCGCATTATGATCTATATATAGAGTGCGCCATCTCATATGGGTCGATGTAAACTTCTAAACTTCGAATAACTTCAACAATTGTCAACCGATGTTCATATGTCATAGCATTTTGGAATTCAGTACAATTTTAACCATGAATCGCTCGATTGTGTTAACTCAATGTGCGCATCGTGCAAAATATCGTGATCGTGTTGCGCCTAGAAAAGATACAATTCGTCGTTGGGCCTCGATTTTTTTTCAATTTGGTTCTGTGGCGAGGCCTCATGAACAACCTAGGCGACGTCCGCGGCGTTCAAACTCAACTATTCAGTCTGTGAAGGGCAGTGTTCAAGAAGACCCAAGTTTGTCATATCGGCGCCGTTCGCGGCAGTTAGGCATCAGTGGGACCACTTTGCGGAGAATTTCAAAGGATGATCTCCACTTATTTCACTTATTTCACTTACAAAGTGCAGATAACTCAAAGAATTTTGCCACAAGATGAGCCACAGCGCTTGGCATACGCACAAAATGTCGTTTCAATCATTAATGCTGAGCCGGAGTTCTGGCAGCAAATTTTGATGACCGATGAGGCACATTTTACGCTCTCTGGCTCAGTTAATAAACAAAATTGTTGCTTCTCGGGCACAGGAAATCCTCACATTATTCACGAAGAGCCGCTATATGATCAAACTGTTTGAACCGGTGTATGCGCTAAAACCATCATTGGACCGTATTTCTTCAAAGTTGGCGATACAGTGGATGGCGATCGATATCGGTGGACCATTATGTGGTCCCAGAAATGCGTAAAAAAGGCTTATTTCACTTTTGGTTTCAACAAGACGGCGCGACATGCCATACTGCGGACAAAACAATGAACCCTTTGCGTAAAAAGTTCCCTGGAAGATTGGTGTCGAAAAAGGGCGATATTGACTGGCCTCCGAGATCGCCGATCGCAGATGCGTGCGGGAATCGCAGAAATTTCGACCGAAATGCTCGAAAATATCATGGAAAATGCGCGAAAACGAGCCCATTTTTGCATCGGTAATAAGGGCGGTCATTTAATTGACATTGTTTTCAAAAATTTATCAAAATAAATTGTAAAGGTCTAAATTCAATAAAAGTTTTTGTTTTCTAAAATCTAAAATCGGTTGAGAATTGTTGAAGTTGTTCAAAATTTACATCGACCCATATGAGATGGCGCACGTTGTATAATTGATTAATTAGAGGATTTTCGGAGGTATCACATCTTATTCTAAACTTTTCATTGAGTTTTTGAATTCTATTGAAGATCAACTCAATATTAGCTGTTCGATGATTTCCGTGCAGGGACCGGTTAAGAATATCCTTGCAGCGATACCTCTCGCTTGTCGTAAAAGGCGACTAAAACAAAGGTAAACGAAAATCACATCTAGGCAATTTAGAAAACACCAAGGTGAGCCTAGGGACACATATACCACCATTAAACTGCCCCACAAGTGTACATGCAAATCAGTGGGTTGACACGACTGGTGATCACCGGTGTTGTAAGAGTAAGATCAAACAAAAAAATCTGGAGCATGCCCGTGCCACAAAAAAAAAAAGCAGGCCGAAAACCAATTGGTGCAAACAAATGCAAAAACACCAGCATTTGATTGGCCTCAGCGATGAAGTAATCCCGAACCGGGAAGCCTGCCGCTACTTTCTGAGGTCAAACCGGCGGACCCCACAAGCGGACCAGTAGGAATGCAGTTAAGTGGGAAGGTTACGGTCCTACACTTCTGACCATAACAACGCCGGAAAAAAGGAAAAGAAGAAGATTAGCTGTTCGATGAAGATCTGTTGTGGAATGATGCCATGGGAGCTTAAGCATTATTCTTAGTATTTTTTTTTGGGCTACTTGTAATTTCTTTAAGTGATAAAATGCACAATTCCCCAAAACTTGACACCCATATTGGAAAATTGTTTTATAAATAATTAGTTTATTTTCATTTGAGAGGCGAGATCTTTTATGAATCAACGGATACAATAATTTAATGATAATTCTAGATTTTTTAAATTGTTCTTGCGATGTTCCTTAAAGGGAGAGCCGTGGCGCAGTGGGTAGTGTGTCGGCCTCTGACGCACCTTGAGCGAGTTCGGATCCCGATAATACCAACGCCATCGAATGTTCATTACGCGGCTTCTCTCCTCGGCGGGGAACTGGCAAAACCCTCCGTAGTACACTTGCCTTGAAAAAGCTTCTCGACTCTCGCCGTTTGGAATCGGCGTTAAACTGTAGGTCCCGTTCACTTGTGTGAAAAAAGACAAATCGCACATAACATAAGTAAATGAGAGAAGCTAGGCTCTTCATGAGCTGTAACGCCATCTAAGAAGAAGAAGATGTTCCTTAAAAGTAAATTTTTGGCCTAGATATTTTACAAAGGGCTCCCACGATATAGATTGCCCATTAATTAATATTAGCTGTTTAGCCGGAAGAAAGCAAGGTTTTCTTTTTGTAGTGAAAAAGATTGCTTGAATCCTTTGGACGTTTAGTTTAATTTATCACTTTCTGCAATATTTTTATGGCATTTATAAGATTCGTCTCAACGTCAAGACCAATTTTATGCGATGAAAATATTGCGGTATCATCAGCATATATATTGCTGCGTTACATTATGGATTGTATGGGTCTGTAACCCATCTATATAACCATTTAGGCCTGGAGAGATTTTTTTCTTTGAAATTGAATAAGGAGGAGTTATATAAAGCCAAGTCTATACCTGATACCTCGCAAAGTGTGCAGAATTAAGTTCGATAAAAATTTGTTCTTAAAAGATAGCACGAAACTCACTGCCACACGCGGTATGAATCGTCATATTGACTTAATCGGACGAACACAGTAAGATGTCAGTGACACTTTTACGAGCATTGAATCAGAAGCGTTTAAATAGATTTTGCGGAGGTCAGATTTGAATTTCGATTAACTCGGAGTTCGATACTGCAAGTAGATGGCTGGAGTTCATGCTGATTTAGACCAGACCAAGCGAATAGAATTAACTTATAAAACATTGTTGTTTTTATCAAATACTAGCAAATACAAATGGAACTAGCATTAAATTATAGTTCTTCACAATCAAACGAAAAAAAAAAAAATCGATTTGAAATATGGACAAAATGTCATAACTGCCTTTCAACTACACGTAGATAACAATGAACTAGTAGGTCGTAGAATATTTTTTTCTCATCTGTTTTGGTACATTTTTTTCAACGTGACCGTGGAGCTTCAATTACTTGATCTATGTGCGTGTAGATATTGATAACTGGATATAAAATAAGAAATACTAAACCGAATCGTACTTTCATACAGGTGAACCCTAAGATGGAAAAATAAAAAAGATACATAGCGTAATATGCTCGAGATATAATACGGTGGTCCTACTCTGTAAACTATACTTTTGTTTTTCTCTTTCACCGCTGCACTTGAATCTTAGAACCGCGCTCAAGCGACGGATTAGTATGTTACACGGTTATGACTCGGCCGCGAGTATGTGCAATGATAAACGAAGCCTGCTGAATGCAGAATTTCAGTTTGCATTTCATTCACCGTTGGGCGCTTTAACAAATAGCATCAAAGCACGAGCATAGTCGACTGTGGATTCTTTCAGCACGATAACTCTATAACATTTGAAAAAGCATTTGGCAAATTTTAAAATTATTTTTTCATTTCAAAATAAATTGATAGAACTAAGGATATGCTTAAAAAGCGAAAATATCTAGTGTTTTTGTTCATAATCTCTGACGGAAGTTGCTAAAAGTAAAAGTGCGTTTGTGTTATACGGAGGACCTGAAACAACAGATTAAACAAAATGAAATATATTTTGGCAATTGTGCTCGTGGCGTGTATAATCAGAGGTGGTGCAGAAAGTTTTACGAAATAAAAAAAAAATATAAATGTATTTATTGTGGATACATTTCAGGTTCAGGGGGAATTCTTTTCAATAAGGTTCTGTTAAGAAATTTGTTTCGAAGTGGGGTTCTGGACGTGAATATATTACGATGCATTGTGCGAAACACCAATGTGTGTCCACATCCGGATGTTAACTTTCGTCTGTATACGCCGTAAGTTAATTAATGACTGCTATCAAGTACCTGTCGTTTATGGAACGAATACACATTAGAATTTTATTGAGTCTGGTTTGTGTCAAAAAGTATAAATCCAATAAGTACTTTGTGTTGGTGGTTACAATGTCTCTCAAAAGAATATGAAAAAAGGGAATCATCTGTTAAAAATTGAATTCAACACATATCTCAATTCAATATTTAACTCTTGTGAGTTATGGTCCTTATGCAGTACGTTATTTTAAATTTGAATAAATAAATGTCACTAAAAATATCAACATTCTTGGTATGGAAAAGTTCTTGAAAAAAATAATTTCTCTTGAACAATGCTATCCAAATATTATATACATTGTACATATATTGTATTTGAAGCGTACCCACTTTCAGTTACAGGAATATAGGTAAACTGGTTGCGCTTTAGGTCAGCGAAAATGACTGGTATCCTGTATTCGATACAAGGTATGAGAGTAATCATTCGTGTGACGCTTACTTATTTCTTGATTTTGCTCATTGGTAAAATTGAGATAGAATGAGAAGAAGGTGACACATCTCGTCTTTGATTGTAACTTTTGTGATTTAATAAAAAATAAGAGTATGTGTAGGTACTGTTTTAACCCTTTTGTGATATAATATGAATGTGAATTTAAATTACGTATTAATTTTCCTTTCTCGTTCCTCATATATGGGTACAATATTCATAATACCCGCAAGAGACTAAGTATTTAGCCAACAAATGTAACAATTAGATCGGAGGCACGAACTCTTTTTCTTTTTTCTTCTTTGTTATTATGGCTTTCATCATTGACTATCATCATTACCGCACAATCGATCTGCCGACATTGATTGATTGTAAAATTAACAAGATCGATATTTTCTGCTTCAGTGCTAGTATGTAATAATCGTCGTGGTGTTGAATCTGATAATTATTGATTCATAAAACTAAAGGTAATCACATTTTTGTTGAAAAACATGGCTTTTCAAATATTCTGATACTGAACCAACATTGCCCTATTAACTTTGCCTCAGTATTTGGCCTATTTTATAATAATCACTAACTTGTCCATGAATGAGTTTTACCCCAATATAAAATGTTACATTTTTTGACAACAATTTAAAGAATTAATATTTATTACGTATTGAATTTCAATTCTTTCCACAAATCACTATTTTTTTTAGCCGGATTCTTACACTCTCCTTGCTGATGGCAATTAGTGTGTCGGCCTACGATGAGCGATTTCTCGGATCCAGATAACACCAACGTCATCGAATGTTCTTACTACTCCTCTCCTCGGCAGGGTATTGGCAAACCCCCCGTAGTACAGTATTTGCCTTGAAAAAGCGTCTCGGCGCTCGATGTTCGGAATCGTCATTAAGCTATAGGTCACTTGGTAAAAAGCAAATCGCACGAAAGATAATATGTGATTGAGAGAAGCTTGTCTTTGGCTCTCCATGTGCTGCAACGCCATCTAAGAAGAAGAAGAAATACATATTATCAATGCTAAGAGTTGTTGTTACCTATAATTTTGGAGCAATGATAACCCCCGTAACTTACTTTCGAAAAAAGTTATCCAAATCCAAAGAAAATTATATTAAATATGTTTCTTTAGTCTGTTTTATGATTGATTGATCTTATTATAGTAAGATCGCGTATCAGCTCGCTGTAGCCAACCGATTAAATAGCTACCTTTCACTTTCGTTGCCCATCAACCGTAACAAGCAAAGGAAATGCTTACCTAAACTATTTCTGTACCATTATACTACTTTTATATCCGTTATTCGATACACTTTTAGTGCACTTCCGAGTAATTTTTCTGCTTGCTTCCTTTAAACGTATTTTCATTATCCGCACGAATGATAGTGCATTATATATATTAATAGCAAAGTTCAGTGAATACGATCAAATTGAATAATAAATTTGTTGGTACTCTAATCGATTTCAGAAAAGGCCCGCGATTTGGAGTTGGAATTAATGTTAAGAGCCCATGGAGTCTGTACCAAGCAGGGTATAATAGGAACAGAGAATCTGTGTTTGTGTTACATGGCTTCAATGGGACAGCACATGACCGGCACATTCTTTACTTACGGGACGGTACTCAACTCACTTAATTACCTTGTTTAATGATGGGAAATGGAAATGTCTTTTCCTAGCTTATCTCTCTAGGGACTACAATGTAATTACCGTAGATTGGACAGTTCTCACACAATATCCATGCTATTTGACATCACTCCTTAACACTAGACTAGCAGCGCAATGCACAGCTCAGGTAATCATATAAAACTTATTAATCTTGAACTCTTAATCTCAACACACGACCATTTGACTTCAACAATATTAAAAGTTGGCTATTTTGATTGCATGTTGTAGGTCTACTCATTTTTAACCCATCACGGAATGCCTCGAGAGAAAATCACATGTATTGGCCATTCGTTAGGTGCTCATGTGTGTGGCATGGTTAGCAATCATTTAACAAAAAAGCAGCACCGGATAATTGGTAAGTGGACTTACTGATAAATACATGTTTACTCTTAGTTTTATTGAATCTATTATATGTACAAATAATAGGACTTGATCCGGCACGGCCTTTAATAGAGCGTAAAAAAACTGATAGTTTTCGTTTAACTAATGACGATGCCAACGTAATTCAAATCATTCATACGAATGCTGGATTCCTTGGTCAAACGGAAAACACCGGTCATTTGAACTATTGCATAAATGGTGGAAAATATCAACCTTATTGTAAAGGTCATCCCATAAGTAGGCTTGTTTCGATTACATATAAGGTAGAAATGATTCATTTATTTTTTTATATTAGGACGATCACGTTGCAGTCATTTTTTGAGTATTTGTTTTTTGGCTAACGCTGTTTTTAAACACAAACCGTACTTAGGAGTACCTTGCCCAGATGGCTGTGTCGATGTGTCTGGCCCAGGAAGATTACCCGTGTCAACCAAAAACCCTTTTAAAATTACAACCTTATTGAAAAATTACTACATAGGTACAGACGCACCGGACGAGTAAGCAATAAATCCATTATGAAGCTATTGTCTCTTTTTCTTTATTTATTATTCAATTTTCAGTGCTCGAGGTTGTTATTGTTTGGATGTGCCCTTTGCTCGACATTGTCCGTTTACACAACCGGAATGAACCTGACTTAAATGAAGATATTTAAGGGATTCTTTTGAGTCCCATGCTGTTAGAATAGTTTTATTTAAATATATTAATTTACCTTTTTATTGTTAATTATTTATAAAAAAGCTGTAAAGCGATATTCGTGGTTAGTTTTAATGAAGTTAAATAATTAGAATAATTGTGTATATAAGTTAATATAAGTTACGTATATACATATAAGAAAAGCGGAGATTGAATAAAGGAATAATTGTGCCTGATTGATAAGACCATCAGATTTGTTTGTTCCAAAACCTATATTTTTGAATTTCAGTTCAGTCTAGCCTAGAAAAATATCTTTCGATTTGTTTTTACTATCTTAACTACTGCAGTATGACCTCGGTAGAAGCAACCGATGAAAATTCAAGCAGTTGCGTTAATTGAGGTTGTTGCAATAACCGAGTCACAAAAAAGTTAAGCCTTGAAACAAGAGTATGAAAAATAAATGAATATTGTTCGCCGTAAAATACAATAAAAGTAATATATTAATTTATTAAGAAAAATATTTACATAATGTTTAAATACAGTTTTTGGTTAAATTGATTTAAAAAATTGGGAAATGGTCGTTTGCTTTTTCTTTGAGTTTCTAAAGGAGGAACCTTACCCAGGTTAGTGGCATCACAAATTACATGGGTAGGCAGCTAGACCTGATCTTCACAACACACCCCCTTAGTTTCTCTGTTTCACTTTGTCCCCTTTCCTTATCAACCATCGACAACTACCATCCCCCCTTCTTTCCACGACTCTCCACCACTGAATATTTCCCCTCCGTTTAAGTTTACTTCCACAAAGCAAATTTCAATCCAAACAATGAATATATCAGTAACACCCCCTTCAATTTTGACAGCCAAACAACAAACGACGCCATATCTATTTTCTACAGATAAATATTCAATTCTAATTCTCTTTACGTTCCCCTTTCCCGATTCAAACATTTATCTACCTCTCCGCCTTGGTATAATCGCAGGCTCCGTTCACTAAGAAACACAAGAAACAAACTGTGGGCAATCTTCCTTCGTACTCATTCCTCCAATGACTATTCTAACTACATTGGTATTTATCTGAAATTCACAGAGCTGCATAAGTCGCTCTATGAACGTCATTTAATCGAAACGCAAGCCAATCTTATTAACGATCCTAAGTCCTTCTTTCAGTTTGTGAACTACAAAAGGAAATCTGATGGCTACCCAACTTCGCTCTCCTTCAATGGCAAAACCTCGAATGATCCCAAAACTATCGCCAACTTTTTTGCCAACTTTTTCAAACAATCTTTCGCGGGTGACTAATTTGTAACGGATACTACCTACTTTGGCTACTTACCAAATTTCTCCCTTGGACCATTTCTCCCACGTACTATTGACCCCCATATCATTGAAAATAAATTGAATCAACTGCATGATGAATTTACTCCTAGGCCCGATGGTCTCCCTGCCATATTACTAAAAAAATGTTCCTCCATTATTTCTATCCCGCTCTCAAAAATATTCAACTTTTCCCTGTCCCTTGGAGAATTTCCCCAGATATGGAGAACCGCTTTTATAACTCCTGTTCACAAAAAATGTCCGAAGAATGTCGTTAACAACTACCGGCCCATCGCCAAACTGTCACACATAACCAAAATTTTTCGAAAGTATCTTGTATGACACTCTAAGTTTCCACTGCAAATCTCTAATCTCCTCCAAACAATATGGCTTCGTAAAATGCAGGTTTACATTCACAAACCTTGTCGAATTTGTGTCCGTCACATTCTCAGCAATAGAGAATGGAAATGAGGTCGACGTCATTTCAACTGATTTCAGTAAAGCTTTCGACGAAATCTCCCACAAACTAATACTCTTCAAAATGTCTTCCCTTGGCTTTGAACCCACTGCGTTGAAGTAGACATCTTTTTATTTAAAAAATCGTGTTCGTTTTAGATCTGCCTTTTCCAACCCCTTCTTAGCTTTTTCCGGCGTTCCCCAAGGCAGCCATCTAGGTCCACTTCTTTTTACTCTTACCATAAACGACATTAAGTCTGCCATCAAACATTCCCACCTCTCACTGTACGCTGTCGACACCAAGTTCTTCAAGACCATTAGCTCGCAACAAGATTCTTCCCTTATTCAATCGGATCTGAACAGCTTTTCCGTTTCGTATTTCAAAAATTGTTTGGAACTAAACATTTCCAAATGCCAATCACGTAAACGAATCAAACCTCCCCCTCGTCTCTACCTCCTCAATAATCAGCCCATCTCCACCGTTCTGGTTATCCGCGATCTTGGCATACTATTTGACCATGAGCTCAATTTTCTCGCACATATCGACGATATAATTCACAAAGCCAACTCTGCACTCGGTTTTGTGAAACGTTAGAATTCTCCAATCCAACGTCGGTTCCTACGTTTTGCTCTTCGAGGTCTGCCCTGGAACAATCCCTTGTTCTTACCACCCTATCAAGACCGTCTTAAACTAAAAACTTAAACTAATCAACTTGAGTACTTTGGAGGAAAGAAGAAGAGTAGCCGACATAATCTTCATTCATAGACTTCTTACAGGTACCATTGACTGCGCCAACCTTTATAACTCCATATCTCTTTACATTAACCCCCGTAATACAAGCAATACTCGTCTCTTCTATCTATCCACCCCCCGCACCACATACGGCTCCAATGAACCCATTTCCCGTATGCTGGCAAGTGTTAATTCAAATATTAACTTCGACTTCAACCTCAGCACTCCATGCCTAAAACTCCGTCTTCTCAATAACCTTCCCTCCTTCCAGTCTAAGTTTCTAAAGTTCGCGCCCCATCACCCGTTCTCATTAGTTATTAAGTTAGATTAAGTTTAGCTTGAATTAAGCTCAATAAATGGGGGTGTTCGAACCACGAAAATAGTAAATATTGCATTTTTGTTGACTCTCAGTTTCTCTCAGTTTTCTTTTCTCTCAGTTTTCTTTTCTCTCAGTTTTTGAAGAGTCAAGGTATCTTCTAGTGAAACCGATTTTCTTCAGCCGATTAAAGACAAATGCTAAATGCTTGGATAACATGCTTCGTTTTGATTTTTGGCCGTGGAGGACTTACGCTTACACTTGCGCTTTCTTCTTCACTCTCGATTTCTTCGGCTTCAAGATTGTTGCAAACTGGTGCTTATTCGATATCGTTTGCGGTAATCCAATTGCTTTCCTCGGTGACAAAAGTTTCAGTGAAAAATAACTCAAAAGTCATTAATGGATGTCATCATTTCGCGGTCAATAATGATTTTATCGCTTATGACTCTCAACGGTAGCTCATCCTCCTCACCCCACTCACTTTCAGGAAATATCAAAGGTTTCCAGAATTTTTGTATATCCGAAGATTTAATCTTGTCTCATGTAGAAGCCAGGAGGCATATAATATGCCTTAAATTAAAAAAAAATGGGCCAAAAGTCCTTTTTTGTAGTACAGTTTTGTCAAGTTAATGTCATTTTGGTCCATTAGTTGGAGAATAGCGGTGCAGTTTGCTGGCAAACACACAACCTTTCATCATCATTTATCATCTCCCCATCTTTTCGTCCAATAGCAGTAGAGCCTTTTTTTGGCATTTTTCGATTCTAGAAAGTGTCTTACGAAAACCAAGAAAAAAATATAAAAAAAAATTTAAATTCTCGCAAATTAATTGGAAAATTACTTTACTTCTGGCACCAATATTAAAATTTCGTGTGTCATCCACGCATTTTTGTTGGCCTTGTAAACGACAGGCTGGTTTTCGAAATGCCTAAATGCTCTATGATTTAAAGCTTTTCCTATAAGAGACAATTTGATTTTTTGCATACCAGACGCAAGAAAAGTGATTCTCTCCTTGCTTACTTACTTACCAGGAGCAGTAAGCTCTTTAGAACCCACAAACGTTCTGTTTGCCATAAGCTTAAAAAATAGACCAGACTCGTCTGCATTGTAAATTTGATCTGGTAACAAGCCAAGCTCTTTGATTGGATTTTTAAATTCTATTATATAAAAAATGGTTCCACCAGTTTTGGCTTATTTGACAGCTTTTCTAAGCAAATTTTAAGCATTCGGATTTCATTCCAATCCGTTTTTTCTTAAATTTGAAAACCAGCCACTACTGGCTTAAAAAGCTCCTGGTTTTTCTTTGATTTTTTTGTGAAGCATTCATCCTTTTGACTTAAGGATTTGTGTATAAATGGGTAGGTTTTGTCCGCGTAGCCTCTGGAACCATCCTTTCCATCCTTGGATACTCACTTTTAGAGTTACGCGCTTTCCGGGTCCGGACTCAGAATTAATAACGAATTTGTTAAGCACATTTTTTCTCTTTTTTATTCTGCTAATGCTTGACACTTGTTGCACTTGTATGTTTCACAAAGCGATTTAACTGATGCACCGTTACTCAATTTATTTATAATCTCAGCCATCTGCTTTATAGACAGCTTTTTTTTTTCATAATTTGCGCGCGCAAAAGGGGTATACATATGTGTCCGGGATCAAGACACGGCACGGACGGAAGGTATAGAGGGAGAAAGGGATGGGAGGTACCTGTGCACATTGGTCCTAAATATCTGTAGGATGAGCTATCGCAACAACGCATCAAACAGACCAACACACTATACGCGTGACATGACAGACGACCGTTCACCATCGGGCGACCCAACGGCACAATATATACACAACATCACGCCACCAGGCAACTGAACAACGCATCGAATGAACTAACACACAAACATACACGACGACATACGGTACTAACAGACAGCGGGATAGTTTGCGCTTGGGTAGGGAGTAGAGTTGAATTTGTACCAGAGTAGTGAGTTGCTTGTAGAACGCCGGAGAGTTTAGACGCCAACAGCTACCCTAACTTGTAACTTTTAATTAAATATGTAATTGCGAACCTCTTTGCTTAAATAAAATAAAGGGAAGCCAATCCCACATGTCTGTGGATTGTAGTGGGTATGAAATATTGGGCTGGGAAGAGCATTCCATAATCGTGTCGGCTGAAAAACCAATCTTTGAACTTAAAACCGAAAGCACCCTTAAGGTGAACTGATGAGCATTCCTGGCAAGACGAGTATTGCGGGTGAATTCATGGAGGTGAGGAATGCAATTGACTAACTCATTTGAGCAACGGTTGTTAAAATAGCGATAAAACAGTGACAAGGAAGACTCATTACGTCGGTGTTCGAGCGAGTCAATTGACTTTGCGATATTACTGTCTCCTATAAATTTTATCGCTCGCTATTGTATTTTATCTAGTAGGTGCAGTGAGGCCTTACGGGCACCAGACCAGATATGAGCGTTATTACTCAAGCTTGGGGCGGATGTAGGCCTTACAAATTGAAGCCAAATCGGAGGGGATGAAATATTTCTTGCATCGTTTTAGGAAACCTAGACATTTTGCCGTGTTTTTGGCGACTTCAGATATGAGTTCATTCCAATTAAGTTTGGTATTAATACACATACCTAGGATTGAAAGTTTTTCGGTTTCGTCGACACATTCGCCATTCATGGATAATGGCTGATTATTACGGGTTCGCTTTAAGGACAGTAGACAGCATTGAGTTTTAGAAGCATTGAATTCAACTCTATTCTGTTTTGGGCAGAACTTCCCCTTACAACTGATGAATTTCATGTGTCACAAAATTGTCTTACGCTGATCTTAAATACTAGGGTAATGCGGTGGGCCATGTTTGCTTGCATTCCTCGGTGGCGGTGGGTGGGTAACCGATAGTGGCGTGGGTGCTCAGATGACTTATGGTGAATTCCTCTGCATCTGACTTGCTGCAATTGTTGTGGCTTGCTAGGTCGGGTAGCGTTGCTAGATCAGGTGGCGTTGCAGGCTTCTGGGGTGGATGAAATTGTGGGATGATGCAGGTGAAACGTAGGCGAATTCCTGCATGTACGAATTGGATGTTTGTTTTCGCTTTCGCGGAGCTGGGTGTTAACTTGTACTGTACCTATATATGGAAATCAACGAGAATTTCTTCTTTTTTTTATTTCGTTTCGTTTTCATATTTACCGCAATTCTTAGAAGGATTAACATTAGTCTTTTTCTTCGGTAAAAATCAGGTTTAACATTTTTTTTTTCAATTTTCCATTTTATTATAAATGCTAATGTTTTAATGGATTGATTACCATAATAAACATATATATACTATTTTGAACTGAATGTTTTTGTTTTTCTCGGGAAACGTGGTTAAGCCTAATTTTTGTTTCAAGAACAAACCTAAGTTTTATTGGAGTAGACTACACCATTCTAATCCCACCAAATACAGTGCATGAACTCGATCCATGAATATTTGGCTTCGTCGTTAATGTTGATAGTTAGTGGCTTTAGACCATGAATGGGATTATCATAATGGATATATTTTTCATCACCAGTGTGAAGTCGACGTAAATATTCCTTTCTATTCTGTCTTTGAAGAAACTGTTTCCTTTCTTTTAAATAACTACCATGACTTTTAAGTATTTTCCTACCAGGACACGTCAACTCTTAACGACTCAAACAATTTTTGAAGTGTTAAACATAGGCTTTTTTGGAGCAGCTCTTCCAATTCTTCCTCTTCAAATGTTTCTGGATATCCAGGTTGTTATTTATCTTCCAAATCGAAATCAAAACTTTCAAAACTATTATGCCCCGCGGACACTGTTATGCGGCCAGAGCAAGGTCATCAAAAATGTTTATTTAACAATGCAAATTTAATCAGCGTTAAATTGGCTTATCTGAAAACAAAATATAGTTCTCTCTCTTTAAATATTCTGAATAATACATTACGCGTTCATAACATCCCAGTCAGCGCGAGTATCTGACGGTGAGTCGACGTGTTGTTGAGGAAGGGGTCACCCATTTTTAGTTATAACCACGCTGTGACTCAAATTTAAGCATGATTATCTTTAACTTTTAAGATTCTGACCTTTCTTATAAGTTTGCTTTTATTTCCCATTCAATTTGTATTTTTGTATGGCTAAATATTGTTGTTTGGTAGTGAATTTTCGCTTTTCTAATTGGCATTTAGGTTAAATTTTAAACACATCACGTTTCAATGCAGCGTCAAAACTTAGATAGGCAAGGTATTTTATCCGCTCTTTTAGAGATTGAAAACGAGATTGTGAGGACGACATCCAAAGTGATATTGAGGACGGATTTATAGATGATGTGGAAGAAGAAGAGTTAACACATCGTGGAGAAGAATGGTCACCAGCACCCTCTACATCATCGGCTTTTCGCAGAATTATACCTTTACCATCAAGAACGATAAGAGGTAAGAACAAATACTATGTGTGGTCGACATCAAAAGCAACAAGGTGTTCCAGAGTCACATAGTTAAAACTTCGAGGGGTCCAACCCATAATTGCCACGATCTTTATGAGCCTATTTCTTGCTTCAATGCCTTCGTCACCGATGACATTTTGACGGAAATCGTTAATGGATCAACGTCGAAATTTCTGTGATAAAACCAATGCAACGTTCAAAGACATCAGTGAAACTGAAATTCAAGCATTGATTGGAATATTAGGTTTGACAGCGATGAGGAAAGATAACCACCTATCCACAGAAGAACTATTTGACCGATCTTCGTCATTGATGTAGGTGTCTGTTATGAGCCGAAATAGATTCGATTTTTTGATCATGTGTGTCAGGATGGGTGACAAAATATTGCGTCCATCACTTAGGATAGAGGATGGATTCGGCAATGGATAAATAATTATTATATGACCGGGGTTAAACCTTACAATAGACGAGCGGCTACTTGGCTTTAGAGGACGCTGCGCTTTTAGGATGTATATGCCTAATAAGCTAACCAAATATGGCCTGAAAATTCTTATGATGTGCGACAGTGGGACAAAGTATATGGTCAACGATATGCCTTATTTAGGAACAGGAACAAAAATTAATAGCTTATCCTTGGGAGAATATTATGTGAAGGAACTTTCAAAACCTATTCGTGGTAACTGTTCTAACATAACCAACTGGCTTACCCCAAACTCTTTACTTGTGACAGAAACCATAAAAGCTGACTTTGGTTGGAACTGTACGAGTCAACAAACGAGATACATATCTCTGAAGAGCTGAAAAATACTCGCACAATATCTGTTGGAACTTCCATTGATTGTTATGATGGTCCTCTTACTTTTGTTTCATACAAGCCGCAGCCTTCGTAAATGGTGTACATGTTATTATTATCATGTGACGAATGAAAGCATCGACAAGCCTGAAATGATAATGTTTTATAATCAAACAAAAGGAGGAATTGATAGCTTCGACCAAATGTGCTCTATCATGACTATGTTCTACGGACTGATAAATATAGCTTGCATTAATTCCTATGTCATATACTCCCATAATGTTTCTAATAAAGATGAAAAGTTTTGTAAAAACTTCATGAAAAGCTTGAGTGTGAGTCTGACATCGCCATTCAGAAAGAAAGACTGCAAGTTCCCACTTTGAAAAGACGTTTAAGAGATGATGTAAGCATAAGCGGCTCTAGCTCACAACAAGAAGTTCCAGAAGAGCCTTTATAAAAAAAAAAACTTATTTTTTAAATTTGTTGTTAATAATATTTATTATTTTTATATAACGATACATTTAAATGGACTGATAAGTACTGAAAGTATTATTGAATGTGACGAAAACTGAAGCTCTGTTCATTTTATTTCCTTTTTTATGAATTTATTTGTTTTTGTTACTTTTATAGTTTTTTTCAATTTAATAAATAGCAGCAATGCTATGCAGAAGACATATCATTCATTTAACTTTCTTAAATTATAATAGCTTAGAAAATAAAGCTGGTAAAAGTTTATGCGTCACATGATTTCGCATGATTATCTTAAGTGAATTGCAAAATATGATTATCTTTCCAGGGTTAAGTACGGTAACTTTCGCCAGCACTTTTTATCATATTAAAGTAATGCAGTAGAACTTCTCGCAGAGACAACTGACTGGTAAAAAAAATCGATAAAGTACGAAGTGTTTTATTCTCACCCCATTCAAATGACATATGTACATACATTGAGCTGAAGCCTAACGACAGCTGTTCTCTTCAAGAATCATATAGTTCTGGCAACAGAACAGTTACTGGAAATGATTTTTTAATTTTCTCACCATCGTCCAAGTTAAAGAATCACCAAGCTAAAAGGTTGGGCTTAGAAACGAATAAGCAATGATTTGCAAAAATTTATCACTCGAACCAGAAAACACGTTAAAGAATGTCCACACATCATTGTGTTATCATGTGAGGCATGAAAGACCAGTATATTCGTCAGCCTATAAATACGCTTCTGTGATTCATAAATAAACAGAAAAAATGCCGCCCCAACGTTTATATGTACATATGTATATAGATTTAGGAGTCTACCCATTAAACAATGCATAGTTCCATGAGCAAAAAAATGTAGAGCAATTCATACGGTGCGCGAAGTACAATATCTACCGAGAAGTTCCAACTTGGAAATCTTAATACGCTGTGTGATTACATAATTCTAGAAAATTGTTGGCGCTTGCAAAGGGTTTTCCAAAAAGGACTTGACAACTTTTTTTTAAATAAAAAATCAAACCATTTGAGATATTTCAAAAACTTTATTATCGGCTTGAAGCACAATCAAAACATTTATGAATAGAACTCGATTTCGTTCATATGGCCGCCGCGAGCACGTTTGCAGTGGTCGATTCGTTGGACCCAATTTTCGATGACACATTTCGGCCGAAACGGCCGCTATCTCGCGTTCAATGTTGGCTCTGAGCTCTTCCAACGTCGTCGGCTTGTTGGCATAAACCAACGACTTAACGTAGCCCCAAAGAAAATAGTCTAGAGGCGTTAAATCGCACGAATGAGGCGGCCAATCGACTGGCCCATTTCTTGAGATAACACGCTCATCAAACTTACTCTTCAATAAATCGATTGTAACGTGTGCTGTGCGGCTTGTAACACCATCCTGTTGAAACTACATGTCGTCCAAGTCCATATCTTCCAATTCGGGCCAAAAATAATTGGTAATCATGGCGCGATAACGCTGGCCATTCACAATAACGTGACGATCGTTATCGTCGACGAAAAAATATGGCCAATAACGCTGCCGGCATGCAAACCGCACCAAACAGTTATTTTTTGTGGATGAAGTGGTGATTCATGAAGCACATGTGGATTTTCACCCGACCAATAATGCTTATTGACGAACCCATCGAGCCAAAAATGGGCTTCGTCACTGAAGATGATTTTGCGATGAAATTCATCATCTTGGCGCATCTTCTCCAGAGCCCAATCGCAGAACGTACGTCGCTTCAAATGGTCCATCGGCTTCAATTCTTGAGTCAGCTTGATCTTGTATGGGTGTAAACCAAGATCCTTACGCAAAATACGCCATAATGTGGTCTGAGCGATGCCCAATTCTTGAGAACGCCGTGGAATTGACTGATTTGGATCGTTTGTTACGGACGCCTGAACGGCAGCGATATTTTCGACACTTCGACCAACCTGTTGTCTCACTGACACGGCAACATCATACAACGAATATGTAAGGTTTTGCACTAAGCTTGTTATTGCCTGTCTACTAGGGCGAGAGTTACGACCGAAAATTGGAGTTAACGCTCTTAAAGTTGCGGTCACCGACTCCGAAATTCGGTAAAAAAATTTTATAATTTGCAGACGTTGCTCGTTCGTGTACTTTACCATGATGAAAATGTTGTGTTTTCTGAATAAATTGACAATAACAGTTTGATGATTAGTAAAAGGGTGTGTTCACAAATTAAATTCGAAGCTGTCAAGTCCCCATTGGAAAACCCTTTACTTATATAATATTTAAATTTTTTTATTCATTTTTTTTTTCGTTTCTTTTCAGTTCACCATGCAGAAGATGCCAATCCACATGAACTTGGTAGTATTGTAATATTAGTGGAGTATAATAGCCTTGACCTCTTTGATTGCTGACTAGATATAGTGGAAATACAGGACAGCTACAAGAAAGTAGTTCATCATATTTCATCAACGAAAATGCGCGTTTTTAGTGTTTTTTTTAGTTGATTTTTTTTATGCATTATTCAGTGCATTGTTGAACAGGATGTTGTATATCTATGCAGCCATTGCTCAGTGACTCGAATATCATCTAGAGATCCTCTTTCTAAATGAACATGCTGTTAGCCCTTTCACTGGTTCACGCATTATTTGCCAGGAATCTTCACTGAACCTGGAAAAGCCAAGGTTCTCTGATCGACAATGATTTCGAAGGCAGAAGTTATGGAGCAGGAGTATGTTCTTCAGGTCGTGGTTCAGGCAATCAGGTATCATTCACCTTCTACATTTTCTGGAAGGCGGCTTCTACTTTCGCCTCCTTTTCCTGGGAACCTTCGATCATGAATAAGTTACCATCTAGGCCCGCGCTCTTTGGACTGTGGTGACTGAATGGTGGCTGTTCGAAAAAACGTTTATTGTCTGCCGCTCTTTTAAATTTTAGATCTTGAATGTCATTCTGATTGTTTTTCCAAAATATTTTATTTTTTCGCGGGATGCGCTGTTGGATTTTACAGCACGAATTATGTTGTTCCAATGCAAACTTACAGGTATTTTGTACTCGTAATTTTCTTTGATTAATTGACGAAAGTTTTTAATCAGTGACTTCCTTCCTTCCTTCCTTCCGCCTGTTGAAAAATTTGAGTCCTGTAGGAAGTACATTTTTCTGTGCGTCGATTGTCGTGTTTCGGTACATGTTTGTAGTATCGTAAGGTCATTGGGGTGGTATTGTACTGTCCATCATCTGCTTAAATATTGATTGAGATACCTATCAATCTCGTAATTTGACAGCTTCCTATTGGACGATGGAAACAAGACGCTCCCTTCGAGGAATTGGCCAAGTATGACCAATGTGCCTATGTGAGAGTCTATTAGCATGACATGCAGATAGGAGCCGCTCTTTGTATACGACGGATTATCTGTTGCGAGCTCTATATTCAGTGTTGCGTAGAACCCATCGAAGTTTTAATATGCTTCCCCTAGTGCTGGGTATGTTATTTCCCTAATCGCTATGTTTGGCGCCTTGAAGCTCTATGCTGCAAGTATTGGATTGTGTTTGCATAGGCCGATAAATGCACATTTTCTGTCCATTTTTTTTTTGTTATTAATTCATTTTTATTAAGTTCTACTTAGAGCTACCTTACGCTAGACAAAAATGCTTAAAACTAGCTTAATTATTAGAAGGGAAAATCATTCTAGTTTTCAAACCTGCTGATAGTTGCAAGTAAATTATATTACTTTAGTATCTTACGTGATGTATAATGTAGACTTATACCTGGTTTATGCTTTCTTCTTCTTATATGGCGCTACAGTCCGATGTGAATATGGGCCAACAAGCTGGCACGATATTTTTCCAGTTGTTTCCAGTGCCGCACTACTAGTTAAGGTCCCCTTCCATCTGTGTGCGCCCCTTAGATTCGGTCGTCCCTTGCTGCGTCGTCCCTCAGGGTTGGATTCGAAGACTCTTCGGGCTGGAGCTATGCTGTCCATTCGCCCTACATGGCCTTGCCATCTTATACGTTGGATCCGGAGACGTCGTACTAGGCCGATGTCGCTGTACAGCCCATATAGTTCGTCGTTGTGTCTTTTCCTCCACTCTCCATTTATATAAACGGGACCATAGATTAAACGCAGAACTTTCTTCTCGAAGCGACCAAGGCATCATCATCCGTTTTCGTTAAGGTCCAGGCCTCTTCGCCGTAAAGGAGGACCGGGATGATGATTGATTTGTATAGTGTTACCTTGGTTTTTCGAAAGAGGACTCTAGAAGCAGCGGTTGGCAAGAGTAATTCTGCGTTTGATCTCAGAGCTGGTGTTGTTGTCGCTGGTCACTAGTGAGCCAAGGTAGACGAAGACCTTGACCACTTCAAATTTCTAGCCGTCAATTGTGACATTCTGGCCAAGACATCGGTGTTGTGCGTCTTTTTTTGGATGACAGCATATATTTGGTTTTACCCTCGTTCACCGAAAACCCAATTTAGCCACTTCTGCTTCAAAGCTTTTGAACGATTCGCTTATTGACTTCTCGCTGTACTCGACCAATTACATTAATGTCATCAGCGTACGCAAACAAATGCGCAGACTTGGAATAAATCGTATCGTTTGTGTTGGCCAGTGAGTCTCGATTTACCTGACCTGCAACGACACTGATAGGAACCTATCAAATTATCCACAATGGCTTTCAGGCGTTCACACAGTACGGCAGTTTCGTTTAAAGTTGCAAAAACTTGGTTTTTGACTGTATCATAGAGAAGGAAAAAAATGTGATCCTCAGGAATTATTACTACAATAGTAAAAACGAACAGGACGCATATCTAGATAGCCTGGCTTCAGTGTGTGAATTGAAGCAAAGAAGACGCCTTGAACCTGAAGCTGACTTTTCTAAACCATTTAATGCCCCAAGTATGCAAGAAAGTTATCTTAAGCTTTCATGATTTCAAACCTGATAGAGTTAGATAGAGTTGGATAGAGGAGTCGCCCGCCTAACGATGTGACAGATTAAAAACTGTAAGTGGAAATGCTAAGCTTCCATCACTGAAAAACGCTGTTATGAAGCATATTGAATGCCTTCCTTGAAAAATATCGTATTTTGCAAAGAAAGAGACTCGTTGCTTATTGTTTGATGAAAAGCTCTCAATTAAAATAATGCATAAAATGTTTCAAGCGAAATACCTGGAATTAATGTCAATTATTCGTATTAGTATTTTATGAGCAGCTTTCCCTGAAGTTTGGACGATCGCAAATTGTTACCTGTTGTGCTTGCGAAGAATTGAATATTAAAATAAATTTTAAATGATTTATCTAAGCAAGAAGAAGTTGCAGAAAATGTTGTGCACTTAAGGAGAGCCAACAATTGAAGAAAAGATGAATCATGAGAAGATGAAAGTGATTACAAAAGTAGTAAGGAGGATTGCATCCGGACAAATAGGGGCCATTTGCCTTGCATGTAATGGTCTGCCTCAAATACCTGTTTAAGAGACTCTCTACTTGAGGCAACCAGGGGTTAATGTATTTTTCACTCACAACTAAAATACAATAAAACCCAACGAACTGAGTACTTGTACTGAGGCTTTGTATCTGTTTTCAGATGTTGTCTAGTCTAACTCCTACAAAAATGTTCTAAGACAGGACACAAAATTAGGTTGTACCACATGAAATGTTTCGCGCAGTTAGAAATAAGAAGTTTTCAAGTGAACATCTGCGCCAGAACCTTAAATTTAATTTTATTATAAAGTAAAAAAAAAAGTAAAAAAAACCTGCTGTCGGCAGTTCAAGGTCTCGCTTCCTTTTTGAATTTAAAATGCGACATAATGCGTCATTGGCAATGAAAAATATTAATTACGGTTTTGGGTATGTAGCGGTAAACGAACGCACCATACGACGTTGGCGTGGAAAGTTCCGTTCGGGAGATTTCAGCTTCGAAAATGAACTACGTGGGAATCCGAAAACGTTAGTTGATGACGATGATTTAAGACAGTGGATGCAGGTATAACGAAATCGTATCCCCAATGACAATAAGTCGATAGCTTTCTCTCATAGTAAAGATAAAAAAATGAACCATGAACTGAACGAATCCCAAAAACTACGGCGCTTGGAAACCTGTGCATCGCTTAGATTAAAAAACCAAACTGAACCGTTTTAGCACCGAATGGTCACCTGTGGTGAAAAGTGGATTCTGTATGATAACCGTAAAAGAACTAGGCAGTTCTTAAAAGGTTATGATGATAATTTGGTGGACATCGAAAGGACTAATCTTTTCATATCTTCAACCAAGAAGAACGATAAACGCCATCAAATATTGTGAGGAAATCGACATATCGCATTGCAACCTCAGTTGGTCAATAGTTTGGTCCGATCCTTTTTCATGACAAAGCTAGACCCCACACCCCACAAGACCCCATAAATAACAAGTAACGGTGCAACAACTGTTGCAATTGAGGTTTGAAATTCTTTCGCATCCATCGTACTCTGTTGATATTTCCTAGTGGAGGCTTTCGGAACCGAGCAGATGTCATAAAAGCCTTTGAAGGCTTACTTCTACGAAAAAGGGATATATGCGGATATACGGGTCCTATTTTGATTGAACAAATTTTTACGAACAAATAATATTTAATAATATTTACTTTTAAATTTTTACTATAAAATTATTTCATGTGGTACAACCCAATAGTTTCCTATAAGAAATTTATCCATTCTCTGCGACAGGGATTTTACAGATTTTACAAAGACTAATTTTCTTTAAAAAAATAATACATTTCACTATATATTTGGCATAGAGTGGAAATTCGACAACTTGAGATTTTTCAACTTCTAATGCATCTTTCTTCCCCGATTCGCACAAAACATGTCGAAAGGCAACATTAGTAATGAGTTTTAGCAACAGATTGGAGATCTTGTTCGCCACATATTATATCGCCTTTGTATCGGAGTTGTCCTTACCCTCTATATGCCCGAATTTGGTACACACGCATAACTGGTTGAACCCCGCTGATCAACATCTTCAACAGGCGTCAAATCTTCAAAACTGTTGGCTGCCTGCCGGGATGCATATTATTTGCTGCATATTATTTATTGGGTTTGTGACGGCATACATATATCACATTGAAGGTTATCGCCTTCCTTCGAGTCCAATGCATTGCATTTTGTGCAAGATCGGTAACAAATGCTGACATTTCATCGTAAAAGTGATCTTTAAATCCCTCTGCCATTGCTGGGTTTCTAGCTGATCTCATTGTACGGGCGTAGCAGTAACGAAGAGCGTCACGACCATCAGGACTTAAAAGGGCAGTACTATTTCTATATCTGGCAGCTTGAGCTATCAAACGGCGTATTCTATTCGGGGTTGTGTATGTGGCATGTTTTATTAAATGAAATCGAAAAATCGATGAATGAGTGATTTCTAAAGTTTGAGTTTTTAAATCGGGATTTTAGAGCCTGAGTGAGTCTTTTATGAACCTCGAAGTACACAGAAAATAAATTTCAAATTATTACTTGTCCAAATAAGTACGCTAAGGGCGGGCCAACAAAACTCGTTACCGCAAAATATCGAAAAATTATACTTACTGTAACTTATTACTCGACTTTTTTCAGAACGGATTTTTTTGAACCACTAAATTATTACCTGCCACAAATTCAATGAGCCAAACTCTGCAATATTGACATAATTAATGAGTAACCAGACAACTAACAATTAGATCGATAACAAAAAATAATTAATTAATTAATTATAAAGATTAATTAAAAAATTCAGAGATTCGCAATATACTTTTTTATGCATATTGTATATTATTAATACAATAAGAAGTGAGAATATATTTATATTGCTATTTATTAATCAAAACAGTTATTGGAAAACTTAAATATAGTTAATTTAATTCGTATTAAACTGCATTAATTTTAATAAATGTATGTTATCAAAAACACATGAAATTTTTCCTATAGACTTAATATTGCGATTTGAAAATAATTTTTTTTTAAATTATGTGGGGCAAAATTTAAAATTTTGGCTTCGTCACAACCTAGAGTTTTGTTTGTTGTTTATTTAGACTAAAAAATCATGAAAAACCGCCCATTGGCTGCCGAGTTTTGCTCGACTTAACAATTGCCTTTCGACCTGCTCCATGATAGCTCCACTTGCTCCAATGACTGAATATTTACAGTCAAAAAAGTTGCAGTGGTGCACTCAATAATCATTAACCTTAAATAAATTTAATCTTCAATCAAAGACATTAGGTACTGATTTTAAGAAGTCCTGGCCAGTATGCTATAAAAGAAATATGCTGTCTCTCTATTCCGTAAACAAAAATGTTCAAACAACAAAAAACAAAATAAATTGAAATATAAAATGTGTATTAAATATCTTCATAATAGAAATTACTTATAATATATATGTAGTTACATTATACACGTATAACATATTTAGTTTTTATTTTTCATATATCTTAGAAACCACATAGTTCAACAGATTTCCAGGGGCTTTTTCATGCACTATTAATGACCAAACACTTTTTTTTTTAAATATTGTATTAGGCTATAATTTTGCATTTAATTTCTAGAATAAGTTTCTTGTCTCTTCTGAAAATGGCGTTTCAGAAATATTCGAACCAAAGGACATTGGATATTTTAGTTAAAAATACTAACTCAATGTCAATAAAGATAGATATTAAGTAAATAGAAAAAAATGAAGTTATCCGTGCAGGGACGGGTTAAGAATATCCCTGCAGCGATACCTCTCGCTTGTCGTAAAAGGCGACTAAAAACAAAGGTAAACAAAAATCACATCTAGGCAATTTAGAAAACAACAAGGTGAGCCTAGGGACACATATACCACCATTAAACTGCCCCACAAGTGTACATGCAAATCAGTGGGTTGACACGACTGGAGATCACCGGTGTTGTAAGAGTAAGATCAAACAAAAAACTCTGGAGCATGCCTGTGTGAAAAAAAAAAAAAAAAAAAAAAAAAAGGTAGGCCGAAAAACAATTGGTGCAAACAAATGCAAAAACACCAGCATTTGATTGGCCTCAGCGATGAAGTAATCCCAAACCGGGAAGCCTGCCGCTACTTTCTGAGGTCAAACCGGCGGACCCCACCAGCGGACCAATAGGAATGCAGTTAAGTGGGAAGATTACGATCCTACACTTCTGACCATAACAACGCCGGAAAAAGGAAAAGAAGAAAAAAAAAAAAAAAAATGAAGTTTATTAAGACAATGACTGCAGAGAAGCACCAAGATAGCCGAAAAAATCGGCATTGATAGTTGTCTAATCTAATCGATAGTTGATTCACAACTTTATACCTTTGACCGACAAAGAGAAAAAAGACATGTAAGACATGTAATCCGATACCGTCCTTACCATTTTAAATTCTTGTCATTAAGTATGATTGCTATACCAAAATTGGCGGGTCTTTAAAGCAGGGAGCGATGAGATCTGTCATACTAATCCCTCCTTTGCTTCGAAAGCAATTTGTTTTTTATTAAGTTTAAATTTAATACAAAAATGTATCACTCTTAGGCGCTAGTGCTCTGGCGATTTTGAAGGCGCACTGACAGTTTGGGTGTTTACATTTCAGTGCATTTCTTGGTCGATCAACGTGCACAAGAAATTACAGTAATCTGAATGATTTTCTTAGAAATATTTGATATATACATAAAGGGTGGGCCATCTGGTGTTTTTTATTATAGGTTATTTTGATACTGACAGTTGTTTCCCGCTCGAAATCTTGACAGAAAGTCAGTATCATAATCCGGAACGAAATGAGTCGATTTACGCTTGAACAACGTTGGGAAATATTGAAAATTTATTTCCAATGTGAGTGCTGTGTAGCCCAAATAGTGAGTTTTTTAAATTGAAGTTTCGGCCAAAATAAAGCACCCACCGCGACTGCTGTACGCAAGTTTGTGCAAAAAGTTCGTGAGATTGGTATGCTAGTGAACAACACTCATGGTTCCCGTCGCCGTATGGTGCGCACAGATGAGAATGTGGCTGCTATGGCCGAGAGTGTGAGACTCAATTCACGAACATCAACTCGCCATCGATTTCAATAGCCCAACATTTCACGCACTAGCCTGAGGAGAATTCCGCACAAAGAGCTCGGATTGTTCGCTTACAAGGTAAAATTGACTCAGTAATTGAAAGCGCGCGACCATTCGCTTCGTTATCGCTTTGGGCCTTAGAGCAGCTTGAATTAGACAACGATTTTGGGCGAAAAAACATATTTTCTGACGAGGCGCAACATAAACAAACAAAATTGCTCGGAAACCCGTACGTTATTGTCGAGAAGCCAATGCATCCACAGAGAGTGACAGTTTGGTGCGGATTGTAGAGTGGTTTCATCATTGGACCATTTTTCTTCGAAAATGAGGCTGGGAACAACGTTTCGGTTAACGGTGGGCGTTACAGAGTCATGTTAACCGACTTTTTTTTTTTACTGAAATTGAAGACATGGATTTGGATGATCTCTGGTTCATACAGAATGGCGCACCGTGCCACACAGCCCATGCAACAATTGCCGTCTTGGCGATATCAATTGCCCGCCTCGGAGCTGCGATTTGACCCCTTTGGACTTTTTTTGTAGGGAACCGTGAAGGACCGATGTTATGCCAACAATCGGGAAACGATTCAAGCACTTAAGGTCAATAACATCTAATCAATCCATGAGCTACAGCCCGAAACCATCAACAAGATCTTGGAAAATTGGAGTGACAGAATGGGCTACTGCGAAGCCAGCCGAAGCAGCCACTTGAGCGACATTGTATTTTATAATTAATAGGAATATTTGTTCTTACTAATAAAGCCATAATATGTGGAAAAAAATTAATTTTGTTCATTTTATTGCATTTTTAAAAAGAAACTTGTATTTGGCCCATCCTTTATATTGTATTTGGGAAATTCCTGAGCAAATGGGTCGACTAAATAAAGCATTTAAAACTAAATATTCTGTATTCTAACTATAAATATTATCAAGACTATTTTGGGTGCCATGCCTGGAGAGAGGGTTTCTGCTTTGAAGTTTTTAATCGTCTTTTTAACTTTGATTTAACAACATTCTGACAATACTTTAGGTGCAAGTGTGAGGAGCAGGCCCATATCGTAGATCAACTATCCATCCTAATGGTAACGATGATTCTTGGTTCATAATGAAAATATATAAATTGACAGGTTCTGAACTATTTTATCATACTAGATTGACATTAAGAATTTGTTTTCATGCAATATTGTAATATAATTAGTGAAATAAATAAATAAATAAATAAAAACTTATATTTTCTCTGTCCGATTTTGATTCATCCTTTATCAACGAATTTGACCTTTTTGGTTTCTTAATTTAAATAATTTTGTTAAGAATTCATCTTTGTATTATTTTCCGCAATGAACTGTTATATCTCATACTATCGTTAACGTTACATGCATAGCGAATAGGGCCATTAACCCTAACTGCCTATATTTGTAAGTAGACATCCGTCTCAAAGTACTTAAGAATTCCAAAACAATGAAATAAAGAACGTAAACGAAGTGCATTAATCAATAATCAAATGACAACACCATGTCACTACATCATCAATCACTACTCAACATCAGCCAAACAGACACCATAATCTAACCCAATAGTACAGACCTCAAGACAGGCCGCCCAACCGCGCTATGTAAAACTAAGACTGAACTACGCTTATCAATTAAACAAACTTATGTTTTATTATTATTCCGCACATGTTTTCTTTAAGCATAGTCTATGGTCGCTTACAGCCGCACACAGTCGCAGGTGGACGTGCCAATGCAGTATGTTGTCCGACCAATTGAATTACCTCGCCAAATGAACAGGTCACTGCAACCATTACGTCACGGATAGTGCTTGCTGTAGATTGAAGTTCGCCAATAGGAAAACGAAATAAACAAATCAGACTGAAAAAAAAACAACTCGCACACCACAAAACTGCTTGGCTCAAGACAGCTCGCTAAGAGAGCGGCCAGCGAACGGTCTACCACCGATGGAGTTTGCAAAGTTATTTCATACTTGTACAATCAGCACTCGAAGTTACATCAATCAAAATCGAAGCCACTCGTGTCGTATTAATTCATTATTTTCTATCGGATCTTGTATTTTAAAGTGAATGTTGTGTTGAATTTTCGCTTTTGAAACTTAAGAGAATGTTGAGTGCAAGTAGTTTCGCGCTTTCGTTTGGGCTTTTAATATATTCATGCGGTGAAAATCGTAAGAAGCATCCCAAAGACACATCGACATAATTTGAATAAATTTTTTCATTGCTGTGTGTAGATGCAAGTGCGCAACGAGTGATTTTGCAGTCATTGTATCTGGGCGATGCATCGAATTTCAATACGAGCAGAGAAGACTGCGTGTGGAAACGTGGTAACGATTTATACGATAAGTGCCCCGATCCCGACATACGACTATACTTGTATACGATTTTAAATGGAACGCGGCGCTTGGTAAGTTTCGAGTGTTGCAGAGAGTTGCGTATTATTCCTAAGGCGTATGTGCGATATTTCCGTGACGTTACTGGGAGTAATCACCTGCCTTACAATTCATAACGATAAAAACAGTCTACAGATACATATAATGAAATATGTCGTGAATTTATACAGTTTGCGATGATGTGCACTGATTTTTGGATCAGGGTCTGGGCATGTTATTCGCTACTTGCTCAACAGCTACTTACTCAATACCCAAGCAGCAAATTGAAGTAAAAATATGTAACAACAGTTTACTTGTACGTCTGCCTAATAATAGCCGCGTATGTTTATGTAGGTATATACATACATAAGCGGCTTATTTCATTACCGGCATCACGTAGGCTTATGATTACTATTTTGTTAAATTATAAAAGACTTCAACAACCATTCTTCAATTTCTTCTTTATACTTACATTTTTAAAACATATGTCGTTGAATTAAAGCACAAAGCCAAACTATTTATTATAAAAGTGATTTGTCATTAGCATCACATCAGCGATTTACTGTGATAATGATTCCATTCAACAATTTGGCAGATGTAATATACGATTTTATGTGGGTACTTAAATAAGCCCTGACATTGGATGATGGTGACTGGATGAAAAGTACAAATAAGCATTTTATTATAGGCAAGCGCTTCATTTGGCTTTCTTGTACAATATTACATTTTTCTAAGGGCCTAAAAAAACATTGGGAACAATCAATTTCAAACTTCTACAATCATATTATTGTATGTCATATTATTTACTTATTGCCAATCAAATGTTTAATATTTTTACCACTAGAAGGTAGAAATAAAAAGGAGAAACCTTTGATTTTATTTTTATGCAATAACTATTTCTTAGGCTTCAGTTTACAAGCCCTTGAATTCTTGCTTGCCCAGACATCACACAGATATATCGCCCAGATATCGCACAGCCGTCGTATAAACCAGTGAAGCCGTCAATCTGAAATTATAATTATTTATGCATAGTCTTCTGAAAGCATATTCGTCTATTATACATTCAAATATAGACATTAAGCTACTTATCTCGTCTAAAACTGCATTCATAAAAATTAGTGTTTTTTTTACTGAGAGCAAATCGATGTTTTTTATAAATATTAATAATAGTATAAACAGTAAAAATAGAAATAGCAACAATAATAATAATATCAATAAATAAATGTTATATGAATGTTACTTTCGTACCTTTACTAATGGCTCAAATTGCTAGTTCAATCGAGAGTTTTATCCAAGTATTGTATTAAATAATTTGGAATAAAACCGAAACATAACTCGACGGCAGTGCAAGTAATGGTTCAAATTAAGCTTAGCCATAGCGCCTTTAGCACTATGTGAATATGTTTATTTATTAGTTTGACTAATTCGTTAAATTCGTTGGCAACAGAAACGTGTTCACGCTTTTTGCCAATTGAAAGTAGAAATAATTGTTTTTACATAATATATACATAGATTTAAAAAGTGCAAATAGTTTTCGTCTTGAATGTATTTTACAATAGCTAGAGATGCAACAGGGCGACTGGCTTCGGAATAGTGATTGGGCTCCACAAAACGAGAATATAATTTTAATTCATGGATACGCGGGTGGGGACAACACGTTACCAATGTCAGTACTGCGGGATGGTAAGTACAAAATTGATGAGCAACCAAAACATGACGATCCTTAACGAGAAAAATTGACTTTTCAAAGCTTACCTTCGTCATGGTGGCTACAACGTATTTGTCGCGGATTGGGGTGCATTAGCACTGCCGCCATGCTACGTTGCAGCAGTGCATAACTTGAAACCAGTCGCACGATGTTTGGCTGAAAGTTTCACTTTCCTGAGAAATTCGGGAATGAAAGTGGATAAAACAACTTGTGTTGGTCATTCGCTGGGCGCTCATGTTTGCGGATTAATTTCGAATTATCTGAACTTCAGGGTCGAGAGAATCATCGGTGAGAAATATTTTAATTATTATTACTTTTATTTATTGTTCGCTAATAAATTACATTTTTATTTTGTTTTCGATTTGTGTAAGGCCTGGATCCTGCGCGCCCTCTTATGAAGCCTGGTAACTCAAATCGCCTTGATAGTGGCGACGCAAAGGCTGTGCATGTAATTCACACAAATGCCGGCTACTACGGTGAAACTGGGAAAGTAGGCCACGTAGATTTCTGCATCAATGGGGGTAAACGTCAGCCTTATTGTGGTGGAACATCAAGTAGGTTTTGGAAGTTCATCTTATTACTCAGACTGACTGCTTTATATATCTGTACAGATGCGAACTTGTGCAGTCACATATGGTCAATTTGTTACTTAGCTCAAAGCATATTTGACGGCCAAGAACCACATGCGGAACCATGTTCTAGACGATGTCCATCAGGCTTGCGTAGAATTTCGAGAAGCCAAGCATTGTATAATGTACGTAATGCCATACCACTTGGAATGCACACACCCATGAAGTAAGGTTTATCAATTTCCATAGTTTCTATAGTAAACATAAGAACCCTCTTGTAGTGCTTTTGGATCGTACTGTCTTAAAGATGATACAACACCGTTTTGTCCAAGGTCAAATAATGATATTGGAGATTCTCGTTGCTGCTTATCGGTGCCAACGGAGGAAGTACGAGACAATAATTTACGCTTCTTAAAGTTTCTATCTTAAGAAGTGATTATTTTGTTGTTGTTTTCCGAAGACTTATTTCTTTATTGCATTTACTTATTTAAGCTAAGACCTTCATTATAAAGCTTTTAATTGTAGTCCCAGATGAATCTTAAGTTGGTTTTCATTCGTTCATTCTTTCGCGGCATACTTAATGTTTGTTTTCAAACCTTACATTTCTACGAAGCATTCTTATTATGTTTTGCTAATTTGCATTTCTGTAATGTGACCCATATCTGATCAAAGGAAGAAATTGGAAAGCAATCATTTATTCATAACGTGAGTTTGATTCTACATAGAGTGTTTACCTTCTTTAAACAGAACGATAACAGTAAATTGTGCGTGCTTTACCGGCACTGAGTTTTGGATTGTAGTGTGCTGTTTTTCATTTCGTATATAATGTATGTATTTTTTATTCCTACATAAAACACTATTGATGTGTTAACTAAGAAACAGAGCCTACGGTTATGGGGAAAATATAGAAGGAACATTTGTATACCATTTGGATCTTTGCTGGTTAATTTCGTTGTACCTAATAACTATATTTTTAATGTCAACTGTTTTGCTAACTGTTTACCATAAGGGCGTGTAAACGGCCAAGAATTATTTTAGATCTCAGATAAAACATTTAAAATTATTAAAATCATAAACTTAATTGAATATTACCAAATTGATAGAATAGGATTGAGAAAAGGATTTGTATTTACACTTTTACTATAATTTTTTCGGTGGTAATTGGTAATATTAAGTGATTGATATTAATTGAATATAGCACACAATATTTTTGACGAGCCCCCTACTCCTTTCGCAGTTTTTGGAGCTCTACTTTTAAGCAATCTGAGGAATCAACGAAGAGTCCCTTGCTTAAAAGTTGTTGCGGGACCTAGTTCCAGAAATATTGATGCGAGTTTATTGTATTTTCTTCATTGGCATATTTAGATCCCCGAGAATCCTTTGTTTTTTTACAATACTAAAATATTTATTATAACTAGACTAATTCACTAAATATCCCATCAGTTACCTTCTTCTTCTTCTTAGATAGCGCTACAGTCCGATGTGAGTCTGGGCCTCAACCAACAAACGTATCCAGCTGGCACGACCTTTTTCCAGTTTTTTTCCAGTGCCGCACTCCCAATGGGTTAAGGTTCCCTTCCATAAGTGTGTGCCACCTTGGATTCGATCATCCTCTGCTGCGTCGTCCATCAGGGTTGGATTCGAAGACTCTTCGGGCCGGAGCTGTACTGTCCATTCGGTTTACATGTTCTAGCCATCTTAGACGTTGGATCCGGAGACGTCGTACTATGCCGATGTCGCTGTAGAGTCCGTACAGTTCGTCGTTGTATCTTCTCCTCCACTCTCCGTTTATGTAAACGGGACCATAGATTGAACGCAGAATTTTCCTCTCAAAGCGACCAAGGGCATCCTCATCCGTTTTCGTTAAGGTCGATGCCTCTGCGCCGTAAAGGAGGACGGGGATGATCAGTGATTTATATAGTGCTACCTTGGTTTTTCGAAAGAGGGCTCTACTTCTGAATTGCCTCTTGAGTCCAAATAAACGGCAGTTGGCAAGAGTAATTCTGCGTTTGCTCTCAGCGCTGATGTTTTGTCGACGGTCACTAGTGAGCCAAGGTAGACGAAGCCCTTGATCACTTCAAATTTGTAGCCGTCAATTGTGACGTTCTGGCCAAGACATCGGTGTTGTACGTCTTTTTTGGATGACAGCATATTGGTTTTATCCTCGTTCACCGAAAGACCCATTTTAGCCGCTTCTGCCTCAATACTTTTGGACACTCGCTGTGCTAGCCCAATTACGTTAACGTCATCCGGGTACGCAAGCAATTGCGCAGAATTGAAATAGATCGTACTCCTTGTGTTGGCTAGTAAGTCTGGTATGGTCTTTTCGAGCACGATGTTGAAGAAGTTACACGACAACGCGTGCCTAAATCCTTTTTTAACATCGCAGGTCTCGGTGAATTCGCTGCCGACATTAATGGAGCAGAGACTTTTCTCAATTGTCATCCCGCATAATCGGATGAGTTTGGCAGGGATGTTAAAACTAGACATAAGATGGTGCGTGTCGATTTGGAATTCTTGGGACTTTTCCAAGATCTGCCGCAGTGTGAAAATTTGGTCTATTGTCTATTTATCTGGCTCGAAACCACACTGATAGAAACCTATCAAATTATTCACAAAGGCTTTCAGGCGTTCACACATTATGGCAGAGAATGTTCGCGATGTTAAGGAGACTTATTCCTCTATAGTCGGCACAGTTATAGGGGTCTCCTTTCTTTTGGACTGGGCAAACGATGCTGAGATTCCATTCGTCGGGCATGCTTTCCTCCATATTTTAGGGTGCTGGGGCATGCGCGCTACCAACTCTTCTCCAGCCGCTTTAAATAGCTCAGCAGTCAGGCCGACTGCGCCCACGGCTTTGTTAGTTTTAAGCTTGGAGATAACAAGCTTTCTTTCATCTAGGTAAGGTGGACGGAATTCGCCCGTTGCGAATGGATCATTCTGCCCGACAGCGGTATCAGATCTACCATCGCCGTTATACAGTCTACAGAAGTGATTTTTCCATAATCTCAGCATCGACAGCGACTCTACTACTAGTTGTCCGTCTTCATCACTAAAGACTTCCGCTCTCGCTTTACAGCTCTGGAATGTTCGTTTTACTTTTTCATAAAACTTGCGAACGTCATTCCTGTGGTAGCATCTCCCCATCATCTGCTCGATCTCATGCTTTCCCTGTTCTCTTTTTTTTCTTCATTAAAAGCGTGTGTCCGTCGTCCGTCTATATAGCATGGCTTTCTAGGTGGTTTGTTTTGCTGCATGGGCTTGTTTGCATTGCTCATCAAACCAGGGGTTTCTAGCTGGTGGTGGTCTGAAACGCAGCCCAGCAGAGGCAGCGTCTCTGACGGCGCGCTGGCAATACTTCCACTGTTCTGTGGGTTGTGCCGGTGTCACCGAGAGAGGTTGGGGGAAACTCGATCGGCGAAGATTCTAGCGGTCTCCTACGATTGTAGCTTTCTGACGTCAAACTATTGTTGTCTTGCTCGACTCCGTAGAATCCTTGATATTCTCATTCGTACCTTGGCTACAACGAGGTAGTGATCTGAGTCGATATAGGCTCCCTGGAAAGTTCGTACACCTAGGATGCTAGAGGAGTGTCTGGCGTCGATCGCAACGTAATCAATCTGGTTGATAGTCGATTGATCTGATGATCGCCAGTTTTCTTTATGGATGTTGAGATGTGAGAATCGTGTGCTTACCACTAGGAGGTTAAGCCGTGCTAGGGAGTCATATAGCCTGAATCTGTTGTCGGAAGTGGTGTTGTGTAGGTTTTGTTTTCTTATGGTCGACTCAAATATGTCCTCTTTGCCCAGTTTTGCAAAGAGAATATACGGACATAAGAGGACATATACTCGTATGCCTATACGACATAAGAAGGGGTACGTTCGGTCCAGGAGATCATACAAGTCATCCTTGAGTCGATAATTTTTTTTTTCTGTAGGGGTATGAACGCATATTAGGCTTATATTCCCGAGGATGCCTTTGATGCGGATTGTTATGAGGCGTTCGCCTGCATGCCGGAAGCTTAAGACTTTTGGACAAATCCGCATCCGAATAGGCGTTGTTTATTTTCCTTGTATTTCAGTTACCTAGACGAGGTAAAAAACTGCTCAACGTGACATAGAGATGGCGTTCCAATCAGCAAAAATGTATGTTTCCTGCTCATTGTACGTGACAACTTGTTCTCTTATGTAGTTTGCGTCCGTGTTTTTCGTTAAAATGGATAAACTTGAATATCGAGAGGTCAGAAAATTCTTCGATTTGGATGGATTAACTACTAAGGAAATTCATTCGAAGCTGACAAAAGTATATGGGAACTCTGTTCCTTTGTGGTGGACGATGGGCGAGTGAAAGTTAGTGAGATAGCTGAGGCTGTGGGGATATCACAAGAAAGGGTGCAAAACGTAATGCGCAAAGAATTCGGGATGCGGAAGCTCTGCGTAAGAGGGGTTCCGCATTTATTGATAACCGATCAAAAGTAAATCCGCGAGCCATTTTCGAAACAGTCTTTGGACCGATTCAATAAGAATCCGACTGATTTTGTGTGGCGATTTATCGCCATGGATAAAGCATATAACCACCACTACATGCCAGAAACGAATCAACAGTTCAAGCAGCTGGTGGTAGCCGTTGGTCCAGCGCCAAAAAAAAGCAAAGTCGATCAAATCTCCCAGAAAGATCATAGCACTGGCTATGAATTTTGCGATGAAAAGGGAATCTTGTTAATGGATTACCTTGCGAAAGGCAGAACAGGCGAACCTTTCCGACCAACTGGATGCCTATATTCGTGAGAAGAAGCCAGGCTTGAGATTTTCCTGATTCCCAAACTTGATCAAATTTGTTTTTAGAAGGCGCTTCGCAATCAAAGCTGTTGCAATTGGTGAAGTAAAGAATCATTACCATACCCGATAATCCTTTCAAATTTATGGAATAACAACAAAAAGAATACACATACACTAGTACTTACGAGGGTGGTCCGACAAGTACTTAGCCTCACCGCCAGATGGCGCCAGTATCGCAAGAGCAACTTACTATCGTGTAGTACATTCTAGTAGACGGCTACTTCAGCCGTATCGGACTCGTAGTTTTGTTTTGACCGCGTGTGGAAGCGGGAGTGTATGGAAAAAGAGCAATATCGGTCGATGATTCGATTCTTGTTTCTGGCAGGGAAATCGCGCAGCGTTTTCTGCTGTGTACGGTGACTCTTCTCCTTCGATGGCGACCATCAAAAATTGGTTTAACGAGTTTCAACGTGGTCGCACGTCGGTTTTTGACGAGCGATCTCGTATTGGCGGACCGCCGATTGAAGGTGCGTGAGATAGCTGAGACAGTAGGCATTTCAAAAAATCGCTTGTGTCATATCCTGCATGAAATTTTGGGCATGAGAAAGCTGTCGGCGCGATGGGTGCCGCGTTTGCTCACCCCGGACAACAAATGCAACCGTGAGACCACTTCAGAGCAGTGTTTGACGCTGTTTAAGCGCAATCCGAAGGAGTTTCCGCGTCGTTTCGTGACAGTCGACGTAACATGGATCAACTGGAACACACCAGAGTCGAAACAGTGGACTTCACCCGGCGAACGTGCTCCGAAGAAGGCGAAGACTGTCCCATCGGCCGGAGAGGCGATGCCCACATTTTTTCTGGGATTCACAAGGTGTGATCCAGATCGACTACCTGTAGAAGGGCAAAACGGCCACTATGCCGAATTATTGGGCCGATTCGACGCCGAATTGAAGAAAAAACGGTCCTCTTCCACCATGATAACGCACCGGCTAACTGCTGCCCCATCCACCGTATTCTCCAGATTTGGCCCCGTGCGACTTCTTTTTGTGTCCAAGCTTGAAAAAGTCACTCGACGGGCAAAAATTTCAGTCGAATGAGGAGGTCATCGCCGCCACGGAGGCCTACTTTGCAGACCTCGAGAAAACGTATTTTTCAGACGGGTTAAAGAAGTTGTATAAAGTGTATCGAGCTAAAAGAAGATTATATTGAGAAATAAATCGCCATTTCTCCAAAATTGTTGTTTTTCTTTTGTAGGCCAAATACTTATCGGACCACCCTCGTATGTATATCATTTTTGAGAATGTTTCAAATTGCTTTACTCTAAAAAGAACAGAATTTGCAACAACATGCCAAAGACAGCAGACAATTATACCTCATTGACACCTTTGATATTTTCGTCACGTGAGTAGACCGTCGCTTGCATAAATTGCACTCGGCATGCTCATATGCCCACTCTTTTCAAATGTATTCCAATTTTATGATTTCTCCGTACCAACATTATTATTCTAAAGGTGTTCCACACCACTTCCGCTGTTTTAATCACTGGACTTAGTGGTCGAGTGGTCGGAGGTAGTTTTCCGTACACGCGTTTAACGATTAAGCGCGATAGGTTAATTGTGAACTGTTGTGAGTAAATGCATACATATAAAAAGAAAGATTTATTTTTTTGTAAATATGCTTACTCTCCGGAAAATCGTTAACCAATTGGTCATTGTACTGTTTATGATAATAGTCCGGGTACAGGCTGGAGTAAATTTAACTGTTGGGTCGTGCGTTGTTCAGTACTTAGAGGTGTGCGATAGTGACTATGTGAAATTCTATATATCAAGTAGTGATTATCCCCAAAAGAAAGCGCATTTGGTTACGGGTGAACAAGTTATGTTGCCAACTTGGATATCACCTAAAAATCAATATAAGTTGGTAATTCACGGATATGGTGGCGGATTCGAATATCAACAGACAAAGGCTATACATTTAGGTTGGAGGTTTCTTAGATCTTACTGTAGACAACACTGTAGATAAATTGAACTTCTAGAATACTTGAAGAACAACGGAACTAATGTAATAACTGTGGATTGGGGACTATTGGCCGCTTTACCATGTTATCCATCTGCTGCTGTGAACACAAAACAAGCCGGCGAATGTATAGCAACATTCCTAGTTCGATTATCGAAAGGTAATTCTGAGTTCGATCCATCTAACATACATATTATTGGCTTCAGTTTGGGTGCCCATGTTGCTGCATTTGCCAGTAATTCAGTGGAAAAGCTCACTGGAAGGAAGGTTCAGAGGATAACAGGTTACCTCGTAGCACCCTCAATAAGAATATATTCACTAATATTCGCTTTATAGGCCTCGATCCAGCGCTGCCCTTTTTTGCCACATCTCAAATCCATCAAAAACTTGATCCCACCGACGCAGAGTTTGTCGATGTAATACACACCAATGTTGGTATTTACGGTAAGATCGAGTCCTGTGGGCATGCAGATTTCTATGTAAATGGTGGACAGTTACAACCTACATGTAACCAGTCTAAGAGTATGATATATTGAATAGATATATATAAGTACAATATTTACCATTTATCATATATTCTTGCAGATATGCCACTTTGTAGTCACACAATGTCAACTGTCTATTTTAAGGAATCGATAATGAGTGTTTCTGGATTCTGGGGTGTGCGATGCTCAAGCTATTTCCAATATATTTTTGGTTGGTGTGGGATTAGCTCAGGGATTATAAATTCTGATATCGCCTTGATGGGTGAACATTGTTCAAATATGTAAGTTTTAAACTACTTTTAATACCATTTGTTTTACAAGTACGTATACATATTTCTTCCAGAACACGTGGTGTGATATTTGTCTATACAAACTCGAAGTCCCCATTTGCAATGGGTAGGAATGCCTTGCTGCGAACTTAATTTCGAATACAGTTCTACATGAACTGCTTAGTGGCAAGATATTTAGGACATTGGCGAATTGTTGCGAGATTATAATTCTGTATTAAGTACATGTAAATAAGTATGGAAAATACCTTAAATTAGTGGCCAAGAGCATATTGCTTTTATGAAGATTGTGACGCGGTTTTCCGGCATATGTCAAATTTAACTGAAATTATGTTATTGTTAAAAATATGTATAAGCTCAAACGTGTGATACAATACTCGAGTACTATAATGTACATATGAGATGTTATTTTTTATAGCGCAGGTCCATTTTTCAATGTATTACGGATATTTAAGGATTTGCATTTGAATTAATTTAAAATTGTTGGCCAATTCAAGTAATGTTTTTAACACTATATACCTTTTTAATAATTATTAAAGTAATTTAAAAAAATAAACAGTTTGTTTACCTCCAAATTGACTTGTACCGTTTTCTAAAATAACATTTAAAAAAAATAAAAAAAAGGAATTTTAGTAAATATTTTTGTAGACATTAGAGAATGAACTTTTTAATATAAAAATAATAAATAAAATAAAGACAATTAAATTCACGAATAACCAAGGTTGTGGAGAATTAATTTCAATATTTTACTTAGATGATATAAGTAAAATGTATTTTATTTCGTAAAGATTACCAAAGATTAAAAAAAAAAAAAACAAATTTTAAACTAAATCGCCCTGTACGGTTAGCATACTGAAGTGAACATGTGGTAGGTAAGGCAATAAACTCACCATTTGGTTGTATTTCTCCCTTATCATAAGTTTCGAAGATTTATATAGTGGCACAATAGTAATTTTGCTGAGGTTTGTAGGTCTTCCTTGTTTTCCTTACTTTACATTATCTTCCATACTAGCCAAAAGAAAAAAGGTGTACATCCCTTTTAAACCACATCCAGCAAATTTTCAGCCAGTTTATAATTTCACTGTTCACTGCCCCTCCTAGAGATTTCGTTGACACAAAATCTTCTCATTTACTTTCATACAAAATTAAATTTTTTTTTTTTCGGCAAATTTGTATTGCATTATTATAGTCTTGAGCAGTATATAATTGATCCTTTTCCTTTAATGCTGTTTCCGAAACTTAAAAATCTCTGTTGTTTGGGAGAAATTATTGACTGGACAATAAACATTTCTGGTCAATGATTTATCAGCCGATTAAACAATTCTTAGCAACATCAGGGCGAGCTTAATATTTAGACAATGCTGTGTACACATGGCTGTGTATGCTATAATCTAGACTTTGATTGTAACATCTTGAATATATTTCGGGCAGCAAGATGCATTTTCCTCCAGTGCAGACATGTGAATTTTATTATCTTGAAAATTATGAAACTTTTCATTTCGTTGACTCGTATAGTATGCAACAGAAATGGAGAACTTGGAATATAGAAGAGCCTTTTGTAGATTAAAGAAAAATGCGAAGTATTTATCTGGATTCGTTGATGCGAAGTTTTGATCTTCTTTTAAATATTTTCTAGCCAGCTTTGCATTACTTATGGGGGAAGTCTTATATGACCACTTCGATAAATAATTTTTTTTTTCATATTTCGATAGAAAAGCCTATCGAAAATATGCTGTGAAAAATTCAAACCGAAATTTCTAAGGGGTGTCTCAGTAAGAGTGCACTTTTCAAAATTGGAATATTTTTTTTTTCATGCAAGTGGCAACTCTGAAATTTGACAGCTGTCACCTCTGTTTATTCCGATTATTAAAAATGCAGCGATTTTCGAAAGAACAACGCGTTATAATTGTGAAAACTCATTACAAAAATGGGGAAAGTTACGCTGAAACCGCTCGCAAACTTCGCCAAATTTTCAGCCGAGAAAGTGCACCTAATGTGTCAACCATTCGAAGAGTGGTCAAAAAATTTGAAGAAACTGGGTCAATTATGGATAATAAGAATCCTTTGCGTCAACGTACCGGTCGGTCTCTTGAAAACATTGCTGCTGTAAACGAGAGTGTCGCCGAAAACCCGAAAACATCAATTCGACATCGTTCTCAACAACTGCAAATTTCACGAAGCACTACGTAGTGAATTTTGACTAAAGACCTCCACATTCATGCGTACAAGATTCAGTTAACTCAGGAGCTCAAACCAGCAGACCACGGAAAGCGCCGGCAATTCGTTCAATGGGTAATGGAGCAAAGTGAAGTCGATGCCAATTTTTCGAAAAAGTCATTTTCTCCGATGAAGCGCATTTCCATATGAATGGCTTCGTGAATACACAAAATTGTCGAATTGGGGACTCAGAAAATCGTCATGCAATCCATGAGAAACAAATGCAGCCACAACGAGTAACTGTCTGGTGCGGATTTTGGTCAGGCGGCGTGATTGGACTTACTTTCTTGAAAATGAGGCCGAAATTGCAGTGACTGTGAACGGCATTCGTTACAGGAATATGATAACGGACTTCTTGTGGCCTCAACTGGACGGCATGAATCTGGACAACATGTGGTTTCAGCAGGACGGCGCAACCTGCCACACCGCGCATGAAACAATCGACTTATTGCAGCAACGATTTCCAGAACACATTATCTCACGAAATTCTGATGTCAACTGGCTACCAAGATCGTGCGATTTAACGCCGTGCGATTTTTTTCTTTGTGGTTTTGTGAAATCTCGGGCTTATACGAATAAACCCGAAACAATTCCTGAGCTCAGATCGGAAATCCAACGCGTCATCGGTGAGATACAGCCACATCTCTGTGCAAAAGTCATCGAAAATTTCATGAAAAGAGTAATGGCCTGTCATCGGAGCCGTGGGGGTCATTTGCCGGATATTTTATTCCATACTTAATCGGAACATGTCTTCTTTACAATACAATAAAAATATCACAACTCTGTCATAAAATACTTGTTTTTATTTTAAAATAAAAAGTGCACTCTTACTGAGACACCCTTTAGTATTGAATAAATTGCAACTCATAGTCGCCGCCATAGTAAGCGACTTGTTTGCGGCGCGAAACTTTAAACGCATTTTTCTCAAAACATCATTTGCTTATTTTCGAAACTATTTTCTTATTTTTTCTAAGCGATTTTTAAGAAAAAAAAACAAGATTACAGTCCGCCATTTTTTTTCAATGCAATTGATTAATTTTGGTAGGGCCGTTACGACAGACCTACTGAACAATAATCCATTGGATTTTTTTATTTCGGCCAACATGAACAGCCGCTATTACCATGACCAGTGACCTGCTGTTTTTTTGTGTCTTATTTAATTAAGAAAAAGTATACATATATACTTTACTTTTATATACGTATATACTTTTCATATACGTATATGAAAAATGTAAAATAAGAAAAAAAAATTATACAGTTTAAGATACAAATAAAAACATGTAAAAAATTAAAATGATTGAATTTTATTGTCTTATAAAAAAAATTCCCTAAAAAGAGGTAAAATTTATGCGTTCACAATGGACTACCCCCTTATATTTAAAGGGTGGGCTAAATACAAGTTTCTTCATTTTTTTTCGCAATAAAATGAACAAAATTATTTTTTTTATGTGTTATGGCTTTATTAATAAGAACAAACATTTCCATTAATTATGAAATACAACGTCGTTCAAGTAGCTGCCTCAGCTGGCTTCGCAGTAGCTCATTCAGTCACCCCAATTTGCCAAGACCTTGTTGATGGTTTCGGGTTGTAGCTCATGGATTGCTTGGATGATATTGGTCATATGTCATAAGAGGCGCCGTGTGATAAATTGTGTTATATAGAGGTTCAGAATAAAATAAAAAAGAAAAAAAACATTAAAAGCTTTATTTTAAAATTGTTCATTTTGACATAATTTCAATCAGTGTTGAACTCTGTAACTATTTCTAAAATCTATCTTTATCTTTATTACTTCGGATCTATATTTGTGGTAAGAATTTCCTTTTAAATTTACTATGGCAAACTGCTACCGGTGCAACGATCCGCTGCCCAGCGACGGAGATGGTGTTTTAATTTCGAATGCTCCGCTGTCTCTCAAAGCACTTGGAGAAAGTGGTCATATGCTAACAAAGAGTCATGGGAATGCACGAATATTGTAGAGTATCCGTATAGGACCAGAAAGGTATTTTAAGTTAGTTACTTTAACTGTTTTAAGCGTTCCTGTTTAGCGTAAAATAGTCATAGGAAATGGAACTGGAATATAACTACGAGTAGAAATAGAATAGAAAGAATATAAATAAATTAAAAAAATATACAATAAAAAAATTAAATCTGTCACGTACGCAGAAGCTCGAGGAAGAACGTCCTTCAACTGCCTTGCAAACACCAGCCGTGCCACCCAAATTGAACTTCGCTCAAATTGGGGCAGGCCAGACGTTACAAAAGCCTATGGCTGTTCCCAAAGTCCCTGTGTCTCTTACTAAGGCCCCGGAGGCAAAGGTAAACTTGCTCTCGATCCTGTTCGTCATCCAACGGCAAATCGGCCAGCTCCAATAGCAGATCCATGAGCAGGCGACCCGAATGGACAGAATCTATTCGCTTCTGCCTCACTTAAAACACACACAACTACAATCGTAATGGGTACGCAGGCTGAGAGTCCATTGAAAATCCTGTTGATGAATCTCGTCAAGTTAATCTTCAAAAATGCATTGTCCATTGATGTGCCCGACACCAAAATTGAGAGATGCTACGTGAAGAATGCACGCAACAAAGAAGGAAGCAACACCCACTCCAAACCGATCATCTGTGTTAGGTCCACTGACCCCCCAACCAACCAGCGGATAATGTACGAGAAGAAAATGAAGAGAAAAAACATGAACTGCAATGTTATCAGCGAAAGTGGTCAAAGCACCAGCAGTGGCAGCGGCAGCAGCAAGGAGACCATCTACATCAACGATGCAATGACCAAATACACACAGGCTCTCTTATTTCAAGCTAAAGACGTAAGGAAGCGAAAAAATTATAAATATGTCTGGTTCAAAAATAACCAAATTCTTTTGAGAAAGGTTGAGGGTGGAGGAGTAAACTCAATAAGATCATTCAATGATCTTGCACTTATTTAGTTTTATAACGTCATTTGTTTATATAAATAGTTTAATGAATTTTAATATTGATCTAAATGATTACTCTTCTATTCTCAATCTTACGCTACCTAATTGTGATAATGTATTTACCAATAGCAATTACTGCAACAACAAACTTTTTGTGGGTCACCATAACGTGAGGAGTCTGAGAGAAAACTTTTCATCTCTTGTTTCCCATCTTGATTCCTTTTTATGCATTCCAGATATCGTTTTTGTTTCCGAAATTTGGATTTATGGCTTCGAAATAACCGATTTCCACTTGCCAGGTTTTAATTTCTTTGCTAACCCAAATGAAAGTTACGCTGCGGGCGGTGTCGGGTGCTTTGTTAAGGAGCAATATAGAGTGTCGTTCTTAATAGTGCGGGCATATTAATAGTTTCCATTGAGCTTAACGCTACGGATTACGTTTTTCTGTGTGTGTATAGACTACACATGTTTAATGTTGTGGCGTACATTGAAGAATTTTCTCGTCTATTAGATAATCTAAAATCCAAAAATGTAATCATATTATGCGATTTTAATTTAAACCTATTAGAAAACAGTGATATTGCATCCAACTATCTTACCCTTTTGGCATCCCATGGACTCATCTCTTTTATAAAAGAACCTATGAGGGAGGTTTCGGGTAGATGCTTAGACCATATATATGGACGGTTTTCGAATTTTTCCTTAAGCTCCTTTGAGAAGGGCATATTCGATTTAAAAATTTCAGATCACTCAATGACAGGTTTGTTGGTAAATTCTAACCGTTTACAGAAAATAAATAAAGTTGAAAATGCATCCAAAAAAGTCACAAAAATAAATTTTACCAAGCTTAAAAACCTTCTTTGCCATGAGTTCTGGGATGATGTATACTCGGAAAGTAATCCATCCATTTCCTATTCACTGTTTTTAGATCGGCTCTCTAAACATATTATTAACAGCACTTCCATCATGTCCTTGGCAAAAACCCCTAAAAGACTTAAACCTTGGATATCCACAAGACTTATTAGAAGGATTAGGTACAAAAGTAAGCTTAGAATTAAGTGCTCAAAGCATCCCAATAATCTCAGGTTGCGTAAGAAATACAAGAAATTATGCTCCCAACTCAAAAAAGAGATTCCCATTTGCCGCGACAATTATTTTCGTAATCAATTTCGTCTTGCTAAAGGTAATATTAAAAGTGAATGGCAGGTAGTCAATAACATCTTAAACCAATCATACCCTTTTAAAGAACCCACCAATATTCGTGTAAATGATTGTGTAATTACTAATAAATTTGACATCGGTAATGCATTTAATAACTATTTTACTTCATTGACGGAGAATCTATCAGTTCGTGGTGTCCAACAAGGTTGTGATTTGTGCTCGTCTTCTTGTGGCTTATATGAAGCGTTGCAAAGAAATAGTTTTGTCTTCGAGCCTATAACTGCTCTTGAGCTTTTACAGACAATTCGTACTCTAAAGAACTCTAGGTCTTGCGGTTGTGATGGGATCTATAACGTTGTTTTGAAACGTATCGGTTACTTTATAGTTGATGTTTTTGCTGTTATTTTCAATCGCAGCATATTACTGGGAGTTTTTCCTGACGACCTCAAATGTGCCGATGTAGTTCCTCTTTTTAAATAAGGTTCTGCAGAGGAGGTGAGCAACTACAGACCGATATTACTTCTTCCTGTTGTTAACAACATTTTTGAAAAAAAACTGTTAAAGTGAGGATTGTTTCTTTTCTAAACAAGTCCAAGTTTTTTAGCTCGGTGCAATTTGGCTTTCAACAGGGGAAATCAACTGAAGACGGCCTTTTATATTTTTGCTCTAATATTTTTTCGAGTCTTGACTCTAAAAAACACACTGCAGGACTTTTTGTAGATATTACAAAAGCCTTCGACATGGTTAACCACTCGATCTTATTGGACAAACTAGAAAAAGCTGGATTTCGGGGCTTCATGCTATCCTGGTGTAGGTCTTACCAATCGATCCCAATGAGTGAAGATTGGTGAGATTAGGAGTAACTCCCAGTTTATTAATTTGGGAGTTCCGCAGGGTTCCGTGTTAGGACCCATTTTGTTCCTTATATACAGGGTGTCCCACGAGCAGTATGCCAAAAAGCTAGAGCATGTAGGTCTGGTCCAGACAAGAAAAAAATCGTATGGGAGGGGGGGGGTCTATTTCCCCCATTTAGTCGGGAGGGGCAATTTTCTAAAAAATTTACTTAATTTGGAAAAATAATTATTAAAAATCAACAGTTACATCCACAATGCCACGATATACCTTTTTGTAAAGCCAGAAACCTCTTCTTTCATCTTGATTTTAAACGAAGCTGTTTTAAGGAGCAGTTTTTGAGAAATTAATTTTCAAACTCAAAATTTTGAAAAAAAAAAATGTCGAACTATTTTTTTTCAAAATTGTATGTAATTAAGCAGTAATTTTTTTTCAAAAATTCAATACTCTCATTAGTTTTTAGTTAAAAGCAGAAAACCGGATGCAAAAATGTCTTGTAGTTTTTGAGGAATTAAAAAAAATCCCGAACCATTTTTTTCTAGGAAAAACCTTTTTTTTGGTTTTAACGCGGCTGGACTTGTAGGCAAATTAATGTATGAAACATTGACCTCTTTTTCATTATTTTTAAAATATTCGGAGTTTTATTATAATAAATTTTCAATATGATCCCCAGTTTTTAGAAGGCAAAGATTATATCTCCTTCTAATGGCTGCACATAAGTCTATGTTTGACAAATTTTCCTGCAATTTGACTCCAGCGACTTCAATCCGTTGTTCCAAAGATACTATTTCCACTTCGTAAACATAGTTTTTCATGAATCCCCACACATAAAAATCTAGAGGAGTTAAATCTGGTGATCTAGGTGGCCATTTCGTGGGGCCCCTTCTTCCGATTCAACGGTCACTAAAATGATCATTCAGCCGGTTTCTAACCCGTAAAGTGTAGTGTGCTGGAGCTCCATCTTGCTGGTAGATTAAATTATCTGCTATGGCCAAAGGAACGTTGTCCATCAAATCGGGCAAAAGGTCTCGTAGGAACTGCAGGTATGATTCTCCCTTAATAACGGCATTCAAAAACCGGGCCCCTATTACAGTTTGTCCAACAATTACAACAATTACAGCTAAAGCGGTGTTGTGCTTTGTTTTGTTTTTTGTTGTGTGGATTGGTGCTACTCCAATGATGCAAATTGTGGAAGTTAGTAACCCCACCTCTGGTAAACTGTGCTTCATCCGTCCCGAATATCCTTGCAAAATAGTTTCGTTCAGTTTCATCTCGAAGCAGTAATGATCGACAAAATTCTGCTCTCAAAAACTTGTCGTTTGAGGTAAGTCCCTGAACTGGCCTAAAATGGTACGGGTGTAAGTTTTCGGTATGCAGCACTCTCCATACTTTAGATTTGGACACTCCAAGCATAATAGCCATCCTTCTTGTACTAAGGGAGGGATTGCGTCGGACCAAATTCAAAATTCGGGTAGAACCCATCGGCGGCGGGCGGACCCAGACGAAATTCGCAGGTCAGTTTTCAGGCGTTATCAATGAAAAAAAAGAATTAATCCAGGGTTATTCCAATACTGTATCACTTTATTGTTTCCTCATAAAACTCCGAATTTTTTAAAAATAATAAAAAAGTGGTCAATGTTTCATACATCAATTTGCCTACAAGTCCAGCCGCGTTAAAACCAAAAAAAAGGTTTTTCTTAGAAAAAAATGGTTCGGGTTTTTTTTTAATTTCTCAAAAACTACAAGACATTTTTGCATCCGGTTTTCTTTTGTTAACTAAAAACTAATGAGAGCATTGAATTTTTGAAAAAAAATACTACTTAATTACATACAATTTTGAAAAATAATAGTTCGAAATTTTTTTCTTCAATTTTTTTTCAAAATTTTGAGTTTGAAAATTAATTTCTCAAAAACTATTCCTTAAAACAGCTTCGTTTAAAATCAAGATGAAAGAAGAGGTTTCTGGCTTTACAAAAAGGTATATCGTGGCATTGTGGATGTAACTGTTGATTTTTAATAATTATTTTTCCAAATTAAGTCAATTTTTTAGAAAATTGCCCCTCCCGGCTAAACGGGGGGAAATAGACCCCCCTCCCATACGATTTTTTTCTTGTCTTGACTAGACCTACACGCTGTAGGTTTTTAGCACACTGCTCGTGGGACACCCTGTATATAAATTCTCTGTTTGGTCTAAAGTTTAAAGCTAAACTAACTGCCTTTGCGGATGATGTGGGTTGTTCCTATATTTCAGATAGCTTATTAAACTTAGTTTCGGATATCAACTGGGACCTTCATTTACTAAGGATCTGGTTCTCGGGAAATAAATTGAGCATCAGCCCTAAAACAAAGATGATGTTCTTTAGTTTATCCCCCCAGACCTATATCAGTGCAGAAGTTTACTTTCACGCACCAGAATGCCAAAAATTTAAATTGACTTATAGTACCTGTGCTTCCCATCGTTTCCTTCCATCTTTTTGTAGTACAATCGATTGCAGTGATAAGTGTTTTTTGATTGAAAAAGTGGAGGAGTTTAAGTATTTGGGGCTGAGGATTGATTAGAGGATGAGCTTTTCTACCCATACAGAATCTTTAAGGAAATATTTTCGTTATACACTTCGGCAATTTCTTTATCTGAAAAATGTTTGTTCCAATAAGCTCCTTAAGACTATATATAACGGTATTTTCAACTCGAAACTACAGTATGGTATTACATGTTGGGGTGGAACGCAGCTAAATAAAATCAAACCACTTCTAATCCCGCAAAAAAGCGTCTTAAGAATGTTATGCCGAAAACACCGTCGATATCCTAACTTTCCATTGTTTCGTGCTCCGAAAATTCTCCCAGTACGTCATCTCTATTGCTTCATAGTGTTGAAAACGTTCTTCATGAGATCGGGAAATCGTAATTGCAGAATAATTTCTGACTACAACCTACGAAGAAACATTTCAAATGTAGTGTCTATACCGTTTTATCGCACCACCGCCTTTCGTAATTTTTATCTGGTTACATCATGCCGTCTATTCAACAAGCTACCACTATCCTTAAGAACACTAACGTTATCTGGATTGTTTGAAATTTGCGTAAAAGATTGGCTTTTGGACCTAGACTATCATTGTTTAGAATCCATTTTATTTGACTTTCTGGTGTAATTATGTATACATTTTTGGTTTTTTGCTCCTGTGTGTCTTATTTCTTTATTATCACTACCTTTGTTTTTCTACTCTTTTCCATTTTTATTTTTTTAATTTTTATTTTTGTAAGGGTCACCCCACCCACCTTTTGAATTGATTTTATACTATAAACCCCATTGAAGTGGCATTTTAAACTACTTCAATACTTAATGTATATGCAAATAAAAAATGTCATTATGTTATTTCTTGAACCGAACCTACTGTTATAATGTATGAATTATGCTTTTGATTGTATGAAATAAAAATCTAAATCTAATCTAAAAAAAAAGTGAATTCATTGATTAGGATAGAGTGAAGAGCTATACTTTTGAATTTGTTGAAAACCCAATGTACGTTTGGTTGGCGAAACAAAGCTAGAAGCACAAAATGCGACCGACCCAACGCCACATGAGGCGGGAGACCAGACCGATCTCCAATAGAAATAACTTTCAATACAAAATCATCTACAGCGGTGAAGTGAGCAGGTTCCAGGTGCTAAAGGCTTGCATTGTGTGCATTCTTCTTCGAAGTGGAAAATGAATATACATTATATCAGCCTATGCACCTGAAGCAGCTCAACCCAACGTTTTCATCGCAGAGCTCGAGACACTTTTTCGATTTCTGCATTGGTGGGTTCTACGCAACATTGAATATATGTAGAGTCAAGTTGCTCGCAACGGATAGTCCGTCGTATCCTAGGAGCGGCTCCTATCTGGATCTCATGCTGATAGACTCTCAACTGAGACTGGTAGACGCGAACTATATTAACTGTCTACGGACCATTATATACGACAGTGATTGCGGACTTGGTTCCGTGATCACAATACCAGACGAGTTCGCGGAAATGGCAGATGCACGTCCAAGCGTATCTCTACGATTACAGTAGAGCATATTGACCAATGTAGTAGAGCGCGTTGACCATGCTTTACCAGTTCCTTGAAAAGGGCGCTCACTTCGAGTGCCCCCTGCCCTCCGTTCAATAGGAACCTGTCAAAGAACGAGATTGACCTTAAATAAATTGACGATATAATTAAACAGACGATAGACAGTACGGTATCACACCAGCGGCATCACGGCACCACAAACGTCTACCGAAATGCATTCTACAGAAAAAAAGGTGATTCTTGTACAGATGCTTTACCGCTAGACAAAACTCGGAGGTCAGGACACTGAAGTCACTTATTGAAAATCTCCAACAGTGTATCAGAGAATTCATTCCCTCAAACACAATCAGAATGAAATTCAGAATTGGACGCTTCTGAGAACGTCAGACAATCAGGAATCGCCGTCTTGGATGACGATTACTTCGTGATCGAGGATCCTTAAGGGAAGGTGGCGACAATGTTGGGAGTTGTACTCGGGAACTTCAATACAAAAATCGGTACGAGAGATATCTTTGACGGAGTGATCGGAAAGCACAACCTTCAGTCGAACGTAAAATCGAAACACTACGTACTAGCAACACGTTTTAGAGCTTGACTATCCAATATTCGAAAGTCGGTCCAATACACTAAAGTCAGCCTTGACATTGGACGCCCGAACACCCGGTGTGTAGAGCCTACAGAGAGCAACTGGGTTAAAGACTCTCCAATATAACTATGTACGTCAAACGTAAATGTCAACAAAGTATGATTGAACTGCCGCTCAGCCATCTAGGAAATACCTGTGGTATGGCGAATATAAGCAAAAAAAGGAAGCAATCGACGACGCATATGGAAAGGCGCTACACCGGAGAAAAAGCGCAGCGCGTGAAGAGTACCCCGTCATTTAACTGTTAACTCTTAACCTGTGCGGTCGTGCCTTTGTGCCTTTCTCCTTCGCAATTCACCGGTCAGTACAAAACACAAAAAAACAAGCAAACCAAACAAAACAAACAATAATGAAACCAACGCAAAAAAACCAAAACGAAGTAAAAATTAAAATCTGCTTACTCTGTTATTTACGCTGCATTATTGACCTTATTAATAAGTTTACTTGCCCGTGCACTCACCCCACTTCCGTAAAGCCTTCCTGTGGATCCGCTAATTGTTCGGTGATTGCCCACTCATCGGAATTGATCACTTGCGAGGAGATTGGATTTGAAAACCTTCCACCCGATGTGAATGTTGGAATGTTCTGTGAGCAATGTAAGCCCATATCGGCTGCACATATTCTGCTTGCCGTTAAATGCAACAACGAGCAAATGTGTGCTCGTGCAATGACTCTTTGGCTGGACTTAAATCCGAAATGCGTCACTATTCCCAAAAAAATTTCCAACTACTAAACGACAACTTTGACTCCATAAGCCTTTGCATGCACAACCTCGCACCGAAACAACAGTCAGCTTTCGGGAAATACAACTGATCAGCTAGAAAGAGTGAGGAGAACTATGAATATCTACCGCAACTCCTCCCATCTCACTGCCGGCCATTGAACGATTCGGAACTGTTTGGACCCTAACTGATTGGGAGCTTCACAAGTGTAATGCGACGTATAGGACCCTATGTCTACCTGCATCATATGCGACGCCCCATGCAACGCTGACGTTCGCTGGGTATTTAACCTCTTCCGCCAACGATATGCTATCGTAAAGTGCACTAAGCTCAACCCGGCCACCCGTTTTGCCCTTCGTGGCTCTCCCTGGGCTGACTCCCTTAATTTACCACCTTATACTGTTCTCCTAAAATTAATCAACCTCCAACCCCTTCTCAGCGGTTACATTGACAGTCCCACATTATTGCATATGATTCCCCTTAACACCAACTCACGTAACCTTCGGTATAAACATTCATTGCACAACATCGGTTTCCGTATAAACACTCATCGCAAAAATTATGACTACCATGAACCAATGTCGAGAATGCTGCGTAATGCCAACGCCAATCTTTCGAAGCGATTGAAGAACAGGCGAAGCGAGCTGGTCTGAAGGTAAATGACAAGAACACCAAGTACATGCTAGCGAACAAAAACCGATCCCTTACCCACCATTTAACAGTCAACAGCTTCAATTTTGAACTAGTTAAGGAGCTTGTCTATCTCGGGGCAAACGGGAACTCCACAAACGACATCACAGCGAAGATCTGGCGCAGAATCATTCTTGGCAACCGTTGCTATTACGACCTGTCAAATAACTTGGGTCGAAACTCCTAACTCATAGGACCAAAAATGGAGGAGAAGACACAACCGCGAACTCTATGAGCTGTACAAGGATGTGGAAGTAATACGGAAAGTAAAGATCCGCCGACTACTCTGGCTCGACCATATTGAGCAGCTAAGGGGGCGTTCGAATTCGAACCTCCTAGTTCGAGACGAGGAGTAAGACCGAACTTTTGATATAAAGACCAAGTGATCGCGGATGCAAAACGACTTGCTCTTAATAACTGGGAGCAGCATGACCGGGATCGTCAAGGATGGAATGCAGTTTCAGCTCAGGCTCATGCCCTCAACGGGTCGCTGTCTTGAGAATCAAGTAAGTATTGTGATGGATGAAAGTTAACAATTAACTTCCAGAAATAAGAAGCTTCTGATGGGGTCTGTCGGGACAGAAAAAATCAGCGCAAATTCTCAATTTTTGGACCGGACGGGTGTTTATTGGCGAGACTTTGGCGAACTGGCAAGGGCGCGAGGCGCTTTCGCTTTGACAAGATGGCAAGGATTGTACAAGTAGTTAATTAGGGTCTGTCTGTCTGTCAAGACCTTTTATTTCGGGAACGCGTGCAGGTATCGAGTTGAAATTATAACCCTATACTCAGATCTGCGGACCCTTGAAGCTGTGAAAAAAAAAAAACTTCTAAGTTGAAGTAAATAAAACATACGGCTATTTATGCAGTAAAAAAACGTATATTTCGACACTCTCAAAGGAATCAACATTTATAGGCTACTTTCCGTTGACCTAGAACTGTGAAATTTGGCAAGTAATATCGTCTCATACTATAAATACAGGCAAAAGAAAAATTATACATTTGTAAATAAATCATAAAAAACAGGATCTTTATGCAAAGAACGGAGGCCCAAATATTGAAGTGAGTTAACCGTGTCATGAAAGGGCTGCTTAGGCACAAGCTTAAATAGATTTTTAATTATTTTTATGATGTATAGTTTTCGATTTATGACAAAAAAAAAATACTTTTCCCTTTTTTATATGTATTCGTATAGGTACCTAATAACTTTGGTGTATGTAGTATCTGACAGTTTGCAATGTTATGCGTACCTACTTAGTCCTTTTTTTTTAATTTGGTAATTAAACACAATCCTAAACAAGGTACCTACCTACTTAAGTGTCTTGCACCTAGTGGTATTATACATATTATATTTTAATACGATATCAAACAAACTGCGAGACTCGATTCATGAACTATTTATAATATGTATGTACCTACAAATCTGTACGAAACCCTCGGTGGGCGAGACCGACTCGCACTTGTCCGGGTTTTTTTTTCTTTTTTGATAAAACTGATTCGAAGCCACGTTGCAATGACTTGGGTCAATAACCGGATCTCCGGGGCTTACTACCCAAACAACTCGTAGCAGAAGGTGTGTCTTAACGGCCTTGTCCAACCAGAGGCATTCCTCTATTTAGATCAATGTGGGCTGATCCACGACGGAATTGCGTTTGAGCCCGAGAGCCTTAGGTTCAGTAGATCGGTATTACGCCGAGACCGGGGAGACGTTGTCTGACAGCATCAACGATTTTGGTACCTTGATCGGACTCCAACATAAAATAGGAAAAACAACAAAACATTATAAACAGATCGAATTATATATTATGCATATAACCAAGTGTAGAGCAAAAGGAAACCCAAGGAAATAATACGAGTGACTTATTATTATATTAGATGGCGTCACAGCAGATGAAGGGCCAGGGCCAAGCTTAAGATGTACCAAAAACATTTGCTAAAATCTCAAAACGATTTTTGAGTATGGCAGACGAGAGCTGCCCGCAAGCTCTATGAACAGAAAATAAGGAAGAAGCATGAGCTTCTGAGAAGAAACACAAAGGAGCACGAGAAGCGCGAGATCGAGGAGATGGAGAGATGCTATTGCAGGAACGACGTTCGAAAGTTTTTTTTCAAAAAGTAAAATGAACAGCCAAGGCTATAAAGCCAAAGCGAAAAGCTGTAGGGATGTTCACGAACAACTAATATTGGAGTCTAAGTCGATGCTGAGACTGTGGAAAAACCACTTCTGCAGACTGTATAACGGCGATGATAGTCAAAATGCCGCCGTCAAGCAGAACGAACCATTCACAATGGACGAAGACGAAAGAGAACCCCGTCCACCCGACCTAGACGATGTTAAGATAGCGATATCGAAACTTAAGTCTTATAAAGCTGCTGGAGCAGCTGGCGATGACCTGGTCAGGAACATACACCAACTCATCTGCAAGATATGGTCGGAAGAAAGCATGTCCGACAAATGGAATCTCAATATCGTTTGTCCGGTCCATAAGAAAGGCGATCCCTACGACTGCGCCAATTACAGAGCGATAAGTCTCCTGAACATTGCGTACAAGATCCTCTCTGCTGTACTGTATAAGCGCCTGAAACCGTTCGTGGGCAATCTGGTAGGTTCCTACCAGTGTGGTTTCAGGCCAGGAAAATCTACGATAGACTAAATATTTACACTGCGGCAGATCTTGGAGAAGACCCAAAGGTCTTGGTAAATGGGGACAAGACCAAATATATGCTGTCATCAAAGAAAGATGCGCAACACCGACGTCTTGGTCAGAAAATCACCTTCGGAAGCTATATTTTTGAAGTACTCAAGAACTTGGTCTACCTTGGCTCGATAGTGACAACCAGCAACGACACTAGCGCTGAGATCAAACGCAGAATAACGCTTGCCAACCGCTGCTTCTTTGGGCTCAAGAGGCAATTAAGTAGTAGAGCCCTCTCTCGAAAAACTGAGGTATCCCTCTAGAAAACCTTAATCATCTCGGCCCTCCTCTATGGTGCTGAGGCTTGAACATTATCAAAATCGGATGAAGAGGCTCTTAAGCGTTTCGAGAGGAAAATTCTGCGCGCAATCTTTGGTGCCGTTTGGGTAAACGAAGAGTGGAGGAGAAGATTCAACCAAGAACTGTACGGACTGTACAGCGATATCGGCCTAATTAGACGTCTACGGATCCAGCGTCTAAGATGGCTGGGCCATTTAGATCGAATGGACATCATCCCTCCGGCGGACGACCGCATCTAAGGTGGCGCGCACAGTAGAAAAGGGACCTCAACCAACTGGGCGATTGGCACTGGAAGGAGCCGAAAGATCGTGCCGGCTGGAGAGGCTTGTTGGTTGAGGCCTTGGTTCACCTCGAACTGTAGCGCCATCTATGTAAGTAAGTAAGTAAATTTAAGGAAGCAATAGTAAATTTTTTTATCCAACAATGGGTAACAAATGAGCCATTTGATCTGTTTATGGGTAATAAAATCATTTGTCTTAACTTCAAGGATGGCCATCGATATGAATGTATCGATGACAAAGTCATCTCCACAGTTTGTCCACAATTATTAAAATTGTTTGTCATATTTGTAAAAGAGTAGATGAAGAGGCAAGCGATGCCGTCGCCAGTGAAGGGGCTAACACTTTGTTCATTTCGATGGAGGATCATCGAGTCATTGAAAAGAAAAACCGCGGGAGCCGACTAAATATCTAATGTTGTGCTCAGGCACTTCTCGCCAGTGTCTGTAGATCTGTACACCATCAACAATGCACTGAACAATGCATATTATCCAGTGCACTGGAAGACATCGGTGGTGCAACCAATCCCCAAGAGTGGGGAAGATGCCTCTAACCCGGCAAATCTCCGGTCAGTAAGCCTTCTTCCGAGTATCAGCAAGTTCTTCGAGAAGGTGGTTCAGAGAGCCCTGTCTAAATGGAATAATAATAAAATCATTCCGGGTAACCAATTCAGTTTCAGAACGGGGCATGACATTATTCAAGTCGCGTCGAAGCTCGTACCGGATATCCAGTGGAATAAATGCAAGAACCAATACACCGGTGCCTGTCTGATTGACTTGGAAAAAGCCTTCGACACCGTATGGTTAGAAGGTCTGTATAACATGCTCAGTCGGCTGGGCATAAGTAAACCACTGCTATATATGATTTTTGACATGTTAACATGTAGAAAGTTCGTTGCGAAAATCGCCAACGTGGCTTCTATTCAAACAGCGTGACTCCGAAAAAATTCAGCAGAATTGTGATGACTGGAAGTTGAAGATCAATTTCCAGAAATCAGAATCTGTTTATTCAGAACGCCTCTGGCTAGGGCCATGTGAGCCAGCTTAATGGAAAAGATTCGGGTGTTTGAAAGACAATGTCTCAGGACTTGTCTCGGGCTACATAGGACACCCGAATCTGAGTACACGAAATTTTACCCGAACGTGGACCTCAATAACCATGGCCAATAACTTGATCTTCCGGGTTTACTACCCCAACTACTTGTACCATTAGGGGGTGCGCCTTGACAGCTTTGTCCCACCAGAGGTATTACTCTATTTAGACCATTCTGGGCACTTTTTTCGCTCTGGCAGATTGTTAGTGATGGAATTTTGTTCTGGGCTTTTATATTATTTATTGAACATATATTTTATTTATTTTGTTAAAATTTGAAGACTGATAAAATGACAATAATGACATTCTTTTTATAAATATTTATAACGTTCTGTTAACAATTATTAGGCATGTAAATGTTCTGGCAAAAATTCCAAGAACACAAAATACTGGCCAAAGTAATTTCCTAAAATTTTATGTCTGATATTTTGACTAAAATAAATCTTATTTTTCACCCTCCCTAAAATGTAGGGTAGTTTACCCCGGCCACAGAGGGCTGCCAGAAGTGACTTTTAATCTTCCCTAGATTAGAGATTTACTGTGTAAAGTTCCATGAGTTTTGAAAAGACAATCTAAAATTGGTCACTGGCTCTTCCTTTATTAGTAAAGATATCGTAGCTTGTTTTAAGCATTTTTATCTAAAGGATAGAACTATTTTCTTTTAATAATATAATAGAATAGAAATAAATAATAAAAATGAATTTAAAAAATAAATAATATTGTAAATGATTTTGGTTCGCTACGGATGTTAGAGTGAAGCGACAAAACAATTTTTTTTTACTGATTTTTTACATTTTATTAAATGAAATAATAATAAAAAAATAAGATTTTTCAGAAATCAAAACAGAAATTCATTAAACCCAAGTCAAATGTCCACTTGCACAAAATTAAAGCTCCCCTGGTCATGTTTCCTTTTTTTTCCATAATTTTAATTCAATCTTCTTTTCCTTTTTTATCCCGGCGTCGTTATGGTCAGAAGTGTAGGACCATAACCTTCCCACTTAACTGCATTCCTACTGGTCCGCTTGTGGGGTCCGCCGGTTTGACCTCAGAAAGTAGCGGCAGGCTTCCCGGTTTGGAATTACTTCATCGCTGAGGCCAATCAAATGCTGGTGTTTTTGCATTTGTTTGCACCAATTGTTTTTCGGCCTGCCTTTTTTGCGTGTTGAAATTGGAATGTTGATTGATAACGCCTTTTGGACGGGGTTCAAAGGATCTCTCCTTTGAACATGGCAATACCAACTGAGTCGGTCGCGCTCTATATTTCTTGTGATGGTTTCTTTTACGTGGAGGCTTCCATAATTTTAATTCAATACTCTGTATAAATGGAGTGTCAAGATTTCAAGAAAGCATAGTTTAAAGTCGAATTTGAAAGAAATTTTTGAGTTCAATGGACCTTTGTATAATTTCTAAAAATATGGCAAAAATTAATTACAACGGATTATCAAGACATAAGATTAGCGATAAATATGAAATTAATAGATCAATTATTTCGCGGCTAATACGGAAGGATGAGACCAACATTCCGGAGGAAGACCTCTGAAAACGACTACAAAAGATGAATTTCTCACAAAACGAGTAATCCAATAAGATCCCACAGTTTCTTCTAATCAAATTTTATACGACTTGCAACTTGCAACAACTTAGAAGGTCTATCCAAGCGTGTGTTTTCAGCCGCCGGTCAGCACGAAAGATGTTCATTTCAGAGAAGAATCGCAAGACAACATTGGCCTTTGCGCATAAACTTCTCAGCTGGACAGTTGCAAAGTGGAAAACCATCATTTTTTCCGATGAATCCAAATACATTAAAAAATGTCAGAAAAAAGGTCAGAATAAATAGGATCATGGATCGTTTTAATGGATCGATATTTAGATATTTTAAAAACATTAACCCTGGATTACTAAACTATCCTACGAGTGACGTTGTTACTAAACATTCGTAAAATATACGACAGAATTAAAACAAGAATAAATAAGATAATCAAAAACTTTTATTAATTTAAAAGTAACAGTAACATTACTTTACATTAACAGGTTTGAGAGATAACGTACTAATGAAAAAAATAACTTTTTTTTATTCTATACAGTTGGGACACATGTTCATGTTATGCATCCTGCATACGGCTCTTTTGCATGTCATACAAAAGTTTGTTGTCATTTTGCTTGACTTGGATGGACAAAAGGCATATATTTTTCTTGAATTGTTGCTGCTTCAGGAACAAATTCAACAAGCAAGATACTTCTTATGAGCTCTTTTATTTCACGCCTCAATGTTGAAATATTTATTCTTTCTTTTAGGTGAGGCTCCATGAAAGAAGCAGCCATTTCTAAAACGAATTCACGTCTGGATTTGGTTTTTTTATTATTTCTGCAGTTATTGCTAACGTAAATGACGTATGAGTTTACAATTGCAATATTAATCAAGTTATAAAACAAGCATAATAGCCATCTACGTGTCTTTCTGTTGCAGCACATCTGATCCACTGTATCGACAGCTCCTTTTGACGAATTATAAAGGGTCCGCCATCTAACGTTTTTTTTTTTTTTCAAGTAGTGCTTATTTCGTGAATGGTAACACTTAGCTCATGTCTGATTTGACAGATAATTAGTTTTATCCTTCCGCTGAACGAATATGGTTGTGTATACGCTTGAACAACGCTGGGAAATATTGCGACATTACTTTGAAAATCATCGACTTACAGAAGATGCCGATTTTGCCAAAAAAATCATCTTTTTAGATGAAGCTCATTTTGATCTTGGCGGGTATGTAAACAAGCAAAATTGTCGCATTTGGGGCACAGAAAACCCGCACGCATACATTGAAAAGCCGGTGCACCCAAAACGAGCCACTGTTTGGTGCGGATTTTGGTCCAGAGGCATAATTGGGCCATTTTTCTTCGAAAATGAGCAAGGAGTGGCCGTTACAGTCAATGGCGATCGTTATCGGGCCATGTTGAACGAATTTTTGTTCACAAAAATTGAAGAGGAGGATATTGGCAACATTTGGTTTCAACAGGACGGCGCTACGTGCCACACAGCCGAAGCTACACTCGATGTTTTGCGCCCTGTTTTTGAAGATCGCATTATCAGCCGCAGAGCTGATGTCGTTTGGCCACCTCGGAGTTGCGATTTGACACCGTTGGACTATATTATTTGTGGGGTGCCGTCAAAGATAAGTGTTACGCCGACAAGCCAGAGACAATTGACGCTTTAAAGGACAATATTCGTGAAGCCATTGGTGAAATACAGCTGCACACAATCGATAATGTGCTTAAAAATTGGACCGATCGTGTAGGCTACTGCATGGCCAGCCGAGGCAGCCATTTGAATGAAAGTATTTTCCATTATTAACCGGAAGGATTGTACTTTCAAATAAAAAAAGAAATTTGAGAAAATATTCAGTAGTTTTTTTTATAGCATTTTCAAAAAAAAAAAAAGTTATTTGGCGGACCCTATAGAACTTACTATTTCGATTTTGATGCCATATTTGTTTGGTTTGTTGGGCATGTACATTTTGAATGGGCAACGACCTCTAAATCCAACCAATTGCTCATCGATGGTCACGTAAGCACCCGATGCATACGATGTCTTGCAGTTTCCTGACGTAACAGGCCGAGTAAAGGTTTCAACTCACATTTATTTGTTTGAGTTATTATATCTGTTTGTTGAGGGTAATTATCCTTTTTTGACTAAACCACATTAGTATATCTGACTATGTCTCCAAGCATTTCATCGCTAATAAATAAAGAAAATATCTTACTTGGTTCCACACTATCACGAACTTTTCCTTGAGATCCCTCAGTGAAACGTAAGATGTTTCTAGAAGCCCCACGAGTTCTTCGCTGTCTAGGCTTCGTGGTCCAATTATGCTCATTTTTGCCTCGAATATTTTTTTTCTCAGAAGAATAATCCTGGGGTCAAGTTGTTGTGGTCTGTTTCGACTGGTTTGAACAGTATCAATGGGCACAGAATCTTCAGAGTTTGAACAACTTGAGTGCATACAGCGTTCTCGCTTTCGTAACTAAGAAATAGGAACATCTGGATCAGAGATTTCATGGGAAACTGACCCCGGACAATATTTTCTTCAGTTTCACTTTCAGTCTGCTGATAATCCTCCACTTCTAGGTGATCTTCTGGTTCACTCAATATCTCTAGCTGTTGTGCATGAGTATTCTCGTCCAACAACCGGCTAATCTCATCACCTTGAAGTCTTACCGACATCTAAAAAAATATTACAAAGTACTTATCAAAGACTCTAATATGTTATATAAGTGATAGAAGCAAGTACACTTACCGATTCTCAATAGTCACAGTTAACACTAAACTTTCGTAAATTTTACGACACTTTTGCTATAAGTCAAAACACAAATGACACCCGACCACAAGGACGTGGCCCACTGACGGAACAAATTTGGAAGGTACTACGAAGCGAAGGGCGCGGGAACGATGCAAATATTGTTTTTTCCAGGAATCGTCATTTTACCGTCGTAATTTTTACGATAGTTTAGTATTCTCGGGTTAATGTTGCCTTATGCTGGAGAACTAATGCCATTGAAGTGGCCGTTTTCACCGGACAACGACCCAAAACATACAAGTAATGTTCTCAAGACTTGGTTTAATGCCAATAACATCGTGGTAGTGGATTGGCCCGCGCAATCTCTTGACCTTAATCCGATTGAGAATTTGTGGCAAATATTCAACAGGCGAGTTAACAGGACCAGTGCAAAACCTTGGATGAATTGTACAAAGCTGTGGAGGACGCTTGGGAAAACAGACCGTGGTAGATAGACTTATAAATTCTATGCCGAAAAGATATACGAATGTTATAAAAGTAAAAGAATATGCAACAAAATATTAACTGTTCTGTATATTTTTATATAAGGGGTACTTTAGCTTTGTCCAAGTGAAAATTTGACTCGGATTTAATGAATTTCTCTTTGGTTTCCTGAAAAATCTTATTTTTTTATTATTATTTCATTTAATAAGATGTAAAAACTCAGTAAACAAAACCGTTTTTGTCTGTATATCCATGAATTACTTAAAGAGTGCAGGATAATCTCTTGATGATAAAAAAAAAAAAAACCTCTAATTAACTGCGAAAGTATGGTTGCTATCGTGGCTTGTAATCGCTGTGGTTATGATAATGAAGTTGACACCATTGCATTTTAATGCATTCGCAAAATAAACTCACATGAAAATAAATAAAGATCCACACCGGAAACGATTCCCAGATGACGAATTGACGCCTTAACAATGCATGCAGAGCAGCTTTATTTAGAATGAGTTCGTTTACCATATCTTTCGGCAATTCATTCTTCTGCCTTCAAGTTTATTTTTCCTCATCGTTCTTTTTTTCTTGATTCTTCTTCGATTATGTTTATCTACTCAACTTCTTCGACTGAGTGGCCTCTCAGACCCTCAGTTGCTTACCACACGCTTTATTAATCGGAACTTCATTCAGAACCTTAGCATTCAAGAAACATTGGAATCAAACGATAGACGTGCTACGAGTACCATAACGGATTTTGTTCGTACGATGCAAATAGATTTGTGTTTTCAACTCGAAAGCAACGTTGGAAGAATAGAAACCAACAGAGGTGTAACATTTGTTTAAGTATGACGTGGTGTAACCGATTTCAAAGAACCCAAAGTGGATAGAGAGATTATTGGAAAAATTGTACGAGTACTAAGAAGATATAGAAATCGAAATGGCTAACCATGAACTTATTCTACTACTCCCCATGATTTTAGGTAATTTATTTATTAAGAAATATTTTGTTATCGTCTATACGTATAGCAGGTAATAATTAATAATAATAATTTTTGATTGGCTTTCAGCCATTCAATTCTCCGTTCAATGCAGCTCTCTGCGAGGCGCCATTCGAAACGATCTTGAAAATAACGCATCAAATTATCAACCTCAGCAAGTAATGAAAATCGGACCCTGCAAATGGATTCTCAATGGAAGCTGCCCCGACGAAAGTGTTAAATTTTATCTATTCACGAGAAAAAACATGATGGATCGCCAATTTGTGCACGTTGATGAAACTCTGGAAAAATCCAACCTGACCGACTCGTACTTTAACCCCAAACATCCAACTAAGATAATAATCCATGGATACAACTCAGACATGTTTTTGAATTCCTTGATTTCCATGAAGGACGGTAGGTACGTTCGAGATAGGAGAACATTTTATAAAATTACTATCTTCTGACTCATTTCCAGAATATCTACAGAAGGGAGAATACAATCTGTTGTATGTGGATTGGAGCGTGCTCTCGCCCGCGCCGTGTTATTTCAGTGGAGTGCACAACAGCAAACATGTGGGCAAATGTGTGGCACAGTTAGTTGAGCGTATTCTGGACACAGGAAGTAAGGATATTCATGCGATCGGATTTTCATTGGGTGCTCAATTGACGAATTTTATTGCTCTCAATTTAAAGTCATTTGTTCTTCCAAGGATAACAGGTGACCCAATACAAACAGTTCGGTATATAACATATTGAATTGAAATGCATTTTAAAGGACTGGATCCCGCCTTGCCATTGTTTATAACATCTTCTAAGAATGAGAAACTGGATGCTTCGGACGCAGAATTTGTCGATGTGATTCATACAAATGCCTTGGTTCAGGGGAAACTCGAGCGGTGTGGTCATGTTGATTTTTACATGAATGGCGGGATATTTCAACCGGGCTGTACAGGAAGTATAAATTAGCTGTTTTTATTCCATAATATTTTATTAAATTCAGTTGAACTTTTCAGATATTTTTGCATGTAGTCATCAGAGGGCTCCGGCATACTATTCAGAGTCCATAAGAACTTCTAAAGGATTTTGGGGATGGGCATGTAGTTCTTATATCTCATACCTCTTAGGGATGTGTCCCCCAACCAACTATTTGGTGGAAGCTGGTGAAAATGCAAATCCATTGAACCAAGGTCTTTATTTAATAACAACTGCTGAAACTGCACCTTTCGCACTAGGCAAGTGGACAGATTTGCCGGGCGACATAGAGGAGGAAAACTTTTACTTTGTCAAGACACCTTTGACGCAACATAGTCCTCTTTTAAAAGAAGTCGATGAATGGGGGAAATTAGATGGAAACTTTAACAACATTGAATATTATCCACCACCGAATTTTAAATCGATTTACGATAATTCACAGTCAAGTGAGGACAAGTCGGATGTTAAGAACACAGAACGTGACAACAACCAAAAAAATAAGGCCAGTGATAGTAGAGCGATGATCACTCGCCATTCTCAGAAAAATGTCCATATCAACTTTATAGAATTTCGACGGAGAGAGGAGTACAAAGCTGAACAAAAAGTCGGTAATGGGCCAAAGCATCATCTTGAAAATAAAAGTAATTATCAAGTGCCTCGAATTTCATATGAATGAACGAAGGCAAATTTAAACTATTAACGCCCTCACAAAGTTAATTTTAGTACAGCATTTAGTTTCTAAGTTAAATCTAAGATCCATCTCGAGTAATAAAACTTTGTATTAATAATTTATTTCTTTGTGTTATCCTTCCGACTATATAACTTTGGATTGGTAATTAATTACCATACTCGTACCTATCATAAATAATTGAATATCTGTTTCAAATATCGACTTGAATGATGACTAAAAGAACGAGAAGTTAGGGAGAGTTGGTTTTTACTTCTTTTTTTTTGTAAATCACTTCGTGAACAAAAATTTTGTAATCACACAATGTAAATATTTTTTAACCATGTTACATACATATGTATATCTAATCAAGGAAATTGACAGCTAAAGCTAATTAGTATTTTGTTTTAAATTAGAACCTGTTAAATTTAGGCTAAGAATATAAGTTTTTAGCCAACGATTGATATTACTGATTTGTTAGCTGCCCGGTTAACTAACTAAATGTAAATAAGTAAATATTTGTGTTAGGGTGCTTCATTCAATAAACACGCACGTTACATCGTCCATAGCCATAAGGAAAAAGAGAATAACAAAACAAAGTTGGATGGCAAAAAAACTACCAAAAACGTTTCAAGAGTAGAAAGTATTACTTCAGCGATGGAAATAATGTCAATAATCTATGAAAATAATTCGCGAGTATACCTAACAATCTTGTAGTATCATTATCTATAGCATCAGTATCTGCTCGAGAAATTAAAAGCACTAATAGCGCCCTCGGTCGAAACTAAATTTGTTTCATAATTAGATTTCCTAGTGTTAGCTCCAACCTATACGCCATAAAGAAGTAGTGTAGCTATAAATGTCAATAACCATAAAGGATTGAATGACAACATTTTAGTAAACATTTGGAATTCCTCGGTAAAATATTAATATAGGTAAACAAAATTAATAATTTTATTTGATTTAATTTTATTTATTCAAAATGTCAAAATAAAAAATAATTTTCCTAAATACTGTTTCATCATTTTCTCTATTGTTTGCTATATACAGAAATATCAATTTGTAACGTAACATTGAAGGAGCGAGCAAACAGAGCAAAGAAGTTGATCGTGTTTAACAAGGCAAACACCAGCTTTGATTTCTGTCCCTGTTCAATCCAAGCTGACACACAGCCTGCGGCCTGGATAGCTGGCCTGGCATCCGCCGGGTAGTGAACCAATGTGTGCAGCACGAAAGTGTGTGAAAGCACAAAAAGCGTGAGATCGAGGAAATGGAGAGATGCTACCACAGCAATAACGCTCGTAAGTTTTACTTCTTTACGAAAAAGTAAAACGAACATGCCAGGGCTATTAAGCCAGAGTGGAAGCCTGTAGGGATGAAGACGGACAACTTGTAATAGAGTCACAATCGATGCTGAGAATATGGACAAACCACTTCTGTAGACTGTATAACGGCGATGATAGATCTGATACCCCTGCCAGGCAGAATGATCCATTTGTAACGGACGAAGATACAAGAGAAATCCGTCCACCTTACTTAGATGAGATTGAGCTTGTTATTTCGAAGCTTAAAACTAACAAAGCCGCGGGCGCAGACGGCCTGACTGCTGAGCTATTTGAAGCGGCTGGAGATGAGTTGGTTGGACGCATGCACCAGCTCATCTGTATTCGCATTCATCTGCCCGGCGAATGGAAGTTCAGCATCGTTTGCCCAGTTCATAAGAAAGGAGAACCCTATAACTGCACTAACTATAGAGGAATAAGTCTCCTTAACATCGCATACGAGATCTTCTCTGCCGTACTGTGTGAACGCCTGAAAGCCTTTATAGATAGTAAATCCACAATAGACCACATTTTCACACTGCGGTAAATCTTGCAAAAGACCCAAGAATTCCAAATCGACACGCACCATGTTTTTGTTGAATTTAAAGCCGTATATGACAGTGTGCATAGGGACGAGCTACACCGAGCCAAACTCGTCCGATTGTGCAGGATGACAATGGATAATTCTTGCTGCTCCATTAAGGTTGGTAGCGAATTAACCGAAATCTTCGATGTCAAAAAAGGATTTAGGCAAGGTGACGCACTGATATGTAACTTCTTCAACATCGTGCTTGAAAAGACCATACGAGAGACTTACTAGCCAACACAAGGGGTACGATCTATTTCAAGTCTGGGCAATTGCTTGCATACGCGGATGACATTGACGTAATTGCGCGAGCATAGGGTGACGCCAATGAAGTGTTCAAAAGCATTAAAGCAGAAGTGGCTAAAATGCGTCTTTCGGTGAACGAGGGTAAAACCAAATATATGTTATCGTCCAAAAAACACGCACAATACCGACGTCTTGGCCAGAACGTCACCATTCTCGGCTACAAATTTGAAGTGATCAAGGGCTTCGTCTACCTTGGCTCACTAGTGACCGGCGACAACAACACTAGCGCTAAGATCAAACGCAGAATTACTCTTGCCAACCGCTACTTCTTTGGGCTCAAGAGGCATATGAGAAGTAGAGCCCTCTCTCGAAAAACCAAGGTAGCACTATATAAATTACAGATCGTCCTGGTCCACCTTCACGGCGCATAGGCCTGGACCTTAACGAAAACGGATGCGGATACCCTTGGTCGCATCGAGAGGAAAAATCTACGCTCAACCTATGGTCCTGTTTACATATCCGGAGAGTGGAGGTCCTGGAAGATACAACGACGATCTATATGGGCTACACAGCGACATCGGACTGGTACGACGTCTCCGGATCCAACGTCTAAGATGATTAGGCCATATAGAGTGAATGGACAGCCCAGTTCCGGCCCGAAGAGTCTTCGAATCCAACCCTGAGGGACGACGCAGCAGAGGACGATCGAATCTAAGGTGGCGCACATAGATAGAAGGGAATCTTTACCAACTGGGAGTGCGGCACTGGAAACAACTAGCAAAATATCGTGCCAGCTGGAGTCGCTTTTTGGTTGAGGCCCAGGTTCACACCGTACTGTAGCGCCATCTAAGAAGATAAAGAAGTGTTGCATTAAAGAAACATAGTCTTACAGGGCCATTACTCTCTTCTCTAAGTTGTTGTTGTAGGTGTTTAAGTATTTTTCTATTATTGTTTCCTTATGTGAGTCATTATGTTTTATATTTGTTCATCTATTACTCCGCGGTGTTAGTTCGTTTTATCAGTTTTTTTTGTCGTCGTCAAGGAGTTCGTTTAGTTACACTTCTATCTGTCTTTCGTCTTCGTGGTCAATAGTTCCAGCAATTACTTTAAGGCCTAATATATCTTTAAAGCCTCTTTTTGATCGAACATTAGGTTTAATATTTTTCACCTTAGCTTTAGAATATTGCCGCCGATACGTTCTTCAGCTTTTTCTAATTCTATAGTGTTCATTATGTGTAGGACTTTAATATAATACTTTACGTTCCTGTGTTTTCCTTAGTGGAATGTCAAGTAACCGTTGATGTTTTTTAGGTCGTGTAGAACTATGTCTTGTGTCGTCATCATCGTTCTTGTTCTTGAAGTGATTCCATCTGAAAGTAAGATATGTTAATAGTTTGGTATTTCTTTTTCTTCCTTATGTGGGTTTTCTGATTGCTTACATCTTTAACATGATCTTCGTCTACTTTTTCTGCTTGAATTTTTCTATATTTTGAGAGGTTTTTTCCCACCTCTTATTTCTTTTGCAAAATTTTGTCTCTTGTCACTTCTTAAGAGAAAGGTCTGTCTGTATTGATTGATCCTGTTTAGAACATTTTGTTTCTTCTCTTGTATTCGAGTATGGATGGTTTCATATTCATCTTCATGTATTTTACCCGTCAGAAATCTATAGGCCCTTTGTTGGTTGTGGAATGGATACATTTATAATGCTCTAAGTAAAACCAATAATTGCTTGACGAACACTGGTAAAAAGAGTTTTTTTTTTCGGATGAAATATGAAATAAATACGTTCCTCCATACAATATGTATGTAGGTCTGGCCAGATATTTTCTATTGACACTAGGGGCTGTTGTAGAAAAACTTATTTTTCTCACCCACTTATGAAGATTTTCAATTTATTGTCCACATTAAAGCATTAAAAATATTTACGCTGCCGGAAATTTGGTAAAGATAGCTACATAATTAATTAAAAAAAAAAAAAGGTTTCGAAAATGGGAAAGGTTTGGAATGACCTACTCATTGACAGAAGGGTTAACCGGACAACCTTCGGACAAGAACTTATGATGAACTAGGCCATTGTGATCGAAGAAAAGAGTGTTCTTTTGGTCAAAATTTAGCAATTTTGGAATAAATTTCGTTCGTTTCGTTACGCAAATGGAAGGGCACTTAAATCAACTGGATTAAATGGTAACAAAAGAGCGCCGTAACTGAAGGGGCACTTTTTATTAAGGGTCATGTTAACTCCGATCTTCAGCTAAGTAAACACCCCTTTCATTACATGTACATTTATTTTTAATAATCCTTCAGAAACAATAACATTGTTTTGCAAACGTTTTATCACCAAACAACATTGAGCAGCGGAATGCCAGTTTATAATAAGTGGTTAAGTCTCTGACAGTACTTGTAGCCATTAAACAATTATTATTATAGTCGAAATTACTCTAGTTAGATTGAAATCAATTGAAATTGTAAATGGTGTTTTTTTTTCTACCACCACTCGTAATTGCATGTCACGCAAAATAAAATTGTTCAATAAAAATTGAATCATTGTGGCTCTCTATTATTTGTCTTTATTATTTGGTAAACTGTTACTGTTTAGGTCCAGCAATGCTAAAAATGTCAGTTTTATACTTGTGTTTTGTGTTCTGTATGATATCGCAGTTTATTATGGATGCATTAGAAATTCGTGAAAATTTATATCCAGCGGATGTAATAGAAGAGGGAGAGTTGAACACGGTAAGATCTGAGAGTAAACGCAGGAGGTTGTTCCTAATGATTTCTTACAGGAACAACTTATTCGTAAATATAATTATCCCGCGGAAACCCACTTTGTGAACACAAAAGACGGCTATATTTTACAACTTCATCGAATTCGAAATGACAGCGGGAAGCCGATTTTGCTACAGCACGGTATCCTCGATAGCTCTGCAACTTATGTATTGATGGGGCCGGGTCTAAGTCTAGGTAGGAAAACCTAAATTCTAGGTACCATGTACCATATGACTAATGTAGTATGTGGTAGGGTATTATTTGTACGATCATGGATACGATGTTTGGATGGGAAACGCGCGAGGCAATAGGTATTCTCGCAATCACACGACACTTAATCCCGATAGGGATGAGTCATTCTGGAATTTTAGTTGGCATGAGATTGGATTACTTGATATACCAGCCATGATTGATTATGTTCTCCTGGAGTCAAACTCAGACAAATTGTATTATGTTGGACATTCGCAGGTAAGACTTAATCAAATAAATGTCGTAGTTATAAAAACTCTAATTAGATTAAAACCGGAGGAACCGAATACCCTTTAAGGATGCGAAAGCAATTTGGAGGAGGAAGAAGACATTTTTTTCCTAATATCCTTGATTATCGGGAAAAGTACATGTTCGGCCTTAAATTTTTTCGAGAGTTAACATGGCATGATAACATGGCAATAACAACAAGAAATCAAATCTAAGAAATGTCACGAACTCTTTCTCACCTTTTAGTTACATGATATATTTACCCTAATATGCTTTATTTTGGTTGGGGATAAACCTGGAATTTAACTAACAGAATTCTGAAACCAGCTGATCTCAATCAAACATTTAAAATATGTATTGACTGTTGTGGTAGCTTACCTAATTGATTTCGTGAGTACTTACTGAATAATTGGTACAGTCTGTAATGTAGTCAATTTAATTTTATTTTGAGCACATTACTTTTTTTTTTTTTTTTTTATTAAAACGTGTCTCCCATTAGTCATGATGTGAAAACTTTGGCATGAAATTTATAATTGATTTTAAAAACACTAAAACTTAAACATTTAAGTTTAATTTTTATTGAATTTCGAATAATGGTTTCTGTCGTCGTTATTTTGTGGAGCACTGATATAATGACCCTAAGGAAAGCTTATGTTTACGAGGGGGGTCCGATAAGTACTTAGCCTCACCGCCAGATGGTGCCAGTATCGCAAGAGCAACTTACTATCGTGTAGTACATTCTAGTAGACGGCTACTTGTCGATTTCAGCCGGATCGGATTCGTAGTTTTGTTTTGACCGCGTGTGGAAGCGCGAGTGTCTGCGGATCTTAGAAAAATGGAAAAAGAGCAATATCGGTCGGTGATTCGATTCTTGTTTTTGGAAGGGAAATGCGCAGCGAAATCAAAGAGCGCTTGGACGCTGTGTACGGTTACTCTTCTCCTTGGATGTCGACCATCAAAAATTGGTTTAACGAGTTTCAACCTGGTACATGTCGGTTTTTGATGAGCCACGTCCAGGTGCCCCGAAAACGGCTACCACGGAGGATAACGTGACAAAAATCCACGATCTCGTATTGGCAGACCGCCGATTGAAGGTGCGCGAGATAGCTGAGACAGTAGGCATTTCAAAAGATCGCTTGGGTCATATCCTGCATGAAGTTTTGGGCATGAGAAAGCTATCGGCGCGATGGGTGCCGCGTTTGCTCACCCCGCACAAAAAACGCAACCGTGGGACCACTTCAGAGCGGTGTTTGACGCTGTTTAAGCGCAATCCGAAGGAGTTTCTGCGTCGTTTCGTGACAGTCGACGAAACATGGATCTAGTGGAACACACCAGAGACCAAGGAACAGTCGAAACAGTGGATTTCACCCGGCGAACGTGCTCCGAAGAAGGCGAAGACTGTCCCATCGGCCGGAAAGGTGATGGCCACCGTTTTCTGGTATTCACAAGATTCACATCGACTACCTGGAGTAGGGCAAAACTGTCACATGGCTGTACTATGCCAAATTATTGGGCCGATTCGACGCCGAACTGAAGAAAAAACGGCCCAGCTTGGTGAAGAAAAAAGTGCTCTTCCACCATGATAACGCACTGGCTTCTCCAGATTTGGCCCCGTTCGACTTCTTTTTGTTTCCAAACTTGAAAAAGTCACTCGCCGGGCAGAAATTTCAGTCGAATGAGGAGGTCATCGCCGCCACAGAGTCCTACTTTGGAGACCTCGAGAAAACGTATTTTTCAGATGGGTTAAAGAAGTTGGAGCATCGCTGGGACAAGTGTATCGAGCTAAAAGGAGACTATATTGAAAAATAAATCGCCATTTCTCCAAAATGTTTGTTTTTCTTTTGTAGGCTAAGTACTTATCGGACCACCCTCGTAGTTTCTAAATATTTGTTTGTTCGAAATAAATTTTTTGTTTTCGAATTCTTATTTAATATAACCCAATGTTGAGTAGATTTCACAGGTTATATGAGGGGATTTAGTTGATTATTATATTAAGATAATGTCTTAAGCTTATGAATATATGTATATTAATATTTTGCTCGATCCCATCAGTTTTATTCTGTCTTTTGTTCATAGGGAACTACTGTACTGTTCGTTATATGTTCTTTGCGGCCAGAATATAATAGCAAAATTATCTTAGCCCATGCGTTAGCCCCTGTGGCATTCGTGAAGCATATTTGGCTTGTTTCTCTGATTCCGGGGAAAAATTTTCTTACGGTAATTAAATTGCTCATGTTTAACTCGTCGAATATTATACAAAGACAAACCTACTCGTATTATAGAGGCCCAACATATTGGACAAAGGAGAAATGCTGCCCAAATCGGATATATATAAAAATATTTGTTTAGCCTCCAGGCAAATGGAAGATGTTTGCCTTAATTTATTTTTTATGATCATGGGCAGGGATATGGAACGACTTAACAGGGTACGCCGATGAGTATTGACGAAGTTTGTAATCAAAAATTACAATACTTTACACTTTTCAGACAAGACTTCCGACAATACTGGGACACATCCCGGCTGGAGCGGCATGGAAACAACTCAAACATTATTACCAATTAGTTATTTCTGGAAAGTTCCGACAGTTCGACTACGAAGAGGGCAACCAAGAAATATATGGTCAGAGCAATCCTCCAGATTACGATTTGGCAAAAGTTATTGTACCTATTGTTCTGCACTATAGTTTAAATGATCTCTTAAGCACGGTTATCGATGTCATAAATCTTAGCAAGCAGCTTCCAAATGCAATCGAATTACATGAGGTTAAAGAGCCGCAGTGGAATCATATGGACTTTGTGTATGCAAAGGATGCCCCGGAATTAATATACGAAGTTATAGAATTAACGAATAATAAGTATCAAAAAAACTAATTCGCGTGCAAAAGAAAAAGGCGTTTGTAAATTTCTTGACTTATTACCTTTTCTTCCGTAGCTCTACACTCGTGCTTTGTTTTGCACGAATTAAACAAGCAAGAAGTAAACATGTTAAAGAAGTTCTAAGTAGAAATGAATAAAAATTAATTAAAAAAAAAAAGGAAAAACAGAATTAGTTCTTATTTAAAATCAACTTAATTAAAATGCAGTCGCATATTTATTTATGCTTAATTGAAATTATTATTTTAGTTCTAATCGCTTTTTATGGCATCAGCAGCTAATTCTAGATATGAGAGTAAAAAAGGATTCAAACATAAAATGAAAACCTCACAGGCAGTCCTATAATCGGTACTTTAAGACAGTGTGTAATCGACAAAATACAAAAGAAATACATGAGGCACAGGCCAAATAAAAAGCCGCTTTCACACTTCTCCTGCATTGGTCTTCTAGACGTTATGTCTGTTGTTGAGCCGAACTCCAACCCATGCAAAGAAAAAGCAATTATTGGTTGAACAAAGAGTAAAATCAATAATGAAATGAAAAAACGAAAGCTTACAACAACGGATCCAATAGTGCAGCAAAGTAGTAAGTCATTTCAAGCATTCATCAGTTGCAAAAAAGGCGTTAAAGTTCAAACGAGATCAGTTGGAAATTTCCAAAACAAAGTTAATTCAATCAAGTTCAACTCGTTGGAACTCAATATACGCTATGCTGGATCAGTTGCTCACAAATAATTGTCCAGTTTCTAATGTACGAGCTGATAGAAATATCACCTGGCATAAAAATGGCACAAATTGGAGAGAGTCAATGGTGAATTATAGAACCGTTGGTAAGCTAATTGAGGCCATTGCAAGTTGCAACAACACTGTTTTTCAGGGACAATAACTCTTTAGTTCCGATGGCTTTCTTTGTGTTTACTGTTATATTGGAATAGATTGGCTGCTATGAAACAGCCAGTTACCAGAGCAGCATCTACAGATTCACATGTTTGACAAAATATGGATTTGCACCGACCCCCAAGGTTACTGACTACAGTCTGTGTCCAAAAATTGACAACCTGCGCCAATTTTTTCTAGTGTTCCGTGAGACCATAGACAGAGATGTTTTAATAAAATAAATTCTGATTTCTGGAAGTTGACCTTCAACTGTGTTTGGTGTTTGTCACACAACCTGGATGGGGCGCAGGTGGTTTGTGTCAAAGATGTTCGTTCACTACTCTTCGGTGGTGGTTGTCCTAGATAGGATTTTTTGAGAGATTCGATTGAATTTGTCGCGTTGATTGTAGTTCACAGTAACTGTTTTGTTTCCATGTCATTAAGGTGCTATATTGGAAATGCACACACACATTTTTATTCGAATTCACCCTGCAGGAGAGTAACAATCGATCGTTGGATCTGATCTATATGCGATTAAATGATCCACGTACGCTATTGAATATGGTGAAAAGTAACTTCATATCAGTTCACTAAACTAAATGCTGAAAAGGATCGGCAAGTTCGCAGTCTTCTGTTACAGTCCATTGTTAATTTCAAATATTTTGGTAGAAGTTACGTTGCAAGTTTCACAACGAACATTCTACATGCCAAAAATCACATATAGCATATAGTTTACTTATGCCCAGTCGACTAGGCTTGTAAAGAAGCCCTTCTAACCATAGCCATGCATTAGTTATTGCATTTATTCCATTGTATATCCGATATGAGTTTCGACGCAGCAGGAACAGTGTCATGCCTCGCTCTGAAACCGAACTCGTTATTCAGAATGATTTTATTGCGCTCATCCCATCTAGGCAGGGCTCTATCGACTACTTTATCGAAGACCTTGCTGATACTCTGAAGGAGCCTTATTTAGATTTGCCAGGATGAAGGTAAGACACCTTCTTGGAAATTGGTTGCACCACCGTTGTCTTTCAGTGCCCTGGGTAATATACATTATTCAATGCACTGTTGAATCTCTGGAGCATCTCTGAGCACAACATTGGATGTACCCTCCGTTTCTGCGGGTTTTTTTCTCTCCAATGACTGGAGATAATCTGGAGATCCTCATTTTGACGAACAGGGTGTTAGCCCTTTCACTGGCGATGATATTATTTCCCATGAAATCGTCATTGAACCTTGTAAAACCAATGATCGATATCATTTCGAAGATAGAGGTGATGGAGCAGTATTCTGTCCACCAGGCATTGCTTTGGGTGAATGCTGTCATTTGCTTTATACACTACATGAAAGTAGTGATCCTGAATGTCATTTTGATTGTTTCCTCGAAATATTTTGTTTATTTGCGGGAACATATTCGCGGAACGAATTTGTTGTTCCAATTCAAACTTACAGATATTCTATGATTTTCCTTTATTAACTCTTGGAGATTTTTAATCAATGACTCCAGGGTTCTGACCTCGGAAACTGTCCACGTCCGTTTAATTATATCGTCCATTTGTTTAAGGGGATAAATAGGTGTAGAGGTATACCCTGAAAATTTCAAAAATTTTCAAAAAAAATGTTTGAAAATTTCAGTAAATGTTTCTCAATAAGTCTATAAAATATCCTCAAAATTTCAAAAGTATATTTATTCTTTATATGTTAAGAAATTCACGAAACTTACTCTTAATACGCCGTCCTACACCTATTTCCACCCTTAAGGTACCTGACAATTTCGTAGTTTGACAAGTTCTTATTGGACGATGGGAAGAAGGCGCTCGAGGTGAGTTCTTTCGCCAGGGAATTCCAAAACACACCCTACTATAATCGTAGGGGGTTTATTTGGGACATACATCACGGCTAGAATGTAGAAGTTTTCTAACGAGTTCAAGCGCAAAGAACGAAAAAGTGTCTCGAGCGCTGCAATGAAAACATTGGGTTGAGGTGCTTCAGCTGCATAGGCTGATACAATGTATGTACATTCTCTATCCATTTCGGAGAGGTATGCACACAATACAAGCTTCTAGTTCAATACAAGCTTCCGAACCTCATCGCAACTCCCCCGCCTCGTGTGGCATTGAGTCGGTCTATTCGAATTATTTTGTAAAAACTGTGTCGGATTTTGGGCTTCTGGTTTAGTTTTGTTTTGCTAACCAACCGGCTTTTGTCCTGCAACAGATTTAAAAGTATGGCTCTTCGCTTACTCCTAATCAGTAATTTCACATTCACTCACATCTTTAAGTGATTCTCTGCCGGCATACCCAGTACGATTGTAGGTGCGATTGGCCCAACAGACGCGAGTAGATTCTGTCCACTCGGGGCGTCTGCACCTGGATCTGCTATTGGAGCTTACCGGTCGGCCCTTGGATGGCGAGCAGGATCAAACGCAGTTCCTTGAAAACAGACACTGGGGCTTTAGTAACAAACACAGGCTTTTGCACCGTCTGCCTCAAACCTACCATTGTAGGTCATTTGGGGTTTGACGGTTGGTGTTTGTAAGGGACCTACGGCACGTTTCTCCTCAACCTTCTGCTTACGAGAATAAATTTGATATTTTAATGTCTTGGAACTTACGACATCACCGATAGTTTGCAGGGTTTAATCGGTTCCTACGCAGAATCCATGCGAGCTGCTCCCTGTCCGCAACTATGTCTTGGGTCAGGTCGCGGAAACTTTGTAAAATGTTTTCTTGCCTTCTTAATATTTCCCATTTTACACACTGGGATGTCAAGGAAGTAATGGTCTTAAGCCTCCCCAGCTTACTGTTGGGTATAAGCTGCATCAAGAAAAAGGGTAATAGCCGGTTTTGCGGTTGGCTTGCGCCAGGGTGTATGGCTTAACTCCCACGAACTGTAGGTCATCGCTCTGGAATACTTTGAGCTCTTAGAGCATTTCCCCGGGGTCCGTGATCAAGGTCACGCCTTTGAGGAGCATCGACTACAACCTCTAGGCCTGGGTGGTAAAAGTGAAGAACTCCGTCGTGGTCTCCTTTAAGAGGTTCTTAACCCACTTTTGCTGTTCCAGTGTATTGCATTGGATCGCATAGCGGTTCTGGTTCGAACAAAATATTGTTTCGTTTTCCAAATTAGAAGGAGCAAATCAGCAACAAGGCGCCAAATGGTACAATAAGTGCCAACCAATCAGAGTCCAAAGATTCGTCAACAAAACCGCTAGACTGCTAAATGAAATTGTTGACGAGGCAAAAAGGGATAGCAGATTTCCTATATCGAACCTTGGTCGACATGAACCTTAACACAATCCCAAATCAGCAACATACGAGGGTGGTCCGATAAGTACTTAGCCTCCGCCAGTATCGCAAGAGCAACTTACTGTCGTGTAGCACAGTAGACGGCTACTGTCCGACTGAAATTTCAGCCGGATCGGACTCGTAGTTTTGTTTTGACCGCGTGTGGAAGCGGGAGTGTCTGCGCATTTTAGAAAAATGGAAAAAGAGCAATATTGGTCGGTGATTCGATTCTTGTTTTTGGAAGGGAAATCGCGCAGCGAAATCAAAGAGAGTTTTGATGCTGTGTACGGTGACTCTTCTCCTTCGATGGCGACCATCAAAAATTGGTTTAACGAGTTTCAACGTGGTCGCACGTCGGTTTTTGATGAGCCCCGAAAACGGCTACCACGGAGGATAACGTGACAAAAATCCACGATCCCGTATTGGCAGACCGCCGATTAAAGGTGCGTGAGATAGCTGAGACAGTAGGCATTTCAAATGATCGCGTGGGTCATATCCTGCATGAAATTTTGAGCATAAGAAAGCTGTCGGCGCGATGGGTGCCGCGTTTGCTCACTCCGGAAAACAAGCGCAACCGTGAGACCATTTCAGAGCAGTGTTTGACGCTGTTTAAGCGCAATCCGAAGGAGTTTCTGCGTCGTTTCGTGACAGTCGACGAAACATGGATCCACTGGTACACACTAGAGACCAAGGAACAGTCGAAACAGTGGACTTCACCCGGCGAACGTGCTCCGAAGAAGGCGAAGACTGTCCCATCGGCCGGAAAGGTTTCCGTTTTCTGGGATTCACAAGGTGTGATCCACATCGACTACCTGGAGAAGGGCAAAACGGGCTGTACTATGCCAAACTATTATTATTATTGGGCCGATTCGACACCGAATTGAAGAAAAAACGGCCCCACTCAGAAAAAAGTGCTTTTCCACCATGATAACGCACCGGTTCACACCTCCGCCCTCGCCACAGCCAAATTGGTCGAATTGGGCTACGAACTGCTGCCCCATCCACCGTATTCTCCAGATTTGGCCCCGTGCGACTTCTTTTTGCTTCCAAACTTGAAAAAGTCACTCGTCGGGCAGAAATTTCAGTCGAATGAGGTCATCAGGTCATCGCCGCACGGAGGCCTACTTTGCATACCTCGAGAACCACGGGTTAAAGAAGTTGGAGCATCGCTGAAAGGAGCTAAAAGGAGACTATATTGAAAAATAAATCGCCATTTCTCCAAAATTTATGTTTTTCTTTTGTAGGCTAAGTACTTATCGGACCACCCCATAGATATGCTTAAATCGCGGATTGTGACCACGTCAGTTTCGCCTCCTAGCCGCCCATATAACGCAAGTTAACACACGGACGAAGAAGAACTATAGTAAGTCGTGAAACGGACGGGAATTTAAGAAAAAAACGGAAGGCGGCGTCATCGCCCGAAGAACGCACATACGAATTGAAGAACGCAATTCAAAAGCTATGTCAAAAGGCAAAGTGCAACCTAAGTTATCGTCTGTTGCGTGCAGCGATCAAATTCCCAAGCAAATCAAATCTAAGCAACCCTCACCGCCACCGATAAATGTGTTCGGAATCGCGGACTATTATAAATTGCGGGCAATTTTGCAATCACTACCATCGAGTGATTATCGAATAATTTCGCGAAATAATAACACGTGAATTATTAAAGGCAACGAGCCGGATAGCTATCACCTCGTTTATCAAAAGCTTAAAATAGAGAAAGGGCAATGGTACACGCACGAAAATAAGCTTGACCGACCCATCCATGTACATGGGGCTAGGGGTCTGCACCCCTCTTGCACAAAGGAAAACATTATCACGGACCTGAAATCCAAAGATTTTAAAATAACAGATGCGGTAAACATTCTCACGCGTGAAAAGCATCAGATCAACGGGGAAGAATCCGTAGTCAAACGCGGGCTTCCCTTACTCGACATAACTGAAGATCGAGAGAAAATTTACGGCATCAAAACGATAGTAAATAAAAATCGAACCACCTCGACAGAATAGGGCGTTAATTTCTCAGCGCTGCCAAGGTTTTAACCATGCTCAAACCTATTGCAAGAGAGATCCACGTTGCGTAAAATGCGCCGGTCAACACTTGACCCAAGAGTGTAGCGTTTCGAGGCAATCCCTGCGATGTGCATCAACTATAAGGGAAGGCACCCGGCTAAACTATAGGGGATGTGAAGTAACAGAGACGGCGGGATAAGTCACAAACCGCGAACACAAAAACTCCTGATCTGGCGAATCCAACCAGTCGCGAAATAGATCACCAAAAAGCTGCGATCTCGAAACCGATTCGCTACATTCTGCTCGAAGAACAAAGCCAAACGAAACCACTTATTTTCGAGCGACTACTTAACCTCGAAAGACCTAACGGTCACCAACCATTTTAAGATTTATAAAATATTACTAAAATGTTAAAAATTCTTTCCTGGAACGCCAATGGACTTACATTTTCGTTCACGAAAAAAATATTGATTTCTGAAGCCCACCGGATGATGAAGTCGCGTATAAAACTAAAAGGCTATTGTGCCTACCACGCGTTTCACCCATCAGGAAGTTCAAGTTCAAGGGCCGGATCAAAAGAGAATATTGATAACACCACCGAAATCAGTAAAGAACTTGAAATGATGCAAATGGGTTAGGTACGCGTCAGAAATAGAAATTATTCCTTCAATACTTTATCAATTTATTGCTAACCGCGTTTAAGTTTGGATAAAAACGAATTCTTAAATTTAACTCTCTTGGAACGATCTTTATTATTGGTGGTGACTTTAAAGCTAAACATACCTTTTGGGCTACCAGCTCTACCAAGCTGGTATGGAAAATGGCTGCGAGTTTCATTCAACGAGAAAGCCGATTCTTTATCACGAATCAATGCAAACTACCTAAAAGTCAAAGAGAGTTTTGATCTTTCCTCAGACCATTCTTCAGTAATACTAACGATGCGCGCAGCTCCAATTAAAAGACAACCTAGATTAACTAGAAGGAGAACTAACTGGGAAAGATTCAGAATCTACATTGAGGTAAGCGCTGAACTCAGAGTATCGCTAAGAACATCCTATGAATTAGAAGTCGAAGTTGAGCGTTTTGTCCAAGCAGTGCAATACGTGGCGTCGAACAGTACTCCACACCAAGATCAAATTCCGGTCAGTCTAATTGTATCGCATCCGCCGGATACACGACAAATGGTGAACGAAAAACGGAGTAGTATTGGTATGAAAAGGCCGCAACGCCTGCAAATACTCCGTTCGCCATCGCCTCCATATCTTATTGGTGAATTTATAAAGCTGCTTCCACACTTCTTGAAAGTTTCCATTACTCTCAACAGGTATATAATCCTCCTTATCTGTGCGATAAGCGACGGATAAAAATTTGGATGGTGAAAGGGGTGCTACCGCCCCACCATGGAGCTCTACCGACGATGAATCTCCATTTAATTCGCTTGTGAGAGAGGAAGTCCCGCAACGAAGCCTCATCCACTGAGCTGCCAACCTCATTTAATTCCAACGCAGCCCTATGGAAGGTTTTGGCATTGTCCGAAAAAATAGTGGAGGGAATACCTCGACGGGCAATAAAGCGACGAAAGGCCATTAAACAGCTTTCTGTTGACATATTAGGTACCAGCTCCAAATGAACTGCTCGAAGCGCTGCGCACGTTATAATCATGAGATATGATTTGTGCATATCTGAGCCAAAGGCAAGGTAAGGTAAGGTAAAACAATGGACCGGCAAAATCGATGCCAACGTTGTCGAATGGTCTAGTCCACTTGATCCTCTCTTTCTGCAGCGGAGCAAACGGTTGAATAGCTGACGCACCAAACAAATTCTTGCAAGTAAGGCATTTTTTAATTACCTTTTTGATCAGCTGTCGGCCCTTGTTAATCCAAAATTTTTCTCTAAGCTTTGTTAAAATCGAGTTAGCGCCGTCATGTAGAGTTCTTAAATGGTAAGCGTCGATGAGTAGCCCAGTGATTCTGGAGTTAGATGGGAGAATCTTCGGGTGCTGTATATCAAATGCATCATCCAAAAGCTGCTGACGACCCCCCAAACGCAAGAGCCCATCGGCATCCAAGAAGGGGCAAAGTTCGACTATTGATGACTTGTCGTGAATGGGCTGTCCTTTCTGCAAAAGTCGAATCTAATTAGCAAACACATCATTTTGGACATACCTGACCCAATAGTTCTCCGCGAGGTCAAGCTCTTCGGTGGTCAATTGCGAGCAATTCGGTATTTCGTCTCGCGGCAAGCTCTGCAAAAACGTTGCACCCAAGCTGTTATTCTTAATAATTTGGTCCACGTGCCTACGTCCTCGAACCTTAATACAGGATCCCCAACCTTATAATCGCATTTATTGACCTGTACCAGCAAGACAGCACAGAGAATGAATCAGGCTCTTCGCAGGAAGTGAAATGATTTTGATCTTCGAGCGATTCGTTTAACCACTCAGGCCCTCGAATCCACATAGGAGATTTCAGCAACTTAGCACCTGCTATGCCTCTTGTAAGAAAATCTGCCGGATTTTCTTTTCCGCTGCAGTGACCCCAATCAACCAACCAATCCTACATCGAATAACTGATGTAATTGAAAAAGCGCTAGAACAAAAGTTAATTTGTTCAACCGTTTTTCTTGAGATCTCACAAGCCTTTGACAAGGTATGACACAAAGGCTTGGAGTACAAACTACGACCTGTTCTACCAGGACAGCTATATAATATTCTAAGATCCTACCTATCACACCGACTCTTCTGTGTTAAGTACGGATATGAATATTCCGAGCTAAAGGCGATAATGGCCGGTGTACCGCAGGGTAGATAGAAGGCACTGTGTTAGCAACGTTTGCCGTTGATATTGCTATCCTGGCAACGGGTAGAACGGTTGAAGAAGCACATGTCAAACTACAGTAGGCTCTGGATCATGTACCTAAATAATTGGACAAAAGTTGGCGGATCGCGCTCAATGAAACTGAAAAACTTAACAGTTTTTATAAACGCTGCTCAAATTCCGTTCGCAAACGAGGCGAAGTATCTCGGAATGACACTTGACGCGAAATTAAAATGGAAAGCACACATTATGAAAAAACGAGTAGAGCTGGAACATAGATATCAAGAATTGTACTGGCTATTAGGAAAGTACTCCAAGCTCAGCATTTATAACAAACTGCTTATACATACGAGGGTGGTCCGATAAGTACTTAGCCTACAAAAGAAAAACAAAAATTTTGGAGAAATGGCGATTTATTTCTCAATATAGTCTCAAAAGTAGGCCTCCGTGGCGGCGATGGCCTCCTCATTCGACTCAAATTTTTGCCCGGCGAGTGACTTTTTCAAGCTTGGACACAAAAAGAAATCGCACGGGGCCAAATCTGGAGAATACGGTGGATGGGGCAGCAGTTCGTAGCCCAATTCAAAAAAATTGGCCGTGGCGAGGGCGGAGGTGTGAGCCGGTGCGTTATCATGGTGGAAGAGCACTTTTTTCTTCGCTAAGTGGGGCCGTTTTTTCTTCAATTCGCGGTCGAACCGGCCCAATAGTGATGTGGATCACACTTTGTGAATCCCAGAAAACGGTGGCCATCACCTTTCCGGCCGATGGGACAGTTTTCGCCTTCTTCGGACCACGTTCGCCGGGTGAAGTCCACTGTTTCTACTGTTCCTTGGTCTCTGGTGTGTACCAGTGGATCCATGTTTCATCAACTGTCAACAAACGACGCAGAAACTCCTTCGGATTGCGCTTAAACAGCGTCAAATACTGCTCTGAAGTGGTCTGACGGCGCCGACAGCTTTCTCATGCCCAAAATTTCATGCAGGATATGACCCACGCGTTCTTTTGAAATGCCTACTGTTTCAGCTATCTCGCGCATCTTCAATCGGCGGTCTGCCAATACGAGATCGTGGATTTTTGTCACGTTATCCTCCGTGGTAGCCGTTTTCGGGGCATCTGGACGTGGCTCATTAAAAACCGACGTGCGACCACGTAGAAACTCGTTAAACCAATTTTTGATGGTCGCCATCGAAGGAGAAGAATCACCGTACACAGCATCGAAACGCTCTTTTATTTCGCTGCGCGATTTCCCTTCCAAAAACAAGAATCGAATCACCGACCGATATTGCTCTTTTTTCATTTTTCTAAAATCCACGGAAACTCCCGCTTCCACACGCGGTCAAAGCAAAACTACGAGTCCGATCCGGCTGAAATTTCGACAGTAGCCGCAAGTTACTCTTGCGATACTGACGCCATCTGGCTAAGTATACTTATCGGACCACCCTCGTAGGATATTTTGTATCAACCTTTTGGCAAAATCTACACGTGTTAAAAAAAATAATTGCATATTATTTTTCCCACTACTGTATTGTATGTATATAATCCATATAGTACAGTACAGTACAGTACAGTACACGCATGCACTCGAATATTCATATGTGGAACATTTGACCCACATGGGAAAACCTTTGCCGTGACTTTGTTTTTTATGTGGGAAAATGAAACAACTTTTAAGTATACCCCTATCGCCGTAAATGGTTGAATTTATAGTACAAGGAGACACACCCCACTCCGAAGAAGAATTATTGCCAACCTTAACCTTATTGATAATATTGTACATACCATATGAGTTAAGATAACCCTAAAATAAGAATTACAATAGAAAGGAAAAGCTTCAAGAGTTATCAGATTGAACAAATTATGGTTCACTGAACTTACTGGTATTTGCAAACCCCTTTCCATTTCCCATCAAGATATTCATGCGTACATTTTACGAATCGATTGCAGTGATGTTTCGATAAGGAAAGTTCAACAAAATTTATTATTTATCTTCTTTTTACCATTTTCTTATCTCTTGTCAATAGTCTGTCGTCTTAAGGGTTTTCTTGAGCGTTGCAAAAACGTTCAATTGATTTTAATTTGGATAAATGTCCGAGATGGTCAGCTTTACTTTTTGAAAATTATTCAATATGATTTCTTTTCAATTCAAAATGAGAAAACCGTTGTCTACATGAATAGTCACTTCTTTATTTGATTTATTGAATTTGGTTTTCTTTTTTTGTTTGTTGATCTATCTATTACTTTCCTCTTTAGCAACATAAAATACTTTTTCTTTTCTCTATCTTCTCTGCCCTTGGTTAGCATAACGCCGGTGGCGCTTTGAGCATAAGGAACATATAAAAGTATTTACTTATCATTCTCTGCGAATCATCTGTAGAATAGCATGCTTGTGTTGTTCATTAGGTAAAAGATAAAAACAAATTTGCACATTTGCCGATACATACATGGATTTTATAACGATCACCAGGTCGTTAATTCATTACTGCCTGTTTACCCGCTTTTTCTCTTTCGAACCAAAGCCGGGGCGTCAATATTACAGCGGGACGCCAAAGCAATAAACAATACTATCGTCTAAACTGGGTGCTGGCTTATATGATGGCAAACAATCACCATGGCTTTGTCGCTCATCTGAATTAGCCGAATTTTCACTTTTATTTTTATTATATATTAGTTTTCACTCTTTTTCGACTTATTCAAATTGAATCCATCGTCGCGTTTGCTACTCTTTTGGCTCTTCGTTTCTCGCAAGTTGTTAGTTGTATCGTGGGCACAATGAAAGTAATATCATATCAGTGGCGGATTGTACTTTATGCGTTAATTGTACTTATTGAACGTTCGAGCTTTGTGCTATGTGGTGAAGAAGATTATGACAGTAGTCTCGAGGACGAGAGTCCTCGCATAAAAGAAGATTCTCTGCTGAAAGTCGTAAGAAAGTTGAGTGAAAATTGCAATTAATTTTCTCAAAAACCTTTTTATATTGAAGGATAAACTAATTGCAAAATATGACTATCAGTCGGAAATCCACCGAGTTACAACGGAGGATGGATACATTCTGACAATGCATCGGATAAGGAAGAGTGGTATGCAACCGGTCTTTTTGCAACATGGTTTGGTGGACAGTTCGGCTGGTTTTGTTATAATGGGTCCCAATGTGAGTTTAGGTAAGTGAACATTTTTATCCGTTTTCTTCAAGTGCAATTATTTTTACATAATGTATCTTTTGTGAAATCTAGTCGTGAATAAGTAATGAGCTAATACTCTGCGGACATTCTCTCTTTAATTTTCAAAGAGTTTCTTCGCTTCACTTCAGCTTTGTAGGTGGTTTTCGTGTACATACATATATTAAAGGTAAATAATCGCCTGTTAGCTTTTTTGAGTTGATAAGCAAAGGCTTTGGATATTAATCCGCTTAGTAATTTAAATCTACTCGTACTATGCTTTTTTCACATGTTAACCTGATTGCAGCGTTGTCGTTATTATGTTGTTTTTTTTTTTTTGTGGTCTTATTTCCTGGACAAAAATATTTAAATCCAACTTAAAAATACTTAATACCTAATAAGTCTTACTGGCCATGTGCGAGCACTCCTAGCCTAACTATATTACTTAATTACTAATGCCTTTCGGTTAAAACTTGTCTATTCTATTTTTATATAAATATTATAAAATTCGATTTTCCTAAGCTACTTAATTCTGATCTTAAATATAATCAAGTTGGCACTCGTGTGATGCTTTCGGAGTGCTCACCCTCCTCTGTGCATCTTTCTGTGACTCGCTTAGTCTGCATGCCCGAGACAGTTCAAGTTACAAACTTAGGAGTGAGGAAAATCTTACAACCACCAAAATTCTTCGTGTTGTTTAGCAACATCGGCGAGATACCAGTCCACGTTTGCGGTACTATAGTATAAGAGCTCATGATCACTGTCAACGTATTCCACTTATCTTATCTAATTATCGAAATCAATATGGATTATTTTTGGGGGAATAAAACCCGATTGGAGTGGACTCTCGTGTTATCTATTGCAGTAGTAAGGTCCGGAGATAAGGTTATTGTCGTTAGTCATAGCCCTTGCAATGTGCTTTCGAGTAATTCAAACAAGCAAATTATCGATTCTGTACTTAGGGTACTTAGGAGTCACATTTGACTTATTACTTATTTATTTATTCACATCATAAAATATAAGACATATGTGTTGACTTACGAAGCCAATTAGCTTATCTGCACGAGATTATTTACAAGATTTTTTAACTAATTATAATCAGTCATCAAATTAAAGGCTTATATACTTCATGTGACATATTATTTTGTTAATAGTTAAACTTCAATTCTATATAATTCGATTTACTTTTAAAAAATGTTTATTTAAGATTCCATGTTGCCTGCACAGCTTCCCATAATTGCAGGGCGTTTTCCGACTTGGCTTTAAATTTAACGTTTTTGATGGGGTTCAAGTCTGGCGACTGAGCTGGCCATTCCACATCATGAACCCTATTTTTGGCAAAAAATTCTTTGGCTAATATGCTCGTATATATAGGGTCATTATCCTGCTGCAGGACCCACTTGAGAGACATTTTCCATTCAGCCTAAGGCAACATGACTTCCCTCATTAATTTGAGCAGTCATTACGGGTTTCATACAAAATAGGAAACCAGTACCATTATATGAAAAGCATCCCCATATGTACATATATTTTTTCGCCGCCATGCTTAATTATCTTAATTGTCTGGCTTGAACTCCTTGTTTTCTGGCCTCCGGACAAATGTTCTGGTACCAGGAGTCCCAAGTAAAACAATTTTGGACTCATCGGTCGATAATATATTACGCCATTTAGTTTGCTCCCAATGCAAGTCATCTGCTGCAAATTTCTTTCGTCTTTGTAAGTGGATTTTTGTCAATAAGTATCTTCCTAGGACTTCTCGCAGGTAAATTTTTCTTTATTAGGTTTCCCTATTGTCGAAGTGGTCACAGAAATATTTAAAAAAATATTTACATATTTTATTTATATAATATTATATTATTTATTACTTATTAGATATTAACTCTAAGTTATTTAAATAACCTACCTCGATATGGTTTAATGTAAACAAATATGTAATCTAGAATATAAACTATTAACACTCTCAACAGAATGACACAGTACAATTTTTTTTCACACATAAATGTTTGCGTTTCCACAAATTTACCCTCTCAACAGTTAACGGTTATTTATAACACAAATCAACGAAAACATTGAGGGTTTTGGATACATTTCTCTTCATTGAGCGAAGCGAACCGGAGCTCCCATCGGGTGACTTCAATTGCGATCTAAGATAAATAGTTTCTCAACCATTACTTAACCGATCTTTATGATTTTTGGACCTCAGAAAATATTTTAAAATATCTAGGTTATTGTCGAAGCAGAGTTTTGACCCTAATTTAAAAAATGCAATTGATAAAAAAATTTAAATTGAAAAAATGTTCATACGCGCTAGTTCTTGTCTTTTTTGAAGATTCTTTCTTTTAGAACGTTTTTAGCCAAAAAAAAACAAACATAATCCGTGTTTCCGTGTTTTAATAAAGAAATCACGAACTCAGAATATTGAAGCTTTGTATATTGTTGTTCATTCCAGCCCTCTTTAACAGCAAAACCATATTATCGACTACGAAATTCATTACACCATGACCTTTCGTCGTTTTTAAGGTTTAACTTTCGACTCCGGCGTGGTGGATCTTGGTAAAACTGAGCATTTTATAGGTTCCGATTCTTTAATCGTCCCTTTGCCATTCGAACGACTTCGGAAAATCAGTGATCTCTTAAATTAATAAAAAAATCCATTTTCTATCATATTAAACTCATGAGTCTGCATATAGCATTGTACGAATCGAATTACGTTAATTAATATTAGCTTTTATACTTGACTTATGTTATCAGATTGTCTTATACCATAAGCAGCATGAAAGTCCACAAGGAGCGTTTTTCTAAACGTGTGAACAGATTTAAATCATTAGTCTCAAATCTCAACACCTGAGGGCCGATTGATAAAACACATTCAAAAAAACACTTGAAATCGGACAGACTTTTGAAAAACGTCAACATGACTCATGACAAATCAACACGTAGTATAAAAAGTTTATTGAAATATTTTAGCGCCAAAATTTCATTTTATTTGTTTTCGGTAAATTGAGATCAACTCGACTTTTCAGTTTTAAGCAAGGCGGTACGACAAGCGACTGCGGCTTCCTAGTTATGCAACTGAATGGAATAGAGATACTTTTCGGTAGATGCATTGTTTAACACCTAACGTTTCAAACTTTTTAAAACTGTTATTCAAGTTCAGCTAACATCTGACATTTTAGTCTTCGACTTTTTTTCGGTGAACTAGAATGTTTTGTATCTTTAATATCAAAGCCATTATTTTTGAAGCTTCGAGACCAATTATGTATGTATGTCGTTTCCAACAGAGTATGCTCGCCGTAAGTAAAATATTCTGCAAGTATTGGTTACTATCTTAAATTAAATGCAACGTTAGATGTTAAGAAACAGTGAAAAATTATTCGAAGTCCCAATATTATCAGGTAATACCCTTGTTGTCAGGGACATCTTGTGGATTATGATAATCCTATCTCGATTGGGAGTGGCAAAAATATAACCTAGAGAGAGATATTTTACCGTGGTTCATCCAATGCTTGCCAGGTTTTTTGCCCTTGTTATGTTCACTGAGGGACATTAATGATCGCTGCGCCATTGAGGAAGGATCTGGATTTCTAATTGGTGCGACACCACAGTCATCAACGCGTCATTAATGAAATATCTAGATTCGTGGGCGATGAAACGCTACCGCTGTTAGTGGGCTGTTTCCGGAAGATCTAGATTCATGCGCGGGTATAGAAATACAAGGACGGCGATTGCATGGAAATCAATAAAGTGTGAGCAATTTAGGAGAATAACATTTGGGTTGAGAATAGTTACGAAGTGTTGAATTTATTGTGGTTGTCGATACATAGATATACATATGTATATGTATGGTATAGCTATAGTCCAAGTGATAATCCAAGTTCCATGTTTCTTGTATTCGGATCCTTCGGTGAACAATGGGTTTAATATTTGAACTTTGTGAAGGTTTTCGCATTTGGAAAATTTTAAATAATAATAATAATAAATATCCTCCTGCGTTTAAGACCTGTTTTAAAATGCTTTTGTAGATGTCATGGTATGGTGGCCTAAGATTTTTCAATTATTTCCATTCCCGACCCAACAAATTTTAACATCCCTTTTCGAGTCTAATAAATTTAGCGCGTCCTTTCGGTTAAGACATTGTATTTTCAATGATCCAGTAAGAATTCCTTATATTTATGACACCGTCGTTCCACGCAATTGCGGCCTACATGGAAGATTTGCGGTGCCGCCAAGGTAGGGGAATGCTATTGTTTTAACAAAGCTGTTAAAATATACCTTCTCTGGGTACAAGTAGAGGGTAGTAAGTCCCGGAGATCAGATTATTGACAGAAGTCATAGCAACGTGAATTCGAATCAGTTTTATCAGAAAAATATCCACATCCACAATACTGGCCCTATTGTATGGGAACTCGTTTCGGTGTCCTAAGTAACCCGAGACAAGTCCTGAAACATTGTCTCTCAAACACCCGAGTCCCTTCCATAAATCTGGCTCTCACCAATCGAGACATCCATAGGCAACCATGGGCTTGATTAATGCCAAGTAGCAACTAGCAGATTACCTTCACCCTGGAATCAAGTTGGCTGCTACGAAACAGCCATCTTGTCAGAGTGAAAGCACCCCGAGCTCCTGCCAGAGTAGCATCTATATTTTTGTCAAAATACAGATACTGGTCTGTAGCCAGATCCGATAGTATCTGACTACACTTTGATTCGCCAGTGTAAGGCGTCCACAGAGGCGTTATGAGTAAAATAGATTCTGTTTTCTGGAAGTTGATCTTCTACTTCCATTCATCACTGAATTTTTTCGAAGTCATGCTGCAGAAGAGTAACAACGACGTCGACCGTTGACATGCACTTTCTTCTAAATTGGCTATGGTCGCATGCAGACATTGAACGTCTGGCGACTAAAGTTGCAGGAGCCATGAACAAATCCTTTCTAAAGTCTTGTCCAAGTAGCAGACCAACAAAAGGAACTAAACTTTCATGGTGGTCTGCTGATCTTGATACCCTTAGAAAGGAAAGCAGACGGCTTTTCACAAAACAAAAAAAACACAAAACAAAGCAGAGGACTGGAACCGCTATAAAAATAGCCTCAGACTATATAAAAGGACATCCTGGCGGAATATCTGCTCAGAAACAGAAGAGAATAAGAAGAGGTCAGCAGAGTGAGCAAGAAACTGTCAAAGGCTCCCACTATAACTGCCCTAATTAACAAATCAGATGGCACCCCAACGGTGACTAGTGTAGAGGGAGACCTCTTTCTCAGTATACACACTCCCGAAAACGCAGAGACTAGTAACTATAATTTCGAACAACTCATACCGAGTCCTCCGTTCATTTCAAAGAAAGTAGTATGCAAAAGGAAACCAATCGGAAGAAATAGTACGTGCTTATGGCATTCTCGAACCATGGCTTTTAGTTTTATTCTCATCTAGTCTAGATTGGGCTATACTCGTATACCACTATCCTGGAGGGAAGTAATTGTTACATTTATACCAAAAGCTGGGAAAACCTCCCACACAACTGCACACAACTCAGTCTCTCTCCTTTCTTCTTAAGACGCTGGAGAGACTGGTGAACCTGTACACTATAAAAAAGTATGTTTACGAAATCACAACATGTTTACTGTAAAGGAATATCAGTAGACACAGCTCTACACACGATAGTTGGAATCGTTGAAAAATCAGTTTCCAACAAAGAATTCACCATGATTGCCTTCCTCGATATTGAAGGAGTCTTCAACAACATAAAACCATTAGCCATCACCAATGCATTAAGCAAACTAGAGGTTAATGGTAATATACCTATAATACTTTAGATCAAACAAATGCTTTCAAGCAAGTTGATTCATTCGAAATTCGGCTGCTACCACACGAAAAAGACAGTATCCCTGGAGAACAGCGGATGCAAAGTCATTGCGTATGCAGGCGATATTGAACATGCAATCAGCTGGAAACATCCCCCAACAATCCAACAATCAGAGATTTGATGGAAACACACGTAGGCAAACTGGCCAATTGGGCAGAGAACTGCGGACTTGGAATAAATCCCTCCAAAACGGAGCCAGTCTTACTCACAAGTTTCCTCAAACAACTCCACTAAAACTCAATGGGCCTTATCTTAGATTCGCAGATCACGCCAAATACGCATGAAGCTCAACTGGAAATTGAATGCGGAAGAACGCATACAAAAAGCAACAACGGCGCTATTCGCCTGCAAAAAAGCCTTGGACGCCAGAGGGGGTATCAAACACCATATTACCCACTGGCTGTATACCGCGGTTGTAAGGCCTATACTAATGTACGGATGCCTTGTCTGGTGGCCAGCACTGTCCAGATCTAACTATTGCAAACTCTTAAGCAGAGTTCAAAGGATGGCGTGCATCGCGTTAACAGGGGCATTGCGAACAACCCCCACTGCAGCCCTCGAAATGGTGCCTCACCTACTCTCCTTGGATCGTTTTGGCAAGGAAAATGCGAAGAAATCGACGCTACGATTTAAGGAACCCGCTCATTGGAAGTTCACCGAAATAGGGCACGCTGGTATTCTACGCCAAAGCAATGATTTAAGGGAAGTCACGGACTACTTAATCCCAAGCCTTGACTTCAACATAGCTTCTATAAAACAATTCCTAACAGACGGCAATGGGAGGGAAATAAATTTCTAAAAAAGGCACTGCACTGGAAATATACACAGACGGGTCTAGGACAGGCAATGGTATGGGTTTCGGTGTCTAAGCACCGACCCTAAAAATCAGCCAATCCTTTAGACTACTGAACCACTGCAGCATATTCCAAGCTGAATTAAGGGTTATTCGTAAGGCCGCCGACTGGCTGTCTGTGAGATCGATGAACAACAGAGACTTCGTCATCTACACAGATAGCCAAGCTGCAATAAAAGCACTTGAATCACCAATAATAAGATCGAAATTTTTCAGGTACTGCCACACGTCCCTAAATGAGATACCGAATAGATGCGCTGTAACGTTGTGTTGGGTACTTGGGCATAGTGATATACCAAGTAATTGTGAAGCAGACGAACTAGTCAAAATAGGCCACACAGGAGCTCGCGACTGTTAAAGGGGAATTCCACCAATGGAAACGCAAAAATATAGAATCTCGGAAAATGCATTACAACAGGCAGAAGTTGCAGACGATGCTCCTCAAAAGCGTGGAGTCAATAACAGACCCCGAAGAAATGCTCTACGGTGAGCTACCGACTGGGGAAGCGGGTAGTATCCCTCTTCCTGGTGCAGCGGCAAGCTGGAGAGGCTAAGGACTATCACTTCCTTAGCATCCCAGATATATGGGAAAAAATAAAGAGGAACGGAAACATTGTACAATGTATCCACTGCCAAAGATCCGAGTACGCCGCGTCAAAGCCACTATGCGTTAAATGCACAAAGGGCCACAAGAAAGAGGAGTGCGACCTTGGAAAAGACAAGGTGTCCGATAGAGGGCCCTTCCAATTTGTCTTCCGTAGGAGCCGAGTACGCCCTGCAAACTATTGGAAACGTCCTAAGTTCCAGGATATCAAGAAACAAAACCTGTCCCGTAAACAGACGGCCGGGGAGAAACGTCCCTTAAGTCGCTTGCAAGCATCAGCCGTTGACCTTCGCCCAAATGGCTGTAGATTCGGAAAAGACGGTAAAAAAGTACATATGTAGTTGTTCTTAAAGCCCCAGTGCCTGTATCTAAGGCACCGAGGGCCAAGGTGGATGTCTTCTTAGCAATTTCTTAAGGAGAGCACTCACTTCAAGCACCTCCTTTCCATCATCCAATAGAAATCTGTCAAACTACAAGGTTGATAGGCAGACAAATGAACGACATAATTAAGCAGACGATGGACAGCACAATACCATGGGTTACCCACAAACAAAACTCGGAGTTAAAGACACTGAAGTCACTGATTAAAAATCTCCAACAATTAATCAAAGAAAATTACAGGAATAAGTTTGCATTGGAACAACAGAATTGCTGTTGTAAAATCCAATAGCGCGAGTATATTCCCGCAAATAAATAAAATATATCGGAGAAACAATCAGAATGACATTCAGGATCTAGAGCTTCCGAGAACGTCAGGCAATGAAGGCTTGTTGCGAACAGTCAGCATCCAGAGAACACCGTACTTGATAATGATTTCTTCGTGATAGAAGATCCTCAGAAGAGAGTAGCGACAATGGGAGCTTTCTTTATAGCAATCTTCCCAGACCTGATAAACAGGGTTCTACTTCATCACTTCTACCCTCAAAATGATATAGGTATAACAGAGCTTGGAGACTTGGTTTTGCCAGGTTTAATTACGAGCTTTCAGGCTTATCCTTTACTGGCAAAAAAAATCTGCTGAAACAGCCACACATTAAAGCCGATTGTACCTTTTTGCAAATTTATGGGTTTGTACTATTTGCTTGCGGTATTTTTTTTAAATTGTAGAATAATATTAATTTTAACGTTGGAATATTAAACAACCGCCTTTTTTTCTTTCTTTGTTTGGGCTAGAATGTTAAATAGAATTTTTAAGAAATAAGAGCTTTCTTTCTATATAGTTTGCTATTTTTAGAAAAAAATATTATTCAAATTAAAATTAAAATTAAATGTATTATGAGTAATGCCCAGAATTAATAAAAGAAAAACACTTAGCTTACCTCCTTGCTGATCTGAATTTTGATGTCTGGCTGGGTAACTCCCGCGGAAACCGATATTCGCGAAACCACACTACATATGATCCAGAGGAATCGAAATTTTGGGATTTCAGTTGGCATGAAATTGGAATATACGACTTGCCGACCATGATCGATTATGTTTTGGAGAAAACAGGATTTAATAAAATGCACTATATTGGTCATTCACAAGTGAGTATAAATCTGGCGAATATTTTGAAGTGTTTCTAGTTATCCATTATCTTAGGGATGTACTGCGTTTTTTGTAATGTGCTCTGTTTGTCCCGAATATAATAACAAAATAATATCCATGCACGCTTTAGCACCCGCAGCATATCTATCGGATGCAAGCGACCATCCTTACATAAAAGTTATGGATTTGTACCTAAAGGTAAAAACAAATGTCATTGCTCATTTAATAAAATAAATCTTAAAATAATTCAGAGCCTCGTGGGGAGCGCCATTAGGGAACTGTTTACTGGTGAGTTTAGATTCCTATGCGGCGTAACTGATGAGACGGAACGTACGTGCATTGAAGCCATTTTTTCAATAGCTGGACGTAGCGAAGACGAATTCAATGAAGTAAGAAGAGTTTTCTTTTTCCATTACCAAAATCTATATGCTTATTGCTTATACATATATTCTTTTCTTAGGGAATGTTTCCTGTTATCCTCGGCCACTACCCAGCTGGTGCATCTGCGAAACAAATCAAACACTTCATACAAGTCATAAAAAATAGCCGTTTTGCGCCGTACAGTTACAGCGTGTCAAAGAACCTAGCAATATACAACGAACATATCCCACCCAAATACAATTTAACTAAAATCACAGTTCCCGTGCATATGTACTATTCTTTAAATGATCTACTGGTACATCCGACCAATGTGGAGCAACTCTATAAAGATTTGGGAAATCCAGTTTCCAAGTACTTGGTGCCAAATAAAGACTTCAATCACATGGATTTCTTGTGGGCCTTGAATGTAAAAACTCTACTGTATGATGAGGTCATAAAAAACTTGAAAAAGTATAAAAATTGATTAAATGCTTAACTTGTCCAATTGAATGCTAGTAGTATTTGTAAAATAATTTTTATTTATTTAAAATAAACTTTACAGTGAAAATGATATCGTTATTTTATTTTATATTTTATAATTATTTACAATAGAAGCGATCTTTCCATAAAATTTTTAAAGATGGATCTTAGTAAGCATAGTGGTTGAACTTGCGCGGTATACAATCACATCACAGTGGTTATAGTTCCTTGTCGGTGTTTACAAGTCTTATTTTTTATTTTTTATTTTTTACGAGCTCTTGATGCCATCGGATCAATTGGTGAACACCTTATGCCAGACATAAATTATTATTATTATTATTATCGGTTATTTGGAACTCGGAAGTTCAAAGCCTCGTTGACCATCCTTTGTCAAATTTCCCTGTCATGAGTGTGATTTTCCATGTTGAGGGTGGTCTTTCCCATCTCTTCTAGATCCATCCTTATATTGCCCTCCCATCTACAAAGCATCTTTCTTGGCGGTTTGTCCTGTTCGTCCACTGGCCTCTCGTTCTACGTGTCCTGCACACCTTAATCATAATTACTCGGCCAATGCTTTCGCCCGAATAGAGTTCCTCCAGTTCTTGATTTTCCACCACATCTCCTTAAGATCTTGTCTTCAAAGACCCAAAATATATTTTCCTCTTTCTTAGACAGGGATCAGGTTTCACATCCGTAAAGTTTAATAGTTTATGGTTTTATAAATGCTGATTTTAACATTGCGAGACAAAAGTATTGCTTATGAAGTTCCTTCATTACGAAGAAGCACGCGCTGCCCATATGCAGCCTTCTATGTATTTCGTTCTTTATGTCGTTGTTCACACTCAATACCCAGATATTTGAAGTCCACTTTCTGACTTTCTTAAAGCGTCTATCGAATACAGTCAGGTGCGAGGTTTGATTAGATCTAAGTCGGTCAGTGACCATGTATTTCGTTTTTTTTTTCATTTTCTTCCGAGCCTATTTCCTAATTTTCATCTTTCACCTATCTCGAATGTTTTGACAACACATTACCTACTTTAACTTGCCCTTTGTTTCCTTTTAGACATAATTTTTAGGATTACATTTTTTGAGCTAACAAAACTTTTTGTCCTAGGGCCATAATCGCTTGATGAGACATGGAGTCTTCCTTCGCCTGTTGTTGGCTTGTATATATCTTGTTTTCCTATTTTAGCGTTGGAATCCCTGAGTTTTTCATCCACGTTACGTAAAACTCGTCCTTTACATCTTCGTCTTTATTTTCCGTGGCACAATGTACGTTCAGAAGTTTTTTTTTTTATAATTCGTTCAGGTTCAAGAGTGTAGGCTCTTATAGTGTTTGTCACACAACCTGGTCGTGCTGCAGATGGTTTGTGTCGCTCACTACTCTCCGGGGGTAGTTGTCCTAGATAGGATTTGAGAGATTCGACTGAAATAGCGTTGGTTGTAATTCACAGTAACTCTCTTGTTTCTATGCCATTAAGGTGTTTTATTGGAAATGCACACACAAAGTATGAATTTTGAAGTGATCTTATGCTGCGAGTGTTATGCCTTCGTCAGCACCTTATGATCTCATTCACAACTGATGTTGTTGCACAGTTTTTCCGTATAGGAATTGTTCTTGACTATAGACGGACTTGAACTACAGACCTTCGGCTGAACAGTCACTGATGATTACCATTGCACCACGATCACCCCACCACCCCACAACGAAGTACATAATAATAGCGAGGACTCCGGATTTTGGCCATCGACAAATATATGTAGTACTGCATCTGCATAATTTTGTTGCTGATAAAGGATTATGTTCCAAAATCCGTACCGCTAAAAAAGACACTGTAGCCTCTTGTTGGAGGCTGCACAAATACTGGTCTATTGTACCAGATAGACACTTTTCTTTATTGTATTTTCCCTTACACCAAGAGGTGTAAGACTCATCATAGCATCTAGAGCAGCTTCCGGTGTGCTGGAGAAAGCGTCGGTGCAGCTGAGACAGACCGCTCTTCGGAGTTTGATGAAAGAGGCCACGACGTGTTTGCGTGTTAGCCTGTTCCACCAGACAACCGATGCATATGACATTATCGGTCTTATGAATACCGTGTAGATCCAGAGGACGACTTTTTTGGTGACAAGCCCCATGTCTTTCCAAAGGCACCTTTGCATTGCAAAAAAGCTGACAGCGCTTTGGTTTTGACTCAACATGCCTTGACCAAAAAATCTTGCTATCTAAAATGACACCCAGGTACTTAGCTTCTTGGATATCGGGATGGGAATGCCTTTAAGCACCAGCTGAGTAATGCCAGTATTTTTCCTCCTTCTCGTGAAGAGAACGACATCAGTCTTAAGAGGATTAACCGGCAGCCCATTACTTGTGCACCAGTCCTCGATCACATTTAATGAATTTAGCGACGCCTGTGCTTTGAGACAGACACTCGCTAAACATGAGCCCATAGAGAGAATAGCAACATCATTCGCATACCATAACGGCGGAGACAGGACGCTACCTTACGGGCAGCCCCTCTTTACGCCACATTGTTCGACGCCGGCATCAGCGATCAATGTCCTGTGCACAAGCATTGCTTTGATCCACAAAACTAGTGCTTCATCTACGCCATGCCGTCTAGCAGCGTTACACATGCTGTCAAAAGTAGCTCTATCAAAAGCTCCCTCAATGTCGACGAAAATGCGCAGTACGTACTCTTCCCTTTCGAGCGCGCATTCAATTCTCCCAACTAGGTTTTGAAGCGCAATCTCGCAGGATTTTCCGCGCTGATAAGAATGTTGCATCTTTGAGAGAGAATGCATTCGAAGGGCAACTTTGCGCACGTGCAACTCTACTAGTCTCTCCATGCTCTTCAGCAAGAAGGATGTTAGACTGATTGGTCTAAAACTCTTGGCGAGTGAGTAATTTTCTTTCCGTATATTGGGAATAAAGACCACTTTCACCACGCGCCAAGGAATAGGTATATAGGCAAGTGCCTTTTCCTTTTTGCAGCATAACAGGGTATATCCCATCAGTGCCCGGCGACTTGAAGCCATCGAAGGACTTCAATGGCCTCAGCAGTCGCCAGGCGTGACGCAAAATACCAGCTACTCCGAATTATTTTCATTGTTTCAGCCGCAGTTACCAATGAAGGAGTGTGCAACGAGCCGATGAGGGTCTGATTTCCCAGGAAATGGGTTTCAACCAGTAAACTAAGAGTTTCCGCTTTAGATTTGGCGAAGGTAGCATCAGATTGTCTGAGTGCATCCAGCTTTGTCGATTTTCCTCGCTTGAGAACATTAACCAACTTGCTGGTCGCACTCAGGGATTTAATCTCTTCGCAAGAGGACTTATAGGAATCATTCTTCGATGTACGAATAAGCTTCTTATATTCCTTCTGCTTCGATCGATATTTATTCCAGTCATCTTCTGAGTTCGATTTAAGCGATCTATTCAAGAGACTTCTGGCTTCCCTACGAAGACATTGGAGCTCAGCGTTCCACCAGGGAACCAATTTCCTGCAGGGAGGTTTTTTGACAGGACATGTGAGTTCACAACAGTTGGCGCTACTCAGGTTATGAATGTCATCCTTCACCAATTATTCTGTTCTGAGTTGGCCCAAATGGATTTCTCAAGCTCGTCTCTGAATCGTACCCAGTCCGTCTTTCTCTGATTCCGCTTGGGTTGTGAGGGGGAGATCTCACACTTCAATTGGAATTCGATATATCCATGGTCTGACAACGTAGCATCTGCTAAGAATGTCCAGTTAGTGATAGCCTTCACATGCCTATTAGACAGGGTTAGGTAAATCATTTCCTGTCGTCTCACCGTCACAAAGGTTGGTTGAGAGCCAACATTGTTGATGATAAGGTCAGGCGAAAGAGTAAAGGTTAAAAAATAGTCTCCTCTTCGGTTACATTTGCTACTGCCCCAAACTGTGTTTTGAACATTTGCTTCGCAACAGATGATGAGTCCAATCTTTCTGGCTTCACAGTAGAGTACCAAGACAGCACAGGCGTTTATTCCAATGGTTCCTGAATGGATACAATGTGATGATTTGTACAATTCTGCTACTGAGAAAATCGGTAACAGCCTTGCAATGCGGTATATTGATCTGAGTAAAAATTATAGCTTTAGACTGCGGAGCACGTTCCATCCTTCAACTACTTGACATAAAATCCTACCTAGGCCGAAGTAAGGTAGTGAATCGTACTCTCTTTGTAGGAATAGACAATGCAGGCTCCCGTCGAGGGAATTTTGGCACCATGCTCCTGATCCAGGCAGATGTCTGCTGTGGAGAACAGCTCGCCACGTTGGTACCATTCATCAGAGCAGCCTGAATACAGAAGCCTGTTGCTTAAGCTAGCTCCAGTAGACGATCCTCGTAGTGGTGGCAATCTGTACTGGTCATTCTACTGTCACTGCCAGCTTTCCCTATCCTGACCTTTTCAGAGGGGTTGGCTGCCTCTTTGTAGGAGAGGTGCTTGTCTCGACTCTGTACGGTCATTTGTATCTCGTTTCCAGAGGAAAGGGTTTTGCAGTGTGAAGTGCCCGTCTCCGAGGAGCAGTCTTTGGTCCTCTCCGTCTTCAGATTTTTGCTTTGATATTTGTTAATCGCCGCATCTACCTTCGGATTCCGACTACCCGCAGGCATGTCGGAGGAAGAGACATCACGTTCTCTCTCCCCAGCAAGGTTGTCCGCGGCGATCGTCCTCCGCTTGCGAGCGCTCTTACCTTTTTCGATTCGAGCTCCTGCTCCCTTCTGACGTCGCTTTAGGACAGCTCTGCCAGCTTGAGGTTTGTTGGGATCCAAAACCGCCTTGCTTTCTGCGATCAGAGTTTGTCTCTCAGCATCATCGCCTATTTCGGCGGTGGCGCCGGCCATAACAGGACCCTAAAAACTCCAGCTCCGTCAGTTTTGGAACCTGGCACGCTTTTACTGGGGAGTTGATCATCAATTGAAAGCAATAAGAAGAGGAATGTTACAGGCGCATGCCGAAAGTGTGGGCATACTTGTTCCTTCTGCAGCTGCCTTTACTAGCCGAATACGCTTTCTGCGCTGCGCGTCGCACAGTGGGACGGAAACGGGTTCACTGTCTCAAAAATCTGTACCTCGTATGTTTTAAATGATAGGATCTTGATTATTCGTGTATATATTATTGAATGTTCATGCTTTTTAGTGAAATTAATTATAGGTGAATACGACCAAAATAGAATTAAAAATCGATAAAACATATTGGTTAATGCATGTAGAAATGTCTTAATGTATTTTATTTATCTTAATGTATTTTTTATTTGATTTTGGAAGGTTATTTTATATTTGTGTTTTTAATAAAAGGAAGCTGTGAAAGTAATTGACAATTAATTGTAGCAAGTGAGAGATTTTAGTTAATTAACGATTGATGAGCAATTCTGCGCAAATGAGTTTAGTTTACAGTAAAATAAAAGTTATGAGGCATTGAAAAACATTGAAAACATTTGAATTCAGAAAGATTGAAGTTGGAAGTTAATATATTCTTGAAAAACTTTAATATGGTGATTATTCATTTTCTGAAAGATCCAAGAGCATTTTGGCTTCATCCAAAAATTCCTTGGAAACTGACTCGGTCGGTGTCCTTAAACATGCAATATATGGATCTGATGTATATAATAGTGTATGTAAAACATCTTCATTAGTCGCTGAACGAGAACACTTTCTGGAATGATGTAATCGGTATTGTCTGTAGTCTTTGTTCCGCGCTTCCTGTGCATCTTCAGACAATTGGCCTATTGGTAAAATTGCGAAATGTCTTATAATACTCTCCCCGTGGATAAGGATTTTATGAATAGAGGACGGCATGTAATACCAGTTGTATTTATTCACAAATATTTGAGCTGTATTCATTGCGTATTGACCGAACTTGGTAGCATTTACTGCCATTCCAGATGATATTGATTGTAGTATAATATATAGCCGTTTTATTAATTCTTCGTCAACTCCAGTAATATTGGCTGAACAATGATAGTTAGAAAAGAATCTTCGCGCAGTATTTCCATCATTACTATTACCAGCTCCTTGTCGGGGTTTGTTCGTGAAAAGTAATGGTGCATACGAAAGAAAATATATTTATTATTGAGCGAACGAGCGGAGCTGTTTTCGGGTGAATCCAATGTCGATCTTGTATATATTGTTTTGGAGTCATTTCTTAACCGATTTTCAAATGTATTAGTAGAAACAGATGACATGAAGGTATATACTTGGGTGGAATTTAAATTTTTGACTCAAAAAAAACTAAAATTAATTCAAATTTATGTTCAAAACGACATCCCTAGTTTACCTACCATTAGAGTTGTTACTAATAGTACATACCACTAAGTTGGTTGTTTTAAGTAATTTTTTAATTTTAATGATCAATTAGAAGGCAAACTCTTAAAGTACTAACTTTTATAAAGGGTTTATGTTGGGAATGTTATCAGAAAAAATATTATGAAAAAAATGCAAAATGTTACTTTGCAATATATTTTTGTGTCTTATAAAAAAAAGGCAAAAAAGGAGCAAAAATTTTTTATCCCCTTGCAATTGAAATTAATTATATATTTTAGACAGACAAGTAACTAGGCAGCGGCAAACAGCGCTAACGGTTAAATGTCTGTTTGAATATAAGAAGGAAACATCTAAGAAAGGGCAGATTAAAACAACATATATTTTTTTAATATTATACAACATTATTGTGTTTGTATTTTTTGTAAAAACTTGAAGCTGTGTACTTTTCAAAAATGTATAACACCTATATAGTTCTTATAAAGATTTCCAGGACATTTTTTTGAAAAGTCTGTTCGAGTAATTCAGTCAAATCAATATTTTGACTCACTGCACTTCAGTGATCGATTTCACGAATTTCTTTGTAAATAAAAAAATAATTAATATCGAAACTAAATTGTATGTTATTTTAACCATCGATTTTCATCAAAATAATTCGGGCAACCCTACTTTCGTAAAAACCATTTATGAGATGGCGTTGTATGGAGAGCTCCCACTGTGCGTCGCCAAGAAGTGCAGGGACCGCAGATGGGAGGGTCGGATGGGCCTCGGTAGGGTATACCCCCGCCTCTTGACTGCTTTTCCCAGAGCTTTACCTTCATCCTTTGTAACTTTTGTGCCAGCCTTTTGCACGATTTTTGGGCACGTCTCTTTCTCCTTATTTTTTGGCACTTAGCAGTGCAATCTACATTGGGGCTCGTTGAACCTTAGCTGTTTCCCGTGCCGCGCCATTGTCGGTATCGCTTCTGTTGCACCGCTCATACTCAGTCTAACAAGATGGTCAAGGTCAATGAGCCTCAGGAATCGGTGTCGTTCCGGGCTGCCGGAGAGTTAAGAATGAGTGGTGGGGTCTCCAGAATCCTTCCGCCGGTCGCGATGAAAGATATCGCGGGTGAATTTTCTCTATTGCGGATGCCATCTCAAGTACTTCTATCCATATACATACATAGTTGTCCATTCATCCATGTTTGGAATTACTCGAGCTTTTACAGTCTTCGTGCGTTCCACGAGCTCACCCTTAAATTTGGTGGTGCATTCTGTTTTAAGGATGCTCTCCCTTCCCACCCGTAGATTCGATCGTCACTACGTATATTTCCACCACCACCAGAATATTTTACCCAGAGTAGACCAGCCATATTTAACATCAAAGTGAGTCAACGATTTTTAATGCTGTTTTGAATGTGGTGTATTGTTTTGTGATATTGTATTGTTGTAGTGAGGTGAGTGTGCGTAGTGCAGAATCATCAGTTCTGAGCTTAACTTAGCAATTTTTTTCATGGTCCATTACGAATTTAAGCACCTCTTATGACTAGAATACCGAGTCGCAGGTATAATCTAATCCCAATTCCGCAGGGGGGGGTGAGTGTACATAAACAGGAAATAGATAACCTTCACCATGTTCCGGTTAATTAATTAAAGAAGTCATAAATACTATAGAAGACTAGCAAGTCGCTAGCTTCCCCACACGTACTATACGATTTACTATTACAGAAAATACGCAAGTCTACCTAGATAACGAACCGATACTTCATATGTTGCAATACACATCCGTTCAAACTAACAGCATGTTCGCGTTCACACTGTTCTATTTCCATTTTGTGCCGCACTCCAATGGTATCGGTATGACCTGGAATCATAAACAGTCACCAGAAGAATATCGACCGGCGCACGACGGCCGTACTCGACGATGTTCATCATCGTCTTCACTTGCACATTTGTGCGATAGATACATTTCAGTTCCAGCGAAACCTTTCTTCGATTCGGTGGTACGGATTGCGTATTGTTTGGCAAATACAGTTGAAAGTACATAGAAAAACTACTAGTCCTGAATGGGGAGGAAACTGTTAAGGGTAGATTTGGGTGTTCTGTGACACAAATTCTTATTCTTCTTTTCTGATTTCGTTTTTCCAATCTCAACAAAACAGAAAAATAATTTCTTCTCCCTGCTTTTCACTTAGCTACATCGGAAAAAAGGTGTATAAAGTGGTGCGTGTTTTTATCAGAAAAATATGGATGCATTTTGTGTCCCGGATTAAGCGCAAGTCCAATGTAAATAAATCGATTTCGAGGTTATGAAATAAATGAAACGAAATTTCACGGCTTATAATTGGTTTTTTTTTTTTGTGTTAAATGAAAAAAGCTAACGAGCTTCGAGTATGATATTTTCCCTGTTTTCTTTCCTTTATTTTTCTATTTAAATTCTTGTGTTTTTTGAAAATAAGTTTTGCGAGACTTCCTTATTGGTGTTCAGCGTAAATCCTAAATCCCAACGATCTGTACAATGACTTTTAGTGGAGAAATACCGTGAATTGAAAAGGACAAAAACTCAAAGTAACAAATATAACAGAAGTGGAAATCTTCAAATTTTTTTTTTATATAAAATAGTTAATTCCGGCTCTGCTCGGCACAAATACTAATATGGAGGACGAATTGCGTTGTCCGATATGTAAGCAATTGTTTGTGAACCCAATACTTTTACCGTGTTATCATGCTCTGTGTCTGAGCTGTGCGGTGGATGCCCAAACCGCCTATACGCCGACAGCGGTGGCTGCAGCAGCAAATGGAAGCTTACAGTCTGCAGTAACAAGTTGCGCTGCTTTACATCATACTCATCATCATCATCACAATTCACCAGTGACACATCATTCTTCGACGTCTTCTGCTGCCAGTACAGCTAGCTCGGGGACTACAGAGAGCTCAGATCAAGATCAAGCGGATAAAGTCAGCATCTTTAGTGAGGCGGACTCTGGAGTCGTTTGTTGCACATCACGGCCTGGTTCGTACGTTGGTACTCCCAATCTCCAAGCGTTGCTCTTTCCACCAACTGGAGGCGCAGTCTACTACTTGGTCTGTCCACATTGTCGCAAAGTAGCCTTCTTCGACGAGAGTGGCGTGCGCAACTTGCCATCGTATAAAGTTATGGAGTCAATTGTCGATCGGTTCTGCGCTCGTGAGGCATTGCGATGTCAAATGTGTGAGACCGATCCAAAAGTCGCTTCCCTCATATGTGAACAATGTGAAATACGTTATTGCGATGGATGCCGTGAGCTGTGTCACCCAGCTCGCGGCCCATTAGCCAAGCACAATCTTATGAAACCACAGGGTGCAGCACAAATACGCGAGTCACTGTGTGCCGAACACACCGAAACGTTCTCAATGTTCTGCTTGAATTGTAAAGAGCCCGTCTGCGCGCAGTGTGTGAACGAGAACGGTCATCAATCGCATGACGTGCAACCGATAACGCAAACATGTAAGGCACAAAAGGTAAGTTTCTCGTTACAGATAACGATGCTAGAATATTTTTACCTATATTGCTGATAGGGAATACATTCCTGTCTTCATGGGTGTTCAATAAACTCGCAGGTATTGAACGATTCGAATGCTACCATTTTTATCTTTTCATTTTTCAATTATCAATCAGTCATAAATGTTGTTGGTTGGTTAGTCAACGACAGCGTTTATTTGATATGGAAAACATATGTATAAGGACCATTTACTTGTGCGCTGTTTGATCGACAGGTAGACTGAAATTTTGTATAACTTGGACGCTTGTACATGTTATACCTTCTTGTTCGAAGTGCATCTATGACAAAAGGGCTCATGGACACAAGTACTCGTGTACCTAGACTATTTTCTCTTAATTGACCCTACAATGCAAGGTACAAAATAATATGTATCCATACCTTCTTATTTAGACAAAAAAAAAAAATTGTTAATCAAGTCAATATAACAAAAAACTGATAATTTTGTTTATTTTACTTGGGCAAAAGTATTTGTCACCCTTTTAAATACGAAGGGTGATCCAAAAATAATGATAATGGAACTAAAACACGCTGATTGTTGTTAAACAAAATTATTTAGTTTTCTACATAGTCTCACAACAAGTCCATCTTTCTTCTAAATCCAAGATTGCCTTTAAAAAAAAATTATTTTTCTTGACCTTCCCAATACACCTCAAAAGTGGCCAAAACTTTACTATCATCTCCTCGCATGTGTTCCTTGAGCCGAGGAAAGAGGCTCAAGTCACTGGAAGCGGTGTCCGGTGAATAGGGCGGGTGTTCGAGCAGTCAGAATCGAGGGTCTTCTTGTGAGCCGGTGATCTTAGTGAAACAGTTCTTCAACGCACAGTTAGCCACGTCGTTTTTCTTTAATGACCTTCCGCAATCTTTCTACAATATTTGGTCCCGATCCCGAAAGCTCCCTTTTCCAAATATTCCACCATAATTATTCCTTCTGCGTCTCAAGAGAACGGATGCCATAACCTTTTGCGTCAAACTGGACACTTTGAATTTCTTCGTCGGTGAGGAGGCTGTTCAGGAGGTTATTTAGGATCAAAATGGTGAATCAAGGTCCGTGGTCATGAGACGTAAGAAAAACATTTCCTGATCTGCTTGAAATTTCTCGAGATTCTCGGTACTCAATGCGCAGAGACCTTATTCATATGCAATTCGTTCGCAAGAATTTTTTGAACGCTGCCCTTTGAGATCCCTGCGATCTCAGCTATACGCTTGATGGTCACTCTTCGTTCTGCCAACAAAACATTTCCGCCAACACAGCGTGCTACTGTGGAGTATGAAGGAGCAGAGTCCCCAATGTTTTCACCAAGTCGTTGTGTATGTCGTTGGTAGACCGTTTTTTTTTCAAGCAGACAACTTTAATTTCGGTTTTCTCCATTTTGATGTTATTACTTCGACAGTTCATATTCAAGTGAATATATGTATAATACCTCTCATGAATAATAGTTTAATTATATGAATTTTCTACGCTAACTTAATGGGTATACGAGGGTGGTCCGATAAGTACTTAGCCTACAAAAGAAAAACGAAAATTTTAGAGAAATGGCAATTTATTTTTCAATATAATCTCCTTTTAGTTCGACACACTTGACCCAGTGATACTCCAACTTTTTTAGGCCTCCGTGGCGGAGATGACCTCCTCATTCGACAGAAATTTTTGCCCGGCGAGTGACGTTTCCAAGTTTGGAAACAAACAGAAGTCGCACGGGGCCAAATCTGGAGAATACGGTGGATGGGGCACCAGTTCGTAGCCCAATTCGACCAATTTGGCCGTGGCGAGGGCGGAGGTGTGAGCCGGTGCGTTATCATGGTGGAAGAGCACTTTTTTCTTCGCCAAGTGGGGTGTTTTTTCTTCAATTCGGCGTCGAATAGGCCCAATAATTTGGCATAGTACAGCCTTAGACCGTTTTGCTCTTCCCCAGGTAGTCGATGTTGATCACACTTTGTGAATCCCGGAAAACGGTGGCCATCACGTTTCCGACCGATGGGACAGTCTTCGCCTTCTTCGGAGCACGTTCGCCGGGTGAAGTTCACTGTTTCGACTGTTCCTTGGTCTCTGGTGTGTACCAGTGGATCCATGTTTTTACTGTCACGAAACGACGCAGAAACTCCTTCGGATTGCGCTTAAACAGCGTCAAACACGGCTCTGAAGTGGTCTCACGGTTGCGCTTTTTGTCCGGAGTGAGCAAACGCGGCACCAATCGCGCCGACAGCTTTCTCATGCCCAAAATTTCATACAGGATATGACCCACGCGATCTTTTGAAATGCCTACTGTCTCAGCTATCTCGCGCGCCTTCAATCGGCGGTCTGCCGATACGAGATCGTGGATTTTTGTCAGGTTATCCTCCGTGGTAGCCGTTTTCGGGGCACCTGGACGTGGCTCATCAAAAACCGACGTGCGACCACGTTGAAACTCGTTAAACCAATTTTTGATGGTCGCCATCGAAAGAGAAGAGTCACCGTACACAGCATCCAAACGCTCTTTGATTTCGCTGCGCGATTTCCCTTCCAAAAACAAGAATCGAAACACCGACCGATATTGCTCCATCTGTCTAAAATCCGCGGACACTCCCGCTTCTATCTGTCTAGAATCCGCGGACACTCCCACTTCCATACGCGGTCAAAACAAAAGTACGAGTCCGGCTGATATTTCGACAGTAGCCGTCTACTAGAATGTACTACACGTTAGTAAGTTGCTCTTGCGATACTGGCGCCATCTGGCCGTGAGGCTAAGTACTTATCGGACCACCCTCGTACTTATATGAATTTTCTACGATAACCTAGGTTTATAAGCAAGCTAATATAAAATTGGAAATTTATGCGAACTGGAAATAACCGATTATCATTATTCTTGGGTCACCCCTCGTACAATACAAATAACTTGATTGCATTCAATTATCTGACAAATGATTAGCATTATCTGGTTAATATTAACCGTCAAGTTTATTTTGCTTTCGCAAACGCAAAATTGGTAAGGATGGGTCGTAAAGACGAGGACACTAAAATTTATTTCGACAGTGCGGGATATTATACAATAAAAATGTTCAAAAAAAAAAAACAATAGTTTACAGAGCTTAGTCAGAAGTAGTGCTGATAAGTGAAAAATAATTTATTCCTCCAAAAAGGAGCAAGTACAAATATCCCAAATGTCAACATAGTTTAAAGACAAAATAGAAGTCGAAATAAATCCCCGTACGAAGGGTCCTTAATAAAGATGACTTCGGTTCTGGAATTTATAAAATAAACCTTGCACCCGTAAAATTAATAAGGGTAAAAGGTTAGCATTTTCAAAGGAATATGTTAACAAGCCTAATTAATTAATGCAAATTTGGTTTACGGGTCCAGTCGAATATTGGTGGGAAAAGAAGAAAAAATATACAAGCGAGTGAAAAGTTGAAGGAGGTGCTGTCATGGTGCGGAAATGTCCGGGCGCTTATGAAGCAATATCACATTGAAGAAACAATGAAAAGAGAACATTATTTTATGAACATTTTCGAACTATTGCTGTACCCCAGGCGCATCACGGAAATCGTTCGTCTTTGGCTAGATTTAGATTAACATTAAAGTGGGGGGAGGGACAATGTCCTCCTGATCGCTGCGGCCACTGGTGGGCCTATTGTGATATCCTCCATTTAGAGTTTACTCAAAAATCCTGAGTTCATGATAAAACGAAACTTAGTATGCTTTTGAGTGAACTAGCAGCGATTTCTTCTGCTTCAAGATAATGCCTGCCTAAGTGTTTGTGTCGTGTACTGATGAGGCAATTACAATGGCACAGTATTTGCTCTGCTGTTTCCGCCTCTTCGTGCCCATGGCTTTAAGATGTTTGTTGACCGGGCAGTGAGGAATCCTGCGACCATACGAATCCAACTCCTAGAGAGCTTAAGGAGCTATTTCGTTGTTTTAAGGGAAGTGCTAGGAACATTTTGGCTTGTCTGCTACCTACCGTTTGTGTCCAGTAGTGGTTGGCCGTGTTCCTCAACCATTCCTTTATGTAGCCTTTTATGGTGCTGATAGATATGCCGCAGAATGGTCTTGGCATCATGAATGGTGATGCAGAGCCTTTTCTTGCTAATTGATCTGCTTGTTCGTTTCCTATTCGTTTCCTACAATATATGGCCACTGTGCCCAGGTATCCACATGAGGTGAACTCTGTTTGTGTTGGCCAGCTGGCGTAATAGTTGTAAGCAGTCCCATACCAATTTAGAGGTGACTTCGTAGCTTTTGAGGGCTAGAAGTGCAGAGAGAAATAAAAAGTGTCAGAGAGAATATAAATGTTTTTATTGGTTATAGTTCTGTTTATATTTTCTGTCTATGCTGTGATAGATGCGTGTTCTATTGTTAACTCCGTATATTCCAGTTCCAACACCTTCATTTGTTTTGGATCCATCTGTGTACCATACATAGGATTGACGATCTTAGGAAAGCCTATTTTGCTCCCAGATGTGTCTAGAAGGAATTGTGACCATAGAATTTTGGCCGAAGTTATATCTTGGAAAACAATTGTCTGTAAGGGGTAGTTCATTAAGAATGTCAGGATGAAAAATCCTAGAATTAGAGTCATCTTTCGGGATGAGTCTATGGGCGAATATGATTGTTTCTTTTTTACATAAGTTGGAGGTGGACGGGTGGTAGGTCCGTGATGACTTCTAGCGTTGCTGTGGGCTCCTGTATGCTTATGGCTCCTGTAATACAGATACGAGCTAGTCTTTGTAGTTTGTTGAGATTGGCTTGTACTGATGTTTGTTTTGTGCCTCCAGACGGGCGCAGCATATGTGAGAATTGGTCTGGTAATGGCTGTATATAGAAAGCAAGATATCTTGGGATTAATGCCCCAGATTTTTCCAGTGAGACTTTTGCTGGTCCATAGAGGGATCCTGGCTTTCTCAATGATTTTTGTTATGTGAGAGTTCCAAATGAGCTTTTCGTCTACACCTACATAGATATTTGGCTTCGTTTGAGAATTCTATTGTTTCACCAAATAGAGTGGGTTTTTTAAGTTTATGTCTCCTTCTTCTTTTGGTGAAAGCGACTATGGCGCTCTTTTTTGGGTTGACATTGAGTCCAACTTTTATGCACCAGCTCGCAACAAGATTGAGTGCTCTTCGGAGGAGTTCCGAGATTGTATCTTCGAATTTTCCTCTAATTTGGATCACAATGTCAATATGTTGGACCTCTAAATGTCCGAATGAAATGTTCTTCCTCTTTCATGTCAGCCATATTTGCAAAGATCACTATCACTTTTAATCCTTCACTACCAGCCGAACTAAAGCCGAACTGTGGACATTGATATCTATAAACTAAGTTTCACTCCAGCACGTATGAGGCGTGTAATCAGCTAATGGGTAAATGGGGCCAACAGTTTATCGCCTAATACAGTTTTTCTTTTGAAAAAAAAAAACTTTTCTGGTGATTGTACAGCAGGTGGTTTTATCAACGCTCTAGGAGAGATACCGCGGGATATTTATTTATTGATTGTTGTTGAAAGGGTCGAATGTCGTTTGATCGACCTGTAAGACGGTCCATGATAATACAGTACTTAACAAAAATGAGCAGTATTACTTTTAGATTATTAAACCACTAAATTAGAATTGAAGGTGTCTGAGAGAATCAAGTGGTATAAGCTGGATAAAGGAAAAGGCGAAGCTTTTATTACCATCATGGAAAACTACCTCTCTTCCATTATCTATGAGGTCGGTAATGAGGAGTGCAGAGCACAAGACATGTGGGATTCCCTACAACAATCTGGCCTGGAGAAAGCCAAATCACTGCTCGGAACATCTAAAGGCCCCTGCCAACACGCAAAAGAAACCTGGTGGTGGACAGACGAAGCCAAAGCAGTGATACACGAAAAGAAAATGGCTTTCCAAGCTTGGTCAAAGTGCTCTTCTACTAATAGAGAGGAAAAAGCTCGCCGTGAAAAGGTATATAGATGTTGCAAAGGTATCGCGAAGAAAAAATGCGCCGAATTCAAAGCGAAAAGCATGGAAGGCCTCTATCAGGAGTTGGAAGAAATATCGTCTTCCGCGTCTGACAGGAACCAGGCTACCCAGGAGCTTCGACAAAACAATTTGAACAAAGGAGCAAATATCTTTAAGATAGCCGCCCAGAGAAGAAGAAATGCTCAGGAGATTCGTTTCCCAAAGTTTATTAACAATGCTGAAGGCCAACTCCTTGTGGAAGACGAAAAAATTCTCCACAGATGGCGACAGTATTGCGAGGAACTTCTGAACGAACAGTTTCCCCGAGTGTACTTTCCAAGAGCCGCCCCGAATCATGCCGAAATACCCGACATCACAGTCCAAGAAGTTCGGTACGCGGTTAAAAACTCCAAGAAAAGAAAAGCTGCTGGGCCGGACGGGATACCCTCTGAGTTCTGGAAAAAGATGGGAGACATCGGGTCTAGATGGCTCATGGTTCTTATCTCCAAACTTATGAGAGGCGACACTATGCCTAATCAATGGAGGGAAAGCTATCTTCTTCCATTGCACAAAGGAAAGGGTGATACGCGAAATTGTGATAACTACCGTTCTGTCAAGCTGATGTCGCACACCATGAAGATCGTTGAACGGGTATTAGATAGCCGACTGCGGAAAATAATACGACTATCTGATGACCAGTGCGGGTTTGTCTCGGGTAAATCAACAACAGATGCAATCCAAAGTATAAGGATCATGATGGAAAAGCATCGTGATTCTTCAAAGGACTTGCATATGGTGTTGGTTGATTTCGAGAAGGCCTTTGACCGGCAACCAAGAGATCTTTTATGGGTAGCGCTAAGACAAAAAGGAGTTCCAGAAACCTACGTGCGAGTGATTATGGACATGTACGAGAGAGCAACGACAAGAGTAAGATGCACCGCAGGAGTCACCGAAGAGTTCGCAATCAAAGTCGGTGTACACCAAGGGAGCGTCCTCAGCCCACTGCTTTTTATAGCAGTCCTTGATTGCTTGCTTGAAGGAAAAGTGACGGACCCCAATGTGCACCAGCTATTCTTTGCTGACGATGGGGCCATTATAAGTGATGATCAGGCGTCCCTACAACGAGCACTTGATGTGTGGGTGGACATTTTTGAGGGACACGGGTATCGTATTAGTTCAAAGAAGACAGAGTATCTGTGCTGCCCGTTCTCTGACCCTCATCAGCCTATTCCAGACATTTACTTGAATGGAAGAGTGCTTCCCAAGTGTGAAAAGTTTAAATATCTGGGATCTATGATTAATAGAGAAGCAACTTGTGATGACGACATCAAACATCGCGTAAGCGTAGGGTGGATGAAGTGGCGGGAAAACTCCGCCATCTTCTGTGATCGAAAATTTCCCCCTAAGCTGAAAGGAAGGCTCTACACTTCAGTTGTACGTCCGGCGCTCACATACGGTTCACAATGCTGGACAATGCACAAAAAGTATGAGAGCAAATTAACGGCAACTGAGATGAAGATGCTTCGCATGACAGCGGGAGTAACAAAGCGTGACAGAATTAGAAGTTCAAAGATCCGAGGAAGCCTCCACGTAAAAGAAACCATCACAAGAAATATAGAGCGCGACCGACTCAGTTGGTATTGCCATGTTCAAAGGAGAGATCCTTTGAACCCCGTCCAAAAGGCGTTATCAATCAACATTCCAATTTCAACACGCAAAAAAGGCAGGCCGAAAAACAATTGGTGCAAACAAATGCAAAAACACCAGCATTTGATTGGCCTCAGCGATGAAGTAATCCCAAACCGGGAAGCCTGCCGCTACTTTCTGAGGTCAAACCGGCGGACCCCACAAGCGGACCAGTAGGAATGCAGTTAAGTGGGAAGGTTATGGTCCTACACTTCTGACCATAACGACGCCGGGATAAAAAAAAAAAAAAAGGAAAAGATAGATAGAAACCACTAAATTAGAATTGTAAGCCCACGCCTGACATTGTTCTTGACTGGATAGTGCGTTCATTTTTTTAATAATTAAATTAACTATATGTTTGTTCGTTCGGATAAGAGTAGATTAGAGTCTGTTACTGTTTATAGTCGGCTATTCTTCCAACTTTTGATTCGCTTAGCATCGCCAGATTTTAGGGTTCCCACCAAAGTTAAGTAATTCGTACACTTTCTTACTAAAAATATATCAATATATTCATGGATTAATAATTTAATCCATTTTCATTTCTTTCTGTTAGTATCATCATAAGGTGATATATAACGTATTCATGTTGTCACCTGTAATTTAAATTTATTCTTTGTTAAATATTCATTTTGGATGTGTATATGGGTTTATACTCATTTCGGCACCTGCATATAATATTGAATGCGCACATTTAGTAAATACTTCATCCATCACTGTGCATTGCGGTGATATCATATTATGAAGATTAACACGTATTTATCCCCACGCCTCTAGTATACCAAGTATCAACGCCTTTGTGGTTTGTATTTAATATAGAAACAATTAGAGCAGAATGGTAGGGAACTAATACGATATGTCGAGGTTGACGGTATACGATATCTTAAATTATGAATAAAAAATACAAGCGAGAATGTAGCTCAGCCGGTAAACTTACGAGTATATACACATATCTATAATGTTAGAGTATTTTTTGTTCAAGACGATTTGTGGAAATACAAGCGTCTCGGTCCTGCGCTTCCAAGCGCGCTGTAATGCTAGCAGAATAGTCGCAAAATACAGTCACTTGCTGAAAATGAAACACTTTATTTGGATATTGCTATGAGCAAAAATAATGAAAATCCAAATCGAGGGCGGCAACTACAATTCCTGTTTCTTCAATTTGGCTGAACAATTTAACAAATATGATGATGCTTATGAGTACATAGACAACCAATGAAGCCTAATTGTAAATTAATGTCGATTTCAATAACAATAACAATTTTCTTTAGAGGGTAAACATCTGTCAATAAAATTTATCGTACTATATCGTAGATACTGATTGTACAAAAAACTATTTTTTGTCGCCTTGAAAATGTCGAATTTTGCGCTAGATTAAGACCATTTGGAAGCAATATTATGACATTATGTTTTTTTTTTTCAAAGAAACTGCTGCTTAAATTCATTTAATGTTAACGGAAATTATAGCGAGCCTTTTCCAAATCTTCTTCTTCCCAGATGGCGCTACAGTCCGATGTAAACCTGGGCCTCAACGAACAAGCGTCTCCAGCTGGCATAATCTTTTGGCTTTTGTTTCCAGTGCCACACTCCCAGTTGGTTAAGTTGGTTAATGTTCCCTTCCATCTATGTGCGCCACCTTAAATTCGTTCGTCCCTCAGGGTTAGATTCGGGCCGGAGCTGTTCTGTCCATTCGCTCCTAGCCATCTTAGACGTTGGATCCGGAGACGTCGTACTAGGCCGATGCGGCTGTACAGTCCGTACAGTTCGTCGTTGTATCTTCTCTTTCGCTCTCCGTTTATATAAAAAAGGCCATAGAATGAACGTAGAACGCTGGATAAAGGAAAAGGCGAAGCTTTTATTACCAACATGTTGTGTTGTGCGTTTTTTTTTTTGGATGACAGCTAGTTATATTTGGTTTTACCCTTGTTCACCGAAAGGCCCATTTCAGCCACTTCTGCTTCAATGCTTTTGAACACTTCATTGACGTCTCGCTGTTGTCGCCCAATTAAGTAAATGTCATCCGCGTATGCAAGCGATTGCGCCGACATGAAATAGATAACTGGCCTGAAATCACACTGATAGGAACCTATCAGATTACTCACAAAGGCTTTCAGGCGTTCACTGGTTCACACAATAAGGCAGAGAAGGTCTTGTACGCGATATTGAGGAGATTAATTCCTCTATAGTTGGCGCAGTTATAGGTATCTACTTTCTTATGGACTGGGCAAGCCATGCTGTGATTCCATTCGTCGGGCATGCTTTACTCCAACCATATTTTACAGATGAGCTGGTGTATGCGCCCTACCAACTCATCTCCAGCCGCTTTAAATAGCTCAGCATTCAGCCTGTCTGCGCCGGCAGCTTTGTTAGTTTTAAGCTTCAAAATAACAAGCTTAATTTCATCTAGGTCAGGTGGACGGATTTCTCTTGTAACTTCGTCCGTTGCGAATGGCTCTATCGGACAGCGTTATCAGATCTATCATCGCCGTTATACAGTATACAGAAGTGGTTTTTCCCTATTCTCAGCATCGATTGTGACTGTACTATTAGTTGCCCGTCTTCATCCCTACAAGCGTCCGCTCTGGCTCTACAGCCCTGGCATGTTCGTCTTACTTTTTCATAAAACTTGCGAACATTCCTGTGGTAGCATCTCTCCATCTCCTCAATCTCATGCTTTCCGTGCTCTCTTTTTTTCTTCTTTAAAAGCGTGTGTCCGTCGTCCGTCTACGTAGCATGGCTTTCTATGCGGTTTGTTTTGCTAAATGGGCTTGTTTGCATTGCTAATCAAACCAGCACATCAGAGGCAATGCTTCCACAGTTGTTCTGTGGTTTATGCCGGTGTCACCGGATTTTGCGAGAGGTTGAGGGCAAACTCGATCGACGAAGATCCTAGCGCTCTCCTGCGATTGTAGCTTTCCGACGTCCAACTCTTGTGCTCGACTTCGTAGTGTCCTTGATATCGTCATTCGTACATTTAGGATGCTGCACGTCGATCGCAACGTGATCAATCTGGTTGATGGTCGACTGATCTGGTGATCACCAGTTTTCTTTATGGATGTTGAGATGTGAGAATCGTGTGTTTGCTACAAGGAGGTTACGCTCTGTTAAGAAGTCAATTAGCCTGAATCCGTTGTCGAAAGTGGTGTTGTCTTCCTACTCGTATGTGTTGTTTTCCTATGGTCGACTGAAATATGTCCTCTTTGCCCAGTTTTGCGTTAAAATTCCCTAGTATAATTTTGGTGTCATAACTGGGGCATTGGACATACGTTCGGTCCCGGATAGAAGTCATGATCATGATCGTTGGGGCATGAATGCATATTAGGCTTATATTCCCAATGATACCTTTGATACGGATTTTCATGAGGCGTTACAGGCTTACATGTTAGCAGCTTAAGACTTTTTGTCGGAGTCTTCCTCGAATAACAAATCTGCACCCGAAAAGACGTTGTTTATTTTCCTTGTAGTAGTTACCGTAATGGATATCACAGTTTTTCATAATTTTTTTGCCTGGTCCATTCCATCGCACTTCTTGGAGTGCGGTTATATCTGTTTTGTAGCAGTCGAGGGTTTTTTCCAGTTAGTTGTCTGCGCCTGGTCTATTAAGAGACCTTCCGCTTTCAGAAATTTAAAGGTTTTATAGCAAATTTTTGTTAAGTGTTCCCGATACATTTTATACAAACCCTTTATGATAGGTGGAAAGAACCTTCTGTTATTTTTCGCAGCTAAAAAAACCGTAAATTACTATTTTCATTACTTAACCATTGAGGAATTCGGTCTTAATGACACCATTGGCACCAGAAGCTAACACATTGCTAACTGAACCTGGCGTACACGCGATGTGATTTTCATGGTGCGTCATTCTTGTCAGCATAAACAAAACAGTTTAAGGTATTCAAAAGTACAGATTATCTGCGCTAAGTCGTTTCACTTAAATAAATTGCTAGGGATATTTACACGTACGGCTATCTCACCATCCGTTTTGTGTTTTCCAATCCGGCGTAACAATTGTCAAGGGATCAAGGACAACAAGTGAAGTTCATCGTCAAATAGGTTCTACACCATACATTTCACCATATACATACACATACCTATATAAGTTTTCATTCACTGTATGTATGTACCATCTTACCCGCTTCCATAGTACACCTTCAATCAAACGACTAAGTTTTGGCGAATGATGATAAATGTATAATAAAGAATTTCTTACAACATTCGATTAATCGTCGAGACTACAAGTTTAATCTAGAAACGATAACTTAGAGATCAGCTTTAAGTGCTTTTCTGACATTGTTCGATTGGGTTTAGGTTTTATCTGTTGAATTTTAAAATATTTTATTGAAAAAAATCATGTCAGAAGAATAAACTTGATTATCAAATTCTGGAGTTCAACTAGACGCATCCTTACCCAAGCAATAAAGTACATTTCATAAAATTAACGCGCGTATTGAATTACCCGCTTTCTGTTCTTTAGAATTGTTATTTTCCTCTGCACTACACAGTACCCAGTAGTACCTCCAAATGTTCGTACGAATGATTATAAATATTTATTGTTATCACAAGAAGAATCTGGAACAGATACGTATGCGGACAGACATCGTAGTAATTCATTGACCTCGACCATTTCTGGTGGATGATGACACAATGCGATGCATCCCACTTTAATGCATTGTAGATAATAGTGATTGTAAGGTAAAGCGGCAGCACACTTTCAGTTGCACCCCTATGGAGCTGGAAAAGAATAATACTCTTGCGAGATAAGCAGACACGTTTCGCTATAGTACCTATACACAGTGGTAGTAATGCAGTATAGTTGCAACAGCTGTCTGTGGAGCCATCAGTTTCAGATGTGCTCAGCCACAATCCCATTCTCCATATGCCCGTAAGTGTGATACTTTCATTGATTTTTCTGTCCCCTATTCTTATTTTTTTTTGTCTCCCTAAAGGCACGCCTCGGCTGTCTCGAAACAATTGGGACGCATTTATTTGCACGTCTGGTCCTTAATCTTTTGTGATAAATTATCCTGCGAGAGTCAAGCTGATGAAACCCACATCACAATTGTCAAGATGATAAATTCTATTTATGGAATTTGCTTAAATTTGAAATGGGAAATTTGCAAAAAATATTTAATAACATCAAAACACACAGCTGTTGCATTGCAATATGGTTATGTTGTTAAGCGGACATGACACTTTCAAAAAAAATTGTTAAATATTTTAAAGTGCGTATAATTAAAAATAAAACCATTTATTAATTTGAAACTTTTCACATATACCATATTTAAAACTACCAACTCGAAAAATGTGGTTTCGTCATTGCGGGGACTTCTTGCAGACATCAGGCCGTACGCGCTTAGTCATCCTGCATCCTGGATATTCCCTCCATTTGCGACTGTGTGCATTAAAGACCCAGTCGTTGATGTCAGATTCGACCGTTGAAACAGGTAGACCTTAGGCAGGTTCAGGTCCTTAGAAACTCTCCTCTGAACCCCTTCTAGCGAGTTCATCGGAGATCTCATTTCCTGGGATACCAGAGTAACCTGGCACCCATACAAGCCTTAATGACGTCCGACTTTGTTCAAAAAGGTCTTGAGTTCATGCACTAATTTGGAGCTGGATACAAAGTTGGACACAGCTCTGAGTGCAGCTTGGCTGTCACTGCAGGCGCATATGCTTTTTCCCTTCCATCTGTGCTTCATAACATAGTGCATAGCCATTAGAATTGGGTATATCTCCGATTAAAAGACAGACGCATATTTTGCTAACGAGAAGTGCAGTCGAGTGTTTTCGCGCTCAAAGAAAACCCCAGCGCCGGACGACAGCCCAGCCCTGGAGCCATCTGTAAAAATCCGAAGACAGTCCATGCCAGGTTCAGTGTCTGGCCAAAACTAGTCCTGACGCCATGAAAATGTGACTGTGAAACTATAGCGCTGTAGGATGGCAGGTGTCATTGCGTCGGAATTAATGTTCATGAGGCAGGGGTCGTAGGATGTTTCGCGCACAAGTACACTGTCACTCCAATGCGAGTTGTACCAAAAACCATTTCTCTTGAGGTGAGGCTTTCAGTGCGCATCGTCTGATACATATGTCAAGGGGTGGAAGATTCATCATAGCATCTAGAGTAGCTCCCGGTGTCCTCCTTCGACAATATTCTTGAGAGGATTAACCGACAGCTCATTGTTCGTGCACCAATCCTCAATCACATTTAACGTCGCCTGTACTTTAAGACAAACAGTTGCTAAACATGAGCCGACAAAGAGAACAGCAGCATCATCCTCATTGGCCTGGGCATAGACTCCAGAGGCATTGAGAGCATCGAGCAGAGAGTCGACCACCATGCACCATAACAGAGGAGACAGAGCGCCACCTTGCGGGCAGTCTCCGTTTCCGCCAGACTTGACACATTGCTCGAGGCCTGCATTAGCGATCAATGTTCTGTGCACAAGCATTGCTTTGATTCACAAAACTAGTGCGTCATCTACGCCATGCCGTCTAGCAGCGTTACACATGCTGTCAAAAGTAGCTCTATCAAAAGCTCCCTCAATGTCGACGAAAATGCCCAGTTCAATTCTCCCAACTAGGATTTGAAGCGCAATCTCGCAGGATTTTCCGCGCTGATAAGAATGTTGCATCTTTGAGAGAGAATGCATTCCAAAGGCAACTTTGCGCACGTGCAACTCTACTAGTCTCTCCATGCTCTTCAGCAAGAAGGATGTTAGACTGATCGGTCTAAAACTCTTGGCGAGTGAGTAATCTTCTTTCCGTTGTCGATTTTCCTCGCTTGAGAACATTAACCAACTTGCTGGTCGCACTCAGGGATTTAATCTCTTCGCAAGAGGACTTATAGGAATCATTCTTCGATGTACGAATAAGCTTCTTATATTCCTTCTGCTTCGATCGATATTTATTCCAGTCATCTTCTGAGTTCGATTTAAGCGATCTATTCAAGAGACTTCTGGCTTCCCTACGAAGACATTGGAGCTCAGCGTTCCACCAGGGAACCAATTTCCTGCAGGGAGGTTTTTTGACAGGACATGGGAGTTCACAACAGTTGGCGCTACTCAGGTTATGAATGGCATCCTTCACCAATTATTCTGTTCTGAGTTGGCCCAAATGGATTTCTCAAGCTCGTCTCTGAATCGTACCCAGTCCGTCTTTCTCTGATTCCGCTTGGGTTGTGAGGGGGAGATCTCACACTTCAATTGGAATTCTATATATCCATGGTCTGACAACGTAGCATCTGCTAAGAATCTCCAGTTAGTGATAGCCTTCACATGCCTATTAGACAGGGTTAGGTAAATCATTTCCTGTCGTCTCACCGTCACAAAGGTTGGTTGAGAGCCAACATTGTTGATGATAAGGTCAGGCGAAAGAGTGAAGGTTAAAAAATAGTCTCCTCTTCGGTTACATTTGCTACTGCCCCAAACTGTGTTTTGAACATTTGCTTCGCAACAGATGATGAGTCCAATCTTTCTGGCTTCACAGTACAGTACCAAGACAGCACAGGCGTTTATTCCAATGGTTCCTGAATGGATACAATGTGATGATTTGTACAATTCTGCTACTGAGAAGAGCGATAGCAGCCTTGTAGTGCTGTAGATTGATCTGAGTAAAAATCATAGATTTAGACTGCGGCGCACGTTTCATCCTTCGACTACTTGACATCAATATGGAATAAAATTCCACCAAGGCCGAAGTAGAGACGTGAATCATACGCAGATTTCAGGATCTCGACAGAGCCGTTGTCCAATCCCACACCTACAGTAAAGCCCCCCTTTTTTCAGAGATCCCTTACTCTCTTTGTAGGTATAGACAGTCCAAGCCCTCGTGTCAGATCCCGGGTTCTGCGCACGCAATCGCGTCAGCACTCTAGCTTATTTCCAGGTTTCCCCGGAATCAAGCAGATAGCGCACGTTAATTTTGGGAGACTAACTACCTGGCAGTAGTTTCCACGATCACTGCACTTGCACGTCACACAAAGCTTGAAACCAAGTCCCTTTTCATCACTTTTAGAACATCTTTCATCACTATTACAGGATTTGCATTTTAAAATTGTTTTTAATAAGTAAATACACTAAATTGCAATATACGATATTGGAAAGTTGGATCTATCGAAACTTCAAGTTCATCACTTTTTTTGCAGCTCAGCCGCAGAAGCAATAGTAAATTCATTGCTGTACCCATCAGTCAAGCGATTTTCACCAGTTTAACCAAACTTTTTAGGCATTTTTCATGTCATGTTAAGGGGACATGTAACAATATTTCTAGTGAAGATAATGCCACTATATCGGCATTTCATTAATTTTTTTAAATTAATAATCAATCGTGCCTTATTTCAATTAGTCACGTGCCAGCGGCTAGATTTATCTTAAAGGCATTGTTAAGACCCTTCTCACCCAGCACACATCACACACTTGACTTCCGTATTAATTGATAAAAAAGGAGTATGAACTATTATACTTGCGCATATCGATTGATGGTGCCCGGTCAACAATTCACGCCTCTGATCATAAAAACTAATTGATTTACTACTTAGATTCCAAGTGATTTATTGCTTTAAATTTCCCTTCGTAAATGTGTTTCTGGAATATAATAGACGAAGGCTTAATTTCAATTAATTAAACTCAATGCAGCGTTGCGCAACTGTTTTTATAAATGCAATGTTATAACTGTTCTGTTCTATATTTTATACATCAATACTAACATGAAAAAATCAGTTGGCAAATCAATAATATTTAGCACTTGAGTGCGTTTTTAATATCTGTAGTATTTAAAAAGAAACATGTCGAGTGTATTATTGATCCAAGTGATTTTCTTTTGAAAATTGTATTAATAGATCTTTCATGGAACAGCAAATTCTGGTGGCATCGTACTGAGGACGCATTCACAGACATAGTTTGACACTCAATTAAATTAGTATGTTCGATTTCAGGAAATGATTGTATTTGTCGATAAAAGTAAACCCAATAAGGCTCGCTGCGCCACTTTAATTTGCCCATTAGTATCATTTAGGCTGATACTATTGACTAACGGATCGATCGGCAAATAATCAGTGTAGCTTGGAAAAATGTATTATAGAGGAAAGGTTCAGTACAATTTTTCAGCTCAACGCAGTTTTCTCTGCAGTCAGGGAAAGGCTCTAATCAATAAAAGTTCCTACTGTTAATAAAGAGATTCAATTTTATAATAAATCTCAGTAACACTTTGTCCTTTTTAGTACATGGCATGGTATTTCTAAATATTTTAAAAATTATATCATACATTCCAATTCAGAGCGGAATGGAAAGACAAAACTAATTAATTGCACATTAACATGTTCCACCTATTTATTAAATTCGTCTATTTCAGAGTGTTATAACCAATTGCAAGATCTTTTCCAAACTTGCAGGATTATGCATTTTTAAATTTTTCTTTCTTCTTTTGATGTCAAAGCTATATTTAGTGAGTGTTATTCCTTCAATATCTGCATTGAAAATATACAAAATTCACTGCCTAATAAATACAAAAGGCACGATCTTTTTGAAGTCTGTAGAATTACATCAACTAAGCGTGACATCAGTAAAGTATTTGTGAGCGTTGATGCAAGAAATTTGTCATTAAACGAGGCTTCCACAAGGTTCTTGTAAAAAGATCACTCTCTTTGGCCAGAATAACAGTCTTGGTTATACATACTTTCGAGGTAGTCTCCAGACTCAGATCTGATTTTTTTCCAGCCCAGTTATAGCCAAAGTTATATGCCAAAGTTTCTTTGAGCTGTTCATCTCTCAGCCATCATCCCGGTCCTAAAAAATGTTATTTGATTCCCCTGGTATTTTCGTATGAAAATTATGCGTTATTGCCGGAAATGGAGAAGGGGATTCTGTAATAGCTAGCAACAGCCTAAACTAGTCAGAGAGGTAAGGTGGTTGAGGCTCAGGTATACTGGTTTTGTAATGCCATTTAGGTCCGTAATTCTAACTGATGCTTTCTTTTTCACAACTTTAAACGATTACTCTGGCTATAGTTATATGAACAAGGTTAGTAAAATACCATGCCCAAATTTTTCGATTTCTACTATGACAGCGATAAGATCTGCAAAACTAAGTTTAAAGTTGAGAATGGGCTTTTATATTTCTTGTCTTTTGTAGAAAACAGGTTCAACTTCCACTGTAATATGCTATGCTTGTTTTTACCAAAAGCTAACGTACGAAAAACGGATTAGAAAGTATTTACGGACTTTTGGTTCTTGGAAACAACTTCTTTAAAATTGCTATCGATTTTATTAAATAAAATAATGTCCATCATATATTGATGCCCTCTTGCCATTTTATGCTCCAAGCCGTCATGCAGTAATTTCTAAAAGAAAAACTTAGACAAAGTAATTTCACAACCTCCTACGGACGTCAACTTTTGATATTAAGAATATTCTGTTGGAACAGAAGCAATTAGTAATTCAGTGGTGCAAGGTCAGGATAATGTGCTATTTAGTTAGCAAGACAACATTCAAGGCGTTGACTATTTCAAGTGGATTCAGTGCTTTACTTAATCTTGCTACCAACTAACAGTATAATTTGAAGTTGATCGTATGGGCATGCGGTTGTTGCTCATAATGCACAATGATAACACACAATATCATATTGGGGAGTGTCCCTCAAATTAAATATGCCTGTGCCAGCATTTTTACATTCCTGGAAGCATTTTTGTTATGCTTTTGTTATAACTCCGGGCCCTTCTTTTGGTATAACTAACTATTGAGGTGCCTCAATCGTGGCACCTCTTTATCCGGTGAGTTCGGTGGCAGAGGCATGATTACGAAATTGTTTTTGACTAACAATTTTGAATAGTTACTCACAAGTAACGAGGAGTGAGCAAGTGCGTTATCGTGATGCAATAGCATTGATTCGTACTGTTTTATGTTATGCAATAGCGCATAACTTCAAGGTAATATTCCTTACGACCTTCTGGTCAGAAACCATGATAAACCACCTTGATTTGTTGAACCTGGATGGTTCAATCGAAATCGAAAAAAAGGTCCATAATTGAAGTGTTTGTCAATCAAATCATATTCCCTATCTGCTGGCGAAACTACATGAAGTACAAGATATTATGTAGTCAAAACGAAATGTTGGTGCTATAAAAAATCGGGATAGCGTCTATCCAACAAGTTATTTATTAAGACGTTATCGGCATAAGCGCAATTGTTTTTAAATTTGCTTGCAAGTTTTTGAATTCTAGGCGAAATTGATTCAACATTCCCTCTTTTATGTAGCTTTAAAGTAGAAATAAAAGACTGCTTTGTGTATCGGCAGCTTATTTTGATTTGTTAGTGCAGATTTTCTGTTTATGAAGGGATATAACATCTTTTTCGCTATATTTATTTTCTGTAAAGTTTTGGAAATATGTTCATTAAGGTTAATTTGGTGTCTAGATGAATGACTAGGTACTTAACCGAATTGCTCCAGGTTATTGCAGATCCAAAATTTGAATTTGGCTGTGCATGCCACCTCCCGCATGGTTTTATTTTTCGGATAAAAAGGATAGCTTGCATTTTATTATCGTTAAGCTTAATTTTCCAATGGTTAAAATAATGTTCTAATCGCATCGCATTTCGAAGATTTGCCTCAATGTTGAGCGTAAATTGCAGTGTCATCTGCTAAAATAGCCAATTCACAGTTATCGAACTTGGAAAGTCCGACGTAAATAAATTGTATAAAATGGGACCACGAACGGAACCCAGCAGAACCCCTGATTGGAAACAAATGGGATTAGAAACTTCACTGTTGCCACTAATCTTGAAAGAGAAATTTGATAGAAAACTTTGGACGATTTTTCATAGATATAATGGAAAGTTGAAATTAATAATTTTGTATATTAGACCATGATGCCATACAGAATTTAATGGTTTTTCGAATCATTTCTGTGGATTTACCTTAATCGCGGTTTTTCCCAACAATGTTGCAAATGCGAAGCACTTGATGGGATTTGCTATGCTGGGGTCTAAAGGCAAACTGTTAGTTTTTTTTTTTTTTAGTTTTTAATTCATTTTTATTCTTAACTTCTTAGATCTATCTTACCCTAGACAAAAATGCTTAAAAACTAGCTTAACTACACACTACACTACTTAACTACACGGACACTCTAAAATAGACGTAACAACTTAAATCTATGTCTTTTGACTACTATATCAACTTACCACTAACATTACTTCTTCTTCTTCTTCTTTTCCTTTTTCCGGCGTTGTTATGGTCAGAAGTGTAGGACCATAACTTTCCCACTTAACTGCATTCCTACTGGTCCGCTTGTAGGGTTGCCGGTTTGACCTCAGAAAGTAGCGGCAGGCTTCCCGGTTTGGGATTACTTCATCGCTGAGGCCAATCAAATGCTGGTGTTTTTGCATTGTTTTTCGGCCTGCCTTTTTTTTTTTTTTTTATTGTGACACGGGCATGCTCCAGATTTTTTTGTTTGATCTTACTCTTACAACACCGGTGATCTCCAGTCGTGTCAACCCACTGATTTGCATGTACACTTGTGGGGCAGTTTAATGGTGGTATATGTGTCCCTAGGCTCACCTTGGTGTTTTCTAAATTGCCTAGATGTGATTTTTGTTTACCTTTGTTTTAGTCGCCTTTTACGACAAGCGAGAGGTATCGCTGCAGAGATATTCTTAATCCATCCCTGCACGGGTTGGATGTTACCACTAACATTACTATATCTAGCTTAAGCTAAGAAAAATGTTTTTTTATTAAAAACTTAGCATATGATCATTTGTATTATATATAAAACTTAAGCCTACCTTAATGTAACTAAACCTAACTTATTCTACCTTAACTAAAATATATACATATATATAAATTATATACATAATATATATTTAATATATATATCTTTTTTTTTTTTTTTTTTTTTTTTAAACGTATATATACCCTACTACCTAGTACCTACCCTACCCTACCTTACCCTACCCTAGCCTATGTAAGCCTGCCATTGGTGTTAGGCAGGCGATGCCTTGAAGAGGCTGAAGCTCTTAAAGTGTCCACTGACGTAGCTCTCTCCAGCCACCAAAAGCGTTGATGCTGGCGGACTACGTCTCCTCGATCTCGGCGTGAGACCGATCTACAGAACCTGAGGCGCTCGGGCTCACGGAGCGCGACATCGGGTTCGTAGAGGAATCGCCGTTACACGGAATTGCGACCCACGTGGAAGATTAGCGGTACCGCCAATCTATCCTGCATCAGCCCACATCTATCTAAATAGAGGAATGCTTCTGGCGGCACAAAGCCATTAAGGCGCACTCTCTCGTGATATAAATCGTTGAGGTAGTAAGCCCCGAAGATCAGGCCGAAGTCATTGCTCTCGCAACGTGGCTTCGAATCAGTTTGATCAAAAAATTATCTATCCGTACAATCCTGGCCCTATTGTATAGGACCTCGTTCGGGTAAAATTTCGTGTACTCAGATTCGGGTGTCCTATGTAGCCCCAGACACGTCCTGAGACATTGTCTCTCAAACACCCGAATCCTTTCCATTAAGCTGGCTCTCACATTGAACCAGACGGGACATCCATAGGCAACCATGGGCCTGATTAAGGCCATGTAGCAGATTACCTTCACCCTAGAATCAAGTTGGCTGCTATGAAACAGCCACCTTGTCAGAGCGAAAGCGCCCCGGGCCCTTGACAGAGCAGCATCTACATGTTTGTCAAAATATAGATACTGATCCAGCACGATCCCAAGATATCTGACCACACTTTGTCTCGCCAGTGGACGCCCGTCCGGTCCTAAAATTAAGAACCTGCGCCAGTTTTTTCTAGTGTCCCGAGAGGCCCTAGACAAAGGCGTTCTGAACAATATAGATTCTGATTTCTGGAAGTTGATTTTCAACTTCCAGTCATCACAATACTGCTGAATTTTTTCGAAGTCACGCTGCAGAAGAATAACAATAACGTCGATCGTTGGACCTGATCTGTACGCGATTAGGTCGTCTGCGTACGCTATTGAATGGTGAAGAGAAACTAGCAGATCGCTTAGGTAAATGCTGAAAAGGATCGGCGAATTTACCTATCCTGTTGCAGTCCATTTTTGATTTCAAATGTTTGGGTAGAAGTCACGTTGGCAATTTTCACTACGAACTTTCTACCTGTTAACATGTCAAAAATCATATATAGCAGTGGTTTACTTATGCCCAGCCGACTGAGCTTGTAATAAAGACCTTCTAACCATACGGCGTCGAAGGCTTTTTCTAAGTCAATCAGACAGGCACCCGTGCATTGGTTCTTGCATTTATTCCATTGGACATCCGACACAAGCTTCGACGCGGCATGAATAGTGTCATGCCCCGCTCTGAAACCGAATTGGTTATCCGGGATGATTTTATTGTCCTCAACCCATTTAGACAGGGCCCTATGGATCACCTTCTCGAAAACCTTGCTGATACTCGGAAGGAGACTTATTGACCGGAGATTTTCCGGGTTAGATGTGTCTTTACCCCTCTTGGGAATTGGTTGCACCACCGCTGTCTTCCAGTGCACTGGATAATATGCATTATTCAGTGCATTGTTGAACAGGATGGTGTACCTCTCTACAGCCACTGGCGGAAGGTGCCTAAGCACAACATTGGATATACCGTCGACTCCCGCGGATTTTTTCTTCCTCAATGACTCGAAGATCATCTGAAGATCCTCCGTCGATATGAACAGGGTATTAACCCCCTCATTGGCGATGACATTGTTTGACATGAAATCTTCATTGAACCTTGTAAAACCAAGGTTCTCTGATCGCCAATGATCGATATCATTTTGAAGATAGAAGTGATGAAGCAGGGCTCTATCTTCCAGGTCGTGGTTCGGGCGAATACTATCATTCACCTTGTACACTTCCTGGAAGACAGCTCCTACTGTCGCCACCTTCTCCAGAGGATCCTCGATCACGAAGAAGTCGTCATCCAGGATGGCGCTCTCCGGATCGATGCTAACTGTTCGTAGCAAGCGTTCATTGTCTGACGTTCTCGGAAGTTTCAGATCCTGAATGTCATTCTGATTGTTTCTCCGAAATTAAAGGCAAACTGTACATCAGGATATATGCCACTGTCCGTGATTATTTTTATTATTTTTACCTTAAGAATTTGCTCATATAATTTGCTTACACTATTCAGTAAACTGATAGGTCTATAACCTTCGGGTTTATCAGGAGGTTTTCCTGCCTGTACTGGAATTTCAGACATACATTGAAAATATCTGTCAGAAACTTTACTCCAACTCTGGGTAAGGACGTGAGGTATACATTTTTCTACGTGATCAGTTCCACCCGATTTTTCTGCCTTGAGAAACTGTGGTCTTCGATGAGGAAGGAATTCAAGAGAGTTCTAGGCATGTTAAGAGCATGGACAGAGTTGCTAATAAGAGTATTTGTGGCTTGCCTAAGCCTGCTGACATACAGTGGTTCTTCGAGAAGTTATGTCCTAGAGCACTGGCTTTTTCTTCATCCACGTAACAAAATTTGATCCATTACGTAAGCAGGGGAGTTGTTCGTTTTTATTTTTAACTATCTTAACTATGTTCCAGAATGGTTTTGCTCTATTATCTAATTCGCCTAAATGAAAAAAATATATATCTGGAATGGATAAAAATGGAAGCAATTACCACACCAGAAATGCCTGGGATCTGAGTTCCAAATCACTTGCTACTATAATGATGCATTGCATTTATGTTAAATTTTGCATGCGTCGCATAATTTTCCTATTTTTTATTTGCGTTTGACATTTTATTTTAACATTATTTTTCAACAATTTGCTTGATTTGTCTGGCAGGTCAACTGAAAATGGGGTCTTACGAAACTTTTAGTTACAGAGTTTTCTATTCTACTATATTTTTCTAAAAATGAATTGACATTCGATTCACATCCATCCATTATCATTCTATGCATTTAATAAATTTTAGGCTGTTTGAACGCTGTATTTATTATATTCTCACGCATTGAATGCTATATTTATATTTTTTGAAATCGATTACTCTGCCTTGGTTACACAAATTTCATTTCATTTCGCTTTACATTTAACTGAATTTCTTATATAACAAAAAGCAGAACATAATGGTTTTCTATCTTCTCTCAAACGCATCGGAGGCCGACTATTTAGTTTCGTTTGTAATCAGTCAACCGATGCTTTTCCCAGACACAATTTCATAATGGGGCTTGTCTATATTCGACTGTCATAAATGAATCCGTAGCACAATTATAATATTCAATAGCCTGTGTAATTTCCGGAATACTTTTACTGATTTATGTTAGGTATATGTATATGTACCTCATACGTTTTATAATTAAAATTGGAAAGACCACGGTTGTTAAAATTATTGCATCGTGACACATGAGCAATTTGTTGTTATTAAGACTTCTTAGCAAAACTAAGATAAATTAAATATTGTCTTCTATGTTTACAGACAGAACTTTCTCATAACCTTCAGCAATTATCCGAAAAAGCCCGTTCGACGACTGAATTTATACAGCGGTTAAAAGGGATGAGCGACAAAGTAACAGTAAGATAAGAATGATTTTGATAAATCAACACTGACATTGTTTAATATTTACAAAAAAAAAAAATCACTTTCGCAGGATTCGTGCATAGAGTTTGAAAGACTGGTAACCGCACAATGCGAAACATTGATCCAAGCAATACATGATAGACGTGAATATCTTCTAGAGACGATTCGATTGGATAAGGACACTAAACTCAGAATACTTAAAGTAAATTACTTAAGGCATTGAATATTCCTTAATAAGTTTAGAACAATTAAATCATAGGAACAGCAATCAAACTGTACAGGAAAACTACAGCAAACCACTGGCCTAATACAATTTTGTATTGAAGCACTTAAGGAGACTGATAGCGCTGCTTTCTTACAGGTATGCTATCCAAAACCGCTTGCTTCTATTTATACATGCTATATCCTTCCTTTCAGGTGGGGTCCATGTTAATAAACCGAGTTGCAAATACTGATATGACTTGGCATCAAGAAGTGACCAATGCGGCGCCGAGGGTATCACCAGTTGTTGACTTAACACTCGACGATGCACCACTGTTACGAGCAATTGATAATTTGAACTTTATTCAAATGAAACGTGAGTAGTATACATAAACTTTCCTTTATATTTACACATACAAATCTTATTATGCTAGTTGCATTTGTGTAAAAATAGCAAGAGCCTTTTTGTATGTGTGATATCTGCTAATCACCTACTGAACTGTTTTGTATGGGGTCTTTCAAAAGTGTGAGTGTAGCTAAAACCTTTTTTTTATATCTTCTCTGACATTTCTGAAGTAGCCACATGAACAATTTGAATTATGAATAGTGACATGCTAAAGCAACGTATTAATGTTATTCAAACTTGACACGAAAATGGTCGATATTTAAAAGTACATATCATAAAATTCGTAATTTGTTTGGTGTGAATAACCGTCCAAATGAGTATAAAGAGTATGAGAATGAAGAAATTCATTTTCTCTGGAATGGAAAAAAAATCTGGTAGACCAAAAAGTGAACGCTCTAAAAGAACCTTCAACATTAATATCCCGACGTTCTCAAGCATTTAGTATTCACCCATTGATTGTCTTACAAAATTTGATAAACACAAGAACGGAAGCTAATGGATCATATTCAGTGCAAAACTTTCGCCAACCCATCGTTGGAACTTAATGTTGGTTTTCCACGCAAAATCATCTTTAGTGATTATACTGACTTTACATTGGATGGACTTTTCAATAATAAAAACAGTTGCATATGGGGAGAAAGTTGTTAAATATATCCACAAAGGTTTACTATTCAGTGAAGTTTTTGGGCTGGTATCATTGGAGCATTTTTCTTCGAAGAGAGAGCTATAACCAAATGATTGGAGACATCTTCAACTTAAATGAAGTAGGATAAAGCTACGAGTCACACATTACGTTAAAACATTAAGCTGTGACGCTCTGAGTTTCCATGTCAATTAATTCCAGGAGTTCTCTGAGTTCTTGATTGTACTATTTGCCGATTCGCCAGTTTCTTTGTCTTGTTTTCCACTATAGACTCTCATTAATATCTCTTTTTCAAAGACCAAAAATCTAATTTTCCTCGTCTTAGTCGGAGGCAAGATTTCACATCCATAAAGTGTCACTGGCGTTATTATGGCTTCATCACGAAGAATGCCCATATGCAGCCTTTTAAAGGTTGGGCCATACACAAGTTTCTTTTTAAAAATGCAATAAAATGAACAAAATTAATTTTTTTCCACATATTATGGCTTTATTAGTAAGAACAATAAATCTCATTAACTATGAAATACAACGTAATTCAAGTGGCTGTCTTCGCAGTAGCGCATTCTGTCACCCCAATTTTTCAAGACCTTGTTAATGGTTTCGGGCTGTAGCTCACGGATTGCTTAGATGATATTGGCTTTAAGTGCGTGAATCGTTTCCGGATTTTTGGCATAACATCGGTTCCTCACTGTTTCCCACAAAAAAAGTCAAAAGGGGTCAAATCGGAGCTACGAGGCGGCCAATTGACATCGCCAAGACGGCTGAAAGAACGATCTGGGAATTTGGTGCGCAAAAGATCGATTGTGGCATGGGCTGTGTGGCATGGCGCGCCATCCTGCATGAACCAGAGGTCGTCCACATCCATGTCCTCAATTTCAGTAAAAAAAAAGTCGGTCCACCGTTGACCGAAACATCAACCTCATGACGCCTCATTTTCGAAAAAAAAAAATAGTCCAATGATGGCACCACTCCACAATTCGCACCAGACTGTCACTCTCTGTGGATGCATTGGCTTCTCGACAATAATGTGCGGGTTATTGCCCCAGATGCGGCAATTTTGTTTGTTGACGTAGCCGCCGAGATGAAAATGATCAATTCAAGCTTCTCTAAGGCCCAAACTGCGAAGTGATTACGAAGTGGATAGTCGCGCTGAGTCAATTGGACCTTGTAAGCGAATAATCTGAGTGAGGAATTCTCCTCAGACTAGTGCGTGAAATGTTGAGCTGTTGAGATCGATGGGTAGTTGATGTTCATGAATTGAGTCTCACACTCTCGGCCACAGCAGCCACATTCTCATGTTTGCGCACCATACGACGAAGGAGAGCATGAGTGTTGTCCACTAGCACAATAGTCTCACGAACTTTTTGCACACTCTTGCGTACAGCAGTCGCGGTGGGTGCTTAATATCGGCTTTTTCTGAAAAAAAAATCGCACTGTTTGAGCTACAGAGAGCATTCACTCTGGAAATAACTTTTCAATATTTTCCCACCTTGTTCAAGCGTAAAGCGACTCATTTCGTTCCGCGGAGGTATGATACTGCCTTTCTATCAAAAAAACCTATGATTTAAAAAAAAACACTAGATGGCCCATCCTTTATATGGATCTTTGCGGCGTTTCTGTCAGTCGATATGATCCATATATATATTTGAATACCTTTTCTCAAAGCCTTTACAATGTATAATCAGGCGCAAGGTTTGGACCTATCCAAGTCGGTTAGGTGGATCGTTTCGCAGAATTCTCGTTGATTTTTTTTGTATTATACATTCCTCTGTTCCGTTTCTCTGAATTTGGATAAGGCTTTTAATTAATTTTAGTGATGGTTAGAATGTGATCAGTGGAGCCAGTCAAAAATGTTAAAGCAGCTACAACTAAAGGGTCCGCCATCTAACGTTTTTTTTTTCAAGTAGTGCTTATTTCGTGAATGGTAACACTTAGCTCATGTCTGATTTGACAGATAATTAGTTCTATCCTTCCGCTGAACGAATATGGTTGTGTATACGCTTGAACAACGTTTCGCTAAGTGGGCCTGCGATCGACTTACAGAAGATGCCGATTTTGCCAAAAAAATCATCTTTTCAGATGAAGCTCATTTTGATCTTGGCGGGTATGTAAACAAGCAAAATTGTCGCATTTGGGGCATAGAAAACCCGCACGCATACATTGAAAAGCCGGTGCACCCAAAACGAGCCACTGTTTGGTGCGGATTTTGGTCCAGAGGCATAATTGGGCCATTTTTCTTCGAAAATGAGCAAGGAGTGGCCGTTACAGTCAATGGCGATCGTTATCGGGCCATGTTGAACGAATTTTTGTTCACAAAAATTGAAGAGGAGGATATTGGCAACATTTGGTTTCAACAGGAAGGCGCTACGTGCCACACAGCCGAAGCTACACTCGATGTTTTGCGCCCTGTTTTTGAAGATCGCATTATCAGCCGCAGAGCTGATGTCGTTTGGCCACCTCGGAGCTGCGATTTGACACCGTTGGACTATTATTTGTGGGTATGCCGTCAAAGATAAGTGTTACGCCGACAAGCCAGAGACAATTGACGCTTTAAAGGACAATATTCGTGAAGCCATTGGTGAAATACAGCTGTACACAATCGATAATGTGCTTAAAAATTGGACCGATCGTGTAGGCTACTGCATGGCCAGCCGAGGCAGCCATTTGAATGAAATTATTTTCCATTATTAACCGGAAGGATTGTACTTTCAAATAAAAAAAGAAATTTGAGAAAATATTCAGTAGCTTTTTTTTTTGCATTTTCAAAAAAAAAAAAAAGTTATTTGGCGGACCCTATATTTATTGTATTGTATTCAAATTAGTATCCTCCCGTGAACATTGGCTGCTTTGGAGCAACCGATGCATATAGAATTTATACCTCTACTTACTTTAGTTTTATAATAGTAAATTAGTAATTGATAGATGTGGGTCGCGCACGGAATTGACCAGATCGAAATCCAACCATTATGGATATCTATAGCATAGTCTTGCCCTTGGGGGACGCGTGTAAGCGTCTTTGACTGCACTTAGTGTCCTATGTTGGTGTCCTCTGAGGGAGAATTTCCGTTTGGGTAAGACTGTTGGGACCAAGCGGGTGGCCATGATGCAATGGTAATCACAGACTGTTGAGCGGAACGTCTATAGTTCAAGTCTGTCCATAGCCAAGAACAATTCCTATACGGAAAAATGTGCAACAACATCAGTTATGAATGAGAGATGATCAAAAAATGTTGACGAAGGCATAACACTCGCAGTATAAAATCACTTCAAAATTCATACTATGTGAATGCATTTCAAATATAACACTTTAATGACACGGAAACAAAAAAATTAACTGTGAACTACAACCCACAAAATTCAGTCAAATCTCTCGAATACTATCCAAGACAAGCACCCCCCGAGAGTAGTGAACACGAACATCTTCCACACAAACCATCTGCACCCCATCCAGGTTGTGTGACATACACCATAAGAGCGTACACTCTTGAACCTGCACGAACCCTATTTAAAACAAAAAGCTGAGTGTGTATTTTGGATTGTGGCCACACCGTTTTGCATCAGGTAATCTTTGAACAGGTTTGGCTAATTGCATTGTTGTGATGCAATTTCCAATTTCTGGCGATGACGAGTTGATCCGTCTCTTCAGTCTTCTGTACATTTCCAACACTTTGAGTGACATGTTGCACGAAAGTACATCACGACACTTAGTACAGCAGCTCAGGCCAAGTCAAACGAAAACGCCAAACATACAAATGCAGTTATGAAATGAAAAAATTTGAAAACTATTTTTGAGCAAAAAAAAAAAAAAAAAGTTATTTGGCCTAAGGTTACTAAAAACCTTCTGAGTCATCTTTGAAGAGCTTGTACCACTTAAAAACTGCAGTTTGTGACAGGTTTTCATGCTTGAACACCCGTCGTACATAAGATTGGATGGTGTACTGCTGTTCAATTGTTCGCTGCATTTTTGCACTGAGTGACTCTATAGGAGTTCACTGAAAAGTCGATTTATCCTGAAGGAACGCTTGGATGCAACTGATGTTTCTTGCGTTTAGAAGTTCGGACCCCCGCCAAAGACACGTCAGGGAAAAAACAATTTTCCCTATGCTTTTTATACAAAACCTGTATACTACATCTGCTAACTCCTGAATTCTAAAACCCGATAGTATTGCCACTTACTGTTAAATTAATGTTTATCGTATTTTTTGTCGCTATCTCTCGTTCTGCTTCATTATCACAATAGCTCAGAAGGATGGAGATGGACGATTACCAGCAGGTGAGACATAGAATGTAATTAATGCTGCTTTTGAGGCACTTAAGCTTCGCGTACTTTTTTATTTATCCATCATAACTGTTCTGTCCATTCATTTCCCAATAGGCAATATTGTTTTCAAGTAACACGCATGTTTTTATACCATACTGTCTTACTTACATATGCGTATACCAATACGACTTTTATGCTTTATGTTTTAGCACCACTTGCTCCAACAATAATACCAGAGAATTGTTTAGCAGACAATAATTCTGTGACAGTGGCATGGCAGGCACCAAATCACTCTTTAATTGAAGGATATGTTTTAGAATTGGACGATGGTAGTGGTGGTGAATTCAGGGTAAGGTACTCGTGATTAATTTGGTAGCTCACTTGCAGCACTATTTTCTTTACGTATCAAGTGTTGCTTCCCGATGATTTATTTACTTTTGATTACTCAACAGGAAGTGTATTGTGGCAAGGAAACAATTTGTACGGTGGATGGATTACATTTTAACTCAATGTATAATGCGAGGGTAAAGGCCTTTAATAGTTGTGGCGAAGGAGAATACTCTGATTTAATCGGGCTTCAAACAGCTGAAGGTAAAGCTTTATTTTCATTTTTCATTAATTAACAAGCATCGCTTTTTCTATGTGTCTGTGCGTTATTAGCAGATCGTGGGCGTCCTAACAATTAGCCCCTTGATTACTAATGAATATTCGCAACCTTTTCCTTCCATGTATGAGGCGTACATTTTATGATATGGCTAAAAAAAAAATTGTGTTTTTTTTTACTGCTTCGTATTTGTTTCGGTTTTTAGTTTTAATAATGTGCGGCCTCACCGACTCAATGGATCACATGAATTATAGAAAAGAAACATTTTTAAAGATTAACAGTTGGAATGATGCAAAAAGTAAAACTATAGCAGTTAGGACCGATAATTATTTGATTGAGGCAGTGTAATTGTGTTCAGCGAACAGCTATTGGGCAATAAGCAATAATTACAAGTGACTTTATTCCTATTAAAATAAATTACTTACTATGTGTAGCTTCAAAGGTAATAATTGATCAGTTTGAATACACCCAAGGACCAACAAAAATGTGAATAAATAATTAATAAAATCAACTTTTCACAGAAATCCTATTCAAATTTATTGTTTGAATTTCTTAGCAGAGTTGAGTAATAAATTCCAATATTATTAATTAAATGGCTGTTTATTATCATTGACAGTTGCTTGGTTTACTTTCAACCCCCAGCTGAGTGGAGGTGCCGGATCGGGATTGGTATTCTCGAATAATAACTCGACTGTGTCGGTGGAGGGTTGGGAGCACCGTGTTGCTCTGGGCTCGGTTGGTTTTTCTCGCGGTGTTCACTACTGGGAATTCACTGTCAATAATTACACGGCAGACACCGATCCAGCATTTGGAGTTGCACGTATTGATGTCAATCGGAACAAGATGCTAGGTAAGTCCTGAAACATTTCTATGCTGATAAGTCATACATATTCGATGATTTGAAAGTAAGGTATGTGTGACTAATAAAGGGTGTATTTTATAGAGGTATAGAACTTTGAAATGGAATAAAACAAAAATGATTTTTTTAAATTGACATGAAATTGACTTTATTCGAAAGATAATCTTCTGACATTATAATTTAAATATAATTACTGGCATATGACCGCCCAAAACAAGATTGCCGTTGATCCCAATTTTCATAAGCGAATTTTGTATAGCGATGAAGCTCACTTTTGGTTGAATGGATACGTCGATAAACAAAAGTGCCGTATTTGGAGTGATGATAATCCTCAAGTGTATGTTGATCCACCGTTATCTCCACAAAAAACTGACTGTTTGGTGTGCTTTATGGGTTGGTCCGTACTTCTTTAAAAACGATGCTGGCCAGAACGTTACAGTCAATGGTGACCGCTATAGAGCCATGATTACTGACTTTTTCGTTCATCAGTTGAACAACCATGATGTGCAGGGGCTGTGGTTTCAAAAAGACGGCGGAACATGTCACACAGCTTGTGCTACAATTGATTTATTGAAGGAAACGTTTGGTAACCGCATAATTTCACGTTACGGACTGAATTGGCCTCCAAGATCGTGCGATTTAACGCCGCTTGACTATTTTCTGTGTGGATATGAGAAGTCGCTAGTGTACGCCGATAAACCCGAAACGATTGACCACTTGGAGGACAACTTTCGCCGCGTTATTGCTGATATACGGCCACGAATGTTGGAGAATGTCGACTTCGACAATGATCTGATCTCAATGATCAATGATCACTGTTGTTGGCGCCCGAAAGTATGTTCCAACTTATTTCATTGTGCTTTCAACCATATTCAACCGGAATGAAAACTGAAGTCTATTTACTATTTAACCTATAGTCAATTATGAGTGAATGCCATGAATTTGAATTGATATTTTACTGACGCATTGTATTGTTTCGGGTGTTGGGAATAACTCTAGAATGAGATTAACCCTTGACCCGTGTACTGGGCATGGTTGCACCTCTTGTGTTTTATTTTTCTATTGGGTTTTATTTTAATTTAATTTTTTTAATTTAATTTAATTTTCGTGGGGGCAAACAGTCCCATTTATTGAGCTTAATTCAAGCTAATAAATCTAATCTTAGCCTAGTCTAACTTATTAGCTAAGAAGAACGAGAGAATTGGGGAGGGGGAGAGGGGGTTAAAAAGGCGGATTTATAGGCATGGAGTGCTGAGGTTGAAATCGAAGTAAAGATTCGAACTAACACTTGCCAGCTTCACTGAAGCCATAGGCAGTACGGGGGGTACGTAGATAGAAGAGACGGGGATTTCGTACGTTGCGGGCGTTAGTGTTGATAGAGACAGAGTTGCAGAGGGTCGCGCAGTCAATATTACCTGAAAGAAGTATGTCCGATACAATTCTGCTTTCTTCCAACGTGTTCATGTTGATTAGCTTAAGGCGGTCTTGGTAGGGTGGTAAAATCAAAGGTTTGCACCAGGGGAGACCTCGAAGAGCAAAACGTAGGAATCGGCGTTGGTTGCTCTCGATTCTAGAAATGTGGGTTTGTTGGTAAGGAGACCACACTTGAGAGACGTATTCAAGAAGGGCCCGGACAAAGGTTATTTATACAGATCGGGTAACGTAAGGGTTCCAAAATTCTTTAGACCATCGCTTCACCAAACCGAGTGCAGAATTAGCTTTAAGGATCGATGTTTGCGCGAAAATTTAGCTACTGGTCACATAATATGCCAAGATCGCGAATGACTTGAACAGTGGAGATGGGTTGATAATTGGGGAACTAGAGACGAGAAGGAGGTTTGATTCGTTTACGTGAAAAGGTAATTGATTGGCATTCGGAAATATTAAGCTCTAAGCAATTTTTGGAACACCAGATGGAAAAACTATTGAGATCAGATTGAGTGAGGGAAAAGTCATGACTGGAAGAAATGATCTTGAAGACTTTGGTATCGTCGGCATATAGTGAGATGTGGGAATGTTTGATCACTATTTCGGTATCGTTTATGGGAAGAACGAAAAGAAGTGGACCTAAGTGGCTGCCTTGGGGGACGTCGGGGGAAGCTAAAAAGGGATTAGAGAAGGCAGATCTAAAACGAAAACTGTAATAGCGATATTCCAGGTAAAAACATATTCACTTCAAAGAAATGGGCTCGAAGCCAAGACAGGACAATTTGAAGAGTACCAGTCTGTGGGAGATATTATCGAAAGCTTTACTGAAATCAATTGAAATAACGTAGATTTCTTTGCCGTTCTCTAAAGCTGGTAGCGTAAAGAACACACATTCAACAAGGTTAATGGTTGTATAAGTAGATCTGCATATGAGGAAACCGTGTTGTCTAGGGAAGATTAAAAACTTGCAGCGAAAATTTCATTTTCGTATTGTACAAAATACTCTCGAAGAGTTTGGGTATATGTGACAGTTTGGCAATCCGACGATAATTGTTAGCAACGTTATTCGGACCTTTATTGTGTATAGGGGCGATAAATGAGGTTTTCCGTAAACGAGGGAATTCACCTAGGAATAGGGATAGATTGAAGATTTTCGAGAGATTGATAGAGATGATTGAGGAGCATTTTTTTAGAAATATGGCAGCGAGACCGTCCAGGAGTGAACATGACATGAGAATCGATAGTGCGAGGAAGAAATGGTTCAAGGGAAATATTCGGTAAATAATCGAAGTAAGAGAGGTCTGGAGCAAAGAAGTCGTCGGCGAAAGACTGTTTAAAAAAGGTGGCGAATAGTTGGCGATAGAGAGAGGTAGGATAGTCATCAGATTTTCTTTTGTAGTTAACAAACTTAAAGAAGGATTTAGGATAATTTATATCATTTATAGATTGGCTTGCGTTTCAGTTAAATAACGAGGGAGTTCTGAAGGGCCGTAAAGTAGAGATAGCTGCCCAGGTAGTTTTACTATCTGTTGAAGCACTCAGACACAAATACTGGTCCATTCTACTACCAGACAGACACCTTGACTTTATTGTATTTGCCCGAGGGGCTTCAGTGATGTAGAGCTAAGAGATTCGGCCCCCACCACCTCGGCCCCAAGGGTGCACCACCGCACGAGCGAAGGGGACAGTCGCACAGAAAGTGTTCTGCTGTGTCATCCTCCTCGCAACATGCTGCACAGGTAGGCTTGGCAAAAGTGTAATGGCCGTAATGAAGTCCGTTAGCCTTCTGCAATCATTTCTCCTTAAGAATAAGAGAAATGTTGCGGACTTCTTGCAGACATCAGGGCGTACATCCTGCATCCTGTATATTCTCGTTTCCTGGGATTCCAGAGTGACCTGGGACCCATACAAGCCTAAGTGAATTTAGTCTTCCGACTTTGTTCAAAAAGGTCTTGAGTTCATGCACTAATTTGGAGTTGGATAGAGGGTTGGACACAGCTTTGAGTGCAGCTTGGTTGTCACTGCAGACGCATATGCTTTTTCCCCTCTACCTGTGTTTCACAACATACATAGTGCATGGTCATTCTTGGGTTTTGAACGAAGACCTCTTACATTCTGATAATAGAAGGTAAGAGGGACATTTTCGCAAAGTGAGACGATTGCTGGGAGAGAGAGAGACAATTAGGGACGAAAAAACTTGTCATGGTCAGCGTTGAATAAATTGGCGGTGACATGCCACAAGAAGTAGAAATTTCTATGCACATTAAATCTGACGAGAGACGTCAGGAAGATTTTCAGGAGAATGAACCTGTAGAACCAAACAGCTAGAAACGTCCATTATTCTGATGTTTGGTGGCCTATGCCTGATGAAATTCAGAAATCAATAGCAAGAATTTTTTCAAAACGAACGAAAAATTCATGAGCCAAAGTTCAAGGAGATATTTTCAAAAAAATCAGATGATTTAGACAGTCGATTAGCCACAATATTATTGGTACTATCGTTCTTCAAACAAACAGGAAAGCAAAGAGAGTCTATGGAGAAAATCGTTTGTCGGCAACATTAAAGACTCTTCGTCGATGGTATAATACGGATGAAGATGAGGTGTATGCACATATTGCAATATTGTTGTATGCAGGTGCTAAAAAAGCGTCAAAAGAAAAAGCGAAGGACTTGTTTGACCAACACAATATGCGTTTTTATAGTGCTGTCATGTCTTTAGAGCGATTTGAGCAAATATCTCATTTCATTCTGTTCGACGCTTCAAGAACTAAGGCATTCCGCATGCAAAGTGATAAGCTGGCAACAGATATACTTGGAGCGTATTTCAGTCGAACCTTACTGCACTCTGTAACCCATCAAAAGAGCTAACTATAGATGAACAATTAGAAGCTACCAGAGACAGATGTTCATTTCGGCAATATATGCCCATTAAACCTAGCAGATAGTGCTTAAAAATATTCTGGATTGTAGACGCCAAAACTAATTATCCCCTGCGGGAAAAGATTTATTTAGGTCAGCAACCTGGTGACGATCGTTCGGATGGCATAGCACATGGCATTGTGAAGTATCTTTTAAAAGATTATCTAGATAATAATTTCTACGTTACCACCGACAATTTTTTGCATCCGTGCCATTGGCTTTAGAGCTAGCCAGTAGTAAAACAACACTTGGTTGGCACAATAAGAGCCATTTTGTTTCTCACAATGCCTGCAGTTGGTCAGCTATGCAAGTAACACAAAAAATAACGTTCTGCAGTATCTTTACTAGATACATAACGAAATTCAAGTAAAAAAAATAGTTGTAATATTTCATTCAAAGTAGCGTCTTCGTCATAGAACCATTTGAAAATTAAAAACGTTTATTAGATTTTGTTTTAATTCAATGTTCAAAACCAATACCTAATACTTAGTAGGAAATCATTTACGTTTTATAATGGTTGGGCATTGATTGTACAAGTTTTTTGTCATTTTATGAGTTATTTGCTGCCATTCTTCTTTAGGTAAATCTTTGAATTGAGATTTATTTTTGATTTCATGTTTTCGCAGTCGTTTCTCTAAATGGTCCCATAAGTGCTCTATTGGGTTAAGATCTGGACTTTGTGGTTGTTGTGTAATATGCGTGCCACTTGATCAACATTAAAATATCACCCTATTTGTTTATAATTTCAATTGTGTACATATGTACATACATACCTTGTCAATGTTCATTCTATTTGCATATACATACATTCCTATTACATATTGTATAATAATACAGTCCACATACTGGCTCTTGGCTCAGTCTATTGTGTTGAAGACCAGCGAGCGGTTAACACATATTGTTTTTCAAGTTCCCAATGGCCAATACCAGTAGATGCCATACAACCCCACACCATAACACCACCACCACAACACCACCACCACCACTACCGTGCTTCACTGTCTTTATGGTGTTCTTTGAGACTCCATCGAAGCCAAACATATTAAATTTCGACTCATCCAAAAAAATTCCCAAATGTCCCAAAATTCATTTGCTTTATTTTTGAACTCATTAGTGAAGTCCATTCCCATTTTCTTATTTACCTCACTTATAAACGGTTTCCTCCGAGGTATACAAGAGTTATAACCGGATATCTGCATAGATCTTCGCACAGTCCAAGCTGATACGGTTTTGCTTAGCGATGGTTCAATATCTGCAGCTATTATTTGGGTACTTTTTTCGGTCATCTCTTTCGGTAAGCCTGCGGGGGCGTTCAGATATCGGTTTATTATCTACTCTCTTTCGTTTTTAAAGCAATTTGTTACCTTGTTTATTGTCGATTTCGTTCTTCCTACTATTTCAGCAATTTCCCGGTAAGATTTTGCTTATGACAATTTAAAATGTTCTGCCCTTCTTATATCATTAATTTTTTTTGTTCATTTTATAATTTCAACTTTTGTGTAATTCCGCACAGGACAGCTCTTCCCATTGTCTCTTTCATTATGACGAAATTAAGTTGGACTAGAGGAGCCTAAAAAATTCTGAGGATACTCTTAGAATTTTGCACTGCAATTTTGTTGTTGTTTTCAAAAGTTTGTAAATTATCATTACTTTACTTTTTGTTAAACTAGGAACACATCTACAATTAGGAATTAGGAATTCCAAATTATTTAAAATGTTGGTCTTATACCATATTTTCTTCATTCTTTACTATATATGATATGTATATGACTGAACATTAAATTAAAATATATACAATATATAACATTAAAATATAGATTAAAATATGTTGGGAGTACAAATACATATATTCGGCCCCTTATTTTGTGGTTATAAATTAATTTATTTCAAAACAAAATTGAGGAGAATACGACGGGTGCAGTAGAGCATCCAACGTGAGAGTGTCCAAATATTTTTTTATGATATTTGCGATATGAGATCGAGTGTTGTCGTGCAAAAGAAAATCTTGTCATGTTTTTCTTCGTATTCCGAACTTTTTCCTCCTAATGCTCAGCTAAAACGAATCAGTTGTAGAACTCACAGCTCACAGCACTATATTGGTCACATAAAATACACAGTACCTTCGAACTCAAATTTTGCTTTGAATTATCGTAGAATATCCATTTCTCGCCCTAAGTCACAATTCGATGGAAAACCCGTTTCTCTTTTGCATTTGAATCAACTGCTCGCAAATCGCCTTCCAATCACTATTCTTAAAATGCCGAAACCATTTCCTACATGGTTTAACAGTTGGAGCATTATCCCCGTAAACTTCCACAATCATTCAATGCACTTTATTTCAATTTCAGCAAAAAAAAAACGTCCCGCAAATGTTGCTAAGTATACACAAAGTTTGACATATTCAACACAACAAAAAACACATTTATTTGCTGTTAAGTGATTAGTCTTTTATTTTGGACCTTGAACAATTTGTTTTGATCACCTCTTGAAGATGGCATCATGTAAATGGTCGCCTTTACAGCGGATGGCGCAATGAGCTCGTTTTTGAGCATTTTCCATCACTTTGCGAAGTGTTGCGGGCTCTATAGCGGCACAGTCCGTGGTTTGTTGACATAGACTTTGTACTTTAAAAAACCCCACAAAAAAAGTCCGGTGGCGTCAAATCGAGCGATCTCGGTGGTCAGTGAAAGTAGTCAATTTTTTTTGGAAATTAGACGATCGACGAACTAACGGCGCAATAAAGCGATTGGGGGCCGAGCTGTAGACTGTGGCACCATCTTATTGGAAGTTGTCCATGTTCCGCTAAAAAGGGTAACAAATAATCCGTTATCATTGCCCGATAACGCTTGCCATTAACGGTGGTGGGTGTCTTTAAAAAAGAACGGTCCAATGACCCTATCCGCACAAATTCCGGCCCAAACAGTCACGGGTTTATCGTGAAGAGGTTCTTCGTAGATTACTTTAGGATTTTCAAGAGCGTTAAACCGACAATTTTGTTTGTTGACGTACATTTAACGAAAAATTAGCCTCATCGCTCATGAGGTTTGAGCCAAGTTCACGACGAATTTCGCATAATCCAAGCGTCGTGACTTATCGGTTGGCAATAATCGATGAGTCATTTGAATTTTGTACGGAAACAACTTCAAATCAACTTGCATTATGCGTTGCAGTGAGCTGCGACTGATGCCCAACTGAGCGGAACGACGGCGACTCGATGTTTGTGGTGAGGTCTCAACTGAGGCCCGTACATCCTCAATATTCTCATCGGACCGTCTCATACGCTCTCTGCTTTAATGACTGGCATTACCAAGATTACCGGTGTCCGAACATTTTTGGTGCAAACGCCTAATGGTCATGTGAGAAGGCGCGTCTCTCATTTCAAATTTTGAACGGTACGCACGTTGTGTTTTCACAATTGAGAAATTATTTTGAATGTAAACTGACAACTGGTGTCAAAGTTATTGGGTTGCCTGATGCTAACACTTTAATTGGGCCACCCGTTATATAATATATACATAAATATTATATAATCCACATCATTTGAATATATTTTTTCTATTTACTTTCAGGCAAAGATGAAAAGGCATTTGCAATGTATATCGATCGTCAACGGTCATGGTTTCAACACAATTCCGTTCACGAACGTCGTGTTGAGGGCGGCATCACTACAGGAAGCACAATCGGCGTTCTGCTTGACTTAGAACGACATACACTTAGTTTTTTAGTCAACGAAATGCCACAAGGATCCGTTGCGTTTCGCGATTTATACGGAGTTTTTTATCCAGCAGTTAGCATTAATCGTGGCGTCACACTCACTTTGCACACAGCTCTAGATGCCCCACAAATGGACTATCATTAATTTACTATATTACCATTAATAGAAAGATCTCTTAGATGTAGGATAACAACATTTGATTATAAAAGAATAAAAAAAAAACATTATTTAACGAATCCAATTATTTAAACTTTTACATATCTTTCCTTTCCTTTCTTTTCCACTTTAATAAAATCATATTTAAGGTCAAGGCAAAACAGAAAACAAAAACTAATCGTATTTAATCTTTGGATAATATATTATTATATTAAAAATCGAAACTTGGTTTTAGTCCTTCTTACGAATAATTAATTAGATCAATGAAGTAAATGAATCGATTTTTGCGAAAACATTAGGAATAAGTTTGTACAAAGCTAATTTTTAGATCATAGACGTTGAATAGAATTTCACAATTATGGTTTTTATTATATTTCTTACAATTAAAGAAACTTAAGGATTTGACTAATTAAACAAGGCAATATGCCCACATGCATTTATTACACTAACAAGATTTACCAAAAACAATGAATAGGGGAAATTACCGTACTTGATATGATTCAAGTTTGCTAGATGATTGGGCACATTTTATTTTAAGTATAATAAATTAAATGTACGCAAGTACACAGATATAAGTGATTTTAATACAGGCAGTTGTATGAATATGTAAATAAACGTAATCAATCATCATTATCAACCAATATTTCAAAGGCATTGATATTAATAAAAACGACAGTAATTTATTGAGAAATTATAATCATTTTTGTTTTAATTATAATGAGTGCGATGCTACATACCAGGTGGACAAGTATGAAATGTGGATTTCAGACAACAGATGGCACATTAATGCAGTTTGTGCTATCAGGATTTGACACTGCACCACTTGGTTATGTCATCGACCAGTGTCAGAGGAACGAGGCTGATAAATTTGAATAGAGTGTGCATAGTGTCATGTTGTTATGTTCATTATGTCGAGATTTATGTACATATAGGGTTTTCCAAAAAGGACTTGGCAATTTTTTTTTAAAATAAAACGCAAACCAATCGAGATATTTCAGAAACTTTATTATCGGCTTGAAGTACAATCAAAACATCTATGAATGGAACTCGACTTAGTTCATATGGCCACCGCGAGCACGTTTGCTGTGGTCGATTCGTTGGACCCAATTTTCGATGACTCGGCCACACATTTTCGGCCGCTATTTCGCGTCCAATGTTGGCTCCGAGCTCTTCCAACCTAGTCGGCTTGTTGGCATAAACCAATGACTTAACGTAGCCCCAAAGAAAATAGTCTAGAGGCGTTAAATCGCACGAACGAGACGGCCAATCGACTGGCCCATTTCTTGAGATAACACGCTCATCAAACTTACTCTTCAATAAATCGATTGTAACGTGTGCTGTGTGGCTTGTGGCACCATCCTGTTGAAACCACATGTCGTCCAAGTCCATATCTTCCAATTCGGGCCAAAAATAATCGGTAATCATGGCGCGATAACGCTTTCCATTCACAGTAACGTGACGATCGTTATCGTCGACGAAAACAGATGGATGTTATTTTTTTGTGGATGAAGTGGTGATTCATGAAGCACATGTGGATTTTCACTCGACCAATAACGCATATTTTGCTTATTGACGAACCCATCGAGCCAAAAATGAGCTTCGTCATTGAAGATGATTTTGCGATGAAATTCATCATCTTGGCGCATCTTCTCCAGAGCCCAATCGGAGAACGTACGTCGCTTCAAATGGTCCATCGGCTACAATTCTTGAGTCAGCTTGATCTTGTATGGGTGTAAACCAAGATCCTTACGCAAAATACCATAATGTGGTCTGAGCGATGCACAATTCTTGAGAACGCCATGGAATTAACTGATTTGGATCGTTTGCTACGGACGCCTGGACGGCAGCTATATTTTCGACACTTCGACCAACCCGTTGTCTCACTCAATTACGACCGAAAATTGGAGTTAACGCTCTTAAAGTTGCGGTCACCGACTCCGAAATTCGGTAGAAAATTTTTATAATTTGGAGACGTTGCTCCTTCGTGCACTTTACCATAATGAAAATGTTGAGTTTACTGAATAAATTGACAATGACAGTTCGATGATTAGTGAAAGAGTGCGTTCACAAATTAAATTCAAAGCTCTCAAGTCCCTATTGGAAAACCCTTTACATACGAGGGAAAGGTAAACAGTTCTCGGCCTGACAATGAAACACTTCGATTTTTATTTTAAAAATGATTACATTTTTCTACATAAGCTCCCGTGACTTCAATACACTTGGTCCGACCAGAGGCGTGTCCGACGAAGGTTGAAGGCGAATCTCTGGGAAAAGCAGTCAAGAGGATTAGACCGGCAGAGGTATCTCCTACCGAAACCCATCCGACCCTCTCATCTGCAGCCCCCGCAGCTCTTAGCGGCACGCAGCGCAGAAAGCGTCGGCGGCTAGTAGAGGCTGCTGCAGAAGGCACGAGCATGCCAGCACTTTCGGCCAGCAAAACCTTTTCCTGTGGAAAGGAGATACAAGTGACCGTAAAGAGTCGAGACAATCACCTCTCCTAAAAAGAGGCAGCCATCTCCTCTGAAAAGGTCAGGATAGAGAAAGCTGGCAGTGACAGCAGAATGACCAGCGCAGATTGCCAACACTGCGAGGATAATATACTGGAGCTAGCTTCAGAAATCCACTCACACCCTACTTAAACTCAAAACAAAGCAATTGGTGGAGGATGTCGTTCATAACCTGAGCAGCGCCATCACCAACTGTTTGGAACTCGCATGTCCTGTCAAAAAACCTCCCAGCAGGAAGCCGGATCCCTGGTGGAACGCTGAGCTTCAATGTCTTCGCAGGGAAGCCAAAAGTCTCCTGAAAAGATCGCTTAAATCGAACTCGGAAAATTACTGGAATAAATATCGATCGAAGCAGAAGGAGCTTATTCGTAAATCGGAGAATGATTCCTATAAGTCCTTCTGCGAAGAGATCAAATCCCTCAGCGCGACCAGCAAGTTGGTTACCGTTCTCAAACGAGGAAAATCGACAAAGCTGGATGTACTCAGAAAGTCTGAAAGTCAGAAGGTCTGATGATGGTCTCAGACTAATTTTCCGGGAAATCAGAATGTCATCGGCCCGTTGCACACTCCCTCATTGGAAACTGCGACTGAAATGATGAAAACAACTTGGCGTAGCTGGTATGTTGCGTCACGCGTGAATTTGCTGTGGCATCTTTCGATGGCTTCAAGTCGCCGGGCACTGATGGGATATGACCTGTTATGCTGCAAAAAGGTATAAGAAAGCTGCTTCTTACTCTGAAAATAATTTTCACTGCTGGCTTGGCGCTTGCCTACATACCTATTTCTTGGCGCGAGGTGAGAGCGGTCTGCACGGAAAATCCTGCGAGACTGTACTTCAAAACCTAGTTGGGAGGTTCGAATGCGATCTCGATGTACTGGGCATTTTCTTCGACATTGATAACGCTACTTTCGATAGCATGTGTAACGCTGCTAGACGGCATGGCGTAGGTGAATCACTGGTTTTGTGGATCAAAGCAATGCTCGTGCACAGCACATTGATCGCTGATGCAGGCCTCGAACAAGGTGTCAAGTCTGGAGTAAACAGGGGCTGCCCGCAAGGTGGCGTCTTATCTCCACTGTTATGGTGCATGGTGGTCAACTCTCTGCTCGATGCTCTCAATGCCTCTGGAATCTATGCCCAGGCCTATGCGGATGGGCAACATCATCCGTTCTCTCTGTCCGCTCAAGTTTAGCGACTGTCTGTACGAGAAATGGGCTGTCGGTTAATCCTCTTAAGACCGATGTCGTTCTCTTCACGAGAAGGAAGAAAACTACTGGCATTACTAAGCTGGTGCTAAAAGGCATTCCCATCCTGATATCCAAAAAAGCTAAGTACCTGGGAGTCATCCTAGATAGCCAGCTTCTTTATTCAAAGCTTGTTGAGTCCAAAACCACCAAAGCGCTGTCAGCTTTTTAGCAATGCCTTTGGCAAAACATGAGGCTTATCGTCGAAAAAGGTTCTTTGGATCTACATGGCAATGATAAGACCGATAGTCGCATATGCATTGGTTGTTTGATGGAACAGGCTAACACGTGGCTTCACTCACCAAACTCCAAAGAGCGGTCTGTCTCAGCTGCACGGAGGCTTTCTCCAGCACACCGGGAGCTACTCTAGATGCTAAGATGAATCTGCCATCCCTTGACACATATATATATCAGAGGGTGTGCATTGAAACTGTACTTGCGGGAGAAATATCCTTCGACTTCTGTCTCACGGATATGCTTTCTGACGCAATGACACCTGCCATCCTACTGCGCTGTAATTTCTCAGTCACATTTCCATGGCGTCAGGACTGGCTTTGGCCCGACACTGAACCTGGAATGGACTGTCTTCGCATTTTTACAGATGGCTCCAGGACTGGGCGCTGGAGTTTTCTTTGAGCGCGAAAACATTCGACTGCGCTTCTCATTAAGAAAATGAGCGTCTGTCTTTCAGTCGGAGATTTACGCAATCCTAACGGCCATGCACTATGTTGTGAAACACAGGTGGAAAGGAAAAAGCATATGCATCTGCAGTGAAAGCCAAGCCAACTGTGTCCAAACCTCTATCCAACTCCAAATTATTGCATGAACTCAAGACCTTTTTGAACAAAGTAGGAAGACTAAATTCACTTAGGCTTGTATGGGTCAGTCTGGGATACCAGGAAACGAGATCTCCGATGAACTCGATAGAAGGGGCTCAGAGGAGAGTTTCTCAGGACCTGTACCCGCCTTAGGTCTACCTGCTTACATGGTCAAATCTAACATCAACGACTGGGTCTTTAATGCACACAGTTGTAGATGGAGGGAATATCCAGGATGCAGGATGAGTAACCGCGTACGCCCCGATGTCTGCAAGAAGTCCGCAACATTTTTCTTATTCTTAAGGAGAAATTATTGCAGAAGGTTTACGGGAGTCATTACAGGCCATTACACTTTTGCCAAGCATTTCTACGTGCTTGGAATCAGTGAGACGCCTACCTGTGCTGCATGCTGCGAGGAGGATGACACAGCAGAACACTTTCTCTGCGACTGTCCCGCCTCCGCTCGCGGACGGTGGCATACCCTTGGGGCCGACGTGGTGGATGCACTAAATCACTGAAGCCCCTCCCCACTTTTATCTGGACAACGGGGATAATACAATAAAAACAAGGTGTCTGTCTGGTAGTACAATGACCAGTATTTGTGTCTGAGTGCTCCAACAGATAGTAGAAGCCTCCGACAACAAAAAAAATAAATAAAGTGTACTATTCAGACAAGCCTTAGAGAAACGACTAAAATACTTCCCCAATCCTTGGAAGGTTACTCAAATCATTACATTAAAAATCATCATTAGTGTTAAAACCGTGTAAGGATGCAATATACACATCATCCTATCGACCAATAAGCCTGCTCCCAATACTAGGAAACATTTTTGAGAAACTCCTATACGTTCGGCTGACTCCAAACTTGACTGACAACAATTCAATACCTGACCACCAAATTTGTTTCCGCAATCAGCATTCAACTATCTAGCAAGTCCACAGGGAGTAAATAAAATTACAACTGACTTTGAGGAAAAGAGGTACTGCATTGGAGTATTTTTGGACGTGGCAAGGGCGTTCGACTTGGTTTGGCCTAAGAGAGTCTTACACAAACTTCAGACCCTACTCCCACCAGACTATTACCTTATAATGAAAAGCTACTTTCATCAGACCGCCATTTCTTTGTAAAGTTGAAAGACCAAATCTCAAACATACACCGATCAAGAGCAGGAGTACCGCAAGGATCTGTACTAGGACCACTGTTTTATGTTCTCTATACTGCGGGTTTTCCTTCTCCAAGGGCTGTTCGTCTATTATTGCAACTTTTACTGATGACACTATCCTGATTACTTTGAGGTAGCAAAAGCTCAAGCTCAACAGATCTTGGATAACATAATAAAATGGTTTGCCAAATACTCCATAAAGTCAACGAGGACAAAACCCAACAAGTGATATGCACAGCAAAACTGAACTGCACCCCAATACCTCTCAAGATAAAGGACAAAACTATACCAATTGACAAATCAGCCAAATACTTGGGTATACACTCAGACAAGAAGCTTACCTGGAAATACCACATGCAAAAGAAGATCTGGACGTACGGAATCCAGCTCTGGTTGAAAAAAAAAACAAACACCGCAATTATTATACGATGTACGAGGGGCAATCAAAAAGTAATGATAATAATCAATGTATAATACAACATTTATTCTTTCAAATTAAATTTACTTTTCTACATAATCTCCTAATAAGTTTATACATTTAGTCCATCTCTTCTCTAAAGCTTGTATTCCATTTAAAAAAAAAACCTTTATCTTGCTCCTCGAAAAACGCTTGTACGGCAGCCATCACTTCACTATCGTCGGCAAATTTCTGGCCTCTGAGGTGTTCCTTGTGGCGAGGAAAGAGATAGAAGTCGCTGGGGGCTAGGTCTGGAGAATAGGGAGGGTGCTCAACCAATTCGAAGCCCGCTTCCCGTATGGCATTCAACGCAACTTGAGCTTTGTGAGAGGGTGCGTTGTCTTGGTGAAATAACACCTTCGCACACAGCTTGCCCCGCCTTTTTTCCTTAATGGCTTCCCGCAACTTTCTTATTTGTTCTGCATAAAAGGAGCCTGTAATACTAGCTCCCTTCTCCAAATAATCAATCATGATAATTATTAATGAAGATAATGAAGAAGGTCTTTTCCAGGCCATAGACTGTTGTTTAGTCTCGGGGTCGAAGTGGTGTACTCAGGTTTCGTCCATCGTTACAAAACAAGTGCAAAAAGCCGCCGGATCCTTTTGATATTTTTCAAGATTCGCTCTTGAAATGGCGAAGTCGCTTCTCCTTTTGTTCGTCGGTCAACATTCTTGGGACTCATATTGCGGAGACCTTCTTCATGTTCATCATCTGTCATTTGAATGCTTCCAAATGAGAGCCCTGTGATCTTAACTAAATGTTGGATGGTCACTCGTCGGTCATCTAGCACGATGTCTTCGATTTTTTTGATAATATCCTCGGTGCGGGATGTGGATGGACGCCCGGAGCGATGTTCGTCTTCAGTCGACGTTCTGTCCAGTTTAAACTCCTTACTCCACCTTGCAACTGTGGAATATGGAGAAGCAGAGTCCCCCAATGTTTCCACTAAGTCAGCGTGAATTTCTTTCGTAGACATTTTTTTCAGGCATAGGTATTTAATGACGGCTCTTACTTATTTTTTCTCCATTTTGTATCTTTTGTATCATTTGAATGTATCTTCCAGAAAAGGTGAATTTATATGATTTTATGTAATTAGATCCTGCAATAATACCCGTTTATCGTTACTTTTTGATTGCCCCTTGTATCATCAATGCGGACTGGCATATTTCCAACTACGACATCTATCGAGACCTTCAAATGTGAACAATAGAGGAAGAAGCAATAAACACAGGCAGAAGACATCACATCCAACTGTTAGTTCATGCAAACAAAGAGGTTAGCTCACTACCGCGGGAAGAGATACTCGAAAGGAGAAGACTGAAAAGAACATGAGCAAGTGACATGATAAAAGAAAATTCATCCTAATTACTACACATACTCGTACATATATGTACATATACTTCCAAATGTAAGACTAAAGGAGATTGGTCACTCAGCCTCGAATAAGTCCCATAATTTCATCGTAAAAAATTTACCAAATGGCCAACAGGTCAGATGTATAAAATAAATTCGGAGTCAAAAAAAAAAAAAGTTGGAGAACAGATAGAAGTCTGAGGGTGTCAAATCAGGAGAATAGAGGGGAGGCCAAAAAAATCACACCCCATCCCCCAATCTCGCAGTTTTCATATCGCCAACACACACTTGGTTACATATAGTGGTCGACTCACGTCTCATCCATTCTGACAAAACGCCGCACGAAATCGGTTGGACCCCCATTGAATCGATCCCAAGATTTTGATCGGTTTTCAGGAAATGCAGCACCCGTCTTGCGCAGGGCTTTCGCATTCCTAATTTCTTGTGTAAGATGTTTTGCATCTTTTCTTTCGATATCCCCTTAGCCTTAGTTATCGCATGTCTCATTCACCTTCTGTCACCTATAATTTAACACGATGTCATGAACCTTTCGGATAGTTTCCGGTGGGGTTGCGGTTCTTGGCCGTCCTTCACATGGGTTATCTAAGGGGGCTATTAAATTACACTGCCTACTTTTTAATGGTTGACATCGAAGGAGCAGAGTCTCCATAAACTTTTTTCAACTTGACAAAAGGATGAATTTCCTTAATTAATGAACGATATTCGAGTTCGTATAAGCGATATATTTGAGAAAACAATTTGTTACTTGCCATACGAATTAATGACACGTGCACCCAGGTAAGTAACATACATTTTTTCCTGATTCGAACACCAGGTTGAAAACTGTTTTATCTTTAGCCTCGTTAACCGAACATTTTAATTCGTTTATTTTTTTGTTTTATTTTAAAAAAAACTGCTGTATCATACCGATTACTTCGTAAGCTTATAGTGAACATGCCTCATTCCAAGATACGTGTGAACGATGGTTTCGGTATTTTCAAATGGAAAAGCACAAAACCATATGTGAAATTTTCCTGGCTCGATACAAAATATTCACATATGCACGGCTAGAACATCCTACCATACGCGGCATCCTCACCAAACTTGGCTCCATCCGATTAGCTCTTATTTGTATCGATGGGTCAGCATCGAGCAGTACTTTGGATCGTACAAAGGCGTAATATTCACTAATTGCCCGAAAAATGGGAAAAATGTATAACAAAAAATAGAACATACTTTGAATAAAGCACTTTCTATTATTCTTCCAGATTTCATGTTTTTTTTTTTTAAATCCGCTTTTCATACTTGTACACTTGGTAAATGCGAACAAATTAACACAAGTGCAAAGAAAATAGCGAAGTTAAATTGGCCTACTTTAAAGACTCACTGATTTTCCCTAAAGCAATTGATTTTGGCCCTGTTTCATTGTTTTGCAATGGCTGGTGTGAAGCTGAGTCAAGTAGAGCCGGTTGATGGAGATTCAATTTTAAGTCGGTGCTGATGAATATATGCAATTTAGTCAAGGTGGAACAATTTAAATCAGTTTTGGGAATTTTGGCTGAATTGTATACAGGTTATCTGCTAGTGAAGTTGCTTATGTTCTCACCCACGCAGCTGTTGGTTGTGACACTTATAAATGTTTCTTTTCAATTCGAGAACAGTTAAGGCAAAGTAGCTATGGGGAAAGCCCTTACCGCTGAGTTGGCTTCAAGTCCTCCACGAGCTTTAGTTAAAAAACGAATTTTGCTTTCATTCGTGAGCCATCTGTATATGTACATATATGAAACCCCAACCTTTACCTTTTGGCTGAACATGAATATTACATGCATTTCCGAAATGAAAAACAATATCATATCCTTATAATATTTTTTCCATCTGTCTTTTTACTAGGGTGCATACTTATCTAACATGCGTACACGAAACTAAGTACAAACCAAATTTAAATAAATGTTTTTTATTCACCTTATCACTTGTATAAGTAGATTTTAAGAACACGATTTCTAAATATACGGATTTTTATGGATCATTTGACTAGGCTGCATTTACAATTACACATGCCCACGAGAGTATTCGAAGTCTTCGTCTAATATTTTTTTATCCTTAATTGAAATTATTTTACATATTTCTAGTAGCTTTTTATAACATCAGTCACTAATACTTAAACAGATAAACTGGGTATAGCAGAATGCCAGACGTGAGGCTGATAAAGAATTCAAAGACAAAACGCCAGAGGCAGTCCTATAATCGTTACATTAAGATAGTGTGTAGAAGAAAAAGAACAGGAGAAATGCATGAAACACTCGCCGGGCTTATAGCCATAAATCAGATTTCATTCCGCTCCAGCATTGGTTTTTAAAACGTTATGTCTGTTGTTGAGCCCAACTACAAGCCATGCAAAGAAAAAGCAATCAAAAAGCTGGTTGCAATTAAATTACTGGTTGAACAAAAAATGAAAGGAGAGTTAGTAGTCTTCAAAAAGACCTTAGCGAGTACAGCGACGTCAGCCAATTTGGGAAGATCTTTCTCAAGAGCAGGAAACATTGTTGAATACTTAAAGAGAAACTGTCTTTTGTCGGAAAATTAAATATTTTATTTTTTTTGTATCATTATAGATTACTTTTTTTTTAATTCATTTTTGGTTTTATATATTAAAAACACACTTACCCTAGACGAAAATGCTTAAAGCTGGCTTACATAAAATACCTTACTGGCCCTATACGGACACTTTAAAGCAAATAGAACAATTTATGCCTTTTTTTCTTATGATTAATTTGCATTAATTAAAATAAATAAACAGCTTAGGCTAAGAAAAGTGGTATTTTCTATAAAACTTAGCATCAGATTTTTTTTTTTGGAAAAAAGCTTATAATTAAAAACAACTTAACCCTACCGTAACTAAAATTTGTATACAAAAATACATACGTGATATACCTTTTGTATGTACATATAGTATATCTTTTTTTTTTCATTATTGTTTCGTGATTTTTTTTGTTTTTGTTCTTTTAATTACAGCTAAATCGAAAGTAAGCCCTCCAGCCACCCTAGCTTACCTTAGCCTGCCCTTACCTATCCTAATCTACTCTAACCTCTTCTAATCTACCCTAGTCTGCTTAAGCCTTCCACTGGCATATGGCAAGCTTAGCCTTAAAAAGGTTGACCTATTAAAGTTAACCACTGACGCAGTCTGCTCCAGCCACCAAAAGCGTTGATGCTGTTGGGTGACGTCTCCCGATCTTGGTGCGACACTGATCTACTAAACCTGAGGCGCTCGAGCTCGCGGCGCGCAACATCACGTTCGTAGAGGAGCCGTCGCTCCACAGATTTACGGGCCACGTGGAAGATTAGCGGAATGTGAATTAGCCCACATTGATCCAAATATAGGAACACCTCTGGGGGGACAAAGCCGCTAAGACGCACTTTCTCGTGATACATGAAATTAGGGAAGTAAGCCCCGGAGATCAGGTTATTGACCGAAGCCATTGCCTTCGCAGCGTGACCCCGGATCAGTTTTATTAGAAGATTATCTACCCGTACAATCCTGGCCCTATTCTATAAGACCTCATTCGGACAAAATTTCGTGTACTCAGATTCGGGTGTTCTATGTAATCCATGTAGCAAATTACCTTCACTCTCGAATCAAGTTGGTTGCTATGAAACAGTCATCTTGTAAGAGCAAAAGCGCCCCGGGCCCTCGCCAGAGCAGCATCTATATGTTTGTCAAAATATAGATACTGGTCTAGCCAGATCCCAAGGTATTTGACTACACTTTGTTTCGCCAATGGGCGCCCGTCCGGTCCAAGAATTGAGAGCCCGCGCCAATTTTTTCTAGAGTCTCGGGAGGCCCTAGACAAAGGCGTTCTGAACAAAATAGTTTCTGATTTCTGGCAGTTGATTTTCAACTTCCAGTCATCACAATACTGCTGAATTTTTTCGAAGTCATGGTGCAAGAGAGTGACAATGATGTCGATCGTTGGACCTGATCTGTACGCGATTAAATCGTCCGCATACGCTATTGAATGGCGAAGAGAAGCTATCAAATCACTGAGATAAATGTTGAAAAGGATCGGCGAGTTCACTGTACCCTGCTGCAGTCCGTTGTTAATATCAAATGTTTGGGTAGAAGTCACGTTGGCAATTTTCACTACGAACTTTATACCTATTAACATGTCAAAAATCTTATATAGCATTAGTTTACTTATGCCCAGCCGACAGAGCTTGTAATAAAGACCTTCTAACCATACGGTGTCGAAAGCCCTTTCCAAGTCAATCAGACAGGCCCCCGTGCATTGGTTCTTGCATTTGTTCCATTGGATATCTGACACGCAGCATGAATAGTACTCCTATTATGCCCCGTTCTGAAACCGAATTGGTTATCCGGGTTGATTTTATTGTCCTCAACCCATTTAGACAGGGCTCTATGGACCACCTTCTAGAAAACCTTGCTGATACTTGGAAGGAGACTTATTGACCGAAGATTTGATGGGTTAGAGGTATCTTTACCCCTCTTGGGGATGGGTTGCACCACCGCTGTCATCCAGTACACTGGATAATATGAATTATTCAATGCTGACTGTTTGTAAAAGACATTGTCTGACGTTCCCGAAAGCTTCAGATCCTGACTGTCATTCTCATTGTTTCTCCGAAATATTTTATTAATTTGTGGAAACATACTCGCGCTGTTGGAATTTCTGTTATTCCAATGCAAACTTACAGATATTCTGTAATTTTCCTTGATCAACTGTTGGATATTTTTAATCAGTGACTTCAGTGTCCTGACTTCCGAGTTTTGTCTGTCGGTAAACCGCCTGTACAAGAGTTTGAGTCTTGTCAGTAATCTACTTTTTTGTCTGTGCAGTGCATCGATTGTCGCGTTTCGGTATACGTTTGTGATATCGTGCTGTCGTTGGCGTGGTATCGTACTGTCCATCGTCGGCTTAATTTTATCATCCATTTGCCTGAGGTACCTGTCGATCTCGCCGTTTGACAGGTTCCTATTGGATGCTATTATAGATTACTTACAGAATAAAAAGTTATCAATTTTGAAAGAAAAATATGTAGTCTGTCGCATAACGAAAAATGGTTTGCAATTTCAGTTGAAATGTTAAAATTTATGGAAACGCATGACTTTTTTAATTTTTTTCTTTTTATAATTTTATTGATAGGGTAATTCTTAATAGCTACAACAAAAAAAAAAAACTAAAAAATTAAAAAAAAGCAGGAAAGTAACAAAAACAAAAACATCTTCATATTTTAAGCTGCCAATTAATTGTTTGCAAAATGTAAACAGAATATAAAAGAAGTGGAAAAAACGAATTTGCGATGTGTTACGGTATTAATTTCAAGAACAATAACAAATTCCACTTTCGTTGTGTAATTAATAGCTATTTGTACCGTATTTGCCGTGTAATAAGCAATTTAAAACATGCCTGGAAATCGAACTAATAGCAAAGTAAGAGAGTTGGTTAATTTCAATTATTTATTATAAGGGAAAATCTCCTAAAGAAATAGCCGAAATGTTATCAGTTCAATTGAGGACTGTGGGCAACATTATAAGTTATAACACCAGCAGAAAAGGAAAATCGGTTGAGCCGTTGAGAAATTCTGGAGGCCGACCTTCATGGTTTTCATGACCTGGTACCTATTTCAGTCTGTTATTTACTGCCAGTTTGTTTAGTGTTTTGTGACATTCTCAGACAGCCTTAGAGTTGAAAGTGTACCTCTTCAGCGCTTTAAGAACAACTTGGCTTTCGGAGAATATAGTTATCCTCGTGCTGGTGTTCCTGTCGCTGATGCTGGGTGCTGCTTCATTGATTGCAAATAGCTCAGCCTGAAATATAGTTGACTCATTACAGAGGGGAATGTGTAGGCTGCATTTTGGTCGTATTACACCAGCCCCTACATTGTTTCCAGATTTCGATCCACCTGTTGTTCTGGGATCCAACATTCAACCAAGAGGGATTCTTGTTCCATTCTTCTCTGTTTGGTATGAGTGCGTCGTAGAATATTTTGAAGTCCAACTCAGGGGACATCAGATCACTCACTCGGGTTAGCTCCCAAATATTGCCCACTCTTTTAAGAATTTCTATTTTTTTTTTTTTTTTTTTTTATAATTCGTGCAGGTTCAAGAGTTACGCTCTTATGATGTTTGTCACACAACCTGGACGGGGTGCAGATGGTTTGTGTCGAAGATGTTCGTTCACTACTTTCCGGGAGTGGTTGTCTTGGGATTCGAGAGATTCGACTGAATTTGTCGCGTTGTTTGTAGTTTTACAGTAACTTTATTCCATGCCATTAAGATCTTATATTGGAAATGCACACCCAAAGTATGAATTTTGAAGTGATCTAGATTTCTAAGTCTTCTTCTTTGTATTTATAGGTTCCCTGTAAGGTTAAAGCTTGTTTTGCAGCTTCAATCTGTATGGCAGTGTGTAACTGTGGGATGTTCAGTATTGCTTCCATCCCTACAGTAGAAGCTGTTATTATTGTTCCAGTTGTGCAGATACACGCTAGCCTTTGTATTTTATTGAGTTTATTCATGCCTCAGCGAGCTTTGATTGCCCTGAGTATATTTTGTTTATGAGTGCATGCTATAGCAGCAATTAATTATAACCTTTAATTATGTAACAACTCATCTTCAAGGGCGCCTTGCTATTCTTGAAGCGAACTTTCAATCGAGTGTCAAGGCCAATGCGGATGCAGTTAACAACACAGTCGACGATGCTGAAAATAAAAAAGTCGATGAAATCTACGAAAAAATAAGAAAAATATACGTCACATACCGTTCGTCTTTGCTGAATGCACTCGACAAAGGTCCCAATACTTCTACACTTGCTGACAATCATTCCCATTCGGGAAAAAACATAATCTGCTACTTCCAAAAATAAATTTACCCTCATTTGCCGGCAGTTATGCGAACTGGAGTCATTCCAAAAAATCTTTCATTCCCTAGTGCATAGTGATCGTTGACGGAGATAGAGAAGCTGCACTACCTAAAGCAGTGAAACTTTGGTATTTGTAACAAAGGACACCATTCGCCTCGGAATTGCAATCGGCTTCTGACCCTGGAAGTGAGCGAGCGTGTGAATATCGTTAGACGCCTAGGCATATATGAAAACTTTCTAGCTTACAATCACCACACCCAAGATTGCTCAAGTCGCATATGCGCTGCTACTTCTGAAACCAGAGGCACCACTCGTCATTACACAAGACTCAAAACCCGTCGATAGGCTTTAATTAACCAAATGTATCACACTCGGACACCACGACCACACACTACAGTCCATTCACAAGCCATACACCAGCTGCGCACAGCATTATTACACACACTTTCAGCCACTCCACACATATACCCAAACTCATCAAACATACATCCCAACACACCAACACACCGGAGTTTCAGCCCGTCACAGAACATCAACCCTCAAGTTCAACACTAAGCAACTTTCACACATAACACAACAATAACACTGAAGTACTTTTAGCGACACCGATAGTAAAAGCAAGATCGGCTTCCGGAGATTACATTAATCTCCGAGCACAGTCAATCTTGGATCCGAAGCAGCTCAGGATCAGCAGCTCAATTATTGAATCTTACGAGCAGACGGACATTTATTGAAGTATCCGGGTTGGGGAAGGTCAGCAGTGGAGCATGCCATAAGTACGTGGTTTTATCGTTGGGATCCTTGAATTCGTTCGTCAGGAACACCCGAGCCTTTGTTTTTAATTCCCTAACTGGCCTTCTTCCGGCCCAAAGAATAGACTTTAATAAATGGACGCACTTAAATGGGTTGATCCGACTCTTATTACCACATTCCTTCCTCTCCATTTCGAGAATTTTGAGAGATCGAAGAACAGCCTTTCGATAAGTACAAATCGGAGAAAGATAGAGCTTGTGAGTGACACTTTAAGATGAACACCAAGGAAAGAAAACTCAACGTCAATGCAAGGCGGAATGCATTACGCTTGTCATCAACCAACACGAATTAATGTGAATTGTGAACACATCTTTTGGCTCTTCATTGAATGGCCACTTGATGGTGGGACCAAAAGTACAAAACCATGTAATAGAATTTATTCTTCTTTGGCGAAAAAAAAGCATTACATGTACCGAGGATATGGAGAAAATGTACCGCCAAATTCGGATGGACAAGATGGATTCGGACTGCAGCTTCAGCTCCTTACCTCCACCAGCCAACAAGCGATGAAGCTAAAAGGTTTCCTTTGGCGACATCCACTTTACATACATAGACGATGTCATCAGAGGAGCAGACACGGTTGAACACGGTCTGAAAAAGAGTGACGAGGTGAGAAAGGTTTTCGCATCGGCAGGATTCTTCTTGCGCAAATAGACCAGCAATAATGAAAGTGCGCTGCACGGAATCCAAGCTGATTATCGTGAGGTGAATCTCATTGCCATTCGAAGAAGCAAATCATGTGAAAACCCTAGGCATGAAATGGCTGCCAGTATGAGATTCCTTCACATACCAGGTAGCGCAGTTTGAGGAAAAAGACGACACAAAACGAACCATTCTCTCATCGATTGCAAAGTTGTACGATCCATTAGGTTGGCTTTCTCCATGTATCATCAAGGCCAAGATATTGATGCAAGCGTTTTGGTTACGAGGACTTGAATGGGACACATCTATCCCTGATGAGCTACAAAGAGATTGGTTTATGTTTCATCAAAAAAATGAATTGAATTGAATTGAATTGAATTGTCTTTTATTTCATTACTTCCTTTGTTTACATATATTGTTTATCTGCAAAGCCGGAAGGGCTTGTCTGCAGAAGACTGGTCGCATTTATGAACATTAAGGTAAGTTAAGTTTTAATTACATGTCTCTATTATTTTGACTTTCATTAGTAAAATACAATAAACAAAAAAAAGAAAAATTGCAGATTCCGAGATGGATTCAAACTGGCATCGATAACAGCAAGCTAGAAATTCATGGGTTTAGTGGTGCTTCAGAGAAGGCATATGCGGCGGCAACTTACCTGCGCGTTCCCGACAAAAATGTTAGAATCCACATGCACCTGCTCATTTAAAAAACAAAGGTGACTCCGCTGAAGACAATCATTCTTCCACGTTTAGAATTTTGTGGCGCGGTTTTGTTAGCGAGTTTGCTACATGAAACAGCAGAGCCCCTGAAACTGGAAAACATTAAGTCACATGCATAAATCTGACACGTATTACAAGGGTAATCTCGTATTACAAAAGATTTATCTCCAACCTACGACAGAAACCGGATAATATAGACAAACATCAACTTTCACCGCTTGACGTTAAGGCGACAACAATAGCACTCGAATTGCACAGTTGGAAATATTCCCAGAAAAAGTAAGGACCATAGACCACGAGAAGGGATCGAAAACACTAAACCCCTTTGTCAGACTCCAAAATGCGAAACTGCATTATGACTGCAGCACCCCATATTATTAAAGCCAACACTATACAAGAATGATCATCGCAGACGCACACGAAAAAATATTACACGGAGGAGTTTAGAAGATGGTTCCTTACCTGCGCAAAAGGTTTTTGATTTGAGGCCGTAAGGGATCACATCCACCAGTGCAAAATATGCTACAGGTATAAACCGAAACCTATGGGGAACCTACTTGGTCCTAGAGTAAGGATATCGAGACAGGGATCGACTATGCAGGCCGGTTCAATCAACATCAAGAAATGGAAGGGACGCAACACCAAACAGCTGAAGAGATACTTTGCTATATTTGTGTGCACATAGAAGTCATAAGTGACCTCACCATACAAGCGTTTCTTGCAGCCTTTACAAAATTCACGTCCAGAAGAGGTTTGTGTGCTTCCATCTAAAGTGATTGCGGCAAACAGAGAATTGCAAAGGCTTCTACGGATATCTCAATTAGACTGGAAGGAAGGGACAAAGTGGAATTTCAATCCACCCGCTTCCCCTCTCTTTGATTATGGAAGCCGGTGTTAAATCAGTCAAATTCCACCTAAAATGAGTCGCTGGTAACCAGTTGCTTACAACTGAGGAACTCAGCACGCTTCTGACACAGATCGAAGCATGTCTAAATTACCCCCGTTAACTATATCATTAGTAACGCCACCCCAAACGGATTAGGAACTCGATGAAATCGCGTACCACGACAGGTAGAAGAATATTAAAACGATGGTTCACACGTTCTGTAGGAGATGGAGCAATGAATATCTCACGCGGTTACAACAACGACCAAAATGGATTTGGACAGAAACGCACGGAGCTAAGGAAGAAGATTTGGTACTATTGCATGACGAAAGATTTCCGCCAACCAAATGAAGTTTAGCTCGTATCACCAACTACATCAGGGTACCTATAACTTAACGGTAGTACTAATTTCAGTTAAGGACTCCAAGTCTTCCGAAACCCGCGAATTCAAAACACCATTCACGAAAATCTGTCCCTTACCCAGGAACGAAATCGCGACAAAGGAAGTGATTATTTAATCAAACATCAAAAATAATAATAATTTTTTTTTGTTTATTATTATGCCTATACACGTGATCCAGCTCTTGAACTGGGTGAATTTTCAATATGCGAAATTAATTTACACTAGTCTCCACTGGTTTCGCACTCAAATTACGAACATCATTGCCTGATGAACATATAAAATTCCAACCCGGATTTGGTTAAACTGTTTTACCTGCCATATAAAGTAATTGTACTCATAATACTATAAAATGTGTGTATTAATTTAAATTTCTAAAACCCTTGGGTGAATTACCCCCAATTGGTGTACATATATCGATAAAAATGATTATCATCAGCATTTTAATCGATCGTATTTATTTTGTGTGATAAGAAAAATGTTCTCCGATATGGCAATTCCACACTTAAATGTCAAAGATTATTTTTATTGTGAAGCGGCAATGGAGCAAGCGGGCAAATCGACCAAGAAATCTATATCTTCCTCATCCAGCAACGAACATTCAGGTGAGCTACTGTCCGTATCACTTTCAAATAACCACTATAATGCAAATATTAACTGTTTGAATTCAAAAAATAAACGCAATTTGCCTCGATCTTCAATTTGTTTTGTCTATTTTGTTTTCAAATGTCAGGTTTTTGCCAGGGCTGAACAAGACGAAATGGCAAGGTGGCTACTCGTTGAACCGTACTGTTCTATTTTGTCCCATGATCCAGATTCGACCATGTGGGCATAATAAAAAAACACCTAATAACAGGCATATGAATGTAAACAAACCGATTAACAATACAACTTGCACAACATAAAAAAGAATCGCATGACACATGACACAATACTCCCTCACGTTACTCTCCCATAGGACTATCGCGAAGATGAAGGCGGCAAATTTAATCCATTCATCAAAGCACAAACACACACCCTCGCCCATGCACCTTTCTCACAATTATAATAACACAGTAACACAACACATTTTGCATTTTATTTAATAAAACTTACCTAAGTAATTCAACAGCCCTCTACAATCTAATATACTCTAATACAAAACAATTTAAACATGTCGACGCACTCATCACCTAGAGAATTCACATTCCATACGGCGATAATAAAAATAAATAAACAATTAACAAATAAATAAGCAAAAAAAACACCACTACGAAATCTAACAACACGAAAACAAACCCAAACCAAATATCACATCAGACGGCACTCTGGCTTAATGCAAGCAAACAATTCATTGCTAATAAAGCGGCACACACACGTTACCGATCCAATCGGTTAAAATCTGTTTCGCCACAGCCCTTGTAGACCGCTTGACGATCCTCATTTCACGTTGGCCGATGCCAGGTAATATATAAGTAAATATTTCCGTTCCCTGAAAAATTCGTAAAAGCCAAAGATAAGATCGTCAACCGCGCCACACACACAATACCGATCGCAGGAAAACAAACATTTTTGCCAACTTTCGATCTGTTGTAAACTGCGCCACACACATGCCGATCTGTTGAAATTTCAACCGATCGATTGGATCGGTAGTGTGTGTGTGCCGCACCTAAGCCACTACTATTCATTGTTGTTGTTATCATATGTTACCTCGTTTTTGTCTCATTAATAAAACTTCTTTCACACTCGTTGCCAATGAAGCAGACAAGAGTGAGAAGCAGAGGAGTGATATCGATAAGGCAGTATAGGCAGTACAGTGTAACGGCAGAGATGGCAATGAGGATCTTGTGGATTTGCGAACTTCGTTCACAGCCGGGGGTAATGTCTCCGCAGCAAATAATTATAACTTTTAATTATGTATGTATGTATACAACTCATTTATATTATTGTTAAGTTAATTTTCAGTTGTTGCCGTAATATATTGGGTCTATAACTTAATTCGTGCGGTTTGATAAGAGATGGCGTAACTTGTATTATTCCATTGGAACATGCGTTGGAAAGCTACTGTCATTGTACGTCATTTCAGTACATGTTATTCATCTGAAGCGTAAACAACAATAATTTTTTTTCACTCAAATATGTATGTCGAACTTTGTGACTGAAAATGTGTTTTTGCGGGGAGTTCTTCTTCATTACTTTAATATGAAGAAAACTGCTGCCGAAAGTCATCGTATTTTGGTGGAAGTTTATGGTGAACATGCGCTAGCTGAGCGAACGTGCCAAAAGTGGGGTGCATGATTTAAAAGTGGTGATTTTGGCTTGGAAGACGATGAACGTCCTGGGCAGCCAAAAAAGTTTGAAGATGAAGAACTGGAAGCATTACTTTATGAAGATTCTTGCCAAACACAAGAAGAGCTCGCAGAATCTTTGGGTGTCACTCAAGCAGCCATTTCAAAACGTTTAAAAGCAGCTGGATATATTCAAAAGCAAGGAAATTGGGTAAAAAAATGTAACTTCACTTTGCGCCAATAATATCAACGCGACACGTGTGTGAACAAAAAAAAGGAATGTTTTTTTATAAAGTAATAAAGTCTCTTTATTTCAAAATTCGTATTTTTTTATCAGAGAGTGTGCCCAACAGTAGGGAACAGTGCATTTCAAGAGAGTTTTGGTCCAATATTATTCTCAGAAATGTTACCTCTTCCTTAAATGGAATGCAGGTTTCTCCGATTTTTAGAGTTTGAAGTTTATTTACTCTTCGTTTTGTTCATCGAATTAAGTTTGTTTTGCTGAGATTGATAGAGTATCCTTCTTCATCGCAACAGTTCCAAGTTATTTCTAAGGCTATTTGCATGAGATTACCTATGTATGATCTCCTCATATTTACCTTTCATGATTATCATCATATATCATTATATTGTCAGTATATCCGATGGCTGTGAAGCAAAGTACCCAGAGAAATTCGTCTACTAGAATTGACTATAGTAGAGGGGATAGGACACCGCCCTGCGGCAACCCCAAATAATTTTGATCACTATCTCTCACTATCTCACTATTTGTGATTAATTTGGCTGTTATATGCCTTTATTTTAATATGACGTTTATCCATTGTTTTTTCTACAAAATGCATTTGTTAATGATGACTGATTTGCTTTATCAAATGCTCCTTTTGCTTTCGGGGATTTTTCAATAATGTTCGTGACTATGTGAAGAGCGGTTATTGAAGATTTACTTTTTTGATATGCAAATTGTAGTTTGTGGAGTGGTGCTTTCTCCAGCGTTAATTGTATGACCAAGTTATAAGTAAAAATGAGGAGAGACTGATTGGTCGGTAGGATTTGGGGTCTTTGTGTGGTTTGTTGCCATCTTTGGCTACAATTATTACCCTAACCATTCTCCATTTAAGTGGGATATATTTGATTATACTAGTTCAAATTATTTAACCAGAATCCCTTTTAGCTCGTTGGGAATGTATTAAAAGTGTAGGAAAAATATCATCCGACCCAGGGGGTTTGAATGGTTTGAAGCTGTCAATAACCCAGTCGACTTAATCATACGTTATGTATTTGTTTACGTTGGGACCTTTGTTAAAGATGACATTTGCTCTAGAGTGTCTGTAAAATTATGCGTCTGATTTTCATCCAGGTCTTTAAGTAGACCAAGTGGTGAGTCGTAGTTGACTTTGGAGAGCACCTTAAAAACTCTTGCTGTTTCAGGTGAGTCCTTTAGGTTCTCGCAATAGTTTTTCTGCGATTTCCTCTTGGATGATCTGATTTCTTTGTTGTAATTGGTGAGAGCCTCCTTGCATGTCTGCCAGTTACCCGTCTTTTTAGCCCTGTTGCATTCTCGAATTGATGACCTTCTTCGTCTGCTCAGTCTAGAGTTCCACTAGGGCATAAACTTTGTGCCTTTCTTTCAATGGGCAACTATCATGATATCATTGTGTCCGTTAGGAATTCAACAGAATTTTCGGGTTCCTCAGGAGTATTTGTGTCTAGGTGTATTCATAATAGCTTATTATTAAATAGGGATTTGTACATATCCTAGGTGGCTTTAGGTGATCTATAGCTCACTAGGGTTTCATTCCGAGGACCCATTCTTAGTTTGAATTTGATAAGGCTATGGTCCGAGAAGGAGGCTTCTTCAGAGACCTGTAATTCTTTAATCATGTGAAATTCTTTGTTAGCAACTAATGTACGGTCTAGAACTTCCCTTCTTGTGGAGTTTTGGAAGGTTGGCTTATCGCCTTTAGTCGCAACCTCTAGATTAGTGTCTACAAGAAATTCTAACAGGCACTCGTCTCTTGGGTTGTTATCGCTGTTTCCAATTTTTCTTAAATTCTTCAATTTAAAATTAATTTTTATTAAATTTTTCTAATAACTATCTTACGCTTACGAGCGCTCGCAAACGAAAGACGGCTGTCGAGAACAACCTTGCTGGAGAGAGAGAACGTTATGCCTCCTCCTCCGACGTGGCGGCGGTAAGCAGAGTCCAAAGGCTTATGCGAGCATTGTCTACTTTCCATCCGGAAAGGGGATGCATTGCGAGGATTGTCTATTGGAGCTGGCTTCAGCAACAGGCTTCTGAATTTCGGATGAGAGGTCTGCTCTGACGAATGGTACCTTCGTGATGAGCTGTTTCTCAGAGCGGAGATCTTCCTGGATCAGGAGCTTGGTTTCGAAAATCCCTCCCTGAGAGCAACTACCTCAGGTAGTTGGTCTCCCAAAATTAACGCGCGCCACCTGCTGGATTCCGGGGAAACCTGAAAACAAGCTGGATGTGCTGACGCGATTACATGCGCAGGGCCCGGGACTTGACACGAGGGCCTGGATTGTCTATTCCTACAAAGACAGTAAGGGCTCTCTAAAAAAAGAGGGCTTTCCGCTGGTTGTGGCATTGGACAACGGCTCTGTCGAAACCTTGAAATCTGTGTACGATTCACGTCCCTACTTCGGCCTTGGTAGGATTTTATTCCATTTTGATGTCAAGTAGTCTACAGCATTACAAGGCTGACTCTAGGGCAGAAACTCTTAGTTTCCTGCTTCAGACTCATTTCCCGGGAAATCAGACTGTCATCGGGTCGTTGCACACTCTTTCATTGGTAACTGCGACTGAAACGATGAAAACAACTCGGCGTAGCTGGTAGGTTGCGTCACAATGTAAAGAAGACGAAAATCCAGAAGAACGGCATCACTTAGTTCTATTGGGAAAAAAAGAATTTCGTTTGATCAAACAGCCTGCGTGATCAGGCAGTCGTACAGAGGCGAGAAACATTGTTGCAAACGATATGGCTAAATTTGTTACACATTGGATTAAAGCATGGAATCTTTTCTTTGAGGATGTTGTCTTGGTAATAAATACTAAAATTGATATCAATAACCATGGGCAGAAAAATATATCACGATCTAGCACTGCATCTCTCAATATATGCTCCGTCTTCGGCTTCAGGAACAAACGTTGCCCAAATTTTGTGCCGCTATTGCTGGAGAGGGGGAGATGCTTCTTATGCTCTAGGAACCGGGATAAGATACCAAAAATGACGTGCGTTACTTGCCAGAAGCACATTTGCCCCGAACACAAATATACAGTTAATGTTTAGAAACTCAAATTTTTTTTTATTTTGTATATTTGAATGTTGCCTTACATGTTATCTTTTAGAATTTGCTGTATTGTCTACACCAGATCATGCTTATTTTTTTTCATTATTACGGCTATGAATGAAAAATTTAAATAATAAATATACTACTCATAAGTAAAATTTTCTTCCAAAATGTATCTTAAGCTACTTGTTTTTGTAGTACTAGGGTGCTCAAAAAGCCCATATACTCGTATGTTACTGTACAATACTAAACAAAACATACACACATATGTGCATTCTAAGGTTAATGGGACTTTTTTCTTGAACATACCTAATCAAAATTATGATGTGCCAAAACACCTTGCTGGAAACAATTTACTTATTGGTAAACAATTCTCTAATTTAGTATTATTGCGATGGTTCTGGCACTGTCAGCTCAATCTTAACTCTCGGAAATTATGGAAGGCGCAATTCGGGATCAACTGACTGCGCCGCCATATATTTTCGTAAAAGCTGTATGGAGCTTCGGAATTTTTAAAATACTCGTATGTCAGACGACTCAGAAAATCACGTAGATTGTTGCAAATCATTGATCACGTGATCACTGTTAAAAAATAAAAGAAAAGTTGATATCTGATATGTTTGCATATTCACATTCATACGTATTCACGTACCTTCGCTCCATGAGGCATTTTTTTTTTGGCTTAAATTTCAACCAACATTTTCGAAACAAAATTCAATACATATGTGTTTTAAAGGGAAGGAGGGGTCAAAGTGAGAGTTGGTCTTGTTTCCTAGAATTAAGCTTAAACATATTTTTTTAAATTCTACTTAGGATAATTATAAAAGCTCAGTGGCTTATAGTGGTTTTTTTAAAGTTTGTTCTGAGTTCTTGGAACCTAGTAGCCTGCTAGAATCTTAATGAATTTCACTATCCAGTTCCAACTTAGATGTCTGCTAGTGTCCAATAATATGGCCTATAAGCACCCGATCAATTTCAAAAGTAATGATCAAAGTTGAAATTATATATGTACGTAAAATTCACTAGCCTGAATCCGTTCACTGACTTGATGCTTTGTAGGCTATGCTTTCCTACCCCTTAAAAACGTCACCTTTACCCAGCCTTGCATTGAAGTCTACTAGAAAGATTTTGCTCTAATAGCTGTCCAAAGAGTCTAAATATGTACTACATAGGAGGTCACAGACTTCAACCTCTTGTCAGTCGTCTTTTTCTCCGGTGGGGACCTAAGATCGCATATTAAGTTGTACATAATTTCATGGTCTAGCGTGGACTATCAAACAAACTTTGAAGTTAAGAAAGCTAAAGAAGGCGTTCGTTTTTAGATCAATAAACCTCTATAAAATTGTAGTTTTTATCACCACTTTTATCTCACATTGTCAGGATATAGAAGGATTTGGTTTACTACATCAAGTTTATACTTTGAAATGTGCTTTTGTCTCGTTAGCCTTTGAGAGCCAGAGCCAGAGCCAGTGAACCAAAGAGTTCAAAAAACCCAAGAACGGGAAATAAATTCTTTGAATTGAAATATACGTAAAAGGACGATACGAATGTCAGCTGAACGCTGCCAATATCAATAAGCACAGCACTTTCGGAACGCATCCCTAAAGAAACGTCAACGATGACATGGAATTGGAGAAAGGGTAAGCAACGGTAAGAGAAGGGGACAAGAAAAAAAAGGACGCCAGCAGGACTCCTCTTCCTTTTTGACACGTAAATTGATTCTGCACAAATAAACGTTTTAAGTATAAGTTTTTGTGAGTTTCTTTTCCTCAATTCGAACGAGACTGTTAACGCACTCCGACACGAACAGTTCCTGACTTATAACATCGAAACTAATATGGGATCTAAGAAAATAGTGCTCTACTGTGCAACGTAAGACATTGAAAGGATATTTGGATGAACTTGCTGAAAATTCGGAACAATCCTGGGATAGCAAATCATACCGTCAAACAAGATCTGGAGAATACTGAAAATAGAGACGAGGAAACAAGTACCAAGTTTAGAAGATTAAGTCTAAATTCTATATCCTGACCTCATACTCAGCCCTATCATTATTAAGAAATAGAAAGTCACCGATGACCAAGTTTCGATGTTTTCCTGTACCAAAGAATAAACTTACTTCACTTAAAAATAAAAAGTCGACGAAGTAGGTGTTGACCCTAAGGTCGTTTCTAGGTACCTGCCATTTGAACTAGTAGACATTTTAACATGCCATTCAATAATTTCTGAACAATATCCGTTATCTGGCGCACTGAGAGACTGTGGTGGTTCATCAATATAATCAACCCTGCTAAGCCTTGGTATATTATATTGCTTCCAAAAGATAAAAATTAACATTAACAGTCTTGCGAACTTTGAAAAGTCCTTAGGTTAGAAAGTTTACTCTAAAAACATCCCGGATTGGGCATTCAAAAACACACATAAAGTATGTACAATACTCGTATTATAAAAGGTGTCCAAGTAGAAACTCGTCCACATCCTCAACTATTGTAAAACGCTGGTCTTTCAAATAAGAGTGGCAATTAGAAGGGGAAAAATCTGGAGAATAAATAGTCTGTGGTGTGGTCGTGGTGCAACGGTAATCATCACCGACTGTTGAGCGGAAAGTCTGTAGTTCAAATCTGTCCACAGCCAAGAATAATTCCTACACGGAAAAACTGTGCAACAACATCAGTTGTGAATGAGAGATGATCAAAAAGTGTTGACGAAGGCATAACACTCGCAGCATAAGATCACTTCAAAATTCATACTCTGTGTGTGCATTTCCAATATAACACTTTAATGACATGGAAACAAAAGAGTTACTGTGAACTACATCCAACGCAAATTCAGTCGAATCTCTCAAATCCTATCTAGGACAACCACCCCCGGAGAGAGATTGTGTGACAAACACGATAAGAGCGTATATTCTCTCCATAGCTAATAGTAAAAAAAAGAAGAAAAGAATAAACAGCCTAATATGAAGAAGAGTTGCGTGACTTTTTTTTGCATTGGTTGATTTGTAGATGCAGGAAGGGTTTCAGGGGTGTCATGCAGGAATTTCAATTTCAGTTTTCCTTGGACCGTTAATGGTTTTTTTTTTCCTAAAAAATATAGCTTAGTTCGACCAATTGGACATTCAGCTGCATTACATTGACCAGGTCCCGAAAGCACATAGTAAGTAACTCCTTTCAATCCCACATCGACTAATTAATACATATATTCTTCCAATAGGAACCTGTCAAACGGCGAGATCGACACGTACCTCAAACAAATGGATGATAAAATTAAGCCGACGATGGACAGTACGATACCTCGCCAACGACAGCACGATACCACAAACCTATACCGAAACGCGACAATCGACGCTCTGCACAGACAAAAAAGTAGACTACTGACAAGACTCAAACTCTTGTACAGTCGGTTTACCGACGGACAAAACTCGGAGGTCAGGATACTGAAGTCACTGTTAAAAATGTCCAACAGTTGATCAAGGAAAATTACAGAATATCTGTAAGTTTGTATTGGAACAACAGAATTCGTGCTGTAAATTCCAACAGCGCAAGTATGTTTCCGCAAATTAATAAAATATTTCGGAGAAACAATCAGAATGACATTCAGGATCTGAAACTTTCGAGAACGTCAGAACGTCTTTTACAAACAATCAGCATTGATCCGGAGAGCGCCGTCTTGGATGATGATTTCTTCGTGATCGAGGATCCTCAGGAGAAGGTGGCGACAGTGGGAGCTGTCTTCCAGGAAGTGTATAAGGTGAATTATAGCATTCGCCCAAACCACGAATTGGAAAAGAGAGTTCTACTTCATCACTCCCACCTTAGAAATAATATTGATCATTGGCCATCCGAGAATCTTGGTTTTACCAGGTTCGATGACGATTTCATGGCAAATAATGCCGTCACCAATGTAGGGGCGAACACCTTGTTTATTTCGACGGGGGATCTCCAGATGATCTTCGAGTCACTGAAGAGAAAAAAATCCGCGGGTATCGACGGTATATCCAATGTTGTGCTTAGGCATCTTCCCCCAGTGGCTGTAGAGAGGTACACCATCCTGTTCAACAATGCACTGAATAATGCAGGTCAATAAAATCATCGCGGATAACCAATTCGGTTTCAGAGCGGGGCATAATACTATTCATGCTGCGTCGAAACTCGTGTCTGATATCCAATGGAACAAATGCAAGAACCAATGCATGGGGGCCTGTCTGATTGACTTGGAAAAGGCTTTCGATATCGTATGGTTAGAAGGTCTTTATTACAAGCTCTGTCGGCTGGGCATAAGTAAACCACTGCTATATATGATTTTTGACATGTTAACAGGTAGAAAGTTCGTAGTGAAAATTGCCAACGTGACTTCTACCCAAACATTTGAAATCAAAAATGGACTGCAACAGGGTACGGTAAATTCGCCGATCCTTTTCAGCATTTACCTAAGCGATCTGCTAGTTTCTCTTCACCATTCAATAGCGTACGCAGACGACCTAATCGCGTACAGATCAGGTCTAACGATCGACGTCATTGTCACTCTCTTGCAGCGTGACTTCGAAAGAATTCAGCAGTATTGTGATGACTGGAAGTTGAAAATCAACTGCCAAAAATCAGAAACTATTTTGTTCAGAACGCCTTTAGCTAGGGCATCCCGGGGCGCGGGTTCTCAATTCTCGGACCGGACGGGCGCCCATTGGCGAAACAAAATGTAGACAAATACCTTGGGATCTGGCTAGACCAGTATCTATATTTTGACAAACTTATATGTAGATGCTGCTCTGGCGAGGACCCGGGGCGCTTTTGCTCTTACAAGATGGCTGTTTCATAGCAACCAACTTGATTCCAAGTAAATTCCAGAGTAAAGGTAATTTGCTACATGGCCTTAATCAGGCCCATGATTGCTTATGGATGGAAAAGATTCGGGTGCTTGAGAGACAATGTCTCAGAACTTGTCTTGGGTTATATAGGACACCCGAATCTGAGTACACGAAATTTTACTCGAACGGGGTCCTATACAATAGGGCCAGGATTGTACGGGTGGATAATTTTCTAATAAAACTAATCCGAGGTCACGTTGCGAGAGCAATGACTTCGGTCAATAACCTGAACTCCGGGGCTTACTTCCCTAATTACATGTACCACGAGAAAGTTCACCTTAGCGACTTTGTCCCCCCAGAGGCATTCCTCTATTTTGATCAATGTGGGCTGATCCAGGATAGGTCAGCGGTACCGCTAATCATCCACGTGGCCCGTAAATCTGTGGAGCGGCGGATCCTCTACGAACATGAGCGCCTCAGGTTTAGTAGATCAGTGTCGCACCAAGATCGGGGAGATGTTGCCCGACAGCATCAACGCTTTTAGTGGCTGGAGCAGACTGCGTCAGTGGTTAACTTTAATAGGTCAGCCTCTTTAAGGCAAAGCTTGCCATATGCCAGTTGCAGGCTTACATAGACTAGGGTAGATTAGAAGAGGTTAGAGTAGGTTAGGATAGGTTAGGTAGGCAAGCTAGGGTGGCTGGAAGGCTTACTTTAGATTTAGCTGTAATTAAAAGAACAAAAACAAAAAAAATCACAAAACAATAATAAAAAAAATAAATATATTATATTTACATACAAAAGGTATATGACGTATGTATTTTTGTATAGATATATATTTTAGTTAAGGTAGGGTTAAGTTGTTTTTAGTTATAAGCTTTTTTCTAAAAAATTATCTGATGCTAGGTTTTTTAATAAATTAACTTTTCTTAAACTAAGTTGTTTATTTGTTTTAATTATTGCAAATTAATCATAAGGCCGAAAGGCTTAGTCTTAAATTGATCTATTTGCTTTAGAGTATCCGTATAGGACCAGTAAGGTATTTTATGTTAGTTGTTATGTAAGCTAGTTTTAAGCATTTTTGTCTAGGGTAAGTGTGTTCTTAATATATAAAAACAAAAATGAATTAAAAAAAAAAAAAAAAAACATATTCTTGACGTCATATCACTTTTTCTGTATCTCTTCCATTACACGCAAACGAAATGATATTGCTGGTGAGAACCTCCTAACCTTTTTGGAATCCCTTTTTGAGATTGAAGAGATGAAGATTCGTCGTTTTTAATTTTTTAATGCCTTTAAGACCAAAATGTTCATTACGGAATTGTACCAACCACTTTTTTTACTATTGAATGTTCACCCATTTATCGTACTCGTATAAAAAGCGAACTGGGTCATAAAACCTCGTATTTATCTTGCGGTGACATTTGTATTCCAGGTGATGATATGAACATCTTAAGGTACGAAGACTGAAGTCAATTTTTCTAATTGCCTCAGTGACTAAATCACAAACCCAAACGGTTAACAAATAAATAAATAAAGATGCGTCTTTAAACTCGAGCATTCAGTTGCATGATAAAAGTATTTTCAACGAGAGCAACCTAGTATACCATAAAAGCTACAAGTGCCCATCTCCATCTGATCATGCAAGTGAAATCACTTTCTCAGTTGGCCCCACTACCATACTATGGCTAGTAGTCAATGAGAGCCACGAGAGCCATGAGAGCAAACCAAAAGCACTTTCTACAAGCTTTACGATAGCAGTTATTCACCGTGCACCGCAGTGTTTGCAAACATTACGTAAATAACGTGCAACATAGTACCATATAAAATAAAATATGGAATGAAAAGCGAGAATGCACCATATCACTAATTTTCCCGCGCGCACTCACACTCAATGCTTTGACAGTGGGCCAACTAAAAGACTTCTGTCCGTACACCGATGTAACTGCCACTGTCACTACGCGGGGCATACTAGTAGTGTTTAACGAACAAGAGCCATCGCGTCAATTCGCTTTTCGAAGTTAGTCCGATCATGACATTCGGAGGGGCGTAAGGAAATAGCTAACATTGCTCCGATCGTGATTTCGTTGCGGAAAATTTTAAATACATTTTAATTTTTATTAGTTTTTGTTTTTACTAACATTGTTGTTAATTTTGGAAAGTCCATCAAGAGCAGAATTGCTTCAAGGAAGCAAAATGAGATGTGATATAATTCTTATTCAGTTCGTGCCGTGGTTGTTTGTTGTAACAAACGCTTTTCCGTTTACACTCAGAATACCATCGAGTTATTCGTTGAAAAATCTACTAAATAGTCTCCTCCTGTCAAGTAATCCGAATCTTACAGGAACTGGAAGATTGTTTAATTCAGATGTGCTAGAAGATGCATCGTTAATCACGGTAATTTCATCATTAGTATTGAAACATAAAATGGCTTATATTGCCATACATATTATGTAGTGTTGTGTTAGGTATATAAATATAATATGGAGTAATGAATAAAATGATACCAAAGATCGTTAAGCCTATTAAATGTGTGAAGTGAAGGTGAAGATATCCATTTCCTACTATGAATTATGAGCTTGCGGGTATCGTTAAATATGTTTAAATACAACCATTACTCGTACATGTTAACAACATTATTGATTCGGCATCGAAGTTTTATTTTATGTCTCAGTTATATTGCGCGACTCTAATACGAAATATTTAAAAATATTTGGTTTTCTGGTATAACATTGCTGCTAAGGTATATAATTAACACATATGGCCTGAAGAAGAACACAATTTCTCTGCTACTCGAAAATCAATTCGCAGATCGGTGCGGATTACCGTGGTTTACTTTCCTCCACAATAATTAACTATTCACGATCGTTTCTAATGATCAATTTAAAGGAACTCTGTGCATTTTGTCACCATATACTGAGGAAAAGCTGGATAGTTGAAAGTAAAACACAAACAAGTTGTCATTTATGTCTTTTTAGACAAATGGACTGAATATTGTACAACGCTTATAACGTGTTACGTAATTTAATTATCTTAATCGAAAGAGGCCTGCAACTACTGTTCGTTGTACGCGCAGGTGTACACTATTGCATACTTGTTTAGCAAGCCGTCCTTTTGTATTATTATACCTCGACGATTGAATACGGAAATCAATTTGTAAGATGTCTTGTTTTAGATGTAGCTTTCATATTAGACGAGATGAAGTTGTGGTTATACGATACGTATGATAAGAGTAGGACAACGAACTTTTCTTTAGATTCGAACTAGGTAAAAAACCATACACTTATTCAAATTTAGAAAATAATAAATAAGGTAAAATTGTATTAGTATTGGGCGCATATTGAAAGGGTATTTTGCCTCATATCTGTGCTAATTCACTCCAAATAAAAGGTATTAATCGTGATCTCCGGAAAATTTGTTGCTGACCCACTTACGACATATTAAACTTTCATTCTTTTATTTCTATTAATGCGACTATGTGGAGGAAAAACTCATGTACTCGTCTGAAATCCCAAAATAAGACACAACAGTGCTAACCCGCCACGGTTCGGTTTTTTATTACAGCATTTCATAACCTCTTTCGCATTTTACCATTGCCCGTAATTTCAATGTCTGCAATTTAATTTACGTAACAGACAATGTATTTCATACTACTTCTCTTAAATCCAACTCAGGATACAAGTCTATGGCTTACCCAAACCCGAACAAATTGGACATAGTCGCGTGAGTCGTTTGATGACTAGAGCAACTTTTTCAAGTTGTAGCTATAAGATGTTCCCAGAAACAATGGCTCTTTAGTGATCCCATCATGAGGAAGTAGGTGAGTATTGATTAGACATGCATGAAGTACCCTAACAATGCAACTATTCATGTTTTACTCTTCAATTTTAAGTTTTCTATTTTCTGTTTTTTTGTTTGTTTTTTTATTTTCTGTGCTTTTTTATTGTAGTTTTTTTGTTTTTTTGTTTATTTCTCTGTTTCACACCTCAATTGCAGCTTTTGATGTATTCATGAATACATGAATTCACGAGACTGGTGTGAGAAGGCGTTGTGACATTTAACCTGTTTTCCTTTTCTTGTTTTCTTTTACTTTTGACTTATCCATGATATTAACTATTAATCAAAGAGCAGTCTGTGTTGCATTAAGGAAGGAAACGTGCGACTTGTTTTTAGGAATTTTTTTCAAAGTGGGCAAAGCATGACTATCTTTCTTAAAAATCAACTATGGATACGTGATTATGTCGAATGGCATACAATTTACGTATGAAATGAAGAAGGCGATCTTATGTTGTTACATATGCTCTCTAAAAGATGTGGATTTCCTAATTCCTTATACCTTTGTATCTACAAATATGGCAATAATATCATGAGTATGAATAGATGAGTAGGGAGCTACTAGCAAAAACCCGTTGGAAGGTATTTAAAACTATAGATTGACACATGTCTGGGAGTCAGTTATCTATATGTCTTAAATGGTAATCAATTTAAGTTTGATGGACATAAGCACAGAATGATTTTGAGAATAATTACTAAATTTTCGTAAAAAAGCAATTAGTTTTGAATTTGAAGCTTATGTTTTATTGTACAGGGTACAGAGTTAGGATTTCCAAATTAAAATGAAAAGAAAAAAAAGTAATTAGAAAAAAATCAGAAGAGATGCAGGTGTTTTTTTTTTTTGTTTTTGTGGAGGCATCTGCTATCTGTTGGAGCACTCAGACACAAACACTGGTCCATTGTACTGCCAGACAGACACTTTAATTAGCTTGGAGCTCATGAAGAGTCAGAGCCAGAGCCAAACTTCTTTTTATTCACTTATGTTGTGTGCGATTTATTTTTCACACAACTGAACGGAACCTAAAGCTTAATGCCAATTCTGAACGGCGAGAGCCGAAAAGATTTTTCAAGGCAAGTGTACCACAGGGGGTTTTGCTAGTACCCCGCCAAGGAGGGACGCCGCGAGATAATCATTCGATGTCGTTAGTGATATCGGGATCCGAATTCGTTCATCTTGCGTCAGCGGCCGACACACTATCCACTGCGTCACGGCACTCCCTTATTACAGGTTTACTCTTTGTTAGTGGCAGAGTCCTTGCGATATGTATCGAGATATCAATTTTTAAGAAAATTACTCACGAATTTTTTCCATGTAGTGTAGACCGAATTCAACTTGGATTAGAACTGGCTGTACTGTTCTCCTTTCGATTTGTAATGTTGCTACTCCCTCGTGGAAATTGTGGCGATAGCTTTTACTTTTATTGTTTACCGTCAATTATTTCTTCCATTAAGTCTTTGAAGTTCCTTAGAGTTCAGTTCGGCCCCGTTCGTGGCTGGATAACGGAGAAACATGTGGTTCGAAACCCTTGCACCCATTTATGAATCAATTGCTTTGTCCATCTCATTGACGTCTGGTGTTTATTGGTAACAAAACTACCAACTGGCCCTAATATAGTAGAATGTTTGACAGCGTACCCATGCAAGTAACACTTATGCCAGTTGTTCAATAAGTTGTGTGAGAGGCCGCGTTATCTGGATGAAAATTTAATTTTTTTTCTGACTTTCTCACGTCCGAAGGTGGTGCGATAAGTACTTAGCGTCACCGCCAGATGACGCCAGTATCGCAAGAGCAACTTACTATCGTGTAGTACATTCTAGTAGACGGCTACTGTCGGATCGGACTCGATCAAACTTTGGTTTGAAGCGGGAGTGTCCGCGGATTTTAGAAAAATGGAAAAAGAGCAATATCGGTCGGTGATTCGATTCTTGTTTTTGGAAGGGAAATCGCGCAGCGAAATCAAAGAGCGTTTGGATGCTGTGTACGGTGACTCTTCTCCTTCGATGGCGATCATCAAAAATTGGTTTAACGAGTTTCAACGTGGTCGCACGTCGGTTTTTGATGAGCCACGTCCAGGTGCCCCGAAAACGGCTACCACGGAGGATAACGTGATAGCTGAGACAGTAGGCATTTCAAAAGATCGCGTGGATCATATCCTGCATGAAATTTTGGGCATGAGAAAGCTGTCGGCGCGACGGGTGCCGCGTTTGCTCACTCCGGACAACAAGCGCAACCGTGAGACCACTTCAGAGCAGTGTTTGACGCTGTTTAATCGCAATCCGAAGAAGTTTCTGCGTCGTTTCGTGACAGTCGACGAAACACGGATCCACTGGTACACACCAGAGACCAAGGAACAGTCGAAACAGTGCGCCGAACAAGGCGAAGACTGTCCCATCGGCCGGAAAGGTGATGGCCACCGTTTTCTGGGATTCACAAGGTGTGATCCACATCGACCACCTGGAGAAGGGCCGATTCGACGCCGAATTGAAGAAAAAACGGCCCCACTTGGCGAAGAAAAAAATGCTCTGCCACCATGATAACGTACCGGCTTACACCTCCAACCTCGCCATGGCCAAATTCGTCGAATTGGGCTACGAACTGCTGCCCCATTCACCGTATTCTCCAGATTTGGCCCCGTGCGACTTCTTTTTGTTTCCAAACTTGAAAAAGTCAATCGCCGGGCAGAAATTTCAGTCGAATGAGGAGCTCATCGCCGCCACGGAGGCCTACTTTGCAGACCTCGAGAAAACGTATTTTTCAGACGGGTTAAAGAAGTTGGAGCATCGCTGGGTCAAGCGTATCGAGCTAAAAGGAGACTGTATTAGAAAATAAATCGCCATTTCTCCAAAATTTTTGTTTTTCTTTTGTAGACTAAGTACTTATCGGACCATCCTCGTATTTTTCCATTCAGTTGGTTACAGAAATCATCTGCATTTATTTTTTAACAGTTTAGAGATAATTCATCAACAAATTTCATTTTGCATCCCAAAAGCTTGATGCTAAGATCTTCTTGACCCATTTTCGGACCCTAACTGGCTTTGGAGCCGAAGTACCGGATAACAAAGTATCAATGGCGCTCCAAATGTTATTGAGAAAGTCTCATAGGAATGAGTTTTTGTACCATTGTTAGCGAATGTGGCACCCCATATTGCACTTATCTTTGTGTAACCCAAAATGCAAATTGCAAAAATATAGCTGCCTAATAAGTTGCTAGAGGCTTCTCTTTCACCTAACCGACGATGTTTCATAATAACATCCTGTGTTTCTACTACATTTTCTGGTGTTAATGCACTTTTGGACGTCCTTCACATAGATTGTCTTGGAGCAACCCATCTTAGTTCTATTCTCGCTTTACAAGAGCAAAACAAGACCAGCAAAGTCTAAATCCTGGCGGGAATTCTGCGAATCAATAGAGGAACTCAACAAAGCCGCAAGGCTCAGAAAGATCCTATCCAAGGACCCCTGCGTCCCGAGATTCATAAATAAATTCGTTCGAACCTTTTAAATATACGGCGCCGGACGATATCTTGCCAGCGATGCTTCAAAAAACCCAAACCCATACTGTACGCCACCTCGTAAGCATTTTCTTCCAATTGCTTGCGCGCGGGGTACATGCAGTGGAAAGAAATAAAGGTAGTTTTCATACCTAAGACAGGTAAACCAATCCATACTGCCGCAAAGGACTATAGGCCAATTAGTCCCTCGTCGTTTCTATTAAAAACCTTGGAAAGACTACTTGACCTATACATCAGAGGACTTATCAACTCACACAACTTATGCAACACTCAACACGCCTACCTTAAAGGCAGATCAGTGGAATGTGCTCTTCATAGTGTTGTTCGTGAAATTGAGAGCTCATTGAATTTACAATTGCAGCCTTCCTCGGTATAGAGGGGCTTCAACAACGTAAACACAGAGGCCATAATAACAGCTCTAGAGGACATAAAAGTAGACAAATCATTGTAATCTGGATTCAAAATATGTTAAATAACAGAATTATCAATGCAGACATTGGACACTGCTCTATAAGGAAAGTGACAGCTAGAGGCACACCACAGGGGGAGTTCTCCCCCCTACTGTGGCTTCTTCCAGTTAACAAAATCTTCATGGAGAAAGGCACAAAAAAGGTACATTTCTAGCAACTATCAGTCAACTAATGGAATCTGCGTTGGAGGAACTCTCCTCGTGGGCAGGACGGAACGGTCAGACAATAAACCCCCAGAAAACCGAGCTGGTCTTGTTCACCAGGAAAATGAAAATCCCGATATTTGCTCCCCCAAAGTTAGAGGGTACTCCATTCAAACTCAAAGCGGAAGCCAAGTATCTAGGCATCATTCTTGACTCCAAACTTTCCTGGAAAAGGAACTTGGAGGAAAGGATGAAAAAAGGAGTGAATGCTTTTTATACATGCAAAAAGACCTTCGGAAAAAGATGGGGATTGCAACCGTACATCATTTATTTAAACACAGCAATCATCAGACCCATAATAACTTATGGGGCCCTAGTCTGGTGGACTGCTAGCAGCACGAAAAGCTATATGAACATGCTCAACAAAGTACAAAGGTCAGCCGCTGTTTGTACAACGGGAGCCATGAGGAGCACGCCGCAAGCAGGGTTGGACATGATACTTCATCTCCTTCCTCATGATCTATTCATAAAAGGCTGCGCTGCAAAGAGCGCTCTCAAACTAAGTGAATCCTCTGTGGAAACTAACCAATTATGGACATGCGGCCATACTCAGAATAATAGATGTCCTGGGAAAGAAACATGGTTTTAGTAGCGTCGCAGCTACGACCGACTATATTTCCCCCCAAAATTACTTCTCACTCAGAATACCAACCCTTTTATCCTACAGAGAAGAGTGGCTATCAAACGCCGTGATTAACGACCACGAGATTACCTTCTTCACCGACGGATCGAAAATGGACAAAGGCACTGGGGCCTGGTTTTACTCTGATACCCTGCATAGGCAGGAATCATTTAGACTCCCTGATTTGTGCAGCGTTTTTCAAGCAGAAATCCTAGCAATTGAGAAAGCAGCCAGACACCTACAAGTAACCGATCTCTCACCATCAGATATCACTTTCTTCGTAAACAGCCAGGCTGCACTGAAGTCTAGTGTTGGGTAGGACACGCATTTTTATTGAGTTTGTATGAGGTACTCATTTGGGGGAGTGAAGTGGTACATTGTCCCACCTCATTTGAGGTAAAGGATGTTTCTTATAGAGGTATAGAACTTTGAAATGGAATAAAACAAAGATGATTTTTTTAAATTGACATGAAATTAACTTTATTCGAAAGATAATCTTCTACTATTATAATTTAAATATAATTTCTGGTATATGAGCGCCACGGCTGGTTCGAACGTAGTTTAATCCAACATTTGTGGCCGTATATCGGCAATAACGCGGCGAATGTTGTCCTCCAAGTGGTCAATCGTTTCGGATTTATCGGCGTAGACTAGCGACTTCACATATCCTCAGAGAAAATAGTCAAGCGGCGTTAAATCGCAGGATCTTGGAGGCCAATTCACTGGTCCGTAACGTGAAATTATGCGGTTACCAAACGTTTCCTTCAATAAATCAATTGTGGCACGAGCTGTGTGACATGTTGCACCGTCTTGTTGAAACCTCAGCTCCTGCACATCATGGTTGTTCAATTGATGAACGGAGAACTCAGTAATCATCGCTCTATAGAGGACACAATTGACTGTAACGTTCTGGCCAGCATCGTTTATAAAGAAGTACGGACCAGCCCATAAAGCACACCAAAAAGTCAGTTTTTGTGGATGTAACGGTGCCTCAACATATACTTGAGGATTATCATCACTCCAAATACGGCAGTTTTGTTTATTGACGTATCCATTCAATCAAAAGTGAGCTTCATCGCTAACAAAATTCGCTTATGAAAATTGGGATCAACGGCAATATTGTTTTGGGCAGTCATATGCCAGAAATTATATTTAAATTATAATGTCAGAAGATTATCTTTCGAATAAAGTCAATTTCATGTCAATTTAAAGAAATCATCTTTGTTTTATTCCATTTCAAAGTTCTATACCTCTATAAAATACACCCTTGTCAGATGTCCCATTGAAAGCTTGCAATATGTACTAATGCAAAAGTCGTGAGGTGCCTCTGACTATGACAAGAATTGAAGTGGTACAAATTTGAGGTGTTGGGATATTTTTGTACTGGTGTATGGGACATGAGGATGTGAGGTGCTCTGGCTATGACAAGAATTGAAGTGGGAAAAATATTCTTTTTTGAGGTGTTGGGATATTTTTGTACTGGTGTATGGGACATGAGGATTTGAGGTGCCTTGACTATGACAAGAATTGAAGTGGGAAAAATATTATTTTTTGAGGTGTTGGGATATTTTTGTACTGGTGTATAGGACATGAGGATGTGAGGTGCTTCTGACTATGACAAGAATTGAAGTGGGACAAATAATTTTTTGAGGTCTTGGGACATTTTTGTAGTGGTGTATGGGACATGAGGACGTGAGGTGCTTCTGACTATGACAAGAATTGAAGTGGGACAAATAATTTTTTTGAGGTGTTGCGACATTTTTGTAGTGATGTATGGGACATTTGTAGTGCATCTTGTATGAGTAACCCAACACTACTGAAGTCAATAGGATCCTGTACAACGAGATCAAAGGCTTTCATAATACGTCGCGACTCACCGAAGTCGTCTGCTGGGTCCTGGGTCAAAGCTCAATCGCAGGGAACGAAAGAGCGGACGAATTGGCCCGGCAAGGGTCTGAAATGGACATCAGCGAAGCGGACACGTCATTGCAACCACTGATCAGCGCATTATACCGGTTCATAAATGACACAATCATAAAAGAAGCCAACTCGTTTTGGCTTACAAGAAACGACAGCCATACGACAAGATCATCGTGGCCAAAGCTCAATATCGGAAAAACAAAAAAGCTTTTGGCGCGGCGCTGGACCAAAACTCGATCCGTATGATCGTCGGAGTGATCACAGGACACTGTCCCATTGGAGCAATGCTTCGGAAATGGGACTTGGGATCCAGCGATCTCTGCCGGAGCTGCGGCGATGAGGAAGAGGTTGAGACGATCCAACATCTGCTTTGCCACTGCCCAGCTCTCCAGAATCGACGCATAGCGTCGCTAGGCCAAAGATTCTTTACAGAGATTGCGGATGTGGCTAATGCAGATATATCGGAACTTCTAAAATTCATAAAGAGCGCGGGGTGGTTTCAGCCACCACGTGATAGGAGAAGTTAATTATATGTGTACTCCACAAATGAAGGCAATCACAAAAAAAAAAAATGATTGAGCGGAATGTGTGACCGAAGTTGGGGGCGATTAAAGAAATTTTTTTGTAAATATTTCCTAGCATAGCAATGATTACAAGCAAGAATCCATGCCTCATGTTTATTTTTTCTGATCGTTTGACAATTCGAAATTTTTTTCCCAAATGTTCCTAATCTTTTCTGGCAATAAACGAGCAGAAAAAAAGCAAAAACTCACCAGGAAGTAACATAGAACACTGAAATTGTTCGCATGATCACCCCTATTTATTATACTTGTATGTGGTCTCTGGATTATTTTTCTTTTACTCATGTGCAGTTGATGTTGTGAATGAAATGAGCTGTGGGAATCTGCATTTTAATAAGTTAAGATTCGTACTAGCAAATATTCTTGCAGTGAGCTTTATCAATTGTGTTCGTACTTCTGAATACAATGTCTTTTTAGGACTTTTTGTAGATCAGTGAGCCCAGAAATTACATTTTAATTGTCGACAAAAGTGAAAACATTTCCCTTAAAAGTACCAATTTTTTTCCAATTAAGTGTGGCTCCAAACAGAGGACTCATAAATTGGCTAAAAATGACTATTATTTACCGCGGTTAGTAATCTTAACTTAATAATATTAGACAGCCTTCATTGCAATTCATATTTCACAAAATCAATCTTTATTTTTATAAAATATATTATCATATTCCATCCGATATATACATATATACATACGTTAGATGCACCTTGTATTCCGAAGGTAATTTACAAAAATTAACATGCGACATTGAATTCGGAGCGTGCAACGCGTATACAAATGCAATGAGCGTATAATGTGAGCTAACATGAAAATGGAATGTCAAACATTTCATTTGTTGTTTTTTTTTCTCTGTTATTTTGTCGTTTTTCTGGATTTAAAAGATATTTTGCTTAAGCATAATTGTGGATTAGATAATTTTGACATTCTTTGGAGCTCGAAGTTTTAATTTCATCGAGTTATGCAAACAAAGTAAAAGTTCAGCTTCGTATTACTAACCACTATACTTCACCAAAACCCTGTATGGGTCTGCTAATTGCCGCCTGATGAAACTAGAAATGTAAGGTTAGTTGTTTATATTTTTAATTAAGTCATTTATTTTAACCTATATCTGACATGTACACAAGTGATTTGTCTTACAAAAATAGAAGGTTGTTATTTCACAAACCCTTGTTTTTCAACAAGGGCTGGTAGATGTTGAAATGGCATAAAACAAGCTGTGCGTGAGGTATTAACACAATTGTAATTGAAAGTATGCCCTGTATGCCTTTACTCGTATGTAGGAAATATGTCATAGTTCAAATGCCCGCCTCCTCCTCTTACGGTGGCTCGGAGCCAAGTGGTGCAATTCTTAATAACTCTTCCGCATAGATCTATCTGAATTTGAGCGATGGCCTGTGTTGTGTTAATTTTTTTTTTGACTGGTGGAAAAAATGCATTTACGCATACCCGGAACTGAAGGGTTATGTGGGACTCAGCCGTCCGGATTGACTCCTTTCAGCCAATACCCACTAAAACAACCGCAGTGCACCACTTCGCCTGGGGAGGCGAGTGTCGGCCTAATTGCTTGCTGTCATGAAGATGTTAGGGCGCAAGTTACCCTAGGTTTTAATTTCCTTCTCACCAGCTCATCCCACACCAAGTCTGGGCCATTGCCCAGTTTGCGTCATCTTATTCCACCTCGACCAGTTTGTATGGCTTCCTTGGAGCACTCGTAGTGTAATAAACCCTAAGAGTTTCCTGGTCAGCCCTATGGCCATAAGGAAGTCGGCGGATCTGGAGTCTGGAGATTTCCCTCCAGGAGAGGGTACATGTTGAGAAGCAGATGTCAGATGGTCGGACTTGATACTTCTGCGCGATACTGGATACGATATCCGAATTATCGGCATAAATTTCCGTTTTCTCTCGTGGGCCTCGTTCAAGGATGTTGCTCCGCCATGGCTGTCTATGACGCAGACTTTGCCACCTCGAGCCACAATAAGGTCAGGTTTTCGAGGACCCTGTCGCGTGAGAAACCGTAGTTCTTGCTCAACTGACCATCCCTTGTCACGTAGGCCGGATGAGAGCACCTTGCATACTGCATCGTGTCTCAGAATACGCCCACCATGCGTCCGGAAGCCGCTCTGGATAATGTGTGCCGCAGTCTCGGTGACTTGACACCCGGCACGACATAGGACATACTGTTCTGCTCGCCGGATACCACGAGATGTTCGGATTCGTGAAGGGAGACAGTTGATGCGGACGTGGTGATATTGGACATAGTCGCGTCCGGAGATGTACATCCCACCGTATACCCAAGAGCTTGAGATGTTAGTTTTTCCACATTCACGAAGTTCGTGGCCATCGACGGTATTGTATAGGGATTGGGCCCACCATTTTTCCACTTCCTCGATGTTATTGAAGGTAACACCCTCGGCCTTGGTGAGAGCTCGGTTTGCCCACAGAATCCGTTTCTGGACCCAGAAGGATTCGCAGGCGGCTCTCACTATAGGGGAAGTGGAGTTCCCTAGTGCTTGTAGCCTGCCACGCATCAAGCAAGGGACGGAGGTTTCGAAGGAAGGAAGACTCAATCCACCGTTATTGGCCGTCGTGTGGAAATAAGCTTTTGGGTTATCGTGGGCAGCCGGAGCCATTCGCGCACTGTGGCTCGAATTTGCAGGTCCAATGCTCTGAGTTTCCCCAGAGTAGTACTCGCGAGGACGAGCTTATGGTACAGGCGAGGCATCAGGTAGCATTTAGTGATAAGAAGCCTTTGTTGCGGCTTTAATGGGGCCTTGGTGATGTTATCCAGTTCGCCTGCCAATGTACCGCCGGCTTTTTTCGGTCCTATTGGTCTAAAGTCCACTCCAAGATACTTCCATTCCTTGGAAGCGGTCAGTTGGTTAACAACAGAGTCGTCAAGGAGACGGAATCGAGGAGTGTTAAGGACTTTTATTTTCTTGTCCCTACCTGACGGGACGATGGACAGAGCGGTACACTTAGCGGCGTTGAACTGGAGCTCAAGCTTCTGAGCCTCTACTTCTGCAGTGCACAACAGTTTCTTCATGCCTGGCTCGGTGCTGGAAATAAGAATGGCGTCGTCTGCGTAAAATAGGGCGTTGATTCGTGAACCGTTCAATTCCTATACCCTATATCGTCTGACAGGGCACGGGTGACTTCATCCAAGACGATGCAAAAAACAAAAGTGTACAGATGGTCGCCCTGACGCACTTCTCTGGAGACCTTAATGGGTTCCGATGTTCCCCCATTGACTTCGAGCATTGTTGAGCTATGGCTGTAAGAGGTGGAGAGGTAGTTAACTAGCGCTGTTGGAAGACCTCTTTTTTCCAGTATGGCACTAATGGCCCTGTGGCTAATGCTGTCGTACGCCTTTGCGCAGTCGATGGAAATGACGTGAAGCTCCCTTGACTTGCGCTTGGTGTCGTCTAACATCGAATCTTTAACAGCAATATTCTCCGTGCACCCATCATCTAGGCATCTCTGGCGGACGTAGATCAAGCCGGAAGCATGAAGGCGCGCCGCCAGAATTTTATGAAGGTGGCGGACATCCACAGAAGATATACTTATAGGCCTAAAGTCTGATGGTGTGACACTAGTTGCTTTTTTGGGAATAAAGATGATTCTTCCGCTCAACATCTCCTCAGGGAAGCATCCTGTTTTCAAAGTTAAGTTAAAGAACTTGAATCTCCTGAGGGACTCGTCTCCTTGAACAATTTTTGAACTCTGGCATATTATCTCCTTCTCCGTCTCCAATTGGGTATATTGACGGTGGGCAGCACTGGCTCACGTCGAGAAGTACGAGGTCTTCGCATTGAGTCACTGAAGTTCGCTCGAAACCATACTGCGAGTGAGGCGGACACATCGTTACCTTCGAGACACCTTTCGGCAATCTCTATCAGTGAACGTGTATGAAATCTCTCATTCTCGCTTATTGATGGTATTAAGTCCGGCATCGGGCGTCGTCGATTGTGGTTTATTTGTATAGACCTGCTACTTAAGAAAACTCTACAAGTCCAATTGCATGATCTTGGTTCAATTTGGGCCATACGAAATTGGTTATCATCATTCTGCAGCGCTGCCATTGACGGTGACCTTCTCACTAACGTCATTTTCTAATAAGTACGGACCAATGACGCCTCCGGCCCGAATTCCACACCAATCGGCAAGTTTTTGAGGATGCGTTGTCACTAGGCGAACCTTGTGTGGGTTGGTGTCGCCACCTATACGATAATTTTGCTTGTTAATACAGCTATTCATCTAAAACTTTGCCTCGTCGCTAAAGATGATTTTTCGGCAAAAATTCTTCATTGTCTATGGTCACGAACTTTAAGCTCCGGGGTCAGCTGGATCTTGTACGGGTGTAAGCCCAAGTCCCGGCGCAAAATTCGACAAGTTGGAGTTGGGAAAGGCCGGGTTCTGGTGCACAGCGAGGAATCGACTGTATCGAGTTTTGCTGTACACTTTCACGGACAACGGCGATGTCCTCAACCGACCTTGAATGCCTTTAGTGTACGAATGTTGGCTGATTGATTACCGAATCGGTCGTCTCAATTGAAGAGGCGACTGTGAAGGACATCTACGTCTACCGTAAAATGGACGCAATGCGCACAACGTTTGCACTAACGAACACTCGTTTTAATAACAAAGTTTTATTATGGTGACCATGGTGACTTAGCATCAGTAACCAAATAATAAACACCAGATTTGACAGATGTCACTAAAACAATATGGGCGCCACAGGTCGCCAAAATCTATCGGCGTCAATTGAAAAACCTTTTATGCTTACATATAGATAGTTGTATCGTAAAGTTGAACATGCACCTAACTATTGGGTTGTACCCATGAAATGTCCAATTTTATAGTAAAGATTTGAAAGCCAATATTATTTTTCCGATCGTTTTTTATTCAATCAAAATAGGATTCGTTGGCATCTTTTCCAACGAGATAAAAGGTTAAATATTCCTTTTTCGTAAAAGTGCCGAATTTTGGAGACAATAAAATCTTCAAAAGCTCTTACAACCTCTGCTCAGTTCCGGAAGACCCTATGCCGTCAAAATTAATGCAGATTGCGGAAGAGATGGTAGTTGTTGGGGAAATATCAGGAAATTACGGTGGATGAATTTCAAATCTCAACTGCAACATACCGAGCCTTCTCGATCTAATATCGCATCTTCTCCGTCACTTGTCTTACTGTTTGGCCAACTATCGTTTGATCCAATTATCGTTTGTTCCGACCATGATATTTTCTCTGTACTTATGATCTGGACCTGTTAAAGACGTTAGGTTAGGTTAGGTTAGGTTAAAGAAGTGGAGTGTGATGGTTAAGCATCACTTCCACTCGGAGGCCAAAAGGCCCATTTTGATTCCCTTCATTTGTGGAGTACACATATAATTAACCTGTCCTATCACGTGGCGGCTGAAACCATTCCGTGCTTTTTATGAATTTTAGAAGATCCGATATATCTGCATTTGCCACGTCCGCAATCTCTGTAAAGAATCTTTGGCCCAGCGACGCTAGGCGTCGATTCTGGAGAGCTGGGCAGTGGCAAAGCAGATATTGGATCGTCTCAGTTTCTTCCTCATCGCCGCAGCTCCGGCAGAGATCGCTGGATTCCGAGTCCCATTTCCGGAGCATTGCTCCAATGGGACAGTATCCTGTGATCACTCCGACGAGCATACGGATCGAGTTTCGGTCCAGCGCCAAGAGCTTCTTTGTTTTTCCGATATTGAGCTCTGGCCACGATGATCTTGTCGTGTAGATGTCGTTTCTTGTAAGCCAAGACGAGTTGGCTTATTTGATGATTGTGTCGTTTATGATCCGGTATAATGCGCTGATCGGTGGTTTAAATGACGTGTCCGCTTCGCTGATGTCCAGTTCAGACCCTTGCCTGGCCAATTCGTCTGCTCTTTCGTCCCCTGCGATTGAGCTGTGGCCCGGGACCCACCAGAATTTGACTTTGTGGTGTCTGATGGACTTCAGTGAGTCGCGACATTTCATGACAGCCTTTGATCTCGTTATACAGGATCCTATTGACTTCAGTGCAGCCTGGCTGTCTACGAAGATAGTGATATCCGATGGTGGGATATCGGTTAGCTGTAGGTGTTTGGCTGCCTTCTCTATTGCTAGGATTTCTGCTTGAAAAACGCTGCACAGATCAGGGAGTCTGAATGATTCCTGTCAAACACGTTTGTTCCTGATATCTTTTAATTAAGTTTAAGATTATAAATATACGCCCATTGGATGTAATGCCGCACTAAAGCCGATCCCAACTGGTCATCATACAAGCAGTAGTGCGCTCCTTTTTCAAATCTTAATTAACTTGCGTCTCTCATCCACGATGACTTGAAACGTATTTACGATTGGGCAAAAGCGAATGGTTTACAACTAAATCCAATCAAGTCTCAAGTAGTCCCTATCTAAAAAACAAAACTTAAACTTGACCATCTCCCTGCCCTCTATCTATGCACTTCTATTAAAACCTTTGATTAAAGCTGTATAGAAAACTACTAATGTAGGATATGTAATAAGCAGAGATGTATATGGTCGTCGGTCGCATTTATGAATGCCTTCGCAAGCTGTGCACCAATGCTTTCTACACTCCATTAGATACCCGCAAAAAACTTGTAATTACCCTTATTCTACCTCTTATAAGATACGGTGAGTTAATATATTGTCATCCCGACTCGCTCTCTATTCAAAAGGCATTTAGTGATGCAATACGCTGTGTTTGGTTTCTTAATCTAAGCCATACACAGATTTCCAGGCGCCGTAGTTTTTGGGACTCGTTCAGTTCATGGGGTATCCACTTATCGAGTTTCTTCACATTTCCTCTGTAAGAAAGGCATCGACTTATTGTCATTAGGGATACTGCCATGCTTTGTGCAATCTCCCGTACCGATTTCGTTAGGTCCGCATCCACCGTTGCTCTTAAAACATCGTCGTTTCCGGCTTCTCACGTGGTTTATTTTTGAAGCTGAAGCCTCCCGAACGGAACTTTCCAAACCAAATTCTTATAGTGCGTTCGTTTGCTGCTTTGAATGCGTTATTAATGTTTTTCATTGCCAATGACGTATTAATATCCCATTTTAAATTAATGAAGGGAGAGGCTTCGAATTTGAACTGCCGATAGCATGACAATAGATAACTGTACTTGTAACAAACTCTAAAATTCTCACACGTCAAGCACCCGTACGACTTTACTTTATAAAAAAAGAAAATTTAAGGTTTTGGTGCAGAAGTTCACCCGAGAGCTTCTTATTCCCGACTGAGCGAAAAAATTTGAAAGGTAGCCCGAGCATTTCCGAATGGTAGATATTTTAATCTTATTATAGTATCCAGTTTGTATCATCTCGGTCGTTGTTCTCTCCATGGAAAAGATCGTCAATTCTGAGTAATACATTTCTGCTATAGTTATGCTGTTCAATTGCTTGTAATCGATGCATACTGAATACTCTCATCAGCTGCAGCCCAAGACTCGCATTCTTCAGTGACGTCATTATTAATTATTTTTGCGAGCTTTCCCTTCAGTTGTAAACTTTTGCCAGACGATGGTGTTACTGCCATTGGGACATGGTTACCTATGTCAGTTGTATGCACAGCGCAGGTGTTGATTCAGGCATACTTCCAAACAAGTCTCTTTTTGTGCGCATAAACTTTTGATTTTAGTTGGGACAAGCTCAATTTCTTCGTTGTTTCCTCTATGCACTAACTATGGAAACAGACTATAAAATCTTTGCTCTGTTATAATATTAGTGCTTCTCAATGAATCGTCAAAAACGCTTTTGTGAATATTCGTCACCAGGAACTGACTCAGGAGGAATCACATCGAGCACTCGGGCTCATGTTGTCAAAGTATGAGTAGGAACAATGAATTTATATGCAGTAACGCGCTCGAGCTCAATGCCAAAGTAGAGATAATGGCTGGCTACTCGGCCGTGCGTTTTGACCACTGACAATGCTTGTATAGGTGCGCTGAATCTGTGTATGGGTTGTTTGAGGAAACATTGCTTGCATTCTGTTATATTCTAACATATGTTTATCGGAAGTCGGTACAACGCCTGGCAAAAGCCCGAGCGCTCGAACGCCACATTGTGATACGGCCATTATTTTTCACTGGAGTCGCTGTTAGTAAGTATGGGTATGATTCTTATAGCATAACAAACAGCAACACCTAACAATAAATTAATCAGCGAATTGCTGCATGTATGTATGTCAACTGACGTAGGGAATGAATGACCGATTCACAGGTCAATAACAGCAGCCAAGTAAACAAAAGTTGGGTATACCTATAAATAATTGTCAAGTTAGGTTTAAGAAATAGAATAAGAAAATAGAGGTAGAGGTAATCTACCTCTTTTTGTTTATTTCAACTATTTATAATTATTAATTTATACTCTAATACAAGGACTAAAACTAATGTATGAAATCTTAGACAAGGAGCTAAGTCTGAAGAATAAAGTTAAATAACTTGGGAAGCTTTTGTGAGCAGGTAAAGAAACAATTGAATAAGCTAAAGTTGCATAAGAAGCCGAGTCTAATTCGCTACTTCACCGTATGGATGAAAATGATTAACACATGAATTAAGAAGAATTAGGTCTCGAACTGACTTCATTCTCAAGAAACCATTAGGTTAGGAATTGAAAGCTGAGCCTCAGGTTTAGTAAAACGGTGTCTTACCGAAATCGAGGAGGATGGTGGGGTTCAGCCTTCATCACCATCAGTGACTGTCTTACGAATATTCATATTCTTAAGAATATGAAAAGGAAGGCTTAGAAAAAGATATATGGTATACATACAGGGTGCGCCATCTCATATGGGTCGATGTAAATTTCGAATAACTTCAACAATTCTCGACCGATTTTGGAAATTCAAAAACTTTTATTCAACTTAGACCTTTACAATTTATTTTGCAATTTACTTTTGAAAACAATATCAATTAAATGGTCGCCTTTATTGCCGATGCAAAAATAGGCTCGTTTTCGCGCATTCTTCATGACATTTTCGAGCATTTAGGTCGAAATTTCTGCGATTTCCGCACAAATGTTTCTTTGGAGCTGTTCTATTGTCCCCAAAGAAAAAAGTATGGAGGAGTCAAATCCGGCAATCTCGAAGGCCAGTCAATATCGCCCTTTTTTGACCCCAATCTTCCAAGGAACTTCTTATGCAAAAGGTTCATTGTTTTGTCCGCAGTATGGCATGTCGCGCCGTCTTGTTGAAAATAAAAGTGAAATAAGTCTTTTTTACGCATTTCTGGGTCCACATAATGAGCCAACATCCACCGATATCGATGGACTTTTTAGAAATACGGTCCAATGATGATTTTAGCGCATACACCGGCCCAAACAGTAGCTTTTTGATCATCATGTGAGATTTTTCGGTGCACCAGAAGCGACAATTTTGTTTATTAACTGAGTCAGAGAGCGTAAGATGTGCCTTATCGGTCATCCGGCTCAACACTAATCATTGCAACGACATTTTGTGCGTATGCCAAGCGCCCTGGCTCAATTGTGACTCAATTCTTTGAGTTATCTTCACTTTGTATGGAAATAAGTGAAGATCATCCTTTAAAATTCTCCGCAAAGTGGTCCCACTGATGCATAACTGCTGCGAACGGCGCCGATATGACAACTTCGGTCTTCTTGAACACTGGCCTTCCCAGACTGAATAGATGAGTTTGAACGCCGCGGACGTGGCCTATGTTGCTCACGAGGGCTTGCCACAGAACCAAATTGAAAAAAATTTGAGGCCCAACGACGAATTGTATCTTTTTTGGGCGCAACACGATCACGATATTTTGCACGGTACGCACATTGAGTTAACACAATCGAGCGTTCATTTTTAATGAACATTGAAACTATTTCCGCGCGTTCTTTGGGTATGGAGCGGTTAAAATCGGTTGACAATTGTTGAAGTTATTCGGAGTTTACATCGACCCATATGCGATGGCGCACCCTGTATATAGTATGTATGGTATCAATAGATTAAAGAGTTGCAAAACATCAACCAGTCAATTATAAATTCCACAGATGCTGTTCATTATCGTTTGGTGGTTTGCACAAAGTATCGGCAGAAACCAAAAAAAACTGTTTTGCCCAAAAAGAGGCCGACTAAAAAGCAATACTGGTCGCCGTCAACATCTTCAATCGAAAAAGCAATCAATCCAAGGTTGACCGATGCGAAACGCGCGCAGCTCCGGTTCACGCGTTCCTTTGATAAAACTGCAAATTAAGAAAAAAATTAATTAAGGATATCATAATTACCATCACAAAAACCGGACCGATGCACAAAAGTAACCGGCCAGTCATGCAATTAAAAAATGGTTAATGGCCATTGAAAGTGTTAACCATCGCTACCTACCACTTTTCTGACAATATTCGAATTCCGTATTGGAAAACCTGCGCATCTTCTGAGGCGATCCAGGAATCAATACAATTTTTGGCTTCTTGAAGAGGTGGGTAGTACTGCTCAGCCAGGTCATTCGATATCGATCGGAACAAGAAGTACAGTCTTGTGCAAATTAATTTGAACATATTATTTTTTCCTTGAGTTCAATGGTAAATAGATTAATTTGTTGTCACAACGGTCTTATATTTTCTCAAATTGCGCATATTCTTAAACTAGATTATTATAACCCTGAAAAAATATTGTTTGCCCAGTTTCCCAAAAATTGTTTGAATTTAAATTTTTGAAAATGCTAAGGAGGTTTTGCAATTTATGTAAACAAGAATTAAATTGCTGTCAAGTTTGTTGCTGTTTGGAAGTGCTTGACAATGGATACCTCCGTAGAAATCCGTAGTAAAATAATTACTTTGTTTGAGCATACATCTAAGACACAGAGGCAGATTGCATAAGAGTGCAACATGTCGTTAGGGTCAGTTAACAACATTATTAAACGCCATAAGGAAACCGGGTCGATTTTACCACATCGAGTAGGGAAATGCGGTCGAAAACTGAAAACAACCAAGAAAGAAGACGCTCTTCTTATAAGAAACAGTCGAATTAATCCAAGTAAAAGAAGTAACGACTTACAAAAAAATCTTGCGGGTGCGGGAACAATCGTGGATGCCTCAACAGTTCGACGATGTCTTCTAGAGGTTGGACGAAAAGCATGGAAACCTCTGAAGAAACAATTCCTGACTCCTGCCATGAAAAAGAAGAGAATGACTTGGGCTCGAAAATATAAAGATTGGACAGTGAATGAATGGAAAAACGTGCTTTTTTCGGACGAGAGTCATTTTTTCGTGCAGGGTACGAGACATCAATACGTTCGAAGGACCGATGATGAGCCAATTTCAACAGCCCATATTCAGCAGACAGTGAAACATCCTGTAAAGCAAATGTTTTGGGGTTGTTTCTCTTATTTTGGGACAGGATCGCTAGTTCCAATAATAGGGATGATGAACAGTGACAAATATATTGAATTACTGGATACACGTCTGATGCCTGAGCTGTCGAAATTGAATACAGAAACCCCGATTTTTCAACAAGATTTGGCCCCGTGTCATACGTCAAAAAAAGTCCAACAATTTTTAGCTGAACTTGGTATTACGACTCTGGATTGGCCTGGCAACTCGCCAGACATTAATCCAATTGAAAATTTATGGGCTATATGCAAAGCCAGGCTGAGAAAAATGGATTGTACGACCAAAATCAAGCTGATTGAGTCAGTTATTCAAGTATGGTACCGGGATCCAAAAACTGTTGATAATTGTCAAAAACTCGTGGAATCCATTCCAAAACGAGTTAAAATGGTGCTAAACGCCAAGGGTCGACACATTAAGTATTAATTTTAATAATCTATTACTTATTTTTACTTTTTAAATAAATAACACTAGTTTTTGAAAAAAGAAGTGTTTGTTCAGATTAATTTGCACAAGACTGTAGTTAAAAATGCCGTCTGGAAAATTCAGCGGGTGGGATAGGAAGTTCTACTTCAGTGTTTTAGGAAAGTATTAATGCCCTAATGACGGCAATGTGTGGCCAAGCCTTTTACTGTATTGTAGCCATTTCTATTCAATGCTATGCTCAAATGCATTAGTTGTGTCCCAATGATGGTTACATCTGGTGGCAATAACTCACTCACTTGTCTAGTAGTCAATTGACCACAGACTACAAAAGGCTACGGACGTGTTTCGATTAAATAGTATATAAATAAACAACACAAAAGCTCAAGTGCGCCTTTAGGCGAGGGATCGGAAAATGTCAAGTTGGCCCAGCGTTTAAGTGCCTGGTGGCTAGCCAAGAGTTCGCGAATTCGATTTCCCCGAAGTTCGTACGATAATCCCGTACAAGGCTACGCAATACGGTGATTAAAATGTCAGATGACGGCGGGAAAAGACCCTTAACTCACATGGCAGCATCCGATGACTCGACAATGAAGTCGCCCGAGTTCCCGACGCCTTCGGCTGTTCCACCGAGCGACATCGGTATAAAGAGGGGACCGCGAGTCAACACCAAATCCACTTTAAGTAAGTGCCCCTTCCTCTGCACTTCGATTAAAAAGCTGCGATTCAAAGTGGAGGAAGCGGCGCCAACAACATCATCATCAAAAGCGGCACAAATAAACAAGAACAATAATAACCACACGAATAAGAACAAGAGTCAGCGAACGTGGATGAGGAAGATTTTTGCTACCTTTCAGACGGTGGGGAATGCCGCTACATTGTGAAAACAATCCGTTCGCCGCTTTATCACTATTAGAGACAGATGCAGAAGAAGAAGACTTTTTTTTACGGCATCTTTAAATGTACGGGTCTAGCAAGAAAAATTAAATACCGTAGTCGCTAAACAAGCGGCGGGCCGACAGAAGGAGCAGCAACAACAATAAGCCTCACAGAAGAAGTATCAACAGCCCCAGAAACAGCCGCAATAAAAGCAGGAGCAACAGATGCAGGTTCAACAGAAGCAGCCGAAAAAGAAACAGACGCAGTAGAAGCAACCGCAACAGAAACAGCCAAAATAACAACATCAACAACAACAGCAGCAACAACAGCAACAAGAACATCGTCAGCAGTAACAACAACAACATCAGCAACCACAGTGAAGCACCAACAACGTAAGCTAAAGAGAAATTAACACCCATAAAAACCTTCGAAACAAAATTATTCGACACCATTGGCATTGGTGAACATTTTGGCATTAAGCGTCTTGGCGAAGACCGCCATGCTATCCACTACAAAACAGTGGAGCAGCAGCATAAGCAGGTCAAAGAATTAAGAGAGAGATAATCTGGACGACGGAGTTTTTTTTACATATACACCAAAGGCCGACTACCTTTTGGTAAAAATTATGTTTGCCAGAAATCAAAGAAATGTGCAACTATGTGATTGCTGTCACCCGACTTTAGCCCCTTGAACCTTTGCGGCCGAGCTTGAAAAAAAAACATTCTAAATCGAGCTATATGCAGCAAGGCAGATAGAGCAGGAGCTCTACAACGAGAATCGAAACTTTAAAGTCCAGATTGCTGCAAAAAACTTGTCGAACAAAACTTTTTTTCTTTCAAATGAATTTATTGTAAGGCTCTGTGATAAACAATATTTTCGGTTTTTCCTTCAAGTGCGAACACAATCAGCAGGTTTCCGTACACGTGAACAGGCTACATACAATTGTCCATGTGAGAAAGAATTATTTTCCAAATTCAAACCACACGCCTGCAAAGATTGTCCCTGCGCTTTATTGATGGTTATTGGAAAAGATAGTCGCACTGGAAACGTTTAAATTCGAATGGCATGTCTGCCATCGGTATACAGTGGGCGATAAAAGTTTACGTATGGTACATATTTCTGCTGTTTGGCGAGACCAAGATAATTATAAGAAAAACTAATAACGCAATTTTGTTCTAAATCCTTTTGTAATAATATTTATAAAATAAACTTTTTTCAACATTAACTTAAGAAATTATTCACAACAAATGAAAGAAAACATTGGCAAAAGTCTACGTACGACTTAAAAAAAAAAAAAAAAAAAACTTCAATAGGACACTTAAAGTTTTAATGACGGCCTGCAAGCGTCTAGGCATTGAGTTCACTAAATTTTCAATATCAATGGGAGATACGAGTATTTGGTTCCATTCTTCTTCAAGCTACTGTAGAGGTCCTCCAGTGCTTAACCTCTTATGACATGCTTTCTCAGTTTACGATCCAGAAGTTCCCATATGTGCTCAATAAGATTTAAATCTGGATTCTGGGCCGGTGTGTTCGGTTGACGTGATGCATGATATAGAATCCAGTCCTTAACGACATGAGCGGTGTACTTCGGATCGTTTTTTTTTTTTGTTGGAATATCCAACTCTTACCAAGGCTAAATTTGTCGACTGATTGTTTTAAATTTTGTTCTGAAATGATCTTATATTGAAAACGATCCATATTGCCTTCAATTAAGATTAACTTACCCACTCCAGAGGAAGCAACAGCACCCCAGACCATTACATGGCCACCACCATGCCTAACCGTCGGTATTAAGTTTATATCAACACTTTAGCCCTTCCATCGCTTCCAAATATGTAGACTATATTTGGATTCGTCTGTAAACTAAACCCTCTTCCAGAAATCGATTTCTTCACTTATGTACTTTCGGGCGAATTCCATTCGAAGCTTCCGGTTTTTTTTCACTTATAAGTGAATTAAGACTTCTTTGATAACACAATTGTTTTTTTTTTTTTTAATTTTTTTTTACAACTAAGCTAGTGGGATTTTGCTGATTCTATTATTCTATTAAATTATGGTTTGCTTAAATAATAATAATTTTCTGAAGATATTTACGAGTATGTATGCTTCATTTCTGAAGGTGGTCCGCTATTTCATAATCATCGGGTTGCTCCCCTCGATTGCAGGACGGCGCATGAGTTGGTGGTGACTCTCGAGAGGTATCATCAAATGACGATAAATTTATCTAGGTGAATAAATAGTTTCATTTCTGAAACCCTGAATCGTGACATCTGACCAAGCCGTTGCGTATAAAATGAAAAGGCTAAGATACCCATCTAACTTTCAGCCGTCGGGAAGAACATAGATCATTTTCTCTCACTAACTTATTCTACTATATGGAACAATCTCCGGAAATAATAAAAATATTAATAGGATCTTTTAATGAATTCAAAAGGGCGAGAGGGAAATTTAATTTTTTTATTTTTTAAAGTTTTTTTGTGTGGGGGTTACTTAAAATTTTCAATTTTATTTTTATTTTATTCTTTTTAAACTACTCGCGGACCCTAATTGCGAGAGGTAACTACTTAAATTACAGTTTTCTTAAGTATTATGCAACAAGGCATAGGGCTTCTTGTATATACAAGGTGGCGCAAGATTTATCATCCAAATTTGTTTTTGAATAACTTTTTTACTGAATAAACAAAAAAGTCTTTGAGTGATTGAAATCTTTATTTCGACCTTTACAATTTTTCCTATTATATGGAAAAGATGATATCCGTCCAGTGGCTACCGCCAGTGTTGATACACATTTGTACCCATTTTATCGCATTTTCCATGACTTTCCACAAGATTTCCGGTGATAACTGTTCGTATTTCTGTCGAATATTCTCGTTAAAGGCTGCGAACGCGAACGTCCGAGGCCTGTTGGTATAAGCCCCAAAGAAAGAAGTCTGGGATGGTTCAATCTGGCGATCTTGCTGGCCATATCAAATCGTCAAGAGATTACGCGACCAGGAAACGCTTATTTCACAATATCCATTGTGGCTCGTACTGTGTGTGTGATTGCAACGTCTTGTTGAAACCAAATGTTTAGCAAACCTCGCTATTCCGACAGTCAGAGGTAGTGTATCAAGGCCCCGTAGCGTTCGCCAGTAACAGTGGTCGTATTGTCGATGGCGTCCTCAAAAAAATACGGCCCAATCACTCCTCCCGCGTGTACACCGCACCACACAGTGGCTTTGAGTGGATGTAATGGCTCCTCGTGTATCATACGCGGATTTTCAATGCCCCAGAAATGAATATTTTGCTTATTGACGTAACCGCTTAAGTGTAAATGCGCCTCGTCGCTCATGATGATTTTCGACACAAAATCTTCCTCTTCGTTGTTGATTAACGATGGATTGAGAGTAATTCACACACGACTGACGATCAGCAGGCATTAACTGATGCATTGTTTGTACTTTGTCTGGAACATGTGTAAGTTTTTCATTAAAATTCGCTGTTGGGTCCGTCTGGTTATGCCCAATGGCGTGGCCCGCCGTCTGGTAGATGTTTCTTCGTTCTAAGCGACATCGGAAGCCGTGATATTCTTGGCCGAACGACCAGTCCGGTGCCGGCCAACTCCTGCATGGTCTCCTATGGTTCCAGTCTGTTCAAGTCGAGTAGCTATGCGGAATGTTTGCCCAGCTGCCACGACACGAATATAAAATCGACGTCGAAATTCACGAAATTCCACCGACCGATTATTATTGGTCAAACAAATTGACACAATTATTCCACGCGCTTGCGAAGTATAGCGCTCCATTGCTTATCTGTTTGTATACTGCAGCTGTCTAGTTCACTAATGTCAAATATGCCATTTGCAAAAACTATCTTTCGATAGGGTAATTAATTTCGCGCCACTTAAAAGAGCTAATGGCTTTAAAACGCCTAAACGGATCTTCATAAAATGTAGCTAAGAACCATCTCGATCACGCTAGCTTTCAAACAAAAAAAAAACATCATCAAAATCGGTCCATTCGTTGTGTGATGCCACAGACCGACACACGACACACAGGCACACAGACACAGACAAACAGAGACGTCAAACTTATAACACCCCTCTTTTTGCGTCGGGGGTTAAAAAAAAATGCCGGACCATCACTAGGTTTCAAGAGCAATCGGGGTGAATGAAAAGCAAACTTTCACTATTGAGAAGAGACCGGCACCTGAGTCCAGTTTGGTTTATTCACAGAATTACATACGAGTATTGTATGGGTATTGTCGCTCATAGTTATAAAATTAATTGTCAAATTCTAATTAAAAAATAAAAATAAAAAAATTTCCTATATTGGAAATTGCATTTCCAACATATCGATAAATAGACATACTTGAAAGAGCCCTTAACTCATTTTTCCTGTCGTTTCCCCGAGCGTATAATGTCAAGTGTGAGAGGAAGGTTTCGAATACAACCAGGACAGGACCTATTAGTACACTAATATACCATAATATAGATACGAGAATATACTTATATTTGACGAATTAAATCCTGACCTTATACGCACGATATTCTTTCAAATAGAAATAACTTTCTTAGTTACGGTAATAGATAATGAGTAACGGGCAAGACGTTCGAAAAAGTAGCAACGGCAGCTGCTACTTATTCGGATAAATGAGCTTGCGAAGACGAAGGCAATTTTGTGCACTCACATTTAACTTACAGGAAAAGATCTTCCCGTTTTTTATTCTCTCATTTTGAAATGACACTCTTAGTCCATCAAGAATTAGAAGAATAAATATTTTCTGAACTAAATATTGGAAACCAAAAAAACGAATTATTTTTATGACGAATAGAACATGTCTGATTGGTCTTTTAGGTCTCTTTTTCTATCTAATTTCATAAAATTCAAATCATCTCTGATAGACTTTTTAAACACGGTAAAATTCTTGTTTTATTGCTGTACTTATAGCCAAAGCTTATTCGAAAATATGGATACCCTTCAGAAACGCATACAGTGGTCACGAAAGACGGGTACATCCTTGAAATGCACCGAATACCTAAGATCGGTGCAAAACCTATACTACTTATGCATGGAATTCTCGATACTTCGGCTACATGGGTGCTGATGGGCCCTAATTCTGGACTTGGTTTGTAGTCCCGTTCTATTCTTACACTAAACTTGCAATAATAGGTCGTAATTCGTTCTTAAGCGTATCTTCTATCCAACCTTGGCTATGATGTTTGGATGGGAAACGCACGAGGAAATCGGTATTCGAAAAACCATACAAGCCTGAATGCTGAATATCAAGAGTTTTGGGATTTCACCTTCCACGAGATGGGAAAATATGACTTGCCAGCCAACATCGATTACATTCTGCAGAACACTGGTCATGAAAAGCTACACTACATTGGTCACTCACAGGTAAAATTATTTAAGCAGACAACAAGAGATTGTTAATATTAAAAAAATGCTTTCGTTTTCAGGGCACAGCTGTTTTTTGGGTTCTCTGCTCTGAACTACCGTCGTACACCGAAAAGATAGAATCGATGCATGCCTTAGCACCGATTGCCTATATCTCAGACATGAAAAGTCCCCTATTTCGGACTTTGGTGCTGTTTTTAGATTTTCTGACCGTTGGTATCACTCAAGAGATAACAAAAAATTAAATGTTCTATGCTCTAATTGTTTTTATTCTCGATTCACAGGCAGCAACACGAGTCCTTCGGATTACAGAATTTATGCCAAATACAAAATTCCTCGTGGATAATAGTCAAGTAGTGTGTCACGACAACGCCATGACACAAGATGTGTGCTCAAATATCTTATTTTTAGTAGCCGGGTATAACACAGAACAACTCAATAAGGTAATGATGGGATCTGAATAGACATGACATGTCCATTTTTGATAGACACATCAAACTTGTAGTGCATTTGGCGTCCTTGTAAAGTCATATCTTCTCACTTCCTTTGAATACTTTATACATATAAGATCTGAACACATTCTCTGTACTATATTCCAGACAATGCTACCGGTAATGCTGAGTCACACGCCTTCCGGAGCATCAATAAAACAGTTGGAACACTTCGGTCAACTAATGAAGTCTGGCCACTTTCGAAAGTTTGACCGCGGCTATTTGCGTAACCAATTAGATTATGGACGTGTGACGCCGCCAGATTATGACTTATCCAAGGTCAAGGTACCCGCCGCCTTGTACTATTCAACAAACGACTTGCTGGTGTCAACGACTGGTGTCGACAAATTGGCAAGAGAATTACCAATGGTGATTGACAAATATATCGTGCCAATGGATAAATTCAACCATTTGGACTTCTTATGGGCGATCGATGTGAAGTCCCTAGTTTACAACCGTTTAATAAGCAACATACGAAACGTTGAGAGTCACATGCAAGGCAACCGGCTAAACGGAACATAATGGTTCGGGAAAAAATTAACAAACGCACATGCGAACGGCTTATGAATGCATTAATTAACGACTTAGACATACCTGTATGCAAATAAGAAAATTGGAAGTAGCTGGTGCTGTTTAACAACCAAAGTAACGAAGGAAATTCTTTCACACAAATCATGCTTTAAATGTAGTCAGAAAGGCAACGTCTTATGTAGCATAATTTTGTTTATAAATTTGGCTTTTGTTGTTATTTACACAATTCGGTATAATTAGATTTATTCTATATTTAGATTCCTGTGTTATCTATAGAATTTATGTTTCTATGAATTGAGAGTTAATCCCTTTGCCAAACAAATGTACCCATGTACAATACATAAGTATTATTTAAGAGATATTTTTTAAATATATTTTTGATTGAATGTATATTTTTTACGTATGTGTCCGCATACATACATACATACATATATTTTGAATAAACTGATCTCATGAAAATCAAACATCTATCTGATAGCCTCGTAGTGCACGGGGCTTGTTGTTCAATAAGTCTTTATTTCCTCGTGATTAAACGTGATTTGGAACGTCATTTGGATACTGAAAACGCAATAAGAGCGGTAAATATGCTGGAGCAAGGAGAGTCTCAAAGGGCTGTTGCAAATCGTATCGGTGTGTTGAGGCGAGCTATCCGAAACGTGTGGGATCATTTCTAATAGACCTGGATCAGGAAGAATCAGAGCCACAACTGCACGTCGGAAGCGTACCGTAACCGCCGGGTTTTACAAACTCTGCCACAGTTGAGGCACTCAAGTCAGTGATCAAACCAAGCAATCGACTTCACGGAGGTGGTCAACGTTCCGGAGTGATTGCTATTCGGCCGAAACTTATAGCGGCCCATCGGCAGCGCGCTTAAGGTATGCCCGTGAGGATTCAAATTGGACCATGGACAACTGGAGGTCTGTCCTTTTACAGACGAATGGAAGATAAAGTTTTTGAGTGATGATAAATGAGTACTCATCGTATGGAGAAGACAGTGTTATGGTTTGGGAATAAGTTTGCTAGGCAAAACAAAGCTGGTAATCCTGGATGAGGGCACCGTTACCGCCGCCAGTTACATTGAAATAGTAATACGACCTCTTGTGATCTTGTGATCCCATTAAGACAGAAAGTTGGCGATGAGTTTGCTCTTATGCAAGGCAATGCTCGCCCACTACGGCCCAAATTACCCAAGTAACTTTTTCTGACGCCAATATTTTACTTTTACCATGGGCAGCAAAGAGCTGCATATAGGCTAATGCAGTGCATAGGAAGTAGAGGGGAGGTACTAAGCAAAACAAATCATAGCAAAAAATAGTGATATGTAAAGTTTTATTTTTCGTAAATTTTCCCATAAAATGTTTTTTGTGTATAAAATGAACAAAAAAATATTTTTCCGTATTGCTTATGTGTACTCAATTTCAAATGAAAGCCAAAAAAGTGGGCCGTATTTTGTTTGGAGTAGCTTATTTTTTGCGATGGGAGAATACGAGTAGTTTAGCAAATAAGGCTGTTGCACAGTTCATACTTTAATTCACAGATTTTCACGATGTTTTTTTGAATTGCATGAGCGGGTGTGGAACATTTTGTATTTTAACATCCAAGCGATCTGAAAGGTTGCAATTACAAACAAAATTTCTTTTACTGATGTTGAGACCTTTTTAGCCGATTTCTGGAAGTATCGGATTCACACCACTCCTTAGCCTCTTGTTTTGATTCAGGATCATGGTGGTAGACCCACTTCAAGACTTGTATGACTACTTTTAAATGCAGCAACTTATCTTTCTAATCGAAGGCGAAAAGTGGTTATACATTTTTAACAATCGTTCATGAATTTGTTTTGGTGCTACTTCTTCTTTCTTAGGTGGCGCTACAGTCCGATGTGGACCTGGGCCTCAACTTCAGCTGGCACGATCTTTTGCCAGTTATTTCCATGGCCGCACTCCCTGTTAGTTTAGGGTTGGATTCGAAAACTCTTCGGACCGGAGCTGTGCTTCCGTTCGCTCTACATGGTCTAGCCATCTTAGACGTTGGATCCGAAGACGTCGTATACCTTCTCCTCCACTCTCCGTTTATATAAACGGGACCGTAGATTGAACACTCGAAGCGACCAAGAGCCACTTCATCCGTTTATGTTAAAGTTCAGGCCTGTACACCATATTAGAGGGCCGGGATGATCAGTGATTTATATAGTACTACCTTGGTTTTTCGAGAGAGGGTTCTAATTTTTAATTGCCACTTGAGCCCAAAAAAGCAGCGGTTGGCAAGAGTAATTCTGCGTTTGATCTCAGCGCTGATGTTGTTGTGGCTGCTCACTAGTGAGGCAAGGTAAACGAAGTTCTTGACCTCTTCGAATTTATAGCGTCAATTGTGACTTTCTGGCCAAGATATCGGTGTTGTGCGTCTTTTTTGGATGACAGCATATATTTGGTTTTACCCTCATTCACCAAAAGACTCATTTTAGGCGTTTCTGCTTTAATGCTTTTGAACACTTCATTGACGTCTCGCTGTGCTCGCCCGATTACGTCAATGTCATCCGCGTACGCAAGCAATTGCGCGGACTTGAAACATATCGTACCCCTTGCCACTGAGTCTCGTATGACCTTTTTAAGCACGATGTTGAAGAAGTTACATGACAGTGCGTCACCTTGCCTAAGTTCTTTTTTAACATCAAAGGTCTCGGCTAATTCGCTACCAATCTTAATAAAGCAGCGAGAATTCTCCATTGTCATCCTGCACAATTGGACGTACTTGGCAAGAATGTCAAAACTAAACAGCTTGGTATAGCTCGTCTCTATAGCGGCTTTAAAATGATGGCGACAAAAAGATGGTGTCTGTCGTTTGGAATTCTTGGGTCTTTTCCAAGATCTGTCGCAGTGCGAAAATTTGGTCTGAAACTGGCCTGAAACCATACTGATAAGAACCTATAAAATTAGGCTTTCAAGCGTTCACACAGTACGGCAAAGAAGATCGCCGAACGCGATGTTTAGGAGACTTATTCCTCTATAGTTGGCACAGTTATAGTAGTCTCTTTTCTTATGGACTGGGCAAACGATGCTGAGGTTTCATTCGCCTGGCATGCTTTCTTTCGGCCATATTTTACAGGTGAGCTGGTGCATGCGCCTTACCAACTCATCTCCAGCCGCTTTAAGTAGCTCAGTAGCGGGCCGTCTGCTCCCGCGGTTTTGTTAGTTTTAAACTTCAAGATAACAACCTTAATTTCATCAAAATCAGGTGGACGGAATTCTCTTATATCTTCGTCCATTGCGAATGGATCATTCTGCCTGACAGCGTTATCAGATCTATCATCGCCGTTATTCAGTCTACAGAAGTGGTTTTTCCATATTCTCAGCATCGACTGTGACTCTACTACTAGTTGTCCGTCTTCATCCCTACAGGCTTAAACTCTGGCTTTACAGCCCTGGCATGTTCGTTTTACTTTCTCATAAAACTTGCGAACGTTATTCCTGTGGTAGCATCTCTCCATATCCTCGATCTCACACTTTCCGTGCTTTCTTTTTTTCTTCCTTAAAAGCGTGTGTCCGTCGTCCGTCTATGTAGCATGGCTTTGTAGGCGGTTTGCTTTGCTACATGGACTTGTTCGCATTACTCGTCAAACCAGGGGTTCTATCTGGTGGCGGTTTGAAACTCAGCGCATCAGAGGCAGCGTCTCTGATGGCGCACTGGCAATGCGTTCTGTGGATTGTGCCGATGTCCCCGGACTTTGCGAGAGGTTGAGGGAAACTCGATCGGCAAAAATCCTATCGGTCTTGCGATTGTAGCTTTCCGACGACAAACACTTGTTGTCTTGCTCGACTCTGTAGCATCCTTGATATCCTCATTCGTAGCTTGGCTACAATAAAGTAGTTATCCGAGTCGATATTGGCTCCCCGGACGGTTCGTACGTCTCGGATGCTGGAGGAGTGTTTGGCGTCGATCGCAACGTGATCAATCTGATTGATGGTCCACTGATCTGGGGACCGCCAGGTTCCTTTGTGAATATTGAAATGTGGGAATCGTGTGCTTGCTACAAGGAAGTTACACCCTGCTAGGAAGTCAATTATCCTTAACCCGTTGTCGGAAGTGGTGTTATGTAGGCTATGTTTTCCTATGGTCGACTCAAATATGTCCTCTTTTGCTTTAAAGTCCCTTAGTACAATTTTGGTGTTATAACTGGGGCATTGGGCGTACCGTCGGTCCAGGAGATAATAGAAGTCATCCTTGAGCCGATCATTTTTTTCTTCCGTAGGAGCATGAACGCATATTTGGCTTATATTCCTGAGAATGCCTTTTATGCGGATTGTTATGAGGTGTGTCAGATTGGATTGAGCAGGGACAGAAATCGAAGCTGGTGTTGGCCATGTTAAACACGATCAGCTTCTTTGCGCTGTTTGCTCGCTCCTTCACTCGTTCCAAAAAACAAGAACTGCGGGACATTAAAATTGTTCCATTATACGAAATTGCTGTAACACTTCAACCTTTAAGAGTTGTTAATAAAGAAACGAGTTATCAGAACTACAAGAAACTTCACACGTGTTTATGAAAAAGTAGTACCACTTGGAAAACAGCGACAAAATTTATAGAAAAATTTAGTATGCTTGTTACGCAGCCCCGAAGACTGAATTTATTCGTATAAATGGTAGCGTTGATCGAGTTCGGATCCCGATATCTTCCATGTCCCTATGGAACACAAATTTGTATAAATCAAGATTAGGCATTTTAATCAAGAGAACGTTTCTACTTCAATATCCCGGAATTTAGTAGTCGAAACAAGAGGCATTATCTAATTTATATATTATAATAAAATACAAATGAATGTAATTCATAGGAGTAATTCACCGGTAAATCATTATTCTAATATTTCTTATATTAAATTGTAAAATTTAAATTCAAAATTTATAAAATTTAAATAAATAAATAAAATAAAAATAATAGAAAAAAATTCTCTTAATATGTTAACGTACACAAATCTATCCATTTTACTTTATTTTTATATAAAATGTAAATCGCCTATTCCCACACTTGACATGCCACTCCAAACCATAACTCTTCCTCTGTGCTTAATAATTGTATGCATAATTTTAGATTGAAACTCAGCATTTGGTTTACGCTACATACATATATAGCTTGCCATCCGATCCATGCAGATTAAGCTAACTGTTTTACTTACAAAAAAAAGTTTAAAAGACAAACACGAATATTGCTCCCATCCCGTTCAATTGCATAAAACTGAAATAAACTCAATTTTACGTTTACGTGAAAGGTATAGAAATTATGGTTACGAACAGTGTGGGGAAAAAGGTGAAAAAACCTTTCTTGCCGGATCTTTAGCCAGCCGCTTCGAGTTGCTGCTAAGACCCATATCCACTTGTGCGCGCCACCTTAGATGTGGTCAACCTCTGTTGTAGTTCACGTGAGTGGAATCGAAGACACTTTGAGCCCAAATAAGCAGAGGTTTTCAAGGTGCTTTAAGCCGCTTCTACTTCAATGCTCCCTAATGCTTTATTGAGGTCTCGTTTTGTTCATCTAATCATAATTCTTCTCCCATATATTCTTACCACGATATATGTACATATGTATATTGCCATTCTAGCAACAAACATTTTTTTAATTGATCTTCATTTGAAATGTTGTTTTTTGTGTTTTTTCACTTGTCTTCCAAGTTATTTTAAATAAACTCTACGGGATTAAAATGGTGACGGTGAAGATCTTGGCGGGATATGAGGAAGATGATGAATAATCAACATGCGCACTATTTGAGCAGCGTGCTTGCTAAAGGTGGAAATCATGAAATTCCGTGGAAGAAAACTATATTACTACACCCGCAGCTTTCTCGAAATCACATAATAACCGGCATAATTTACTATGTTAACTATGTATTGGGACCTTGAATAAGTTGTCGCTGTTTTCCAACGGATGACGGCACCAGAATAATGATCATGTAGTTTAAAATTGAACCTTTTTATGATGGATTACTGTAGGCAAGCTTGAAATTCATTACATACTAATTCGCGATGTGGAAGAAAATCACAGATTTTTCATAATTTATAACATTTCGAGTTCCGTGCCTAGAAAAGAGTCTTTGCGAGGAGTTTTATTGCACTACGAGTATACTTGGCTTGCTTATCTTAACCCTCTAATGCCTTATTTTTTTATTTGCTGCAAAATGCCAGTGTTTCTGACTTATAGTCTATCCCGGCGTTTTACACAATTTTTCGCCACTTTTTTAGCGCCCGGTTCCCATACCACGGCTTCTAAGGTATGTAAGCAAGCCCAAGATATGTAAAAATTATCAAAATATACAATATGGTTCACGTTGTCTGGAATGACAAACGGACAAACGAACAACGACATTTGATGAAGCTCCGAGATTTGGTGCATTTTCTGGTACCACATTGTCTCTTGCACGAGATTAAATGCCAAACGAATATGAAATCCCCATGTGATCAAAAAGAACAAACAGCTTGGTTCCCCATTTATGTGGTTTGGCTGGCATATATTGCCGAGTAGGGTTGTCACCCATTTTTGTAGCATACATCTGTTCGTCTACACAAAGCCGATGAAGCGTCGGAACAGACCCAAAGTGTTCGTTGAAGTGGGTTATTAGTGGTCGAACTCGATTCATCTTGTCGTATTCAAGTTGGCCATTCGGAATCATATTCGAGTTATTCAAATGCAAAAACTGACGCATTTGTTCGAATCTTGTTCGTGTCATTGTGATCCGGATTGCTTCCAGTGAATGTCTTCCCCAGTCAAGAAGAACATGATTCCGATGAATTGCCTAACCTCTTGTTTATTGGTAATAAATCGAGTTTCGGTTTTCTGCTGGCACGGATCCAAATTCATTTCTTCAACCATATATTGCATAAATTCATCAGACACAAAGTAATGAAAGACATCAGATGATGTTTTCAAAGATCTTCAAATGATGTTTTCATCTGGCAGCTCTTTTACGCCACGAAAAACTAGTTCGTTTACATGAAGTTGCATTTTTTTCGTCTCCACAACATGGATTTGAATTCCTGAGCGTCATTTTTCATTGCATTCAGAGCAACCTGAGCTACTTTCTTTTCGTTTTCCATAACGTGAAGGAGAAATATTAGGCTCAGATATGCTAGCGGAACTTGATGTGGCATTAGTTCTGGCGTTTGATTCCAATGCAGCAACAGAAACAACGGTTCAACGTCCGGAAATGATGCTGAGGCTGAACTCGGCTCTTGATGACTAATGTCTAAAGCGCTGATGTCCAGACTTGGGTCTACTGCATTCATCAAAACTTGACTTGAATCCATCAAATAATGATCGATCAAGAGGTCATCTTCAGAGCAAATAAAATCTGGATCGTCAACATTGTCGTCATCTTCGAAATCATCTTCACCGTCAGTGTTTTCAGAGCTTGAAATTGCATTCATCAATTTAGCGATTTCGTCATCTGTCATTTTCGACAGGTTCCTCAAAGGTTATGGGGAACTAACAAGAAAAAATATAAACTCAACAGACTGAACCTCAAAGCACAAAACTTTTTTTCACTTATCGGTAAAAAACTCTTTATCTACTCACCTGTTATTTTTCCAATTTGATCTGGCGGAAATTATTATTTTTTTTTAATAAATGAAAATCGTGTTTGCAAAAAATTATTTCATTTTGTGCTTGCGAGGGTATTTTTCACTTTGAAAAAACTTAGATTGCAAACGAAACGCATTAAAGCTATGATATAAACAGCTGTACAGAGAACTATATTTAAACTAAATGTAAATCTTATCAGATTGGGTAATGTTACATGGAAATACTTGTAAGATTTACCCCGCTTAGAGGCGGTTGTTCGTCAAACAAAGCCGGCACCTGATCCCTTATAGCAGCGGCGGAAATGAAACTCAAATAGACTATCATTTGGTATCCAGTTTTATGAAGCCACGAGCTAAAGATTGCAAAGTGATCCTGGGAGATGCGAACGCCCCTCAACACCGTCTCCTCCTGACTGAATTTTTTATGGAGGCGAGTAAGAAGTCAAAGCAGCAAACGAAGGTGTCAGAGAGAATCAAGTGGAATCAACTGGATAAAGGAAAATGTGAAGCTTTTATTACAAACATGAAAAACTACCTCTTTTCCATTATCGATGAGGTCGGTAATGAGGAGTGCAGAGCACCAGACATGTGGGATTCCCTACAACAATCTGGCCTGGAGAAAGCCAAATCACTGCTCGGAACATCTAAAGGCCCCTGCCAACACGCAAAAGAAACCTGGTGGTGGACAGACGAAGCCAAAGCAGTGATACACGAAAAGAAAATGGCTTTCCAGCTTGGTCAAAGTGCTCTTCTACTAACAGAGAGGAAAAAGCTCACGTTGAAAAGGTATATAGATGTTGCAAAGGTATCGCGAAGAAAAAGTGCGCCGAATTCAAAGCGAAAAGCATGGAAGGCCTCTATCAGGAGTTCGAAGAAATATCGTCTTCCAGGAACCAGGCTACCCAGGAGCTTCGACAAAGCAATTTAAACAAAGGAGCAAATATCTTTAAGATAACCGCCGAGAGAAGAAGAAATGCTCAGGAGATTCGTTTCCCAAAGTTTATTAACAATGCTGAAGGCCAACTCCTTGTGGAAGACGAAAAAATTCTCCACAGATGGCGACAGTATTGCGAGGAACTTCTGAACGAACAGTTTCCCCGAGTGTACTTTCCAAGAGCCGCCCCGAATCATGCCGAAATATCCGACATCACAGTCGAAGAAGTTCGGTACGCGGTTAAAAACTCCAACAAAAGAAAAGCTGTTGGGCCGGATGGGATACCCTCTGAGTTCTGGAAAAAGATGGGAGACATCGGGTCTAGATGGCTCATGATTCTTATCTCCAAACTTATGAGAGGCAACACTATGCCTAATCAATGGAGGGAAAGCTATCTTCTTCCTTTGCACAAAGGAAAGGGTGATACGCGAAATTGTGATAACTACCGTTCTGTCAAGCTGATATCGCACACCATGAAGATCGTTGAACGGGTATTAGATAGCCGAATGCGGAAAATAATACGACTATCTGATGACCAGTGCGGGTTTGTCTCGGGTAAATCAACAACAGATGCAATCCAAAGTATAAGGGTCATGATGGAAAAGCAGCGTGATTCTTCAAAGGACTTGCATATGGTGTTGGTTGATTTCGAGAAGGCCTTTGACCGGCAACCAAGAGATCCTTTATGGGTAGCGCTAAGACAAAAAGGAGTTCCAGAAACCTACGTGCGAGTGATCATGGACATGTACAAGAGAGCAACGACAAGAGTAAGATGCACCGCAGGAGTCAACGTCCTCAGCCCACTGCTTTTTATAGCAGTCCTTGATTGCTTGCTTGAAGGAAAAGTGACGGACCCCAATGTGCACCAGCTATTCTTTGCTGACGATGGGGCCATTATAAGTGATGATCAGGCGTCCCTACAACGAGCACTTGATGTGTGGGTGGACATTTTTGAGGGACACGGGTATCGTATTAGTTCAAAGAAGACAGAGTATCTGTGCTGCCCGTTCTCTGACCCTCATCAGCCTATTCCAGACATTTACTTGAATGGAAGAGTGCTTCCCAAGTGTGAAAAGTTTAAATATCTGGGATCTATGATTAATAGAGAAGCAACTTGTGATGACGACATCAAACATCGCGTAAGCGTAGGGTGGATGAAGTGGCGGGAAAACTCCGCCATCTTCTGTGATCGAAAAATGCCCCCTAAGCTGAAAGGAAGGCTCTACACTTCAGTTGTACGTCCGGCGCTCACATAAGGTTCACAATGCTGGACAATGCACAAAAAGTATGAGAGCAAATTAACGGCAGCTGAGATGAAGATGCTCCGCATGACAGCGGGAGTAACAAAGCGTGACAGAATTAGAATTTAAAAGATCCGAGGAAGCCTCCACGTAAAAGAAACCATCACAAGAAAGATAGAGCGCGACCGACTCAGTTGGTATTGCCATGTTCAAAGGAGAGATCCTTTGGACCCCGTCCAAAAGGCGATATCAATCAACGTTCCAATTTCAACACCCAAAAAAGGCACGCCGAAAAACAATTGGTGCAAACAAATGCAAAAACACTAGCATTTGATTGGCCTCAGCGATGAAGTAATCCCAAACCGGGAAGCCTGCCGCAACTTTCTGAGGTCAAACCGTCGGACCCCACAAGCGGACCAGTAGGAATGCAGTTAAGTGGGAATGTTATGGTCCTACACTTCTGACCATAACGACGCCGGAAAAAAAGGAAAAGAAGAGGAAGAGGCGGTTGTAGGCACTAGACGATAAGTCAAGATCCAATATTTCCCGGGTCTTCTGAATTTCCTTTTTCTACGTTATTATTATTACTTAGGAAATATATTCGTATATTTTATTTCAAGCTTTCTTTTTACGTACAGTGTTATTTATCATCAACAACTTAAGTTGTCCTTCACATGATCAACTGAAATTTATTTGGATATTAAAGAACCAGAATAAAAATTATAAGCAAATGGGAGGTGACGCTAGTGATAACACTAATAGTATGGCTATCGAATGCGGCCTTGTGTAGATCTGATCAATAAAAAATATTAATGGTTATAGGAACTGTGCGAGTCAGCCGGTTGATCAGATTTGAATAAAAACGATTTTGTACCAGATTAAAGTAACAATATTAACATATCTGATTTGACGACTTTCTTGAAGGAACAAGTTTCATTTGTTCTTTATTAATTTATTTGTTTTAGGCTAGAAATATTCTACTGCGAGTATTGATATCACATGCTCAGCACCGGTAGTGCTGACTCTAACGATTAACAGGCAAAACGTCTACAAAATCTGTAGTTATGAATATTCAACTAATATCGAACAACATTTTCAGGTAATCATAACAATTAATTTCTCCTTCCAGACCTTAACTTACTCTTGGTTTACGTCGGACCGAAATGAAATAATGGAAGTTCGTCAGGGCAGGGTGGGCCAACCTGTATTTCTAGTGACCGTATGAGACTTATAACCCAGCCTAAAGAGGAGGTTAATATAATATATGCAAATACAATCTAGCTAAAAATGCCTTAAAACCGCAGGGCACTATTCAGAACAGCATCCACGGCTAGCATAAGAACCGTCTGTTCAGACAATTAATAAAGCAATTCAAATTATCCCTGCAAAAATCTGAATCCGGAGTCCCGAAGTTGTGTTTAGATTATAGCCGCCTTTATGCAATTTATCAGCACCAAATAAATGGCAGGAAAAAAATAAATAAAATACCGCAGTCTGTTTTAATTATTCTACAATAGTTTGGTCACGAGTTTTTAGCCAATTGAAATTAAGACAATTGAAAAATAACAACCGAAAAACAGGTGATCTGAACCACCACTGAAATTTCTTATACGAGTATACAAGGAAATCACTTTCATGGTTTGTTTTCATGTGTAGAAATAACAACATGTTTTTGAATTTAAAGTAGTTTTACGGCAAATATTAAAGACCCTTGAATTCATAGTAGTGACATCATCATAATAATTGCACATGTAATAAATATATGTACATATGTGTAGCCGTTAAATTTAAAATCGAACGTATTCGTTCACATTTAGGAATCAAGCGAGCATATCAAATAAATACTCGTATTTAAGAGAACTGGTTCCGCCGGACTCTTTTATCGATTTGTTTCTGTTTATTTATTAAGTCTGCTTAGTTAAGTAAACCGGTTAATCCTGGGTGATGCGATAGGGGTCTTCATGTTTATAGAATATTGAACAAATATACGAAGTCGTATTTGACTACTTATTTGTCTTGCCAAAGACAATTGTATTATAAAACATACCAGTTAGTAGTATGTTTTCGCAAGTTTCTCAGCTCCGAAGCCTAAGCAGATACAATGAGTACCACTTAATGAATGGCCTCGGTCACTTTAAGAGCTATTCAATTGGTTGTTATGAATTGGTGTTGACATAAGAAACATTTGTGTTCCAATTTACAAACGAACTATCAGTGTAAGCATAATTGTAGCCAAATACATATAATTTCTTGGACCTTAAGTAAAAAATTGAGCTCTTTATAAGCATGTGGCTTTTATCAGACATAGCAAGAGATACATATTATGTAAACATAGCAATTATGAAATACAGAATTGACAGCTTGATTTCTAAGCATCAGGTTTCAGACTATTTTAAGCTCATTTTTAGTCTCTCAAATATGGGGTATTAAGGCGCACCTCGCGGTGTAATGAAATATGGGTTTTAGAGCTTGTGTTCCAGTATAAACAATTTAGCAAACTCTTCCAATTACGAGTATATTCTGCTAGGAATTCATCACTCTACAATATGTAAATAGCACACTTAGGACATTGTAATTAATTTAATATAAACTTAGCAAGGACGTAACTACCTTCGCCCATCTATTATTCCATGGAAGGGAAATACTTACACCGTCTTTACTTCTTTACAGTCAAAACTTTGGTTCTGATATATTTTTTAATATTATAGTTGAGTGAAAGTTATATTTTCTATTCAATTTAGTATCGTACAATCAAATTAATAATATTCTAAAAATCGAATCTTAATCTTTCACGTTGGTACCTACATATATCCCGAATTGGGACAGAAATTAAAACAAAAAAATTCAATTATTTTCACTTCAAATACAGATTTTATTTCCTCTATTTAAACGAATTAAAATCCTGTGTTTGTGCATTAGCCGATGCTGAAGAAGCACCACCTTGACCGCCCAATCCACCTTCATTATTTGATTGAGACTGTGCTGATGCAGAGGCACTGCTTTTACCGGATCCGCCCCCACCTAACCCCGGGCCACCACCTAGTCCTGGGCCACCACCGTATCCGGGTCCACCCCCCTGCCCTGGCCCACCCTCAAATCCTTGGCCACCACCGTGTCCTGGACCTCCTTCGGATCCACCATGATGATGATGATGATGACCAGCAATGGCCACAATTAGAAGAGCGAGGATAATGAGAAATTTCATTTTTTGGTTGTTACACAATTTAAAGGAGGGTGTGTGATACTGGTACAAATTTCGAACTCCAGATCTATTTATACTTAATCTGGGTAAGCTTTTTAACCATTGCTATGGATGGATTTTTAAATTAAGAAGAAATCCCCGCAACCACATGATGGAAACAACCAGTTTGTATTCTAATAATTTTTTTTATTTTTAAATAAAAAGCAAAGTTATATGCACATTAAGTGCAAGCCGGTGAATAAAAACGGAATTTCACGTTTCCTCATAAAAGAGGCATTAAAAAACATGATTGAACTTAATTTTATGTTGGAACTAACGCGTTATAATCCTTACTATTACTTACTACTATGATAGTATTGTATTTCATGAAATATTGTCTGCATAACACAGTGATGTCAAAAGGTATATATGGAATATATTAGAATAGAATTATGTGCACAGGTACTATTGTTTGATGGCTCATCCAAGTTCACTAGGGGCAAGTCATATCTAATATACGAAGTTTGTTCAAAAATAAGGTGACTTCTTGAATTTCGCGAGCTGAGTACATTTGAAATCCGAATGTTTTCTTTTGTTATGTTGGTACAAATGTCCAACAACATATGTTGACATGGTCAGCCATTTTGGATATTTAGTTTGTTTTTCACAGGGTAGTAGACGTGTTTTGGTGTGTTTGGGGATTTTTTGCTCTTAAAAAAAAGTGGATCAAAGAATCTGTGTTCAATTTTATGGGAAAAATAAAACTAAGTGCTCCTATGTGCCTAAAATGTTAACTGTGATTTGGCATTTGGCGAATCTACTTTGAACAGAAAAAAAAAATTATAAGTGGTACAAGCTCTTCACAGGAAGCCGAGAATATGTCAATGACAATGCGTGCCCTGGACGCCCCAGGACGTCAACGACGGACGAAAACGTTGAAGCAGTAAAGAAAGTAGTCGAATCATTATCAGAGAAGTTACTGGATATTAGGATATTGGCTTTTCAAATATTTTAGACAAGAAACATGTGCCAGCGAAATTTGTTCCCAAATTGGTAAATTTTGACCGAAAGAAACATCGCATAAGCATTGGTCAGGAGTTATTGAATAACATTAATGAAGATCCAGATTTTCTTGAAAAAGTCATCACTGGTGGCAAAACATGGGTATAAGGGACCAGAATAGCACCCCGAGATCGGTCAAATTTAAAAGTTTTGCACAATTTTTTTGTCGATAACAATGGCGTGGTATATTATAAATTTTAAATAAAATTAAAAGTTTTAAGTAACCCCCGACACAAAATTTTTTTTTTTTTTAAAGTAAAAAATAAAATTTTTCTCTCGGCCTTTTTACTTATAAAAAAATATCTACTAGTTTCAAATTGTACGCATGAACTCAATTTTGCACCACTTCTATATGAGGCGTTGGCTTGAGAGCCGTGTGTGTTGCATTACAATATTGGATATGGTTGTTTACACAGAGTAGGTCTTTGTATAATCCATATTTTGTCATTATCAATATTCTTTTTATTTGTATTTTGGTTTTTTTTTATTTACTTAACAGTTCCCCAACGCGGCGGCGCTTATATTAAAAATATTAATAGTTTCTATTAATGAAGTCAAAAGGCCGAGAGATTTTTATTTTATTCTTTTTAAATTACTCGCGGACACTAATTGCGATAGGTAACTACTTAAATTACATTTTTCTTAAGTATTATGCAACAACGCATAGGGCTTCTTGTATTTGTACTTGCGCAAAATTTATCATCCAATATTGTACTGAATAACTTTTTTATGGATGGAAATCTTTATTTGGACCTTTACAATTATTTTCTCTGTTGTGTGGCAACGATGATATCTGTCCAATGGCTACCGACATTGTTGATACACATTTGTACCCGTTTTATCACACTTTCCATGACTTTCCGCAAGATTTCCAGTGATAAATGTTCGTATTTCTGTCGAATATTCTTCTCAAGGGATGCGAACGCGAACGTCCGAGGCTTATTGGTATAAGTCCGTGACTTCAAGTAGCCCCAAAGAAAGAAGTCTGGGATGGTTAAATCTGGCGATCTTGCTGCCAAATCGCCAAAACAGGAGATTACGCAACCAGGAAACGATTACTTCAATATGCAATATGCATTGTGGTTCGTGCTGTGTGTGTGGTTGCACCTGTTGAATCCAAATGCTCATCAAGCCCCGCTCATCCAATTCCAATCACTCCTTCCACGTGAACGCCGCACCACACAGTGGCTTTGAGTGGATGTAATGGCTCTTCACGTATCATTCGCGGATTTTCAATGTCCCAGAAACGAAGATTTTGCTTATTGATATAACCGCTTAAATGTAAATGCGCCTCGTCGCTCATGATAATTTTCGACAACAAATCGTCCTCTTCATTGTTGATTAAGAATGGCTTGACAGTAATTCACACGCGACTGAGGGTCAGCAGGCATTAACTGATGCACTGTTTGTAACTGTTTGTACTTTGCACGGAAACATGTGTAAGTTTTTCCCTAAAATTCACTGTAGAGTCTGGTTATGCCCAATTGCGTGGCCCGTCGGTCGTCTGGTTGATGTTTCTTCGTTCTCAGCGACACGTAGCCACAGCCGCGATATTCTCGGCCGAATGACCAGTCCGTGTGACGGCCACGTCCTGCATGGTCTCCTATGGTTCCAGTCTCTTCAGTAGTTAAGCGGAATGTTTACCCAGTTTGCGCGACACGAATAGGAAATTGATGTCGAAATTCACGAAATTCCACTGACCGATTATTATTGGTCAAAAAATTCGACACAATTATTCCACGCTCTAGCGAAGTATAGCACTCCAGTGCTTATCTGTTTGTATACTGCAGCTGTCTAGTTCACTAATGTCAAATATGATTGAGGTACGACGCCATTTGCGAAAATTATAACATCTTCCGATATGGTTATTCATTTCGCGCCATAAATTTTAGCTAAGAACCATCTCGATCATGTTAGCTTTCAAACAAAAAAAAAACATCAAAATCGGTCCATTCGTTCAGGAGCTACGATGCCACAGACAGACACACAGACTCACAGACAGATAGACAAACAGACACGTCAAACTTATAACACCCCTCTTTTTGCGTCGTTGCTTAAGGCATTACTTGGCCCCCTGCAACTTTTCTCCTTCCCGAAATTATAAAAACCCGTGAAAAGACCGAGATTGCCACGACAGAGGAGATAAAGACCGAATATCCGGAAGATCACTAGGCTATATCAAAAAGTGCAAGTCAGAAGTTTTTCGAGTATTGGCAAAAGCGCTGGTGCAAATATCTCAGGGAGATTACTTCGAAGGCGGTAAAATTGACAAATAAATAAAAATTCTTCGAGAAAAATAAAAAGATCACCTTAGTTTTTGAATAACCTTATTGATAAATACTCATATTAGCCAAATCAAACTTAAAAGGAAAGAATAAGTATTATTTACAGATACATATATCGCTGCCAAAAGTACACTGTCTCTTACGGTAGAGTGTCTTAAGGAATTGGTTATTCACTTTCACTCTTATTCTCATTTACCTTTATGCTAGGCAAAAATGCTTAAATCTAGCTTTATTATGTTAGATAATTAAAACTACTTTACTAATCCTATGTGAATAGTCTAAGTTAATCCAAATCCCTAGATTATACCGTAAATAAATGAACCAATGAACATAAGCTAGACAGAATTTTGAAACTTAGACAAGATCGTCTGAGCAATTTAAATGGCTGCTCGATGTCTTAAACGCTATTACATATGTATAAAATGTCATGACAACATGGCAAAATCAAAGGTCGTTAGACAATTGTGCTACGCAAACTTGCAGCATGAAGTTCTTAATTATTATTTTTTTAGCATCGCCGAAAACAAAACTTCCTCGTTTAATAGTGCTCAAAGATATCCCCTTGATTTTGATGCATAAGAGCAAAAAGATATTTTCTTTTGAATTTCTTACGAGTTTTTTAAATACTATCAGAAAGAACGACATTCTTATGGAATTCTTCTCTATACATCAACCATAGTTGTTACTCGTATTTAATCCACAAAGATTATTATAAAAAATCCATTTGAATGTTTGTGCTTTGAACTTTATTGTGGGTTATAACTCATATAATATGACAAGCGTTACAACACGGTTATTCCGTAGTAACTTCATGGAAACATATAATCTCTTCCTCGTAAATATTACCATAGTCCATACGATCGTCTCTCTAGAACAAGAATTGATTTAAAATAATGACAGGTTACTCTTGACAAGAATGAAAGTAGTTTTTTTTTTTAACACGTCTTTACATAGGTAGATCCTAATAATTTTTTTGTCTGAACCGAATTAATGGTATTGTTTTGATTGAACCAGTTTATTCATTGTCAATCATCACAATTTATTTATTTTCAATTTGTTCAAGCAACTGGTTTAAGCACATTAAAGAAGATTAAAATATTCATAAGCTTTGCTGACATCATAGTCGAGTTATAATAAGGCCTCTCCTTTTCAATTTAAATAGATTTTCGATATGTGTTTACAAAAATCTTACTTTAGCCCTAGATATAACGAATATAAGATAAACGTGCATTTTATTGTAGATCATTTTACCTAGCATGTGCAGTAAAATATATTTTTTATTCGTGCTGCAAGCCGAAAAAGTAGCATACAGGTAGAACAACTTAAGCTTCTGGATCAGATGCCCCTTAAAAGAAATTCAGTTCTTAAACTCATACTTATGTTCAAATTATTGTTAGGTTCTGAGAGAAGACTGATTATTGTTGGAGTAGTTAACAAATTTATGAGGATTCAATTCTAGCTTACGAACTTGTTGAAATGTTGAATGGAAAGTAATGAACATAAATAGGAATGGAATCCTTGGTTTAAATAAAATGAAGTGGTTATATTCCGGCTCCTCTTGAACAATAACATTAAAAATGTGGTAGTTCTAATGCCATATAACATTCACCGCTTAAACCTAAGTAAAGGGTCCGCCAAATAATTTTTTTTTTTTTTGAAAATGCTATAAAAAAAACTACTGAATATTTTCTCAAATTTCCTTTTTTATTTGAAAGAACAATCCTTCCGGTTAATAATGGAAAATAATTTCATTCAAATGGCTGCCTCGGCTGGCCATGCAGTAGCCTACACGATCGGTCCAATTTTTAAGCACATTATCGATTGTGTGCAGCTGTATTTCACCAATGGCTTCACGAATATTGTCCTTTAAAGCGTCAATTGTCTCTGGCTTGTCGGCGTAACACTTATCTTTGACGGCACCCCACAAATAATAGTCCAACGGTGTCAAATCGCAGCTCCGAGGTGGCCAAACGACATCAGCTCTGCGGCTGATAATGCGATCTTCAAAAACAGGGCGCAAAACATCGAGAGTAGCTTCGGCTGTGTGGCACGTAGCGCCGTCCTGTTGAAACCAAATGTTGCCAATATCCTCCTCTTCAATTTTTGTGAACAAAAATTCGTTCAACATGGCCCGATAACGATCGCCATTGACTCTAACGGCCACTCCTTGCTCATTTTCGAAAAAAAATGGCCCAATTATGCCTCTGGACCAAAATCCGCACCAAACAGTGCCCCAAATGCGACAATTTTGCTTGTTTACATACCCGCCAAGATCAAAATGAGCTACATCTGAAAAGATGATTTTTTTGGCAAAATCGGCATCTTCTGTAAGTCGATCGCAGGTCCACTTAGCGAAGCGAAAACGCATTGGATGGTCAGTTGGCTTCAACTCCTGAACCAATTGGACTTTGTATGGCGCCATACCAAGGTGTTTATGCAAAATTCGTCTCAATGATGTCTCCGAAATGTTCAATTGTTGAGAACGACGGTGAATTGATGTTGATGGCGCTTCACGCACACTTTCTGCCGCAGCAGCAATATTCTCGGGTGTACGCACTGTTTTTGGCTTTTCACGCTTTGGTTTGTCGATGAAGATGCCAGTTTCTTTCACTTTTTTCACAAGATAGCGAACATACGGAGCTGACGGTGCTTCTCTTCTTCCAAAATCCGTACGCAATTTTCGCACACATTCTGCAACATTACCATGATTTTCAAAGTAATGTCGCAATATTTCCCAGCGTTGTTCAAGCGTATACACAACCATATTCGTTCAGCGGAAGGATAAAACTAATTATCTGTCAAATCAGACATGAGCTAAGTGTTACCATTCACGAAATAAGCACTACTTGAAAAAAAAAAACGTTAGATGGCGGACCCTTTAGTATCAAGACCTTTCTTTTGATTGATAACACACACGTTGTTAGGAAAGTCTTACAATAAATATACTAGTGAAATATAAGGACTTATAATTATAATCCTTCAAAGATTCTTAAGAGATTAAAATTAGCGTTCGTTCGTTCACAAACCGGCTGTGTTTTAGTTCTGCTCTTAATTTAATTTTCTCTAAATATGAGTTCTCAATGTCAGAAATGCCTTAAAATCATTCCCGATGTGTTTTTTTTATCGTGCGATTCACATTTGGACTGCTGTGATATAAGCAAAAATGATGTGAGAATTATAAAATCTTATCAAAATTTATTTTTCAAATGTGACAAGTGCATACATATTCCATTGCAATTATGTATACGCAAAATGAGAGATCTCTCTGTGTGTTTATTGGAAAGTTCTCAGAGTAAAATTGGAAGATCTACAAAAACAACTGCAGGTACCACAAAATTAAATACAAGTCGTCAAGTTCGTGTTACCACTCGCGTTCAGAGAGTTTCTGGAATTACTGAAAGTAATAAACGCGATTCAATTACCACTGGAAAAAAATTAACTCTTGCGGGAACATCCACTCCGCAAGATCACATTTCCTTAAAACAAAATGTTTCCTCAAAAAGGTTTTTTTCTCCGGCTCAATCATGTCTCACTCCTACTCATCCGAAATCTGCAATTGCTTCTAATGAGATCAATTTGGTTTCACCTTCTGTCACTTCAAATATCGTGGGAGAAAATGCAAATGCTAACGACTGTATCATTCTCAATTGTAAACAAAACCAAAAACAATTTGCTGTTGATGCCCGTAATGCTGCTGATGACGAAAAGGGGAGTGTTGCAAATGGAGAGAATGTTGATGAAAGAAAAGTTGCTCGGCAAGATGTTGATGACTTTGAAGCTGATGAGGCTGTTCCTGTTGTTGATGCTGTAGTTGCGGTAATGTTGCTGCTGATGGTGACAAAAATGATGCTGTCTGCTGATGATGACACCCTGGCAGCTGTTGCCGGAAGTGAAACTGCATTTTCTATTGGAAAGCACAAACAAAAACGGATAATAGGCAGTGATGTCGATGCTGTAACATTACTTCCATCTGTACCTCGGCTTCGTTTCATTCATATCTCACGGCTTATGAACACAGTCACTGAGCATGATGTCATTGAATTTGTTGCGCAAAAACTTAGTTTGCCAGCGACAAATATAACTTGCTCCAAACTGGTTAAAAAAGATAGGGATATGCCATCATTATATTTTATTAATTTTAAACTTAGAGTCCCTGTCGGCTTTTATGATCATGTTCTTCAATCCACCATCTGGCCAGTGGGAGTTCAAATTAAGCAGTTTATGAGTCGTCCAAAAAACGTGACGGATCCAAAACTGGAAAAGGAAGGCTCGTAAACAAATCATTATCAGTCTTGGACAAGTGTTTTTCCATGTTTTATCATAATGCTGGTGGTATGAGAATCAAGTCTCAGGAATTATTTACTGCTGCTGCTGATTGTTCTTACGATATTATTACTTTCTCACCAGTGAATATTTCAACACGCATTTTAACGTTTTTCGTAAAGACCGTTGCTGCGAACAGACTGGTCTTATTAGAGGTGGCGGTGTTTTATTAGCAAGTTAGTAGTATGTTTTCGCAAGTTTCTCAGTTCCGAAGCCAAAGCATATTCAATGAGGACCACTTAATGAATGGCCTCGTTCACTTTAAGAGCTATTCAATTGGTTGTTATGAATTGGTGTTGACATAAGAAACATTAGTGTTCCAATTTACAGACGAACTATCAGTGTAAGCATAATTGTAGCTAAATACATATAATTTCTTGGACCTTAAGTAAAAAATTGAGCTTTTTATAAGCATGTGGTTTTTATCATACATATTATGAAATACATATTTATTTGGAGCTCGATTTCTAAGCTTCAGGTTTCAGACTATTTTAAGCTCATTTTGAGTCTCTCAAATATGGGGTATTAAGGCGCACCTCGCGGTGTAATGAAATATGTTTTTTAGAGCTTGTGTTCCAGTATAAACAATTTAGCAAACTCTTCCAATTACGAGTATATTCTGCTAGGAATTCATCACTCTACAATATGTAAATAGCACACTTAGGACATTGTAATTAATTTAATATAAATTTAGCAAGGACGTAACTACCTTCGCCCATCTATTATTCCATGGAAGGGAAATACTTACACCGTCTTTACTTCTTTACAGTCAAAACTTTGGTTCTGATATATTTTTTAATATTATAGTTGAGTGAAAGTTATATTTTATATTCAATTTAGTATCGTACAATCAAATTAATAATATTCTAAAAATCGAATCTTTATGATCTTTCACGTTGGTACATACATATATCCCGAATTAGAACAGAAATTAAAACAAAAAATTTCAATTATTTTCACTTCAAATACAGATTTTATTTCCTCTATTTAAACGAATTAAAATCCTGTGTTTGTGCATTAGCCGATGCTGAAGAAGCACCACCTTGACCGCCCAATCCACCTTCATTATTTGATTGAGACTGTGCTGATGCAGAGGCACTGCTTTTACCGGATCCGCCCCCACCTAGTCCTGGGCCACCACCGTATCCTGGGCCACCACCGTATCCGGGTCCACCCCCCTGCCCTGGCCCACCCTCAAATCCTTGGCCACCACCGTATCCGGGTCCACCTCCGTGCCCTGGCCCACCTCCGTGCCCTTGCCCACCCTCGAATCCTTGGCCACCACCGTATCCTTGACCTCCTTCGTATCCACCATGATGATGATGGTGATGTCTTTGACCAGCAATGGCCACAATTAGAAGAGCGAGGATAATGAGAAATTTCATTTTTTGGTTGCTACACAATTTAAAGGAGGGTGTGTGATACTGGTACAAATTTCGAACTCCAGATCTATTTATACTTAATCTGGGTAAGCTTTTCAACCATTGCTATGGATGGATTTTTAAATTAAAAAGAAATCCCCGCAACCACATGATGGAAACAACCAGTTTGTATTCTAATAATTTTTTTTATTTTTAAATAAAAAGCAAAGTTATATGCACATTAAGTGCAAGCCGGTGAATAAAAATGGAATAACACGTTTCCTCATAAAAGAGGCATTAAAAAACATGATTGAACTTAATTTTATGTTGGAACTAACGCGTTATAATCCTTACCATTACTTACTACTATGATAGTATTGTATTTCATGAAATATTGTCTGCATAACACAGTGATGTCAAAAGGTATATATGGAATATATTAGAATAGAATTATGTGCACAGACTATTTCGAGAAACAAAACAGTAAGTACTATTTGTTTGATGGCTCATCCAAGTTCACTAGGGACAAGTCATATCTAATATACGAGGTTGGTTCAAAAATAAGGTGACTTCTTGAATTTCGCGAGCTGAGTACATTTGAAATCCGAATGTTTTCTTTTGTTATGTTGGTACAAATATCCCCTAACATATGTTGACATAGTCAGCCATTTCGGATATTTAGTTTGTTTTTCACAGGGTGGACGTGTTTTGGGTGTGTTTGGCGATTTTTTGCCCTTAAAAAAAAGTGGATCAAAGAATCTGTGTTCAATTTTATGGGAAAAATAAAACTAAGTGCTCCTACGTGCCTAAAATGTTAACTGTGGCATTTGGCGAATCTACTTTGAGCAGAAAAAAAAATTATAAGTGGTACAAGCTCTTCACAGGAAGCCGAGAATATGTCAATGACAATGCGTGCCCTGGACGCCAGAGGACGTCAACGACGGATGAAGACGTTGAAGCAGTAAAGAAAGTAGTCGAATCATTATCAAAGAAGTTACTGGATATTTTGGATATCAGCTTTTCAAATATTTTAGACAAGAAACATGTGCCAGCGAAATTTGTTTACAAATTGGTAAATTTTGACCGAAAGAACCATCGCATAAGCATTGGTCAGGAGTTATTGAATAACATTAATGAAGATCCAGATTTTCTTGAAAAAGTCATCACTGGTGGCAAAACATGGGTATAAGGGACCAGAATAGCCAAGACTGAAATAAGCACCCCGAGTTCGGTCAAATTTAAAAGTTTTGCACAAGTTCAAAATAAGCAGTTTATGAGTCGTCCAAAAAACGTGACGGATCCAAAACTGGAAAAGGAAGGCTCGTAAACAAATCATTATCAGTCTTGGACAAGTGTTTTTCCATGTTTTATCATAATACTGGTGGAATGAGAATCAAGTCTCAGGAATTATTTACTGCTGCTGCTGATTGTTCTTACGATATTATTACTTTCTCACCAGTGAATATTTCAACACGCATTTTAACGTTTTTCGCAAAGACCGTTGCTGCGAACAGACTGGTCTTATTAGAGGTGTTTTATTAGCAATAAGATCGGATTGTGTAAGAAAGGAAATTATTTTATCGGATTGTTCTGGACAAAGCATATTATATTGTTCAAACGTATGATTTTAAAAACGCTGATTATGACTCAATGAATTTTTGATTGCTCAAACTTAGTGCTTGCTTTTACTATGTTTCGGAACATATTGGATTATATGATCTCGGTTTTCGTTCCTATTAAACAATTAAAACATTCAAAAAACCAGTTTGGTTTAATAAAAGCCTATCCAGACTTAAAAACGTTATGAATAAATTACAAAAAAAGAGTAAAGTTTGTATCTCATTCTGTGAACAATTTGTCCAAGTAAGAAAGGAGTACGAAATTTTGAGAAAATTTATTTATAAGCAATACATTCGTTCCCTGGAATCGAATATTAAGAATATCTAACCCAAAAAGTTTTTGGTCATTTTTAAATACAAAGAGAAAATCACTTGGTATTCCATCTAACCTTGCTTACAATGGTGTTTCCTCAGATAATATAAATGTTTTTTGCAACAGTTTCGCATCATTTTTTCAGTCCAACTTCATTGGTTTAAATTTAAATTATGATGAACTAAGTAGCTCTAATAATGCCATTGAAGCTGGTCAATTGCACTTATCTGAAAGCGATGTGCTAACATTCTTGTCCTCTCTCGTAAATGATTCTTCTGCTGCGCCGGATAATATACCACCGGTTCTCTTAAAAACTTGCAGATTTAAACTCGTAGCCCCTATGTGTTATATATTTAACTTGTCTTTAAATCAAGGTTTATTTTTAGATACGTAGAAATACTCGTTTATAGCTCCTTTACATAAGTCTGGTTATAAAGGGTTTGTAGAAAACTACAGACGTATCGCAAAACTTCAGTTGTTTCCTAAAGTTTTTGAAGCAATAATTAAAGATAAATTATATAGCATAGTCCAGAACCATTTATCTGAACATCAACATGGGTTTATGACGGGAAGATCGACGGCTACTAACTTATCGATTTTCACTAATTACTGTCTCACTAACATGGAAAAGCGATCTTAAATCGACACTATTTATACCGATTTTTCTAAGGCGTTCTCAGAACTTTGATTTTCACTCTTCTCTTCTTAAGTGGATAAAGAGTTACTTAATAGGTCGAAAACAATTTGTTAAAATTGGCAATGTTTTATCTGAAGAAATTGTTAACCTCTAAGGTGATCCTCAAGGCAGTCATCTTGGTCCGTTGCTGTTCATTATTTTTATAAATGACGTGCCAAATCTTCTTTCTCATTCAAAATGTCTCTTGTATGCCGATGATTTAAAAGTATTCAGCTGCATAAGATCTTTATCTGATGCTAATTGTGTTCAAGCTGATCTTAATAAAATTCTTCAATGGAGTAAATTAAATGGGCTCCATTTTAACAATCATAAATGTAGTGTCGTTACTTATTCTAAGATCCAAAATCCTGTGTATTTCTAATACAAACTTGGTAACGATTCTTTACAAAGGTGTGACAACCAGAAAGATCTTGGAGTGATTTTCGACTCCAAAATTAATTTTTCTCTTCATATCGATCATTTCATTTCAAGAGCTAACTCGATGCTGGGTTTTGTAATTCGTAATTCAAAGTGTTTCGAAGATCCCTATACACTTAAAACCCTTTACATGAGTATTGTCAGATCACTATTGGAGTATTGCAGCGTTATTTGGAACCCCTATACTAATTCAAGTATACAACGAATTGAAAAAATTCAGAAAAAATTTAATAGATTTGCCTTACGAAAAACCTTTGGGAATCTAAGTGTTCCATGTTATGAGAACAGATGTAGTCTTATTGACCTTAAACCTCTTGTTTCGAGAAGAAAGTTAAATTCTGTACTCTTTGCTTATGACGTTTTAAATTGTAACATCAATTGTCCGATGTTGTTATCAATGTTTAATATGTATGTACCTTGCCGCAATCTGCGACCAAGAAATGGAGATTTTGTAAATGTTCATACCATAGTACTAGTTATGCCAGGAGCAATCCAATTAATAATGCATGTATTGATTTTAATAAGTTTGATTATGCTATTGGTTTCAAACGTTTGTTGTAAATTTTATTATATTTAATTTATCGAAAAAAAATGATAATAGTGTCATAATAATTTGCATTATATAATTTAGTCTCAGCTGTAGTCTTTATAAAGCTTGTAACTCGAAAGACGGCAAATAAATAAGTAAATAGATCGCAAAAAGCTGTGGCTGTCTTCCCATGAAGTGCGAAGGTCATGTCGAAGAAGAAACAAATATAAACCGAGAATAGATGCTAGAATAGGTTAATAGACCTACCTATTATTACCATATAAAAGAAAGAGAACGAAGGAAGTAGGTTAATTTCATTTCTGTCTCCTATCTCTGATTAAAAACTGTCAAGAGTAGAATTCTTTGACTTCCAAAGAGATTAAGCTACTTAAGTCATTTGAAATACGGCCTTCAGGAAGGACTTTTGTTGTAGAATATTTAAATAGATATAGGAGCATTAGTCTGCGCTGCGCCCTGTTCTTTATCTAGGTTCGTTCAACCATTTGTCGAAGTTACTGAATTTGCTCAAAATTTAGCCAGTACGTATGATCCTACTAGCGGGTGGATAGTAGATAAAGTATACAAAAATTTAGCTTGTGCTACAAAAATGTGCCATTAGAACAAATTTTGAAGTTGTTCGTCTCCCCGATCAATTATGGTTTCTAAGAAATTGAAAATACTTCCAGTAAGATATCTGCATTACAACAAAATTTTTCTTTTCGAGTGGTAGCCCGATCTATAATCCCCGCATCCAAGCAGTAACACCAGATAATCCGTGAACATACCTTCTTTTCGTACCACTCACTTTATAAATTTCTATTTTATAGTCTGAAGCGAATTATTTAGTAGTCTTCCTGCTACAATACGCGCAATTAAAACACCTACATCTTTTCTGCATAAAGTCAAAACTTGGCCTGACCAGACACTCCCTGCTCTTTTTATTGTAATTTTTATTAGTTATGCAACTAAGTTCTCGCTGTTTATCAAGAGATGGCTCCAGTAGAAAGTGCTGGTCGATTGTGATGTATCAAAAACGTCATGAACCAAGCTATGATTTCATTTTTGCGTCATATACTTTTGGTTGTGTGAACATTTCTCATTTTGTGCCAAATAATCGTCATTTGCGGGAAGTGTTGTATTTCTTCTTTCATTCGAAGAAAACGGTGGCTGAAGCGCATCGAGAATTCCAAAAAGTTTACGGAGATGCTGCATCAAAAGCGGTGATTTCGATGTTGACGACCGTTCGCGTGAAGAAAGGCCAAAAACCTTCGAAGATGCTGAATTGGAGGCGTTGCTCGCTGAGGATCCTGCCAAACGCAAAAGAGCTTGCTTCAGTCAAGCTATTTCCAAGCGATTGCATGCGTTGGGAATGTGTCAAAAGCAAGGAACTAGGGTTCCTTATGATTTGAAGCCAAGAGACGTTAAGCGTCGTTTTTTCGCTTGTGAACAACTGCTCCAGCGGCAAAAATGGAAGGGTTTTGTTCATCGCATCGTTACGGCAAGGGAAAAAAACCATCACTGAGGAACGGTATCGAACTCAATTAATGCGATTGAGCCGAGCACTGCGCGAAAAGCGGCCACAAGCAGTGGCACGAAAAAATGATTCTACATCATGACAACGCTCGGCCTCACGTTGCCAAACCTACTTAGAAACGCTCAAATGGGAAGTCCTTCCCCACCCGCCGTATTTCTCAGATATTGCGCCTTCCGATTATAACTGGTTCCGTTCGATGGCACATGGTCTGGCTCATCAGCAGTTCCATTCATATGAAGATATCTCAAAATGGCTTCATTCGTGGATAGTCTCAAAAGACGAACACTTCAACCGTGACGGTATGCGAGCTCTGTCAGAAAGATAGGAAAAGGTTATCGTTAGCGATAGGCAATACCTTGAATGATTAATTTGTAACCGTTTTTTTTTTTCACAATAAAGTTGCATTTTTATCAAAAAACAGCGAAAACTTAGTTGCACTCCTAATAATTGCCAATTTCTTCCAAGTTGGAAAATAATAAAAATAAACAAGTCCATAATATTGAAATAAAAAAATGATATTGGGCTTTGGATAAGTTTTCGATGTTTTCCAATAGATGGCGCCAACAGATCAACGTGCATGTAATTAAGAAGTCCAAGTTTGCCGAAGTGTGAGTGAATCTTTATTTTTTCATAGGTTTAATCATGTCGTGTTTCGCGCCAAAAAAATAATACTTTCGGATAATGTTATTGCACTATTTTATTCAGAAAGATTGCAGCTAAAACACACAGAATTGAGTGCTCTGTCGGAAACGACATGCACCTGCACGTGCGTGTTTTGATCCTTCAAAAATGATGATTTTGATGTTGAAGAGAAAAAAAGTTTGAGGAGAAGAATTGGAAACATTACTTAATATCAGACGCTAATTGAACTTGCTACGTTTAAATGGGAAGTTCTATCCCACCCGCCGTATTCCCCTTTCGATTATCACTTTTTCCGTTCCAATGCCATTTCGATTCTTGGAAAGCCTCAAAGGTCAACAGTAGTCGCTAGCCATACTTTGAGTGACATGTTTTTTATGATATACTTCAAACAAAGCAAATATTTTCCTAAAAAGCAGCAAGAACATATTCAAGGTCTTAATTATATTGTGATTCTTTGGACGCCGAGGGAAACTAGAAAGAATTACCGCAGTTTTTTAACTATTGGATTAGGTGGGCATCTATTGACAAGCCAAAAATACTTTTGGAGCTAATTGGACCAGTATTTATATTTTTTTAAAAAATCGAGACGCAGAGCGGTTGTAAAAAACCATCAACGATTTTGTTCGCTGAAGGAAACTGCTTCAATGAATAACAAGGCCAGCCTTACATAGGTTAGGGTAGGTTAAGTCTAAGGTTGGTTGAGGCAGGTTGGCAAAAAAAAAAATTAAAAATAAAAAACAAGATGCCTGTATATTATTATTTATTCAACTCGCTTATTTTTGTGTAGGTTAATGTAGGTTGAGCCAGTTTTAATTCTAATAAGTTAATTAAAATTAAATATATAACCAGAGACACTATATGCTGGATAGACTAGTTTGTTTTCGCTGATTTTAATTATATAAGAAAATATGTCACCTACACTTGAATAGTTTTGTTTAGATTTCTTGTATATTATTCTTACATATAAGCAAAGGAAAAAATTACGGGTGGAATTCTTAATGTCGGTCCCGAAAGCACAATGTTCGCTAAAAAAATATATAAAACAAACAACTTTATCAGATTTTAAGCCCGTGTCAACGATAGCCACCGAGGTTTTTGAAAACAAAATAGAAACCGATATAATCAATTTTTTCTTTATCGTAAATTTGATTTCGGGCAATGTATATTTGCCTCTTAATCTGAAGGAGAAAGGCTATAAATAAGCGAATAAAAGATTCTGAAACGAACGAAGTGATTCAGTCTCAGTATATAAATGCCAAAAACCGGTTGGTAGAGAGAATTTATTATGAAGGACATTTACATAGGAAAAAAAAAGCTAATGCAAGAACAACAAACAAAACTAACATAAAACCAAAGCAATAGACATCATTGTTTCTTAAATCAATTAAGCAATAAGGGCAATAATGATAAAAATAAAAAAGTATCGGTTTCAAATATCAGTTCAAGCACTTTTAATAATGTTTATTTTATTTTATACGGTGCTTTTGAATTACGATTAAATACAAGAAATAACTCAATTCATTAAATCGGCCGCTGTATTATGTAACGAACTTTAAGAAAGGTGCCTTCATTCTTTGCTTTTGGCCAATTTTGACATTAAAATTTACCTCCGCTGAAATGAATGCTCTAAGTAACGCCTGGACATGCCTGAGTGACGTCGAATTTTATGTAATCCAAACAAGCTGGACTTATTAGCATATAATTTTATTTTATATTTTGAAACTACATATGTGTGTCACATAAATGTAAATATGTTTAAATATGAGCAGAGAATATGTTAAAGACACAGTGATATTTCACGTATTTCCTATTTTGATTTTCTCTTGTTTTTTAGGCACTTCTCTTAGTAGAATACGCCAAACTGGTTCTTAATAATACACATTTCTTGGAAATAATTTTTTTATCTCTTTTGAGAAGTGTTGAGACAAATATAAATAGAAGACTCATAGCTGATATGGACACCAGTAGAACAAATCTATCTAACATGAAGCTACTTATCGTCTTCTCTATCTTGATCGTTGCTATTGCAGCCCAGAGACATCACCACCATCACCATCATGGTGGGTTTGGTGGCGGCGGCTATGGAAATGGCGGCGGCGGCTATGGAAATGGCGGTGGCGGCTTTGGAAACGGTGGTGGATTTGGACCTGGCCCCGAATATGGTCCGGGAGGTATTGGAGGCGGTGGTTCCAGCAGTTCCTCGTCATCAGCACAGGCGCAATCATTCAACAACCAAGATGGATTTGGACAAGGAGGCAGTGGCTCTGCCGCCTCAGCCAATGCTCAATCACAAAATTCCAACTCCTTTGGAAGATAGGCAATAAATTAAATTAATAAAATAACAAAACATCAAAGCTTGTATTGGTTTTATACTATATCAAATGATCGTCGACATTGAACTGCAGATTATATATATAAACGAATAAATATGTATATATTCATGCATGTATGTAGATTCTCTCATACTGAGGACAAATATCGCGAAATATAATTCGATATTTGACTGTTGAAAGATTCGAAACCCTTCGAATTCAGATAGGCGCAAGAGAAAAACAGTAAATAAAATAGGTGTTATTTTATTAAGCACAGTTCAACTTCACTTTTTAGAGATGGAAGACTATTCTCGTGATTAAATATTCATATTAAGGCTCATCCTCGGAAGTATCAATAGTACATATCAATAGTGGCGATCTCAACATAACCGATTGGAAAATGGCGTTAATATCGGAATACAATTACATTGTGTTTTTTAAGGTTTTGACGGAAATAAGTTGAAGAGTCGAAGCTCATGAGGAGACGCTGAAAGTTGTGTTGTTGGACTGTGTTTTTTTTTTAAAGATAAAATTACTACTAGATATTATTTTTAGCATACTAACTTTCTTGTTCACTTCATCGGAACCTGACCTCAACTTTCAACCTGTACGATTTCGGCTGCTTTAGTTCGTTTAGGTTGAAAGTCGAAAACTCTTCGCAAGCTGGAAAACCCATTAGCAATATAACTCATCTACTTTAGGCGTGCAGCCTAGGTAAAGTTCCATTATTATTATTTGTTTTCACATTTCTTAGGACTATTTGATACACAAATGCTCAAAACTAACTTAAAATACCTTAATGGCTGTATCCGGACACTCTTAAGTATATAGAACAACCTCGGCCTTATTTTTTACTTATAATAATTAAAACGAATGAACAATTAAAGCTAAGAAAAATTATATTATATTAAAAAAACAAAACTTAGCATGATAAGAGAAAATCTATTTTTTTATGAGGAAATTAACTCCTACCACTAACTTTCGAGGAATGGATGTCCTAACGGAATGCCGAATTTCCACAGATCAAATGGAAAATAAAACAAAATTCCATGACCACTGTTGCCCGAATTCTATACCAAAATTTGAGGCAAAAGGAGAGAAAGGAGGCAACACCCGCCCCACAGCAAAATCAGCAACAACCACAGTGGCGGCAGAAGAAACAACGGCCGCAGCAACAGAAGCAACAGAAACAACAACAGTCGCAGCAGCAGAGCAACAACAACAGAAGCAGCAACAACGTCCTAAAATGGAGAATGTGCCACCCACCGTAACCTTTACCACGGCCCCACGCGAGACTATCGGTATAGATATTGGTGTAGGTAATTTCCAATTTAAATGATTAGGTCAAAAATGATATGCTGTTCAGTGCAAGACACTGGTATACTATAAGAAGGAGTCCACGACTTAATTTCTCTCCTTCACAGCAAAGACCGAGAGGTTGCAGACGATGCTCCTCAAAGGCATGGAGTCGATAACAGACTCCGTGTAAATGCTCTCAGAGCTCAAAATGTATCCGCTGCCGTTTCGTTGAACTGCGAAGTGCAGCCTTAATGCGTTAAATGCGGAAAAGGCCACAAAAAGACCTTGAAAAAGGCAAGGTAGCAGACAGAGAGCAGCTCGAGTGTGTCTTGTGTAGGAGCCGAGGACACCTTGGAAACTATCCCAGGCCTATAAGTAGAAGGCTGAGGAGAAACGTCCAGCTTCAGAAAAGACAAAAGCCATTGGCTGTTCCTAAGCCGCCAGTGCCTGTCTCTAAGGCACCGGAGGCCGAGGTGGATGTCTGTTCGATTTTGCTCGCAATCCAAGGGCATATTGGGCAGCTCCAACAACAGATCCGTGAGCAGGCGACACAAGTAGACAGTATCTGCTCTCTTCTGCAGCTCCTCACGTATAATACATACGATGGTAATAGGTACGGCGGTAGAGAGGCCATTAAAGATCCTGTTGGTGAATGTCAATTGACTTAAGGATCGAGCAACGAACCGTCTTCTCAACCTGTTGCAAAACGAAAGTCCCGATGTACTTTTGGTTAGCGATACGAAGCTAAACCAGAAGCACAAAATCCGACATAGTTCCTACAAAATAATTCGAAGAGACCGACCCAATGCTACTCAATGCGGGGGAGTTGCGATCTTCATAAAAAATAATATAAAACATAAAATCATATAAAGCGGTGAAGTGCGGAGAATTAGCCAATTCATCACTTCTACCTAAACATTTAGAATCAAAAATGGAATGGAACAGAGCACAATAAACTCGCCGATCCTTTCCAGCATTTACCTAAGCGATGTACTAATTTCTCTTCACCATTCTAAAGCGTACGCCGGCCGTCGACTTAATCACGTACAGATCAGACCTAACGGTCGACGTCATTGTTATTGTTCTGCACTGTGACTTCGAAAAAAGTCAGCAGTATAAATCAGAATCTATATTGTTCAGAAGTCCATTGTCTAGGGCCGCTCGAGGCACTAGAAAATACAATAGTGCCAGGATTGTACGGGTGGATAATTTTCTGATCAAACTGATTCGAAGCTACGAGGGTGGTCCGATAAGTACTTGCCCTCACCGCCAGACGGCGCCAGTATCGCAAGAGCAACATATTATCGTGTAGTACATTAGGCTACTGTCGAAATTTCAGCCGGATCGGACTCGTAGTTTTGTTTTGACCGCGTATGGAAGCGGGAGTGTCCGCGGATTTTAGAAAACTGGAAAAAGACCGACCGATTCGATTCTTGTTTTTGGAAAGGAAATCGCGCAGCGAAATCAAAGAGCGTTTGGATGCTGTGTACGGTGACTCTTCGCCTTCGATGGCGACCATCAAAAATCGGTTTTAACGAGTTTCAACGTGGTCGCACGTCGGTTTTTGATGAGCCACGTCCAGGTGCCCCGAAAACGGCACGGAGGATAACGTGACAATAATCCACGATCTCGTATTAGCAGACCGCCGATTGAAGTTGCGCGAGATAGCTGAGACAGTTGGCATTTCATAAGATCGTGTCGGTCATATCCTGTATGAAATTTTGGGCATGAGAAAGCTGTCGGCGCGATGGGTGCCGCGTTTGCTCACTCCGGACAACAAGCGCAACCGTGAGACCACTTCAGAGCATTGTTTGACGCTGTTTAAGCGCAATCCGAAGGAGTTTCTGCGTCGTTTCGTGACAGTCGACGAAACATGGATCCACTGGTACACACCAGAGACCAAGGAACAGTCGAAACAGTGGACTTCACCCGGCGAACGTGCTCCGAAGAAGGCGAAGACTGTCCCATCGGCCGGAAAGGTGATGGTCACCGTTTTCTGGGATTCACAAGGTGTGATCCACATCGACTACCTGGAGAAGGGCAAAATGGTTATAGGGCTGTACTATGCCCACTTGGCGAAGAAAAAAGTGCTCTTCCACCATGATAGCGCACCGGCTCACACCTCCGCCCTCGCCACGGCCAAATTGGTCGAATTGGGCTACGAACTGCTGCCCCATCCACCGTATTCTCCAGATTTGGCCCCGTGCGACTTCTTCTTGTTTCCAAACTTGAAAAAGTCACTCGCCGGGCAGAAATTTCAGTCGAATGAGGAGGTCATCGCCGCTACGGAGGCCTACTTTGCAGACCTCGAGAAAACGTATTTTTCAGACGGGTTAAAGAAGTTGGAGCATCGCTGGGTCAAGTGTATCGAGCTAAAAGGAGACTATATTGAAAAGACTATTTCTGCAAAATGTTTGTTTTTCTTTTGTGGCTTAGTACTTATCGGACCACCCTCGTACGTTGTAATAGCAATGACTTCGGTCAATAGTCTTCCACCATTGGGGCTTTCCACCCCAATGATGTAGATCACGTTGTCTCTTCAAGGCAAATCATAGGGTAAGGTGGGGTAGGGTAAGCTAAGACAAAACACAAAAAAAGTACAAAATTAAAAACTTACAAAACAAGAATAAAAACAAAAACAAAAGAAATATTACAAGTAGAATAAAATTAAGAAATATATATATATTAAATATATATAAAGTACATATTTATATATATGTATATATATGTAGTAAAATGAGAATCAGTTAGGTTAAGCTCGATTTTTTTTTTTATAATTCGTGCAGGTTCAAGAGTGTACGCTCTTATGGTGCTTGTCACACAACCTGGACGGGGTGCAGTCGTGCAGATTGTTTGTGTGGAAAATGTTCGTTCACTACTCTCCGGGGGTAGTTGTCCTAGATAGGGTTTGAGAGATTCGACAGTCATTAAGGTGTTATGTTGGAAATGTACACACAGAATATACATTTTTGAAGTTTCTCTCATTCACAACTGATGTTGTTGCACAGTTTTTCCGTTTATGAATTGTTCTGGACTATGGACGGACTTGAACTGCAGACCTTCGGCTCAACAGTCGGTGATGATTACCATTGCACCACGACCACCCCTATTAAGGTAAGCTTAAGTTTTATATATAAATTTGAAAAAAAAACATTTTTTCCTAATTTTAGTTAATTATAATAATGTTAATCGTAAGATCATAGTGATCCCAAGACATCCATAGGTTTAAGTTGTACTGTCTTAGAGTGTCGGCCTATGGCCAGTAAGGTGTTTGTATTTGTAAGGATAGTTGATCTAATTTCGAGCATTTTAGTCTAGGGTAGTTATTATTATTTTATGAATAAAAATGGATTTAAAACTAAAAAAGAAAACTCGACACCAAAATTGTATGCCTCATTTTATTTTGGAAAAAAATTTACTGTTAATATATAAAGTAGGGATTACAACTACATATGTATGTAGAGAGCGCCGTGGCGCAGTCGGTAGTATGTCGGCCTCCGACGCATGATGAGCGAGTTGGGATCCCGATAACACCAACTCCATCGAATTTTCATTACGCGGCTTCTCTTCTAGGCGGAGTACTGGCAAAACACAAGATTTTATGAGACTTTTTACACAATATTTAGAACGCCGATAGGAAGGTATAAACGAGTTTCTAGCTTATTATCTCTCATTCCGAGGAAAAACCCTGATTTTACTGGACTATTAATTTTACCTCGTTCATGTCCGGAATACAATCTACTCCTCCATATTCTACAGTAAGACGCTGAACTAAGGAGTTTAAGCTGGCCAGAACATCGACTGAAGATGAATATCGCGAAAGACGTCCGTCCACGTCCCTCACTAAAGATAACGTGAAAATGTCCAAAATGTTATGTTGGTAGATCCATTAGACATATAGCTGAGGTCACAGGGAACTCACTTGATGCTGCCATATAAATCTTTACGAACTAATTGGATATGAAAAAGGCCTCTGCGTGCTGGGTACCTGGAAGTTTAACCAACGAACGAAAAAAAAAAAAAGAGTCGAAATTTCGAGGGTGAATCTCGAGATGTTCCAAGTAGATCAGGAAATGTTTTTGTTACGTTTGTGACCGTGGACGAGAACTAGATCAACCATTTTGATCCTGAAACCAAACAATCAACAATCGGTTACTTGAAAGCCAGCCTCCTCACTGACGCCAAAGGAATTCAAAGTGTCAGGTTCAGTTTATAACATCCGTGGGAGCCACTGCTCTAAGGCAGGAAATTTGAACGCGAAGTTATGGCAGTTGAAGTTCTTTGGGAGGGTTATTTCTAAGGGAATATTCAGTTTAGAAAAAAAATGGACTAAATATATTGACTTGTTAGGAGGCTATGCAGGAAATAAATCATTTTTTTAACTATAACCACCGTGTTTTGTTTTCATTGTCATTACTTTTGGATAACCCTCGTATGTACCAGGATCCAAGAGGAAAGTGATTCTGTGTCTAGTCCATTTGGAGGAAGTGGTTGCTCAAAATAAGGCTTCGATAGCAAATGCTCCTGACCAGGTTGTTGGAGCAGGTGTTGTGAATGCAGGTGAATGCCACCCTGAACACCAGTACTTCGACTTGAAATAAATTCTTGTAAACAGGAAGTTAGAATTAGAGATATATGTATGTATATTGAAAATAATATTTTGCGTTTTCCAAGTAAACGATAAAAATGAACCAATGTGCATTTTGTTGTCCTAAGTAATATTGTGTTGTAAAAGAGTGAAACATATGTGTATCTGAGTTTCGATAGGACAACGAACAATATATGTATGTATATGTATTTTTTTATAAATTAGCCACGCTCATTAAGTCTTGTGATAATCTTCTAAGATACAATTATGGACAGATACAAAAGCTATAACTCTGGACAATGATTCGACGTTGATAATAGCTTGTTATACTTTTTTGAAGAAAGAATTCTCTTTAAGTAACGTTTATGCATGCATGAGTGACGTCTAATAAAATTCAGAACGAAATACAGGTAGGTAAACAAAAATCACAATCATGAATTTTACCGAAAATTCTCAGAATTCATGAAGTAAGTAGTGGTAAGTGCCACTTTTGTTGTTGAAAAAATTCCCCAAATTTAAATAACATTTATGTATGGTATGTCGCCATACCCGTACCCTTTAACACAAATTTGATTAACTATTAACCATTTTGGTCCAATAGTTTATACGACTTGCGTATTTAATTAAAGCCGATCAATAATTAATTTAATTTAAAAAAATAAACAAGTAAATGTGGCCTTCTGTTATTTACTCCTTTAAATAAAATAATACCGAAGTCTTCAAGAGAACAATTTGAACAGACAATATGTAAATGAGATAGTAATATTTCATATATGTATTTCCTACATTGATTTCCTTTGTTTTGTAGACACTTCTCTTCGTACTGAATTGTTGTTGTCATTATTTTTTTTAAATCAAATAAGAATACGCAAAACTGGTTCTTAACGACACACATTTGTGGAGATTATTCTTTAATTTCATTTGAGTATGGTTGAAGCAAATATAAATAGAAGACTCATAGCTGACATCGACATCAGTAAAATTAATCTATCTAACATGAAGCTACTTATCGTCTTCTCTATCTTAATCATGGCTATTGCAGCCCAGCACCATCACCATCATCACCATCGTGGTGGCTACGGTGGTGGCGGTTATGGAGAAGGTGGTGGCGGTTATGGAGAAGGCGGTGGACCTGGCCAAGGATTCGGGCCTAATTTTGGCGGCGGTGGTTCTAGCAGTTCATCAGCATCAGCACAGGCGCAGTCATTCAACCAAAATGGTCCTGGTGGACAAGGTGGAAGTGGCTCTTCCGCATCAGCCAACGCCCAATCACAAAATTCCAATTCCTTTGGAAGATAAGCATTCAGTTAAATTAATAAAATAACAAAAAACTAAATTTTGCACTGCTTTTATATTGAACGGTTGTGAATATTGATCTGGACATTGTATCTTCTACATAAAATATATTATAATATGTTATGATTATGATGTTGATATGCCCGTTTGAAAATTCATACAAGGTCAATCTTGATTAATTGAATGAATTTTTGTTCCTCTTCAAAAGAACGGAGGGGAGCTATGTGACTTGGTAGTTAGTGTAATGGCTTGTGACGTAAATGGCGTGGTTCAAACCCTGGGGGAATTAGTTTATTTCGTGTTTTTTTCTCCTTTCGTTCTACTCTAATACGCATACATTAGTAGTAGCAGGAAAAACATGTCTAAAGACGGCAGGGGAAGACCCGTTCGTCTCACGGATGATCAGCTAGATGGATCCGATCCGATATCCCAACTCCATCTGCCGTTCCAATGATTGACGTCGTTTATAACTAATACTTGTGCAAATGTGAACACTTAAAAAACAGTTAGTTTTTATTTTCTGTAAAAATAAATAGATTTTGGAGGGAAGGAATACATAAGTTGCTCAGTTTTGTATTTTTTTTGTATTTTTTTTTTTTTTTGAATTTACTTATAAGACTATTCATTCGTTGTTTTTAGTAATTATTAATATTCAGAGATGTCGGGAGTAAAAAAAAAAAAATAATAATAATAATAAATCTAAGCTGAACCTTACAAAAATATTAGGAATATTAATTGCTTTAGTTTTGGCCAACACTGTACATCAAAAGCAGCGGCAAAAAATCATAAACCACAACAACATAAACTCTCCGTGAATGTTGACGTTACTTATCTTTCCGAGAGTAGGGAAGGTTCGGAGACAGAAGAAAAGCGCAACGAACTCGAAGAGGAAGAGCGCCTAATACGTGCCAAATTAAAGGCCGTAGTAGATAGGCTGAACGAGATGCGGAAGAAGGAGAAAGAACAAGCAACAGCCAGAAAATCGGAGTCACTTCAACAACAACAAAAACAACGAAAATAAAAGCCGACACAGCAACAACATCAACAGCTACAACAACAGCCGCAGCAGCGACAGCAGCAGCAGGAAAAGCAGCAACAACAACCGCAGCAACAGAAGCAGCAGCAACAACAACATCCACAGCAACAGAAACAGCAGCAACAAAAACAGCAGCAACAAAAACAGCAGCAACAAAAACAGCCGAAGCCGCAGAATCAACAGCAAGAACAACAGCCTTAACATAAGCAACACCAACATAGCAGCAAGGAGAAGGTGTTACCCATTTTTACCCATGGCCCTACGCGAGACCATAGATTAATGTGAGTATGTAATTGACGTACATAGGTAGTTTTGAATTTAAAGGTTTAGGCCGGAACCTTTATGCTATCCAGTGTAATACCCCCAAGGCCGAGAGGTTGCAGGTTGATGCTCCTCAATCACGGACCATGAGGAAATGCTCTCAGAGCTCAAACTTTTCTAGAGCGATGCCCTCCAGTTCGTGGAAGTCAAGCCGTCCTCCACGGCGCGGGACAAACGGGAGAGCGGGTATTGCCATTCTCCCTTGTGCAGCTTACACCTTGCGCTTTTTACGAATAGTCAGCATCGATCCAGACATCGCCGTCTTGGATAATGATTTCTTCGTGATCTATGATCCCCAGGAGAAGATGGCGGTAGTGTATACGGTGAATAACATCATTCTCCCAAACCGCGACCTGGAAAACAGAGTTCTACTTCATCACTTCTACCTTCAAAATGATATCAATCATTGGCGATATCAACCTGACAAGTTGAGCGCCCCGATCAACGTTCCCGAGAAACAACAAGTTAATTTTGTTTAACCCTTCATCTCGACGGATTCACAATTTTCAGTTTCCATATTTTCTCTATAAAATGAACTATAATTAATCTTTTCGGTTTACACCTCCACCACATAATTGTACATTGATCGTATATTCATTTTCAGGCATACGAGTATATACGAAAAGAAAAAAACTTGGCATCAGATTTTTTAGTTTTCTTTATATAAAATTAACAACTTACTAGATCTGCCTTAACCTACCCTAACTAGAATTAAAAATACAACACATATGCATACATGATAAACATTACAAATACCATAAGTATCATCTTTTGTTTTTTTGCCCAGGAAATGTTACGTTCACAATGAAGAAGGGCTATAACCAGTTGTAGACGAAGTTATTAATCGCAAATACTATATACGAATAAACCAGCTTTGAATTCCAATTAGAATGTTGCGAAGGTTCACTTAGTCACTTAGTTTACATTGCTGTTAAGATATGATTAATACCTTCTATCTGGCCATTGGCCTGAGGTGACGCCAAAGCTACTTTTACGTGTGATATGAATTTACTGAAGGTACCGCAATTCGTTATGACCTTTGCAGGTCGACTATAATACTCAAAATATTTCCGTAAAGAATTAATTACTTCTCTGGTACTTGTAAATTTCGTAAAGAGCCTAACAACTAGCACATGTATAAATACTTGGGTTAAGATCTACCTAGGAAGAAGTCTGAAATGATCTGGGTACAACTTATCGAATTGTACAGGTTTCTTAGGAATATGGAGGCAGTTCCTTTCATTTGAGTATACAATGTTTGATTTGAAGTAATATTTCCACCAATTTTGAATCAATGTTAAATTTGACATCAGCAAACCAGTAATTTAATTCAATCTGATCATTGATCACATTGGTTTACAACAAGTGATCATCTTATGAATCAATAGAATAATGTTAGACCTTATTTCTTCAGATGACTACGAAAAATTGTTATACCTCTCATGTCTCTTCTCGTTGTGCGTTTGTTTCAAATTGGTGCTTCGGAGCAATTTTGTTATGGTCGAAGTATTTGTTGAACCTTTTTTGTAGAATTTTCCTAGAACGTGGCTACAGGCAAATTGGACGGCAGTTTGGTAATGTCTTTTGTTGGTTTCGGGGTGACGTATAGCGATTTTCCATATTTTTGCGGAAGCTAAGTCTTTAGTTGTCGCTGTGATTGGAATGGTTTCGTTCGTATTTGGGAAGTGCTGAGAATGTGGATTGTCGTCTTTTTCGTTTTTGAGGCAGTTTGCAAAAGGACCCTATATTTTAATATTGGTGAAGGCACCATTTTTATGTTTTTTGTATCTTTCCTGAAGGAATAATTTGTTTGGAAAGTCGTACTCAAATTTACCAAATAATTATAATTGTTCCTTATATGGTTTGATTTAATTTGATTTTTAGTTAAAGAAATCGATTAAACTGCCATAGTTTTCGAATATTTCTTTTGTATTTAATTTTCCTTAGTATGTATTAAGGAATATAAGAGATGCGTTGTCAGGGGCGAGTTATGGTGTAGATCTGTTCATTGCATATATGTATTATGGTGTCATTGAAGTGAATTATTACACTGTCTATATTTTCAGGATATTTTAGGGGATTATTCTTTAAAAGTTTGCCAGTTAATTACAGTTAATCACAAAAGTAAGTATACACCATCTTTTCACGATATTCAAATGAAATATCAGAAGTAATTTATGAAATAAAAAATTGAAGTATGTATATTCTTCAATAAATATAAGATCATTCGCAAAAGAAACAAAAACAAAAATTCAATTAAAAATATACAGAACTTAAATAAAATCACGTTTAACGTAATATACTGAAAAAGTTACATCACAAAATTAAGTATACAGGAGTGAAAATAATCGCAAATTGAGAAGGTGTTTTGGCTTCAGTATTTGGTAGCGTATCCTTTTGCTTTCAAAACAGCTTTCATTCTCGAAGACATCGAATTTACAAAATTTTGTGTAATATTTGGGGTGATTTTGCACCACTCTTCCTGTAGAATACGTTTTAAATCATCTCTCCTTGTGATGTCATGTTTTCCGATTTGTCGCTCAAGATGCTTCCACAGATGCTCAATTACATTCATACCAGGAGATTGAAGTGGTGTTCTTAGCTAGTTCTTAACATTGTACAGAAGCCATTCCCTTACAATATGCGAGGTATGCTTAGGATCAGTATCCTGTTGAAAGAAAAATGACCTTTGTAAGCCTAATTTTGTCGAACTCTCAAGCAAATTGTTGATCAGGATGTTGAGGTATACGTATGTATTTAACCATGATGGAGTCGATAAAAACTAAGTTGCTAACCCCAGATGCCGCCATATACCCCCAAACCAGTGCAGAACCACCACCATGCTTCACAGTTCCTTTCCTATTTTTCAAGTAATTCACGGCGTATGGTTTGGGGATTGCAGATCTTACCAGTCTCACATAAGATCATAGCTTGTTTTTTGTATTCCCTTTAGCTCTATATTTTTCCAAAATTGTTTGAACGGTTTCCGGACTCTTGTCAACAATTTTTCCTATTTCACGAAATGTTTTATTTTCTTTGTAATATTTTACAATTAAGTTTTTAATTTCTGTTGATAGTTCTTTACCACGCGGTGGCATGTTTTTCAAATTTGATTATCTTTCTAATGAAATAAGTATGTTAATACTACTAAAATGAATAATATGCACACAAAATACCCTCAAATAGATATAAATTAAAATTATAATGGTCAGCACACGTACGACCGGCCCATCGACTGATCCTTTTCAAACTGAAAAGGCGTGTATACTTACTTTTGTGATGTCAATTTTCGTGTTGCTGTATATTTGGCGATCGTTTATTAAGCGGGATTAAGAGTAATTCATTTTACATTGAGCTATAAACAGATCCCAAACCTTTCGAACTGGAATAAAATGATCTTGCTGACGACGAGCGGTGCGTAGAGCCTTGTCGTCCATTCACACCTGATGATAAAATCAAATCGATCTCTGCTCATTACGGCCACATATTTCGTGCCGGTAAATGAACTGTCAAATAATTCAACGGTTGATAAATAATTATCTTTCAATGCAGCACTAAGAGTAAGTATACCAATGAAGACTTTGATTTCAGAGGATTCGTGTGTCTAAATGTCGAACAAGTCATACTATCAGTACGTTTTTGTGATATCTCCACATTTGTCCACTGAACGGGCTCTTGAATGATTTCGTCCGTGATAAATAGTTCAATGCATGAAAGTGGTTCAAAAATGTTTCGACACATTCGAGTAGGACCTCTATTACAGCGAACTATATTGACCGCAGATGTTCTCCCATGTAGAAAAATACCAGTGGTAAAAAAATTTACCACTAGTAAACCACTGGTATACCAGTGGTTACTACCAGTGGTAATCACATACCACTGGTATTGCATGATACCAGTGGTAGTACCACGGGTTCTCACCACTGGTTCAAAATATACCACTGGTTGTTACTTGTGGTAAACATTTACCACTTGTATATCATTATACCAGTGGTGAATTTTACCACTGGTACAACCAAACTGCTGGTGAACCACTGGTTTTTACTACTTATGTGGGTGACACACTGCTAGTATTGATACCATGGTATGAATACCATGGTATAGTGAATACCACATACCCTGACAGACAGCATTTCGTAGTATACGCATTATGTAGTATGCTTTGACGTTTGTGCTGTCAAAACAAAAGACGCTTGTGTTGTCAAAACAAAAAAAAAAGTAAAAATAGAGGAGAAAATGAATAAAAAAGATTTACTTTTGTGGTCATTAATGAAATGTTTCCACACTTCGATTACTTTCATCGTTTCCATTTGTGATAATATTATTCTTCTTCCCTCTATTGTAATAAATCACAGTTTGTACTTTGTTTGTAAACAAAGATTACTTGCTTTGAATTGTCAAGCAAACTTCAAAGATTCGCCAATAGAGAGAAAGTGGCGCTGCAATCAGTAAGTTGATAGTATACCAGCAAAAATGTAAGGATTTCAATACCAGCTCAATACCAGCTATGTTTGGTGGTATACTAGCTTTAAACGTGGTATTGGGGTGACAGACATGTGGTATAGAACGTGGTATTGCTATACCATGGTATCAATACTAGCAGTGTGTCACCCACATTATTGAATGTATACCACTGGGATGGGACGAGTGATGATTTTTACAATATAAAATATTGACTTTTTTGTAAATTTTTTCAAAACTAATAAATAGGCTGCATTATTGTCATCTTTTTTTCTTCAATTAGAGAAAATTCTCTCTTATATTGTAATTACACGAAATTGCGAAATGTATTTGTTTTTTTGACATTTTGGCGGGAATCATATGATTGACAGATTTCTTTGCACATTGAATATTAACAGCTGATATCTTTGCGATGGCGACTATGAAATCCTGGAATTAGCGATACATTCATTTCATTCAGAGAAATGTTCAATTTGAACACAGCGGGGTTGTTTGAGTGCCTTCATACGTTTTGTTTGGAATCTTCTTCGAGTGTATTGTGTACAGTGAAATTGGACAGTGTTTCGCCATGTTTGTTGTTTTTCCACAAGGAACCAGTCATTTGTCTTTGTAATTGCATATTTGTACATTTACATTTTATAATCGTAGTTGAATAACAAAAGTAAGTTGGATATGAATTTATATAAAAGCAGAAAGCTATATTTATGTTTTTATATTGATCGTAGCACGTGTTTTTGCAGCTTATTTATTTCATTCCACTCGTAAATGAAGTGCATGCGTAGTCTTTTTGGAAAATTCTGAAAATTCACTGAATGAATTTGAGATACGCGTATAGAGAACGTAAGTAGAAATGTACTTCGAAGTTGAATTTGACCATATTTAGCATATAAATTTTCTCTGCCAGGATCATATCTATAATTAGTATAATTTTTCACGAAATCTAACTCGTCTCTGTTTTAATTATTTTGTATTCATTCCATTATTAACTGCCAGAAGTTTGCCATATGAATAGTTCTGACGACGAATGTTTTAATCGTGAATTTGTTATCTACAAGAATAGAAGTAAGTACTCGTATCAACTTGTGGATTACTTAATGGTTTTATATTTTTCTCACAAATGCTTGTTATTTTGGAAAAATGAGTGTGTGGATGTGTGTCTACGTTCTCAATTGATTAATATTCTGTTTGTGATTTCGTATAGGATATCCTTTACCTCGGTGTTCCGATTGCATCAAACGGTAGATTATACCATAAAAAATACGACTGGTACTTACCACTGGTATTTTCGAACAAAAACCATTGGTTACATACCACTGGTTGACCAGTGACCAGTGGTGCTAACCAGTGGTTACATACCACTGGTTAACCAGTGACCAGTGGTGAGTTACCAATGGTTTTTGTTCGAAAATACCAGTGGTAAGTACCAGTGGTATTTTTATGGTAAATTACCACTGGTATTTTTCTACATGGGCTTCCACTACTTGGACCCTTATAAGTAGCCCAAACATGCCTATTCTTATCTCTGATTACTCTATTAGGCGGAATAATTATGCGATGGTCATGTCCGAGGTTTTCAGAAGATGTTGAAGTGTCATTCAAGTTTTCCACGAGTATTTCATCTACATACGTACTCGTCATCAGTATCGCTTTGAATATCATCTTCACTTACATGGTCCTCCATCTCGCTGTCACTGCCATAATTTGCAAGATCGTCTTCTTGATTCAATAAAGTAACAATTTCCTCTCCTTTTAACACTCTTCTACACGCCATGATGTTCCTCAAAACGTTTTACTTACGTACACGTAGAAATAAGTAGAAAGTAACAAAAACAATATTACAAAAAATTTCATAAAAGTTACACAGAAGATAAACATGCGCCTCTCGAGCGCAGCGCATTGCCATAGCAACAAAACTGTGGTACTTAACCGAACAGAAACGATCGTCTCTCTCAAGTACTGACCGACGACGTTAAAAGACGACAGCAATAAATCTATGTACATATATCGCGGGCGCCTCTAAGGCGCACGTTATCTTTCTAGGGTTAAGTTGGTATAACAACAACTTTAAGGGTTTATTTTTCTCTGTTTCACTCAAGCATTTAATTCTATATCTTGTATTGGATGTTTGATTTAAATTTACTCTTTTATCGGAACGTTGCGTATTTGTACCGTGTCTGCCTGTTGTAATAGTTTTTTTTTTTCCTTTTACAAGTTAAACGCGACAATGCACATTTTCAAACACAAAATTCCACAACCTACACAGCCAACCGATCATCTTGCATCCTCCACACGACATCCGGTCATTCCGTGTCTACATGCACCTACATCATCCAGAAGCAGTATGATCATCTTACACCTTCCCATCACCATCAGTCAACATGCACCTACATCATCCAGAAGCAGTATGATCATCTTACACCTTCCCATCACCATCAGTCAACATGCACTAAGCTGCCATATGACACCTGCCCATCCACCGCATTCCAACACGTACACGAAGATGCACATTAGGAATAAGTTAGGCGATAAGTAAATGTTCTGTTAGCCACTAAGTCACTTGTGTTTCTGATTTGAAAAGAGGAGGTTCAGCTCCCAAATTAATAAAATTATTTTTTTAAGGAAAACCTAAAGAAAGGTCTTACATCCTAAAGCGTCGATTATCCGAACGCCAATTCGAAGAAACGTCAGTTATCCCAATGCAACATCGGAAGCAAATGGAGGTGAGTTATCCGAACGGCAGTCAGCAGAAACCACCAATGAGACGTACCACTTAAAATGGCCGCAGAGGTTTGCCTACAAGCTGTGACGAGCACGTGGGAATCCGGGGTTCTGTCAATAATTAAAATATTAAATATATATAATATCTATATATATAATACGCCAGTGAAGCCGCTTCTCCTCCTAAACTAAAAGTCGCACAGGCAAGTGCGATACACCGTTGGAAAGCTTATGGTCTGAAGTGGCCGGATAAGGTTAAAAATCATTCAAAAGTTAATTTAAACGCGTTTTAAACTGGATTTAAGATTCAGCGCGTGATTTAGTAGCAATTAAAATTTCAGAAAAAAAATCAAACTTGCACGTGCAATATTTAGTAACATAATTTTTTTGCCAATTGAGACGCTTTTTCTCTTAAATTAAAAGTCGATCAATCAAATGCAATGCAACATTAGAAAATGATTGGTTTGTAATGGTTACATAAGAAATAAAATACAACAAAAAGTTAATTGAAAACGCGATTTAAACTGGATTAAATGAGCGCGTGAAGGTAGCAGTTGAATTATGCCAATAAAATAAAATTCGCACGTGCAGTATTAATGCCTTTGGAATAATTACACAATTCTTTTTTCAATTTTTGCCAATACTTAATTGATGATTTAATTTTATTCGTCACATATCACTGACAACAAACTGATAAAAATAAAATAACTGTTTTTAAATTAAGGTGAGTTGTGAACATCAGAGGCATAACTTACAATTTTATTTGTTATAGAACAACCTAAATGCCTCGAAGAGTGCGTTCGCGTCCTTCAGGTGAAACTTTAAGAGCCACCCGCTCACGTCTACAGCGGAATCGACGTAATTTATTGTCTTCTTTAAATGCTGCCGTATCATTTAGAAGTTTTTCAACTGTAGCTCAACATTACTTAGGACTGTTGACCAAGAAATGTGATGAATGTCAAGCGCTGCATTTTGAAAATGAAATAGATGGCAGTAAAGGTTCATCGTGTTGCCACAAAGCCAAAGTTAAATTGACAGGCTTAAGAACAAGCAATCTGATTGAATCTCTGCTCACTGGTAACGATTCACATAGCAAGAATTATAGGGCTATGCTCTATCGATGATCAGTACAAGCGCTGATGTAGAAACAGCAACAAGCGGACCATTCTACTATAAGATTCATGGCCAGGTTCTTCATCGCTTGGGTTCTTTTGTTCCGGAAGCAAATCAAACAGCAAGATACGCCCAAACATATTATTATGACGTAGAAATAGCTGCTGCCCAGCGCAAGGTTGCTAGTATAATATAAAAATATTGTTATAATTCCAAGAGTGTGTGTGGCAGGAGTACACTGCGGTAAAATAAAATAAACTCACACGTATTCACGAATAGAGTTTGTTTGTAACGGATTTTGTCGCTACGAACCCGGACTTCATTCAAAATTTCAGGGTGTCACGGGGGAAGACGTACGAAAGAACCACGTCTCATTCTGGTTTCTGGCAGCCAGGCACAAAGTCAACTGTACGGCCTTTCCTTCAAAAAAGAAAACAAAACGAACGCAATTGTTTCTGATTTAACGGTACACTTTGAAGCGATTGCATTTGAAACGGCTTCTCATGAAAACCACGCATACATGCGTATCTACTCATAGCATGTATATACAATATATTTATAGTATGCACGACAAAATTTCTGATTTTATTCGTGTCTTTTGGTTCAGTGAAAAACGTCGGTTTTTTAAATGTCGTCAGCAAGAAAGAGAAACTGAAACTATCCATCAATCGAAAAAAAGGTAAAAGTTATAAAGAGATTGGAAAAAGGCGAAAATGGATCATCGCTGGCGAGGTTCTTCGATATTGGGAAAGCTATAGTTTCTGAAATTAAAAGCATAAAGGACTTTATTTTGAAATTTGCGTCAAAGCTAGATAGACAAAAGACCAAAACTAGTGAGTTCAAATCTGTGTAAAAAAATATTTTTTACCTTTTCTACGTTTGAGTTGGTAAAAAACGCGTAAATAAGTGTAAACAACGTAAACATCCCGTAAAAAAACTTAAGAGAAAATTAAAAAAGAGGTAAATAAAAATAAAAATCATCGATTAATACTCCAAACAGTAATGGGTTTGTCGTCCAACATGAAGTCGAAAACATACTATATGAAGCTGCTGAAGAAACCAGTAATATGCGTTTGTCTTCCAACAGTTCCATTTTAACGCTGGTATGTACTTTGATTAAGTAGAGAAACATTCAAAGCCCTGATTGTTTATGTTCTATTTTTATAGAGTTATTCATTTCAAGATCAGTCTTTGATGTCAATCAGAGGGAGCACTGAAGATATCAATGAAGATGAAGAAATCAAAGTTCATACCGATTCCGTAGGGCTACAAGCACAACTAAAACATCGTCATCTTCGCTTCTCATGTCATCAGGATCATCTTTGTCTTTTACAAAACCTATTAAACTTACTACAAAACAAGTTTCAAAGCCAACGAAAATGGGAAATTTAAATGCTTTTGTTGACTGTTTAAAAACAGGAGAAAAACACGATCGATTTAGCAATTTTGCTTCCTTTTTCTTCGGATGTGACATTCCAATTCACAAAATCGAATCACCACATTTCAAAAAATATAGTAAAATCTATGAGGCCATCTTATGCAGCTGTGCTCCCAAAACGGAAAACTTCGGACCAACTCTTGGATGAAATGTACAACGAATGTATCAAAGACTTTCATTCACCAACTCAACAAGATTCGGTGCTATTAATAGATCGATGGAAGAATTCGTCTAGTAACAGCAAAACAGTTGTAACAATGCTGCATAAATCTCAGGGTATTTCTTAACGCATCGGATCTTAAAGATGAAATTAAAAATGCGGATATGGTCTCAGATATAATCTACCAATCAAAAGATATGGGGAAAGATATGTATAACGTTTCAGTTTACGTAGTGGTGTTACACAACGCCAATGTTACATACATATGTATATCGCGTATGGGGAAAAATGTTGGACATGTTTTGTGGCATTCACGATGCAACAGTCATTTAGGAAATTTATTCGCAAAAGGCATTGTTGACAAAAATCTATCAGAAAAAAGTAAGTTTATAATTTTAAAAGAATTTAAGAATCTTGACCTGGTAAAATCAGTTGTGTCGAAAGATGGAACGAGCCTGAAATTATCATACCAGACGTGTTGGTGTTCGTGTTGAAAGTTTTCTGAGCAACTTGCAACTCATGAAGCAAATTATTGGTAATGACCAGCCAAGAAATCTACTATTTGCAACTTAATTTTTGATGAGGATTTTGTTGCAAGAGTCGACGCTAACCGGAACATGTTGGAACATACATGTGAACTTATAAACAAGTGCCAAGCATTAGATACAAGTATTGCAGATGCAGTAAATATGTGGCTTTGACTTACAAAGAAGAACGGATTTAAGGAATCAATGCTGCCATCTTACTTAGAAAAACTGAGATGGCATTAAATGAAATCTCACTAACTGCATATCATTTAAATTATTTTTATGACAAGGGGAGCTTATTTCTGGGCCACTTTTATGTGAAAAAGCAATAGAATAAAGGAAAGACTTAGTGGCCCACCTGGTTTTAAGGAAAGTACAATACAAGATTGTATTGGCTACTTAAGGCATATTATTAATTTTTTGGATTTGCAGGTTGTCTTAGGAACTCTAAATCTCGTCATGGTATACGGCAGAAATTCAAACAGAATTATTATCTGGTGATGGATTAAAAGAAACCTTCTCAGCACTGGTAAAAGAAGAAGGCTATTCAAGCGATGACTTATATAATGTTGACGAAACCAGAAATCACTGCCACGAAAATCCCTAGCCTCAAAAAACCATCCATCAGCCCCTGGTTTTAAATGCAGTAAGGAGCGAGTAACATTATGGTAGCCGCAAATACTTCGGGAAATCACTATTTACCTCTGTTGATGATCGGCAAAGCTAAAAAGCTCCGATGTCTTAAAAATATGACTTGGGTTTCATTTCAGTACAAATCATAAAAAAGTACTTGGATGAGTTGTGACCTGTTTCTTGATTGGTACACCAATGAATTCATTCCAAAGGTAAGAAAGTTCAGGAAAAAAGAAAAGAAGACTGAAAAAGTTATTATTGTACTGGACAATGAACCATCTCGTCCAGAAGCGGAAATATTGAATGCGGTCTACGAAAATTTTAAAGTGATTTTTTACCACCAAATGTAACAGCAATTCTCCAACCTATGGATTAGGGCTTTATATTAAAAACTTAAGAAAGAGTACAGGAAGTAAGTCCTACGTCGTTTGCTTTTGGCAGAAGATGAGGAAAGTGTGGTAACATTTTTAACACGTTCGCGGACAGTTGACATTTAAGACGGTGATTGAAAAGTACACCCACCGTAACTTATGAACCAATTGAGCTAAATGAACGAAATAATAACTGGAATGATCACCATGACAATTCAAGTGTTTTAAAAAAATAAAAAACAAGGGCGGCAAATGCCGCTCTGTCCCACCTAATCAAAATTTTACATATATATTTCATATGCTGGGACAAAGCGGGATATGCCGCTAAGGTGATATTGCAAATATCATATTCTCAAATAAGAAAATAAGAAAATTTATTACTTCATAAAAAAAACATAACAATTCAAATAATATAAAAAAAGCATAATAAATTTATTGCATTTCAAACATTTTGTTGCGAATGAAATAGTTCAAAACAAGGAACAATACACAAGGGTGGTTTTGTGGGACATGTTTTACACAAATATTTGGTCTCCTTCCTGATTTTGTTCTTCAAGCACTGTCGGCATCTCATGTGATATGTCTTTGTAGGATCCTTGGGATTCGGAATATTGTCCGGATAGTGTTGCTCGTTCCCTGTTAGGACTTGAGGATTATCATCTTCCATTTTCTTTCTTTTTCCACCATATTTTACCCCCGTTTTAACAAGTTGCCTTCCATCTCGCAAGTCTTGCGATATAGAAAGAAAATCTTTTATCAATTCATTTCTAAATTCAAGTAAAGTGGTTTTGTTTTTAAACATTTTCATTATGAAAAAAGAATTCCAAATAGCCACGTCTAACAGGTGAAAGATAACCTTCTTATACCATCTGATGCTTTTTCGAGGTGATGAATAATAGTTTACCATTTGGTCACTTCTGTCTATGCCAGACATAAACTCATTGTATTTGGCAATTTCGTCCGGTTTTTGCTTAACTTGTCCGAATTTATTGGCAACACTTACCATTTTAGGATGATATTTTGTTGTGAGGCAAAGAACATCCCTTTTATCCTTCCATTTCGATACATACACCTTATTGCTCCTGCTCCATACATGCTCACCTTTTTTCAGTTTCTTGCTTGTAATTTTTTTCGGATTCCCGCACCTGTTGCTTCGTAAGGTGCCTGTGCAGTGTGTTTTTTTCGTGAGCAGTTTCTTCGCCAGATCTACGCTGTTGTAAAAATTGTCCATGAACAGGTGATGTCCACGGTCTAAATACGGCTCCATAAGACCGAAAACAAGTGCTTCAAGCTTTGACCTGCCCTCAGTAACGATAGTTTTACCTTTGTATATGGTCGAATTTAGCACATATCCCCCAGGAGTACAGAGGGTATAGAATTTAATACCATACTTAGCTTTTTTTCCTTTTATGTACTGCCGAAAGCTAAGACGTCCTCGAAACAAAAGCAAAGACTCATCTAAAGACAGCTGTTCTTGAGGATAATATGCGTTTCTGAAATTGACGAGCAATTTGTTCAGCAATGGAGTGACTTTCTCCAACTTGTCGGACTGGTTCGTTTCTTGTGCATAAAGACAACTAAAACATCTTAGCATTTCTTCATACCTCCTCCCGGATAATGTATGGTGAAAAACTGGAGCATAGTACAGTGGATCCATGGAAAATATTTTTCTTATTGACGGATATTTTGTCTGACCTTGTAAAATACTTATTCCAAGGAATTGTTCCAGCTCCTGCATAGAAAATGTCTTAACACTAGAGTATCTGCTGAATTTTCTTGCTGGCCGACCAGAGTTTGACAACTGAAGAGCATAACTGTTCATTGAGTCAAGAATCATACTCATTATTTCTTCGTCCCATAACTTACTGAAACATTCTCTAGCCGTTGGAGGATTATCGCCAAAATCAATTTTTAGGCCACTTTGCGTTTGATCAAATTCAAAATCAGGAATATCTTCAATAACGTCATACCATTGGTCGTCTGACACATTACCTGTATCTTCTGTGCCATGAACTTCTTCAAGATCCTCTTGCAATATTTCTTCTGCGTCGTCGTTAACTTGTAAAAACGTATCAGGTTCACTGTCAGAAGATTCTTGTTCGGAAGATCCTTCATAATTCGGATCTCCATCATCATCATCGCTATCAAAGTCATCACCAAATTCGGATTCATCAGTACTTATTTCGTCCATTAATCTTAAAACCCTAGCTTCTTCACCCGGATCCATAACTTATACGTTTGCTTCTTAGAAAATTCCAAAATTCGAAAGATGCGAGTTATAAGTATTTAAAAAAAACGAGCCTTGTACAAACGTTATAATTTATTTATTTTAAAATTCGGAACACTTGGAGATAGGTCGTGAACTTGTCGTTCCAAAGAAAATCTACAACAGACTGCCTTTTCTTCTCTTAAACTATTGCTTAAATATACAGAAAGATACAAGAAGTGAGCGTCCGATGTTTTATGATGGAAAATTCCCAATATCCTTTTTGTCCTTTCCGGTTGTAAATTTTATTACAATAGGAAAGTGCCGGCTAAGGATTAGGGAAATCCAGATAAAACATAATGAGGGCATACAATAAAACAACTTATGGTAGATACTCGGTCCACTCCGGACCGGATGTATCCTTATTGGTTGGTTAGGGGGCGACGGGAATAGAGGTAGCCGCCGTAACTTGCGCACTAAAACACTGACTGATTCGAACTGATATAATCTGCAAATGTTAAGCTTGCTGGGACAATTCACAAATTATTTTGGATTCTACTGGGACACAAGGTTTCATTGTATACAGAATTAAATGGAAAACTAGACGGCATTTGCCGCTTTGTGTTTTAGAGGATAGCAAACTTGGACGGGATATGCCGCTTTGTCCCTGCAAAAACCACAAAATTCAGCGGCATATGCCGCTCTGTCCGTGAACGTGTTAAAGAAACTAACATAATCTCAAGGACTTCTGTTATATGATGGCTGATGCTTGGGATACACTATCGTAGGAGTGAAACTGAAAGGGTAAAACAATGATCGTTGATATGTTCCAGGAAATCCCAGGATTTTGCAATTCTGACAAAGATGATGGAATGTCGTGGCTAAGAGATGATAATGATCCAGGTTTTCAAACTTTTTGTAAAAATAGTTCATCTATAAAAAAAAAAGGGAAAACTGTACTGTTCCCTTGTTCTATATGTCAGCTACTGTTTTTTCTTTTGTAAACCTTTTTTCAACAAACGTTCACTTCTTCTTTATCTTTCACGCAATAAGGACGTATTATTTTAACAGGTTATGGGCCCAGACCCAAGTCCACTTTAAAACCAGTCAAATACGTTAGATATATGTTATATGTAACAATTGATAAAGCGTGGAAATTACTCGGGATTATTTGCTTGCGGATAAAAGATTGAAACTAATATGTACATATATACAGGGTGTCCCACGAGCAGTGTGACAAGAAAAAAATCGTATGGAAGGGGGGCTCTATTCCCCCCCGTTTATCCGGCAATTTTCTAAAAAAATTTTATTTGAAAAAAAAAATATTAAAAATCAACAGTTACATCCATAATGCCGTGATATACTTTTTTGTAAAGCCAGAAACCTCTTCTTTCATCTTATTTTTCAACGAAGCTGTTTTAAGGAATAGTTTATGAGAAATTAATTTTCAAACTCAAAATTTTGAAAAAAAAATTAAAAAAAAAAATTTCGAACTATTTTTTTTCAAAATTGTATGTAATTAAGTACTAATTTTTTTTTCAAAAATTCAATTCTCTTATTATTTTTAAGTTAAAAACAGAAAACCGGATGCAAAAATGTCTTGTAGTTTTTGAGAAATTAAAAAAACAACCACTTTTTTCTAAGAAAAACCTTTTTTTTGGTTTTAACGCGGCTGGACTTGTAGGCAAATTAATGTATGAAACATTGACCTCTTTTTTATTATTTTTAAGAAATTCGGAGTTTTATTATAATAAATTTTCAATATGATCCCCATTTTTTAGAAGGCAAAGATTATATCTCCTTCTAATGGTTGCACATAAGTCTATGTTTGACAAATTTTCCTGCAATTTGACTCCAGCGAATTCAATCCGTTCCACTTCGTAAACATAATTCTTCATGAATCCCCACACATAAAAATCTAGAGGAATCAAATCTGGTGATCTAGGTGGCCATTCCGTGGGGCCCCTTCTTCCGATCCAACGGTCACTAAAATGATCATCCAGCCAGTTTCTAACCCGTAAGCTGTAATGTGCTGGTGCTCCATCTTGCTGGTAGATTAAATTATCTGCTAAGGCCAAAGCAACGTTGTCCATAAAATCGGGCAAAAGGTCTCGTAGGAATTGCAGGTATTTTTCCATTAATAACGGCATTCAAAAACCGGGGCCCGATTATAGTTTGTCCAACAATACCAAGCCAAACCTTACAGCTAAGGCGGTGTTGTGATTTATTTTGTTTTTTGTTGTGTGGATTGGTGATGCAAATTGTGGAAGTTAGTAACCCCATCTCTGGTAAACTGTGCTTCGTCCGTCCACAATATCCTTCCAAAATAGTTTCGTTCAGTTTCATCTCGAAGCAGTAATGATCGACAAAATTCTGCTCTCAAAAACTTGTCGTTGGAGGTTCAGGACTGGCCTAAAATGGTACGGGTGTACGTTTTTGGTATGAAGCACTCTCCATACTCTAGATTTGGGCACTCCAAGCTTAATAGCTATCCTCCTTGTACTAAGGGAGGGATTACGTCGGACCAAATCCAAAATTCTTTCATCTAAGGTTCCTGATCCATCTGTAACTGATCTTTCGCTTCTTCGATGCTCTAGCACTCCGTGCTCTCGCAGGCATCGGTGGATTCTTGAAAACATGCTACGACTGGAACACCTCCGATTGGGATATCTTTCAGCGTAGATCGTCTTTCGGCTTCACGATCTCGACCATTAGCTAAACCGTAGCAGAAGTGCATGTCCGTTAATTCTTCTCGAGAGTATGAGTTTGACATCGTAATGTGTTGATGAGTTAATATCCAATTTGGAATGTTTTTTTATTAAAAATGCTATGCCTTTGATTTACATTTGGGTTGCAAATATTTTGTTTTTCAATAAAGAAAAATTGCGGTTTTATTGTCTTAAGGTCCTAGCGGGTAGAACCCATTGGCGGCGGGTGGACCCAGACGAAATTGTCAGGTCAGTTTTCAGGGGTTATCAATGAAAAAAAAGGAGAAATCCAGGGTTATTCCAATACTGTGTCACTTTATTGTATCCTCATAAAACTCCGAATTTTTTAAAAATAATAAAAAAGAGGTCAATGTTTCATACATTAATTTGCCTACAAGTCCAGCCGCGTTAAAACCAAAAAAAAGGTTTTTCTTAGAAAAAAGTGGTTGTTTTTTTAATTTCTCAAAAACTACAAGACATTTTTGCATCCGGTTTCCTGTTTTTAACTAAAAACTAATAAGGGAATTGATTTTTGGGAAAAAAAATTAGTACTTAATTATATACAATTTTGGAAAAAAAGTAGTTCGAAATTTTTTTTTTCCAATTTTTTTTCAAAATTTTGAAATTTTTTTTTGAGTTTGAAAATTAATTTCTCAAAAACTATTGCTTAAAACAGCTTCGTTTAAAAACAAGATGAAAGAAGAGGTTTCTGGCTTTACAAAAAAGTATATTACGGCATTGTGAATGTAACTGTTGATTTTGAATAATTTTTTTCCCAAATTAAGTCAATATTTCAGAAAATAGCCCCTCCCGGCTAAACGGGGGGAAATAGACCCCCCCCTCCCATACGATTTTTTCTTGTCCTGACCAGACCTACACGCTGTAGCTTTTTGGCACACTGCTCGTGGGACATCCTGTATATATGAGACAGCCGAAAGGTTTTGACTAAAAGGCTAAAATCAAGAGAACATTAACATACGAAAAATATGTAAAAATATAAACAAATAAACAAACTCAATGTACGCAAAGCATAGCATATACATTAATAGTGAGTTAACCCCGCACTTCAAAAAATTACTTTGGTTAACTAAAACGAAAGCAAGAACGGTTAACTGGAAATACGTGTGGATGAGAAACAACAAAGTTCTCGCGAGAAGAAATGAAGGAGATGCCGTCATAGAAGTCAATTCAACTCTTGACGTTGACAAAATTGTGTAAGGAGATTTTCGTTTTTCGACTACACTTGCGACAAAAAATTAACAAACACAAATGGATAAATTAGATTACGAACAAACTGAACTCGTAAAAATTAAATTTCAAAATATTGAATACCAAGGAGATATGAAGAATTATATTAAGCAAGTTAATGGATTTTCGTATTTCTTTTTAAATATTCGATCTAATAGAACGAATTGGAATAATTTCATACTAAGTGTTAGTGAATTTGTCCAAAAAATGGATGTTATTGTGCTGTCTGAAATAAATATTAAAAAGAATGAGAACGAATAATACAATATTAATGGTTTTCATAGACCAGTTTCCTATAATAGAACTGATAAAAAAGGTGGCGGTTTAATGGTTTTCATCAAAGAAGATATTGGATATGCTGAAATAAAAATGGATTATGAATACTATGAATGTATTACAGTAACCATCCATCTAAGGAATTCTGAGGCAACAATATTTGCTGTATACAGACCGCCAAGACTTAATGTGAATGAATTTGTTAAAGAATTAAGCAAAAAACATTGACAAAATTGATAAAAAACAAACGTTGGTAATAATTGGTGATGTCAACATTGATGCAAATGACATCTATCATCCCAATGTTAGCAGATATCTGTCATTGATAGCGTCAAGAGGATTAATAAATACAATTAAATCAGCTACGCGTATCGATTTATCTCGTAGCACAGAAACCTTAATCGATCACTGTCTGGTTCGAACTAAATGTATGAATATAGTATCCGCAGTAGTTGAACTAAATTTCTCTTACCATTATGGTATATACTGCGCTACTATCGCACCAAATGAAAAACTACAAGTTAACGTGCCCGAAAGGTACAACTGTATAAGTAGCAGTGAATTGTCAAGGCAAAATCAACAATTCAAATGGAACCAATTGAATGTATTTAGTGATATAAACGAATTTTATAACAACTTCAAAAAATGTTTCGATAGAATTGTAAAATCTGTGTCATACTATAAAAAAAAGCAAAAAAAGATCGAGCGAGCATGACTGGATGACCGCAGATTTGAGGAACGCATGTTTATACAGAGATCGCTTATATAGAAGATACAAAAACAATCGAAGAAACCATGACTATGAAAGAGAATTCAAATCTTTTCGTAACTACCTCAACAAAAAAATACGTAGTACACAAAATAATTTCTTTAAGCAACAATTCTTAGAAGCAAGGAATACTCCAAAAGAATACTGGGTAGGAAGTCCACGAACCTTCGTGATATGTTGGCCAAAAACTTGTTGAAAAGTTTGAACATCTGGCAAATCAGTTTGCACAAAAGTTCTCTCTAGACATTAAAAACACTGTGCATATATGCGAACACAAATCTTACTCGGGTACTGCTAGCAGTTACAACGATCAATGTTTTTGGAAGATATTAGTATTGACGAAATAAGAAAAATTCTTTACTCACTTAAAGAAAATAAGTCAGCGGGTGAAGATGGTATTCGACCGAAGCACTTAAAGAATAATGCCGAAGTTATGGCACCAGTTCTAACAAAACTTATAAATATGAGTTTGGAACAATCAAAGGTCCCTGAAAAACTAAAAATATTCCTCATCCGTCCAATATACAAACAAGGCAAGAAAAACGAAGTGGAGAACTACGCCTAAGCGAAGAAATCCTCTCAGAACACGGAGTTCCTCAGGGCTCAAAATTAGGACCGATAATCTTTATTTTATATATGAATGAGATGCTTGCAGCTCTTAAACAAAGCACAGTTTATGCATATGCAGATGATACGGCAATCGTAGTTAGCCATAAGGATGTTGAAGTAGCTGAACAAATGATGCAGAGAGAGAGTCACAACATGGTGTCACGACAATGGATTGATCATAAACGCAAACAAAACTAAAGTAATGCACATACGACCTGCGCACATTTTAAAGTATAAAATAACAATACAACTGCACGATTATGATTGCTTACATAAGGTAAATAGTCATCAACTTCTTCGAACCCGACGACGATTGTTCAACAATCCTGGACAATGTATCTACATATCAGTACTTGGGTGTCGTCGTCGACTACAACTTTAAATGGAGCTACCATATAGAGGCACTAACAAAAAAAAACTAAGGCAATCCGCATTTGCTATTTTTCATTTTAGCAACCGATGCCCTGCAGTCGTGCTTCACTTCAGCTGTTACTTCAGCTGTTACTTCAGCTTGGTCGAGTCTCACTTGAGATACGGAATTCTGGCATGGGCTAACGAGTCGCAATTACAACGGCTAAATTCCCTGCATGCTAGCATCCAAAAGATGATAAAGAGGTCGCGACGTCAACGTGGTGAAAACGATAGACAGTTCCTAACAATAGGTCAGTTGTATAAGATGGAGATACTATCAACTTTCAAAGAAGACAATGAAGAAATGTACTTAAATTCGAATGTATAGAATAGTAAATTATCGCAGTAGTTAGATATACATATGTATAAATTTCTTTTTTTGTGAATTTCTTGTAATAATGACGAACTATATTTGGCACCCAAGATAATGTAACTAATTTAAAAGATCAATCTTCTGCAGACAAGCCCAAAGGGCTTTGCAGATAACAATACAAATGTAAAATGTAAATGAACAAATGAATAAATGAGTGTCTTTGCGGATCGAAAAAAAAAAACGATGGTACTGGGCGGGTGTGCAGACTAAGAAGTCTATATGGCTTGAAACAGGCGACAAGATGTTGGAATGACAAATTTACTACTTTACTTCAGTCATTCAAATTGAAACTATCAGAAGCAGATCCTTGCACTTTTGTTGGAGAAAAATTAGTTGTTGCAATATACATGATGGTTTGATTGCAGCAACGAGTGAGTGCGACATTGAGAAACTTGTGAAACATTTGCGAAGGGTACTCGAAGTGAAGGTTGCTTCCTCAATAGAGATTGAACGGAAATCCAATGGGTACATTTTCCTACGGCAAAAAAGTCTTGCTGAAAAAATCATTGCAAAGTTCAAGATGTCTGATGCTAAGCCAGTGACGACGCCTGTGGACACATCAATCTATAAGGACAGCAGCGGTGGAACTTCAGGCGTTGAAACGACCTTCCCATAACCTGAAGCCGTGGGCAGCCTCATGTACTTAGCAGTCGGAAGCAGGCCCGACATTTCTTATGCTCTCGGCATTGCTAGTCAAAATTTGGAACATCCGACTATGCAACATGTAAAAGCGGTGAAACGTATTATCCGATACGTTGCAGGGACTTTGGATTATGGTATATTTTTTTCAAGAAAACTCTGATGTGACACTTTGCCGGTGATCCTGACACACAACAAGTGGGTACGTTTTCTTACTTGGTCAGTCACCGATATCGTGGGCATCCCAGAGGCAATCATGTGTGGCTCTGTCAACTATGGATGCCGAATATATGGCAGCGACGCAAGCAGTTAAGGAAATAATATGGCTCAAGCGTCTACTCGAAGAATTCCTTCCTCAACACAGTTGCCGTCCTATGTTGACAATCAAAGTTCAATTAAGTTGGTACGGAATCCTGAATTTCATAAGCGCAGCAAACACATCGAAGTGAAATTCCATTTCATTCGCGAAAAATTCGCAGAGAACGTTTTCGAACTTGAATATGTTTGTACAAATAATCAATTAGCAGATATTTTCACTAAACCCCTTCCCAAAGAAAGAGTTCAATTCTTACGTTTAAAAATTGGTTTATTATCCCTTAAAGACTAATCTTCTTCTTCTTCTTCTTTTCCTTTTTATCCCGGCGTCGTTATGGTCAGAAGTGTAGGACCATAACCTTCCCACTTAACTGCATTCCTACTGGTCCGCTTGTGGGGTCCGCCGATCCCTTAAAGACTAATGTTGTTTGTAAAGCTTTTAATTCGTTTAAATTGTTTTTGATTTGTGAATAATTTTCGTATGGATGAAAGTGGGAGTGTAAAAATAGTTCATTTATAAATAAAAGGAAAACTGTACTGTTCCCTTATTTTATATGTCAGTTACTGTTTTTTCTTTAGTAAACATTTTTTCCATAAACGTTCACTTCTTCTTTGGCATTCACGGAATAAGGACGTATTATTTTAACACTTTTGAACGACAGTGAAATTTTATCCACGGTGGGGGAAGAACAACAGGCAGTAATCGATGCCGAAGATCCATTCCATTGGTGTTTTCATAATTCTTCTCGTTTTTTTTTTTTTTAAATTAGTTGATTTGATTCGATGTATACTGGGTCCGTTAATATTTTCTTTAGAATCCCATTCTCTTTTGATTTTTTTTCTATCTCCTAGGGAATATTCCTATATGAAACATTTTCACTGAATTAATTTATCTGCAGGATGTTATCGTCCATCAGTCAGCAATCGGCTTATTCGTTTATGAGCTTCTGCTGTAGTCGTGCCTAACGTGAACATTGTTCGAGAATCATTTTATCTATACTTACCATATACATTCATATGTATTTAATATTATAAAGCTGAAGAGTATGTTTGTTTGTTTGGTTGAACACGCGCTTGACTCTAAAAAGTGGGACGGGAAGGTTGAAGGGCAGGCGATAGGGATGATAAATCAATCATTTAAGAAAAAAAAAAGTTGGATAGAAAGCGCAACACCCCATCCCCCCCCCACCACCACCTCGTTGGCCACATGCAGGGTTTGAAGTAAGTGCGAGTGGATAATCATATATTGAGTATAATTTACACTTTCAAAGCAATTAAAAAAAAAAAGATTGATTTATCATCCCTATCCCCTGCGCCTCCATCGTCTCGCCCCCACCTCTAAACACCTTAGAGGCATTCAAGGTAATTTTCATCCCCTCCACCTCCCTACCCCACCCTCCGATCGACGATCCTAACGTCCTTGTACCAACCCAATTGGCAAAATAATCATCTTTGAACCCCCAAAACTTTTAGGAGGCTGTGACCACCGCGGATTTTTTACAGTGTTGTACTCAGGAACACCTCCACTTTCCTCCATCTCCTATCTCCCTCACAATCTGCACCTTTACCTAAATAATAACCGCAGTATATAAATATACCATATACATTATGATTTCATACCAACTTGAACTATTGTATAATAAATATTCGTTAAAGCACGTTCCATTAAAAAAAAACAACATTCTTGTTTTTATTTCGTATAATATGTGAATATTTAAGGACATAATGAAATCCAACATCTCATTTTATTTTCAATCTGTATTATTGATTTCGAGGGCTGATTTAGACCGTTTGAGATAGTTCACGCACTTTTAAAAACTGCATTTTTATATTTCGCGTCACATTAATTGGTACTTATTTACTGACTTAAAATAATGAGTCGAAATTTTGTGAAGACGAACTAGCGTGCGAACTCGAACTGCTTTCTCCAAACCCACCAATATTAAAATTTTGGGATGAGGAACTAGCTTGCGAATTCGAAGAACCACCACTGAAACCTAAGGAATACATTGATTGTAAATCACACTACTTCAAGCTATCCTTCAGCACTTACCGCCATCATAGCCATTTCCATAATCTCCGTATCCACCACCGTGGTATCCTCCAAAACCAAATTGTGGGGCTGCTGATACAACAACCACCAAGAGACACAATACGATCAAAAACTTCATGATAAACTTATTATATAGGAGAATACTTGAACGGCAACGTTTCAATTCGTCGACGAGTTTCAAATAAAACACCAAACGAAATTGGTTTGTTTTTAAAGGGTGTATTTTATAGAGGTATAGAACTTTGAAATGGAATAAAACAAAGATGATTTTTTTAAATTGACATGAAATTGACTTTATTCGAAAGATAATCTTCTAACATTTAAATATAATTTCTGGCATATGACCGCCACTGCTGGTTCGGACGTAGTCTAATCTGGAGGTCCAATTTTCGATGATTTTTTCCAACATTTGTGGCCGTATATCGGCAATAACGCGGCGAATGTTGTCCTCCAAGTGGTCAATCGTTTCGGGTTTATCGGCGTAGACTAGCGACTTCACATATCCCCACAGAAAATAGTCAAGCGGCGTTAAATCGCACGATATTGGAGGCCAATTCACGGGTCCGTAACGTGAAATTATGCGGTTACGTTTTGTTGAAACCACAGCTCCTGCACATCATGGTTGTTCAATTGATGAACGAAAAAGTCAGTAATCATGGCTCTATAGCGGTCACCATTGACTGTAACGTTCTGGCCAGCATTGTTTTTAAAGAAGCACACCAAACAGTCAGTTTTTGTGGATGTAACGGTGCCTCAACATACACTTGAGGATTATCATCACTCCAAATACGGCAGTTTTGTTTATTGACGTATCCATTCAAAAGTGAGCTTCATCGCTAAACAAAATTCGCTTATGAAAATTGGGATCAACGGCAATCTTGTTTTGGGCGGTCATATGCCAGAAATTATACAATATTTAAATTATAATGTTAGAAGATTATCTTTCGAATAAAGTCAATTTCATGTCAATTTGTTTTATTCCATTTCAAAGTTCTATACCTCTATAAAATACACCCTTTATAAGGAAGATTCACATTATGCAGAACATAAAGTTGCTCGACAATATTTACTCAAATTCTATAACAAAACTGGATTTGTAAATGAAGAATTCATCATATCGCTAGAATCGTCAACGTTTTTTCCCACTTCTAAGAAACTACATATGTAAATGTATAAACACTTAGGGTATTCCCAAATCAAATGTATCAAGTGTATAAATAAAATCAGCACATTTTCGCGTGGAGCCTGATTCGCAGCTCTAATGTTTGTCTGGGCCAGTTTGAAAACATATTTTAAATTGAATTTACTAATCTAGCCACAAAATAACCTGCAACTGAAGATGGTTTCTTCTTTCTATGCCGGGGTAGGGGTTATTTCCCTCTTGATGACATGTGCCACCACGTGATCGTTTATGGTTTGTTAAGAAATCTGACCCAACATTGTTTTTGATTTCTTGGCTATACGAGTAAGAGGACAATTTACCTAACATGAAAATAAATTTAAAAATATAATGAAGAATTTTTTTTTTTAAAGACTATTTGATAGTATAATTATGAATCTGAATTTAAAAATACATAATTACAGGGAAAAAAAACTTGCACTTATGCACTATTATAATACATATATCTTCCATAAATTAATTGAAGGAAACGAATGGACATTTTTGTATAGAGTCACATCCGACCATTTACATAGTCCGTTTGTCCCATTATAACCGCTAATCTATTTGATCATTCTTTTACAACCCTCCGTTTTCGCCATTAATTCTATCAGGAACTGACTTAAAGTGTAAACATGAAGCAAAATTAATCATTTGATTGGCTAATTATGCTAATGGGATAAAAAACAACAAGTGTTGGAAAGATCACCACAGATCACTATATCACCAAAATATTAGTAAAGTTCCTGGATCAAGTGAAAGTGAGAGTTCATCTTAATCACCACAGGGTGCGACATATTGTTCAAATTGTCCTCAAAATAATAAAATATAAAAATAAAAATTACAAAATAAATTAATAGTTTGTGTTATTACATTCCTTCGAATATAAAGCAATGAAAGGAACGCTGCAAGGAGTGCCAATAAAAAAAATCGCTGAGCAGAAGCTGAACTTGAAATTCTCAAAGGTGAAAACACGACTTTTATCGTGCCCATCGAGGGACGGATAAAGTAATTATTATAATTTTAGCTTTGGATCTCTAGGCACGCCGTGTATGCAACGTTTTTGTTTCTTGTATTATTAGTATCTTTGACAGGTCGCTTTTTAAGCCGCGGATGAAGACGTCTAACGCCCTGGTCCTATAGGTTTCAACAAAGAACCTACCGTTTCTTCACTAAAAGATTAAGTTATCAATCGCTGATGGTCAATAGCGACAACTGATGGTTAACCGCTGCATAAAACTCATCTGGCCTCGTGACAGATTCTAGAGTTGGTGTTCTAACGTACCCTTGCACCGTCTCTTTTACCTAGATAGTGCAGAGAGAGACATCGCTTCTTATACAACCAATTACTATAGAATATGGTATAAGACACGAGGGAACCATCTGCTAAGCTGCAGGAGTATTTCATAGTCTTTCAATATGCTCTCAACCGCATGCACCCAGAATTGCTTCAAATACTCTCAACTGGGCGAGGATATATTTAACAGCCCTCAAGTTTAGTTAATGAATTCGTAATTTGTTTCATACTCACCCACTTATAGTATAGGGGAGGCACAATATGGTAAAAATCCTTAATTTTTAAGCTATTCTTCTCTTAATGAATTATTCTTACAAGCACTGCTGCGACGCAAAAAGAGGATTGTTATAAGTTTGGCGTGTCTGTTTGTCTGTGTGTCTGTCAGTGGCATCGTAGCTCCTGAACGAATGGACCGATTTTGATGATTTTTTTTTGTTTGAAAGTTAACGTGATCGAGATGGTTCTTAGCTACAATTTATGAAGATCTGTTCAGGCGTTTCAAGGCCATGAGCTCTTTTAAGTAGCGCAAAATGTATCACCCTATCGAAAGATGTTATAATTTTTGCAAATAGCGTCGTACGGTTACCTCAATCATTTACATAGTCATTTGTGACTATCATCATCTTTCGGTATCGGGTAAGATTATCACAAAAAAAGTTCAAAAAAGGAGCAACACTTGCTTTTTCGGAGTTGATGACAGATAAGAACTGTCAAATTATCCAAGAAAAAAATTCAAAAATTAAAAACAGAGCAATAAATTTAATTTTTTGCGAAATCATTGCTTTATTTTATTTACAATAGAGTGTCTCTAAGAGCATCACACATTTTCGGCTTCTCTGTTGGATAGTTGGAGGTCTTCTTGCATATTGGGTTGGTGGATAAGATTGGTTGGTTGTTGGGGAAGGTCACTTTCATTCAAATCACAGCAAATGTTGTGCAACGCAACACAAACATGAATCTAAAAAAAACAATCATTAAGCATAATTTTAACAATATTAACTGCGAAATTATTCCTACTTACATGTCATCTGCAAACTCGTGAATGTTAGACCGATTTCTCAAATTCTTCCTCAAAATTCTGACTGTCATCACTGTCTCATAATCTTTGCTTAAAAATAGCTCGGAAGAGGAAATAATATTTTTTATTTTAAATAATACACAAAACACAAAACAAAGTCACTTTAAACCCACAAAACATATGAAAGTGATAGCTAATAGTTGTCACCAGAAAACTGTCACAAAAATGTGACAATCACAGTGACTATCACCTTACACGATACTGAAACCGAGAATGTGACTGTCAATTATCACAAATCACCTTAGCCGATTACGCCCCAGGCCACGCAATTGGGCATAACCAGACGGACCCTACAGCAAATTTTAGTGAAAAACTTACATGTTCCCGTACAAAGTGCAAATAGTTCATCACTTAATGCCTGCTGACCGTACGTCGCGTGTGAATTACTCTGAAGCCATCCTTATTCTCAACAACGAAGAGGACGATTTTGTTTCGAAAATCATCATGAGCGACGAGGCGCATTGCCACTTAAGCGGTTACGTCAATAGGCAAAATCTTAATTTCTGGGGCATTGAAAATCCGCGCGTGATGCACGAAGAGTCATTACATGTAATCAAAGCCACTGTGTGGTGCGGCATTCACGCGGGAGATGTGATTGGACCGTATTTTTAGAGGACGCCATCGGCAATACGATCACTGTTACTGGCGAACGCTACAGGGCCATGATAAACGACTTCTTACTGCCAGAATTGAATGAGCGGGCCTTGATGAACATGTGGTTTCAACAAGAGGAAGGAAGCGTTTTGGCGATTTGGCATGGCCAGTAAGATCGCCAAATTTAACCATCCCAGACTTCTTTTTTTGGGGCTACTTAAGTAGTAAATAAAAAAAACCAGAATACAAATAAAAAGAATGTTGATAATGATAATGTATGGATCATACAGAGACTTACTCTATGTAAACAACATAAGTAAGTACCGAATCAACCATATCCAATATTTTAACGCAACGCATACGGCTCTCAAGCGAACGCCTCATATGGAAGTTGTACAGTATCGAAACACTGCAGGAACTTAGTAGACCTTCTAAGATAAATTGATGTACAAAACTAAGTTCATATGTACAACTTGAAATTAGTATATATTTTTTTATACATTACACCTGTGTACATACTTGGTCCCCCGACGTAGCTACGCTTATATTAAAAATATTAATAGGTTCTCTAATGAAGCCAAAAGGCCGAGAGAAAAATTTTAGTTTTTTACTTTTTAAAGTTTTTCTTTGTGTCGGGGGTTACTTAACATTTTTAATTTTATTTTTATACGACCTTTTATCTTTCTCTTTAACAGCACAGCACAGAAGGGACATCACAAAGAAAGGTTAATTTTTCTACTCCTTTGTAGTAAAAATGTTTCGTTTGATTCCGACTCTGGGCTTCCGTGGAAGGATCAAAGGGATCCGTAGAAAAAACATAATCGTGCCGTTGCATCGCACCGTAATTCATACGCGCTGATTAGGTTTCATACTTATTAAGGATTGGCAACGCGTAACCCTATGCAGACTTTGGCAATAGCAGCACCTTTACCCATCTGTGGCGACCAAGTAAAATTTTATATTTTGATTACGTTGCTGTGTTCTGGTCGAAAACATATCCGGACGCTGTGAAGCAAGAATGATGTCTATGATGGCTATGGAGCTCTCTTTTCCAGGAATCCCAAAAGTAAATTCAAGGTTGGAATTTGATTTGAATCCGAATACATGCACCATCCTCGCTGTGTACTAGTTGGTGATTTAGACACAATAATAGGTACCGCTAATGCATCCCACTGGTCAACTGTTAGCTTCATAATCTTCAACGCACGTAGTGACACGCATCGTATCAACTATTATCAGTAGAGCCTTCGCTGTTTCCTCTACTGCCGCCTTTATATTGAGGAATCTCGAAACGTGTATCTCAGATTGTAGCCTCGAGTTGTCGAAGCATTTTTTTTAATGCTGTCCAGGATGTATGGACGCATATAGACCGCCAACTAATGGTACATCCTTTGCATACACAGCTTGCCGAAGCTTACTCAACTTGTATGCCTCGGAGAAATTAGCTTTGTGCACTAGTGCTTCAAACACATCTTTGAACGCCAGTCAGTTACAATAAGATCCGTCGATGGTTCGAATTGTGACAGGATCCAGCAGTACGTCAAAGCTGTATGAATTACTTGTATGAGCCAACTTGCTTCCATAGCAGGTCATGTTCGTGCAGCTCGTCGACTTGAGCAGCTCCAACCAATAGCTCGTGGTTGCATACATAGCAATCGTAGTGGGCAGTTTAGCTCTTGGTTCAACTGGGCGAAATCCCATGTGTTCAGGTAGGCACCGTGCACACGTTCACTAATCCTTTTGATGGCTGTTGACGCCGACATCCTAATGTTTAATTCCCCCATAATAATGGAAAGAAAGATATGTATATGAAATCGAATCAACAATATCCAATCCAAACCAGTGATTCTAAGTTCACAAAAATTGCAAAATTGTGCGCAAATGCGAAATCTTCGAGCATAAGGGCTCAATCCTCACAGGAGGCACCAAAAATGGATGATGTCCAACAATCCTCTGTCCCGTTCGGAGAGAGCAAGACCCCTATGCCAACTGCAACTGTAACTTAAGTTGAACAAGTGATGCCAAATCTCCAACAACTGGTATGGCTGCTATTCACAGATATACAAAAACAGATAATGGAAACGTAACTGAAGCATCATTCCTAATAAGTTACAGAATTGGACGTGCTGGTAAGCCGCACACGATTGCAGAAAATTGAATAAAACCATGCATGACAGAAACCGTCAGCTGCGCACTTGCAGAAGACGCAGCGAAGAAGGTTGCAGCAGTCCAGTGTTTCAGTAATATCATATCTGATCGAGTCCATAAGATTTCAGACCATATTGAAGATGAAATAATTTTTAGATTGAAGGACAGTGGATCGGAGGATCGGAGAAGAAGAATTCGGAGGATCTATTGAAGAAGATTTATTTCTCTTCCTTTCGTTACCAACACGACTGGGGAAGAAATTTTTAAAGTCACTGATAATTACATGAGTAAACACCATATTCACAAATTTATTGACGTATGCAGCGATGGAGCAGCAGTTATGACCGGCAAAATAAAAAAAAGGATTTTACATCGTAATGTAGTAGCAGTCACTCCGTTTTATATCGTTATGCCCTTGTCGCGAAGAAAATTTCGCCCGACTTAAAAAAAGTTCTCAGTCAATCTGGACAAATAGCTAATTACGTTAAATCACGTCCACTCCAGTCAAGGCTTTTTATAAAAGTGTTTGAAGATGTTGGAAGTCAGCATCACTCTCTTCTTCTACACACGGAAGTGAGATGGCTTTCGAGGCAAAAAATTATTTCAATTGCGCAACGAGCTCAGGATATTCTTCGTCGAACAAGCTCTTGATCGATGAGCAATGGTTGGTGAAATAAAAGGAAAAGAGAAAGAAAAGAAATACGAAAGTTTTACCTTTTTAAACGGATTTTTAGAAGAAAATATGTTGCAGGTTCTACTAACTATCAGAGCACTCTGACGCAAATACTACCAGACAGACACCTTGTGTTTTCCCCGTTGTCCGGAGAGAAGTGGGGAGGGGCTTCAGTGATGTAGAGCTAAGAGATTCGGCACCCACCACGTCGGCCCCTAGGGTGCGCCACTGTGCGCGAGCGAAGGCGGGGCAGTCGCAGAGAAAGTGTCTTGCTGTGTCATCCTTCTCGCAACATGCAGCAGAGGTAGGCGTCTCACTGATGCCAAGCACGTAGAGATGCTTGGCAAAAGTGTAATGGCCCGTAATGACGCCCGTAAGCCTTCTGCAATAATTTCTCCTTAAGGATAAGAAAAATGTTGCGGACTTCTTGCACACATCAGGGCGTACGCGCTTAGCCATCCTGCTTCCTGGATATTCCCTCCATCTACAACTGTGTGCATTAAAGACCCAGTCGTTGACGTCAATTTTGACCGCGGAAGCAGGTAGACCTAACCTTCAGGTCATGAGAAACTCTCCTCTGAGCCCCTTCTAGCGAGTTGATCGGAGATCTCGTTTCCTGGGATTCCAGAGTGACCTGGGACCCATACAAGCCTAAGTGAATTTAGTCTTCCCACTTTGTTCAAAAAGGTCTTGAGTTCATGCACTAATTTGGAGTTGAATAGAGGGTTGAACACAGCTTTTTGTGCAGCTTGGCTGTCACTGCAGACGCATATGCTTTTTCCCTTCCAACTGTGTTTCACAACATAGTGCATGGCAATTAGGATTGCCTAAATCTCTAATTGAAAGACAGACGCATATTTTCGTAACGAGAAGTGCTGTCGAATATTTTCGCGCTCAAAGAAAACTCCAGCGCCGGATCCCTGCCCAGTCCTGGAGCCATATGTGAAAATGCGAAGACATTCCATTCCAGGTTCAGTGTCTGGCCAAAGCCAGTCCTGACACCATGGTAGTGTGACTGTGAAATTACAGCGCAGTAGGATGGCAGGTGTCATTGCGTCAGAAAGCATATCCATGAGACAGGAGTCGTAGGATATTTTTCGCGCAAGTTCACTTTCACTCCAATGCGAGTTGTACCAAAGATACGCGAGAAATTGCTTTCAGTGCGCACCCTCTGATATATGTACAGTCACTCACACTCAAAATGGGACAACCTAAAAACATGCCAATGATTAATTTTCCAAGGCAGAAAAAAAGTCATGGCTAATTTTTCAACTATTTCATTATTTTTCTTTTGTATCGATGACTTCAACTATTCAAAAGACAATAAAACAAAAACAATAAAACAATATTATTAAATAAAAAAAAAATCATAATTCTCTCAGCCTCCTTTTCACTACGTCACACTCAAAGTGGGACACGTTAAACTCTGTTTCTTAAAGTAGCGTTAATTTGTTTTTAACATTTTGTCGAGTTTCCATTGTTTTTAACAGTCTCTTCAAGACGCCTTGGCATACTTTCAACCAATTTTTTTGCAAAAAGATGGGTCGATAGTTTCCCGTTCTTCAATCACAGCTGTTTTAAGAGCGTTGATGTTCAAGACTTTTTTTTTAGCCACTATTTTCTTTAGTTCTGCCCACAAATGCTCAATTACATTTAAGTCCGGTGATTGAGCAGTTGTGGCAAGAACTTTAGGGCAATTGTTAAGGAGCCACATCTTCGCAACCCAAGACTTATGCTTGGGATCGTTGTCTTGGTAGAAGATAAAGTCGTCTTTGATGCCAAGTTTATCCGCACTATCCTTAACGGTTTATTTTAAAATATTAATGTAGTACATTGCGTTCATGTTTCCACGTACAAAATCCAATTTTCCAGTTCATTCGGCTGACATGCAGCCCCATACCATCAAGGACCCGTCGCCATGCTTCACAGTTTTCCTAACAGCTTTTTCGTTGTATTCTTCGCCGGGTTTCCTCCATACAAATGGTCATCCGTCGGAGCCAAGAAGATTGATTTTGGTCTCGTCTGTAAAGAGAACCTTTCAAGAAGGTTCGGAGTATGCCAAAAGTCAGAAAACAGACAAAAAAAAAAACTTACTTTTGACCAGATAGTCATATCCTTATTTGCATGTTCTTTTGCAAATTTAAGTCTTAAAAGGCGGTTCTTTTTAGATATTAAGGGCTTTCTGCGAGCAATCCTTCCGTGCAAGTTGCTATTTCTTAAGAACCGGCTAACTGTTTCTGCACTCACTTTTAAGTTTTTAATGTCCTTCAACATTTTTTGAAGGTTTATGGCCGACAACAAAGGGTCATTTTGAATTTTTCTTAAAATAAACCTCCCATCTCCAGTGGTTATTTTCCTCCTGCTTTCAGTATTTTTTTAATTTATTTCGGATTATTCCATTTTCCTTATATCTTTTTATAATATTAAAAACAGTAGATTTCTTTTTGCTTACCAACTCGCTAATTTCCTGAACAGTTTTACCATTTTTATAATTCAGAATTAGAATTTTTCTTTCCTCTACAGTAGTTTGTCTAGACATTTTGCTTTTTAACTTCAAGATCACCCAAATGTACTGAAAGGACTGTGAGACTGGAATGAGCGAAAATACATCAGAATCATACAAGTTGCGAACGAGAACCGTTAGTTTTCATGGAAATCGACACGTGTCCCACTTTGAGTGTGAGCTGCTGTGTTAGTCTGTTCCACCAGACAACCGATGCATATGAGATTATCGGTCACATCATTGCCGTGTAGATACAAAGGACCTTTTTCGGCGATAAATCCCATGTTTTACCAAAGGCACCTTTCCAGTGCTTCATCTACGCCATGCCGTCAAGCAGCGTTACACATGCTGTCGAAAGTGGCGTTATTAAAAGCTCTCTCAATGTCTTAAATGCCTAGTGCGTACTCTTTCCTTTCGAGAGCGCATTCAATTCTCCCAACTAGGTTTTGAAGCGCAGTCTCACAGGATTTTCCACGCTGACAAGCATGTTGCATCTCCGAGAGAGAATGTATTTGAAAGCAACTTTGCACTTTGCGCACATGCAACTCTACTGGTTTCTCCATATTTCTCAGAAAGAAGGATGTTAGACTGACTGGTCTAAAACTCTTGGCGAGTGAGTCTATTTTGGGAATAAAGACCACTTTCACCGCGCGCCAAGGAATAGTTACATATGTATGTGCAAGTGCCAAGCTAGCAGTGAAAATTCTTTTCAGAGTTGGAAGCAGCTGTCTTGTACTTTTTTGCAGTATAATAGGGTATACCTGGCGACTTGAAGCCATCGAAAGATGCCACAGCAAATTTAATGGCCCCAGTAGTCACACGCGTGACGCAATATACCAGCTACGCCGAGTTTTTTCATCGTTACCAACGAGCCGATGACAGTCTGATTTCCCGGGAAATGGGTCTGAAGCAGTAAACTAAGAGTTTCTGCTCGGTGAAGGTACCATCAGACTTTCTGAGTCTTGAGAACTTTAACTAACTTGCTGGTTGCGCTCAGGGATTTATTTGATCTCTTGCAGAAGGACTTATAGGAATCATTCTTCGATTTACGAATAAGCTTCTTATATTTCCTTCAATATTCCAGCCATCTTCTGAGTTCGATTTAATGCCGGTTATGAACGCCATCCTCTACCAATTGCTCTATTCTGAGTTTATGCAGGGCTTGAGTGGATTTCTCAAGCTCCTCTCTTCCGCTTGGGCTGCGAGGGAGATATCCCACATTTCAATTTAAATTCGATATATCTATGGTCTGACAACGTAGCATCTAGTAAGACTCTCCAGTTAGCAATGGCCTTCACATGCCTATTAGACAGGGTTAGGTCAATCACTTCCTGTGGTTTCGCCTTCACAAAGGTAGGTTTAGAGCCAACATTGTTGACAATAAGGTCAGACGAAAAAGTGTAGTTTAAATGATGGTCTCCTGTCCGGTTGCATTTGCTGCTGCCCCAAACAGTGTTTTGAGCATTAGCATCGCAACAGATGATGGGTCCAATCTTTCTAGCTTCACAGTACTCTACGAGTTCAGAAACCGCCTTCGGTGGCGGGGGCAGTACCGAGTCGTAGGGGAAGTAAGCAGACCCCACGACGAACTGTTGAATTTTTCTGTGAGCTTTGTAGCTAACTCTAGCAGCCTACAGATCTTGTCCACAATAAATTGACCAAGTTTGGTTGCCGATATTGTGTTCGATATAATGAGGCAGACCCTAGACTCATGGTTGCTGAATGGATAAAATCTGGAGATTTGTACTACTGCATGCAATTCTGCTACTGAGAAGAGCGGCAGCAGCCTTGCACTGCTGTAGATTGATCTGAGTAAAAATCATAGATTTAGACTGCACTTTCCGTCCTTTGACTACTTGACATCAAAATGGAATAAAATCTCACCAAGGCCGAAGTAGGAACGCGGATCATACGCAGATTTCAGGATCTCGACAGAGCCGTTGTCCAATCCCACAACCAGAGTGAAGCCCTCTTTTTTCAGAGAGCCTTTACTCTCTTTGTAGGTATAGACAACCCAAGCCCTCGTGTCATCGTGCGTTACCTTAAATAATTGCTGGTTTGCCATGGATGATTGATGTTCCATTAGGTCTCGTCAAAGGGTAGAAAAGTTCGTTCTGCAATGAGGTTGAAAAATATAGAAATAATCTAAATCCATTAACAACGGGCCTAATTATAAAGTGGGCTTTCGGTCAAGTTTTGAATGAAATTGTGAATTAAATGGAAATATATTGCCAAAAGACTTGCGCAAATAAAAGAGACACATTAAGAGGTAATACAATTTCAAAACGGGGAAAGGGTAAAAAGGAAAAAACAAAGGACAGTCGCGGTCCAAGAGATGGTTCATGATGGTTTTCAAAACTTGAAGAGCAAAAGTTAACGACTCGTTACATGATACATTAGACACTTTCTAATGTTCAGCGCGCGGTTAGTTGCAGAGTTTTGCTTAAACTACTAGTCCACCCTAGATTTGGTCCATTGGATTTTAAATAAAAGATTTAAACGGATTATATGAACTTGAAATAGTTTTATTGACTTAGAATTCTTAATAATAGGAAAATTGATAATGCATGACTTCTCCCCAGTACATCAAACACTCCATAAAAGGAATCGTACTCTTTGCTTTGCAATAATTATTCACTCTCAAAAGATTGCTCTTTTGGCGGCGCAACTGGCGCTACAGACCACTATGTCGGCATAAATTAATCGATCTCTACTAAAAACCAATTGCTTAATGTTGTCTAGCGTTGCTTCAATAGCGCGCTCCCATACCGGCTCCCCATAGCAGATCTTCCCACAAAAGCATTTTGGACTTTCCGAGATGAAATCTACTAATATCGACGGAAGAGATCTTGGACTGAATGGTAGTTTTGCAAGAGATACAAACTGTGCTGTTGTCAGCCACAGGGGTTGTGGACTATTTGTAGTAAGCTTCCTAGCTTCGATCTTTTTCTCACATATAGGCTGAAAATTATTTTCCCACACATCCAAAAGATCTAACCGAACTTCATCGATTGATGAAGGCAACGACTCTAATTTGTTCGCGGACAAATTTAAGAAACGTAGGTTTCTCATACCTCTGATTCCGAACGGTATCCTCTGTATATTGTTCTGATTTAATTTAAGTGTGATGAGATTTACCATTTTGATAAGTTTAAGTGGAAAGTATTCTAATTGGTTGTTGCTCATATCGAGCTCTCGCAATCTTGACTTAATCTCTTTTCCATCTAGCCAGCTCCACGATTGTCCGTCTCCCAATCGATTACTGGACAAATCCAGCTCGATTAATGGTAGTTTTCCTAGTTCATTGGGTACTATACTTATATTGTTACTGCTCAAAATCAATGTTGTTAAATTTGTTAAACTACAGATTCCGAAAGTGATTTTATGAAGTCCTATTCCACTGATGGTCAGCGTGTTCAGCGTCCTGGGAAAACCCTTCAAGGGATATTCAGATCGTTTCTGTATAACCATTTTTTTAACCGGATGAGATTTCGCTGGAATAGCAGTGGCAGCAGCAATATTCATCTTCAAATTTGGCGTTGATTTACCTTGCAGCCCTAGTCGGAGCGTTTGTAAAAATGACTTAAGCTGGATAGGGTCACATTTAATCATTAAATTTTCAGGTGGATTCTTGAAAGATATTGTTGCTTTTCCATCGTTGACGAACTTTGTAAACATATTTTCAATGTTGTCGTTTATTTTGTACCTGACGCCGTTCCGATTCTGAGCTGTAAAGTGTATAATTTCTAATTGCGACTTATCCTTGCATGGATGAAATCCCAATGCAATTGTTGCTTTTGGCGTTCTATTTTTATTGCTTTGAGTTTGTCGATTAAATACTTGAGTTTCACAGAGAATTTTCATTTTATTTGGCTCATCTGGATTGGTTTTGTTTATATATTTCTTGATGGTTACTTTCAGGGCTGAAACGAATTTTGTTTTGACATAGGCTGTCAGGCATGTACTGTGACGTACTGGAAAGATATTATGCTCCAAGGAGTTGTCTTTCTAATACTGACGTCATACCGACCGACCGAATGTAACATTGGTAATATAATGGGCGACTTACAACGAACTATAAAGAAAGAAAAGAAGTATGTACATATATGTAATACTAACAAAAACAAAGATTTAAAAAACAGACAAATATACACAGTTCCTAGAAATGATTTCTAATATGTATGTCATACTGTACCTATATATTGCTGGGTTTTAGTTCAAATTTTGTTGTTGTTCCTCAGACTCTTTGGCGCGTTAGTAATACCATTCTCATTTATTATTTATATAAAAATTATTGAAATAGGTACAATATTTACAACCAGTAAAGAGTATAATCATTCTAAGTCATACGTTACGGTTTCACCGAGAGCCTCATTAAAATTAAACATTTTGAATCATGACGAATTTTTAATAAAAAAATAAAATAAAGGTAAACAAGAGAATTCAGTTTGTAAGTCGGGTATTACACGTTTCAATAGTTGCTGGCAACTTTTGCTTATTTTCTTTTGTGTTTTCTGTCCGTGTTGCCTTTATCTTTACACGTTTCAAGACAGAGCTCGCAACAAAGTGACACTTATCGTGCATTTTCTTTTTGATTCATTTCCCAGAGTTGTTTGAGTTGTTGTTGCACTCGAAATCTGGCGAATGAGAAAAAGGAGAAATGGCAAAAAATGAGAAAATAACAAAGGGAAACGTCAAAGTGTTGCCGGTACAGGCAACACGACCTACCCCGGATGCCTCTCACTTCTCTTACCCACAAGTTCGTGTTGCCGCGGCAACTATTGAAACGTGTAATACCGGACTAAACAAATTATAAAAAATGTTGCAAGAAATACTCAAGTATGCAGCATTAGGCTCAAAACACACCGGATAAAGCAAAACGTTTTTGATTCGCTAGTCAAAAAAACATTTTTTATTTGAACACACACCAAGCGAAACAGAATGTAAGTATTTGCTTTTAAACATGTGGTCGAACTCAGACGATGAAGTTGTGCCAATCTTACATAAAGGGTGGGCTATCTAGTTTTTTTTTTTTAATCATAAGTTATTTTGATACTGACAGCTCGAAATCTTGAAAGAAAGCCAGTATCATCCCTCCGCGGAACGAAATGAATCGCTTTATGCTTGAACAACGTTGGAAAATATTGAAAACTTATATCCAAAGAGAGTGCTTTGTAGCCCAAACAGTGCGTCTTTTAAAAAGAAGTTTTGGCCAAAATGAAGCACCCACCGCGACTGCCGTACTCAAGTTTGTGCAAAAAGTTCCTATGGTCCCCGTCGTCGTACGATGATAATGTGGCTGCTCTGGCCGAGAGTGTGAGAATTCACGAACATCAACTCGCCATCGATCTCAACAGCTTAACATTTTACGCACTAGCCTAAGGAGAATTAACTCAGCAATTGAAGGCTCGCGACCATCCGCTTCATTATCGCTTCGCAGTTTGGGCCATAGAGTAGCTTGAATTGGACAACGATTTTGGGAGAAAAATCGTATTTTCTGACGAGGCGCATTTTCATCTCGGCGGCTACGTTAACAAACAAAATTGCCGAATCTGGAGCTCGAAAAACCCACACGTTATTGTCGAGAAGCCAGAGAGTGACAGTTTGGTGCGGATAGTGGAATTGTGTCATTATTAGACCATTTTTCTTCGAAAATGAGGCTAGGAACAAGGTTTCGGTCAACGGTGGGCGTTACAGAGCCATGTTAACCGGCTTTTTATTTACTGAAATTGAAGACACGGATTTGGACGACCTCTGATTCAATTAGAATGGAGCGCCATGCCACACAGCCCATGCCACAATCGATCTTTTGCGCACAAAATTCCCAAATGGTGTTATCAGCCGTCTTGGCGATGTCAATTGGCCGTCTCGGAGCTGCGTTTTGACCCCTTTGGATCTTCCTTCTTGCTAAAAAGCATGGAGAGACTAGTAGAGTTGCATGTGCATCGAATGCATCCTCTCGGAGATGCTTATCAGCACGGAAGATCCTGCGAGACTGCGCTTCAAAACCTAGTTGGGAGAATTGAATGCGCTCTCGAAAGGAAAGAGTACGGACTGCGCATTTTCTTCGACATTGAGGGAGCTTTTGATAATGCTACTTTCGACAGAATGTGTAACACTGCTAGATGGCATGGCGTAAATGACGCACTGGTTTTGTGTATCAAAGCATTGCTTGTGCACAGGACATTGATCGCTAATGCAGGCCTCGAACAATGTATCAAGTCTGGAGTAAACATGGGCTGCCCGCAAGGTGGCGTCTTGTCTCCGCTGTTATGGTCCATGGTGGTCTGCTCGATGCCCTCAATGCCTCTGGAATCTATACCCAGGTCTATGCGGATGCTGTTGTTGTTCTCTCTGTCAGCTCAGGTTTAGGTTCTGTTTTTCTCAAGGCACAGGTGCACAAGTAATGGGCTGTCGGTTAATCCTCTTAAGACTGATGTCGTTCTCTTCACGAGAAGGAGGAAAAATACTGGCATTACTCAGCTGGGGCTAAAAGGCATTCCCATCCCGTTATCCAAGGAAGCTAAGTACCTGGGAATCATTTTAGATAGCAAGCTCCTTTGGTCAAAATATTTTGAGTCAAAATCCTTCAAAGCGCTGTCAGTTTTTTTGGCAATGCAAAGATGCCTTTAGCAAAACATGGGGCTTATCGCCGAAAAAGGTCCTCTAGATCTACACGGCAATGATAAGACCGAAAATCATATGCATCGGTTGTCTGGTGGAGCAGGCTGACACGCAAACATGTCGTTGCCTCTTCCACCAAACTCGAAAGAGCGGTCTGCACGGGCGCTTTCCCCAGCACACCGGGAGCTGCTCTAGATGCTATGATGAATCTTCCACCCCTTGACATATATATCAGAGGGTGTGCATTGAAAACCATTTCTCGCCTAAAGAGAAATACTCTTTGGTACAACTCGCATTGAAGTGAAGGTGTACTTGCGGGAGAAATATCCTACGACCCTTCTGACGCAATGACACCTGCCATCCTACTGCGCTGTAACTTCACAGTCACATTACCATGGCGTCAGGACTGGCTTTGGCCAGACACTGAACCTGGAATGAAATGTTTTCGTATTTTCACAGATGGCTCCAGGACTGGAGTTTTCTTTGAGGGCGAAAATATTCGACTGCATTTCTCGTTAGGAAAATATGCGTCTGTCTTTCAATTAGAGATTTACGCAATCCTAATTGCCATGCACTATGTTGTGAAACACAGTTGGAAGGGAAAAAGCATATGCATCTGCAGTGACAGCCAAGCTGCACAAAAAGCTGTGTTCAACACTCTATCCAACTCCAAATTAGTGCATGAACTTAAGACCTTTTTGAACAAAGTGGGAAGACTAAATTCACTTAGGCTTGTATGGGTCCCAGGTCACTCTGGAATCCCAGGAAACGAGATTACCCGAACGAGATCCTATATAATAGGGCCAGGATTGTACGGGTGGATAATTTTCTAATAAAACTGATCCGAGGTCACGTTTCGAGGGCAATGACTTCGGTTAATAATCTGATCTCCGGAGCTTACTTCCCTAATTACATGTACCACGAGAAAGTGCGCCTTAGCGGCTTGCCCCCAGAGGCATTCCTCTATTTAGATCAATGCGGACTGACCCAGGATGAATTGGCGATCCCGTTAATATTCCACGTGGCGCGTAAGTCCGTGGAGCGGCGACTTCTCTACGAACTTGATGTTGCGCTCCGTGAGCCCGAGCGCCTCTGGTTTAGTAGATCGGTGTCACGCCAAGATCAGAGAGACGTCGTCCGACAGCATCAACGCTTCTGGTGGCTGGAAGGGACTGCGTAGTGGTTAATTTTAATAGGTCGGCCTCTTTAAGGCAAAGCCTGCCACATGCCAATGGCAGTCTTACATATACTAGGGTAGGTTAGAAGAGGTTAGAGTAGGTAAGGGCATGCTACGGCAGGCCAGGGTGGCACGTAGGTTTAGTTTAGTTTTAGCTTTAACTAAAAAAAAATAAAAATTAAACACAAAAAAAATACAAAACAATAATGAAAACAAAAAAAGATGTATATATACATATGTATATTACAATAGTTAAGGTAGGGTTAAGTTATTCTTAGTTATAAGTTTCTTTATAAAAAAAAGAGGATCTGATGCTAAGTTTTTTTTAAAATATCACTTTTCTTGGCCTAAATTGTTTATTTATTTTAATTGTTTTAATTATTACAAGTTAATCATAAGGACGAAAGGCATAGCCTTAAGTAGTTCTATTTGCTTTAGAGTGTCCGTATAGGGCCAGTAAGGTATTTTATGTCGGTTGTTGTTTAAGCTAGTTTTAAGCATTTTTGTCTAGAGTTAGTGTGTTCAACAAAATTATAAAAACAAAAGTGAATAAAAAAAAAAAAAAAAACTAGGTTTTGAAGCGCAGTCTCGCAGGATTTTCGGCGCTGATAAGCATGTTGCATCGCCGAGAGGATGCATTCGAAGGGCAACTTTGCGCACGCGCAACTCTACTGTGGGAATAAAGACCACTTTCAGCGCTTGCCAAGGAAATAGGCAAGAGTAGGAAACAGCAGTCCTATACCTTTTTTCAGCATAACAGGGTATATCCCATCAGTGCACGGCGACTTGAAGCCATCGAAAGATGCCACAGCAAATTCAATGGCCTCAGTAGTTGCCACGCGTGACGCAAGATAGCAGCTACGCCGAGTTGTTTTCATCGTTTCGGTGGCAGTTACCAATTAAGCAGTGTGCAACTTGCCGATGACAGTCTAATTTCCCGGGAAATGGGTCTAAAGTAAACAGTAAGAGTTTCCGCTTTAGACTCAGTAAAGCTACCATTCGATTTTCTGAGTACATCCAGCTTTGTCGATTTTCCTCGCTTGAGAGCATTAACCAACTTGCTGGTCGCGCTCAGGGATTTGATCTCTTCGCAGAAGGACTTATAGGAATCATTCTTCTATTTACGAATAAGCTTCTTATATTCCTTCTGCTTCGATCGATATTTATTCCAGTCATCTTCTGAGTTCGATTTAAGCGATCTATTCAAGAGACTTCTGACTTCCATGCGAAGACATTGAAGCTCAGCGTTCCACCAGGGAACCGGCTTCCTGCTGGGAGGTTTTTTGACAGGACATGCGAGTTCGAAACAGTTGGTGATGGCGCTGCTCAAGTTACGAACAGCATCCTCCACCAATTGCTTCGTTTTGAGTTTAGGCAGGACTTGAGTGGATTTCTCAAGCTCCTCTCTGAATCATACCCAATCGTTCTTTCTCGGATTCCGCTTGGGCTGCGAGGGGGAGATCCCACACTTCAATTGGAATTCGATGTATCTATGGTCTGATAGCGTAACATCTGGTAAAACTCTCCAGTTAGTGCTGGCGTTCACATGCCTGTTAGACAAGGTTAGGTCAGTCACTTCTTGTCGCCTCGCCGTCACAAAGGTTGGTTGTGAGCCAACATTGTTGATGATAAGGTCAGATGAAAGAATGAAGTTTAAAAGATGGTCTCCTCTCCGGTTGAATTTGCTGCTGCCCCAAACAGTATTTTGAGCTTTAGCATCGCAACAGATGATGAGTCCAACCCTTCTGGCTTCACATTACTATACGAGTTCAGAAACCGCCTTAGGTGGCGGGGGCAGTACCGAGTTTCCCCTACGACTCTGACCCCTACGTAAGCAGACGCCACGACGAAGTGTTCAATTTCTCCGTGCGCTTTGTAGCTAACTCTCGCAACCACCAGAATTGACTAAGTTTGGTTGCCTATAGTGTGTTCGATATGATGAGGCAGACCCTGGGCCTTTCGGATCGCTCATCATAAAGGATCGTAGCATCACGTATACTACCAAGACCACACAGACGTTTATTCCACACCCATGGTTCCTGAATGGATACAATGTGGTGATTTGTACTACTGCATGCAATTCTGCTACTGAGAAGAGCGGTAGCAGCCTTACAATACTGTAGATTAATCTGAGTTCCTTCGACTACTTGACATCAAAATGGAATAAAATCCTACCGAGGCCGAAGTAGGGACGTGAATCGTGCGCGGATTTCAGGGTCTCGACAGAGCCGTTGTCCAATCCCACAACCAGAATGAAGCCCTCTTTTTTCAGAGAGCCCTTTTTTTCTTTGTAGGAATTGGCAGTCCAGGCCCTGGTGTCGAGTTCCTGGTGTCGAGTCCCTGGTGTCGAGTCCCTGGTGTCGAGTCCCTGGTGTCGAGTCCCGGGTTCTGCGCGCGTAGTCGCGTCAGCACTTTCAGCTTGTTTCCAGGTTTTCCCGGAATCCAGCAGATGGCGCGCGTTAATTTTGGGAGACTAATTACCTGATAGGTAGTAGTTCTGGCTGTCTCTTTGTAGGAGAGGTGCTTGTCTCGACTCTTTAAAGCCACTTTGCGGTGTGAAGTGCCAGCCTCCCAGAAACAGTCTTTGGTCCTCTCCGTCTTCAGATTTTTGCTTTGATCTTTGTTGATCGCCGCATCATCAGAGGAGGAGACATCACGTTCTCTCTCCCCACCAAGGTTGTCCCCGGCGGCCGTCTTCCGTTTGCGAGAGCTCTTACCTTTTCCGGTTTGAGCTCCCGTTCCTTTCCGACGCCGCTTTGGAACAGCTCTGCCAGCTTGAGGTTTGTTGGGATCCAAAACCGCTTTGCCTTCTGCGATCAGTTTGTCTGTCAGCATCCTCGCCTTTTTCGGCGGTGGCGCCGGCCATAACAGGACCCTGTACACCTCCAGCTCCGTCAGTTTTGGAACCTAACACGCTCTTATTGGGGATTTGACCGTCACCAATAAGAGGAGGAATTTTTGAGGCGCATGCCGAAAGTACTGGCATGCTTGTGCCTTCTGCAGCAGCCTTTACTAGCCGCCGAGGCTTTTTGCGCTGCGCGCCGCCAAGATGTGCTGGGGCTGCAGATGAGAGGGTCGGATGGGTTTCGGTAGGGGATACCCCCGCCGATCTAATCCTCTTGACTGCTTTCCCCAACTAAAAGGTTCAATTACTTTTCCAGCAATGTTGGTAAACCATTTTAATTTTTTTTTTTTATAATTTGCGCGCGCAAAAGGGGTTATGAATACCCTTAAGTGTCCGGAATCAAGACACAGCACGGGTCGAAGGTATAGAGGGAAAAAGGGAGAGGAGGTACCTGTGCACATTAGTCCTTAATGTCTGTGGATTGTAGTGAGTAGGAAATATTGGGTTGGGAAGAGCATTCCATAATCGTGTTGTGCGGCTGAAAAACGAATCTCTGAACTTAACCTTACGTCCGAAAGCAGGCTTGAGGGTGAACTGATGAGCATTCATGGCAAGATGAGTATTGCGGGTAAATTCATGGAGATGAGGATTATTTAAGCAACGGTTGTTAAAATAGCGATAAAACAGTGACAAGGAAGACACATTGCGTCGGTGTTCGAGCGAGTCGATTGACTTTGCGATATTACTGTCACCTATAAGTTTTATCACTCGCTGTTGTATTCTTTTTAGTATGTGCAGTGAGGTCTTAGGGGCACCAGACCAGATATGAGCGTTATACTCAAGCTTGGGGCGGATATAGGCCTTATAAATTGAAGTCAAATCGGATTTCTTGCATCGTTTAAGGAAACCTAGGCATTTTGCCGTGTTTTTGGCGATTTCAAATATGTGATCATTCCAATTAAGTTTGGTATTGATACACATACCAAGGATGGAAAAATTTTCCGTTTCGTCGACATTCATGGTAAATGGCTGATTATTATGGGTTCGCTTTAGTGACAGTAGACAGCATTGAGCTTAAGAAGCATTGAATTCCACTCTATTATTTTTAACCCAATTGATTATGCTGTCAAGGTCGGAATTCAATGTGCTTAACATACGCCGCCGTTCCAGTTTTATGGCCGAAGAGCAGGGATGTGAATCCTGGAACGAATATGAATAGGTAAGAGCACGGTCATCAGCGAAGAAGTAGATTGAATTAGAAGTAACAGACAAGAGATCATTTATAAAAATGAGAAAAAGAGTCGGAGACAAAACAGAGCCTTGGGGGACACCAGCATTAATTTGGTGAATATCAGACTTGAACCCATCCAAAACAACTTGAATTGAACGGTTCGAAAGGTAATTTCTAATCCATAGAAGCAGAGACATGTATATCGATGCCTTAAGCATGCGTTTCAAGATATTTCATAAGCTGACGGTTTATCAGCGTTTCCATGACCTTGGAAAGAAGGAACGTTAGTGCTATTAATCGGTAGGAGGAGGGAGAAGAAGATTCGCCCTTTTTAGGGACAGGCTGGACAAATGCTATTTTTCATCTACTCGGAAAGAGACCTGAAGAGTAGGACAGATGGAAAAGCTTACGCAGTGGTTTGGCAGCGCAGAAGGGCACCTCTTCAAAAGTATTGGAGGTATAGCATCGGGGCGGATTTATGTACGTTGAGATCTTTAAGTACTCTTGCAACTGTACGAGTGCCAAAATGGATTTGTCCCATGGTGAAATCAACGCTCTCAAGAACAGGCGGAGACAATGTAGAATCTGGTAGCGTTGTCTAAAGAGTTGACAGCTGGAATGTCATTATAAATGAGCATGGGAATTGAAGATGAGGCTGAATTCTTTACGTTTTTCACGAACGACCAAACGTTTTTGCTGCCCTTGGGACATTGTAGCACTTTCTGCCTCAACTTTTGTTCGTGGAAGAATTTTACACGTCTAATTAATGCATTGCAGTCATTTCTGGCCCGTTTAATTTTTTTCCGGTTTTCCTCAGTAGGGTTGGTTTTGTAGTTCCGAAAACTCAACACTCTCAACCCAATGGCCTCTTTACGGCTTGAGTCATACCACTCATTTTCTTTGGGTTTGATACTCTTCACTCTCTGACGAATGAAGGATCTCATACCCAGCAAAAGAATGTTCGTGATCATATCAGCAGCGGCATCCACGTCACTATCGAGGAAACATTGTGACCAGTTAGAATTCCTCAAAAAGTCGTTAAGGCCGCTCCAATTGGCTTTCTCGTATAGCCATACTGTTCTTTTAGGAATTTGTTCTCTAACTGTATGGGGTGAAGACGAGATATTAGCTGATACGACATAGTGGTCAGACGAGCCTAGGGGCGACAATATGGCAGCAGAATATTTGTCAGGATGAGAGGTGAGAAACAAGTCCAAGGTGTTGTCGGAATGATCTGCAATGTCAGGTATTCGTGTAGGCTCATTTACTAACTGGGTGAGATTATTTACCTCAGCAAAGATCTCTACGTACTGTCCTTCGGGTGTTGTCTGGCATGAATGTCGAAGCCAATTTGAATTGTTTACATTGAAATCGCCCGCAATGGCAATCTCAGTGTGAGGATGTAGGGATACAATTCTTGTGATGGAGTCAGATAGCATATCGAACTCATTGAAAGTTGAATTGCTATCCAGGTTTGGACATCTATAAATAAAACAGTAGTGGATTAAATGCTAAAAGGAAACGCTAAAAGGAAAAGCACTACCCCGCCAGGCACTACTAATGGTCGTGATCCTGGGACGAGCAGCAATGCTCGGGTCAGAGCTATAGGATTTCCGGGGGATAGCAAAGTAATGCAACGGCGTAAGCCACACTTAAGAGTCGCGAGTTGGAACGTTGCAAGCATGAGTGGTCGCAGCTATGAGCTTAATGATGGTTAGAAGGCGAGTAGACATCCTGTGCGTACAAGAGACGAAATGGCGAAACACCGGTAATCGGGCACGTTTCTTGGACGTTAAAACAAAAGCCTACAAGATTTTTTACTATGGATTGGAACAAGGAAAAAACGGAATCGCCATCATCTTTGCGGCAGAACTACTTGGCAACGTCTTAACCATTTCAAAGTCCAGTGACCGTTTGATGGCTCTCAAATTGGTGATGCATGGTGAGGTGTGGAACATCGTAAGCGCATATGCCCCTCAAGTAGGATGCGAACAAAAAGAAAAAGATGCATTCTGGCTAGATTTCCACACCCTGTTCAAAATCATCCCAAAGGAAGAGCTTTTGCTTGTTGGGGGAGATTTAAACGGACATGTCGGGAAGACAAGGGAAGACTATGAAGACTACCACGGAGGACTGGGATACGGCACCAGGAACTCTTCAGGTGAAGATATCCTAAACATGTGCAAGTCGTACGGTCTTATAGTGCTAAATACCATGTTCGTCAAACAAAGCCGGCACATTATCACTTATAGCAGTGGCGGAAATGAAACTCAAATAGACTATCATTTGGTATCCAGTTTCATGAAGCCACGAGTTAAAGATTGCAAAGTGATCTTGGGAGACGCGATCGCCCCTCAACACCGTCTCCTCCTGACTGATTTTTTTATGGAGGCGAGTAAGAAGTCAGTCAAGCAGCAAACGAAGGTGTCTGAGAGAATCAAGTGATATAGCTGGATAAAGGAAAAGGCGAAGCTTTTATTACCAACATGAAAAACTACCTCTCTTCCATTATCGATGAGGTCGGTAATGAGGAGTGCAGAGCACAAGACAAGTGGGATTCCCTACAACAATCTGGCCTGGAGAAAGCCAAATCACTGCACGGAACATCTAAAGGCCCCTGCCAACACGCAAAAGAAACCTGGTGGTGGACAGACGAAGCCAAAGCAGTGATACACGAAAAGAAAATGGCTTTGCAAGCTTGGTCAAAGTGCTCTTCTACTAATAGAGAGGAAAAAGCTCGCCGTGAAAAGGTATATAGATATTGCAAAGGTATCGCGAAGAATAAGTGCGCCGAATTCAAAGCGAAAAGCATGGAAGGCCTCTATCAGGAGTTGGAAGAAATATCGTCTTCCTGGAACCAGGCTACCCAGGAGCTTGGACAAAGCAATTTGAACAAAGGATCAAATATCTTTAAGATAGCCGCCCAGAGAAGAAGAAATGCTCAGGAGATTCGTTTCCCAAAGTTTATTAACAATGCTGAAGGCCAATTCCTTGTGGAAGACGAAAAAATTCTCCACAGATGGCGACAGTATTGCGAGGAACTTCTGAACGAACAGTTTCCCCGAGTGTACTTTCCAAGAGCCGCCCCGAATCATGCCGAAATATCCGACATCACAGTCGAAGAAATTCGGTACGCGGTTAAAAACTCCAAGAAAAGAAAAGCTGTTGGGCCGGACGGGATACCCTCTGAGTTCTGGAAAAAGATGGGAGACATCGGGTCTAGATGGCTCATGGTTCTTATCTCCAAACTTATGAGAGGCGACACTATGCCTAATCAATGGAGGGAAAGCTATCTTCTTCCTTTGCACAAAGGAAAGTGTGATACGCGAAATTGTGATAACTACCGTTCTGTCAAGCTGATGTCGCACACCATGAAGATCGTTGAACGGGTATTAGATAGCCGACTGCGGAAAATAATACGACTATCTGATGACCAGTGCGGGTTTGTCTCGGGTTTGTCTCGGGTAAATCAACGACAGATGCAATCCAAAGTATAAGGGTCATGATGGAAAAGCATCGTGATTCTTCAAAGGACTTGCATATGGTGTTGGTTGATTTCGAGAAGGCCTTTGACCGGCAACCAAGAGATCTTTTAAGGGTAGCGCTAAGACAAAAAGGAGTTCCAGAAACCTACGTGCGAGTGATCATGGACATGTACAAGAGAGCAACGACAAGAGTAAGATGCACCGCAGGAGTCACCGAAGAGTTCGCAGTCAAAGTCGGTGTACACCAAGGGAGCGTCCTCAACCCACTGCTCTTTATAGTAATTCTTGATTGCTTGCTTGAAGGACAAGTGACGGACCGCAATGTGCACCAGCTATTCTTTGCTGACGATGGAGCCATTATAAGTGATGATCGGGCGTCCCTACAACGAGCACTTGATGTGTGGGTGGACATTTTTGAGGGACACGGGTATCGTATTAATTCAAAGAAGACAGAGTATCTGTGCTGACCCTCATCAGCCTATTCCAGACATTTACTTGAATGGAAGAGTGCTTCCCAAGTGTGAAAAGTTTAAATATCTGGGATCTATGATTAATAAAGAAGCAACTTGTGATGACGACATCAAACATCGCGTAAGCGTAGGGTGGATGAAGTGGCGGGAAAACTCCGCCATCTTCTGTGATCGAAAAATGCCCCCTAAGCTGAAAGGAAGGCTCTACACTTCAGTTGTACATCCGGCGCTCACATACGGTTCACAATGCTGGACAATGCACAAAAAGTATGAGAGCAAATTAACGGCAGCTGAGATGAAGATGCTTCGCATGACTGCGGGAGTAACAAAGCGTGACAGAATTAGAAGTTCAAAGATCCGAGGAAGCCTCCACGTAAAAGAAACCATCACAAGAAAGATAGAGCGCGACCGACTCAGTTGGTATTGTCATGTTCAAAGGAGAGATCCTTTGGACCCCGTCCAAAAGGCGATATCAATCAACGTTCCAATTTCAACACCCAAAAAAGGCACGCCGAAAAACAATTGGTGCAAACAAATGCAAAAACACTAGCATTTGATTGGCCTCAGCGATGAAGTAATCCCAAACCGGGAAGCCTGCCGCAACTTTCTGAGGTCAAACCGGCGGACCAGTAGGAATGCAGTTAAGTGGGAAGGTTATGGTCCTACACTTCTGACCATAACAACGCCGGAAAAAGGAAAAGAAGAAGTGGATTAAATGCTTACGGACATCGATTTATAGCCACAGAAATTAAATTCCGGATTGGAACAGTGGACGTATTGTGGCTGAAGTTGATAAGCTACAACACTACGAATATAAAGGCCGAGACCAAGGTGGAGAAAGAAAAGGGGCACCAAGTTATATCCAGGCAGGTTCAAATCCGATAAATAGGTATTTTCTCCTACCTGTGTTTCACTCAGTGTGAAGACGGCTGGTTTATATAGGAACAGGTGAACGTATACAGCGAAGAGATTCGTTCTAAGGCCACGAATATTGCTCACATCAACCCTAAAATTTTCCATAGCACAAAACACAGACACCAAAGGAACCAACTCCGACTTCTGAAAGTTGGTAAAGCAGAATTGAGAAGTGCAAATTTCAAGCAGGTTCCCAACATCAAATCGATGCAGGTGTTATGCCCATACACCGATTAGAGTTGGTCCACCAACAATTTGCACTTTTGATTCCGCTACGTCAGATGCTACGCACCAGAGATGAAGAATGAGATATGCAACTTAAAATGGCCGCCGACGTTTGCCTACAAGCTGTGCGAGCACGTGGGTACATAAAGTCCTGTCAAAATTATGTAAACAATCGCGCACATTGTTATAATTCCATGAGTGTGTGTGGCGGGAGTACACTGCGGTAAAATGAAATGAGCTCACACGTATTCACGGATAGAGTCGTTTATAACGGGGGTTGTCGGCTTGGTACACAAACTCCTGTCAAAATTTCCTGAAAAATTTAGGGTGTCACGGGAACAGACGTACGAAAGTTGCATATCTCATTCTTCATCTCTGCTACGCACTCTCGGTCATTGCACTGACCCGACTGATGAAATCAAACGGGAGTTGCGATCGAGAATGCGCAGCCGTGGCTTGTGGAGGAAGGGACGGAAGGGAGCGGGCCGGATGCACTCGATCCGAATCACTTCACTGCACTTGTTTGCACTTGTTATTGTTTTTCTTTTTTTTATTTTTATATAGGCACTACGCACTCGCGACGGGGTGGCGGGTTCGCGGGGGAAAAAAAAACGGAAAGAAAAACAGAGACTAGTGCACGCGTCGGAGGATGGCACGGTACTAAAATAGAGAAATAATGGTGAATATTTAAGAATTCGCCTGGTTCCGCGCAAAAACACATTTCAACTTAAGCAATCATTTATTTCTCTACCAAGTTTTATTTTTTACCTTAAAATATATTTGTATGGACTGAACAGATAAAATAACTTCTTATGGCTATTAGCAAGTCAATTGCTTCCTTCATTGAGCGTATGATTTTCTGAACTCATTACCACTTATTTTCAACTTATAATTTTTTTTTTAACTTAATTACAGCAATAGCACAAAAACCAAATCTACAAAAAGTTTTAAATGTCTTTTGCGCTAATACGCTTACATAACTAAAGTCGTTAGTATTCAATTTCAAGAAAATACGTTGAAAGTTTTAAATATTTTCCCTTGGGATTTCCTAGAAGAAAGAAGTTATGGACATTCTCTTCTGAGTATTTACTTATAAGACATTCTATTTAGTGACATACATATGTAACCAAAGGAATATATTAAAAATTACAAGAATTTGACTCGAGTAGATTATCTGTGCTGCTTCCACAGTGTGCTCAGTGTCAGCATTGAAACGTATTGTCCTCATAATTTATACATTCTATTGAAAAATATCATAAAAATGCGCCTTTCGGACAATTCTAGAAATTCAGACGAAAAGCCTGAACATTTTATTTCTTTTAAATAATAACAATAACCACTAGCTCTATTCTATGCAACAGCCGAAGCAAGAACATAAATCATTTCCATGTATAACTCCACATTCAATGATAAGGTTTGTATTTACACCACAAGGATATTTCAATAAGAGGAATCAGAAGATTAAGTTTCGGTGACAGGGGTGAGCGGAATGCTATAATTTAGTGCAATTAACACGTTCAAAGGACAGGAAAACAAACACGATTCTCTAAGGGAATTCAATCATTATGCTACACGCCGAAACTCATTGAAAACAGCCTAAATATCCGCCAAATTGCTTGTGCTCTTAAATTATTAAATCGAAAATAAATACAAAATTATTAACTAAATCAAACTAATCAAACATTTATAAATTAGAGGAAAATCACAGCTTGCATAAGCAAAATAATAAAGGAATAAATGCTCCAACCGCAATAAATACTGGTAGCATCAATGAGGATTCATCCGCGGTATAGGGATTGGGTTGTTTGGGTCCGCTGGTTTTGCGCGATTTTAATTTTGGCGTCGACGCTACATCCTCGATCGGAATTTCCGTTTCCAGGGGCGGTCGCTCTTCCATTACAATGGGCGGAAGACGAGGAATGCTTTCCACGTCACCTTTGAGCAGGGCGAACGCGTTTATCTTCGGATTGTCTTTGACACCCTTTACGAATTCCAAGCGAATCTTTCCATTTCGGATTTCGGATTCTTCTTCCTTAACAAAAAGTCTATTTCGCGAAACGGTGAAAAATATGTACTCATCATGAGCAGTGCCTTTCCCGACGTGATGAAATATATCCAAATCCGAAATGATTGTATGTTCTCCATTAAGTAACACGTCAAATACCTTCATATTTGGGGCATTGAAGTACACTTCACAAAACTTTAAGATCAGCACGTATTCCCCATCTTCAAGAACAGGAAGGTCGTAGCCGAAAGTTGCCGAATGATAGCGCTCGGTTTGATAGAGAATTTCATCTTGTTGTGGCACGCGTCCAATTATCAGAAGCTGCTTGCCATAGTCCGATTCTGTCCCCACTTTACCTTTGAGAGGATCCTGCTCAAAGAGTATACCATTTTTGTCCGTGTGACTGTCGCCGCCCGCATTCACTGCGTATACTACGCGGAGACGATTCGTTGATTCAGCAACCCTCGTTAACTGCACTAATAAAATCAAGTATAGTGTCGTGTAGGCTGCATAATTGTTACTGTTGCTGTTAAATCTTAGTTTTTTGCTCAACATTGTTATTAAATTTATTCAGAGATTACAAAATTAACATATCGCTCTGTCAACACTACACCGCTTGTAGGAATTTCTTCATATTAATAGAATTCTGGCAAGCACGTCTTGAAAGAAGATATACAATTTTATTTTATTTTGTTTATAAATCTATAATAAAACTAATACCCAGGTTACTATAAAGGAAAACGTCAACCAATCAACCTCCATCCAATTGAAGGGAGAATTTGACACGTAACTAATTTTTTTCCGTCTTGAGAGCAATCAGCTGTATGATACAACCACTTAAGTTGGTTGCAATGGGAGAAAATAATTTTATACAAACGGAGTAGATTGTTGTTCATTTTGAAAGAATTAAATCTAATTTATAATTTAACCTCAGAGTTGAAAGAGGGTAGATTACCAGAAGTGCACAATATGTATATGAAAAAAAATTTAAATAGAGTCTGATCAAAAAAGAAATCAGTGTCAAATTTTTGCCTGAATGTTTACTGACATTATGTTTGAATAAATGGCGGAATTTTTAATTGGGTTTATTTTGGCTAATTTTGAAGAGTTTTGGTAGCACTGGAGAATGACAATGTTCCCATTTATCTGACAAACTCTCTATCAAGCGTGCACAAGCGTGCAATCTTGTAAACAAACTTGATGGAAAAACTGACAATCGTATCCCTTTGGTTTAGTTCATTCGTACAACCGCAAAATACCCGCTAGAAAGAGACGACGGGTAACATACAAGAGTGCACGTGTGAATTTTTTTCTTGTACTGCGACATATTTTAAATTATAACTAGAAAGTGAAATAAATAATAATTTGACAACCAATTGGCTCATTGAGTAAGTTATGGAGGAGAATTCTGATCGACTTCAGTTAAAACGATTAGCCGGCGGAAATATCGTGAAATTTCCACCAATATTTTCCCCGGATGCCAGGTATTTCGTGATAATTTACCCATGATGTGCAATTAGTCTATTTGCTAACATTTTTCAAGTCTGCTTTTTGTGTTGGTCGACAAACTGGTAGAGGTGTTCTCGACCTTATCTGGACAGCGTACACATGTTTTAGAAGGAGCTCATGAACCGATCATAAGTTTGGAATATGATATACTTGATCCTCATATTCTTGTTGCATGCACAGAAGGCGGCGAGGTCCTCCGTTGGAAATGGCTGACTGGGACGCTCAAAAGTCGTGTGAAGCTCAATAGCTGGACAGAAGTTCAGTATCACACGTTTAACCTTATCAATTATATGGTCGATTCAGACTGTACCTGTGCATTTGTGACTTTAGCACAACGTGGAAACATGGTTCAGTGCTGCATTTTCAACACTGTTAATGGAAAACAACTAAATTGCCCATTGAAACTAAAACTAGGGTAGGTCTATTTTGCCCTTCGTTTGATATATGGGGATGTTTGCAATTTTCGATTTCAGGCGTGAAACGCCACTCGTAGATGTCGACACGGAAAATTTCAAATATCTAGTGTTAGCACAAGGTCCAGATGTATATTTTATAAACTACGAAACATGGTATTGGAATCGGTAAGTTTTTCGGAGATTTTGCCAGCTAGCATTAAAACTATTTGTTTTTACTTATATTCCAGGATCTTTAACCATTTCAAGGTGCCAATAACGTGCATTAAGGTTCATCCTAACGAGCAAATGGTGGCAACTGGGGATGAGACAGGCAGGATATCACTTTGGAGACAATTCGATGCAAATGGCAATTGTCAAACAGTGAGTTTAAAAGCTATAAGAAGCATATCTTATACAGAGGCATGTCTTATATTATAGAATGATACAATACCTTTATATTTTTGACTAGGTAAAATACCGCATTTTAGGGAAGTTAAAATTTAAAATCTAGCTTCTCTGTTTTTTGTTTGGTTGTATTCAGGCAATTAACGCCTCACTCCGTAGTATTTTCTTCACAAAGTAAATGGGATGATCAAAAAGTAGTGATAATGAAAATAACTCACGCTGACTATCGTTAAAAAAATTATTTATTTTTTTATATAGTATAAGAAGTCAATAAATTTAGTCCATCGTTTTTCCAACTTTAGAAAAAAGTTCTTCGTCTTGACCCCCTCAGCGGCCATAACTTCGCATTCAAATTTCTTGCCTCGGATGTGTTCCTTGACCCGAGGAAAGAGGTAGAATACACTGCTTGCTAAATCTGGCAAATAAAGCGGATGTTCGAGCAATTGACTTTCTTGAATGGCAACCAGCGCAACTGCGGCTTTGTGAGCAGGCGCGTTGTATTGACGAAACAACACTTTAACTCGCAGTCGCCGTGTCTTTAATGACCTCTCGTATTTTTCTTATTTGATCTGCATATTATTCTCTCAGTGTCCCAAAAAACGAATGACCTTTCCTCGCGTTGGTGAGGAGACTCGCTTTAAAATCATCGATTGTTGTTTGCTTTTAGGCTCAAAATGGTAGATCGAGTTTTCGTCCATGGTAACGAATAACAAAAACATTTCCTGATGTCCTTGGAACTTCTCGAGATCCGCACTGGAAATGTTGACTCGTCATTCCTCACATCATTCATCACACCTCAGCTATATATGTACCTGATGGTCACTTTTCGATCTGCCAACATGACATAAACTTTTTTCACGTTATCTTCAGTGAGGGACGTGGACGAGTGTCTCTCGCGATGTTCATCTTCAGTGGATGTTCCTTCCAGTCTCGAATTCTTGTACCACTGTGTATATCTTTGGTAGACAGTTTTCTCAAGCAGAAGTATGTATTAGGTTTTACATGAAATGTTCAATTTTTTGTAAGAAATTAAAAGTAAATATTTCTTTTTTATAAAATATTATTTAGTCAAAATATGAACCAATGAACATCTATAACCTTCTTCCACCGTGATTCCCTTTTTATAGAAGGTTTGATTTTTTGGCGCTAAAAAGTTTCTCAAAGGCAGGGACCCATGCTCGGTTTCGGAACACCTTTTGCCGACAAAATGACGCCAGACTGCGGTAAAGGTGATAATCTGTTTAAATAATATCAGGAGATTACGGTGGATGCGGAAGAATTTCGAACCCCAACTGTAGCAGCTTTTGCACAGATACGGGTGAGGTATGGGGTCTAGCATTGTCATGCAACAGGATTGGAACATGCCTATTGACCAATGCAGGTTGCTTTTCAGCCAATTTCGTATGAATTATGTCGATTTCCTCACAATATTTGACTGCATTTAACCTTTCCCCTGGTTGAAGAAATGAAAAGTGGATTGGTCCTTTCGATGTCCACCAGATTGTCACCATAACATTTTCTAGGTGAAGATCAAATCCACTTTTCATCACATGTAATTATGCGGTGCACATCGGTGTCTTAGACTCTGCGGTTTCTAAACGGCGTAGTTTTAGGGCCTCGTTCAATTCATGGGGTACCCACTTGTCGAGTTTTTTTTACTTTTCCTATTTGAGATAGGTGTCGATTTATTGTCATGGGGATACTCCCATGTTGTGTGCAATGCCCCGCACCGTTTTTGTTGGGTCTGCATAAACCGTTTCTCGTAAAATGACGTCGTCAATTACAGTTTCCGTTTTTCGACGCGGTTCGTTTTCGAGACTTACAGACGCATTATGCCCAAGTTTAAACTGGTAAAGAAAAAGAGCACGAATTAGATCCGTCGATAGAACGATATAAAAATTCGTAAAAAAATAATTGTACTTGCAACGGCCCCTTAAAGTCGCTCACATCAAACACACATACCACTTTTATAAAAAAAAATCACTGTATTGTACGGATGTGCACTCGATAGTTTCCCATTGAGGACTAAGTGAAAAACCGGACAGCTGATAGCTCTAATTTCGTTTTTCTCCATTTTAATGTTATCCGCTCGACGATTCATATTCAATTGAATGTACCTTCTGGGAATCGTGGAAAGGGTGGGCCATCAAGTGGTTGTTTTTTTTAAATCATATTGTCACATAGCAATGTGCCATCCAGTATTCCCCTGGGTATGTGCCATTTATCCACTGAGCAAAGGGCTAGTTTTCTCTACACTGATCTCTTACTGATCGAACATCAAGTGTTCAAGGAAACTTCGCCCAGCTTAATTTCTCTTTCCATCATCATCTTCTTAAGAAGATAATGTTGGAGAGATCAAACTAAGTTAAGATAGGTTAAGCATGAGTGGAGTCTGTTCCAGGCAGTCAAGTGTTGTAGTCGGACTTACATAAGTGAAATAAAGTTATTGTACTCTAAAAATATTTGTTGTTTTTTACTGATCGCATAGCTATATTACTGGCGCAGTCGGGAAAAGTTTAAATTCCATAATTTCAATTTAAGTTTCCTATTCAATTAAATAAAAAGTGATGGTGAACTTAATTGACCTAAAGGAATAAACAAGGAATGCTCTCAACCGCATGGTGACAATTTAAAACTAGTTCGACAACAACTTCTTAACATTCAAGTCAAGCTTAACCAGGCATATAAATTTAGAACAGAAAAAATTCAAACTGATTAAAACTGAAAAAAAAAAAAAAAAAAAGATAATAATAAAACAAAAAGGTCTAAACCACATGGTGAAAAAGTGAAACGAGTTCGAAAATAACTTCTCAAACATCAAACCAAACATCAAACTTCATCAGACAATCAAACATACAAATACAAAAATACTGCATAGAGGAAAAGACGCTCTTAACCACATGGTAAAAAAAAAAAATTAAAATTAAAATTTGTTCGTAAACAACTTCAAAATAACAACAAGCGAGAGGAAAGTAAGTAAGCTGATCTTATTGAATTTGGATTCCGGAGAACGTGTGTGAGTACTAGCCTTATTGATCAAAGATGGATGCCCTAAGCCCTGCGGATAGATTTAGAGTTATTTTAGATTTAATTAGTAAATTACCGGAATTTAATGGAGAAGAAAATAATTTAATAGATTTTTTGGACAGAGTAGATTCTTTGGCACCATTTTTGTTAACATTTGATGAAAATACCGTCGTAGTTCTTTCAGGGTATATTAAAGACAAAATTGTCGGTAAGGCTAAGTGTGAGGTTCAAAAGCACGGGAGATTAGGCGATTGGTCACAAATAAAAGAAGTATTAAAAAATAGCTTCGGGGAGAAACTTTCTTCCAATGCTTTAATAGATAAACTTCGAACAGCAAGGGTTGAAACGACTATAGAAGATTACTATAGTACTCTAAATAGTTTTCTAAGCAGGATTAATAATTTATACTTATTATCAAAAAATCAGATTTACCAACAGGAAATTGCATCCAACAATAGAATTGCATTGGAAGCCTTGAAATATAATTTACCAGAGCCAACAAAATCGATCGTGCTAGCCCGAAACCCACAATCACTGAACGAAGCTTACAACGTAGTTCTGGAAATAAGCCACCAAACATTTGGACCTAATATGCCTGATCGGTATTTTGGACATAGACCAAGTTATTATAGTCATAGCTTCTATCCTCCACCCACGAAAAATAGTTATGCAAACAACACTAGAAACGATAATGCCCATACCTCTTTTACACGGAATAACCAGGTGAGGCAAAATAGTAATTACACACCGCGACAAAACCAGAATTACATACAGTCAGGACGAAATCAGAATTACATTCAGCCAGGACAAAATCAGAATTATATTCAGTCAGGACGAAACCAGAATTACATACAGTCAGGACAAAATCAGAATTACATTCAGCCAGGACAAAATCAGAATTACATTCAGTCAGGACAAAACAATAATCAACTGCAGAGTATTCAATCGCGACAATCAAACAGATATAGGCAGCGTAGCGATATTGAACCAATGGATATTACACTTAACGAAAGCGGATCACAGAACCAACATGCTTACGATAATCGTCGAAATTTTCCCCTAAACGAGTCAGGAGATTACCCTATATAGTTATAAATACCCATCTAAGACCATTAAGATTTATAATTGACTGCGGTGCTGAGTACAGCATAATAAATAAAAATGTATGCCACCCAAAGTGGAAAGTACCATACAAAAATCACATCCTGAAAGTGCTCAACCGCAATATTCAAACTAATATAAAATTCAAAATTCCCCTATTTAGCGAGTTTAATAAACCCAATTACTTTGTAAGCTTTCTAGAATATCAATTTCATGACCATTTCGACGGTCTAATTGGTAACAACATACTTGTTGATCTAAATCCAATCCTTAACTATGCGACTAGGTCACTTATTACAAACAATGCGACAATTCCAATCTATTTTAACGAACAAGAGGAAATTCATTCAAAAATTATTCAACGTGTAGCACCCTGCAGGAAGGAAGAAATATTAGACAGTTTGTTTGCGGATCATTTAAGTAATGCCGATCTTCACAAATTGAAATCCTTGCTTTGCTCCTATAAATCTATTTTCTATAGAGACGGAGACGTTTTATCCTTTACAAACGAAATAAGACACCAAATTATTACAAAAAATGACATCCCTATTTTTACTAAAATATATCGCTATCCAGAGGTTCACGCAGATGAGGTTGATAGACAAATCGCTGAAATGTTGAAACAAAAAATAATCAAGCCAAGCAATAGTCCCTACAATTCACCTATTTGGGTAGTCCCTAAAAAGGATGATAAAAATGGGCAAAAACAGTGGCGAATTGTAGTAGACTACAGGAAATTAAATTCTCAGACGGTAGACGATAGGTTCCCCATGCCTAACATCGATGACCTCTTCGATAAACTTGGAAAATGCAATTACTTCTCGACGATCGATCTAGTGAAAGGTTTCCACCAAATCGAAGTCGACCCACGCGACAGAACTAAGACTGCATTTTCTACTAAAAGCGGGCATTATGAATTTCTGAGAATGCCGTTTGGGCTGAAGAATGCTCCTGCGACATTCCAGAGGTTAATGAACCATGTACTAGGAGACTACATTAATAAAATTTGCGTCGTCTACCTCGACGACATTCTGGTATTTTCCACAAGCTTGGAGGAGCATTTACAATCACTGAAGAAAATTTTTCAAAAGCTGAAAGACAGCAATTTGAAAATTAAAGTTAACAAGTGTCGTTTCGCTCATTTGTCTACAACTTATTTAGGTCATGTAATTGTCAATAATGGAATCAAACCAGATGAAAGCAAGGTGAATTCAATAACTGCTATGAAATTACCAACTAGTATAAAGGGCATCAAACAGTTCCTAGGAATTACCGGGTATTACCGAAAATTCATAAAAGATTATGCCAAAGTAGCCTACCCAATGATCAAATATTTGAAGAAGTCTGAAAAGGTAAATGTATCTGATCCACAATATATTAGAGCTTTCAACCAATTGAAAACTTTACTAACTTCTGACCCCATACTTAAAAGTCCCGATTTTAATAAGCAGTTCGTTCTCACCACAGATGCTTCAAGCTATGCTCTAGGAGCAGTACTGAGCCAAAGCAATCACCCTATCTGCTATGCTTCTCGTACGCTCAACAACCATGAGCTAAATTACTCAACAATCGAGAAGGAGCTTCTAGCAGTCGTGTGGTCTGTAAAGTATTTCAGGACGTACTTGTATGGCAGAAAATTTACAGTACGGACAGACCACAAGCCCCTTGTATGGCTTAATGGTATTAAGGAGCCGAACATGAAGCTTCAGCGATGGAAAATAATGCTCAACGAATATGATTTCGATATTGAGTACCTCAAGGGGAAGGAAAACTGTGTAGCAGATGGGCTAAGTAGGTATACTGAAGTCAATAAAGACAAGAATATGTCGGACAGTAACGATGAAGTTAGTTTAGTAGACATCCTAAATAATGAGGTTTCTGTAAGTAATAGGTGCGTTAATGACAAAGATGGCATTTCCGTGGTTTCAAGACGCAGCAATTATAACGACGAAGTTATATCCACTGGTGCCACTATACACAGTGCAATGGAAGATGAAACTCGCCACATATATATAACAGAAAAACCCATTAATCTTTTCAAGAATCAAATACATCTATCTTACGGATCTAGGGAGAGGGTTTCAATAAAAATAGTCCACAAAAAAATACAAAACCTTGTCCAATTAGAGAAAGGCAATAGTGATTTACTAGGCATAATGAAGCGACTTTTAATAGCTAAAGGATTAATTTGTATTTACTGTGAGGATTTGTCGTTGTTTCTTAAATTTCAAGACCTATATGTCAAATATTTCTCTATGAATAAAAATTTAAAAATATTGAGGACCAGTATAAAACTGAAGGACATCGTAGACAAAAATGAACTGATTACCATCATTAAAAACGAACATATAAGTAAAAACCACAGAGGTATAAGCGAGGTATTTTCGGAATTAAAGGAGTTATACTTTTATCCCAACTTGCAAGTTGAGATACAAAAATTCATCAACAACTGTGAAATTTGTAGTCTTGCAAAATATGATCGACAACCTTTAAAAATAGCAAGTCAAGTAACAGAAACGCCACTGCATTTCAATGATATAATCCATATTGATATTTGGTTTCCCGAACGTGGTAAAATGTACTTAACCACAATCGATAAATTTTCCAAATATGCAACAATTCACAGCCTAGAAGACAGAAATTGGATAGCCATACTGAGTGCAATAAAGCAAAGAATCCAATTCCTGGGAAAGCCAAACAAAATCGTATCCGATGGAGATACTTGCATATTGCACTCAGCAGTCGAACAGTTTTTAAAGAATAACAAAATTGACTTTCATAGAACAACTGCATCACTTAAGACCGGCAATGCAGATATCGAAAGGCTACACGGTACATTGAATGAACATTTGAGAATTATGAACGCAGCGAAGGACAATTCCGAATTGGATGAAAAATTGTTCAACATAATTTCCTTTTACAATAACACCATACATTCGACCACCAAAATGAGGCCAATAGATTTCATTACTAAAAATTTAAACAAAGAAGACATTATCACATTATCAGGAAAATTTAAACAAGAAAAAGAGAATAAGACAATCAGCAGAAATACCGGTATAGAAGAAAATTGTAATCAATGCGAGGATATAGTTCGAAATAGAACTATTGTCAAAAGTAAGCCGAGGTATAAGAAATTGGGTAAATTTACAACGCAAGGTGGACAGATCGACAAAACGAAATATAAAATATCACAAGAAGCAGTTGAGACGTAGATACAAATTTCAAAATACATAAACTACACACATATTTATCTAATATACAAGCATCTTCATTCAGAATTGCACTTCATGCACTTCATCCTCATACTTGTTTGATTATTTTTCCACATATATTTTTTTTTGTTTATATTTTCCTTGCCTTTCCTGGACGCTTATCTTACAATATTTCATTTGAAAATTAGAACGTTAAACTTCTTAATATGCGCAATCCCAAATGCCATGTTGACGGTTGCATTCAGGCTAGATTTTGATTGTATTCAGGGTAAAAAAAAAAAAAAAAAAAAAAAAAAAAAAAAAAAAAAAAAAAAAAAAGGATTAGTTACATACATATTTGAATGACGAATTTAATAATCAAGAATGGTTTACTTAAAAGGATCGAAAATGAAATATTTTATAGGATACATTTCGTAAATATTTTGAAAAGACTAGGAAAAGAGACGAAATGGCTGTCAAAGGGGTGCTCTTGTTCATAATAGTACATAAGCAAACATACACATATTTGATAAGATCGGTGTAAGTAATATAGAATAACACGTATAGTAACCTTTATATTAATTTAGTTTTGTATTAAAATTAAGAATTATTTATTTTTGAATTGACTGTAAAACCTAAAACGCCTACATGAGAAGAATTTGCTAAAAACTTTATTTAAATAAGTCAAAGTGAGTTGTTATTGTATAAAATAAAAACATAGGTGTTATTAAAATATAAAAAAAAAAAAAAAAAAGAAATCAATCATTATAAATAAAAATCTTACACATAAAGATAACTAAGACATCTTATAAAAGGAGGATAAATATTCCTTTATAGTATAAATTTGTAAACCTTCTACCTAAGTCTATTCTGGTATATTATCTCAATGTTACATAATTGTAAACTTTTTGGAGACCAAAAATACCTGGCGGGGGAGGTGTCACATAGCAATGTGCCATCCAGTATTCCCCTGGGTATGTGCCATTTATCCACTGAGCAAAGGGCTAGTTTTCTCTACACTGATCTCTTACTGATCGAACATCAAGTGTTCAAGGAAACTTCGCCCAGCTTAATTTCTCTTTCCATCATCATCTTCTTAAGAAGATAATGTTGGAGAGATCAAACTAAGTTAAGATAGGTTAAGCATGAGTGGAGTCTGTTCCAGGCAGTCAAGTGTTGTAGTCGGACTTACATAAGTGAAATAAAGTTATTGTACTCTAAAAATATTTGTTGTTTTTTACTGATCGCATAGCTATATTACTATATGTTATTTTGACACTGACAGCTGTTTCCGCTCGAAATCTTGATAGAAAGTCAGTATCATACCTCCGTGGAACGAAATTAGTCGCTTTAAGCTTGAACAACGTTCGGCAATATTGAAAAGTTATTTCCAAAGTTTGTGCTGTGTAGCCCAAACAGTGTGTTTTTTAAAAAGAAGTTTTGGCCGAAATGAAGAACCCACCGCGACTGCTGTACGCAAGTTTGTGCAAAAAATTCGTGAGACTGGTGTGATAGTGGACAACATTCATGGTTCTCCTCGTCGTACGGTGCGCACAGATGAGAATGTGACTGCCGTAGCCGAGAGTGTGAGACTCAATTTACGAACATCAACTCGCCATCGATCTCAACAGCTCAACATTTCATGCACTAGTCTGAGGAGAATTTTGCACAAAGATCTCGGATTATTCGCTTACAAGGTCCAATTGAGTCAGCTATTGAAGGCGTGCGACCATCTGCTTCGTTATCGCTTCGCAGTTTGGGCCTTGGAGTAGCTTGAATTGGACAACGATTTTGGACGAAAATTCATCTTTTCTGACGAGGCGCATTTTCATCTCGGCTTCTACGTTAACAAACAAAATTGCCACATCTGGGGCTCGGAAAACCCGCACGTTATTGTCGAGGAGCCAATGCATCCACAAAAAGTGACAGTTTGGTGTGGATTGTGTATTGGTGGCATCATTGGACCATTTTTCTTCAAAATGAGAAGAAACGTTTCGGTCAATTCAAAGAAGCTTATGTAAAACCACTGAAGAAAATTAATCTTAATGAATTTCATAAAATGTATTCCATGTCAGCCGACGTTCTACTGACTTAATTATTAATTAGAAAAAAATATGTGCGTCGAAAAGTGGAATTTTTAATGGCACAGTTAGATTATTTTTATTCAGTTTCAAATGCTTAAATGTTTTTTTCCTGCACAAGCGTCAAACTTGTTTGCTAGAAAATCTTCTTCTTTCTTCTTTTCCTTTTTTCCGGCGTTGTTATGGTCAGAAGTGTAGGACCATAACCTTCCCACTTAACTGCATTTCTACTGGTCCGCTTGTGGGGTCCGCCGGTTGACTCTCAGAAAGTAGCGGCAGGCTTCCCGGTTTGGGATTACTTCATTTTTTTTTTTTTTTTTTTTTTTTTTTTTTTTTTTTTTTTTGTGACACGGGCATGCTCCAGATTTTTTTGTTTGATCTTACTCTTACAACACCGGTGATCTCCAGTCGTGTCAACCCACTGATTTGCATGTACACTTGTTGGGCAGTTTAATGGTGGTATATGTGTCCCTAGGCTTGTTTGCTAGAAAATAATAAAAGTTTAAGGCATGGTTTTGTTTAGCGTAGATCGCTCTAGCTGCCGGCATAAATCCAGGTGCAATAAACATAAATGAAGATAGAATTATAGTGATCGTTGAAATTCAATGATATCGACTACAGTGGCAAGCAAAACCGATCGAATAAATGAAAAAATCCTGGAAATCTTTCATAACACATTTATTTGTAGTCCTAATAGAATTTCTATTGATTTATTTTATTTGTTGATGTTTCAGATGAGTAATAAAAAACAAAAAATATTTCATTCAAATAACAAAAAAATAAAAAGTCCCAAAAAGTCCAACTATGTTCATTCGTCCACTTTTGCACGTTTTTTGTGAGCCTAAAATACTGCAATTTTTCAGTATTTTGTCCAGAGGCCTTTGTTCTTAATAACACTATTCACTCTTTTTGGCATGCTTTCTACTAATTTTTCGATAGTAGAATGAGGAATACGTTGCCATTCAGCCTGCACTCTAGACCACCGTTGGTTGAGATTGCTCGGCGCATGCTCGTATTGTGACAATATTTTCTTCACGAACGCACACAAATTTTCGATGGAGTTCAAATCGGGGCTTTGAGCCAGCCAAAGTATCGTTTAAAACTGCTGATCTTCAAGCCATTTTTTTACAATTTTGGCTATGTATTTTGGATCCCCTTCATCCATAAATTCCGGCAGATTTGTCCGCAAGATATCAAGATAATCTTCTTTTTCATAATGCCCATGATTCTTACCATAGGTCCTATATGCCACCAAGTGAAACATCCCCACACCATTAAACTACCACCTCCGTGTTTCATATTTTGTTTAACCTGATGTTTTTGAATACTGTCTTGTGGGCGATGCCAAAAGTATTCCTTGCCATCTGACTGAAAACGGTTAATTTTTGTTTCGTCGGACCAGACTACACGTTTCCAATCATCTATGGTCCAGGATTTGTGTTCTTTGCAAAACTTTAACCGGGCCTTGATGTTTTTGTCAGACAACGCTGGTTTTTCTTTTTTGTTGCTGATACCAGTCCGATTCTGCGAAGTGCTCTTCTGGCCGTCCACTCACTGACGTTCTTATTTAATGCTTTTACGGCTTCTTTTGGGGTCTTAGCCTGTTTGGATAACATCAAACGTTCAATAAGCCGCGCATCCCCATCTGATAACAGCCTTGGGCAACCACCGGATGTGTTAACCGCTTCCAATCTCCGTCTTTTTTTTACCATGAGCACTGTGGAATGACTAATTTTCAGCGTTTTTGCAATTTTTCTGGCAGACAAACCTTTTCCAACAAGGACTCCAATGTTATCTTCCAAACTGCTCAAAATTTTTCTCCTTTTTTATTGAACTGTGTGTGATCTTTAAAATAAACTCAAGAACACTTTTCCACATGAACATTCAACTGAAACTGCACACAGTAAATGCAAGAACAGATGTACGAAAAGAGAAAAACAAAAATATAACGGTACATTTTGATTTACATGCATTCTAGGAACTACAGGCGAAACGTGCAAAAGTGGTCGGATGAACATAGTTTTTGACTTTTTGGGACTTTTTATTTTTTTGTTATTTGAATGAAATATTTTTTGTTTTTTATTACTCTTCTGAAACATCAACAAATAAAATAAATCAATAGAAATTCTATTAGGACTACAAATAAATGTGTTATGAAAGATTTCAATTATTCTTGCTTAATCTCATAAAATTAGAAACTGACTTATTTCAAAAAAATATATAGTATAAATGAGAGAGAAATTTCAATAATTTGTATTAGTTAGATAAAGGGTAAATCGAGTCATGGTTACCTGTAAGCGCTGCAGTATGTGGCATATTTATCTATACTTATATCTAATATGTAATTCATTACACCAAATTCAATTTACTATTCCAAAGAACAAAAAATTAAAACTGTTTTATATCAATAGACTCTATATCATTGGCATCATACTATGGTAACTAGCATAGCCTTTACCCGCTCTGGATCGGGCATGTTTAGTAGTGGTCTCGAAGCCGTCCTTGTTAGGTGGAATATCAGTCGACCTAATCAACGCGATTTCGTCCCTCGTCTGTCATCTCTTATTCTTCATATATCTGTAAGCGCAGAAAACTCCCATGTGGCTATATCTACAGCGGATAATGGTAAGAGATCCTTAATCTACAAATACGTTTTTTTTTCATAACGTTTTTTGACAGGCATTCAAATTCTGGATGTGGATCTTAAAACCAAATGTACTATACAAGAGTTTTCGTATATAGTTAATGATAAAACTGCGAATGATAAGATCCCAATTGGTTTAAAGGTGAATCCACGCAAAAATGCTCTTGTAACGAACGGAAGATCTGGACATTTACAGTTTTATTCGACCTACTCGAAGAGTATGCTTTATAATGTAAGATGTGGGAAAAAATTATCCTTAAATTATCGACGGACTAATTGATTTCTTATAGATGGATGTAGTGGATCAAAATCGGCTCAGTATGGAGTCTGAGAAAATTTTATACAACATTTGTGTTATTGCTGCTGCGTTCAACATAGATTGGATGGCAACTGTAGAGATGTACAACGATGAACAGCATTTGCCCGAAATTCGTCTTAAATTCTGGAAATATCAAAAGGAAAATCAAAGGTATGCAATCTCAAGTCAAATGCATTATTATTAACGTATTTCCTCTTTTAGCTACGCTCTCAATACAAATGTAGAGTATCCCCACGAAAGGGAAGTTAAATCAATTGAGTTTTCAAGTCCATACCACTTGGATAACCTACTATGCGCGTCTGCTGGGTCCGATAATCTTATCAAGATCTGGTCGCTAGATGATGCCAACAATATTTACAAAAAGCAGAAAGTGTGGTTTTGCATAGGTCAGACCAGCTATAAAAACTTGCCTGTGGAATCGTTGGCGTTTTCCCATGATGGTTCGCTGCTTGCAGCAGGTTTTGGTAATGCACTCTGTATCTATACATCAGAAAATTTAAGGCTATTGACTGTTCTCCTTCCAAATGGCGTGTTTGACGGCAGTTTGCATAAAGCTCGATTAAGTATTCCTAAAACTAATCGAAATGGATCAACAAATGATCTGAGCACAAAAAAACAAAAAATCATACAGTTGTTTGCCAATCTGTTGCAAACTGATGATGAAACTCTGCTAAAGCAAATTAAACGCGCAGTGAGACAAAAAGCTGTTCGAGAAATTAAATTTGTAGACGATGTGCAGAAGAAACTTATGTTTAAAAAAATTAAGGCAATGAGTCAGTTAAACTTATTCCACAAACTCTCATTGTACCGAAAATTGGGATTAACGTTCCATGTTTCTGAGAAGGTGCATGCACAAATCGTCAATTATATCCAGTCTAATATACCGTGGCCAAAAGACCTTCTAAAAACTGTCCCAAGACTAAATTTAAATTCCCGCTTCAAGGCAAAATATAGATTAAATAAATATTTGAAGAGAAACACGAATTACGAGAGACAAGTCACTAATAAATTGATACCTTTATTAAAAATGCTTAAAGTAAATATTGATGACACGCCTCCTCTAACTAATGGAGTGAAATCACATGCGGACGAAGGTAACAATGTGATCATAACTCCACCGTTGCAGTCCGCCGTTCAAATTAACAAAGTCATTTTTTGTTACGGAGATTTCGCTCATCTGGTAAGAAAATGTTGCTTAAATTTTTTACAAAAAGCACTTAGGGAATTTTCGAAATTTATGTAGGTGATCGCTTGTACCGACAAAAGGGTGCTAATTTGGAATTTGCTTACTTTACGCCTACAAACTGTCTTGAAAATTTCGGCAGAGCATATCGCAATTGATTCGCAGACCAATTTGATTTCGGTGTTTACGAGAAATCGAGAGCGTAAGGATCATTATCATTGCATCGTTAACATTTTATTAAACCTAAATATATGTTTTTATTTTTAGTGTACGTGTTTCTGCCAAGCATCGCACTGCCATTGTATTATAGGGAAAATATGCCTCAAATACGTGGATTTGTGTGGCTGCCTAGAAAATATCCTAAATCCCAAGCAGTCATAGTAAATTGGCAGACAAGATCCACATTGTATTTCTTGACAGAAGATAATGAAATAATGTACCTGGGCGCAGATGATGAACTCGACGAGCCATTAATAGCGTTCGCTGAAAATGCCGATATTCCTTCGTCACAGTCAACCACATTTGGTATACTTGCGGCGAATCATATCAATGACGTGAAAACAAGCTCTCTTTATGAACAGGGAGTGGAAATCGGAATTCACGGCAAAAAAACTATAAAATTGGTAAGAGAATTCAATAATAATTAACTGATTTGACTTTGGATTGAGAAATTGAATTTAGAAAAATAGGTAGTTTTTTATCAACAATGCATACTCTCGTAAATAGGTTAATGATGCGCATTGTCTATATGTGGACATACGAGCATTTGTATTGTAGTCAATGCCCGAACCAGTCATACCGGGGTACCTTCAATATTCTCTGTTTTTTTTATTTTTATTTTTTTATTTTCGGCGATAAGCTCCATGTTTTGCCAAAGGCACCTTTGCATTGCCAAAAAGCTGACAGAGCTTTGGTGGTTTTGGACTCAACAAGCCAAAAAAGCTATCTAGGATGACTCCCAGGTACTTAGCTTCCCTGGAAATCGGGATGGGAATGCCTTTCCGCACCAGCTGAGTAATACCAGTATTTTTGCTCCTTCTCGTGAAGAGAACGACATCAGTCTTAAGAGGATTAACCGACAGCCCATTACTCGTGCACCAGTCTTCGATCACATCTAGCGCCGCTTGCGCTTTCAGACAGACATTCGCTAAACATGAGCCGACAGAGAGAACAGCTCCGCTTATGAGAGCATCGAGCAGAGAGTCGACCACCATGCACCATAACAGCGAAGACAAGACGCCACCTTGCGGGCAGCCCCTGTTTACTCCAGACTTGACACATTGTTCGAAGCCTGCATCAGCGATCAATGTCCTGTGCACAAGCATTGCTTTGATCCACAAAACCAGTGCTTCATCTACGTTACATATGCTTTCGAAAGTAGCGTTATCAAAAGCTCCCTCAATGTCGACGAAAATGCCAAGTACGTACTCTTTCCTTTCGAGAGCGCATTCAATTCTCCCAACTAGGTTTTGAAGCGCAGTCTCGCAGGATTTTCGGCGCTGATAAGCATGTTGCATCGATGCATTCGAAGAGCAACTTTGCGCACGCGCAACTCTACTAGTCTCTCCATTCTTTTCAGCAAGAAGAATGTTAAACTGATTGATCTGAAATTCTTGGCGATTGAGTAATCTTCTTTCCTTATTTCGGGAATAAAGACCACTTTCACCGCTTGCCAAGGAAAAGGTTTATATGCAAGAGTAGGAAACAGCAGTCCTATACCTTTTTTCAGCATAACAGGGTATATCCCATCAGTGCACGGCGACTTGAAGCCATCGAAAGATGCCACAGCAAATTCAATGGCCTCAGTAGTTGCCACGCGTGACGCAACATACCAGCTACGCCGTTTTCATCGTTTCAGTCGCAGTTTCCAATGAGGGAGTGTGCAACGAGCCAATGACAGTCTGATTTCCCGGGAAATGGGTCTGCAACATTAAACTAAGAGCTTCTGCTTTAGACTCGGTGACGGTACCATCAGACTTTCTGAACACATCCATCTTTGCCGATTTTCCTCGTTTGGGAACGTTAACCAACTTTCTGGTCGCGCTCAGGAATTTGATCTCTTCGCAGAAGGACTTATAGGAATCATTCTTCGATTTACGAATAAGCTTCTTATATTCCTTCTGCTTCGATCGATAATTATTCCAGTCATCTTCTGAGTTCGATTTAAGCGATCTATTCAGAAGACTTCTGGCTTCCCTGCGAAGACATTGGAGCTCAGCGTTCCACCAGGGAACCAGGTAGCCACCTGCTGGGAAGTTTTTTGACAGGACATGCGAGTTCGAAACAGTTGGTGATGGCGCTGCTCAGGTTATGAGCGGCATCCTCCACCAATTGCTTTGTTATGTGTTTGAGCAGGGCTTGAGTGGATTTATCAAGCTTCTCTTTGAATCGCACCCAGTCCGTCTTTCTCGGATTCCATCTGAGCTGGGAGGGGGAGATCCCACACTTCAATTGGAATTCGATATATCTGTAGTCTGACAACGGAGCATCTGGTAAGACTCTCTAGTTAGTGATGGCCTTCACATGCCTATTAGACAGGATTAGGTCAATCATTTCCTGTCGTCTCGTCGTCACAAAGGTTGGTTGAGAGCCAACAACCTCTCCGGTTGCGTTTGTTGCTGCCCCAAACAGTGTTTTGAGCATTAACATCGCAACGGATGATGAGTCCCATCCTTCTGGCTTCACAGTACTCTACGAGTTCAGAAACCGCCTTAGGTGGCGGGGGCAGTACCGAGTTTCCCCTACGACTCTGACCCCTACGTAAGCAGACGCCACGACGAAGTGTTCAATTTCTCCGTGCGCTTTGTAGCTAACTCTCGCAACCACCAGAATTGACTAAGTTTGGTTGCCTATAGTGTGTTCGATATGATGAGGCAGACCCTGGGCCTTTCGGATCGCTCATCATAAAGAATCGTAGCATCATATATACCACCAAGACCACACAGGCATTTATGTGATGATTTGTAAAAATCATAGATTTAGACTGCGGAGCACGTTCCATCCTTCGACTATTTGACATCGAAATGGAATAAAATCCTACCAAGGGAGAAGTAGGGACGTGAATCGTACGCGGATTTCAGGGTTTTGACAGAGCCGTTGTCCAATTCCACAACCAGAGTGAAGCCCTCTTTTTTCAGAGAGCCCTTTGGTGTGGTTTTGTTGTGTGAAGTCCCCGAATCCGAGGAGCAGTTTTTGGTCCTCTCCGTCTTCAGATTTTTGCTTTGGAAAATCGAGGAGCCGGCATTACGCGGAAGTTCCTCTTATCTATGGAAAGAAATGAATAAAAGACAACTTAGATGACTGATGGAAACCCTGACTCGATTCCTCTGTGGCCTGTAACGCCAATTTATAATAAAAAATAATGATTACCTTGCACATTAGCCATTTCACTCCTCAAATGACCTTTAAATGACCTTTTTACCTAATTCCACTCAAAATATTCTTTTACATTTAATTTATTTACAATTAATAATTATTTTCAGTTCTTGGAAATGCCCAGCCACACAATGGCTCCTCTTAGTTTATTGTGCACCGATTTTCTAAAGTCAATGTTACAACTTAATCAACCCGATAAGGACAAGTCATTAAAGCCACACAGCAAGGAACAAAAAGTCGAAGATGATGATTCCAGTAGTGACGAAAAGGACGAGCCGTCTATCGAAGGTTCAGTTGAAAAATCGGACAAAACGAGAAAACCAGAAAAAAAATCGATCGTAAACGAAGCTGAAGCCGACGAACGATACTTACAAAAAGTTGCTGCCGAAACTATTGAAATCGCATTTTAGAGAGCAAACTAAGAGAGTTAGTTTTTTTTCTAACTAGTTTTAATACTTAAGTTTATGTACAGATTTTGTAATATTGTTCACAAGTGTCGAAAAATATATTATTTTTATAAAGTGTAATAAACCAAAACATATAGAACTGAAACTATTTTGAAAATAAAATAATGACTACAGAGTATAGAAAGCTTGTTTTATCTATTTTCTATCACTAAGGATATACGTAGTAAAATTCACGGTAGTAGATCCGCTGATCTTAAATATGTTAATGTCTTAAAAGTGCCTTGCTCCGTGGTATAAGCCCGGCGTGCGACAGCACGGAATAGATCTCTGAACGTGGAATCTTTTCCGCTTGCCTCTCATAGACCTGTAACAAGAAACATATTGGAAAAAAAAATAAACAGTACGAGTATGTATTTTATTCATGCATATTACCAACTCTTCGCCTGGACCAAGCCAACTGGATGCTTTAAGTGCCGCCCGGATCCTAGGAGTCTTGTACAGTGAGTTCTTTAATTCATTTGGTAGCATTTGTTCAAAAGCATCGTTCTCTATCACTGCGATGTGTTGGATCTGTGCCAGCACGACTGCAGTTAGAACGCAGATCGGCATAACATATTTTAGAATCCTAAGTTGGAAAAACAGCGCACATTAATGATGAATTAAACTTTTTTTCTAACTGATGGCGTAAAATATAAGCCATGTTGCTGTAACGATTTATATAAAAAAGATCATTGCCTTCCCTTACTTAAGCTATTATCTTAAAGCTTAAACGAATATATACTGCAGCGACCTCTCCGTTTTGAGCACAAGATGAAATCAGCACCTTTGCTTTGAAGAAGGGGCATGTTTATGTTGAATGTTGATTTTTATCGACAAGAGTAGAGCATTACCTGTGCAGGGACGGGTTAAGAATATCCCTGCAGCGATACCTCTCGCTTGTCGTAAAAGGCGACTAAAACAAAGGTAAACAAAAATCACATCTAGGCAATTTAGAGAACACCAAGGTGAGCCTAGGGACACATATACCACCATTAAACTGCCCTACAAGTGTGCATGCAAATCAGTGGGTTGACACGACTGGAGATCACCGGTGTTGTAAGAGTAAGATCAAACAAAAAAAAAAAAAAATCTGGAGCATGCCCGTGTCAAAAAAAGGAGGGGAAGAAAACGGTAAAACCGTAGCATTATGGAAAAGAACGCTAAAAGGAAAAGCACTACCCCGCCAGGCACTACTAATGGTCGTGATCCTGGGACGAGCAGCAATGCTCGGGTCAGAGCTATAGGATTTCCGGGGGATAGCAAAGTAATACAACGGCGTAAGCCACACTTAAGAGTCGCGAGTTGGAATGTTGGAAGCATGAGTGGTCGCAGCTATGAGCTTGAAGAAATGATGGTTAGAAGGCGAGTAGACATCCTGTGCGTACAAGAGACGAAATGGCGAAACACCGGTAATCGGGCACGTTTCTTGGACATTAAAACAAAAGCCTACAAGATTTTTACTATGGATTGGAACAAGGAAAAAACGGCATCGCCATCATCCTTGCGGCAGAGCTACTTGGCAACGTCTTAACCATTTCAAAGTCCAGTGACCGTTTGATGGCTCTCAAATTGGTGATGCATGGTGAGGTGTGGAACATCGTAAGCGCATATGCCCCTCAAGTAGGATGCGAACAAAAAGAAAAAGATGCATTCTGGCTAGATTTCCACAACCTTGTCAAAATCATCCCAAAGGAAGAGCTTTTGTTTGTTGGGGGAGATTTAAACGGACATGTCGGGAAGACAAGCGAAGACTATGAAGACTACCACGGAGGGCTGGGATACGGCACCAGGAAGTCTACAGGTGAAGATATCCTAAATATGTGCAAGTCGTACGGTCTTATAGTGCTAAATACCATGTTCGTCAAACAAAGCCGGCACCTGATCACTTATAGCAGCGGCGGAAATGAAACTCAAATAGACTATCATTTGGTATCCAGTTTCATGAAGCCACGAGTTAAAGATTGCAAAGTGATCTTGAGAGACGCGATCGCCCCTCAACACCGTCTCCTCCTGACTGATATTTTTATGGAGGCGAGTAAGAAGTCAGTCAAGCAGCAAACGAAGGTGTCTGAGAGAATCAAGTGATATAGCTGGATAAAGGAAAAGGCGAAGCTTTTATTACCAACATAAAAACCTACCTCTCTTCCATTATCGATGAGGTCGGTAATGAGGAGTGCAGAGCACAAGACAAGTGGGATTCCCTACAACAATCTGGCCTGGAGAAAGCCAAATCACTGCACGGAACATCTAAAGGCCCCTGCCAACACGCAAAAGAAACCTGGTGGTGGACAGACGAAGCCAAAGCAGTGATACACGAAAAGAAAATGGCTTTGCAAGCTTGGTCAAAGTGCTCTTCTACTAATAGAGAGGAAAAAGCTCGCCGTCAAAAGGTATATAGATATTGCAAAGGTATCGCGAAGAATAAGTGCGCCGAATTCAAAGCGAAAAGCATGGAAGGCCTCTATCAGGAGTTGGAAGAAATATCGTCTTCCGCGTCTGACAGGAACCAGGCTACCCAGGAGCTTCGACAAAGCAATTTGAACAAAGGAGCAAATATCTTTAAGATATCCGCCGAGAGAAGAAGAAATGCTCAGGAGATTCGTTTCCCAAAGTTTATTAACAATGCTGAAGGCCAACTCCTTGTGGAAGACGAAAAAATTCTCCACAGATGGCGACAGTGTTGAGAGGAACTTCTGAACGAACAGTTTCCCCAAGTGTACTTTCCAAGAGCCGCCCCGAATCATGCCGAAATATCCGACATCACAGTCGAAGAAGTTCGGTACGCGGTTAAAAACTCCAAGAAAAGAAAAGCTGTTGGGCCGGACGGGATACCCTCTGAGTTCTGGAAAAAGATGGGAGACATCGGGTCTCGATGGCTCATGGTTCTTATCTCCAAACTTATGAGAGGCGACACTATGCCTAATCAATGGAGGGAAAGCTATCTTCTTCCATTGCACAAAGGAAAGGGTGATACGCGAAATTGTGATAACTACCGTTCTGTCAAGCTGATGTCGCACACAATGAAGATCGTTGAACGGGTAAATAGCCGACTGCGGAAAATAATACGACTATCTGAGGACCAGTGCGAGTTTATCTCGGGTAAATCAACGACAGATGCAATCCAAAGTATACGGGTCATGATGGAAAAGCATCGTGATTCTTCAAAGGACTTGCATATGGTGTTGGTTGATTTCGAGAAGGCCTTTGACCGCCAAACAAGAGATCTTTTATGGGTAGCGCTAAGACAAAAAGGAGTTCCAGAAACCTACGTGCGAGTGATCATGGACATGTACAAGAGAGCAACGACAAGAGTAAGATGCACCGCAGGAGTCACCGAAGAGTTCGCAGTCAAAGTCGGTGTACACCAAGGGAGCGTCCTCAGCCCACTGCTCTTTATAGTAGTTCTTGATTGCTTGCTTGAAGGAAAAGTGACGGACCGCAATGTGCACCAGCTATTCTTTGCTGACGATGGAGCCATTATAAGTGATGATCAGGCGTCCCTACAACGAGCACTTGATGTGTGGGTGGACATTTTTGAGTGACACGGGTATCGTATTAGTTCAAAGAACACAGGGTATCTGTGCTGCCCGTTCGCTGACCCTCATCAGCCTATTCCAGACATTTACTTGAATGGAAGAGTGCCTCCCAAGTGTGAAAAGTTTAAATATCTGGGATCTAGGATTAATAAAGAAGCAACTTGTGATGACGACATCAACCATCGCGTGGATGAAGTGGCGGGAAAACTCCGCCATCTTCTGTGATCGAAAAATGCCCCCTAAGCTGAAAGGAAGGCTCTACACTTCAGTTGTACATGCGGCGCTCACATACGGTTCACAATGCTGGACAATGCACAAAAAGAATGAGAGCAAATTAACGCCAGCTGAGATGAAGATGCTTCGCCTGACAGCGGGAGTAACAAAGCGTGACAGAATTAGAAGTTCAAAGATCCGAGGAAGCCTCCACGTAAAAGAAACCATCACAAGAAAGATAGAGCGCGACCGACTCAGTTGGCATTGCCATGTTCAAAGGAGAGATCCTTTGAACCCCGTCCAAAAGGCGATATCAATCAATTTCAACACGCAAAAAAGGCAGGCCGAAAAACAATTGGTGCAAACAAATGCAAAAACACCAGCATTTGATTGGCCTCAGCGATGAAGTAATCCCAAATCGGGAAGCCTGCCGCTACTTTCTGAGGTCAAACCGGCGGACCCCACAAGCGGACCAGTAGGAATGCACTTAAGTGGGAAGGTTATGGTCCTACACTTCTGAGTCTGACCATAAAGACGCCGGAAAAAAGGAAAAGAAGAAGAACTCGCGTTACAAAAAAATGGTGCACTTTGCATTATTTTTTTACACATAAAACATTATTCTAAAGAACTATTTTCACATAGTATTGATAAGTTGAAACAATATAAAACTAGTCACCTTAATTCACTACCAGCTTGAATAAAACAAACACGGTCATTTATTTTCCTTCAAACACATTTACGGCAGCAATTATTGTTGAACATTTGGGGGAGAGTACGATAAGTTTGGCGCCAACAATTGATAGTGGTTTTTTGTAGAGGGGTCAAAAACAAGCATTTTTTTTATTATGGGTGGGGGTTCTATCTCGCCCCGTTTAAGAGGTAGGGACAATTTTAGAAAAAAAATGACTTAAAATGAAAAAAAAATCAATGGCAACATTTACACTCCCCCATACGCATTATCACCGTAAATACCAGAAAACAAAATATCCCATAAAAAAGTACTTTTAGTAATTTTCGATTTTCTCAAAAACTAGAAGACGTAAAACCATTCAGTTTTTTGGGTTCGATTCAGAATTGATATGAGCATTGACCACAAAAAGCCAATTTAGCACTTCTATTCATCATTTAAAAAAAAAAAGGTCTAAACTTTTTTTTTTCACTTTTTTAGTCAAATTTTTGAGTTTGCAGGCGAATTTTTCAAAAACTATTTATACAAATAATTTAACTTAAATTTCATATTAAAGAAGACGTTTTTGGCTTTCAAAACCGTTAGAGTACTTTATTGCAGGTGTTGCCGTTGTTTTTTATTAATTTTTTTTTCATTTTAAGTCATTTCCACAAGATGGATCCCCCCTTACATAGTAAAAAATGCTTGTTTTTGAGCCCTCTACAAAAAAACCGTTATCAATTTTTGGCGCCAAAGTACTCGTGCCATCATTTGCAATCGCAAGTTTGCATTGATATTATAACGGCATATTCCATTAAGTCGTAACATTGGCCACTTGAAAAAAGGTGTTGCCATACTTAGTTAATAAGTAGAATTAAGTAGCAAGTCGCAAAATTAAATTCTTTTTTTCTTATTTTATGTCCGCTTTTTCATTGAATTACCCGGGAAGATGTGGTAAAAGAACTGTGCCAAGTATTATAACTAAAGATTCTACCATATGAGACGTATCAAAAGGAAAACATTCAATCAATTTTAGGTGTAGGTGTCAGTGAACATGATTGATAGAAAACATGTCATATATTCAAATGGATTATAGATTTAAAATCTAACCGAATATGTGGCTCATTTTTTGTATGTATTAGGAGCGCAACTAAGTTCTCGCTGTTTTTTTTTATGAAAATGTAAATTTATTATGAAAAAAAACGGTTACAAATGAATCATTCAAAGTATTGCCCATCGCTAGCAATAACTTTTTCCCATCTTTCTGGCAGAGCTCGCATACCGTCACGGTAGAAGTGTTCTTCTCTTGAGACTATCCACGAATCACGCCACTTTGAGATGTCTTCATATGAATGGAACCGCTGATCAGCCAGACCATGTGCCGTCGAACGGAACAAGTGATAATCGGACGGCGCAATATCTGGGGAATATGGCGGGTGCGGTAGGATTTCCCATGTGAGCGTTTCTAAGTAGGTTTTAACGGATTTGGCAATCGCATGAATTGAGTTCGATACCATTCCCCAGAGGTGGTTTCGTGTGGTTTCAACCGCTCTGATCCCACCAAATACACAGCAGAACTTTCGCACCGTCGATATTCGGCCGAGCCGACGACATAGAAGCATGCTGGGCTGTCCCTATGATTTTTTTCACTTTGAGTTGCTGTAATGAATCCATTTTTCATCACCCGTAACGATGCGATGAAGAAAACCCTTATTTTTTGCCACTGGAGCAGTTGTTCACAAGCGAAAAAACGACGCTCAACGTCTCTTGCCTTCAAATCATAAGGAACCCAAGTTCCTTGCTTTTGAATCATTCCCAACGCATGCAATCGTTTGGGAATAGCTCGGCGAGTAACTCCTAATACTGAAGTGAGATCTTTTTGCGTTTGGCATGGATCCTCATCGAGCAAGGCCTTCCTTCACGCGAACGGTCGTCCACATCGAAATCACCGTCTTTGAGGCAACGGAACCAATCACGGCATGTTGTTTCACTTAGAGCAGCACTTCTGTAAACTTTTTGGAATTCTCGATGCGCTTCAGCCGCCGTTTTCTTCGAACGAAAGAAGAAAAGCAACACTTCCCGCAAATGACGATTATTTGACACAAAATCAGACATTTTTCCACAACCAAAAGTAGGTATATGACGCAAAAACAAAATCACTAATGTGTCAAAGCGGTTCGTTTACCATTAGTCTGTTCAATGAGGCTGTTCTGGACTGTTCCGGCCAGAAAAGTACACGTTTTGCTGTTCAGTGAGAAAAATTTCTGTACGAAAGTGTTGTGCTTTGTGTTCAGTGACGGTGTTTCGGACACTTCAGAACACCATTTTCTGCACCTACCTAGAGTCAGAACAGACTCGTGAAAAGTGTCAAAAGCAGCTGTCATTGAATAAGCACTAAAGTCCTCGCTAAAACATACATATGTATCATCACTGAAAAATGTTGTTGACGAGTCACTAATAACACTAATTTCACTATCAGTGCCCACCACCACGCATTCACACCACAAAGCATTCTTATGTGAACTCACTTTTATTTATTATTTAATTCTAAAACATGTTTATTACAATCTGACATATAAGATGTTTTCCGCTTTTTGATAACTAACACACGGCTGTACTTTTTTGTTCTACCTTGATCTGACAGTTTTCACGAATCTGTGCTGTCCTGCCCTGTTCTGTTCTGATCTTTTCGTCATTGAACACAGCTCATATGTCTAAGCTTGGTTCATGATGTTTTGGATACGTCATAATCGACCAGCATTTTCTACTGGAGGCATCTCTTGATAAACAGCGAGAACTTAGTTGCACACCTAATATATCACCATTAAAAAAATGTGATTATTATCTATTAAAATGTCGGCAGGGTACCTACATATGTACATATATCGTTTTCAATAATTAAGGAAAGCATGGATATTTCCTGAATCCATCATGGGTTGGGTTACTGAGATCCGACTTAGTACCAACGTGCTCTCCGTATTGCAATGGCCAATGTCAAGAACAGTAATGAACTATTAAACAACACGCTGACTTTAAACCAACATACAAAATGTATGTTATAATGTTTACTATGATGTGTTTACATAATGAACTTAATTTTTCTGACCTTGTTGCATATTTGTAAGTTGAAATTCGCAGGGCAAATGCGATTTGTCATAACATTGTCATTACAAATAAAAACTTAACTCTACCTACTTATGTACATACAACATCATAATGTAACTTCGTCAGTCCTACTATACATACGTCTATGTCATTTCGTTCCGTATTGAACTTGAATTTTGCATAACACTAAAAAGGAAATAAAAACCTACATATAAACCACAATAAGGTTGGTACATATACACGGTGAATAAACAAGTTTAAGGAAAAGAAATTGAGCACGATTAAGAACACTTAAGGTTTATGTTGACGTAATAAACTTGTTGCGGAAGCCAATCCTTAGCCGAGCTACAGGTTCAATCTGCATAACATAGTGACAGGTTTTCCTTCAGATGTATTTAGGCTGTACCAACCGTGTGTGACGTAAAAGAGCCACATCTAGAGAGATGCAACCACCTGTTTGATAGTTGTAAAAAAAATCCAACGTGCTGTTATGTCATTTATCAACTATTTATTTTAATCGATATTTCTCCAGGAAGCATTTGTTTCATATAATTTTTATTTATTACAAAGTAAAATAGTAGTAAGCAGTTACTCACGCACTTTAAGCACTTAAATTTAAAAAAATCGAAAAGTACTACTTCAGCCGTTAAATTGCGATTTAAATAAGTTTATTTTCCCCACTAGGCGTAATAACACATGGTATGGGCACAATGCCGTTAAATGCCCATGAAAAATAAATTAAATTTAAATCCAATTCAACTTTTTTGGATACAGTTAATACGCTTGTCATTTGTTTCCAGTATATGTACCAAATAAACACTCAAACAAATTAATTATTCAACATCATTAAAAAAGAAAAACATCGCAATGAGATAACACGACACAGTCGATATAATTTTAATACATACTACCATGCATAGCAACAGTTTCAATCACTAATTTAAATTTGAACATACTATACTTACATATCAAGGTATTTCTCTTGGGTTTGGATTAACGAAACGATACGATTTAAATTTAAGCACATATAATATACTCGATCACCCTTGCAAACACAATCCGATGACTTCTGCTATCTGTACAGTTTTAGTGAATTGATGGTATCTTGCACTCGAGGTACTCGAACATTGCTTGTACAACTGCTGGGTACCAAGCTTTGAATGATTTGCACACCACTGGGATTTGTTTTCCTTCATCAGAGAGGTCTTCAGTAATTGTAAGCTACCGGGCCACTCATCGACTTGTGTTTCCTCCTTATGCACTAACATATAACGTTATACGAGTACGTATGTACATATGTGGATATTTTTTTATTTCATTTCTTTTATCATGTATTTTCATTATATACATTCAACCGTCGTGAATTTAAATGAGCAATAACTATTTCATTTATATTACAGCAACACTAGTGCACCAGCATGGAGAAACAGACAACAGTGAAGTGGTGCTTACTAACCATTGTTTATAAAAGTTATCAAATAGTTTCTTAATTGTACGTGATGTAGGATGACAGCAATCGAGCTAAAGCGTATCCAAATGTTCAGGGTTCGAAATTTGGAGGGCATGCATTTTTGCGTTTGGTGCATTGAATAAATTCAGTTAATGTTTGTAGTGTGCATGCACATGTATATATAGTGGTTCAGATACAATAACGCATTTTATGAATTCCTTAAAACAACATGAAAGGATATAAAACGAAATTATAACATATTTAAACTATGGAAGCTCTTGTAATCGGCATAAGTTTTCTTAACCAGTGATTCTCAATCTTTTTCAGCCCGAGGCGCACTTACAAGTTTAGTATTTTGTCCCGACGCCCTACTCTAGTTATTTGAAAAAGATACAGTCGAATGAAATAATAGGCACAAAAATAAAAACATCCATAACATGAAACTGAGTTCCTTATAAGAATTTAGAGTTGAAACAGAAAACAATGAGAAAGACTTGAGAAAAATAAAAATAATATACAATAGCTACTTAGTCAAATGATTACAGCTACAGCTGAAAATCCAGCTTCACACAAATATGATGTTGCAAACGGAATAAAAATTCTTAAAGCTTTTGAAGATAAATTTGGATATTCATTTTGAATCAATAACCAAAACTCCTCCAAACCGGAACTGGTGAATCTAGTTTTAAGGCTGCTGTAGCAAGAGACTTCAATGAGACTCTCTTCCTTTTTTGATGTGAATTCTGGTGGAGCTTGTGCATGAAATGGATCCACGAAAACTTTTCGATATCATCATCTGCAAGGTATTTTGAAAACCATTCGATGAGTTTCGAAAGGTGCTCTTTCTTTTCTTTTTCTATTCATCTTTTTTATCCACAATATTTTCAAATAGTTTCAGAATGTGCGTGTTGTTGCCTTGTAAAGACAGATTCAATTTACTAAGTTTCTCAAATATATCACACCAGTTTTAGCAAAAAATCTGGTTCAGCAAAGTATATGCCGTCTTCATGATGTTCTTGTTGTAAATTTTCTCGAATTTCTTCATATAATTCGAACACAGGCAATAAGATATTTCCACGTAAAAGTCATCGTGAGTTGCAGTAATATAGCAGGCAGGGCCGTATGTTCAGCTTCCATATCTGTGCATAGTTTTTTGAAAAGTCTGGCCTTTAGCGGCCTAGTTTTTATGTAGTTCACTGCAACAATGACACAGTACTAGGATCAATTCAGAGCTCATTTACTTTGATGCAAGAGCTTCCCTATGGTTGATGCAATGGGTGCATATAGCATTTGGAGCTTTTTTACAAATACCTGCCAGAAATGGATTGAGCACCATCGATCCAGTAATATATTTTTCCCAATCCAAACCATTTTCTCTAATAAATTTGTCAAGAATATTAAACAAGTCTTGAGCCTTCGCACTTTCGGTAATGCTTTTCTTCTTCTTCTTAGATGGCGTTACAGCTCATGAAAAGCCAGAGCCTATGTAGCTTCTCTCATTCACTTATGTTGTGTGCGATTTGTTTTTTTCACACAAGTGAACGGGACCTACAGTTTAATGCCGATTCCGAACGGCGAGAGTCGAGAAGCTTTTTCAAGGCAGGGTTTTGCCAGTTCCCCGCCGAGACGAGAAGCCGCGTAATGAACATTCGATGGCGTTGGTATTATCGGAATCCGAACTCGCTCATCATGCGTCAGAGGCCGACACACTACCCACTGCGCCACGGCTCTCGTGTAATGCTTTTGCAGAATAAAAATTCTTCGACACTAATATTATGAGTTAGAAAGCGTACGTAACAAATATAATGTGCATCATTATTACTGTCAGTAACCTCATCAATTTGCAAACCCAAATCCTTATCTTTAATTTTTTCCATTAATTGGTAGTTGAGATCCTCAGCTATGTCATGGATTCTTCGACTGGAAGTATTGTTTGATAAAGGTACCTTGGAAATTAATTTTTCTACTGATTCACCCACCATAATATTCACCATGTCGAGAGCAGTCAGAAAAATAAGCTCTTCTGCAATAGTATGAAGTTTTTTATATTTGGCCACCTTGCTGCCGCCTTTAATGATGCTAACAGTCCGTTGTTAGGCACTTAGGTTTCCTAAGTGAACACGTTTTTTGTTTTTATTAAATTTTGTAATTTTCGATTAAAAGCAGCGCGAAGCTTAAATAAATTTGTATTATGGTGAATTTAAAATAAAATATAAAGATATTAGATACACAATAATATACAAAAATACGTTTTATTTTATCTTTAATACAATTATTGTATTATTGTTTGTACTACCTAATTCACGGCGGCGCGGCGCCCCTCTTCACTTTCTACAACGCACCAGGGCCTTTGGGAATCCCTGTCTTGTACGAAGGGACATATTGATATTATTATGTATACAATCGGGGTAATCATTCTCACTCAGCAAGCTGTACTAGTGAGAGTTAATAATAAAAAAATTTAAAAATTAAAAAATCAAAAAAAAACAATAATTAAAATACTCTAAATGGTGATAAAAACCATAAACTTTCAAGTGCGCGTTTGGGTGAACTCCCACCATTAATGAAGCACAGTGATAATGTGCTCGGTCCGGGGACTAAAGATCCCGTGTTCAACCACCCAGTGGGAGAAACTTTTTGTGTGTATTTTTGTGTGCTACTGCTGATGGGTAGCAGGAAAAAAATATCTAAAGACGTCGATCGGGAGAAACTCCCTTCGTCTAACGGTGTCTGAGTCGGATTATATATCCGATTTCGCAACTTCGGAGTATGTCCAAACGCGAACCTAGGATTATAGTAGTGATCGAAGATCCTCAGGAGAAACCAGCGACAGTAGGAACTGTCTTCCAGGAAATGTAAAATTTAATGACATTATTCGATCAAACCACAACCGGGAAAACAGAGCCCTGCCTCTTACCGGTAAAATCCGGGGAAATCGACGGTATATATAATGCTGTACTCAGATACCCCTCACCAATGGCTCTAGAGATGTACACCATCTTGTTCAACAATGTACTGAATAATGCATATTATCCTGTGCATTGGAAGATAGTGGTGGTGCAATCAATCCCCAAGAGGAGAACCCGTCTCGGGTCGATAAGTCTCCTTCCAAGTGTCAGCTAGGTCTTCGAGAAGGTGGTCCATAGAGTCCTGTTTAAATGGGACGAGCATAATAAAATCATTCTGGATAACCAATTCGGTGGAACAAATGCAAGAATCAATGCACGGGTGCCTGTCTGATTGACTTGCTTTCGACAACGTAACAAGGTCATTATTACAAGCTCAGTCGGCTTGGCATAAGTAATCCACTCCTATATACGAGTATGCTTTCTGACATGTTAATATGGTAGAAAAATTTTTGTGAAATCTGTCAAAGCGACTTTTACCCAAATATTTGATATTAACAATGGACAAGTGAGCTTGCCAATTCTTTTTAACATTTAGCTCAGTGATTTGATAGCATAGGCATACAGGTGAAGTCCAACGACCGACGTCATTGTTGAAAATCAACTTCTAGAAATCAAAAACTATTTTATTCAGAACGTCTTTGCCTAGGGCCTCTTGGGACACTAGAAAAACTTGGCGCAGGATAGACCAGTATTTATATACATATAACAAACACATAGATATTGCCCTGGCAAGGGCCCGGGGCATTTTCGCTCTGACAACTTGGCTGTTGCATAGCTACATGGACTAAGATTGCCTATGGATGTCAAATGTGGTTCAATGTCTGAGCCAGCTTAGGGGAAAGGATTCGGGTATTCGAGAGGTAAAGTCTCAGGACTTGTCTTGAATTACAAAGGAAACCTGAAATTGACTGACCCGATCGAGGTCCTATACAATAGGGCTAGGATTGTACGAGTAGATATTGTAATTTTCTGATTAAATTTATTCGAGGCCACGTTGCAAGGGCGATGACTTCGTTCAATAACCTGGTCTCCGGGGCTTACTACCCCAATCACATGTACCATTTGAAAGTTCGTCTTAGCGGCTTTGTCTCCCCAGAACCATTCGCTGATCCGCACATGATTCTGTGGAGCGGCGGCCCTTCTACGAACGTGTTGTTTAGTAGATCGGTGTCGTTTGACAGCATTGACAGTTTTGGTTATTCGAGCGGACATCAGTGGTTAATTTTAATAGGCCAGCCTCTTTAAGGCAACGCATGCGACATGCTAGGGTAGATTAGGAGATGTTAAAGGTTAGGGCAGGGGAAGGCATGTTAGAGTGGTGGCTAGGTTTAGTCTAGTTGTTGCGAAATCGCAGTCTTGCGCATCTGAAACGCTTCCGTAGAATTTTTTTTACAGTTTTACACATAGTAGCTAAGTAAGCTAAGTAAGTTTCAGTTAGTCATGCTTTTTTTTGTTTTTTAAATTTTTATCTGATGGTAAGTTTCTTAAAATATTTTTTTTCTTAGCCTTAACTGTTAATTTTCTATAATTATTATAGATTAATCCTAAGGCCGAAAGAAGAAACATAGAGAATGAAAAAAATACAATCTAGCTCTTTCTCCTTAAACGGTACAAACATTGGATTTTTAGAAGAAGTCAAGTATCTAGGTAATGGCCTTGATCGTAAACTTAACTGGAACTCCAACACTAAAAACTTGCAAAGGTGACTAAAACACTGACGGTTTGTTGACGCACTAACGGTAAAACCTGGGGACTTAAGGTAATCTACTGGTTATACATCGCAATAGTTACTGCCTTATGGTAGATAAAAGTTGACCAAAAAATATAATTGTTAAACTAAATGCCTTCAGAGAATAGCATGTCTCGGCATTACAGGGTTTATGTACAGGTCTCGGCCCAACGGCAGCCTAAGAGGCACTGATCGGAAAGAGTTCACTGCACCTTTTTATTAAAAAAATTGAAATACGCAATGCAATCGGACTCCTTTGCTTAGAAACAAACCTACCATGTAGACTATTGGGTCACATGATATGATTACTACAGTTTCAGCGTTTCAGACGCATTACCACACACGTTCACTTTTGACAAGAGATTTGTGATGATGATGGTAAGCAACTTGGAAAAGTGGCCCTTGCTAAATGTCAAAGGCCTCAGGTGGTATATATGTGGCTGCTATTTAGATTCCGGTGTTGGCGCTGGCACCTTAGAATCAAATTGAAAAGTTTCGAAGGCTCTAGAAATGTATCCTAGAATCTTCCAGCCCGAATTATACGCCATCCTGACGTGCATCAACCTAAATTTAGAAACTCGCATAAAAAGTATAACAATTAATATGTATGCTCTCAGACAGTCAAACAGCGCTCAACGCGTTGAGTTCAAAATCCGTTAAGGGATGCTGCGATGCCCTGCGGGACATAGCCAAAAGAAACATGGTAAAACTCCGGTGGGCGCCAGGGCACAAGGGCATTAAGGGCAACGAAATCGCCAGCCAACTCGCTACAAAAGGTTCCAGCGAAAGGTTCATATGTATGTAGGTGCATTTTTTCTTATAATTCGTGCAGGTTCAAGAGTGTACGCTCTTACACTTTTGTCCGCTTCTGATGCTTGGAGTGCAGATGGTTTGTGTCGAATATGTTCGTTCACTACTCTCCGGGGTGATTGTCCTAGATAGGATATGAGAGATTCGACTGAATGTACATTGGTTGTAGTTCACAGTAACTCTTTTGTTTCCATGTCATTAAGGTGTTACATATGAAATGCACACACAGAGTATGAACTCTGTCACTTTAGTAAGCATATCCTCCCCAGAAAAATTATAATTCCTCAGGGGATCATCTCATCTCTTACGACAGACATCCTCAATTTTATTAAGAAAGCAGAGGAACTCCCCGCGTCTGATCGGTTAGCAAATACAAGTGATTTTTTTAAACAGTCTCTACTTAAGTATAAATTAAAATCAATAACACTACATAAAGAATGTGCTTGTCTTAAACAGCGAGTTAAGGGTCATTGGTTCCATAATTTACCCTATGAAAGGGTACATAAAATAAATAATTACTTCGTGTTGATTTTATAATTAATTAAATCCCTTACAAAAATAATATTTAACTATGAACGTCGTGTTTCCAAGGCATATCATCATTCCATGGCAATATCCGTATCGCAATTCTAGAGAAGTGTTTCTGAATTCTTACAATTCTCGCTGAATGCCTCCTATACATATGATTCCAGACGATTGAATAGTATTCTAATATTGAACGCACATAGGAAAGATATAAAGATCTTAGAGTAAAAGGATCTAGGAAGTCTTTAACATTCCCAGAAATGAATCCAAGCATTTAACTGGGCTTTAAGACAATGCAATCAATGTGGTTTGAAAACGTGAATATTAAATCAAAGATCACACTCTAATCCTTTTTCTGAGTAACTTTAAATAAAGAAATTCTATGTGTATTGTAAGAAAACAATATTGGAGATGCACTACGGTAATATGCACATCATATTATGACATTTAGAAACATTTAAATACAGACCATTATTAGAAGACAGACAAGTTATAAAAATAATTTTAAAGGATTATGCAATACGAATTAGATTTTATACGTAGGAATAATTTAAAGTCGTGAGTATACATTAAACAAAGACAATCATTCAAAATGCTCGGATTATCGTTGGTAAATGAGAAAAAGAGATGGGGTCCCAAATGACTTCCTTGGCGAACACAGGAAATTACAACAACTGGGTTCGAAATAAAGTTATTAATTCGAACGTTTTGAATTCTACCGATAAGATAAGATTCAAAAAATTTTAATAAGTTAGAACGAAAACCTAAATGATGATGTTTTGCAATTAATACTGAGTGAATAACATAATTACCAAATCCTGTAAGATTGGTCGTAGTTGATCTGTCTCCGATAAACCCATGTTGCAAAGGGGAAGTTATTTCTTTCACTAAGAAAATAATTTTTTCAAATAAATTAGAAATTTCACATATTTTACAAATTGGACGATAGTTTGTGACTTTATTTTTAGATTCACTTCTTTAGATACACTTCTTGAAATACAGCTCCTACGGTCGCCACTTCTCCTGAAGATCTTCGATCAAGAAAGAGTCGTCACAAAGGACGGCGCTCTCTGGATCGATGCTGACTACTCGTAGTAAGTTTTCATTATCCTGATTCTATTCCAGATCCTAAATGTCATTCTGATTGTTTCTCCGAAATATTTTATACATTTTCGGGAACATACTCACACTGTTGGATTTTATAGAACATATATTCTGTAATTTTCCTTTATCAACTGCTGGATCTTTAATTGGTGAATTCAGTGTACTGACATTTGTCTGTTAGTAAACCGCCTGTATAAAAGTTTGAGTTTTGTCAGGAGCCTATTTTTTGTCTGGGCAATGCGTCGATTGTCGCGCATCGGTACGTTCAAGTGCATAGGCTACTATAGGGTCCGCCATCTAACGTTTTTTTTTCAAGTAGTGCTTATTTCGTGAATGGTAACACTTAGCTCATGTCTGATTTGACAGATAATTAGTTTTATCCTTCCGCTGAACGAATATGGTTCCATCCAATACGTTTCCGCTTCGCTAAGTGGGCCTGCGATCGACTTACAGAAGATGCCGATTTTGCCAAAAAAATCATCTTTTCAGATGAAGCTCATTTTGATCTTGGCGGGTATGTAAACAAGCAAAATTGTCGCATTTGGGGCACAGAAAACCCGCACGCATACATTGAAAATCCAAAACGAGCCACTGTTTGGTGCGGATTTTGGTCCAGAGGCATAATTGGGCCATTTTTCTTCGAAAATGAGCAAGGAGTGGCCGTTACAGTCAATGGCGATCGTTATCGGGCCATGTTGAACGAATTTATGTTCACAAAAATTGAAGAGGAGGATATTGGCAACATTTGGTTTCAACAGGACGGCGCTACGTGCCACACAGCCGAAGCTACACTCGATGTTTTGCGCCCTGTTTTTGAAGATCACATTATCAGCCGCAGAGCTGATGTCGTTTGGCCACCTCGGAGCTGCGATTTGACACCGTTGGACTATTATTTGTGGGGTGCCGTCAAAGATAAGTGTTACGCCGACAAGCCAGAGACAATTGACGCTTTAAAGGACAATATTCGTGAAGCCATTGGTGAAATACAGCTGCACACAATCGATAATGTGCTTAAAAATTGGACCGATCGTGTAGGCTACTGCATGGCCAGCCGAGGCAGCCATTTGAATGAAATTATTTTCCATTATTAACCGGAAGGATTGTACTTTCAAATAAAAAAAGAAATTTGAGAAAATATTCAGTAGTTTTTTTTATAGCATTTTCAAACAAAAAAAAAATTATTTGGCGGACCCTTTATAATATACGTTCCCTGTCCATTTCGGAGAAGAATACATACAATCAGGCCTTTATCATCTTGGACCGCTATATAAATATATTTTTTAATGTTTACAATAATTGTTACTTATGAAAACCGCAACTCGAATTATTTTATCAGAACTGTGGCGGATTTTGTGCTTCTGGTTGTGCTTTGTTTCGCTAATCAAACGTATATATGTACATATGTCAGGGGTCATCCTGCACCAAGTTGTAAAGTACTCATCCTCGGTCAATTTTAACTAATGATACATACATGATTAGTATACCTTCATTTATTGTACTTTACCGTATTTATTGAAATCCTTCATCGTTTCGGAATATAATCGCTTACCTAATTCTCTTGTTCGTCATTGACTTTGCGTCAAAATCTATTCAAATAACTTATTCACAAAATGATACATTTTAATTTTTTTTAGGAAAATTTATTGGAGTGGGAATTATAAGGTCGTAAGAATATATATTTATATCTTCAACTAGGCTTTTAGCTATCTAATTCTAAGTCCTTCAAGGGACAGAATACTTAGTATTTCAATATGCAATTCAAAATACAGTCAAAGTCTGTTATATTGCTAATAATTTATTTAAGATATGATACAAACGGTGAATGAAATACTTTTCTTTGATGCGGTATATAATTTTTTCCTAGGTATTTTAAGGTAAGTACGATTGGACGAAATAGTCTTGTTTTTTTCTACATGTATGCAGAGAGTAAATAAATATTTGTATGTGTTTTATATCATATTAGAAATTAAGGCAACCTCTTTCGCGTCGAAAACATATTCGATAGCGATCTTAAAAATCGTTGGTTAATACATAGTTCTAAGCAAATGTATAATATATCTATAAATATGTGTAGATTAATGCTTAAAACAGTGTTCCAATTAAGATTTAAGCAAACCGCATTTAAATTGTCAAGTTGTAATAATTTAAGGGCATTGCATGTTCATATTAAATCTCTGAACTGGTCGGTCCATTCGTCAGCACTGCCCTTTTCATTGCTAAACAAATCATCATCCGAGGTTTCGGATTGTCATCTGGTTTCAGATAAAACCTGAGATCTAGGCATCCGAATTGTTGTGTTACCAGAAACACTTGGTATAAGTTCCTCTTTAAGGGAACTACCATCGAAGCAGTAGCAGCATAAGTTGTCGCATCTGAAAACAAGTATTAAGCCGGCTGATATCCATACCACAATCGCTGGCCACGAATATTCGAGACATGATGTCAAAAGAAGGAATCCAAGAACAAATGATGTGGTACAAATCACTGGTGAAACGTTTACAACACTAGCGGTGTATTTGGGTATGAATGACATCATAATACTGACAATGGAAATACCTGAAATAGAATTATAACTTTTAGTACTGATAAGATTATCGTGCTTAATGTAGAGCGGGTACCTATGGTTCCGGCAATAAACAGTGGATAAAGTTGCATTACAATTCCAGCAACTGTTATTGCAATTCCAAAAGCAATTACTATAATTGCGAATATTGTCACTCTCCAGGATGCCAGAGACGGCACTCGTATACTTCGCTCCATCGGACCTGCAGTTGTGACCTAAGCAAGTAGCAGTAGTAAAAGTAGATATTATAATAACATATTGAATTAATAGTAGTCTATTTTAATTATAACACAAAGATACAGGTTTACACTAATTTAACCGCATATTCGAGTGAAATAAACTCCTATTGCGGAATATTCTCTGGAATGCTTTGGAATAGTCCTAGCTTAATATATTCATAGGCTGGATTTAGATAGTTTGATTATTAAAATTGAATAAGTGTCAGGATGACGCTATAACACATTACAAATATCGTTTGGAGCCAGATGTACATACACTATAAGTATATATATATTGCCTCTGGAAATATTATTACATATTACAAGAATTACAATTATATCAGCGGAAGCCCCTTCGCTCTTCGGGCGCCTTGGCGGAGGGGCTTAAGAGATCAATGACCTCGAACTAAGACCCGGAGAACTGAATTTTACATGGATGAATGGACAACCAAATGGATGGTAATACTCCAGTTGGCACCCGCAATAGCGGAAATCCAACCGCGATCTCCCTGATCGCGGACGGGGCAAGGATTCTGGAGGCCCCACCACTCATTCTCGACTCTCCGGCAGCCCGGAACGACACAGACACATACGGTTCATTGTCCGACCACCTGGTTGGACTGAGCATGAGTGGTGCAACCGACTGAGGCGACACCGACGATGGCGCGGCACGGAAAACTGCTAAGGTTTAACGAGCCCAAGAATTGGGACGTACTGTAGATTGCACTGCTAAGTGCCAAAAAAGAAAGAGAAAGAGGCGTGCCCGAAAATCGTGCAAAGAGGCTGGCACAGCCGAAGGCACGAAGGTTGAAGTCGAACCTCTGGAGAAAACAGTCAAGAGGATTAGATCGGCGAAGGTATCCCTACCGCGCCTCAAACACTCCTCCTCTTATTGGTGACGATCCATCTACAATAATCTACAAAAAGAGCGTGCCAGGTTCCAAAACTGACGGAGCTGGAGGTGTTCAGGGTCCTTATATGGCCGGTGCCAGCGCCGAAAAAGGAGATGATGCTGACAGACAAACTCTGATCGCAGAAGGCAAAGCGGTTTTGGATCAAAACAAACCTCAAGCTGGCAGAGCTGTTCCAAAGCGGCGTCGGAAAGGAGCAGGAGCTCGAACCGAAAAGGTAAGAGCGCTCGCAAAGGGAAGATGGTCGCCGGGGACAACCTTATTGGGGAGAAAAAACGTGATATCTCCTCCTCTGACGTGGCGGCGGGTAATCGGAGTCCGAAGGTAGATGCGGCGATCAACAAAGATCAAAGCAAAAATCTGACGACAGAGAGTACCAAAGACTGCTCCTCGGATACGGGCACTTCACACAACAAAACCCATTCCTCTGGAAAGGAGATACAAGTGACCGTAAAGAGGGAAAGCTGGCAGTGACAGCAGAATGACCAGCGCAGATTGCCAACACTCCGAGGATTATCTACTGGAGCTAGCTTCAGCAACAGGCTTCTGTATTCAGGCTGTGAGATCTGCTTTAATGAATGGTACCTTCGTGGTGAGCTGTTCCTCATAGCAAACATCTGCCTGGATCAGGAGCATGGTGCCGAAAATTCCACCCTTGGGAACTACTACTTATCAGGTAGTTTATCTCCCAAAATAAACGCGCGCCATCTGCTATATTTCGGGAAAACCGGAAACAAGCTGAAAGTGCTGTCGCGATTACGTACGCAGAAAACGGGACTCGACACGAGGGCCTGGACCGTCTATTCCTACAAAGAGAAAAAGGGCTCTCTGAAAAAAGAGGGCTTCACTCTGGTTGTGGGATTGGACAATGGCTCTGTCGAGACACTGAAATCCGAGTACGACTCACGTCCCTACTTCGACCTTGGTAGGATTTTATTCCAATTTGATGTCAAGTAGTCGAAGGATGGAACGTGCTCCGAAGTTTAAATCTATGATTTTTACTCAGATTAATCTACAGCACTGCAAGGCTGCTATCCCTCTTCTCAGTAGCAGAATTGCATGCAGTAGTACAAATCATCACATTGTATCCATTCAGGAACCATGGGTGCGGAATAAACGCCTGTGTGGTCTTGGTGGTTTACGTTATGCTACGATTCTTTATGATGAGCGATCTGAAAGGTCTAAGGTCTGCCTCATCATATCAATCAGATCAATTCTGTGGACAAGATCTGGTGGGTACGAGAGTTAGCTACAAGGCGCACGGAGAAATTTAATACTTCGTCGTGGCGTCTCCTTACTTCCCCTACGACTCGGTAGTGCCCCCGCCACCTAAGGCGGGTTCTGTAGAGTACTGTGAACCCAGAAGGATTGGACTCATCATCTGTTGCGCTGCTAGCGCTCAAAATACTGTTTGCAACCGGAGAGGAGACCTTATCATCAACAATGTTGGTTCTCAACCAACTTTTGTGACGGCGAGACGACAAGAAGTGATTGACCTAACCCTGTCTAATAGGCATGTGAAGGCCATCACTAACTCGATAGTCTTACCAGATGTTACGCTGTCAGACCATAGATACATCGAATTCCAATCGAAGAGTGGGATCTCCCCCTCGCAGCCCAAGCGGAATCTAAGAAAGATGGACTTGGTACGATTCAGAGAGGAGCTTGAGAAATCCACTCAAGCCCTGCCTAAACTCAAAACAAAGCAATTGGTGGAGGATGCCGTTCATAACCTGAGCAGCGCCATCACCAACTGTTTCGAACTCGCATGTCCTGTCAAAAAACTTCCCAGCAGGATGCCGGTTTCCTCGTGGAACATTGAGCTCCAATGTCTTCGCAGGAAGCCAGAAGTCTCCTGAATAGATCGCTTAAATCGAACTCGGAAGATGACTGGAGTAAATATCGATCGAAGCAGAAGGAATATAAGAAGCTTATTCGTAAATCGAAGAATGAATGATAAGTCCTTCTGCGAAAAGATCAAATCCCTGAGCGCGACCAGCAAGTTGGTTAATGTTCTCAAGCGAGGAAAATCGACAAAGCTGGATGTACTCAGAAAATCGAATGGTAGCTTTACTGAGTCTAAAGCGGAAACTCTTACTGTTTACTTTAGGCCCATTTCCCGGGAAATCAGACTGTCATCGGCAAGTTGCACACTCCTTAATTGGTAACTGCAACCGAAACGATGAAAACAACTCGACGTAGCTGGTATATTGCGTCACGCGTAGCAACTATTTAGGCCATTGAATTTGCTGTGTCATCTTTCGATGGCTTCAAGGGCACTGATGGGATATATCCTGTTATGCTGCAAAAAAGTATAAGTCAGCTGCTTCCTACTCTGAAAATAATTTTCACTGCTAGCCTGGCTCTTGCCTACATACCTATTCTTTGGCGCGCGGTGAAAGTTGAATTTGTTCCCAAAATAGGGAAAGAAGATTATTCACTTGCCAAGAGTTTTAGACCAATCATTCTAACATCCTTCTTGCTGAAAAGCAAGAGAGGAGGGATAAGTAGAGTTGCACGTGCGCAAAGTTGCCCTTCGAATGCATCCTCACTCGGACATGCAACATTCTTATCAGCCCGGAAAATCCTGTGAGAGTGCTATCAGCTTTTTGGCAATGCAAAGGTGCCTTTGTAAAACATGGGGCTTATCGCTGAAAAAGGTCCTTTGGATCTACATGGCAATGATAAGATCGATAATCTCATATGCATCGGTTGTTTGGTGGAACAGGCTAATACGCAAACACGTTGTGGCTTTTCTCACCAAACTCCAAAGAGCGGTCTGTCTCAGCTGCACGGGGGCTTTCCCCAGCACACCGGGACCTGCTCTAGATGCTATGATGAATCTTCCATCCCTTGACATATATGTATATCAGAGGGTGCGCACTGAAAGCCATTTCTCGCCTAAAGAGAAATGGTCTTTGGTGCAATTGGAGTGAAAGTGTACTTGCGCAAGAAATATCCTACGACCTCATGGATATGGCTTCTGACGCAATGACACCTGCCATCCTAATGCGCTGTAATTTCAAAGTCACATTTCCATGGCGTCGGGACTGGCTTAGGCCAGATACTGAACCTGAAATGGAATGTCTTCGCATTTTCACAGATGGTTCCAGGACTGGGCAAAGATCCGGCGCTGGAGTTTTCTTTGAGCGCGAAAACATTCGACTGCACTTCTCGTTAGGAAAATATGCGTCTGTCTTTCAATCGGACATCTACGCAATCCTAATGGCCATGCGCTATGTTGTGAAACACAGGTGGAAGGGAAAAGGCATATGCATCTGCAGTGACAGCCAAGCTGCACAAAAAGCTGTGTTCAACCCTCTATCCAACTCCAAATTCGTGCATGAACTTAAGACCTTTTTTAACAAAGTGGGAAGACTAAATTCACTTAGGCTTGTATGGGTCCCAGGTCATTCAGGGATCCCAGGAAACAAGATCTCAGATGAACTCACTTAGAGGAGAGTTTCTCAGGACCTGAACCCGCCTTAGGTCTACCTGCTTCCACGGTCAAATCTGGCATCAACGACTGGGTCTTTAATGCACGCAGTCGTAAATGGAGGGAATATCCAGGATGCAGGATGACTAAGCGCGTACGCCCTGAAGAAGTCCGCAACATTTTTCTTATCCTTAAGGGGAAATGATTGCAGAAGACTTACGGGCGTGATTACGGGCCATTACACTTTTGCCAACCATCTCTACGTGCTTGGCATCAGTGAGACTCCTACCTGTACTGCATGTTGCGGGGAGGATGACACAGTAGAACAATTCTCTGCGACTGTCCCGCCTTCGCTCGCGGACAACAGGGAAAATACAATAAAGACTAGGTGTCTGTCTGGTAGTGCAATGGACCAGTATTTGCGCCTGAGTGCTCTGACAGTTAGTAGAAGTCTCCAACAAAAAAAACAAAAAAATATAGAAGACCAGGAAAAAATTACTTGCTCTTTGTTGCCCAGTTCAAATGGTGATTTCGAGGAGCTTTTTCCTGAAAAGTACTGTTGGTACCCCGTTGAGGAAACACACAGAAAAATACGACTTCAGTGATTTGGCCCTGTGTGATCGGCCTTTGAAATCAATACACAAACTTTTAAGTCACAGTTCCTCCGCCACTCATATTGCCATTGCTTAAAGACATTCATTCCATTTCACGAGACATATCATTTTAGCACTTCCTTTCCTTCAAAACTCATTTGTTTTACGTTTTGAAGCGCGTCAACGCTGACTGAGCGCAGGAAAGGGTCTTTGATAAGTATTTGACATAGAGAAATTTCTGAGCCATTATAAGTAGGGCTCCATGATCTGGAGAGTAAATAATTAAAAATGTTGCGTTTTTCAAAATGGCAGGAAAAGGAATAAAAGAGAAATAAAGAACATATCAAATATCAAATATGAATAGAGACAGATGGCATTTAAATATTTGACGTTGAACACCATACTGACCCTTCACAAAGAAACTTAACGACAATAAAAAGCCCAACCTAATCGTAGATTGCCCTCACCACTGTTATTGACTCGTATGTATATTGCTTGTGGATACACAACCTATTCAAGCACCAAGACGATATGATAAGGGGGTGCAATGTCGACTCTTCAATTGCCATTACCATTGAGTTGAGAATGAGTTTGCAATCGTAAAAAAAGAGAATTATTCTCTCTTTGAGGACAAACTGCATTACTAGGCTGATCAGTATGCGCGGGCTTAACTCCGCTACTGAAAATTTTTGATCGAGCGAGCAAATTTGTTGTTTTATCAACCTTGCTCTCGCTCCGCATGGCACTTTTCTTTTTCGTTATTTCTCACTATTTTTCAATCAAACAATTTCATTTGATAATTTATGGCTCATCTACAGACCTAGATCTATCGAATGACATGCTGCACACATGTGTGGTTATAGCCGATATCTACATTTAGTGCGTACAAGATTAGTCCGAAATCGTTTTCGGACCACTATATTGCCAAAAAGTGGGTGATTGCTCTCGCTCCGCTACGCTCCGCTCGATCAATAATAAAGTCCAAAACCATAGTAGAAAGGAACCCGATCGGAATTGACTAAAATATAGAAAAAACATTTTATATGTAGACATAGTTCTTATTTACCTTGATCTTCTGGCGATATTCATCAACTATGGCATCTATATCTGTGGAACTGTCGGAGCCTGAGCTTTCAAACTTTCCTGCATACTCAAAATCCGATGGCTGTAAATGGATTTGGTTAAACTTTTGTACTTAGCATACAAGCAGTGACTACAACCGGAGGCTCCCCATCAGATAAAATAGTAGATTCAACATCTGGATTATCTCTGACCGGACATGGTGAAGAAGGCTCTCCCAGTAGTAACCATTCCTTTTCAACTTCACGACTACCCTTCTTATTCGCTTTTGACTTGTTTTTTTTTATATTACCCTGAATAGGAAAATTAATGTTCCACAAACTTCGTCGTCGAGCATTGCTCTTCACCATTGGAGTCGTTGATAGGCGACTATAGGAGAGTGATGAATCACCTAAACCAAAAATTGATTCATTTTCAGAATCTCTTTAGATATTTTTAGTCACTTACTGTTTTGTTGAACATATTTCGGTCGGTAAGGCGAGTATAACAAAAAGAATGCCCGGAATAGTCCTGCGCATAAGTGCCCCGCTGACAATATGTAAGTCAGATCTTGTAAAGGACAAGCAAATGCAAGCATTGCACATAGGCTTCCTGATATAAAAAATTGACTTTGTTTTAGAAAAATGTATTTTTATGTAAGATTACCGCCAATAAAAACAGCTAACACTGGATTACCACTATCAGAACTTTCGTAGCTAATCTGTCTTGATAGAATTTTCCATTCTGACGTTGCGAATCGAACTATGATATTGTACATTTCAGGAAACAGCTCCAGAAATGATCCGGAACAGGTTAATAACAAAAGGCACGCTGCGGCTGGGATAAGTTTCTGAAAATTGTTTTCTTCTAAAATTTTGAACAACGGCACAGCAATATATTCTTCAGTAGACCTGGAAATTGGAAATGTTTATTTGTTCTTAAAAAACAATCATACATATGGTAAACACTCCTTAGCCTTCGATTAACCTCACATATACCACGTTTCCTGCTAATAATTAGTAATTCTATATATGTGACCGCGTCCGAGAAAAGGGACCTAGTGTGCGAAAGCGTAGTTCCGAGATAAACGCGTTTAAAGTTTCGCAACGCATTCTTAGTGTGAATGTTCATAAGTTAGTTTTTTACATTTTTATGGTATAAATAAATTTTTGTCATGAATCTAACCCATTTCATGTTATTCTACACACTTTTAGGTACCAGAATCCACTTTTAACTCAAAACACATTTTTTGACACACTAGGTCCCTTTTCTCGGACGCGGTCACATATGCTTTGAAAGGCCATTCACCGTTTTTATATTTTTGTCAAAGCAAATACGAATTTTTTTTTGGTCTTTTAAGGTTTAATTCAGCTAGATTGGTGGTAGACGTAACAAATTGTTAGCTAATCATCAAATTAAAAAGAAAATTGTGGTGTAAAGTTAATCAGGCGTAGGAATGTACAGAATGCAGGTTTATTTTTGCATTAATATGTACAAATAAAAATATATACTTTTGATGAACAATTGTGGATAAACAGCCGGCCGATAATACGAGTGATCCACAAACTAGAAAAATTGTTAAAAATCGTAGAAACTGCTCATGCTTTGTATTGTTTTTGAACTCGCTGGGAAAGGTGAAAGCGATTAAGGCCGTTGCTGTTAAGAACTGAAATCATGTTGGAATTATGTTAAAATATTTTCCTAAGTCATGTTTTTCAAAGCTTAAATACTATTCAAATATTTTAAGCTACTAGATTTATTAACAATAATAATATACGTAATATTTGAAATGTAAGAACCACCAAGATTTCATGTCTGAATTTAACACACGATAGGTTAAATAAATCAATGATACAGCTTTCGTTAAAATTGCGAATCGATTTTAATGAAGGTTCGTTGCGTTTATAAAAAATCGTATGGGAGGGGGGGGTCTATTCCCCCCCGTTTAGCCGGGAGGGGCAATTTTCTAAAAAATTTACTTAATTTGGAAAAAAAATTATTAAAAATCAACAGTTCCATCCACAATGCCGTGATATACTTTTTTGTAAAGGCAGAAACCTCTTCTTTCATCTTGTTTCTAAACGAAGCTGTTTTAAGGAATAATTTTTGAGAAATTAATTTTCAAACTCAAAATTTTGAAAAAAAAATTAAAAAAAATTTTCGAACTATTTTTTTTCAAAATTGTATGTAATTAAGTACTAATTTTTTGTCAAAAATTCAATTCTCTTATTAGTTCTTAGTTAAAAACAGAAAACCGGATGCAAAAATGTTTTGTAGTTTTTGAGAAATTAAAAAAAAAGCCGAACCATTTTTTTCTAAGAAAAATCTTTTTTTTGGTTTTAACGCGGCTGGACTTGTAGGCAAATTAATGTATGAAACATTGACATCTTTTTCATTATTTTTAAAAAATTTGGAGTTTTATTATAATCAATTTTCAATATGATCCCCATTTTTTAGAAGGCAAAGATTATATCTCCTTCTAATGGCTGCACATAAGTCAAACAATTTGACTCCAGCGACTTCAATCCGTGCTTTCAGTCGTTCCAAAGATACTATTTCCACTTCGTAAACATAATTCTTCATGAATCCCCACACATAACTAGGCAGATCAGTATGCGCGGGCTTAACTCCGCTACTGAAAATTTTTGATCGAGCGAGCAAATTTGTTGTTTTATCAAATTACAATCATAACCAATACTCTCAAGTAAATACATATAGCTAAGTGTGATACATCAAATTAATTGTCTACTTGCAAGGACGTTTAGATTTAAGATCATATTTTCGAGAAACGTGTTGTTCTGAAGCTTTGACAATTTTGATTGCACGTGCCTGCAAAAGTCTATGGCACTTTTCTAAACTTTACTTCGTTATTTCTCACTATTTTTCAATCAAACAATTTCATTTGATAATTTATGGCTCATCTACAGACCTAGATCTATCGAATGACATGCTGCACACATGTGTGGTTATAGCCGATATCTACATTTAGTGCGTACAAGATTAGTCCGAAATCGTTTTCGGACCACTATATTCCCCGTACATGCACGCGCTAGGCCAAAAAGTGGGTGATTGCTCTCGCTCCGCTACGCTCCGCTCGATCAAAAATCTAGAGGAGTTAAATCTGGTGATCTAGGTGGCCATTCCGTGGGGCCCTTTCTTCCGATCCAACGGTCACTAAAATGATCATCCAGCCAGTTTCTAACCCGTAAGCTGTAGTGTGCTGGTGCTCCATCTTGCTGGTAGATTAAATTATCTGCTATGGCATGTATGGCAGGTATGATTCTCCATTAATAACGGCATTCAAAAACTAGGGCCCGATTACAGTCTGTCCAACAATACTAAGCCAAACATTACAGCTAAAGCGGTGTTGTGATTTATTTTGTTTTTTGTTGTGTGGATTGGTGCTACTCCAATGATGCAAATTGTGGAAATTAGTAACCCCATCTCTGGTAAACTGTGCTTCATCCGTCCAGAATATCCTTGCAAAATAATTTCGTTCAGTTTCATCTCGAAGCAGTAATGATCGACAAAATTCTGCTCTCAAAAACTTGTCGTTTGAGGTGAGTTCCTGAACTGTCCTAAAATCGTACGGGTGTAAGTTTTCGGTATGAAGCACTCTCCGTACTCTAGATTTGGGCACTCCAAGCATAATAGCTATCCTCCTTGTACTAAGGGAGGGATTACGTCAGACCAAATCCAAAAATTGCGGTTTTATTGTCTTAAGGTCCTAGCCGGTTGAACCCATTGGCGGCGGGCGGACCCAGACGAAATTGGCAGGTCAGTTTTCAGGCGTTATCAATGAAAAAAAAGGATTAATCCAGGGTTATTCCAATACTGTGTCAGTTTATTGAATCCTCATAAAACTCCAATTTTTTTAAAAATAATAAAAAAGATGTCAATGTTTCATACATTAATTTGCCTACAAGTCCAGCCGCGTTAAAACCAAAAAAAAGATTTTTCTTAGAAAAAAATGGTTCGGGTTTTTTTAATTTCTCGAAAAGTACAAAACATTTTTGCATCCGGTTTTCTGTTTTTAACTAAAAACTAATAAGAGAATTGAATTTTGGACAAAAAATTAGTACTTAATTACATACAAATTTAAAAAAAAATAGTTCGAAATTTTTTTTTTTTCATTTTTTTTCATTTTTTTTTCAAAATTTTAAGTTTGAAAATTAATTTCTCAAAAACTATTCCTTAAAACAGCTTCGTTTAGAAACAAGATGAAAGAAGAGGTTTCTGCCTTTACAAAAAAGTATATCACGGCATTGTGGATGTAACTGTTGATTTTTAATAATTTTTTTTCCAAATTAAGTAAATTTTTTAGAAAATTGCCCCTCCCGGCTAACCGGGGGGGAATAGACCCTCCCCTCCCGTACGATTTTTTTCTTGTCTTGACCAGACCTACACGCTCTAGCTTTTTGGCACACTGCTCGTGGGACACCCTGTATAAATTGGAAACATTGTAAGTGTGGAAGGATTTGTAAATGATAATTTAGTAAATCTTTCACTAGCATTACACCATAAATAGTATATGTTGGTTCTAATGATTTAAACATTGTCATTGGATTTTTTCTAATCGCACCTTGAATGCAGTTCGACATCACAACATGGTACTTCAAAACGTATTTTACATTTTAGAAAAAGCCCTTTGTATCGCTCTTAATGAATTACCCCACTGAATTAGCCTTGGGAGCTAATTTAAATTCAATGTGAATTAAAAAAAAAAATGGCGAGTCTTGCATTAACCGCCTAATTAACAACGGACTAATGAATTTTCTAAGAAAAGATGTCGCGTACCATTTTTCATGTAAAGATTAAAGCAATTGGTACTACACTACTCCAAAGAGTGTTTGAATTATTTTAATGAGATGAGAGTCATTTATGTTTTTCATTTTTAAAGAGCGTTTACAAAGTAAAAAGCAGTGGACCTAAGTAGCTGTCTTGGGGAACATCCGATCTTCACATAAAATACCTTGACGACGCTCAATGACAACCAGTCTAGAATTTTGGAATAAAATCACAAGAGTCCTACACTTTGCTGATTGCATCGACTTGCTATCTCTAAGGCGTTGGTAACATAAGTAAATACCAATTTACCAGAAATGAAACCGTGATGAGCATCTGATAAGAAAATATACAGGGTGGGCGAAACACAAGTTTCGTTTCTTTTAAGAAATGCAATAAAATGAACAAAAATATTTTTTTCCCAATTATTATGGCTTTATTAGCAAGAACAAACATTGCCATTAATTATGAAATACAACGTCGTTCAACTGGCTGCCTCGGCTGGTTTCGCAGTAGCGCATTCTGTCACCATAATTTTCGAAGACCTTGTTGATGGTTTCGGATTGTAGCTCACGGATTGCTTAGATGATATTGGCCTTAAGTGCTTGAATCGTTTCCGGATTATTGGCATAACATCGGTCCATAATATTGGTCCTTCGGGTCCAAAGGTCGCAGCTCCGAGGCGGCCAATTGACATCACCAAGACGGCTGATAACAAGATTTGGGGATTTGGTGCGCAAAAGATCGATTGTGGCATGGGCTGTGTGGCATGCCGCGTCATCCTGCCAAGTCCATGTCATCAATTTCAGTAAAAAAAAAAAACCCCCACCGTTGACCGAAACGTTGTTCCCAGCCTCATCGTCGAAGAAAAATGTTCCAATGATGCCACCACATCACAATCCGCACCAAGCTGTCACTCTCTGTGGATGCATTAGCTTCTCGACAATAACGTGCGGGTTTTCTGTTTTGTTTGTTTTGTAGCCGACGAGAAGGAAATGCGCCTCGTCAGAAAAGATGATTTTTCGCCCAAAATCGTTGTCCAATTCCAAACTGTTGCCAAACTGCGAAGCGATAACGAAGCGGAGGGTCGCTGAGTCAATTGCCGAGTCAATTGGACCTTGTAAGCGAATAATACTAGGTCTTTGTCAGAATTCTCCTCAGGCTAGTGCGTGAAATGTTAAGCTGTTGAGATCGATGGTGAGTTGGTGTTCGTGAATTGACTCTCACACTCTCGGACACAGCAGCCACATTCTCATCTATGCGTCCCGTCCGACGACGGGGACCATGAGTGTTGTTCACTAGCATACCAGTCTCATGAATTGTTTGCACAAACTTGCATACAGCAGGTGGGTGTTTCATTTCGGCCAAAACTTCTTTTTAAAAAACGCACTGTTTGGGCTACACAGCACTCACTTTGGAAATAAGTTTTCAATATTTCCCAACGTTTTTCAAGCGTAAGACTCATTTTGTTGCACAGAGGTATGATACTGACTTTCTGTCAAGTTTTCGAGCGGGAAACAGCTGTCAGTGTCAAAATAACCTATGATTAAAAAAAGCACTATATGGCCCGGCTTTTAGTTCACTAATAACTAACAGCTTAGATATTCCTCTATTCTCTGCACTATTCTTGGCCTCGATTTGTGCATAGGGAACTATTATAATAAAATGGTTTCAATTCTTATAGAAAAACTTCTGAGCAAAAAAATATAAAAAAAACTGTTTGAAGACACTGGCTTGAGTGATTGAATATAATAATCAATGCTCATATTTTATAAACGATATGTGGTCTTGCGATTTACTATTAAAAATAGTTTCTGAATAAACTACAGTGTAAACTCTTTATAACGTCAATCGATTTAACGACAAACTCCTTAAAACGTCGAAATTGCTTGACTTTGGTTGGTTACAAAGTTGGAAAACAAGGTATTTCTATATAATAATGCACTCTATCTCACTCTATTTAACGACAACAATACCGCACTATAAATCATTAAGAAACATTTTTTAAATTGCCGAAATTGCTAAGAACTGCAACTGTGTACGTTGCTTACTTCGACTGACGTACCCGAGATTCTAAGAAAATTTGTCTTTTGTTTTTGTATGACTTTCCAACTGTTAACATAACGAAAAAGTTGTATTAATACGCTCAATAGAGGCGGGAGAAAAGATAAGTGATGTTGGAAGACGCTTTGCACTTAGCCGCTCTACCGTGTCCACGATATTGAAAAACAAAGAAAAATTCTCCAAGCAAAGGAGGATGGAAAATCTGCTAAGAAATTAAAGAAACCTCAATGCGAAGATCTAGAGCAAACGCTGCTACTCGTATCATGGTTTTATAGACAACGCCAGAATAACATGCCTGTCTCGGGGTCGATCATGAAAGCTAAGGCGGAAAATTTTGCCTAGGAACTAGAATTAACTGCTTTGAAAGCATCAGAAGGATGGCTTGGGAAATTCAAGCAATGTCACTATATCAACTATGGTAAAATTAATGGAGAAGCACAAATTGTTGATATATGTAAATGTAACTCACGACTGAATGCTCCGAGTGACATTTTTAACGCTTATGAATCCGCAATTCTCTTTTAGTTGACCCCTGATAAAATATTGAAATTTAAAGCAGAAATGTGTGGGTGCAAAGCTCTCCAAAGAGCGTATTAAGGTGCTTGTAGCTGCTAATATAAGTGGCACAGAGAAAGGGAAGCTGTTGGTGATAGGCAAATCCAAAAATCCGCGTTGTTTTAAAAACATTAAACGATTGCCAGTGACCTCTAAAGCTAATAAATCAGCCTGGATAACCAGTTTCACCAGATTCACCAGAAGAATTGTGAAGATGGGACGCAGAATTAAAGGGACGAAAAATCCTACTTCTTGTTGACAACTGTCCTGCTCACCCTCTTGTATCTAACCTTCGAAATAGAGTTGGCGTTTTTTCCACCAAACACGACCAGTGTTTTTCAACCAATGAATCAGAGCGTGATTAAAAGTGTCAAAAGTCGCTACCGAAAGAAACTCTTGATGGAACTGGTCGAATCTGAGGGTACAGCTTCAATTAATATAGTGCATGCAATAATTTTTTTATCAAAAGCCTGGGGTGAAGTGACAGCTGGACTTTGCATTTGTTCTACGACTGACGAAGTAGAAATAGAAAAAGAACCCGAGTTTGAAAGTGAAGATGATCTTCCATTAACTGACTGGGTTAAGCAGTTCACCTTGACGAATTATTTGACTGATTCTCCTCAAACCTACATAGGAGTTGACGACAACCTGCCTACAACAGCTTCACTGACAGCTGAAGTAATTCCGGATTCGGTGAAAAGCATAGGCGAACAACAAGTGGATGAAGAAGATGAAACAGGCGATCCTGTTCCTCCACCAAGCATCAAACAAGCACTTGATGCAACGAAACTACTAGAAAAATACTTTTTATATAATCAAGATGATCCGGCAGTATCTCAAGATATGAGTACTAGGCAGATCAGTATGCGCGGGCTTAACTCCGCTACTGAAAATTTTTGATCGAGCGAGCAAATTTGTTGTTTTATCAAATTACAATCATAACCAATACTCGCAAGTAAATACATATAGCTAAGTGTGATACATCAAATTAATTGTCTACTTGCAAGGACGTTTAGATTTAAGATCATATTTTCGAGAAACGTGTTGTTCTGAAGCTTTGACCACATCTTTCGCACCTTTTGCCTTATAGGCTTTTCTGACGAAATTGAAAGCTCGTTGCATGCAATCTATGGATTCTTCTTGGGTACCTCTTAATAGTGTGATGATCCGATCAGCTTTCAATGCCTTTGCCAATTCCACTGTGAAATTCCTCACGCCCCATTGCTCTCGAATACCCGGCGCTCAAGTGACTTACCTCGTAATTGCGGGCATTTGATTTATCAAAAGTATTAAAATGTGTCCATAATGTTAAGGAATGTCAAAATCAGATGAAAAAGGTATTCAGAAAATCTTGAACTAAATTGGCGGATCTTGGTTCACGCGCAGATTCGAATTTATCGATAATTTCAAATTTTGATTGCACGTGCCTGCCAAAGTCTATGGCACTTTTCTAAACTTTACTTCGTTATTTCTCACTATTTTTCAATCAAACAATTTCATTTGATAATTTATGGCTCATCTACAGACCTACATAGATCTATCGAATGACATGCTGCACACATGTGTGGTTATAGCCGATATCTACATTTAGTGCGTACAAGATTAGTCCGAAATCGTTTTCGGACCACTATATTCCCCGTACATGCACGCGCTAGGCCAAAAAGTGGGTGATTGCTTACATAAGAAAATACAATTGAAATATTAGAGTAGCAAAAAATATCAGACGAAGATAACAGACTATACGCAATAAGTGTTGTTAATTGTATGAATATTAATATTCGTGTGTAAAATGTGTACTATATTAATAAATACAATACTACATGTTATTATAGAATAGTAAAATTATATTTTTTTATTTCTCTCCATTTAACGACCACTCTCTATAACGCCGAAAAATGTTCAGTCCGTTAAGTGTCGTTATATAGAATTTACACTGTAATTTAAAAAAATTAACGAACAATTCAATAGTTGAGATAAGATCTGGAGGGCCGATCTGCCAGACATGAAAAATGTGTGTTGGAAATGCCCACAGATTACATTTAGATTTTATAAAAGCTCTGGAAAACTTACTATTGGTGTACTTCGTAGCTAACATAAGATACTAGATGAGTCGACATCTAAAACAATTTTTTAGCGAGTTCTTTCCGTTACATTAGAATTAGTAAGTATACAAAATAAATAAAACCTCTTTAATATCAAATACACCAGTTTGCCAAGCAATCGACCATCTTTTACAATACAACTCAAAACTTAAATACTGCGATTGACTGATTGACAACGACTCCGAATCTGAAAATACACTTTCGCAAAATTTTGGGAAAAGTGCATCAATAAAACTAGCGTGCCGGCAAACCTCCAATGGGATCAGGAACAATTGATATTGTAACTATGGGACACCTGCTAAGTTAAAAAAATCAGAGAAGGTGAATAGAAAAAAGGGGTGACAGGAGACGAATATAAAATAGTAATAAAAAAATGTATAGAAGAGAAAAGGAGATTTTATTTGACGAACGTTTTAGTAAATAAAAACGCAACAATTGGTGTCAGAAGTAGAATAAATCTTCTTAAGTGTTCCAAAAAGATAATTGTGTAAGTTACCGACAACTGAGACGAATATTTCTGTAGTCAAGTCTGTGAGTTGAATATGAGAAATCTGCAGACTTCGGGCTTGAAGAAAGAGCTGATTCTTCGTTTGTACGTCGTTCTGTTCTGTTTGACGTCGAAGAGGAAGAACATGTGAGTACGCCTACCGACATAATGGCATTGATGAAGCTGCTCACAGGCAAATTCGATGAACAGATTGAGACTAGAGGAGACCAGGAACTATCTAGGTGCAAAACTAGATGAGCAGAAAAACATTCTCGAAAACAAATTCCAAGAGATCGACAAGCAAATGAGAACCATTGAACAGAGAGTGGAGGCCGTTGAAGGAAAAGTTGAGCAGAAGTTGGAGGAGTTCGCGAACTAGAACATGTGAAGAACCAGAAAGTTTGAGTAAGCACCATGGAGAGTCTGAAAAGAAAGGAAAAAGGCAAAAGGAAAGGAAAAGGAAGAGGAAAGCAAAAATGGCCAGCCTTTGATGGCTAAACATCACGGCCAATATTCAAGAGACAATTCGAAGCTGCTGCTTTAACGAATAATTGAGACGAGAAGGATAAGGTGTTTGTACACTTGCGATTAGAGGGTTAGCTGCGAAAATGCTACGAACTGACCAGTGTAACTATGGGTGTCTCATAAAGGCCCTGTAGATGCGATTTGTTGACGACCACATGCAGCAAGTATATAGGATCCAGTTGCGCCAAAGAACACAAATGAAGTGCGAGACACTTCAGCAGTTACAAGCGGATGTGGAGCGTTTGGCACACCTTCATATCCGAACGCGGACAAGGAGATTATCAACGAAATGGCAACGGAAGCCTTTATTCAGGCCATTACTGACGGTAAACTTCAAATGGCAGTGCGGATGGCTGAAAAGAAATCCAAAGCTGAGGCTTTAGCTTTTGCCCTGACGATGGAAGCAGCAGACCAAGCTTCCCAAGGTATTCATTGCATCGAAATATCAACAGAGGAATGTGTTGCAAAAAAAATAGATGCTGAAAAAATACTGCAGAAAGACAGGTACGCTGCTGGAACTGCAATAAAATCGGACATCTACAATGTCAACGCAGAGCACCGCCAAGAACCAGAAGTTGCCCACATTACACAAACGGAAGGCCCAACGTCGATGCGTTCGACAGAGGCAATACCCATCCTGTCGACTACGTTCCTCAAGCACAGCAGGCTTAAGAACCAACTTCACGGGCGAAAGCTGAGTTCTAGAAAAGACGCCTCATTCAAGTCTCTCACACCAAGCGGTGCAATAAAAGTTTAACTGTTGAGCCAAACATCGGCAGAAATAAATTCCTGGCTACAATTGACACCCGAGCCACGGCTTCCATTATAAAGAGGAACATAATTCAGGAATCATGGTTGCATAACATGAGCTGCTACTGTCTGAAGACGGCAACTGAGGAATCAGAAAGTGTCTTCTCCGTACACTTTTTCTGATTCCCCTTTCAGATAAAACTTCTTCCATGCGTTTTTGGTGGCTGACATTTGGGACGAGGGCATCATTGGAGGTGATTTCATGAAGACGCACTATATAACATTGGATATTGGCAGGCAAGTGCTGAGATATTGTAATATCGAAATGCAGTACGAGCTCGAAATACGACATCGTAAAGGAAAGCTCAATTTTAATACAGATATGACGTCCCGAAGGCCGTGCAAAGACGACTGCAAGTATTGTGCGCAAAGTGAAGGGAAGGTTGCAATAACGGATGCATCCAAGCAATAAGAGCCAAACCAAGTCCTGCTTGGAGCTTAGAAGGAATTCGAAATAGCTAGAAGGCTGACACCGATACTGGCATGGTAGGAGTACATGGAAAAACCGGACGGCCGAGATATAGCTAATAGAAGCCGAACTGTGAAAGCATATTGGGCTCAATGGGACTCACTTCATGTCGAGAAAGGTGTCTTGAAATGGAAATGGGAAACACCATTCGGGAAAATATTCAGGATGCAGCTTCTTGTACCGCGCTAAAAGATACAAGACGTCCTCCGGTCGTCCGACGGCATGTCGGGTGGACATTTAGGAGTAAACAAGACTTTGGAGAAGATAAGGGAACAATTCTATTGGCTCGGTGCAAAAGGGGACCTCGAGAACTGGTGCCGAAAATGCGTCACGTGTGCAGCCAGCAGTGAAAACTGAAGGGAAGATGCGCCGAACAAAAAGCTGTTGACATTGCAGGCCCGTTCCCGAAAACTGACAATGGCAACCGGTATATCCTAGTCGTCAGTGGCCTGAAGCGTTCGCCATTCCCAACCAAGAAACGAAGACGATTGTGGAGCAAATCGTCAACAATTGAGCGAGCAGGTCTGGCGTCCCCATATAGCTACACTCGGACCAGGGAAGAAACTTCGAGTCGAAAATATTCCAGTTGCTCGGGATCAACGAAATAAGGACGACACCCCTCCACCCGCAGTCGGATGGGATGGTGGAGCGTTTAAACAGGACGCTAAATGATCATCTTTGCAAAGTAGTAGACGACTACCAACGGGATTGGTATCGGCACGTTTTACCGGCCTACACCCCAGCCGAAATTATTTTCGGTGACATTGTGCGGTTGCCTGGCGAAGTAACGTTTGGTTCCACATCTACTGATACTGATACTACTGATACTGGTTACGTTGTGGACTTTAGAGAAAGAATTCTCGACAACTATCAAAGAACTCGAGCAAGATAGCGAGCGATCGGATGAAAACCAGGTACGATGCCAAGGCATGGGCACAGGGGTCCCAGGAAAGCGATTTGGTATGGCTGTACAATCCCCATCGGAAAAAAATGTAGTCACCTAAGCTACAGCAAGACTGGGAATGCCTCTACCGCATAATCACACGAATCAGTGATGTAAGGGGGTGGTCGTGGTGCAATGGTAATCATCACCGACTGTTGAGCCGAAGGTCTGTAGTTCAAGACCGTCCATAATCAAGAAAAATTCCTATACGGAAAAACTGTGCAGTAACATCAGTGGTGAATGAGAGATGATCAGCGGACGAAGGCATAAAACTCGCAGTATAAGATCACTTCAAAATTCATACTCTGTGTGTGCATTTCCGATATAACACCTTAATGGCATGGAAACAAAAGAGTTACTGTGAACTAAAACCAACGCAAATTCAGTCGAATCTCTCAAATTCAATCTAGGGCAACCACCTCCGGAGAGGTTGTGTCCCAAACACCATAATTCACCAAGATCACAGGAGGTGTAAAGAAATAAGGAGTTACAGGTGACGAATATAAGATAGTAATAAAAATAGTATAAATAACAAAAAAAGAAGATTTATTTGACGAACGTTTTAATAAATAAAAACGCAACAAAATGTTTCCGAATTATATATATGTATATGAATTATGTATATAGAAGACCGAATCTTCTTGGATTCGACAGAAAAATAATTAAAACTCAGCATCACAGGGTTATATTCACCCAAACACGTCCTACCGGGAAACATTGTACTAACTCACAGGTCAATGGTGATATGTTTACAAATACCCTAGACCACGTATGGAGCGTAAAGTCTGAAACCCAAATTATTGGTTTGATGTCATCACCACAAAATCTATACTTTTGAATGCACTAGTATATTGCAGAAGTAGTTTGCTTTTCTGCGAATCTAGAAAAGTATTCATTCCTAAATTTAAACTAAAGGTGAGATACTATTGGGCACTTAATTTTCCCCAGAATACACAACGTACTACCAGCCACGGCCACGTGGCGTTAGTTACATAAAAAAATTGTACTTCTTTCGTGAAAACCGATTTTTCTTTCATATCATATTATGACATGTTTCTATCATGAGCCGTTTAATATGTACATATGTCAACGCATTTGGTTTTACAGTGACACAAAACTGCTAATATTATTAACTTAGAAGGAACTCGCGTTAAACTATCGATCTCATTCCCGATAAATTTCTGATTACATTGGAAAAATACGTGCTTAAATCTTTCAAAAAAAGTCAGACAAAATCCGTTCTTTGATATTCGGTAAGTCCGAAATTTTCCGAAATTGGGGTAAATCTGAAACACAATTCTGTTTTGATCGAGCATTATTGCGAGGAAGGTGCTTCAAAAAGTATATATTGGGTTACAACCACTGCTTGAATAAAACAAAAAAATAAATAAACAAAGAAATAAACAAAAAAAAAATATTTAATCTTACAATTGTAATATTTCAAACTTACTTACACTACTAAATCCATGTGGAAGCAATAAATCACCAGCCCACTCTTTCGAAGTACCACTGTTCAATCCAACGACACTCAATATACCAGTGAGGCCTAATATTCCTAGTAACATTATATAACTAAAAGCCTTCGTGTTCTACAAATAAGAAAAAAGAGGATAGAGGGTAAATAAGCAACAGGATTCAAATTCATACATCCAGTCCCAACATAAACATTCCAGTTACAAGGAATACCACAGCTACACCTAGAACATCAGGCCAAGGCTCGTTCTCGGATGAGTTTCGGCCTGAAAGTTGATTCGCGTTTATATCCATTTAATCTAAAACGAATGTAATATTAACAATTACCTAGGATCAATATTCTAGTAAGGCCCCCCATTAATTCATCTAAGCATGCGCTTAGCGTTCGGGCTAATGATCCACAGGCGGCTAGAATTGGTAATATGTCCATCCAAGTAGCCAAGAATATACACGTAAAATCAAATTTATTACTGGCTCTAATGTAAGGCATTTGAACTTGTCTTAAACTATTTTTACAAAACGCTAAAAATAGTGTTAAATGAATAAAATTATGTATTAATATGTTTTCTCTTAACTTGAATAAAGTATGCATTAAGATTATTTTCTCACCAATAATACATCCGTAAAATGTGGCGAAGAATACTGCAAGCACAGTAGTAGGCCCAGAGGCCTCATTGTAGACCACCAGATTAACTAGCACAATTGAACCCAATGCCAAACGTCCGCCGCATCCGTTCAAAATTGATTCGCACATCTACATTGAATACATAAATTTATTTATCTGTTTTTCATGATTAATATTAGAAATGGAGATGAATGAAAAATTAGTAATGGTTTACATTTGAGCCTCCAAAGCATGGACTAACAGAAAATCAGAACTATATCTTACTGTCCCTTCTGCATTACTGTCCATTTGCAGCTCAACGAACAAGCGACTCGAATGGACATCATCTCTTCCACGCTGTTCACCGAGTCTGGCATGCTATAAATTAAAGCGGATACGATGGTTGGGGATTCAGACCCTTGCAGTGAATTGAAACTCGCTGTCCGAATTAATATGTTACCAAACGAATGCCCCGATGTGCTTTTGGTCAGCGAAACTAAGTTGTATAGAGGGTTCGTACGGAGCTTTCAAGTGTCAGAGGCACCATGCATCACATCCATTCCTCTTCAAAGTGGGAGACAAAAGTATGTAGTGGCTTTTTAGGTACCTGGGGCACCTCAACCTGTCCAAATGACGAGGACCTTAATGCCATATACCATGGGGGAATGCCACCACGAGCACAATGGGTATCATACTATTCACCTGGTGATGTGGGAATATGACCAAATTACAGCTCACGTACAGCCAGAGCCAATCAATCGATCTCCGATCAATTAATTTGCTTCCGAATGTCAGCAAGTTTTTTGATAAAGTAATAAACAGAGCTCTTTAAAATAAATGGAATAAGGCAAAAAAACCAATATACGGCTGCTTGTCTGGTTGACATTGAAAAGGCCTTCGACACCATACGGTTAGAAGGTCTGCTCTACAAGTTCATCAGGCTAAGCATGCCGAATCACTTTCTAGACATGATTTACGTAATGACTACGGAAAAGAATTTTGTTGTTGAATGTGACCACGTTCCTTCGAGCAGGATCTTTGATATTTTAGCGCATACAGATGATTTAGTAGCGTACAAACCAGGTCTGAAAATTGAGGTCATCAATGCAATGCTGCAACGTGACTTAGATTGATATTAAGATATACTGAAATGATTGGAAGTTAAGAATTAACCAAAAGCTGGAAACTATACTCAAGGGATACCAGAAAGAACTGGAGGAAATTTGCGATCATTGGGCAATATGGACGACTATTAGCGGTGAGAAACGCGCTATTTCAAAAGATATATAGATCCCTGTCTTGCTGGAGCTAAGAAAGCATTCAGTACGACAAGGAATCTGTTTAACAACAACCAACTTAACCGCAAAGTAAAAGTCATATGCTACGTGGCCCTAATAAAGCCCATAATCGCGTATGGTTGTCCGGAGTGGTTTAATGTAGCGTCATATTATATGGAAAAGATTCGTCTGTTCGAAAGGTAGTGCCTGAGAGTCTGATAGAATGCCATAGCCACAGTTCATTAAGACAATAACCCGATCTTCAGGGCTTACTACCTCGATTGTAGATACCACGAGAGTACACTCCGATTTAGCTTTATTCTCATTTCTTCACATTCATTCCGAAAGGTAAGTGCAAAATAGAGATGGTTTCCCAGTGATTTAAGGCTAAGCAATAATTTATGAACGTCTCATCCGCGGTGAGTACATTGACAGTGCTCATGAGCTCATACATTTTAGTATCTCAATGGAGGACGGATCTCGCCGATGTTGGTAAGCGACATGGCGAGTTTAAATGGTTGTCGGGTAAATTCCTCCTAACTCCTTAGTTCGTAAGTTATGTTATGTTATGGACCATGCTTTTGGAGGTTGGTTAGATAGACCTGAAAACTGACAAAGGCCTGTTAGCCCTGTGTTGATCTCAGGCATGTACAGTGAACGTAATGGCGAAGTTCAGTTGCTAGATCCAATCAGGAAGGTGGACACTCGGAATGAATCACATGAGTGCTAGTCATTTTATTACGAGTATATTTCAGATTAGAATTAAGCAGCTTAAAATACCTTAAGCAAAAAAAAAATAAAAGCATGGTTCTAGGTCTTTTAAGTTTGAGCGAAAGGCATTAGTAATTAAGGAATATAGTTAGACTTAGGATGCTCGAACATGGTCAGTAAGACACATTAAATATTAAAATGTTTTTAAATTAGGTTTAAACATTTTTGTGAAGGAGCGAGCACATTCCAACATCGATGAAAGAAACTGGCGGTCACCAGATCAGTCGAGCATCAACCAGATTGATCACGTTGCGATCGACGCCAGATACTCTTCCAACATTGACTCGGATCACTACTTGTAGCCAAGGCACGAATGAGAATATGAAGGATACTGATATGCTCAAGGAGTTGAGCAAGACAACAAGAGTTTAACGTCGGAAAGCTACAATCACAGGAGACCGCTAGGATCTTCGCCAATCGAGTTTCTCTCAACCTCTCGCAAAAGTTTGGTGACACCGACAAAATCCACAGAACATCAGTGGAAGCATTGCCAGCACGCCATCAGAGACGCTGCTCGTGAGCTCTACGAGCAGAAAAGGAGAGAGGACCATAAGCTTTCAAGGAAGAAAGAAGAGAGCACCAAAAGTGTGAGATCGAGAAGATGGAGAGATGCTACCACAGCCTGTAGGGATGAAGAGGAACAACGACTAGTAGAGTCACAGTCGATGCTGAGAATATGAAAAAAACACATCTGTAGACTGTATAACGGCGATGATAGATCTGAAAACGCTGTCAGGCAGAATGATCCATTCCGTCCACCTGACCTAGATGAAATAAAGCTTTTATTTCGAAGTTTAATCTAACAAAGCCGCGGGCGTAGACGGCCTGACTGCTGAACTATTTAAAGCGGCTGGAGATGAGTTGGTGTGGCACATGCACCAGCTCATCTGTAAAATATGGTCAGAGGAAAACATGCCCGACGAATGGAATCTCAGCATCGTTCGGCCAGTTCATAAGATAGGAGAAACTTATAACTGCGCCAACTATAGACGAATAAGTCTCATCATCGCGTACAAGATATTCTGTGCCGTACTGTGTGAACGCCTGAAAGCATTTGTGGATAATCTGATAGGTGCCTATCAGTGTGACTTCAGGCCAGGTAAATCCACAATAGACCAAATTTTCACACTGCGGCAGATCTTGGAAAAGACCAAAGAATTCCAAATCGACACACACCACCTTTTTGTCGATTTAAAAGCTATACCGAGCCATGTCTAGTTTTACCATCTCTGCCAAACTCGTCCAATTGTACAGGATGACAATGGAGAATTCTCGCTGCTCTATTAAGGACGGTAGCGAATTAACCGAGACTTTCGATGTTATAAATGATGCAAGGTAACGCATTGTCATGTAACTTCTTCAACATCTTCCTTAAAAAGGTCATACGAGACTCAGTGGCCAATACAAGTTGTATGATTTATTTCAAGTCTGCGCAATTGCTTGTGTACACGGATGACATTGATGTAATCGGGCGAGCACAGTGAGACGTCAATGAAGTGTTCAAAAGAATTAAAGCAAAAGCGGCTAAAATGGGTCTTTCGGTGAACGAGGGTAAAACCAAATACATATATGCTGTCATTCGAGAAACACGCACAACACCGACGTCTTGTCCCGAACGTCACAACTGACGCCTACAAATGGTCAAGGACTTCGTCTACCTTGGCTCACTCGTGACCAGCAACAATAACACTAGCGCTGAGATCAAACGCAGAATTACTCTTGCCAACCGCTGTTTCTTTGGGCTCAAGAGGCAATTGAGAGTTAGAGCCCTCTCTCGAAAAACCAAGGTAGCACTATATAAATCACGGTCCGGTCCCTCTTTACGGTGCGGAGGCCTGGAGCTTGACGAAAACGGATGAGAGCCCTTGGTCACTTCGAGAGGAAAATTCTGCATTCAATCTATGGTCCCGTTTATATAAACGGAGAGTGGAGGAGACGAACTGTACGGGCTGTACAGCGACATCGGCCTAGTACGACGTCTCCGGATCCAACGTCTAAGATGACTAGGCCATGTAGAGCGAATGAACAGCACAGCTCCGGCACGAAGAGTCTTCGAATCCAACCTTGAGAGACGACGCAGCAGTGGACGGCCGAATCTAAGGTGGCGGACACAGATGGAAGGGGACCGTAACCAACTGGGAGTGCGGCACTGGAAACAAGTGGCAAACTGGCCAGCTGGAGACGCTTGTTGGTTGAGACCCAGGTTCACATCGGGCTGTAGCGCCATCTAAGAAGAGAAGAAGAGAAAAATTTTGTTTAGCAAATAAAAATAGAATTAGATTATTGTTGCGAGTCATTGCGATGGGCTTTCGGATCATTTTACCAAGAAAATTGTCGATTCTGCTTAAGCCTGCTCCGTTATACTTCCAAAAATTGCATTATCTCTTAATATGATCAGAGTCATACTGCAGCATTGTATTGATGATGGGGTCAGCGGGTTGTAGTTTATTATATTATTATTAATTGAAGGAAAAAACGGGCTCTGTACGATCAGAGACCCGACAAGGTGATTGTATTGCAAGATCAGTGAAAACCGACTTGCGAAAGTTTAAATGGCAAGCCCGATCCTACCTGTCGCATCCACCCGACATTTCTCCTTGCGATTATCACTTATTTCGTTCGATGGCCTATGACCTTTCTGAGAAGCACTTTAATTTTTATGATGATGCAGGAGGTTTCTTGGTAAGCTTCAAAAGATGTCTTATTTTTTCCAATTGGAAATTGGAATTATTATACTTCCAAAAAGGGGACTAAAATTACTAGCTTGCAATGGACAATATTTTGAATGACATATTTTTTACAACTTACTATTTTCACAAAAGTAATGAAAATCTTCTAGGCCATAATGAAATAAAATTGTAGTAAAGTAAAAAGTAGAAGCACTTTGGGAGGGTAATAGGCTCTATACCTTCTCTAATTTATATAAGTTAACTATCAAAGTATTTTTCGTATCTGTTTCATTTCTCGAAATATGATATTATTCTCTAAGCAATACAAAATACATTTTTTTAATTCAAATCCATCACGTTTAGTCGTAAAATCTCATCTCTCCATGAGTCTAATCTATACAAACAAGTTCACTACGAAAATATTAAACAAATACTGTTTTTGATAAAGTTCTTTTCTCATCGGATGATAAAGCAACAATAAAGCAGCTAATATAGTTTTTTTTATAGTTTAGAACAAACAAAGTAGGTAACCCCTGCAAAATCTCATTTAAAAAATGAAAGAAAAACTGCAAAGTAAGCTCAAAATAAAATAATCAATTTATAGATTTTCACTGGGGAAGGTAGAATATGTGTAAGCTTATATCTGAGTGTTACGAAATGTAACCCTTTGGTAAACTTTTCTACAATATATTCAATTTACCTCGAGGAAAAACAAACCTTTAGGGAAGACCAAATAGCTGGTTACTTGCGTCTTATTTGTTGTTATATTTCAAAATCGTAGCATAATAATAGCAAAGGCAAACATAATTTTGGTTTTTGTTTTTTTATTTATTAGAAAAATGGCACTTGATATCCACTGAACTGCTTGGATCTACTTCTGTTCATTCTGAATGCACATCAATGAAACCTATAGCGGACGACTAAAGTTTCCAAATTACTTTTGGTCAATGAATCGCAAAAGCTCTTTCCAGACATGCGCACGAATCTGGTGAGCAGGTTTGTTTAGGAATATGTTGTCAAAATAATGTCAACCTTTAGATTGTATGTGCACAACAAGTAGAACTCTTAGAACCGGAAAATGTTAATCTATACTGTATAGTATTTGTGCTTACGCGCTCAAATAGCACGTGCTTTGTAATAGCAATAGCTGAGATAGCACATTGTTATTTGGAATCTTAATGTAAAATGCATCTCTTCTTATTTTCACTATCAGTAAACTACCAATAAGGCCCTTTTTTAGCAGAGTTATGAATTTCTTTAAAGGCGAGGAAAGGAAATATGGTCAAAAAAGACCGTTTTATGGTTTTTTTTTTAATTTCAAAAAATCAGAGAATCTGCTTACTTAGTGGTGTCTGTATTTAAGTACATTGGAACCTCTGTGCCTTGTCCAGCTTAAAGCAGAGCTGGTTAAGAAAAATAATGGCAGGAGCAGGAGAAAGCAAATTTGAGAGTCCTGAGGCCAGATTCAACCAAGAATTTGAAAATATGGATAAGAAATTGATCGAATTGGAAGAATGAACAAAATATTTGATCAATGAATTTGGGAATGTAAAAACGTAAAAACTTCTTGTAAGTACCATTTCTTAATTTTCTTAGATGGCACTACAGTCCAATGTGAACCTGGGCCTCAACCAAATAGCTTCTCCAGCTGAAATGATCTTTTGCCAGTTGTTTCCAGTGCCGCACTCCCAGTTGGTTAAGGTCCCCTTCCATCCGTGTGCGCCACCTAAGATTCGGTCGTCCTCTGCTGCGTCGTCCCTCAGGGTTGGATTCGACCTAGTTGGACATGACCTAACCATCTTAGACCTAGTTGGATCCGGAAACGTCGTACTAGGCCGATGTCGCTCTACAACCCGTACCGTTTGTCGTTGTATCTTCTCACCCACTCTCCGTTTATATAAACGGAACCATAGATTGAACGCAGAATTTTCCTCTCGAAGCGACCAAGGGCATCGACAGAGGGCTCTACTTCTCAATTGCCTCGTGAGTCCAAAGAAACAGCGGTTGACAAGCATAATTCTACGTTTGATCTCAGCGCTGGTGTTGTTGTCGCTGGTCGCTAGTGAGCCAAGGTAGACCAAGATCTTGACCATTCAAATTTGTAGCCATCAATTGTGACGTTCTCGCCAAGACGTCGGTGTTGTTCCCCTTTTTTGGATGACAGCATATATTTGGTTTCACTTCTGCTTTAATGCTTTTGAACACCTCATTGACGTCTCTGTGCTCGCCCAATTACGTCAATGTCATTCGCGTACGCAAGCAATTGAAATAGATCGTACCCCTTGTGTTGGCCAGTGGTTTCGTATGATCTTTTCGAGCAACTTGTTGAAGAAGTTACATGATAGTCCGTCACCTTGCTTAACCCTAGAATACTACTCTACGTCGCAAAGGCGCCACCGCAATACAAATATTATCGTCTCTTTTTTGTTTTCGTGCGCATCGCTTTATCCTTTTCGCACATCTCAGTCCTTATAAATACGGCTAGTGTGCCGACTGTGTCGAGGCGGTAGGTTTATTAGTTTTACTAATATAACTAGCCTTTGCGCTCCGGAGGCGTGTGAGTAGTTTCTCTGTACCTCTCAACAAGAGTAGTACTCCTTTTTTAACATCGACATCGAAAGTCTTGGTTAATTCGCTACCGACCTCAATGGAGCAGCGAGAATTCTATATTATCATCCTGCATAATCGGACGAGTTTGGCAGGGATGTTTAAACTAGACATGGCTCGGTATAACTCGTCCCTATGCACACTGTCATATGCGACTTTAAAATCGACAAAGAGATGGTGTGTGTCGATTTGGAATTCTTCTGTCTTTTCCAAGATCTGTCGCAGTGTGAACATTTTGTCTATTATGGATTTACCTGGCCTGAAACTACACTGATAGGAACCTATCAAATTATCCACAAAGGCTTTCAGGCATTCACACAGTACGACAGAGAAGATCTTGTATGCGATGTGAAGGAGACTTATTCCTCTATAGTTGGCGCAGTTATAGGGGTCTCCTTTCTTATGGACTGGCCAAACGATGCTGAGATTCCATTCATCGGGCATGCTTTCCTCCGACCACATTTTATAGATGAGATGGTTCATGCGCCCTATGAACTCAGCAGTCAGGCCGTCTGCGCCCACGGCTTTGTTAGTTTTAAGCTTCGAAATAACAAGCTTAATTTCATCTAGGTCAGGTGAACGCAATTCCGTTGTGAATGGATCACTCTGCCTGACAGCGGTATCAGATCTATCATCATCGTTATGTAGTCTACAGAAGTAGTTTTCCCATATTCATACAGGCTTCTGCTCCGGCTTTATAGTCCTGGCATGTTCGTTTTACTTCTTCGTAAAATTTACGAGTGTCATTCCTGTGGTAGCATCTCTCCGCCTCCTCGATCTCACGCTTTTCGTGCTCCCTTTTTTTCTTCCTTAAAAGCGTGTCTCTCCTTTCCTGTTCGTAGAGGTCATGAGCGGCTCACGTCCGTCTATGTAGCATGGCTTTGTAGGCGGTTTGCTTTGCTACATTGGCTTGCTTGCATAGCTCATCAAACCAGGGGTTTCTAGCTGGTGGTGGTTTGAAACATAGCACATCAGAGGCAGCGTCTCTGGTGGCGCGCTGGCAATCCTTCCACTGTTGTGCTGTGGATGGTGCCGGTGTCACCGGACTTTGCGAGAGGTTAAGGGAAACTTGATCGGCGAAATCCTTGCGGTCTCCTGCGATTGTAGCTTTCCGACGTCAAACTCTTGTTGTCTTGCTCGACTCTGTAGCATCCTGGATATCCTCATTCGTACCTTGGCTACAACAAGGTAGTGATCCAAGTCGATGTTGGCTCCTCGAAAGGTTCGTACGTCTAGGATGCTGGAGGAGTGTATGGCGTCGATCGCAATGTGATTAATCTGGTTGATGGTTTCATAACTGGGGCATTGGGCGTACGTTTGGTCCAGGAGACCACAGAAGTCATCCTTGAGTCGATCATCTGTGTCTTCCGTAGGGGCATGAACGCATATTATGCTTATATTCCCGAGGATGCCTTTGATGCAGATTGTTATGAGATGTTCGCTTACATGCCGGAAACTTAAGACTTTTTGTCGGAGTCTTCCTCGAATAACAAATCCGCATACGAATAGGAGTTGTAAGTACCACAAAAAGAAAAGAGTCTGGAGGAGTCAAATCCGGCGATCTCGGAGGCCAGTCAATATCGTCCTTTTTGGATACTTTTTGGATCTTCCAGGGAACTTCTTACGCAAAAGGTTCATTGTTTTGTCCGCAGTATGGCATGTCGCGCCGTCTTGTTGAAACCAAAAGTGAAATGAGCTTTTTTTACGCATTTCTGGGACCACATAATGGGCCAACATCCACCGATATCGATCGCCAACCACTGTATTGCCAACTTTGAAGAAATACGGTCCAATGATGGTTTTAGCGCATACACCGACCCGAACAGTAACTCTTTGATCATATAGCGGCTCTTCGTGAATAATGTGAGGATTTTCGGTGCCCCAGAAGCGACTATTTTGTTTATTAACTGAGCCAGAGAGCGTAAAATGTGCCTCATCGCTCATCAAAATTTGCTGTCAGAACTCCGGCTCAGCATTAATCATTGCAACGTATTTTGTGCGTATGCCAAGCTCCATGGCTCATCTTGCGGCAAAATTCTTTGAGTTATCCTTTAAAATTCTCGGCAAAGTGGTCCCACTGATGCTTAACTGCTGCGAACGGCGCCGATATGACAAACTTGGGTCTTCTTGAACACTGGCCTTCCCAGACTGAATAGATGAGTTTGAACGCCGCGGACGTGGCCTATGTTGCTCACGAGGGCTTGCCACAGAACCAAATTGAAAAAAATTCGAGGCCCAACGACGAATTGTATCTTTTTTGGGCGCAACACGATCACGATATTTTGCACGATACGCACGTTGAGTTAGCACAATCGAGCGTTCATTTTTAATGAAAAACTTAAATATAGTAGATTTCATTCGTATTAAACTGAGCTAATTTTGATTCGAAACCTAAAATGTATGTTATCAAAAGCGCATGAAATGCTTTCCATGGACTTGACTCTTTCCGGCCTGAAAATTTGTTAGAAAAATCGACCCATGCGTCGCCAAAAAAGAACAAAAATAGATTTAAAAAAAAAGTACCCAATTTATTGATACAGTGGCTCCAAGCCAAACTCGCTCACTTAGAAACAAAAGTTCAAAAGTGAAAATCTCTGAAATAAAGCAGTAAATGAAAAAAAGCATTAAATATTATTCATTTTTCTCCTAGGTACATACAGCAATGGAATCCTCACGGTGGTAACGTACGAACAACAGGACAAATCAATTTTGCTCCTATCGTCCGCATATGCCATATGATGAGGAGGACCCACTTCCAGACGCAGTCCGAGCACTTGTGCGACATGCCAAGTCACGCGGATTGTGTATATTGATAAGCTGCGACGCCAATGGACACCACACTCCATGGGGAAGCAGCGACATTAATAAAAGGGGTGAGTCCAATTTCGATTTCATAATCTCCACATATGCAACAAAGGTAATACACCAACGTTTCGTAACCGGGTTAGGGAAGAGGTAATTGACCTCACTCTACTAAGTGAGTCTGACTCTATCCGAGTAGTGGACTAACTGTTCCCTTTCGGACCACAGCTGAATACTCTTCAATCTTAACGTTAACAAAGAAAAACCAAAACCTTTCAGAAACCCTCAGAAGACAGACTGGAATCTTTTCTCAAACCTAGTTGCCAACAGGTTAGTACCGCCACAAGCCTGATCCAACTTACATAGAGAACTCAGTCAAAAATCTTGTGAGAATTCTGAAAGCGGCTTTCAACAAATCCTGTCCTTTGCAACGTGCTCGCAAGAAGACAAGCGCAGTCTGGTGGACCACAGAGCTAAAGCAACTCAGGACCAGGATCCGAACTCTATTTAACAGAGCAAAGATCTTAAAAAGAATCGAATATTGGAATAACTACAAATCCAGCTTCAACGAATACAAGAGCAAAACAAGAGCAGCAAAGTCTAAGTCCTGGTGGGAGTTCTGCGAATCAATAGAGGATCTCAACGAAGCCGCAAGGCTTAGAAAGATCCTATCCAAGGACCCCTTCGTCCCGGGATTCATCCTTAAACCAGATGGTTCTTGGACAGAATCCAGTCAGGAATCCCTAGAACTGCTGACTGAAACCCACTTCCCAGGTTGTAAAATCCCTGAAACCACAGTCCCCTTCGAGACGACGGTTCCTACGGTTCACACAACCGAAGAAGCAATAAACAAGATTATCACAACGGATAAAGTATCATGGGCAATAAATTCGTTCAAACCCCTTAAATCTCCGGGCCCGGACGATATTTTGCCAGCGATGCTTCAAAAAACACAGATCCACACTGTACCCCATCTCGTAAGCATTTTTTTCCAATTGCTTGCGCACGGGGTACTTCCCAACACAGTGGAAAGAAATAAAGGTAATTTTCATACCTAAGGCAGGTAAACCATCCCATACTGCCGCAAAGGACTATAGGCCAATTAGTCTCTCGTCGTTTCTATGAAAAACCTTGGAAAGAATCCTTGGCCTATACATCAGAGGACTCATCAACTCACCCAACTTATGCAACACTCAACACGCCTACCTTAAAGGCAAATCAGTTTTTTCTTCAATACGGCGTCGAATCGGTCCAATAATTATAAAAAAATAGTACAACCCTGTGAACGTTTTGCCCTTTTCCAGATAGTCGATGTGGATCACACCTTGTGAATCCCAGAAAACGGTGGCCATCACCTTTCCGGCCGATGCGACAGTCTTCGCCTTCTTCGGAGCACGTTCGCCGGGATATGACCCACGCGAACTTTTGAAATGCCTACTGTCTCAGCTATCTCACGCACCTTCAATCGGCGGTCTGCCAATACGAGATCGTGGATTTTTATTACGTTATCCTCCGTGGTAGCCGTTTTCGGGGCACCTGGACGTGGCTTATCAAAAACCGACGTGCGACCACGTTGAAACTCGTTAAACTAATGGTCGATGGTCGCCATCGAAGGAGAAGAGTCACCAAAGAGAAGAAGAGTCTTCCAAAAACAAGAATCGAATCACAGACTATTGCTCTTTTTTTCATTTTTCTAAAATCCGCGGACACTCCCGCTTCCACACGCGGTCAAAACAAAACTACGAGTCCGATCCCAAATTTCGACAGTAGCCGTCTACCAGAATGTACTACACGATAGTAAGTTGCTCTTGCGATACTGGCGCCATCTGGAGGTGAGGTTAAGTACTTATCGGACCGCCCTCGTAGATGACCTGTGAAAGAAACATGGTTTTAGCAGGCTCGCAGCTACGACCGACTATATTTCCCCCCATAATGACTTCTCTCTAAGAATACCAATCCTTTTTCCCGACAGAGAAGAGTGGCTATCAAATGCCGTGATCAACGACCATGAGATTACCCTCTTCACCGACGAATCGAAAATGGACACAGGCACTGGGGCGGGTTCTACTCTGATACTCCCCACAAACAGGAATCATTCAGACTCCCTGATCTGTGCAGCGTTTTTCAAGCAGAAATCCTAGCAATAGAGAAAGCAGCCAACACCTAGAGGTAACCGATATCCTACCATCGGATATCACTATCTTCGCAGACAGCCAGGCTGCACTGAAGTCAATAGAATCCTGCATAACGAGATCAAAGGCTGTCATAATATGTCGCGACTCACTGAAGTCCACAAAGTCACCACACCACCACAAAGTCAAACTCTGCTGGGTTCCGGGTCACAGCTCAATCGCAGGGAACGAAAAGCCGGACGAATTGGCCAGGCAAGGGTCTGAACTAGACATCAGCGAAGTGGACACGTCATTGCAACCACCGATCAGCGTATTATACCGGACACAATCATAATAGAAGCCAACTCGTCTTGGCTAACGAGAAACGACAGCCACACGACAAGATCATCGTGGCCAGAGCTCAATGTAGGAAAAACAAATAAGCTCCTGGCGCTGGACCGAAACTCGATCCGTATGCTCGTCGGAGTGATCACAGGACACTGTCCCATTGGAGCAATGCTCCGAAATGAAACTCGGAATCCAGCGATCTCTGCCGGAGCTGCGGCGATGAGGAAGAAACTGAGACGATCCAACATCTGCTTTGCCACTGCCCAGCTCTCCAGAATCGACGCCTAGCGTCGCTGGGCCAAAGATTCTCAAAGATTCTTTACAGAGATTGTGGACGTGGCAAATGCAGATATATCGGATCTTCTAAAATTCATAAAGAGCACGGGGTGGTTTCAGCTACCACGTGATAGGACAGGCTAATTACATATATTATGTGTACTCCACAAATGAAGGGAATCACAATGGGCCTTTTGGCCTCCGAGTGGAAGTGATGCTTAACCATCACACTCCCCTTCTTTAACCTAACCTAACCTAACCTTCGCTTCCTCACTCCAATTAAAGGCCCAACCATAATAGACAGGAGCAAGCAGAAGCAAGCAGAGGGGAATGTCTTCATACATACAAAGCATATGATATGCCCACAATGGGCAGATGTGACGTTTCGTTAAATGTTCGTTAACTGATGCGAGCAGAAGGAAGGTCTTCTTGAAAGAAGACATCACGGAAGGAATTTTTGACAAGTGACATTTGGGGTTAGGAAAGAGAAAAAAGATAAAATAAATATGGAATACGAGCTTGTTAACAAGTTGATTTCACTTGTGCAGGACAATAAGTGTCTCTATGATAAAGCAGATGGCTTTTATTTCAATAAAAAGGAAAAAGCCAAAGCCACACCGAAAATAAACAAATCGAATAAAAACAATTTGACAGTTCCTTTCCTTCTGCTTGCTCCTGCTTGCACCTGTTCATCATGGGTATCGTGATGGTTCGTTGAAACAGAGGGGAGAATTTCGTTTGGTTCTGACATAAGCTTCTGCTTGCTCCTGTCTATTATGGTTAGCCCTTAAGAGTTTAATGATCACTTCTTTCATCCAGAGATCCATGTTCTTCACTACCTGTCACGTACAACTGGAATTATGTATGTTGCTGTTATAATTATTCTAAAGACGTAACTGACACAAACGATATTACAATGCCGTCAATCGAAAAGCTGAAACAAAAAATAATTTGTTTTGCTTATTAGTTAAAAGAATTAAACACGAAAAAATCCTCGATGCAATTAGCTCACAAGTTTTTCTTTTTTTTTTTTTTGATAAATATATTTTCCCAGTTAACTGGTGGCAACAAATCCGTATTTTAGTATTTCAGGATTCATGCCAAAGAAATTGGACACAAGTCCAAAATTACTTACTGAAAAGTATAACATTTGATTTTAATTGCTCATTTATTATGTATTTTCTTATATTTGAACTATGAAAAAAAAATGTTTAGATCATTCTACAAAAACAAAATTATTAAATTGTAAATCTATTTTGTGCTTTGTGATTCGCTATTGTGAATGAAGCTGTTCGAAGTAAGTTTATTTAAGATAAGAACCATGTCACAATTTCGAACATAATACTACGTGTACGGGCCACGAATGACACCTTTGAGCTGTCATTTATTCCCAAATACCAAAATATTGTAAAAGCAGTAAGAATTTGATTTTCAGTAGCTTCAAATAACTAAAATTACATCAATCGAAAATGCTGACCCTACGAGAACGACAAATAAGTAAGTGTGAATTTAGATTGAACATATGGTATTTGTGAAATCGTTTCTCTTTGTGCAAATAATACTTTTGATTTTACCTTCATCCACGAAGATGCTATAAAACAAATGCTGAATTTAAATGTGCAGCAGCAAAAGATTTTGGCTGCTGAACCTGTGTGGAAAATACTTATCTATGATCGTGACGGTCAGGACATAATATCGCCTATAATACCGATTCGAGAGCTTCGAAATTTGGGTGTAACACTGCATGTGTAAGCGAGCGAATATACCCTTGCACGTAGCTATAAATATAAAATGTTTTTACCTTTCAGACAATTACATTCCGACCGCGATTCCATTCCAGACGTCCCGGCTGTGTATTTTTGTGCACCGACTAGCGAAAATTTGGGTAGAATTCAACAAGATCTCCAAAACGGCCTTTATGACATTTACTATTTGAACTTCCTTACGCCCATATCTAGACAGAAAATTGAGGACTTAGCTGCCGTGGCACTTCAATCAGGATGTGTGGCTAACATCCGAAGTGTCTATGACCAATACGTAAACTTTATTAGTCTCGAGGACGACTTTTTTGTATTGAAGCATCAAAACAGTGAAACGATTTCCTACTATTCCATAAATAGAGCTAACACTCGCGATGACGAAATCGAAGTATTGATGGACAACATAGTCGATAGTTTGTTTTCCGTGTTTGTTACTCTAGGCAATGTGCCTATAATCCGTTGCCCGCGTAATTGCGCGGCTGAAATGGTTGGACGAAAACTCGAGAAGAAATTGCGTGAGAATTTATGGGATGCACGAAACAACCTCTTTCATATGGATGCTACACAGGCTGGAGGTGTATTTAGTTTCCAGAGACCACTGCTCTTAATCCTCGATCGGAATTTGGACTTGGCCACTCCACTACATCACACTTGGTCTTACCAGGCTTTAGTACATGACGTCTTAGAGCTTAGTTTAAATCTAGTATACTTGGAAGATGATTCAACGGAAAGGGCTGCAAAAAAAAAGCTTAAAGCGTGTGATTTGGATAAGAACGATCGGTTTTGGTCAACGCACAAGGGAAGTCCTTTTCCCTTGGTCGCAGAAGCGATTCAAGAAGAACTAGAATCGTATCGGTCATCAGAGGAGGAAATAAAAAAGTTGAAGACCTCAATGGGAATTGATGGAGAAAACGAGGTCGCTTTTTCCATGGTCAATGACACAACAGCACGCCTTACGGACGCAATTAACTCCCTTCCCCAACTAATGGAAAAGAAACGACTTATTGACATGCACACAAAAATTGCTACCGCGATTCTTAATTTCATCAAGACTAGACGGCTGGATTCTTTCTTTGAATTGGAGGAGAAAATAATGTCCAAGCAAACGTTAGATCGCCCGCTGCAGGAGATTCTGAGAGATCCGGAATTCGGCTTACCTGACGATAAAATGCGTTTATGCATAATTTATTACATTTGTTCGGTCGCTTTGCCGGATGTGGAATTCCAACGTATCAAAGAAATACTTCAAGAGGCTGGCTGTGATTTATCGCCGCTCGCGTATATAGAACGGTGGAAGAGTATCAATGTGCGGTCGTCAGTTAATCAGACTGCCCAGTATGAGGGTGGCGGCACGAAAACTGTTTCCATGTTTTCCAAGCTGGTTTCACAAGGATCGTCGTTTGTGATGGAGGGTGTTAAGAATTTGGTAGTCAAGAAGCATGTAAGTGTTAATTTGCTTTCGCATATGGTAGTATTAGAAATGCCTTTAATTAAGGAAATTTTATACGGTGCAAAGAATTCCTCATATACTCTACTTTTATAGTTGCTATTAGACCTCATTCATTTACTTTTGTGTAAATCAAAAGTCCCATCTATTGTTTCTTGACAATTCGTTCGCTCTGCAATGTTGATAGTTGATACATTGCAACAAATTAGTTCCTATCGGAAATAGGTAGTAGAATTTCTATAAGGTGTTATGGAAGATGTTTAGCCCAGCGAAGCTAGGCGTCGATTCTGGAAAGCTGGAATTCTGGGAAAGTGGCAAAGCAGATGTTGGATCGTCTCAGTTTCTTCCTCATCGCCGCAGCTCCGGCAGAGATCGCTGGATCCCGAGTTTCATTTCCGGGGCATTGCTCCAATGGGACAGTGTCCTGTGGTCACTCCGAGTTTCGGTCCAGCTCCAAGAGCTTCTTTGTTTTTCCGATATTGAGCTCTGGCCACGATGATCTTGTTGTGTGGCTGTCATGTCTTGTAAGCCAAGACGAGTTGGCTTCTTTTGTGATTGTGTCATTTACGAGGGTGGTAGCCTACAAAAGAAAAACAAAAATTTTGGAGAAATGCCGATTTATTTTTCAATATAGTCTCCTTTTAGCTCGATAAACTTGACTCAGCGATGCTCCAACTTCTTTAACCCGTCTGAAAAATACGTTTTCTCGAGGTCTGCAAAGTAGGCCTCCGTGGCGGCGATGACCTCCTCATTCGACTGAAATTTCTGCCCGGCGAGTGACTTTTTCAAGTTTGGAAACAAAAAGAAGTCGCACGAGGCGAAATCTGGAGAATACGGTGGATGGGGCAGCAGTTCGTAGCCCAATTTGGCCATGGCGAGGGCGGAGGTGTGAGTCGGTGCGTTATCATGGTGGAAGAGCACTTTTTTCTTCGCCAAGTGGGGCCGTTTTTTCTTCAATTCGGCGTCGAATCGGCCCAATAATTTGGTTTAGTACAGCCCTGAGACCGTTTTGCCTTCTCCAGGTAGTCGATGTGGATCACACCTTGTGAATCCCAGAAAACGGTGGCCATCACCTTTCCGGCCGGTGGGACAGTCTTCGTCTTCTTCGGAGCACGTTCGCCGGGTGAAATCCACTGTGGATCCATGTACCAGTGGATCCATGTTTCGTCGACTGTCACGAAACGACGCAGAAACTCCTTCGGATCGCGCTTAAACAGCGTCAACCACTGCTCTGAATGGTCCCACGGTTGCGCTTGTTATCCGGAGTGAGCAAACGCGGCACCCATCGCGCCGACAGCTCTCTCATGCCCAAAATTTCATGCAGGATATGACCCAAGCAAACGGCGGTCTGCAAATACGAGATCGTGGATTTTTGTCACGTTATCCTCCGTGGTAGCCGTTTTCGGGGCACCTGGACGTGGCTCATCAAAAACCGACGTGCGACCACGTTGAAACTCGTTAAACCAATTTTTGATGGTCGCCATCGAAGGAGTCACCGTACACAACATCCAAACGCTCTTTGATTTCGCTGCGCGATTTCCCTTCCAAAAACAAGAATCGAATCACCGACCGATATTGCTCTTTTTCCATTTTTCTAAAATCCGCGGACACTCCCGCTTCCACACGCGATCAAAACAAAACTACGAGTCCGATCCGGCTGAAATTTCTACAGTAGCCGTCTGCTAGAATGTATTACACGATAGTAAGTTGCTCTTGCGATACTGGCGCCATCTGGCGGTGAGGCTACATCTTATCGGACCACCCTCGTATAAGTATAGAATTACACAGCTTTGGAAAGGCTCGAAAAAGCAGATTATGCAGTCTCATCCAAGACAATCACAAGAACCAATGTTTGGATCTTCCTATACACACAGAGAAATTATTACCGGCTATTTGGAACTCGAAAGTACCTTTTTAAATATGATACGAAATTAAGCCCTGCTTATCATAACAAATTCAAATCTTTTCGGATGAGCTACAACAGAATTCTTTCTTCAACCGTTCTTAAGTTCGACGGCGAACTAGGATCATAACAAATTCAATTAATATTTAAGGTTACTCAAGGTTGAATTTGGACTCATCTAACAAGATGACGTTTTGCCACTCGTCTCTAATTCTGCCTTTCTCTTGTCCATTCCAGACGACTTTCAACTAGGAGGTCGTACCGTTTCGCTGCAGCATGTGTTTGAGCGAAGCAAGGTAAAACTTTAAGATAGAGTTGATCTCAATTTACGGAAAACAAATAAAATGAAATGAGCACATTTTGGCCCTAAAATATTTTAATAAACTTTTGATACTACGCGTTGATTTGTCGTGAATCATATTGATGTTTTTACTGTCCATTGCCACCACAAGCCTTTACTTGATATATTCGTAAAAATGGGAGTGAGGTCTTCAAGTTCTTCAGGCTGTGCCTGGTTCCATGTTGTTTGCAGCCGTAAACTTTGTTGGATGCTTGATGCAAGTCTTACAAATTTCATGTATATTCAATTTGCCCATATCTTTTCTTCTACAATTTGAACATGTGTTGTATGTCAGGTCTTTTAACTTTGCAGTGAATTCGTTACGCTTATTGTTATTGTGCGCTTCAGATGTATCATATTTGTCTGACTCCGGGTGAATTGGACGGCTTCGAATGTTTGTATTGTATGCTGCTGTTTGACGTCCAATTCTTGCAACTGGCCTCCGTGACAGTCCAGGCTGTCTCGCCGGTCGGCCGCGCCGTCTAAGTACTTGCACCTGAGGTTCTTCGATATGGTCAGACATAATATTGATATTTTATAAATAAAATAAACGAGCTGAAGCTGAATGAAGAGTTGAAAGAGTTCAATTAGTTTCAAATAGAGGAATTCAGATAGAAATTCAACTTACTGTTTCTTTGTTATTATATTTGAGACTTAAATGTGGATTTCTCTTTATTCAAGAATAACTGCTAAAATTTATTTTAGTGCAATGAATTTTGCAGTCGATAATATGGTTTTGCTGTTAAAGAGGGCCGGAATGAACAACAATATACAAAGCTTCAATATTTTGAACTCGTGATATCTTTATTAAAACACGTATTATGTTTGCTTTTTTTGGCTAAAAATGTTCGAAAAGAAAGATCCTTCAAAAAGACAAAAAATAGCGCGTGCGAAAATGTTGCACTTTCAATTTAAATTTTTTTCATCAATTAATTTTTTTTAAATTGGGACCAACATCAAAATTCTGTTTCGACAATAACTTATGGCTGAGAAACAATTTATCTTAGATCGCAATTGAAGTCACCCGATGGGAGCTCCGCTTTGCCTCGTTCAATAAAGAATAAAAAACCTACTAGCTCAAGGTTAAAATTCCTTTCAGTTGAGGGTGGCCTCTACCGAACTGTTGCATTTTCGGACGTTCGGCCAAGAGCTCTTCTTCTGTCTCAGCCGCGCGCTACGGCACTCCTAGTGAGGTATCCCGACAAGCCTTCGTCGCTACCGACCTTAAATGGTGTTCCAATATGACTGATCTTCAGTTATGGATCATCAACTTTACTTTCGCTTTAGATTGTATTTGAAATTGTTTATAATAACTCGACCTTTCTTGAAAACCTTAGAATTTGATGTTCTTAACATCCTTTCCAATTCTATATATAGAAATATTTCTATTCAGGAATTTTAAAACTAAATAACATTCTGGCTATTAATAATTTCTGTTTTATACTTTTTTAGATAAAATTTTTTTTGGTATATTTTAGAACTTACCAGTGACGAAAATCACAGAGCAAGTAATGGAATGTCGAAACTCAGTGGAAACGGATGATTATCTATATTTGGATCCCAAACTCCTGAAAGGTGGCGATGTAATGCCAAAAAATCGTGCCCCATTTCAAGATGCTGTCGTTTTCGTGGTGGGAGGTGGCAACTACATTGAATATCAGAATTTGGTTGATTTTGTGAAACAAAAGCAAAGTGCTAACGTAAATAAACGGATTATATACGGATCGTCAAATTTGAGTAATTCAAAGCAGTTCTTAAAGGAGTTGTCACAACTTGGAAAAGAAATACAAACCCCTTCGTTAAGTTAGGGCTCCCTCTTCTGTTGTTACTACAATAATTCCTAATTTTTATATATTATTCAAATTATAATATTATGACACATTAAATATGAATGAATCTATGTTTTGTAATTGTGTAAGGAGCTTTCAAGTAATTTGTTGGCGTAAAGGATACAATATCAATAAAATGGTTTTACCTAGGCTTATATTTATTATGTCGATGCCTTTTCTGAGCAGTATGTGAAGGTATACATATTACTATAACGTGCGAGATATATTAGATGTGCAAGTTAAAACTCGGCTCTTAAGTTGGTTGCATTAAAATACATCTTGAACGCATCCAAATCGCCTGCCATTTTGGATACATGTAGCTTAGTCATTGTTGTTTTTATTCCATAGGTTTCAGTCATTTACAAGCTGTCATTCTGTATGTGTGATTTTTATAAGATATGGAAGTGGATAAGCAACATTTTCGCCATTGCATTCTATTCTGTTTTCAAATGAAAAAGATGCTGCTCAAGCTATGGAATTGATTAATTCGACCTTGGGTGAATATTCTGTGAGATATTCAACAGTAAAAAACTGGTTTGCAAGATTTCGTGATGGAAATTTTAATCTTGAAGACGATCCACGTCCAGGTGCGGTAAAAAAAAATTGAAGACGAAGAACTTCAAGCTTTACTTGACGAGCATCCATGTCAACCTCAAGAAGACTTTGCAAAACAGTTAGGAGTTACTCAATAGCAATATCACTTCGATTGCATGCCATGGGAAAGATACAGAAGGAAGGAAAATGGGTTCCCCATAGATTAACAGAAGACAACAAAGATCGAAGAGTTGACATCTGCATGAATTTGCTTACTCGCATCATCAACAGCCATCAACATAAATTGCAAAAACGAATATTCATACCAATAAAGTGTTATTGTGTGTCTGGTGGGATTGTAAAGGGGTCATTTACTAAGAACTTCTGGAACCTGGTCAGACTGTTATAGCTGAACGTTACAAGGCCCAATTGACCAAATTAAGTGATACTCTGGAGGAAAAAAAATACCATTTACAGGCCAAAGAACACGAAATGTTGACCCGAAGATCTGCAGTTCAAGTCCGTCCATAGTCAAGAACTATTCCAATATGGAAAAACTATGCAATAACATCAGTAGTGAATGAGAGCTGATCAAAAAGTGCTGACGAAGGCATAACACTCGCAGCATAAGATCACTTCAAAATTCATGCTCTGTGTGTGCATTTTCTTAATGACATGGAAACAAAAGAGTTACTGTGAATTACAACCAACGGAAAAGTCAGTCGCATCTCTCAAATCTTATTTAGGACATCCACCCCCGGAGAGTAGTTAACGAATATCTTCGACACAAACCGTCTGCACCCCGTCCAGATTGTGTGACAAACACCATAAGAGGGTATACTCTTGAACCTGCACTAATTTAAAAAAAAAAATGTCGCTACATATCAACGCTCGTCCACATACAGCGAAATCAACTTAGAAACCAATCTTGTCCTTAGGCGTGGAAGTTCTTCAGCATGCGGCCTGTTCTCCAGACTTAGCGCCTTCTGATTATTACTTATTAAGATCGATGTTCATTCAGATGGTCGGTTGACTGTCAAAATGATGCGGAGTACATTCAATTGAATACGAACTGTGGGATAACATCAAAATGGGGAAAAACGAAATTTGAGCTGTCATCAAGCACTTCTGTTTGAGAAAACTGTCTGCCACTCGGTGAAAACATTGGGGGACTCTGCTCCTCCATATTCCACAGTAGCACGCTGGGCTAAGGAGTTTAAGCTCGGCAGAAGATGAACATCGTAAATGATGTTCGCCACGTGTCTCATTCAAGATAGCAAGATAGAAGATATTATTACGGCCACTAGAAATAAAATAATTTTTTTAAATGTAAACGCGTATATTATTTTTATTTTTAATATTTTTATCTTTATTTTTTTCTAGTATATATATATATATTTTTTTGTTTTGTTGGGGCTTCTACTATCTGTTGGAGCACTTAGACACAAATACTGGTCCATTGTACTACCAGATAGACACCTTGTCTTTATATTATTTTCCCCGTTGTCCTAATACTCCAGGTGGCACCCGCAACAGTGGAAAGGGCAAGGTTTCTGGAGGCCCAATTCTTAACTCTCTGGCAGCCCGGAACGACACCGACTCCTGCGGCTCATTGAACTGAGCGTGAGTGGTGCAACCAACAGAGGCGACACCGACGATGGCGCGGCACGGGAAACCGCTAAGTTTGAACCGCTAAGGTTGAACGAGAATTGGGACGTACTGTAGATTGCACTGCTAAGTGCCAAAAAAGAAGGAGAAAGAGGTGTGCCTTCGGCTGTGCCAGCCTCTTTGCACGAAGGTTGAAGGTGAACCTCTGGGGAAAGCAGTCAAAAGCCCTCTCATCTGCAGCTCCCGCACTTCTTATCGGCGCGCAGCGCAGAAAGGCTGCTGCAGGAGGCACAAGCATGCCAGCACTTTCGGCATGCGCCTCTTACACTCCTCTTATTGGTGACGGTCAAATCTCCAATAAGAGCATGCCAGGTTCCAAAACTGACGGAGCTGGTGTTCAGGGTCCTGTTATGGCCGACACCACCGCCGAAAAAGGCGATGATGCTAACAGACAAACTCTGATCAAAGAAGGCAAAGCGGTTTTGGATCCCAACAAATCTCAAGCTGGCAAAGCTGTTACAAAGCGGCGTCGGAAGGGAGCAGGAGCTCGAACCGAAAAAGGTAAGAGCGCTCGCAAACGTAAGACGGCCGCCGGGGACAACCTTGCTGGGCAGAGAGACGTGATGTCTCTTCCTCTGACGTGGCGGCGAATAATCGAAGTCCGAAGGTAGATGCGGCGATCAACAAAGATCAAAGCAACAATCTGAAGACGGAGAAGACCAAAAACTGCTCCTTGGAGGCGGGCACTTCACACAACAAAACCCTTTCCTCTGGTAAGGAGATACAAGTGACCGTAAAGAGTCGAGACAAGCACCTCTCCTACAAAGAGGCAGCCATATCCTTCAAAGTCAGGATAGGGAAAGCTGGCAGTGACAGTAGCGCAGATTGCCAACACTGCGAGGATCATATACTGGAGCTAGCTTCAGCAACAGTATTCAGGCGGAGAGGTCTGCTTTGATGAATGGTACCTTCGTGGTGAGCTGTTCCTCACAGCAGACATCTGCCTGGATCAGGAGCATGGTGCGGGGAACTACTACCTATCAGTGGTCAGTCTCACAAAATTAATGCGCGCCATCTGCTTAATTCCGGGAAAACCTGGAAACAAGCTGAAAGTGCTGACGCGACAAGGGCCTGGACTGTCTACTCCTACAAAGAGAAAAAGGGCTCTCTGAAAAAAGAGGGCTTCACTCTGGTTGTGGGATTGGACAACGGCGGTCTCAAGAACCTGAAATCCGCGTGCCACTCACGTCCCTACTCCGGCCTTGGTAAGATTTTATTCCATTTTGATGTCAAGTAGTCGAAGGATGGAACGTGCTCCACAGTCTGAATCTATGACTTTCACTCAGATTATTCTACAGCATTGCAAGGCTGCTACCGCTCTTATCAGTAGCAGAATTGCATGCAGTAGTACAAATCATCACATTGTATCCATTCAAGAACCATGCGTGTGGAATAAACTCCTGTGTGGTCTTGGTGGTATATGTGATGCTACGATTCTTTATGATGAGCGATCCGAAAGGCCCAGGGTCTGCCTCATCATATACAACACGCTATCGGCAACCAAACTTGGTCAATTCTGTGGACAAGATCTGGTGGCTGCTCCCTTACGAGTCGGTAGTGCCCCCGCCACCTAAGACGGTTTCTGAACTCGTAGAGTACTGTGAAGCTAGAAGGATTGGACTCATCTTCTGCTGCGATGCTAACGCTCAAAGTACTGTTTCGGGAAGCAGCAAATGCAACCGGAGAGGAGACCATCTTTTAAACTCTATTCTTTCGTCTGACCTTAGCATCAACAATGTTGGCTCCCAACCAACCTTTGTGACGGCGAGACGACAAGAAGTGATTGTCCTAACCCTGCCTAATAGGCATGTGAAGGCCATCACTAACTGGAGAGTTTTACCAGATGTTACACTATCAGACCATAGATACATCGAATTCCAATTGAAGTGTGGGATCTCCCCCTTCAGCCCAAGCGGAATCCGAGAAAGAACGATTGGGTATGATTCAGAGAGGAGCTTGAGAAATCCACTCAAGCCCTGCCTAAACTCAAAACAAAGCAATTGGTGGAGGATGCTGTTCATAACTTGAGCAGCGCCATCACCAACTGTTTCGAAATCGCATGTCTTGTCAAAAAACCTCCCAGCAGGAAGCCGGTTCCCTGGTGGAACGCTGAGCTTCAATGTCTTCGCATGGAAGTCAGAAGTCTCTTGAATAGATCGCTTAAATCGAACTCAGAAGATGACTGGAATAAATATCGATCGAAGCAGAAGGAATATAAAAAGCTTATTCGTAAATAGAAGAATGATTCCTATAAGTCCTTCTGCGAAGAGATCAAATCCCTGAGCGCGACCAGCAAGTTGGTTAATGTTCTCAAGCGAGGAAAATCGACAAAGCTGGATGTATCTACTCAGAAAGTCTGATGGTACCTTCACCGAGTCTTAAGCAGAAACTCTTAGTTTACTGTTTCAGACCCATTTTCCGGGAAATCAGACTGTCATCGGCTCGTTGCACACTCCCTCATTGGAAAAAACTCGGCGTAGCTGATATGTTGCGTCACGTATGGCAACTACTGAGGCCATTGAATTTGCTGTGGCATCTTTCGATCATCGTCGCCGGGCACTGATGGGATATACCCTGTTATGCTGCAAAAAGTTATAAGACAGCTGCTTCCTACTCTGAAAATAATTTACCCTGCTAGCTTGCTACTTGCCTATATACCTATTTCTTGGCCAGACCAATCAGTCTAAAACCCGTCTTGCTGAAAAGCATGGAGAGACTAGTAGAATTGCATGTGCGCAAAGTTGCCTTTCGAATGCATCCTCTCTCGGAGATACAACATGCTTATCGGCGCGGAAAATCCTGCGAGACTGCGCTTCAAAACCTACATAGTTGGGAGAATTGAATGCGCACTCGAAAGGAAAGAGTATTGGGCATTTTCGTCGACCTTGAATGGGCTTTAATAACGCTACTTTTGACAGCATGTGTAACGCTGCAAGACGGCATGGCGCAGATGAAGCACTGGGGGTGTGGATCAAAACAATTCTTGTGCACAGGACATTGATCGCTAATGCAGGCATCGAACAATGTGTAAAGTCTGGCGTAAACAGGGGCTGCCCGCAAAGTGGCGTCCTGTCCCCGCTGTTATGGTGCATGGTGGTCGACTCTCTGCTCAATACTCTCAATGCCTCTGGAATCTATGCCCAGGCCTATGCGGATAATGTTGCTGTTCTCTCTGTCGTCATGCTTAGCGACTGTCTATCTCAAATGCAGGCGGCGCTAGATGTGATCGAGGACTGATGCATGAGTAGTGGGCTGTCGGTTAATCCTCTTAAGACTGAAGTCGTTCTCTTCACGAGAAGGAGGGAAAATACTGGCACTATTCAGCTGGTGCTAAAAGGCATTCCCATCCCTATATCTAAGGAAGCTAAGTATCTGGGAGCCATCTTAGATAGCAAGCTTCTTTGGTCAAAGCATGTTGAATTCAAAGCCCCCAAAGCGCTGTCAGCTTTTTGGCAATGCAAAGATGCCTTTGGCAAAACATAGGGCTTATCGCCGAAAAGGGTTTTCTTGATCTACACGGAAATGAAAAGACCGATAATTTCATATGCATCGGTTGTCTGGTGGAACAGACTAACACGCAAACACGTCGTGACCTCTTTCACCAAAATCTGTCTGTCTCAGCTGCACCGGAGCTTTCCTCATCACACCGGGAGCTGCTCTAAATGCTATGATGAATCCTCCACTCCTTGACATACATATACGAGGGTGGTCCGATAAGTATTTAGCCTCACCGCCATATGACGTCAGTATCGCAGGAGCATCGATTACTGTCGTGTACATTTCAGTAGACGGCTACTGTCGAAATTTCAGCCGGATCGGACTCGGACTCGGAAAAATGGAAAAAGAGCAATATCTTAATAATAATAACTTTTGTAAATATTTTTCACAAAGTCTGTAATGTTACTTCGTTATTTTATCAACATAAATTTCCCACAAATATCGGAAACTTTATGTTGCAAGATGCGCGCTTCAACTGTTAATTTTCTAATTCAGTTTCGGTACTTATACAAAAAACATTTTGTTTATCTTCATTATACCATTTTCTAACAATATTTACAACATTTGGGCAGTATCGCCTAATCATTGTGTATTAATGAGCTCATTGCTAAATTACTTATACTTGTTATGTAGTAATTAACAAATTACTGATTTGCATTGATTTCTATGTCCTCTTAAACCCATTAAATGCAAATAAAATTAAGCTGAAGTTATTTAGTAACATTTTATAGATTTTAAAATGTAGGCGCTCAGACATTTTAAGTTAAGATCTTAAATATTCAATATCAAAGAATCCTGACGTGATGGCATTTTTTTATTATTTTTCTCATAATCAGCACATCAGAAACACATTACTCAGATCTCAGAGAGGAAAACCATTGCAGACCTGTGTTATGAGTCCATGATCGTGGCACCATTTCGAAACAGCATCAAATTCTTTTTGTAATATTACTACGACCGGGCTTACATTTTTGTGCTTTCCAATGGTTGTCATATGTCATCAGCATAGGCAATACTAGTTTTGAACACTCTTAGAAGTTCGTTCACAATTAAATTACTCTAACAATAAAACTTCGGTACGAAATGGTTAGTTGCGCTGATCGAAGCAGCACGCAGCATTTACTCGCATACCTTTGTTAGACTGATTGTCTGGAAAGGTTAGCTCTCATCAAGAAAATACCAACTTATTTCCAACTTAAAAGATTAGATATTACATACATATACAGGTTAATCATTTGTGAAAACAAATTTTTTTAAAAGCGAATTTTGTATTTAGGAAGAGTTTTAAATGGAATTTTTTTTTTCAACAACTTAATTAGGAATGTTTCGGACGCACCATTAACACAGTAATCACAGGCTAATTATATACTAACTATACTGACTATGCACTCCCGATAAGGTTATATCCTCTCGGATAAGATGCAGTCATTTTATATGCTTATCGCTCAATTTACAACGCACTCATCATTTGTTGATCTCCGATCGCTGATAGCACCTTTAATTATTCTTTGGGAAAGATTCACTCCTAATGGTTACTCGTAAAAAAAAAGTTTTTCTTTTTTTTTAAACACACAAACACTCTCAGGTTTTTGTTAATGATTCCGAATTCCACAATTTGAGGATGACGTCTTGGGTTTTGTTTTCTGTTCATTTTTTTTATTACTAATTTTCGAATGGAAACATTCCTGGTTTCTGTTCCTTCATGTTCATTTCATTTTCTAGACACCCATTGGTAATGGCCATAGTATTGGTATTTCGAACAGCTTGTTATCCGCGCCGGAATATAAGCAAAACGATATGGATGACAATTTAATTTTGATACATTATGTGAGTTTATTCCGGCCAGTTTCTGTTACCTGTTGGTTTGTTCTTTGTTGCGAACCACACACAAAGTTCTCAGCAGGGGCGTGTTTCCATGTCTCGGGTTACGCATCTATGAACGGCTTCATTGAAATTTTTACTAATTGGTTTTAAATTGGCTTCGTAGATGGGCAGAAGGATAAGACAGGGAAAGGAAATGAGGAAATACCAAGAATCACTCAGGGTGGTTAACAATATATGTAAATTAATTATGGTCCTAAATTCGTTGAGAGTTATTATTTAATTAATGAATGAAGTTGTTTCGGATCTCTAGATATTGGATGTGTTAGTCATATTGTAAATAGGTGTACAAGATCAGGGACCCTTTTCTTTAATATTCGTTTTTGATCTCACTGCCAAATACTCGTAAAACCAACTTGATTGAGAAAAAATCATTTTATTAATTTTATATGAATCGTTGGGTGCTTATGATATATGTATACTTAATATATATTTTGATAAATATAAGGCTTAGAAAATTTTGTAAAATCAAAAATATAATTTTTTTTAAAAAAGAAGATTTGGGTTTAAGATTTGTCTTACAACTTGTAAAAACTAGAATACCTGCCGAATTCACCTTAAAAAAAAATTATTAATTATCGTTTTCAGGTGGGATTTTAATTTATTTCATTTATTTTTTACACTGTATTTCTAAATCATAAGTAATAAATCTAAGCGGGAAAATTACGCAAACGTAAATTTAAAGACAATCGTTCACCTGCCATCAACTAACTCCGGACGGTGGCTCCTGGATGCCCGGTAAATCATTCGTAGACTGGGCAGACACTTTTGTAAAGAAGGCAACAAAGGCGAGAGGAGAGAAGCCTAAACTCGTAGCAGTCAGAGATGCGACAAAAATTGTATTTTAAAGTCTTTGTTTTGTTTTTTTTTACAAACATTATTGACCGAGATTTCGTTACGTTTATTGGACCCCGTCTCTTAAGACCGTAAAGGCCATCATAACGTTTTACGGATTTACTTAAAATCAATTTATATATTGTAGTATTTGGTCGAAGCTTTTTGAAATAAGAGAAAAGGGTGGTATCTGATTTTTAAAGAAAAAAAAAGTGCCAGGTTATTGATTATTATTATTATATTATTATTAAAAACAGACGTCTTATTAAAAAATGTGCTTTTATCAGGCTAATGGTTGAAATGATTAACCAAAAAATTCAGGAGATTAATGCTGATGGTTATTTTCAAGTGATTGCTGAATATTAATAAAAAATAAAGTAAAGACTTTGATCTCTGGATAGGGGCATTGTTAGGCAAAACTAATATGACAGTATCTGTAGACTTTTATTTCTTCTATTTGGTCGTGATATCTGTGTTGAAAACTCTTATCTTCAGATATTTATAAATTCTAAAATAATCCTTAACAGGAAAAAATGAAAGAAACCAGATCGATATGATTAAAGTTAAAGATATTACAATAACAGAGCTAGTGGACATTGCAAATCAATTAAGTATGGTTTTTGCCATTATCCCTTCAGACATGAAACCATCTCTTAGTTACTATAATTGTTGTGTAGTGTAATATGTTTCCTGATTAAGTGAATAATATTTATTTTAGTAACAGTTTCGTTTTTCAATCATTTACACCAGTCGAGATTTTTAAATATATTATGTCGCTTCATTACAAAAACTGTTACACATCTGAGTGTCCTGCTAACAGCTTTTTGGAGCGTATTTTTTCCCATGCCATTGATGTGTTATGTCATATGCTTAACTTAAGTGTTTATTATGGTGTTTTCCCATAATAAGAAATCAAACAACCGATCTTTAATTACTCAATATAGGCCCATCTTATAACTTCCAACATTCAGTTAATTTTTTGAAAAACTAATAAAAGTGTGAATTATATAATTTATAATAAAAATCAGTTTATCAGAAACGAAAAATATGGTTTCCGTGAAGAAAAATCCGCTGAAGGTGCAGTGTAGTGAAATGTAGGAATGTTTTAATAACATCAACTCTAGTTAAGTACTCTTTATAGAAATGGTTTTTTATAGAAAGTCTAGAAATTTGTCAACGAAAATTCAACAAAAGTTGAATGATATTTGTAATGAAATTAAGATATGTGTACCTTATGGTTCAGCGTTAGACCCTTAGTTGTTTTTATATACAGACACTAACAAAAGTATTCGGAATTATGATTATAGTACTGTTAAAGAGAAATTAATTATTATTTTAGCAGAAACTCAATGTAAATTTAATATAAATTTATCCTCTATTCTCAAAAAATTTAAAGAGATAATATACATTTTCTCTCTCCAAATACAAAAAAAAAAAAACCAACATATAATGGTCGTCATTTTCTTTTTATAATTGGTGGTTGGCTGGTGAAGAAAAAGCAGAAAGGCGCCAAAGTAAAAAGCAAGAGGCTGAGCTCAGTTCTTAAGCTTCGTCTTTTTAGAGACGAAGTTAAAGAAGAGAGAGCTTGGCGAATTCGTCAAAGTGGTTTTCTGAAACTTAATATTAACTATACAATAAAAGTTACACACGAAATTGACGAAGGCGCCTAAGGAGGCGTTTACACCATTATATTATGTAACAATATACAATAAGTGAGCGAACTTCTACTCACATAAGTACTCGGAATTTCTGCGAGTAACAGAATAAATAAATGCCGTTTTAAATTCTTCGTAAAACATAATATTAATACATACAACTTAATACATTGTTGGTTTTTGTGTTTAGTATTGTATATAATCAACAATTGCAAGCATTAGAATAGTGTACTTTTTTCAGTATTCAGAACAGTATTTTAAATATTAAATAAAATGGGCAGAAAATCTAAAGAAACCACCAAAGAAGAAAGACAAATAATATTTTAAATGCTTAGTGAGGGCAAAAAATGTAATGAAATGTCGTCTTTTTTACAATACACAGTATCATACAATGGGGTGGAATTAAATCACAACCCCGGTTTGGTCGTCCTGTGAACTTAAGCATACAGTGATTTGCAAAAGTCTGAATACAGTTATAAAAGATTTTTGATATAAAATTTTGACCAGTAACTTATATATCAAAATAAATGTTATTCAATTATAAATAAAAAAACAAAAAAACAAATTATTTTAATTCAATTATTAACAAAATATAAACAAAAATTTCAATTCAATTACGAATTTGACTAGTATTATTATGATTTAATAAATGTGGTTTATAACAAAGCGACACAATAGAGTCGTTTGGAATTGTTTTTTTTTTAATTTATTTTATTCGATAATGTATAGCATCTCAAGAATATTATATTAAGTTTTGAAGTAAATCAGAGCAAAATGTACAGATTTATGATAGTTTGAATGACCGTTGCTCCAACTCAGTTTTGCGCTTGACTTTTTCTCCGTTGAGTTTCTGCTTTGTTTTCGGGTTGATTTTGCATTTATTAACAAAAAAATGTCGAAAAAATTGGCAGGGAAGGATGTAATAAGAATGGTCGAAGGCTAAGTCGACCAAGAAAAAGAATAATGCCCCATGAATGTAAGGACGAAAAAATTAAATTGAATGCGTCTCTAGAAATGGAGGAAGATCTTAAAAACAGAAAAAAACTAGAATTATAGATTTTTTTCTTGTTTTTTCAACTATTTCAACATTAGTGAAGTGTAAAATGTGTGAAATATCTTTTCAATCCTGCAAAAAAGAAGATCTTGGCTTAACCATAAAAGTTACATGTGAAAAATGTAAGGTGCCTAAGTATGTTCCATCTAGTGAAAGAATCTCAACTATCGTCGAAATTGCCGTATATTTAGCTGCGTGTATGAAGGCAGCATCGCTTTTCTGACCTTCATGCAAGAAATGGGCATCACTTCAGGGCCGAGTGCTCATGACGGGCGCGCGCCCCACAGACGAGAAAGCTGCGCATGAGACTAAAGAAGGCAACATCTAGCGTAGACAGGAGCAAAAAGATGCCTTATACGTCTTGGATGATAGTGATATACAATACGGTCCTGGAATCATGTAAGTATTTTATAAGAAAATTAAATTTTTTTAAAATTATTTTCATTTTCAAAACTTTAAATCGATTCTCCCAAACATGTAATTTTGAAAGTCGGTGACCATCATTCCGAAAAAAACTACTGAACCCATCGTTTTAAAAATTGGTACACATATTCAACATTTTATTAAGTGGCGTCAAGTTTTTTTGAATTTTTCAATTAATACAATCTTAAAATAACAAATAAGTCGATTTTATTGTCAAAAAGTCGACATTTCAACTTTAAAATTATGCAAAAATTTAAAAATTGATAAAAATAAAAATACTCGGCGTCAATTGAGAGAGAAACTAATTAACTAATCAAAACAATTTGCTTTTTTGATTTCAGATAATATAGTGCTGAGGAATCGCGGTCACCGCAACAAAAAATGTTTTCGAGGCATCAGCGGAGAACAGCAATAAATCCGTTATTTCTTTATATTTTTGTACCATTTTTTTTTTAATTTTCTTCAAATATTGTATTATAATATGCTAATTTTCCAAATAAATCTATTTTAACAATATGTTATAAAAAAAGATGTTAAGTTAAGATATCCCTTCCAAAAATCTGTATGAATTATGTGTCCAGGTTTAATGTGCTTTTGAATCAATCTAATCGAAGTATATTTATCTCTTTTATTTTCTGAACAAATTTCCAATCTATATTGCGAAGGTTCTCCACGAAGGATAATGCCTAAAATCCAAGAATACTCAACAACACGCCGCCGTTGATATTTACGGAAATTCTTCTTAGATGGCGTTACATCTCATGAAGAGCCAGAGCCTAGCTTCTCTCTTTCACTTATGTTGTGTGCGATTTGTTTTTTCACACAAGTGAACGGGACCTACAGTTTAATGCCGATACCGAACGGCGAGAGTCGAGATGCTTTTTCAAGGCAAGTGTACTACGGGAGGTTTTGCCAGTTCCCCGCCGAGGAGAGAAGCCTCTCCTTTACAGAGAAGGGTCTCTTTTACTTCTTCTTCTTCTTTTCCTTTTTCCGGCGTTGTTATGGTCAGAAGTGTAGGACCATAACCTTCCCACTTAACTGCATTCCTACTGGTCCGCTTGTGGGGTCCACCGGTTTGACCTCAGAAAGTAGCGGCAGGCTTCCCGGTTTGGGATTACTTCATCGCTGAGGCCAATCAAATGCTGGTGTTTTTGCATTTGTTTGCACCAATTGTTTTTCGGCCTGCCTTTTTTTTTTGTGACACGGGCATGCTCCAGATTTTTTTTTGTTTGATCTTGCTTTTACAACACCGGTGATCTCCAGTCGTGTCAACCCACTGATTTGCATGTACACTTGTGGGGCAGTTTAATGGTGGTATATGTGTCCCTAGGCTCACCTTGGTGTTTTCTAAATTGCCTAGATGTGATTTTTTTTACCTTTGTTTTAGTCGCCTTTTACGACAAGCGAGAGGTATCGCTGCAGGGATATTCTTAACCCGTCCCTGCACGGTTGAGAAGGGTCTCCTTTACAAACTGCAAAATATGACTAATGACTTCTACCTTCTCCTGAAAAGCTACATTACTGAACGCACTTTCTATGAATAAAGACGAATCATCAAATATCTACCAGACGAAAGCGGGAGTCCCCCAGGGAAGTGTCCTGGGGCCAACCCTATACCTTTAATACACTATTGATATACATACCTGTCAGAAAAGAGGAAGAAGCTATCATAGCGACATTTGCAGACGATATTATATTGCTAAAGTCCCATCTCCAACTGGACGAAGCGACTAAACAACTTAAACATATTCTGGACTACACAACTAAATGTTTCGAAGATTGGAACATAAAAATAAACCAGGACAAAACAGTACAAGTAACAAGACTTATAAATACATATTTTCCTCTTAGTATAAAAGACAAAATTATCCCTATGGATAAAGCTGCCAAATACCTTGGAATGTACTTGAATTCTAAACTAACGGAAATATCATATACAAAAACAGAAAATTCAAATTGTAACCAAATACAGACAACTTTACTGGCTTTTCAAGAAAGACTCAAAATTATCAAAAAATAACAAAGTACTATTGTACAAAACAATAATTAAACCTATCTGGACCAATCGCACAATCGAAAATCCTACGAACTAGAACCAACGCTGATATCCACCGCGACCTGAGAATGCCCACTGCTAACCAAGAGATAAAGAAGACAAGCAGAAAACATTACATCAAAATCTTGCTACATAGTAATTACGAAGTCAACATCCTGCCAATTAGCGAGATGACAAGAAGAAGACGATTAAAAAGAATTAAACCAACAGACCTGATCATCTAAAAAAAAATATTATACATATATTACATATACATATATAAATACTGATTATATATAAATACTGATAAGTATCAAAATGGCTGAATGACAACGGATGTTAAGTCAAATATTACGAAAAAAAAAAAATTTAAAGTCCTAAGTTGTAGCTTTAATTTGAGATATGGTTTATTTACATACGTTTTGCGGCTTAGAAGATATTTCAATTAGCTTTTCTAAAATTTTCAAAGTTTAAATATTCTTTTAGACCCTTCCAGTAGTTTGCGGTGAAAGTTTCAAGAAAACCGGGGGTAAGTACTTTTCGGAACTTCAGCCATAGTTATGGTTTGTACCACGCGCGGCAGTCGGCTTCACTGAATTTCATGGCAGATATTTTTCTTTACCTTTTTACTTTTGAGGTACCCCCATAAAAAAATCCAAGATTGTTAAAATCAATTTTAGTTTTTTTAGTATAATAATTTTTATTGATATAGAACTATCTTATAACAAAAATGTTTAAGATTAGCGTTAATGGGTAATCTTTAATATATATGCACATATATTGAGTTACACTAATCTATCCTAGATCAGCTCACATTGGTCTAAGTAGAGAAATGCCTCTTGGGGGACAAGGTCCTTAAGGTGCACCCTTCCTTTTTGGGACTTCAAATTGTTGGGTAAGTCGGTCCAAAGATCAGTACAACAGGATTAAGACGAAGGTATCCAATCTGGCCACTGGACGTCTCTGAAGCGGTAATAAGTTTTCTGAGAAGTTTTTACACAGTAATATAAGCTCATAGAAGCTCAAGCGGAATTTTATTCTGGGATCATAATTTTCGCTGTTCACATTTTTGAATTCTTCTCTGGAATCTTCAAACAAACCAAACGCGGCATTTACTTTTGAGCAAAGTTTTTGGGTAAATTTAAGTTACATATCTTACTTTAGGTCTTGCTCTAATTAAATTTAAAAAGGGTGTATTTGAAGCCCTTTAAATTTTCTTTACGATCAATTTTGGGAGGTCGAATTGAACGCCCTTTTTCTACTAAGTTTTGTCTCCTCTTCTTAATTTTCTCGGTGGTCCTTGGTATTTTGCAGGACCCTGGAGAAAGTGGATTCGGAATTGAAGAAGTTTTGCGGGGCCTTTGCACCTACCGATGAATTAGATGTACATTTGGCCCATGGCTTAATCGCCGAATATTGTAACGTGAACAAAACGGTAGGCGGGCATTAACATAAGAACCGCCACTATCAAAAAATGTAATTGCATGACCACTGTGGCCTTGTGAAAACTCCGCACCCGAAATGATTTAAGTGACACCGATCTCGTTTCGTCTTGTTCGTAACTGTTTAAGAATAACGTTTGAAAGAGGTTGATATCTTATAAAAACGTAAGAACTTATAAGAACTTAAAACTCGGTCTAATTATTCAAAATATCAACAATACAAGAAAATAATAATGGCGTGGCCATCCACAGGCTGTGATGCTAGTTATAAAAAGGTACCATTATAAGTCCAAATATATCGAAACCATAAGCTGAACCTGTTCCAAAATCAAGTAAAAACATTTTGTATCCTTTTCTACGACTTAAGATTTAATTTATAGTGTCAACTTGGAATGCAATTTGATATTAATATCAAGAGACGGGTTGATTTCCCATAAATTGCATTTTCCACTTGCCGATATGACCTTGCATTCTTTGCAAACACTGATTGTGGGGGCAATCCCAGTTTAAATTGTTGACATTCCTTATGTAGTTGTACAAATGTTTAATTCTAACAATTGAAGTGCTAATCAATCAAGCGCGGTGCATCCACTAAAGCAGTTATTATGAATAATTAAAGATGTATATTTAAAAGACCGACATATATCACAAAGGAATATATATTTCCTAGAATCGGTTAAGCCTCATACTCAATTATTCGTACTTGTATGTGCATAGTAAGATATTGAATCATTTCATCTGTGATGAATGAAAAAAATATTTACATGCTTAACTTGAACAGTTTAGAATTACAACGTGACGTTATATCGTTTTGAGCATTTCTATCCAAGGAACTACCATATAAGGAATTTGAGGTGAAGATAATCTTAGTCTTGTACTTAATTTTTAAGCTTAATTTTAAATGGCAATGACTTGTTAAACTGGCAGTAAAGTAAACCGCTTATTTAGGTGAAGCTACTTTTTCGAAAATTTTGCTAATAGTACGACATTCGTTATTCGGTTGTATGCATTTGTTCTCTCTAGCGTACATGGCTGTACATGGTTGTGTTCTAATGCAAACCTTTCCTCCTTCTTGTGGAGGATCAGGATCGATCTTTCTTAAATCAACATAAAATTACCTATTGCCATAGCCGTTGTGGGGATCTTGTTGTGCTCTTTCTATTGTGAAATAAGAAACTTCAAAATATTTGGCTTTGCTTACTAAACCTTCTTGCTTCCATTATCCCTGTATGATTGGATTAATTTTGTAAAAATGCTTTTTAATTTAAATACTATTCTAGCAGATGAATTGGCTGTTTGCTTTCTATATTATATGACTTCGGTTCTTATTTTATATAAAAAAAAATTATTAAAAATTAATAATGCACTGTTGTCCTGTGCAGATTTGTGTTCGTGAACCTATGAACATGCCATAAGTTGTAAAGAGAAAAAAAAAATTAATAGACAATATTGTACGCAACATCTAAAAGTCCCGTAGAAGGGAGAAATCGCTGCTAGACAACTTGTCTCCATCATGATTACTGTCAATGGGCAAAGGGGGCCTGTATATTACAAGTCACTGTTATGTACGCTTGGCACGTTCGCAGCCCCGATCCATATGCACTAGTCTAAAATATTCATATTAAACACCTACTATACATGCTTTCAGTGGCTGATCGACTGCTTTCTTGATCTTATAAATGCAGAGAAAAAAAATGTATATGTTTCATCTCGCGGTAATGTACATACATATATGTATATAACGATAAAAACGTGCTCGACACAGTCTTTAGCTAAGCCCAGGCATCTAAGCATCCAGTCATTTCACTTGCACAAGTTCCCAATGTAATTTATTGCAACCATAATGATTTCACAACTCTCCTTAAGTGCTTTACCAATAAAGTATGGAAAATATTGATATTCACGTATCTTAATTTCGCATGTATAGAATAATATTTTTTTGCATTTTTTTCATTCGAACTGTCGATGTACTTAAGCAACATTTTACTCGTCGATACGAACGGCTTTGCCGTCAACATGGCTGGTGGATTTTCTGGCTGGCGCACCGTAGTTTAAGCTTCGGTGCAAGGTGTGTGCTTGATTTAAAGATCACAAAATGTTTTTTTAAATGGCACATGTGAAGTGAAAAAAGTCGATGAATGCTTTCACTTTTTTAACAAATGTTACATAGATTTACGTAAAGACCTATTTATTTTAATGGATCATTTTTACAACAACTTTTTTGTTAATTTTAAAGTACGGTTATAATTTACTTTTGAATGACACATATTACAATACAACAAACACACATAAATTCCTCCTTACTTACTCATGCAGCTGGCTGCTACAGACACAAGCCAGTCTTTTTTAACTTCCTTGGCACGCTGTTTATAGTTTTCAGGCTCAAGCTAACCTAAAATACTTTTATTCTGCTGTTAACAGACATCCGCATATTATTTAGAAGTAAAATGTCATATTTTCTAGCCTTAATTATTAATTTACTTGATTTATTATAAGTTAATCATAAGGCCGAAAGGCATAGTCAGGGAGGAATAGGGTTTTTTAATTTTTTTTTTCGATTTTTTTTATTTTAAATGAATGCATAATATCTCAAAACTGTTGTGTCTGAATTTCAGGTCGATCGGAAAATTGACGAAGTTATGACTATTTTTAAAGCTGTCGGATTTTTATACCTACCTGACTCGAGCGCGCTATTGTTACCAGGCAGCTGGTTCGATTGCTATAGAATTCCTTATCTTTACCCCTATCTTTCTTTATAGAAATTTGAAAACGAGTACAAACGTGTTTAGACCTGTATTCTAACTTTAGTCAATGTAGAGTATATCATTTAGTGTAGTGCACTTCGACGGACGAGAATCCGCAGCATGAAAAATGTCCGAGCATTGGATTCGTTCAAACATACGTACAGTGCTCTTCCCAAGGATGTTTTGGATGCCATCGAGCCCATCTATGAAGATCTGAGCAAAGATGCCCTCTTGGAGCGATGCGTCGGTGGCTTTGCGCAGAACAACAATGAGAGTTTGAACCAACTTATTTGGAAAATCTCACCAAAGCACTTTGGTGGAACCTCTGTCATCGTTGAGATTGCAGCTTATGTGGCAGCCTGTGTCTTCAATGAAGGTACTTTTGCTTATCTAACCTTCATGCAAGACATTGAAATCAGTAGTGGACCAAACGCTAATGAATGGGCGCGATCAACTGACTCCATGCGTATAGGCCGAGCAGAACAGGAAGTTGAAAAACAAACAAAAGAAGGCAGAATTCATCGTAGAAAGAAGCAAAAATATGCTTTGGACATCATGGATGATTGCAATATCCTGTATGGACCTGGCATCGATGATTAAGTGTCAAGTAAGCCGATAGAACTCGCTTATGAACGTTTCATCCCAATTGTTTTAGTGTTGAAAACTTTAAAGCGTTTTTCCCACAACTCACGTTTTCAAAGTCGATTCCCCTCCGATCGTTTTGAAATTTTGAACACTATTTCTGTACATAATTTACGAGGTAACGCTGGAGAATTTTTTCCAAATTTGTTAATATTTTTCATTTTATAATAACAAATTAACCGATTTTTTTGCAAAAAATATTACAACCAAAAGAAGCGTTGAATTTGTCCAAGCTTAAGTTTCTTATTTTACTTAGGGCAGCTTTCTTATTTAAAAATTCAACGGATCCAATCAGTATGTGAATTGGAAATGGACATTAACTTGTTATCGAGCTAAAAATGTTAGATTTTTCATTAGCCATTCTCAAACAATGAATTCGTTGTCAAGATACACAATCATTATTAATTAATTTTTCTAAATGCCTTTATCCTGAGCTTGGCTCTTCCTTAATCACAGTATCAGAGCTATGACTCCAATGCTTTAAATAAAATGTCAAATACATACCGATATACTATGTATTTATATTTCTTGGTAATTAAGAAGTGGTGTCTTTGAATTTTATTATTGTAAACAGTTTTTCACTGACCTATAATATTTTGTTCCGAATATTTCGCAGCTATCCGGTATATCCTTGTAAACTTCGAATGAAATTTTTTTTGTAGTTAAAAGTAACATTATTCTGTAATGTATGCACAAGTATTTCCCACAATACTTTCAATCTTTCGGTTAATTACATAGTTTTGTACTTTTGGTAGTAGTACGAATAGTAGTACTAGTTTTTGAGGTGTACCAAAGAAGCAAAGTAATACCATTGAGGCAGTTTTGCCGCAACCGAAATAAATGATAACCAGATGGTGCAATGTCCGGGGATTAGGGTCAATGAAGCAAAACATTTCAGCCAAACTCCAATATTTTTTGGCACAAACTTGTAAAGGGTTTCCCAAATACAAGTTTCTTTTTAAAAATGCAATAAAATTAAATATATCAACATTTTTCCATGTTGGGTAACATGGCTCTGTAACGCCCTACGTTGAAACGTTCCCAGCCTGATTTTCAAAGAAAAATGGTCCAATGATAACATCACTTCAAAATTCGCACCAAACTGCCACTCTCTGTGCATTGGCTTCTCGGGTTTTCCGAGCCGCCGAGATGAAAATGCGCCTGCGTCCAATTCAAGCTGCTCTAAGGCCCAAACTGCGAAGCGTTAACGAAGCCTTGTAAGCGAAAAATCAGAGATCGTTGTGCATAACTCTCCTCGGCTAGTGGGTGAAATGTTGAGCTGTTGAGATCGATGGCGAGTTGATGTTCGAGAATTGAATCTCACACTCTTGGCAACAGTAGCCACATTCTCATCTGTGCGCACCGTATGACGACGGGAACCATGAGTGTTGTCCACTACCACACCAGTCTCATGAATTTTTTGCACAAATTGGGGTTCTTCATTTCGGCCAAAAGTTATTTTTAAAAACGCACTGTATAGGCTGCACTTTGGGAATAAGTTTTCAATATTTCCTAACTTTGTTCAAGCGTAAGGCGAAACATTTCGTTCTGCGGAGATATGATACTGAGTTTGTGTCAAGATTTCGAGCGGGAAACAGCTGTCACTGTTAAAATAACCTACGATCTAAAAAAAACACCAGATGGCCCACCCTTTATAAGGTCGGGCGTTATCACGATAAAAAATGAGACATTTCCCATTGCTTATTTCCGCACGCCTTTTGTCGATAACCCTTAATCTTTAATATTTATAATCAATCTAATCATCTCCAATATTTATTTCCCTTGAACGAATTTAGCAAATGTTATTTCCAAGCTTGATCAAGGTGCTCTTCTAATAATGGAGAGGAAACAGCTCGCCGTGAAAAGGTAAGAAGAAGAAAAAGTGCGCCGAATTCAAAGCGAAAAGCATGGAAGGCCTCTATCAGGAGTTGGAAGAAATATCGTCTTCCGCGTCTGACAGGAACCAGGCTACCTAGGAGCTTCGACAAAGCAATTTTAACAAAGATAGCCGCCCAGAGAAGAAGAAATGCTCAGGAGATTCGTTTTCCAAAGTTTATTAACAATGCTGAAGGCCAACTCCTTGTGGAAGACGAAAAAATTCTCCACAGATGGCGACAGTATTGCGAGGAACTTCTGAACGAACAGTTTCCCCGAGTGTACTTTCCAAGAGCCGCCCCGAATCATGCCAAAATATCCAACATCACAGTCGAAGAAGTTCGGTACGCGGTTAAAAACTCCAAGAAAAGAAAAGCTGTTGGGCCGGACGGGATACCCTCTGAGTTCTGGAAAAAGATGGGAGACATCGGATCTAGATGGCTCATGGTTATTGTCTCAAAACTTATGAGAGGCGACACTATGCCTAATCAATGGACGGAAAGCTATCTTCTTCCTTTGCACAAAGGAAAGAATGATACGCGAAATTGTGATAACTACCGTTCTGTCAAGCTGATATCGCACACCATGAAGATCGTTGAACGGGTATTAGATAGCCGACTGCGGAAAATAATACGACTATCTGATGACCAGTGCGGGTTTGTCTCGGGTAAATCAACGACAGATGCAATCCAAAGTATAAGGGTCATGATGGAAAAGCATCGTGATTCTTCAAAGGACTTGCATATGGTGTTGGTTGATTTCGAGAAGGCCTTTGACCGGCAACCAAGAGATCTTTTAAGGGTAGCGCTAAGACAAAAAGGAGTTCCAGAAACCTACGTGCGAGTGATCATGGACATGTACAAGAGAGCAACGACAAGAGTAAGATGCACCGCAGGAGTCACCGAAGAGTTCGCAGTCAAAGTCGGTGTACACCAAGGGAGCGTCCTCAGCCCACTGCTCTTTATAGCAGTCCTTGATTGCTTGCTTGAAGGAAAAGTGACGGACCCCAATGTGCACCAGCTATTTGGGGCCATTATAAGTGATGATCAGGCGTCCCTACAACGAGCACTTGATGTGTGGGTGGACATTTTTGAGGGACACGGGTATCGTATTAGTTCAAAGAAGACAGAGTATCTGTGCTGCCCGTTCTTTGACCCTCATCAGCCTATTCCAGACATTCACTTGAATGGAAGAGTGCTTCCCAAGTGTGAAAAGTTTAAATATCTGGGATCTATGATTAATAAAGAAGCAACTTGTGATGACGACATCAACCATCGCGTAAGCGTAGGGTGGATGAAGTGGCGGGAAAACTCCGCCATCTTCTGTGATCGAAAAATGCCCCCTAAGCTGAAAGGAAGGCTCAACACTTCAGTTGTACGTCCGGCGCTCACATACGGTTCACAATGCTGGACAATGCACAAAAATTATGAGAGCAAATTAACGGCAGCTGAGATGAAGATGCTTCGCATGACAGCGGGAGTAACAAAGCGTGACAGAATTAGAAGTTTAAAGATCCGAGGAAGCCTCCACGTAAAAGAAACCATCACAAGAAAGATAGAGCGCGACCGACTCAGTTAGTATTGCCATGTTCAAAGGAGAGATCCTTTGAACCCCGTCCAAAAGGCGATATCAATCAACGTTCCAACTTCAACACGCAAAAAAGGCAGGCCGAAAAACAATTGGTGCAAACAAATGCAAAAACACCAGCATTTGATTGGCCTCAGCGATGAAGTAATTCCAAACTGGGAAGCCTGCCGCTACTTTTTGAGGTCAAACCGGCGGACCCCACAAGCGGACCAGTAGGAATGCAGCTAAGTGGGAAGGTTATGGTCCTACACTTCTGACCATAACGACGCCGGAAAAAAGGAAAAGTAGATTTCGTTTCTACTCGTACTCAATAAACGCTTTCAGAAAGTGGACGATTGCAAATATCTGGGTACCATATTAACTGACAGAAATGACATAAACGACGCGTGCTTCGCAATGAATCAAGTACTCAAAACGATCTTTCGGCTGGCAATGTTAAAACACAACCATAATAACGGTACGAATGTGAAACGTGATCTATAACTAAAAAGGATGAAAAAAGATTTCGGCTCTTTAGGAGATCTTAAGATGGGAAAACAGACGAAGAAACAGGCGAATGTAGAAAACAAGACAATCAATAACTCGAGGAACTCTATTCAGAGCCAAGCATTGTCCAATCGTAGACGAACAGTCAAAAGAATAATCAGTGAAAAACTGAATAAAGGGAACGCCATTAAAGCCACGCGAAGAACAGCGAAACATACGTATATAGGGAACACACTCATGACAGGGAAATTTGGTGAAGGGTTGTCAACGAGGCTTTGAACTTCCGAGATCCAAATGGCCTGTAATAATAACACAGGCCTGCAAAATGAAGGTCATAACTTCCTCTCTGGAATTTGATAGCTGGCTCTGGAGTATTTTAAATTTTTAACATTTTATGAAATTCCAGCTAAGATACGATCCAGACACGCACTTGACCCTAAAGCAACAGTTCAATGGTTTTTAGCAAGTGATTTAAGTATTAAGTACAATATTCTCGTATATCTAGAGCTAAAAACGCAAAATCTGTGAATTAGTTAAGTTAGTGTGAATTAGTTTGACTTTTTCGTTCTTTTTCCCTTTAATAATTATGAATTAATAAAAGTGTGGACGTCTATCTCTGGTAAGTTACGAAATGTTCCTTCGCACTCTTGACTCTTGACGGTGACAAAAACTGTGTTCTGAGCCGAGTAGAAGATTGGGAATATGTGTCTGAATTGTCAATCATTAGACACAATGCACTGGACAGTGAGTATCTATTTCTACCGGTTGCAATAAGATTGCTATAACCAAGTCTACGTGAAATAAACCTAAAAGTGGTGGGTTTTCTTTTATTATGTCTAAATTAAAAAAATAACGAAAATGCACATAGTTTTCCGGACTTCTAGATGAGTTGTAATGACAGCATTATATTTGAATAGTAATCTTAAACTAATACAAGTCCTGTTCAAAATCCAGGCTAAGCAACAAAAAGCGAAATTGGTTACAATTTCAATCATTAAAGTTTGTTATTTACTCAGAATTACCCACTGAAATATAATAATAAAATAGGTTCTCGCAGCCAATTAAGTACATAAAACACCAATTATTATTACCAATTTCGTATTTCTCCAAATTTTAAAAACGTAAATTGGGCGTAACCACTAAAAAATCCACTTCGAATCAACCGTATAACCTCTCGGTTGTTTTGCCCAATGATAACTTAATAAAAACCCGGCTACAAAAAGTCTAGAAACTCCAAGTTAAAACAACAAAATTAACCAAAAACCGCAACTTAAACGATCCTCTGTTTCCTTTTTTACGACCATTCATAGGACCACACAGTGAGCAAATAAATGAAACCGAAATCTGGAAGAGGAAGCAAGAAGAAATTCAAAAAAGTAACATGAGAATATTATGAGTTATTACCCGAAGAAGTTATTATCCAAAAAAGGACGATACAAAACCTAAAACAAATAGTCCTCCTTATTATGTTGTCTCAAATAGGGTATGTTAGTTTCAGAAAGGATGCGAATCGCGAACAATACAACAATATACATATACTGTTCCGTACTCTTTGCTTTTCTCTGAATTAGCCACTCGAATCGATACTTTAAGGGTTTCATAGAATTAAAAATAAAAAAAGTTATAATGGAAAATGTTGATTTTAATTACTGTGAAAGATCAAGACCTTGATTTAAAGTTTTCTCAAACAAGTTTGTCTAATGCAACCAATAAGATGCAGTTAGTTGCATTGAATTACTGGAGCGGGCGATGGCATTGCATGAACGATGGCATTGCAAGGTCGATGGATGGGTTCTGGAACTTGGCCGTGGTCGGGTTATCACCGGGTTCTCGCAATGGTGCTGTCAATACCAACTCGCGGAAAAATGGTTTTAGCTAAATTAATGTTAATTCTTCTCTTCTTAAATTCACGTGGGACGTCTTTTAAGCTGATGGCTTCTGTTGATGCCTGGTTGTCTTTTTTTTTAGGCGGTCTTTCCTTTAGAGGTTATATGTTTACAGCAAAAAATAAGGCTACGATTTCAAGGCCTTATATGATTTTTCTCCAATTACTGCTTCATGTATCTTGCTTTTGTTATATGTATGTACTTATATAGTGACCATAGTCCCGTTTTGAGGTCTGCGCCCCGCGGCCATAACTGTCCTGCTAAATGTCCCGCTTTTTCTATATTTGTAAAATTGTGTGTATATCTCTACAATTCTTAAAATGAAGCAATATATAAATACTATTTTACATACCTGTGCATACAAATTGGCGCATCAGAACTATAGTTGATGTCTTTTCATAATCAGTCTTCCGAAACACCATAATGGAGGTGAGCGGACAGATTTTTGGTCTTATATCTAAACTGGAGGAGAGGTTGGCCGCCGATTTCATTTCCACGCCAGTCAAACAAATTTTAAATAATTTAACAGAGTCTAGACAAATAGATAAGCAGAGATTTATGTTTCTTGTACAAATTTTTTGCAAAAACTGTCCGCAGTACTTAGAGAAATAGACATCTCAGTACAAATACGCCAAAGACTTTCAATGCTTGTCTAAAAACAGGTATTAAATGGAAAGAAGCTGAAAAAAGTGTTGTATTTCTGTCGCAGAAAACTTACCAAACAATTTCAGAAAACGATTTGTTTGACGAGGTTGGATATATAAATAAATATATTGACGATATAAAATTAAGTGAATGGAAAGGGCAACATGTTTCTGTTTATTTGAGGTGGGTAGACATTTTTCAACATTATTTAACTAGAGGAGTTCCTTTTAAAAAGATTTTAAAACTAGTGGAATATATTTTGTGGCTTCCTGGCACTAATGAGGTCACAGAAAGAATTTTTTCGTTAATAAATAAAATCTGGACCGTTGAAAAAAACTCAAATGTCTATCGAAACAGTTAAGGGGTCACCTCAGTGTGAAATTTTCAAAAAAAAATTTTGCATTATTGGATAGTATACGCTGTTGTAAATATTCTATCAAATTTTTAAATCGAAATTCCAATTATTTCGGTCGCTACATCGTTTTTCGTAGAAAGGGAACGGAGCGGGACATCTGTCGCGTCGGTCGTCCCGCCATACCATTATTCCTTTTGTTCTTTTTCTGCGCCTGTACCTTTCTTAGGTATATTTATATAGGTCCTATAACTTCGTAAAATAAACTGGCCAATCATTTCAGTTCGTTGTCGACATCCACCATGGATAGACCTAAAAATAGAATTATCTAAAATTTTCGAACTCCAAACTTTGAACGCGTTTTTCTCGGAACGGTGTTTTTCAAAACGGTGGCCACTCTCAAAGGCAGAATTTTCAAGCTTTTCATTTCAAATTTTGGGAGAACATTTTTCACGTCATTCTCTATCGACCTATGGAAGCTTTTTTTTTATGAAATCTTCCTATTTTTTTTTTACGAAAAACTGTCGAAAAAAATACGTTTTGTTCAAACCGCCGCCATTTTGTCAAATTTCAAAAAAAAAAAAAGAAAACCTCCATAGAGAGATAGCGACTTTCCTACAGATTAATAATCTTTTTGAACTTTTTGTTTCAGATCAAAATTGAGGTCGCAATTATTTCCACCATATAGGACCTTTTTTTTACTATACTTTTCAACTATTAATTAAACTATTGTACACTAAATAAATCAACATAAAAAAATCATTTTGTATTTATCCTGAATATCTTTATTTATAAAAAAAAAACAGGACGATTAGTTTATTCCAACCATGAGAAAAAAAATCGCGAAAAAATTAAAAATAATTATGTAATTCTTAAAGAAATTTATTCTGCATCCATTCATTTTAAATTGTAATTAAATCATATGTAGGTATTTGAAGCACTTATTTTAATTTTAAATTTCTATAAAACTATTATTACTTTGACTTTGTTTAAATACACTAGCAATAGAGGCTGATTTTTTTAATTTTATTAATTAAGGACATTAACATATTGTACATTTTTACTAATCTCTATTTTAATAAAAACAAGAAATTCTCGTGGAGTCTGTGCTTTTTTTTTAAATAAATATGTCTTTTATCGTTTATGTTTCGTAGTATTTTATTTTTTGACTAAAAAAAGTTTTGAAAATCTGTTCCACTTTTGCTTTAAAATAAATCGAATGTACTAGGAGCCTCCTTATCATCTCTAACGTTATTAATTCTTGCCCTTGTTTCTTAGTCCAGTCATACGCGGGAAGTGATAACATTTGGTATATTATTAAATAATAACAAAAAGTTTAATGTAAGGTTTATTTAGATGTTAACCAAAACCAAGTTTTTAATTTGATTGACGCGAATATATATGAAAACAAAAATGTCGACACTTTCATCTTTCTACCCTTCTACTTTCACCCCCACCTGGTGGGTCTGATGTGCCTGGTACCTGAGGTTGTCAGCAAACAAAAGGAAGAGGACATTCAAAGATTAAAAGTCATGGCTCCTTTTTTGGAACGTTGACATAATAATTTCCAAAAATTAATGACGATATCCACGGATCCATTTCGGCTACTACAACATACTCATATGAAGTTTATGGAGGTAAAGAGCGTCCCTGGTTCGTAGGGCAGTAAAAAGCTGTAAAGAAGTGGGATGGGGATGGTCCTGGTGAAAAGAGGATGAAATTAACTGAACTCAGTAACATCACCAATATTTACTCATGATGTCCTTCTCAATCCCTCTCAAAAGTTAATCCAAACTGCATATCCCCATAGAACAGAGACGACGCCAAAGTATTACGGATTCGGTTTTGGCCATCCATAAGAAACTCCTGGCTCGATGACGATTGCAGACAAAACCATTTTAGAAATATACATAGAATGCATACGCTGAATGGACGGACGAGAGCTGTTTGTGAGCTCTACGAACAGAGCAGACGATAAGTACATGCGTTTCTGAAAACGAAAAACCAGTATCTGTATTTATAGGTAGTTATAAGAAATATTTACAAAATGGATGTTAAAAAAAAATAGGACGTGCGTTCGATCCTGCTCGCCATCCAAGGGCAGATCGATGAACAGGCGACCCAAGTGGACAGAAATGCTTCTGCCGGGCCAACACACCTACAATCGTAATGGCTAGAGATTCTCTTAAAGATCCTGTGGGTAAATATGAATCCACTGGTTACGTTTGAGCGAAAAGTTCCACAAAACCCGGCACAGTTCTTATAACTTAATTCGAAGAGAGCGACCCTACGCCACATGAGGTGGGTTGCGACCATCATTAGAAATAACCTTTAACATAGAATTATAAGTAGCGGTGATGTGCGGAGGCTAGCGGCCTGCATTGTGTGCATTCCTCTCCGAAATGGAAAGAGAATTTACATTATGGCAGCCTAACACCTCAACCCAATATTGTTGAGACACTTTTCGATCTCTGCGCCTAAACTCGGTAGAAAACTTCTACATTCTGACCGGCGATTTAAATGCCAAACATAGTGATTGGGGAAATACTGACATTCCCAACGCTGGAGGAAACCTAGATACTAAGATATTGGTGTGTTCTGCAGAGCATAGAGTACAGAATCAAGTTACTCGTAACGAAAAGTCTGTCGTATCCTTGGAGCGACTCCTATTTGGATCTCGTGCAGCTTGAATTTCGACTGAGACTGGCTGACACTAATGAGTGGTCTAGTGACTGCCTGCGGACCTTCGCATATGACGGTGATGATTGCGATTTAATGTCGTAATCAAAGCCCAAGTTGAATTCGCGGAAATACGTGAGTCTAAACATATCCCTACGATTACAGTAGAGCACGTTGTCCACGCTAGTGGTAAACAAGTGGATGATATAAGTAAACAGACGATGAACAGTAGAATACCAAGCAAACGACATCACGATCTCACGATGTACCGAAACGCGACAACCAACTTGTTTTTATATTTTTTTTTTCATATATAGACATACATACATACAAACATATATGTATGTATATTTATGTTTTATTGTCTTTAGTTTTTGTTTTATTTCTTGAAACTGAAACTAAAATAAACCTACCCACTTCCCTATCCTACCTTAGCCTGCTCTAATCTACCCTAACCTATGTAACCTTGCCATTGGCGTTTGGCAGCCTTTGCCTTGTAGAGACTGAACCAATCAGCTCGAGATCTCGGAGTGCAACATCATGTTCGTAGAAGCACCGCCGCTAATTAGGGGTACCGCTAATCTCTCCTCGATCAACCCACATTGATCTAAATAGCGGAATGGCTTTGATGGGATAAAATCGTTAAGTCACCATCTGGTTCAAGTAAATGGAGTAGTAAGCACGGGAGAAGTCCTTCCTTCAGCAACGTAGCTTCGTAGCTTCAACTTTATCATAAAACTGTCTATCCGAATAATCCTAGTCGTATTGTAAAGGTTCTCGTAAGTGTAAAATCTCTTGCACTTAGATTCGGGTGTTCTATGTATTCGGGACAAGACCAAAGACATTGTCTCTCAAACCTTTTGATTGAGTTGGCTCTCATCCATCCACACGAGACATCCATAGGCAATCATGGTCCTCATAAAGGCCATGTAGCAGATTAGCTTTTTATTTTTGTTTTATAGGGTTCGTGCAAGTTCGAGGGTGTACGCTCTTATGGTGTTTGTCACACAACCTGGATGGGGTGCAGATGGTTTGTGTCGAAGATGTTCGTTCGCTACTCTTCGGAGGTGGTTGTCCTAGATAGGATGAGAGATTCATTTGTCGCATTGGTTGTAGTACAGCAACTTTTTTTTTGTTTCCATGTCATTAAGGTGTTACGAGTATATTAGAAATGGACAAACAGAATATAATTTTTGAAGTGATCTTATAGTGCGAGTGTTATGCCTTCGTCAGCATTTTTTGATTATCTTTCATTCACAACTAATGTTGTTTTTCGTATAGGATTTGTTCATGGACAGACTTGAACTACAGACCTTCCGCTCAACAGTCGGTGGTGACTACCATTGCACCGGAATCTGATACCCTATCCTCTGATTCAGAGGACCCGGACGTCACTGTGATAGAGGCATCTGGCCTAAGCGATAGGTCCAATGCTACGTGTAGCCCAACCTCTAACACAGTAAGGTTTCCTCTGCCAACCTTATTCTCCACCTTCCAGAAATTATAGACGACATAGTCCCTATCCAGGAGCCATGGATTAGCAATCATGGCATTGGAGGTTTAATAGAAACTGCTACTCGCTGACTACGAAGATACTCTTAGTACCTGCGTTTTAATTAATACAATTAGTCATATCAGCACTTATGACCAGTTTAGAAGTCTCCCATCCCGGAAGGCCTATTACCATCCATAGCAACCGGAAGGATGGTCAGTGAGGCAGAAGGGACAAAAACATCGGTCCTGGGAGGATGCGACGGGAATATTCATCATACTATATGGGACAGTAACGACATCAATAAAAGAAGTGAATTATTACTTACTTACATTATAGAAACAAACCTTGTTATTTGTAATAAGGGCAATAGGCCAACCTTCGTAACAAAAAATAGGCAGACAATTTTAGATATAACCTTGGTATCCAATTCTTCTTGCAAACTGCTCGGTATCGGAAAAGAATGCTTTCTCTGATTATGGTCACATTCGCTTCCATTTAAACTTTGAGATCCCAACTAAAAAACCCTCTAGGAATCATAAACGGATAACCTGGGATAAATATTAGGCTAACCTTAAAGGCGCCCTTGACTCCATTCAATTAAGTAACTCCAAGTCGCATGCAGACATTTAATTTCTGGCGACTAAGTTACCGGAACAATGAACACATCCTTTCTAAAGTTTTGCCCAAGTACGAGGGTTGCTATTTATATTTTGAGCCTAATAATGAAAAGGTAGTAAATTATTATCAAAAATGGCTTTATTGTTTTTCGAAGTATTCTCCGTGATGATCAATAGACTTTTGTATACGCTCGAAGTAGACTATGTAGTAGACTAGCAAAGGGAACCAAGCCCCCATTGTGGTCTGCAGATCTTGGCACCCTCAGAAAGGAAAGCATTCACTTGCTGCTACTACACAAAAAGGGGATTAAAATGTGGCACACAAGGAGGAGTACTATCACTGCTATTGTGAGTTCTAGTTGTCAACGAAATACTCCTATCCCTGGAGGCCAGCAGGTGCAAAGTCATTGCGTATGCAGACGATATGGCACTAACAGTTTGCGCCAAATACCTTGTCGTGATACTCGACAGGAAATACAACCGGAAATTGATTGCGGAAGAACGCATCAAAAAGGCAACAACTGCGCTATACACCTGCAAAAAATGAAGTATCAAACCTCATATAACACATTGGCTGTATAACGCGGTTGTTAGACCTATATTAATGTAAGGCTGCTTGATCTGGTGGCCGGCACTGTGCAAATCTAACTATGCTAAACTTCTAAATAGAGTTCTTTGGATTGCGTGTAAAAAAAGGCAAAAAAGTCGGCGCTGTGATATAAGGTACCAGCTCATTGTGTTATAGGGCACGCTGATATTCGAAGCCAAAGCAATGATCTGAGTGAAATCACGGACCCGACCCTAGACTTTAAGATTCTTTATAAAACAATAATTCCCAACCGACGACAATGGGAAGGGAATGAATTTTCAAGAAAAGACACTGCACTGGAAATATACACAGAAAAATCAGTCAATCCTTTAGACTACCAAACCACTGTAATATATTACAAACTAAATTAACGGCAATTCGTGTGGCCGCCGACTGGCTCAGGTATTGTCAACGTAAGACCACAAGCCTGATAAAAATACGCGGGCAATTTATAAGCAGCCTAATCGAAGTCCCAACAGGACATTTAGGAAAACATGCCGAAAGATTAGGTGTCATTAGGAAGGGGAAGAATCTTCATCCCATCTACCATGCCCTAGCCTCCCCAAGAAGACGATTTCTGGGGGAATACTTCCTTAATGAACTTTAATGAACTTATGTAAATATTTAATGATCCGAAACGGAGATAACAAACTATCGACTTTTATTCAGCACTCAAAAGGTTCCAAGAGTAACGGTGACCAAGCCGACTCGAGTGGTAGCACAATAGACTGATCTTGGCCTAACTGATTCCCACCGCTTTTACAGGGGGAAGCCCCCTTACGTAACTTAGTTCAAGTCAGCCAGTCGCAGTCGAGAGCCAAAGATTCAGATGGGATCCTAGGATACGACGGATTATCTGGACTCTGTACCCTTTGCTCTGCAGAATTCACCAATACTCGCAGTCAATTGGTTATTTCTTGTGAGGTGTGAGTCGAATAGAGCCGAATTCGCTTCGCGCAGCATTCTAAGTAATCTAAGTATTCTCGAACCCCTGGACTATTGTTTAATAATTTTGCCGATGTGAAGGCGAAAGTTCAGTTCTCGGTCACAGATAAAACCTTAGTAAATCAAAAAGTTAACAGAAGTTACAACATCATGACAGATAACGTAAGGAGGTAAGGAAGGGAGTAAATGAAAGCGCGACATTTGCTAGGAAGTAGGAATCGTGAGGGAACGATATTTGTTTGAAGATTTTCACATCATTAGCGTATATCGAATGGCGGGGGCTGCCGTGGGATTGTCCACACAAGGATTATGAGATAAACTCAATTAGGTTAGTGGATGTCGATTGACCTTATAGGGTAGTTATCAGCTTTTATTTTTGTATTTATAAAGCGGGTAGGTATCTTATGATCACTTATAAGATGGTAGGTGACTGCAGGGAAGTTGAAAGATCGAAAGCAGGACGGACCTGCCATCGTTTGTTTCCTCTGGAGCGAAGTTCCTTGGTGTACTAAGGTAGAGATGAGTTGCAGTTCTTTTTTGTTGAATGTGGGAAGGATAGGATAAAGCAACTGATGACTACGGAATAGAACATAGCAAGAATATCATCTAGCAATATGTGTGTTAGGGTTCACTAGAAACGTAATTCTAATATTGCTATGCAGGTTAGTAGGATATTTAGTTTTGGAGTTAACGGAGTTTGAGGAGACCAGAGCCTCCGACTGGGATGATTTCCCTACCATACGAGGTGTTAATCGCGATAAAGTGAGTCTTGTCATCCGACTTAGTCCAATTCAATTATGGAAGGTTGAAATCGCAACAGATGATCACTTATGCCGTATGTCATTGTCAAATATGCAATCTATGAAGTCTATGGCAAGTTGGTAAGAATATGTGGGCTGTGAGTACGAGTATAAAGGCTTTGGAAGAGATCGTACCGGCTGTGAATTGTTTTGGGGACTTCTCGACCGTTTGGATCGGCAGTATTGTACACCAGCACGAAACAGAGTAAATTCTTATGTGAATGAAGGAAGGCCTTTCCGGTACCATGACGTATGTTTTTCAGTCAATACACATGGAGTCAGTTTTGTCGTGACGGTAGTCAAGATTGTCGTAGATTGGAGCTAGAAAAGATGGGAATTTTTGAACGAAACAAAACAGGTGGCAGGGGGATCGGTTGAAAGTGTGATAATGTTTAAAGTGTGGGCATAGACAATTTGAATATCCTAAGGATTGGGGAAGAGTATTAGTGCGATATGTGACCGCCGGACAGTCCAAAAATGGTAGGATACGGCTCTATGGTTGTGTGTAAGCTGTTCTTTTAATTTTCTTACCTATAGGAAACTTGACGATGAGCTCTTCCAGCCGAGTGGGGTTAAAAAATTATGTTATGGACTGCAGGGACACAGCGAAGTTTTTCGCTTACTGAAAATCTGCGAGTTCTTTCATCTACAGTATTGCCTCCATAAGTCCCTTTTAGAAGAAGCATCGCCCGATTTCCATGCGAGAAGTTTTATTTATAATCGTGGTTCGGCTTAATAAAGTTATTATGTGGTCTTATTTCCTAGTACTCTAAGAAAGCAATTAGTATTCAAGGGTGGTTGCATCACATTATTCTGAATAATGCACTGTATTGAACCCACTTTTTTTTCAGTTCAGAGGTGTGTGCCTTTCGGCTTAAACTTATATGTTTCATTTTTATATAAGCGTTACAAAGTTCGATTTTATAGGAAAATTAACTTATACCCGCGACTTTGTCCGCGTTGAAATGACCAATCTTAGAAAATACGTAGATTTGAAAGTTAATTTAGCAAAGTATTGAATAATGATCTGATGTCAAAATGGTCTTATTCGAGATACATATATGTAGGTTTGTAAGAAAATTAAAAGAAAGAAAAGAGTTAAATACGGTATAAGATCAAATGTGTTTTTAAAGATATGTATTGGTTAGGAAAAAAATTAAAAAAAAATTAAAAAAATAGTGTTGTCGTGCTGAAAAATAAATTTTGAAACAATACACTTCTTTTTGATTCGCTTAGTACTTTAATAAAAAAACTTTTTGATGTTTATAACTTATCCGAACAAATTTATTGTAAAGCCTCGTTTAAACTATATTAGGTGTACAATTACCATTCGCTAAAATAGCAATGTTTGAGGCATCAATCACACGTTGGGTCACACGATGGGTAAAACATTCTTGGTTGCAAAACTTGCATTGATAGGAAATTGTAATCTTCTAAATGAAAATTAATAATTTGATACGATAATAGGTATTCTAGGTATATGTAAACACTGTTTTACCTTTACCAAAGCCAGTTATAATTACAGCTTCGATGACATTATTTCGTAAAGAAACTACTCGCAATCGAGTGCCATTGCAGAGCTTTGGTGGGATTGAATAATGGGAAGGCCAACTTTCAAATCTATTCTATAAAGTGGAAAACAAGGTGTATTTATGCTATTTAAAAATTCTACTGGTTAATGTACTACTTGTTCTGTTGGACATATCGTATTTATGGATAAGTATGTTGTTGAATCACCAAAAATCTTTTCCATTATAAGGGTAAACATACTTGATCATTTCTTGGGGCTAAAATACATTTTTCGCACACCACGAATCTTCCTTAAAAATAATATTGTGAATATCGTCATATACTGATATTCAAGTTCGAGTATCTCCAACGACCTGACTAAGAGCAGGTGGAATTTCAATGCCGTGGTCAGAATTAATTTCTGGATATTTTCCTTCGCCAACACAAACTTTACAAAATGTTGAGCCCTTGTCCCCTCATATCTTGCTTCAATTTCAGCTTTTCAATATTATTCCAGAGCACTGGACGTTCGTTTAGGCTCATATCTTATAGTTGGTAACATTATTTTAGAAACAATTTCGGGTTGAAAAAACTCGGATCCGTTAAAAAGCTGCATATAACAAATTCAATTGTTATAAACAATTAACGTCAACAAAAAGTAACCTATAACCTCCCCATATTCCTCTTTGTGTCTACAATGTTTCATTGCGATCGGTGAGGCCGTTTCGGAGAACAGACAGACATACAGACAGACACCAGGAATTTATAGATATAGATAGACTTCAATAAAATTCATGCTTGCTTTTTTTTGCTTATTCCAATATTAACCTACCCTATAGTGTTTAATTCTAATCTTTAATATGATCAAGAGCGTGCCGTGGCACAGTTGGTAGTGTGTCGGCCTCTGACGCACGATGAGCGAATTCTGGTCCCAATAATACCAACGCCATCGAATGTTAATTATGCGGTTTCTCTCCTCGACGGGGTACTGCAAAATCCAACGCAGTACACTTGCCTTGTAAAAGCATCAAATTGTACCCTGTTTATTTCGACGGGGGATCTCCAGATGATCTTCGAGTCACTGAAGAAACAAAAATTCGCGGGAATCGACGGAATATATAATGTTGTGCTCAGGCATCTCCCACCAGTGGCTGTAGAGACGTACACCATTCTGTTCAACAATACACTGAATAATGCATATTATCCAGTGGATTGGAAAACAGCGGTGGTGCAACCAATACCCAAGAGGGGTAAAGATGCCTCTAACCCATCAAGTCTTCGGTCGATAGGTCTCCTTCCAAGTATTAGCAAGGTTTTCGAGAAGGTGGTCCATAAAGCCCTGTCTAGATGGGTTGAGGACAATAATCATTCCGGATAACCAATTCGGTTTCAGAGCGGGGCATAATACTGTTCATGCTGCGTCGAAACTCGTGTCAGATATCCAATGGAACAAATGCAAGAAACAATGCACGGGTTCCTGTCTGATTGACTTGGAAAAGGCTTTCGACACCGTATGGTTAGAAGGTCTTTATTACAAACTCAGTTGGTTGGGCATAAGTAAACCACTGCTATATATGATTTGTGACATGTTAACAGGTAGAAAGTTCGTAGTGAAAATTTGCCAACGTGACTTCTACCCAAACATTTGATATTAATAACGGACTGCAGCAGGGTACAGTAAACTCGCCGATCCTTTTTAACATTTACCTCAGTGATTTGATAGCTTCTCTTCGCCATTCAATAGCGTATGCGGACGATTTAATCGCGTACAGATCAGGTCCAACGATCGACGTCATTCTTAATCTTCTGCAGCGTGACTTCGAAAAATTCAGAGACTGGAAGTTGAAAATCAATTTCTAGAAATCAGAAACTATTTTGTTCAGAACACCTTCGTCTAGGGCCTTTCGGGACACTAGAAAAAATTGGCGCAGGTTCTCAATCTTTGGACCGGACGGGCGTCCACTGGCAAAACAAAGTGTAGTCAGATACCTTGGGATCGTGCTGGATCAGTATCTATATTTTGACAAACATGTAGATGCTGCTCTGGCAAGAGCCCGGGGCGCTTTCGCTCTGACAAGATGGCTGTTTCATAGCAGCCAACTTGATTCCAGGGTGAAGGTAATCTGCTACATGGCCTTAATCAGGCCAATGATTGCCTATGGATGTCCCGTGTGGTTCAATGTGAGAGCCAGCTTAATGGAAAGCATTCGGGTGTTTGAGAGACAATGTCTCAGAACTTGTCTCGGATTACATAGAACACCTGAATCTGGGTACACGAAATTTTACTCGAACGAGGTCCTATACAATAGGGCTAGGATTGTACGGGTGGATAATTTTCTAATAAAACTGATCCGAGGTCACGTTTCGAGGGCAATGACTTCGGTTAATAATCTGATCTCCGGGGCTTACTTCCCTAACTACATGTACCACGAGAAAGTGCGCCTTAGCGGCTTTGTCCCTCCAGAGGCATTCCTCTATTTAGATCAATGTGGGTTGATCCAGGATGAATTGGCGATCCCTTTAATCTTCCACGTGGCACGTAAGTCCGTGGAGCGACGATGTTGCGCTCCGTGAGCCCGAGCGCCTCAGGTTCAGTAAATCGATGTCACGCCAAGATCGGAGAGACGTCGTCCGACTGGATTTGCGTCAGTGGTTAATTTTAATAGGTCGGCTTATTTAAGGCAAAGCCTGCCACATGCCAATGGCAGCCTTACGTAGACTAGGGTAGGTTAGAAGAGGTTAGAGTAGTTAAGGGCATGCTACGGCAGACCAGGGTGGCACGTAGGTTTAGTTTAGTTTTAGCTTTAATTAAAAAAAAAAAATTAAAAAAAAAAAATAAAAATAAAAAATACAAAACAATAATGAAAACAAAAAAAGATGTATATATATATATTTTAGTTAAGGTAGGGTTAAGTAATTCTTAGTTATAAGTTTCTTTATAAAAAAAAATGAGGATCTGATGCTAAGTTTTTTTTTAAATATCACTTTTCTTGGCCTAAATTGTTTTATTTTAATTGTTTTAATTATTACAAGTTAATCGTAAGGCCGAAAGGCATAGCCTTAAGTAGTTCTTTTTGCTTTAGAGTGTCCGTATAGGGCCAGTAAGGTATTTTATATCAGTTGTTGTTTAAGCTAGTTTTAAGCATTTTTGTTTAGGATAAGAGTGTTCTACAAAACTACAAAATAATAAAAACAAAAATGAATAAGAAAAAAAAAAAACAAAGCATCAAATTGTAGCTCCCGTTGACTTGTGTGAAAAACAAATCGCACACAAGTGAATGAGAGAAGCTTGGCTCTGGCTCTCCGTGAGCTGTAACGCCATATAAGAAGAAGAGAAGAATATGATCAAATTAACTAGCACTCGTATAATTGGTTCCGGTAGTTCATTTCCTGATTGCATCTTACGGATGGCTTCGCCATCTCGCTCACTCTACTTGCTTGAAATCTCAAGAAGGCTTAATGCTTCAGTAAATTATCAGCCTACAAAAGATCGCTCAGCTAACTCTAACCTAACTTACAAAATAAAGAGTGGGAAGGATCACACCCGAGTAACACATGTTTAGAAATATCGGCGAGGTACGAGACCGTCATTATGGTATTATAACGTTTAGTTTTTTTTTTTTTTTAGTTTTTTTTTTAGTTTTTAATTCATTTTTATTCATAACTTCTTAGATCTATCTTACCCTAGACAAAAATGCTTAAAAACTAGCTTAACTATCTTAACAATCTAGATATCTTACTGGCCCTAGGCGGACACTCTAAAATAGACGTAACAACTTAAATCTATGTCTTTCGACGACTATATCAACTTACCACTAACATTACTATATCTAGCTTAAGCTAAGAAAAATGTTTTTTTTATTAAAAAACTTAGCATATGATCATTTGTATTATATATAAAACTTAAGCCTACCTTAATGTAACTAAACCTAACTTATTCTACCTTAACTAAAATATATATATATAAATTATATACATAATATATATTTAATATATATATCTTTTTTTTTTTTTTTTTTTTTTTTTTTTTTTTTTTTTTTAGACGTATATATACCTACTACCTACCCTACCTTACCCTACCCTAGCCCCCTAGCCTATGTAAGCCTGCCATTGGTGTTAGGCAGGCGATGCCTTGAAGAGACTGAAGCTCTCAAAGTGTCCACTGACGTAGCTCTCTCCAGCCACCAAAAGCGTTGATGCTGTCGGACTACGTCTCCTCGATCCCGGCGTGAGACCGATCTACAGAACCTGAGGCGCTCGGGCTCACGGAGCGCGACATCGGGTTCGTAGAGGAATCGCCGTTCCACGGAATTGCGACCCACGTGGAAGATTAGCGGTACCGCCAATCTATCCTGGATCAGCCCACATCTATCTAAATAGAGGAATGCTTCTGGCGGCACAAAGCCATTAAGGCGCACTCTCTCGTGATATAAATCGTTGGGGTAGTAAGCCCCGAAGATCAGGCTATTGACCGAAGTCATTGCTCTCGCAACGTGGCTTCGAATCAGTTTGATCAAAAAATTATCTATCCGTACAATCCTGGCCCTATTGTATAGGACCTCGTTCGGGTAAAATTTCGTGTACTCAGATTCGGGTGTCCTATGTAGCCCCAGACACGTCCTGAGACATTGTCTCTCAAACACCCGAATCCTTTCCATTAAGCTGGCTCTCACATTGAACCAGACGGGACATCCATAGGCAACCATGGGCCTGATTAAGGCCATGTAGCAGATTACCTTCACCCTAGAATCAAGTTGGCTGCTATGAAACAGCCACCTTGTCAGAGCGAAAGCGCCCCGGGCCCTTGCCAGAGCAGCATCTACATGTTTGTCAAAATATAGATACTGATCCAGCACGATCCCAAGATATCTGACCACACTTTGTTTCGCCAGTGGACGCCCGTCCGGTCCTAAAATTAAGAACCTGCGCCAGTTTTTTCTAGTGTCCCGAGAGGCCCTAGACAAAGGCGTTCTGAACAATATAGATTCTGATTTCTGGAAGTTGATTTTCAACTTCCAGTCATCACAATACTGCTGAATTTTTTCGAAGTCACGCTGCAGAAGAGTAACAATGACGTCGATCGTTGGACCTGATCTGTACGCGATTAGGTCGTCTGCGTACGCTATTGAATGGTGCAGAGAAACTAGCAGATCGCTTAGGTAAATGCTGAAAAGGATCGGCGAATTTACCGTACCCTGTTGCAGTCCATTTTTGATTTCAAATGTTTGGGTAGAAGTCACGTTGGCAATTTTCACTACGAACTTTCTACCTGTTAACATGTCAAAAATCATATATAGCAGTGGTTTACTTATGCCCAGCCGACTGAGCTTGTAATAAAGACCTTCTAACCATACGGTGTCGAAGGCTTTTTCTAAGTCAATCAGACAGGCACCCGTGCATTGGTTCTTGCATTTATTCCATTGGATATCCGACACAAGCTTCGACGCGGCATGAATAGTGTCATGCCCCGCTCTGAAACCGAATTGGTTATCCGGGATGATTTTATTGTCCTCAACCCATTTAGACAGGGCCCTATGGATCACCTTCTCGAAAACCTTGCTGATACTCGGAAGGAGACTTATTGACCGGAGATTTTCCGGGTTAGATGTGTCTTTACCCCTCTTGGGAATTGGTTGCACCACCGCTGTCTTCCAGTGCACTGGATAATATGCATTATTCAGTGCATTGTTGAACAGGATGGTGTACCTCTCTACAGCCACTGGCGGAAGTTGCCTAAGCACAACATTGGATATACCGTCGACTCCCGCGGATTTTTTCTTCCTCAATGACTCGAAAATCATCTGAAGATCCTCCGTCGATATGAACAGGGTATTAACCCCCTCATTGGCGATGACATTGTTTGCCATGAAATCTTCATTGAACCTTGTAAAACCAAGGTTCTCTGATCGCCAATGATCGATATCATTTCGAAGATAGAAGTGATGAAGCAGGGCTCTATCTTCCAGGTCGTGGTTCGGGCGAATACTATCATTCACCTTGTACACTTCCTGGAAGACAGCTCCCACTGTCGCCACCTTCTCCTGAGGATCCTCGATCACGAAGAAGTCGTCATCCAGGATGGCGCTCTCCGGATCGATGCTAACTGTTCGTAGCAAGCGTTCATTGTCTGACGTTCTCGGAAGTTTCAGATCCTGAATGTCATTCTGATTGTTTCTCCGAAATATTTTATTTATTTGCGGGAACATACTCGCGCTGTTGGATTTTACAGCACGAATTCTGTTGTTCCAATGCAAACTTACAGATATTCTGTAATTTTCCTTGATTAACTGTTGGATATTTTTAATCAGTGACTTCAGTGTCCTGACCTCCGAGTTTTGTCTGTCGGTAAACCGTCTGTACAAGAGTTTGAGTCTTGTCAGGAGTCTACTTTTTTGTCTGTGCAGTGCGTCGATTGTCGCGTTTCGGTATACGTTTGCGGTATCGTGCTGTCTTTGGCGTGGTATCGTACTGTTCATTGTCTGTTTAATGACATCGTCCATTTGTTTGAGATACCCGTCAATCTCGTAGTTTGACAGGTTCCTATTAGTCGGTGGAAAGGAGGCGCTCGAAGTGAGCGTTCTCGTCAGGGAATTGGCAAAGCGCGGCCAGCACACCCTACTGTAATCATAGGGGTGCGTTTGGACACACTCTGCCATCTCCGCGAACTCGTCAGGTACTGTGATCACGGCACATAGTCCGCAATGGTCACTGTCGTATACAATGGTCCGTAGACAGTTAATAGACCATTCGTTCGTGTCTGCCAGTCTCAGTCGAGAGTCTATTAGCATGAGATCCAGATAGGAGCCGCTCCTAGGATACGACGGACTATCCGTTGCGAGCAGCTTGACTCTATATTCAATGCTGCGAAGAACCCACCAATGGCTTAGTAGGCTCCCCCTAGTGTTGGGAATGTTATTTCCCCAATCACTATGTTTGGCATTTAAATCGCCGGCCAGAATGTAAAAGTTTTCTACCGAGTTTAAGCGCAGAGATCGAAAAAGTGTCTCGAGCTCTGCGATAAAAATATTGGGTTGGGGTGCTTCAGGTGCATAGGCTGATACAATGTACATTCTCTTTCCGTTTCGGAGAGGAATGCACACAATACAGGCCTCTAGCACCTGGAACCTCCGCACTTCACCGCTATATATGACTTTATGTTTAAAATTGTTTTTAATAAAGATCGCAACTCCCCCGCCTTGAATAGCGTTGGGTCGGTCCCTTCTAATTATTCTATAAGAACTGTGCCGGATTTTGTGCTTCTGGTTTAGCTTTGTTTCGCTAACCAAGAGTACATCGGGGCTTTCGTCCTGCAACAGGTTAAAAAGTACGGCTCGTCGCTCGATCCTTATCAGTGAATTTACATTCACCGACAGGATCCTCAAGGGCCTCTCTACCAGCGTACCCATCACGACCTTAGGTGCGCTAGGCCCGGCAGAAGCGAGTAGATACTATCTACTCGGGTCGCCGTCTCCAGGATCTGTTGCTGGAGCTGCCCAATCTGCCCTTGGATTGCGAGCAAGATCGAACAGACATCCACCTCGGCCACCGGTGCCTTAGAGACAGGCACTGGGGCTTTAGGAACAGTCATGGGCTTTTGTACCGTCTTTCCCGAACCTCCCGCCATTTGGGCGTAGGTCAATTGGGATGTGACGGCTGGTGTTTGGAAGCGACCCGAGGGACGCTTCTCCTCGACCTTCTGCTTACGGGCCAGGTTTTCTTTTTTGATGTCCTGGAACTTAGGACATCCCCGATAGTTTGCAGGGTGCCCTCGGTTCCTACACAAGACACACTCGAGCTGCTCTCTATCCGCCACCTTGTCTTTCCCAAGGTCGCATTCCTCGTTCTTGTGGTTCTTTGCACACTTAACGCATCGAGGCTGCATTTCGCAGTTCGACGCGGCGTGCCCGAACCTTTGGCAGCGGATACATTGCAAAATGTTTCCGCTCCTCTTTAATGTTTCCCATGTGACAGTCTGGGACGCTAAGGTGGTGATAGTCCTTAACCTCTCCAGCTTGCTGCTGGGTGTGAGCTGTACCAAGAAGAAGGGAATAACTCGCTTCTCCCGTCGGGAGCTCACCGTAGTAAATGGCTTAACCCCCACGAATTTGAGGTCGTCACTCTCGAACTCTTTGAGCTCTGAGAGCATTTCCTCGGGGTCTGCAATCGACTCCACGCCTTTAAGGAGCATTGTCCGCAACCTCTCGGCCTTCGGCGTGAAGGAGAAAAACTCCGTTGTGGACTCCTTTAATAAGCTTTTTATACGCTTATGCTGCTCCAGTGTCTTGCACCGAACAGCATAGCGTTTTTGGCCTAAACATTTGATTTCAAAATTGCCTACACCAATAGCATACTTACAGAGATCGATGGTCTCTCGTAGGGCCGTGGTATAGGTGAAGATGGGTGGCACTTTCTCCTTTTTAGGAAGTTGCTGCTGCTTCTGCTGCTGCGGCTGTTGTTGTTGCTGCTGCTGTTGCGGCTGCTGTTTCTGCTGCTGCTGTTGCGGCTGTCGTCGTTGCTGCTGTTTCTGCTGCTGTTTCTGCTGCTGTGGCTGTTGTTGTTGTTGCTGCTGTTGTTGTTGCTGCTTTTGCTGTGGGGCGGCTGTTGCCTGTTCTAAATCCCTCTTCTTTATCTGCTTCAGCTTATCAACTACGGCCTGCAGCTGGGCACGTAGGATGCGCTCTTTCCCTTCCAGTTCGCTACGCTCTTCCTCCGTAGCCGAATATAAAAGGGGGGCAAAGGGGTTATTGTCCCCCGTGTAGCGGCCTTCCCTACCATAGGAAAGGTAGGCAGTATCCGCTTCCACGGGGATCGCTGGTTTTGGTTGTTGTAGTCCAGCTGCTTTCGACGTTGATGGTGTTGGTGATGGCGCCCCTTTCCTCGCTTCGACCTGCAGCTTTTCAGTCGAAGCAGTGAGGGAGGGGCGCTTAGTTAGATCGGGCTTCTTGTTGGCCCTTCTGCGCCTCTTCATGACGACGGTCGGTGTTGCGAAATCGGATGATAAATCACCCGATTCCGACTCCGTACGACGTACGGGTTTTCCCCCGCCATCTCCCGACATCCTCCTCCTGCTACTTCCAACTAATTGAGAAGCAGCAGAAAGAAACAGAGAAAACACACACAAAAAACTTTCCTCCCGACTTGGGATCCGAACCGGCGACCTTCCGACTGCGGGTCGGGCACTTAACCACTGGGCTAATTCGAGTTCCGCGAATACTTCGCCTAAACGCGCACTTATATTGTTTATACTTGTTTTTACACTTTGCTAGCCGAAACACTACCTACTCCTTCACTGGTCTGAGATCAACTGGTATTATAACGTATGAGCTCATGATACACCCGTAACAAGTAGACCGTTTGTTCCTTGCCCCCCGGAGACCATCTCTATTTTGCACTAATCTTTCGGAATTGATATTGGGAAATGCTCCCGGTCGAAATGTGCTCCCGTGGTATCTATAATTGGGGTAGTAAGCCCAGGAAATCAGGTTAGTATCGTTGGTCATAGTGTTCTAACAAGAAAAATGTCGACTCTGTTGAGGCCTACTCCGTGGTACAAGACCTCATTAGGGCTCTCGAATACACAAATCTTGTTCATATAAGAGGGCGCTATTAGGGGCCAGAAGCATATGATTTTTACTGTTGACAGCTGTAAAACAGATTCATTATCATACCGAAGGCTATGTATGTTTAGATAAGCTAATGGTGGCTAAAAATGCTCATTTATAGGTTGGAATTCGTTGAACAATTTGGTTTCTTATTTTCAGGATTTTTGATCTTTTCATACGAATAGAACAGTGGTTCTTAACCTTTTAGTGATGAGGGACCATTTGACAAAATTTCTTTCTTGTCATGGACCACCAATTATTTAGAGGTAAAATACATTAAATGTAAATGAGTAAAGGGTTGTTCTACAATACCTATAAATAAAACACGCATACAATCGTTCAAACCCAACAGTATTTTAGTTTTTTTACGACAATTTTACATTATAAGGATAAGTGTGAGATTTTTGTGACTGCATACTCTGTAGCAACTTCTGAATCCTTGGTTCAGTGTTACTTAAAGTCAAACGCATATCGGCACTGACATGCAACCGATTTCGGTGCTTGTTTTTAATTATCAGTTCTGTTCACATAGATATGTCGATGAAAACAAAGTTAGGTGACATATAGCAATTTCTCGAATATTTGGAAAAGAAATTTACTTTTGGCTCCAAAAATCTTCAATATTAATTCCTGTCTGGAATGTATCTTTTAAGTGACTTTCGTGTTTCATTTCAATCACGTCTTGAATTTCATCAGGCACATCAGAAACGTTTATAGTACAATGAAAGGATTGTGAATCAGTTTCCGAATACCGGTGTCCTCGCAGTCAGGGAAATAGCGATTGAATTCACTTTTTAACCCCCGACGCAAAACGAGGTTATAAGTTTGACGTGTCTGTATGTCTGTGAACGAATGGACCGATTTTGATGATTTTTTTGTTTGAAAGCTAACGTGATCGAGATGGTTCGTAGCTACAATTCATGAAGATCTGTTCAGGCGTTTCAAGGCCATGAGCTCTTTTAAGTCGCGCAAAATGTGTCACCCTATCGAAAGAAGTTATAATTTTTGCAATAGATGTCGTACCTCAATCATATTTGAGATTAGTGGACTAGACAGCTGCAGTATACAAATAGATAAGCAATGGAGTGCTACGTACATAGTACTACGAGCGTGGAATAATTGTGTAAATTTTTTTTACCAATAATCATTCTGTGGAATTTCCTGAATTTCGACGTCGATTTTCTATTCGTATCGCGCCAACTGGGCAAACATTGCGCTTAGCGTCTCGACTTGAACAGTCCCTGGAACCATAGAAGACCAAGGACGTGGCCGCCACCGGACTGGTCTTTCGGCCGAGAACGAAGCAACATCAACCAGACAACGGGCCACGCGATTGGGCATACAGCGGATTTTAGTGAAAAACTTACGAGTACACATGTTTCCGTACAATGTATAAACAGTGCATCAGTTAGTGCCGGCTGACCATCAGTTGCGTATGAATTACTGTCAAGCCATCCGTAATCAACAACGAAGAGGACGATTCTGTGTCGAAAATCATCATGAGCGATGAGGCGCATTTACACTTAAGCGGTTACGTCAATAAGCAAAATCTTCATTACTAGGGCATTGACAATCCGCGTGTGATACATAAAGAGCCATTACATCCACTCAAAGTCACTGTGTGATGCGGCGTTCACATGGGAGGAGTGATGGGACCGTATTTATTGGAGGACGCCATCGAAAATACGATCACTGTTACTGGGGAACGCTACAGGGCCATGATAAGCGACTTCTGACTGCCGGAATTGGATGAGCGGGGCTTGGTGAACATTTGATTTCAATAAGAGGAAGGAAGCGTTTCCTGGTCGATTAATTTCCCGTTTTGGCGATTTGGCATGGCCAGTAAGATCGCCAGATTTAACCATCTCCGACTTCTTTCTTTGGAGCTACTTGAAGTTTCCGACCTATGCCAACCAGCCTCAGATGTTCGCGTTCGTAGCCCTTAAGGAGAATATTCGAAATACGAACATGTATCACCGGAAATCTTGCGGAGTGTCATGGAGTATACGATAAAATAGGTACAAAGGTGTATCAACACTGGCGGTAGTCACTGGATGGATATCATCTTTTCCACATAACAGAAAAATTGTAAAGGTCCAAATAAAGATTTCCATCACTCAAAGTCATTTTTTTTTGGTAAAAAAGTTATTCAAAAACAAAATTGGATGATAAATCTTGCGCCACCTTGTACATACAAGAAGCCCTATGCGTTGTTGCATGATACTTGAGAAAAATGTCATTTAAGTAGTTACCTATCGCAATTAGGTCCGCGAGTAATTTAAAAAGAATAAAATAAAAATAAAATTAAAAATTTTAAGTAACCCCCGACACAAAAAAAAAAACCTAAAAAAAAAATAAAATTCTTCTCTCGGCATTTTGGCATTATTAAAAGAAACCTATTAATATTTTTAATATAATCGCCGTCGCGTCGGGGAACTACTAAGTAAATAAAAAAAAACAGAAAACAAATAAAAAGAATATTGATAATGATTAAGTATGGATTATACACAGACCTACTCTATGTAAACAACGTAAGTAAGTACCGAAACAACCATATCTAATATTTTAACGCAACGCATACGGCTCTCAGCGAACGCCTCATATAGAAGTGGTACAATATCGAAACACTGCAGGAACTTAGTAGACCTTCTAAGATAAATTGATGCACAAAAATAAGTTCATACGTCCAATTTGAAATTAGTAGATATTTTTTTTATATATTACACCTATGTCGATATAACTAATTACCCTTCTCCATTTAGCTTTTAATTTTTACTTTTTAAAGTTGTTTTTGTGTCGGTGTTACTAAAATGTTAAAATGTTTAATTTTATTTTTTCATTACTCTTTTTCTGTTTCGTTCGTATTGCTCTATTTTAGGTTTAGGCAGAATGAATTCTGGAAATATGATTTATTCGCATTTACTGCGAATTACTGAGCGCTGGCAAAGCATGGCAGCTCTATTTTTCGAATGGCTCCGCGGACCACTTCGGGTACTTCCAGGGACCACTAATGGTCCGCGGACCACCGGTTAAGAACCACTGGAATAGAAGAATGAGAATGACGGAATAATTAAATCTAGGTGCTGATCCATTGCTAGTTTATAACAGTTACAATAAATGCATTGTGGTGCAATATTAATACAATTTAATTATAATACGTATTCAATTATATGTATTTATAACGGTTTTCGATTTTTACTGCAAGTGATTTGTGCCTTTTGTGTGTTCTTTGGAGTGCTTACCAAAGAATAGAATAGATAAAATACAATTGCCAGTATGCCAAACTTGCATCAAACCGAGATCAATCGTAAAGTATTTAAGTATAATAATAAGTAAAAATATATATATGTATGCATTTTAGTATCATCTATTAGCATAGTGCAACAAATGAAATTTGCAAGGATGTACTCTATCATATGAACAGTTGTGTGTGTGGTATTCAAAAGAGTATGGTATGCCTTGTACTTTACTATATGGTAGGTGTTGTCGCTATTCTAAAAAAATCAATTTGACATTCTTATCTCAAAAGGAATGCATTGTTATAGAGGAGCATCCATTACCAGTCGATTCATTGAGTCTGGTCGATGAAGTGACTAATCAGTCGAGACGAGTGAAAAGAAGGAAGTACTATCGCACCTCATGGGGATGGACCCGGGCTAATAAACACTATTGGATCTAGATATCATGGCAACAAGCTGCAGACATGGAACACCCAGATTGTCAACAGGACGTCACTATTTGAACTCGAATTCCTCAAATGATTCATCTACAATTCCATTTTTTGTCGTCGTCGAGAAGAGAACCAAAAAATATAAATAAAAACGCAAACCTAATCAGCCGACAAGGGAAAGGCCTTCCAACCACTTAATAACTGACCACTGACTCAGACATTGTACGAATTCCATAAGATCAGAAAATAAGTAAAACAAAAAACACAAAAAACCACTCTAAGGGGGAAAGGAAATCACATTAGATGTATAGCCTATGTTATATTCCTATTCCAAATTTTCGAAAAAAAGAGAATAAATTGTTCGCAACTATGTATGTATTGTACTCGTATGTACGGGAGATTACTAATTGGAGAGATAAATGCGTTTCATATCGCCCAACGAAGTCAATTCACCTTATACCATAATCGAAATATGTATAACATTCCTTTCGGTACATATCCACAGGATGTGCTCCTGCTGATAGACTAAAAGGTGTTTTGGCCTCACACGCACAATACCGAGATGTAACTCACTGATAGGCTCTCACCCAAAAATCAATAGGAAACTGCAACTCGGTGAGCGTTATTTTTTTTGCTCGTAATTATTCGAGTATTGTATACAATAGTTTCCTTATCATCAGGAATAGGACCGTACGTCATGAAACCAAAACAGAGTGCTCACTCAATGTGTAATTAGTTACCCGAGCTTCTTAAACCAAATGAAAAAATGACCTCTCTCTCTGTTTTATCGTTATTTTCACAAACAATGCTCAGATGAGCTAGCTAATTGCATTCCTCCCCTTCAAGAATCTAACCGCAATACATGTCTTGCCCGAAATGGTGATCAGTTCACCTTCTTCGGAAGCACAGTCAAATTTAGAGACTCGTTTTTAAGCCGTTTTAGCCACGAATGTGGAATGCTCTTCCCAGCTCAACTTTTCCACTCTTTGCAATCCACAAGCATTTAAAACCAACGTACCTGCTTTCCCCTATACCTTCGGCTCGTGCTGTGACTTGATTTCTTGACATTTAGGGTAGTCATAACCCCTTGTGAAAAATTAAATAAAAAAGGACATAACGATAGGCCAGTACTACATGCGGATACGTTTTTATTTAGGTGTGTTAGCTTACCCTCTGTGCATTTACACATTAAAAAAAACGTTGTTTAATAAGTTGAATTCGCACACTAGACGTTGTTTAAGTCAAATAAGTTTTCAAACAAACTACTCATATATACAATATGTTTCTCATAGAAACAGATATTTAAAGCATCGACATTGAACCAAACGTACTATGTATGTACATACATACATACGAACTCTGGCGGTTGGTCTTAACTCAAAGCGAATCGATTCTGGGTGCGCAGTAGAACAGCCGACTGGAAATAACTCAGAGCATGTTGTAGAGATCTAGTTAAATAGCACTATACAGAACTTGAGAGAGAACACATTGCCCAGAAATGTATTGTAGAGGAATTAAGTATTTTTGTTTATTTAAGTTGAATGGTTGATATTGAAATGATCAATTTTGGAAATTTCGCTGTAAATTTCTGCAGATATGTGCTTTTTCGAAAGCGTACATTTTCGTAGCTTCATCAATACCTGATTATAGAGCATTTGAATGTATGTATGTTCATACATGTATATCTTGATACTTAAATTTAAAGGAACCTTAGTGAAATTAAAGTCGAGTGGTAAAAATGTTACTACATGTTCTTGGATCCAGGATGATTCAACTTTTTTTCTGCAATACTTTCTTGTCCAATATTGTCCAATTTGTGAAAATAACAGATTCATACTACATTTATAGAAGCCCTGAACTTTATTACCAGCAAATATAATCCAGTCCGGTAAATAACGTCGATGAGGTAAAATTTCCCAGACAAGGTCGATTAACTTGTTCTAGATACGCAATGCTTAATTGATCTAATTGCAGACAGTTGACATCTGAATAATAGTGTTCGCTGCGGGGAGAATATCGTAGCATACTTGTAGTCTTACCATTTTGATAGCAAACTTTGTTTGGATAGCGATTCCTATCTCCTTGGACACTCATTTTGGAGCTTCCGTTTTTTTAGTAGACTACAATTTGTGATATGTATATTCCATATTATATAGTAGTGTATGCCGTATACAAGAAATGGAATAAAATGAAATCATTAAAAGGAAATTGCCTAATGGGTAGCAATTTTAGTTCCATAGAATAGGAGTGAAGGAGCAAGCAAACAAGGCAAAGAAGTTGATCGTTGAACATGGCAAACACTGGCTAATTGACTTCCTAACAGGGCGTAATCTCCTTGTAGCAAGCACACGATTCCCACATCTCACAGTCGATTGATCAACCAGATTGATCACGTTGCGATCGACGCCATATACTCCCCCAGCATCCTAGATGTATGTATGAACCGTCCGAGAAGCGAACATCGACTCGCATCACTACTTTGTTGGAGCCATGGTACGAATGAGGATATCAAGAATGCTACGGAGTCGAGCAAGGCAACAAGAGTTTGACGTCGGAAAGGAGCAATCGCAGGAGACCGCTAGGATCTTCGCCGATCGTATTTCCCTCAACCTCTCGCAAAGTCCGGTGACACCGGCACAATCCACAGAATAACAGTGGAAGCATTGCCAGCGCGCCATCAGAATCATGTGCTGGGTTCCAAACCGCCACCAGCTAGAAACTCCTGCTTTGATGAACAAAGTAAACCGCCTACAAAGCCATGCTATACAGACGGACGACGGACACACACTTTTAAGAAAGCAAAGAAGAGAGCACAAAAAGCGTGAGATCAAGGAGATGGAGAGATGCTACCACAGGAATGACGCTCGCAAGTTTTACGAAAAAGTAAAACGATCATGCCAGGGCTGTAAAGCCAGAGCGGGAGCCTATAGGGATGAAGACGGACAACTCTAGTAGTAGAGTAACAGTGTCGATCCTGAGAATATGGACAAACCATTTCTGTAGACTGTATAACGACGATGATAAATCTGACAGCACTGTCAGGCACATTGATCCATTCGCAATAGACGAAGATATGTACAATAGAATTCCGTCCACCTGACCTAGATGAAATTAAGCTTGTTATTTCGAAGCTTAAAACTAACAATGCCGCGGGCGCAGACTGCTAGCTCATCTGTAAAATATGGTCGGAGGAAAGCATGCCCGACGAATGGAATCTCAGCATCGTTTGCCCAGTCCATAAGAAAGGAGACCCCTATAACTGCGCCAACTATATACATAGGTAGATGTATAAGTCTCTTTAACATCGCGTACAAGATCTCTGCCGTACTGCCTGAACGCCTGATGGCATTTGGGGATAATCTGATAGGTTCCTATCAGTGTGGTTTCAGGCCAAGTAAGTCCACAATAGATAAAATGTTCACAATGCGGCAGACTTGCAAAAAGACCCAAGAATTCCAAATCGACATAGGGACGAGCTATACCAAGCTATGTCTATTTTTGACATCCCTGCAAAACACGTCCGATTGTACAGGATGACAATGGAGAATTCACGTTGCTCCATTAAGCTTGGTAGCGAATTAGCCGAGACCTTCGATGTTAAAAAAGGATTTAGGCAAGGTCACGGACTGTCATGTAACTTCTTCAACAACTTGCTTGAAAATATCATACGAGACTCACTGGCCAACACAAGGGGTACGAGGACGCACAACACCGACGTCTTGGACAGAACGTCACATTTAACGGATACAAATTTGAAGTGGTCAAGGACCTAGTCTACCTTGGCTCACCAGTGACCATCGACAACAACACCAGCGCTCAGATCAAACGCAGAATTACTCTTGCCAACCGCTGCTTCTTTGGGCTCAAGAAGCAATTGAGAAGTAGAGCCCTCTCTCGAAAAACCAAGGTAGCACTATATAAATCACTGATCATCCCGCTCCTTCTTTAGGACGCATAGGCCTGGACCTTAACGAAAACGAATGAGGATGCCCTTGGTCGCTTCGAGAGGAAAGTTATTCGTTCAATCTATGGTTCCGTTTATATAAACGGAGAGTGGAGGAGAAGAAACAACGACGAACTATATGGGCTGTACAGCGACATCGGCCTAGTACGACGTCTGCCAACGTCTAAGATGGCTTCGCCATGTAGGCAAATGGACAGCAGGGCTCCGGCCCGAAGAGTTTTCGAATCCAACCCTGAAAGTCGACGCAGCAGTGGACGCACACATGGAAGGTGACCTTAACCAACGGGGAGTGCGGCAATGGAAACAAGATCGTGCCAGCTGGAAACGCTTGCTGGTAGAGGCCCAGGTTCACATCGGACTATAGCGCCATCTAAGGAGAAGAAGAGGCTTTCGTACATTAGCATAATAATATTGAATGTCATTTTCCACAATTCGGCTAAGTAGGATTTCTTTCTCTTACCCCTAATAGTTAGTCTTTATTAAATTCTTTTCATATTAGTGTGTTTTGTAACTCATTTGCTTTGACATATTTCACAAGATAGTTATCACTGATCGATTATTAGAATCAATTTGTCAGAAAAGACGAGAGTAGTTATTCACAGTAATTCTGAACGTTTTCCAGTCAATAGGAAATTATATTGGTAACTATCGTGCTCGGATTATAAATAGCCTTTATCACTGATACCGCCATGATAACTGTGGTAAGAGATGGCCTTACTACTCTAAGATGGTAACTTATCTACCAGAAAATACAATAGACAAGCTTGAAATTCCGCCGACGTGTAAACGGCTTTCTTTTCATAGTTTTTGTAGAGTTTCGTGCCAAGAAAAGAGTACTTGCGGAGAATTTTTCGGCACTTTTTTATTCAAAAAAAGATCTGTAGCTGAAGAATTGGAATAGAATAGAATTCTTGTTGGAACTTACGATGCTCTGTCAGAAACAGCATGCAGAGATTGGTTTCGACGTTTCAAAAATAATGATATTGATATTGAAGATAACGCACTGACACACCGAACAAGTTTGAGGACGAAGAATTGAAGGCATCACTTCATGAACACTTTTGAGCTAGCTCAACTTGCAAAGTAATTACTAATAGGACATTGAGTGACGGGACGTCGGTTTGTGTTTTTTTTTTTGCATCGTGAATGGCGATGGAAAGTGAATACAGTACAAGAACCAGAAGGGTAACATATCATGGTGTTAGTCCGGCCATGCATTAACTTCGTCGGCATTTGGTGGGATCAGTTGGGTTTTATGACCTGAGTTTAAACGAGCATTGAGCAATCGAAGGAAACCTGGCTGCTGTATGAGCTGAAATTCGGCAAGGTGAAAACGCTCAGCCAAGACACATGTTTTATAATCGGTGACAAAGTGATTGGAAACCCTTAAATGGGAAGTGTCTCCCCATTCGTTGTATTTAACAGGCTTTGTTCCGTTCGACAGTACATGACATATGGCCCTGCTGCACTTCCATTCGTATGAAGATGCCAACAAATGGGTCGATTCTGAAATAGCCGCAAAATACGTATTGTTTTATTAAACCATATTCCTTAGAACCGACAAAAAGGGTACTTGATGTATGTGATTCGAAAACACTGATGAAGAAGAATAAAAAGCATTTTTTCCGATATTAAAGTGTTACAATAAACTTTCGAATTTAAACGGTATAATTATTATGCTCAACTCCGACTCATGTTCGACATTACGAGCTGTACATTATTTTATCGTTCAAAAAACGCTCTACGAATGTCTTTGTGATTGACAGTACCTACATACATACATATGTGTTTTACAATTCAAACTGTGTCACTACCTCAAATATTCATCCATGAAAATAAATTCTTTAATATATCTTAGAAGACCGAAACTCAGTCAACTTGAATATTTTACATTAATTAATTAATATTCATTCCCAGACAGGTGCGATATCGAATATCTTAGACGTTCTATAAAAATATGCTTTTTAGTGACTGGAGATGAGAAAAATATTTTGCTTTTTTGCTAGACTAATAATGAAATCTGGGTCTGACATTTTCGAGAAATCGCTGAAGCTAAGCTTAAAGCTGGGCGGGTTTTATCGTTATATTATCATTGATTGTCATTCAGTCTAAGCGTAATTGACCGGAATGAGATGTAAATTGGCGAGCAAATTGTTTCAGGTACATACTATACCCATAATTAAGGAAAAATAGGTTAAGTCTATCCCCACAGTACTTGACGGCGGTTTATTAATGCACTCGTAAAGTGATTTATGCACATATTTTGAATATTGTTACTATAAATAAGCCCTTATAATAGGTTATAGTTTTAAACTATAAATAGGATTCTAGTTCGGGCGTAATTCGAATAAATCGAATACAAGTTGTTTTATTGCAATTATTGCTTTAATTAATTTACGAAAACAAGTTACGTGGGTTAGTTCTTGCCCACTCTTAAATAATTGTTGGTATTCTTGTTGGAAATTATTGTGTATAAATTAAAATATCAAAGTTGCCATGTAACGATTTTTGAAATGATTATTTCATTACCAGAGTACTCTGGTACCGAGGAAAAATGATAATTTCGATCGACTGGTAGTTTAAAACAATTTTTTTTTTAAGACAGTATGGATTTAGATTGGCTGCTAAGTCTGCACCCTATAAAAGGGTTAGTCACTTGTTTGAGTGATTGGCGATATGGCTTTAAAACTACCATTGCGTAAATATTATTAGTTAATAAAGTTCTCGTAGTATAAGGAAAGTAATCAAAGAAATTGAAATAACATGGCTTCTATGATGTACAGGTATCTCTAGTCACTGAAGTTTTCGATCTTGTTTTTGCAAGATAAATCGCGCAGCGAAATCAAAGAGCGTTTGGATGCTGTGTTCGATGACTCTTCTCCTTCGATGGCGACCATCAAAAATTGGTTTAACGAGTTTCAACGTGGTCGCACGTCGGTTTTTGATGAGCCACGTCCAGGTGGTCCGAAAACGGCTACCACGGAGGATAACGTGACAAAAATCCACGATCTCGTATTGGCACACCGCCGATTAAAGGTGCGAGAGATAGCTGAGACAGTAGGCATTTCAAAAGATTGCGTGGGTCATATCCCGGCGAACGTGCTCCGAAGAAGGCGAATACTGTCCCATCGGCCGGAAAGGTGATGGCCACCGTTTTCTGGGATTCACAAGGTGTGATCCACATCGACTACCTGTAGAAAAAAGCAAAACTGTCACAGGACTGTACTGTGCCAAATTATTGGGCCGATTCGATGCCGAATTGAAGAAAAAACGGCCCCACTTGGCGAAGAAAAAAGTGCTTTTCCACCATGATAACGCACCGGTTCAAACCTCCGCCCTCGCCACGGCCAAATTGGTCGAATTGGGCTACGAACTACTGCCCCATCCACCGTATTCTCCAGATTTGGCCCCGTGCGACTTCTTTTTTGTTTCCAAACTTGAAAAAGTCACTCGGCAGAAATTTCAGTCGAATGAGGAGGTCATCGCCGCCACGGAGGCCTACTTTGCAGACCTCGAGAAAACGTATTTTTCAGCCGGGTTAAAGAAGTTGGAGCATCGCTGGGTCAAGTGTATCGAGCTAAAAGGAGACTATATTGAAAAATAAATCGCCATTTCTCCAAAATTTGTGTTTTTCTTTTGTAGGCTAAGTAAAGGGTCCGCCATCTAACGTTTTTTTTTTCAAGTAGTGCTTATTTCGTGAATGGTAACACTTAGCTCATGTCTGATTTGACAGATAATTAGTTTTATCCTTCCGCTGAACGAATATGGTTGTGTATACGCTTGAACAACGCTGGGAAATATTGCGATATTACTTTGAAAATCATGGTTGCAGATCACATCAGATCAGAATCACATGTTGCAGAGATATCGATCATTGGCGATCAGAGAACCTTGGTTTTACAGGGTTCAATGAAGATTTCGTGGCAAACAATGTCATCGCCAATGAGGGGGTTAATACCCTGTTCATATCGACGGAGGATCTTCAGATGATCTTCGAGTCATTGAGGAAGAAAAAATCCGCGGGAGTCGACGGTATATCCAATGTTGTGCTTAGGCACCTTTCGCCAGTGGCTGTAGAGAGGTACACCATCCTGTTCAACAATGCACTGAATAATGCATATTATCCAGTGCACTGGAAGACAGCGGTAGTGCAACCAATTCCCAAGAGGGGTAAAGACACATCTAACCCGGAAAATCTCCGGTCAATAAGTCTCCTTCCGAGTATCAGCAAGGTTTTCGAGAAGGTGATCCATAGGGCCCTGTCTAAATGGGTTGAGGACAATAAAATCATCCCGGATAACCAATTCGGTTTCAGAGCGGGGCATGACACTATTCATGCCGCGTCGAAGCTTGTGTCGGATGTTCAATGGAATAAATGCAAGAACCAATGCACGGGTCTGATTGACTTGGAAAAAGCCTTCGATACCGTATGGTTAGAAGGTCTTTATTACAAGCTCAGTCGGCTGGGCATAAGTAAACCACTGCTATATATGATTTTTGACATGTTAACAGGTAGAAAGTTCGTAGTGAAAATTGCCAACGTGACTTCTACCCAAACATTTGAAATCAAAAATGGACTGCAACAGGGTACGGTAAATTCGCCGATCCTTTTCAGCATTTACCTAAGCGATCTGCTAGTTTCTCTTCACCATTCAATAGCGTACGCAGACGACCTAATCGCGTACAGATCAGGTCCAACGATCGACGTTATTGTTATTCTTCTGCAGCGTGACTTCGAAAAAATTCAGCAGTATTGTGATGACTGGAAGTTGAAAATCAACTTCCAGAAATCAGAATCTATATTGTTCAGAACGCCTTTGTCCAGGGCCTCTCGGGACACTAGAAAAAACTGGCGCAGGTTCTTAATTTTAGGACCGGACGGGCGTCCACTGGCGAAACAAAGTGTGGTCAGATATCTTGGGATCGTGCTGGATCAGTATCTATATTTTGACAAACATGTAGATGCTGCTCTGGCAAGGGCCCGGGGCGCTTTCGCTCTGACAAGATGGCTGTTTCATAGCAGCCAACTTGATTCTAGGGTGAAGGTAATCTGCTACATGGCCTTAATCAGGCCCATGGTTGCCTATGGATGTCCCGTCTGGTTCAATGTGAGAGCCAGCTTAATGGAAAGGATTCGGGTGTTTGAGAGACAATGTCTCAGGACGTGTCTGGGGCTACATAGGACACCCGAATCTGAGTACATGAAATTTTACCCGAACGAGGTCCTATACAATAGGGCCAGGATTGTACGGATAGATAATTTTTTGATCAAACTGATTCGAAGCCACGTTGCGAGAGCAATGACTTCGGTCAATAGCCTGATCTTCGGGGCTTACTACCCCAACGATTTATATCACGAGAGAGTGCGCCTTAATGGCTTTGTGCCGCCAGAAGCATTCCTCTATTTAGATAGATGTGGGCTGATCCAGGATAGATTGGCGATACCGCTAATCTTCCACGTGGGTCGCAATTCCGTGGAACGGCGATTCCTCTACGAACCCGATGTCGCGCTCCGTGAGCCCGAGCGCCTCAGGTTCTGTAGATCGGTCTCACGCCGGGATCGAGGAGACGTAGTCCGACAGCATCAACGCTTTTGGTGGCTGGAGAGAGCTACGTCAGTGGACACTTTGAGAGCTTCAGCCTCTTCAAGGCATCGCCTGTCTAACACCAATGGCAGGCTTACATAGGCTAAGGTAGGGTAAGGTGGGGTAGGGTAGGTAGTAGTAGGGTATATATATTGTATATAAAACAAAAAAAAAAAACAAAAAAAAAAGATATATATATTAAATATATATATTATGTATATAATTTATATATATATATTTTAGTTAAGGTAGAATAAGTTAGGTTTAGTTACATTAAGGTAGGCTTAAGTTTTATATATAATACAAATGATCATATGCTAAGTTTTTAATAAAAAAAACATTTTTCTTAGCTTAAGCTAGATATAGTAATGTTAGTGGTAAGTTGATATAGTAGTCGAAAGACATAGATTTAAGCTGTTACGTCTATTTTAGAGTGTCCGCCTAGGGCCAGTAAGATATCTAGATTGTTAAGATAGTTAAGCTAGTTTTTAAGCATTTTTGTCTAGGGTAAGATAGATCTAAGAAGTTAAGAATAAAAATGAGTTAAAAACTAAACTAAACTCACATGTTGCAGAATGTGTGCGAAAATTGCGTACGGATTTTGGAAGAAGAGAAGCACCGTCAGCTCCGTATGTTCGTTATCTTGTGAAAAAAGTGAAAGAAACTGGCATCCTCATCGATAAACCAAAGCGTGAAAAGCCAAAAACAATGCGTACACCCGAGAATATTGCTGCTGCGGCAGAAAGTGTGCGTGAAGCGCCATCAACATCAATTCACCGTCGTTCTCAACAATTGAACATTTCGGAGACATCATTGAGACGAATTTTGCATAAAGACCTTGGTATGACGCCATACAAAGTCCAATTGGTTCAGGAGTTGAAGCCAACTGACCATCCAATGCGTTTTCGCTTCGCTAAGTGGGCCTGCGATCGACTTACAGAAGATGCCGATTTTGCCAAAAAAATCATCTTTTCAGATGAAGCTCATTTTGATCTTGGCGGGTATGTAAACAAGCAAAATTGTCGCATTTGGGGCACAGAAAACCCGCACGCATACATTGAAAAGCCGGTGCACCCAAAACGAGCCACTGTTTGGTGCGGATTTTGGTCCAGAGGCATAATTGGGCCATTTTGCTTCGAAAATGAGCAAGGAGTGGCCGTTACAGTCAATGGCGATCGTTATCGGGCCATGTTGAACGAATTTTTGTTCACAAAAATTGAAGAGGAGGATATTGGCAACATTTGGTTTCAACAGGACGGCACTACGTGCCACACATCCGAAACTACACTCGATGTTTTGCGCCTTGTTTTTGAAGATCGCATTATCAGCCGCAGAGCTGATGTCGTTTGGCCACCTCGGAGCTGCGATTTGACACCGTTGGACTATTATTTGTGGGGTGCCGTCAAAGATAAGTGTTACGCCGACAAGCCAGAGACAATTGACGCTTTAAAGGACAATATTCGTGAAGCCATTGGTGAAATACAGCTGCACACAATCGATAATGTGCTTAAAAATTGGACCGATCGTGTAGGCTACTGCATGGCCAGCCAAGGCAGCCATTTGAATGAAATTATTTTCCATTATTAACCGGAAGGATTGTACTTTCAAATAAAAAAAGAAATTTGAGAAAATATTCAGTAGTTTTTTTTATAGCATTTTCAAAAAAAAAAATTATTTGGCGGGCCCTTTACTTATCGGACCAACCTCGTATTCGCCAACTTTAGAACGTAGAATCATTCGGAATAGAAAAGTGCGTTTCGCAAAATTAGCTTGGCTTCAAGGTAACTTATATGAGTTCCCAACTCTATTTAAACTGGGATTTTGATCTATATGGTTTTATCCCTTGTTTAATATAATGGGTCAGAGGGTGTATTATAACTTTTTCCCGATACTGTTTACACCAAAAAATTGGATTACTACCTGTCGAATATTTTAAGTAGCAGATCATCATTAAATCAAAGACAAAAGCCGCATATCTTCTTTGATTATTAAATTTAAAAAAAAGTAAAATGAAGACGAGACGAGTATCCCATGGACGCTGCTGTTTCTTGGCTGTTGTGTGCACTAAACTCGTACCTATCTTTGCTCATATGAACGTTGACGTTTGGTATCTATATGGCATGTCTGTTTAGCGCTATATGTATGAGAAAATGAAGGTCCATTCATGCTTTATTACGTCCGTCGGCATGCTGTCATGTGAAGATAAAACAAAAGCCCCACTAAAAAGTCCACTATTAGCCAGTGTAATTCAGACGAATTGTCTGCGAAATAAAATTGAGTGTAAAGAATGCCCGAGATATTGTTCTAAGGTCGGCATGTTCCACAGAAGAATAAAACAAAAGCCACTTGACGGTTGGAATACCACTTGCACTGAAATTTTTTTGCCGCATTGTTGTTTTTTTTAGGTTTGGGCTTTATTTTCGGGAAGATCCTTAGTTGGTGTTAATATTGGTTATGGTAATTTTTGCTTATGTTTTCCAATATTACTTGGAATTATAAAGGTTTATTATTTAAGTACACTAGAACAAATTTATATTTTAATCCAAGAACAACCCTTCAAGTCGTACGGATGTAGCCATTTTATGGGGCAGTTAAACTGGGTACCTGACTTATGGCTGAGACTAGGTACAATTAGGGCCAAGATTGCAAATAAATGTAAATGGATATTTATAGGACGAGGTTTTATGAAGAAAATACCGCGAAATAATTTCTATAATTTAGAATTATATGTAATTTAGATGACGTAGTAATCGTCATTTTATTGAAGTTGAAACTTAGGAACCTTGCCTTTTATATCGTCATATGTAGCTGTATCGTTATACATAAGGTTATACATAGGTACATTTTTTGACGTAGGGTGCGTCGCCGGTGTGGGAAGAATTTTCTTTTTTTTTAAATTAATCGTAAGATCAAGGAACCTATTTAACGTCAATTTCTAGCTTGTATCAAATAAATTAGGAATAAGGTCAATGGAGCTGTCTAACTCTAGAGTACCTAAATATTACTAGTAAGTTAATTTTATTTAGTAAGGTTAGTTAAGCTGGATGTTTAAATTATGATATAATTAAGAGAATAGTAAAATACCCTAAAAATAAAATAATCCCCAACAATATATGACTCTTTATACCTAGTAAATTCAAATGAGCATTTGTATTTAAGAAAATTAAATCTAAAATATTCGTTTATCGGGCTATTGCTCGCTTCGGCGAATTGTCTGGACAGGCCAAGAAGTGGTCATCCGCTCGTCGTCCATACGAGTGCGATAGTAAAGGCAGTACGTGAATTCGGAGAAATCCTCTTAGGAAGCAGAAGATCATGTAAGGAATTGAATATATCAACCAGGCTGATTCGGGATGATCTGCATATGAAAACCTATCGTCGGTCCACGGGTCATCTTCTAACTCCCGAATTAAAAAAAATTAGGCTGGAAAGATGCAAGCGGCTTCTGCAGTGGCAGACAATGGTCATGAAAACATTTTGTTTACGGACGAGAAAATTTTTACCGTGGAAGAAGTTTTCAACAAACAATATGAAAAGATTTATGCCACTTCCAAGGAAGCGAAAAAAATAGTTCCAAGTGTTCAACGTGGCCATCATCCTGTTTCCGTAATGGTTTGGTGGGGTGTCTCTCACCATGGTGTCACATCTCTCCATTTCTGTGAAAAGGGCGTAAATACTGGTGATGTGGACACAGATGGATCTTCCAAAAGCGCACCAAGCCAAAAGCACGCAGGAGTGGCTCAGAGTCAATATTCTTGGCTTTATAGCGGGGAGTCCAGATCTGAATCCACTGGATTATGGTTTGTGGTCAGAATTGGAGAACATGGCCTGAAAGACTCCCCACTGAAATTTGGAAAGCCTTGAAGCAGCATTAAACAGAGCAGCGTCCACGATCTCCATGGAAACCGTACGTGCCGCTATAGCCCATTGGCCACACCGTTTAAAAGCTTGTCTTAAAGCAAAAGGCGGTCATTTCGAATGAACCCAACTTTTTTTAATAACCAATATTGTGTTCTAATAAATGAAATAATTTTGAATACAATATGTTTAGTCCTTTTTTTATAGCGTTTTATATTTGTAACAGAACTTATGGAAGGACTAGGTACATTTTAAGTTTATGCATGATAGTACGCGTATTCATTGTTTAAAAAATTTGATAACAAAATTTATTTGTAGAATGCAATACAGTTCAAAAGCATTTCTGAAATAGCATTTTGTTGCACACGTTTTCAAATCACATTAAGTACTGGAAAACGTATTTGGTATTACAGGCAATAACGACGGTATGTGTGCCTTGGCAAATAATTATATGCAATTTTAAATCACACAATTAATAAGAGGATAAAAAAGGCAATCTAGCACGTACACCAGTTTTTGTCACCTTCTCTGTTATTATAATAATCTGCTCAAGATCCATTAATTGCAAACGATTATGGTAAAGTGACGAAATAAAATTATCTAGCATGAGGCTGACAAAAATGTTTTGGATGTTTTGGAAAAATCTGCGTGAATTCGTATATGGGTTTTCGGAAATTTGTTTTTAAAGAGAAACTATGTTGATTGGATGTAGTGCAGGGATACATATTAAAATATAATATATATAAGGGGATAGCGAATTTGTATAAATAATTTAATATATAAGGTGTACAACTTTGCTTCCGCCGTTTGCTGGTATGTGGCGATAGCGGTAAGTAGCGGTCGAAAAAAACAGATCGCAGACGTCAGGCTGTTGGCTTGGACCTCGGTCAACAGAACACCGTTCAAACATTAGTCGATTTGTGCCTGCATCATAAAGTTGTTCTCGATTGAATATGTCAGTTTACGAGCCAAATTCTCGTCACTTGCGGGAGATGTTACTGTTTTGTTTCAATATGAAGAAAACAGCGGCATAGTCTCATGGAATGCTCTCAGATACGTATGGTGAGGACGCTATTAGTGAAAGAACGTGTAGTGAGTGGTTTCAACGCTTCAAGAACGGTGATTTTAACGTCGAAGACCGGCATAGTGGTGGAAGAGAGAAAGTTTACGAAGTGGCAGAATTGGAGACATTGCTGAGTGAAGACTCGCGTCAATCTCAAGAAGAACTGGCACGATCAGTGGAAGTGACACAGCAAGCCATTTCAAAACGTCTCAAGGCCATGGGCATGATTCAGAAACAAGGAACTTGGGTACCGTGTGAGTTGAAACCAAGAGACGTTGAACGGCGTTTGTGTGTTTGTGAACAGTTACTTCAGAGGAAAAAACGGAAGGAATTTCTGCATCGCATTTTGACCGGGGACGAAAAATGTATTCATTACGCAAGAAATCATGGGGATATCCCGGCCATGCTTCCACGTCGACTGCCAAACCGAATATCCACGGCTCCAAGATCATGCTCTGCATTTGGTGGGACCAGCTCGGCGTCGTGTACTATGAGGTGTTAAAACCAAGTGAAACAATCACTGGTGCTCGTTATCGAACGCAAATACATAATGCGTTTGAGCAAAGCATTAAAAGACAAACGGCCGCAATACAGCGAGAGACACGATAAAGTGATTTTGCAGCACGACATTGCTCGACCCCACGTTGCAAAAGAGGTCAAAACGTACTTGGGAACGTTAAAATGGGAAGTCCTAGCCCACCCGCCGTATTCTCCAGACATTGCTCCCTCTGACTATCACCTGTTTCGATCAATGGCCCATAGCCTGGCCTCATGAAGATTGATCGATTCGTGGATCGCTTCAGAAGATGAACAATTTTTTCGACGCGGGATTCGTACACTGCCCGAAAGATGGGAGAAAGTAGTGGTCAGCGATGGAAAACACTATGAATGATACATGTTTAACCAATTTGTTTCATTAAAGCCTCAAATGTTGGGGTAAAAACGGCGGAAGCAAAGTTGTACACCTATTTAAGAAACGTTAAAAATGAATGTATATTTCGTTAAGCTAGTCATAAAATAATCCATTTAACCCAAACAAACGGCCGTAATACATCTGAGAAGACCTAAATCAGTTGGTCATTCCTAATATGCGGCACGAGTTTCCATCTGGCAGACCGTTTGAAATACATGAGCGCAATTTTATAAAGGAAGCTTTGACAAAATAAAAGATTTTTGTTCGTCTGTTGAAATTGATATCAGATTGAGTGAGATCGAAGGATGTGGAAATAATTCATGTTTATTGGTTGGAAGTGGAATACCTTGACGAAGAGAGTAATATTCTTTTTTTTTTAAATTATTATTCCAATTTAACGTATCTCTAATAATATTAATTTGTATAAGTCGTACATATAGCCGTTTTTGTATATAGGTATATTTTCTTCGAACGCGACAAATTTACATTCCAAAATACCATGCGACTAAAAATCGCCCAGAAATGGTGAAAAGTACGAGAAATATTGATTTTATTTAAGCTAACTTTAAAAATACGGTTCTGTACGAGTCATGAAAATTTACTGAACTTGAACGAATTTATAAACATGTTTTTGATATTATGAGTAATATCTCTTAAGCAGCCCAGGGAAAAAATGTATAGTGAGTTTTTAAGGTATGTTCCCCAAAAACTATTTAAATTTTGAAATGGATTTTCAAATGGCGCGGGTAGATTTTGGATTACTTAGTTACTGATGCCAAATGACCATGGTAAGTTACACGATTGAACAGCACATCAAAATGATAAAACTTTATTATTAAAATGAATGTTTGTTAGAGCTAACGGTAGACGTGGTGGCCCTTCACACTCGACTCCTCAAGTATGGTAATCAAATTTGAGAAGACCGATTCGTTAATCAATCAACCAACATTCGTACGTCGACGGGACACAAGATCGGCCGAGAACATGGCCGCAGTCCGTGAAAGTGTACAGCAGAACCCGAGTCGCAGTCGATACCTCGCCTTGCACAAGAACTCGGTGATTTGTGGACTTCAGAATTTAGTATCGGGACTTGGGCCTACACCAATGCAAGACCCCATTGACCCAGGAACTCAAGGTTCATGATCATAGACAACGCCATTTTCCCGCTAGCTGGGCTTAGGAGCGTTTAGAAGCGAATCTCAATGTTGACCGAAAATTGTTGGGTGATTGGCTGTGTTAACAAGCAAAATTGCAGTGCATTCTCAAAAACTTACCGATTGTTCTGGACTTTGGGTCAGCGGCGTCATTGCTTCGTATTTTTTTTCGAAAACGACGTTAGTGAGGCGGTCATCGTCAATGGCGAGCCCTACAAAACGATGATAACCAATTTCTTTTGGCCAAATTAAACCATATGGGCCTAGGCGACATGTGATTCCAGCAGAACGGCGCTACAAACACACAGCGGACGCCATGATCAACATTATCTCTCGCAGAGGTGAGGTGATCCCGCTAGACTTTTTGTTGTGGGATTTCCTTAGGTATATGCGAATAAACCACAAGCGACCGATGCAGTTAAAGTGATCATATCACTGGCCATCGCTCAAATTCAGCCGGATCTATGCGGAAGAGTAATTGAAAATTGGACCACTCCAATTTTCGATGTAGAAAACGTCGAACGCTATTCGACTGTCCAATTTACTCTCCATTTTGCTGGAAATGGAAGATATTGATATAAAATGCAGGTTGGTGGAACACGCCGAACAACATGATGTCCCATTATTCCTTGTTGCGAAAACATCATCCGAGTGCAAATATTTATTCTTGGGAGTCGCATCTTCACCAACACTTAAAAACGAGTATCATTCAATGAAAATACCCTCAAACGAATCAATTGTATTCAAAAAATAAAATTCTTTCAAAGGAAAGGAGATATTGTGCCCTTGATTACTTTAGCTTGCAATTATTTTGTTAAATATATTAATACTTTACCATTCGATTTGGAGCCTCAACGTCCATAAAAAAAATGACTGAAAAATAGTAATTAAAGAGTGCAAATTATATTGTCCTTACGCTTTTGTTTAACGCAAAACATTGCTTTTTTTTATTAATCTCCTTCCGTTCGTCCTAACATATTAAATATTACAATAATAGAATAATATTTAAATATAAAAAATATCTTTAAAAAAATATTTCTTTTGTATATATATTTACATTCCAGTTGGCACAGGTTATATTACATAACTAAATGCATATATAATATAAATTAATTTATTTTACTTCCAAAAATGCATAATTTCAAATCAATTTCTACATACATATAATAATAAAATTTTCATTGTGTTTTGTTAAATTAAGTTAAACAAAACAATTATCCTAACTTACATATCGGGTATAAAACATATAAAACAAAATGCACATGACATATTAACAGAATGTGTAGTGGAACTGAAACGATATACATTTACAAAAGTGCTTTCGCAAATGCAGTAACGTCTACATACAAAACATCATTTACGCTATCTTCTTATCCTCTTTAACAATTTTCATTGTTTATGTATATTATATATATTAAGTCTTAAATTTTATTTATAATTTAACTAAATCACATTTTTTTAAATAGACAAATACACAAAGAGTTTATTACTCAATCAGGATAGTAGGATTGCAGAATTGAAAGTGAAGGGAAGGATATCGAAATGATTAACATATTATGCATCTATTCACATTAATTTATGATTTCTTATCTTTTCTGTGTCATATAATACAAAATTCAATAAATAATAAATATCGCAACCAAGAAACTTATTCACTTAGATAACACATACATTTGAACGTTGGCTTGTTACCACATATCAGACACATTGGCATGTCCATTACCGATAGTGCAACTTAGATCAATACTTGAGGGTTGGTACCAAGGATATTTAAAACTGAGCGTATGAACAACTGACACGCTTTCGTAGCAGCTCAATGGTAGTGCTATTAGGTAATGTGTACCCTTGTGTAGCTTTCCCCCACAGACGCGTTTCCTCAAATGAACGTGTGAATTTGCACACCTGACTCCTTGAAGGCAGCCGGTACGCGCAATCGTATGTAACTTTTCCTCTCGATCACCACTTTAATAGAATGTTATGGCGGCACAGATTGAGTAGATTTATTGTCAGACAACAGCAGCACTTACTCTGTGTGTGATTCTATTAGATTTGTTATGTTGATGGCTTGGAACGATCATCGACAGCCGCAACCAACTACTGTCATATCCTGATAGCTCTTCAGCACAACGGATTTCTCGTCGTTGAGGTATAGCATCGATATACCCGTCAATTGGGTTGGCACACAGCATGGCTTTGGTACTTTACCTGGATGAATATTATTGACTAAAGTTTGTATTACTGCATGATTTGTTGTGTTCAGATGCTCTGCTAATGGAAAGGGGCATTTTCCATGGCAATAATATGCATCATAACCAGGTGGTGCTACAATCCAGTCAGCCCAACCTACATCCGCAAAGTCAACGTATAGAGCATGCCGTCGGCAAATCTCATCGTTATTTTTTCTTCGATGTGACCTTCTGGGGTGATGGGCGCGCTTTGGCCGACTCACATCTCGTATGGATCGTGATTTATGCCTACCATCGTCAGTATATGTAAACAGCAAAGGTTGTTTATGCGACCAAATGTCTGGTGATTCGTTCGCACTCCGTCTCAATCGTATGTGATGATGTGGTGCTGGTTTAAGCTTTTTCGATGTACGAACTTCAACCAACAGTCCGTAGTTGTTTTTTGGTATGGCTAGCCATCGATTAACAGCCGGTTGCACGTCAAAACTGACAACCTCCGTACTGTTCAGACAAATTTGTTTACTATCGAGTAGTAAATAAACGGGTTCTTGTTTTCCTTTGATGCCCAGTTTAAGTATGTCATAAACTAGAACTCGATACCAGCTTCGGTTGGTTGCCGTACTCCTTAGACCGCTTACTAAGTCCCGATTCAGGCTGAGCTCAGCAGCTTTCAGTTTTTCCTCCGATGGTATTGTATTTATATTAAAGAATAATCTGAATCGATGATGATGAGGAAATCGATCGTCGATTTTACTGTCTGTAAAAAAACAAAAAAAAATATATTTAGAAATTTGCGTTATGTTTGTAAACGTTTCAAAATAATTTTCAAGTGATTTCCAGGAAACTTATTAGGTGAGAACCTTGGTAACCGAATACACCCCACCTTTAACCCCGAACAGTTAAGATTATAATTAATACAACGAAAAATTTCACTTATTCAAAAGTACAACTTAAATTTGTTTATTAAACAAACTAATGTTTATTCAAAGCAAATCGAAAGCAAAGCCAACAATAACCAAATCTTTACGCAAAGTCCATATCAGTACTATAATTTTTTGTCCATAAACACCTGGCTATGCAGAATGCCGTGGGGTGAACCTCAAGCTACTTTGAAATACATTTATTTCAACGAAAATACATAAACAGGCACTGATTTATGTTCATAGAAGCGTGGCGCAGAAACTTTAATTGCAGAAAATTGTGAGAAAAATAAACCGTTTACTCGTATTTTGTGTAAACACATCTTTCAAAAACAGCTTGTTACTCTGCTTAATAGACATGAGAAAAAAGAAAACGAGCGTTTACGGTATCTATTAAATACTTGATCGTATTTAAGAGTAAAAATGTACAGACAGGTATGGTAATATGTACATATATATTAATAATATAATTTTCATATTTATCGGACAATCTATCTAGCTGGTTTTCATTCAATTCCTTTGCACCGCAGGAACTATACCATGGTCTATAATATCTATAATATTAATATAATATTGTATATTAAAGGGTAATATGTATAATTCAACATCCCACTAGATATAAGTACATTACTCAAGCATATTCTCTACTCAACAGCTATTGATGAAAAATCTGGTAATACGTCAGTACTACCAGCCAATTATTATTACGTGACTTCGTTCAAACACGCTTTACATTAGCCACAATGTTTACTAGCCAGGCTCATTGGACCTCTTCTTGTCTACTTTTCGAAATTGGCTCTTACTTCGTTTCTCAATCTGTAAGGATAAAGAGGAGACATTATGAAAAGCACAACGTGGCAGTTGGTCCTGAAGCAATATGGGTCTAAGCACCGGCGATGGACGAATGGCATAAATGGTAATCGTATGTAGTTTTATTTTGTATTAAAGAAAAATAAAGGAAAACTGTAAACCTTTTATATGTATGTGGAAGTAAGTTGTTTTTAGGAAAAAAAAACCAAATAATAGAATTTAGAGACTTTATACGGCCATCGAACATCATAGTTACATATATCAACAGTCATTACAAAATAATCGCTTTGATCAATCTCTTAACCATGCAATTTCCCCGCTGCAGTGCTATACAAAAGGAAGAGACAGGACAATGCAATACCAAAGCACACCCTTATCCTAGTCACATTAAATTGAAAAAAAAAAACGTTCATTCAACAGGATATTAGGTATATGTACACGTATTAATGGACTTTTTTTACAAGCGCTAGACACATTTCAACCACCCTCGTTTTAAATGACTATTATCTACAGGGTGCGCCATCTCATATGGGTCGATGTAAACTTCGAATAACTTCAACAATTGTCAACCGATTTTCATATGTCGTACCATTTTGGAAACGTTAATTCACTACAATTTTAACCATATATAGCTTCAATGTTCATTAAAAAATAACGCTCGATTGTGCTAGCTCAACGTGCGTACCGTGCAAAATATCGTGATCGTGTTGCGCCCAAAAAAGATACAATTTGTCGTTGGGCCTCGAATTTTCTTCAAATTGGTTCTGTGGCTAGCCTTCGTGAGCAACATAGGCCACGTCCGCAGCGTGCAAACTCATCTATTCAGTCTGTGAAGGCCAATGTTCAAATAGACCCAAGTTTGTCATATCGGCGCCGTTCGCAGCAGTTAGGCATCAGTGGGACCACTTTGCGCAGAATTTGAAAGGATGATCTTCAGTTATTTCCATACAAAGTGCAGATAACTCAAAGAATTTTGCCATAAGATGAGCCGCGGCGCTTGGCATACGCACAAAATGTCGTTGCAATGATTAATGCTGAGCCGGAGTTCTGGCAGCAAATTTTGATGACCGATGAGGTTCATTTTACGCTCTATGGTTCAGTTAATAAAGAAAATTGTCGCTTCTGGGGCACCGAAAATCCTCACATTATTCACAAAGAGCCGCTCAAAAGAGCTGATCAAAAAGTTACTGTTTTGGCCGGTGTATGCGCTAAAACCATCAGTGGATGGCGATACAGTGGATGGCGATCGATATCGGTGGAGGTTATGTGGTCCCAGAAATGCGTAAAAAAGGCTTATTTCACTTTTGGTTTCAACAAGACGGCGCGACATGCCATACATGAACCTTTTGCGTAAGAAGTTCCTTGGAATATTGGTATCAAAAAAGGACGATATTGACTTGCCTCCGAGATCGCCGGATTTGACTCCTCCCGACTTGTTTATTTGGAAGAAGGTGTACGCTAACGGCCCGAAGACAATAGAACAGGTGAAAAGAAACAATTGTGCAGAAATCGCAGAAATTTCTACCGAAATGCTCGAAAATGTCATGGGGAATGCGCGAAAACGAGCCCATCAATAAATAAAGCATCAGCAATAAAGGCAGTCATTTAACTGATATTGTTTTCAAAAATTAATCAACATAAATTGCAAAGGTCTTATTTGAATAAAAGTTTTTGATTTTGATTTCCAAAATCGGTTAAGAATTGTTGAAGTTATTCGAAATTTACATCGACCCATATGAGATGGCGCACCCTGTATAGTGTATATGTTGTTGACATTGACGTTTTCTCGGATTGATCCTTGAAAAACACATGTGAAACGAAAGGGATTTCAGATAAGATAGTCTCATCTATTTTAAATCCAGCAGCATGTTTTCTAATAGCAAAAGCCTAGTTTATATTCAGGTTTTCTCATGCACATTCTGACTCCAGATTTTTTTCATGACACTCGCAAATGTATAACGAGGGCATTTGCTTCAAAAAAAGCGCCGCTCTTCAATGAAATTATTTGCATATTGGATGTAAAGTAGTTTGTTAAAATAAAATACCAGTATGAACCATTTACCTAAATGTGACAGCAACGAATAACGTCTATATTTTCTGAAACATTCCGTTTTCGTTCGATGATCACATTGGTCTAGAAAAAGGTATGATGTCTACAAGAGTAGAAAAAGTGGAACTTGACACCGGCTACATACACGGTTTCTGGCGTAAAGCAAAACTAGTATAGGTTGTTATTTGAATAAAATATTAACATAAATCTGGCTGGACAGCTTTGAAATGTGAATTTGAATTTAATACTTAAACAGGCAAGCCACTCATTGACATAACAAATTTTAAATAAGCTTTTTTTCAATTTAAATAACAAAAGAATAAATAGATATTTTGTGATTAACTAATGGTATAACAGCTTGTCGGTATAAAAATTGAGCCTCTAAGGCAGGTGTTCCAAAATTAAGCAACAAAAATCGTCGAGTCAGTTGTAAGCGAAATATAACGAAAAAGGATTCAACTAATGGAGTCTTTTTTATATAGTAGGTACATATAGTACCACACAAATGTGTCCTTCGACCCATGAAACTAGCTTGTGCCAATCAAGCTGTTAAGAGTTCTGTTTTTGACACCAATTTATTTCTTACTTTTCCGCACGTTTTGAATAAAATTCAGGTGGCAGGATTACCTCCGGTTTTAACAGTTACAGCCGATTACAGTTTTAATACAGATCTACACTAAATCTGATAATTAAAATTAATGTATCCATATCAGAACAACAAAAAGCAACAAGCTACGTTTTTTGGATGTCAATCCTAACAAACATTACAAAGAAAATAATATATGTATATGTATGTACTTGAATGATTTTCATTAATATGTTTTCTGTATTCTTCTGAAAACTTTATTATTTCGAAATAGATAAATTTATCATTGTAGCGGAGATTTTTCTCGAACGTTTGAACGTCAAATTGGCCATCATGCAGATACCCCTTTTATACCTAACTTTTTGATGGAATTCAAAACTAATCTTTTGAGAACAATCACATATATACATACATATGTACTTATGGCAAATTTTCTATGTGTTGATACAGAGAATAAAGAATAAAATTCGGGGATAACAAAATCAAGTGTATCATGATATTTCACTTACCTTGGTGTGTAAAACTTCTCACTGTATTAGCTGTTTTAGTTAATAAACCTGGCTTTGGGATATTTACAGTGTCGATTTCTTCACCCATGATTTGCGAGTACAGTTTCTTCATCGCTTCCGGTATGACGATTTTAGTTCGATCGATTTTAGGAGGCCTTTTCATGTTGAACAATGACAGAAGGCTGTTTTCAACTTCGACTAGAATATGAGGATCAGGCTTTTTAGCAGTATGTATGCTAGTATCACTATAACTATAATTTACATCATTATTATTTATATTTTCACTGTCTACTTCGTTGTCGATGATTTCGTCTTGATCTTGATCGCTTTCATTCGTAACACTGTTGTTATTGTTATCCATGACATTCATTAGGTTGTCCGATGAAAATGAAATGTCTCTGGAGTCAGAATGTGCAGAAGCTTGCGTTAAATCCATTTGAGAAATTCTTGTCTTTTCTTGAACTATTTTATTATTGTTGGAAAGATCACTACTATCACTATCACTCAATTTATTATTAGAATTAAAATTATCAATCACTGGAAACGGTAATAATGGAGTTGATGACGAAGACGAAGACGACGACGACGACGACGGCAACGATGGTGAAGACGAAGACGACGATAGCGGCGATGATAATGAGTACGACAACGATGTTGATGTTTCCTGTGTGCTAGCAACTTGAACGTCGGGTTTTAAAGTCGCTAGCACTATGAGGAACAAAAGCCATGCGCCCATGGTCGCTTGCAACTCTATAAAGGTACGGGAGAAAAAAACAGAATAAGAAGGAAATTGAGTTCATTTGAGTTCGCAATTTTGTATGAGAAATAAATATAATGTGCACGCTATGTACATATGGTATATACGTTTGAAGTGAGGGTGAAGATACTGCTAACCACTGGCCTATATATAGAAAACCCAAGAGGTGCCATCGTGCGACATTCTCGAGTACCTGAACGGGTCGACCTTCCAAGGAATTTCCTTTCAATTAAAATCATAATGAGCAACACATTTGAACTTATTGAAGTCATAAAAAAAAATCGACAGGTATTTGCCGAACCCGTCATCCTACCCCTGCCTAAGTCATGTTTCCTTTTGTATCCTTTCAAGTGGTGCGCCTTGGTCAACTACCTGTTCGCAAGGATACTTGCATAGAATACACCTTCACGAAATTATTATTATTTCCCAAACAATACCTGCTTGAGATTAAGAAATGCGAAATGATCTTTTAGTGTATTTACCGGGGTTTCAAGTGGGTATTTACGAACGCACGGGCTCACTTAGTTTCATGGATTATTGTACCTCATACACAGTGGTTAGAATGTATCTATCTACAAATGTATGTGTGAACGCATGAGCATGCATTTGTACTTCGTTCACTTTCTTTCTAGTATTCGGGGTACATGGATTAGAACTGGGTTAAATCGATAGCACCTGTTTCATTATTTTTATGGCGATTTACATCGAAACCTGTTATTCATAATAATTTTATTTGCATACCTATTTTTACTGATGTATTTTTAAAACGGGTATTTTACCTATTGGCAATTATGTACATGTAGTGCATGGTACGTGTTCCGTATCAGTTATATGGCTTATCGTCTGTAAGGTTTTGGTATTTAATTACATTTTAGTAGAAGAGTAATACAGGAGTAATACAAGAGTTGCATAGGTTATTAATTGAATTGTATACTAAGTGTTGATATTTTTTTTTCACTTGCTCAGATACCGGCTTTAGATAATTTTGAAGAATTTTCCTATTCAATACTTGAATTCGGCGAAATTGTTCTCTGGGAACCAAGGACATATTTGTCATTCTTCATTATCGCTTGTTTAATTAAAACTCCAATTGCACATAGCCACTTGCTGTCTAAGTGTCGTACACTGTGTACTTGTTGCTCTTACTTACGCATTAGAGTGCTCAAAAACCGCGACCAAAATCAATTGGAATAATTGAAAATTGTCTCATCTTCCTTAATTAATAAGTTTACAGTTTAGCATATCCATCATTTCAAGTAGTATATCTTTATCTGTCATTGTCATTTAAGTAGTTCTTTGCATATTTCAATACAGGCAAAAGACAACAAAAAGTAAAGAGAGAAGGCGGTACGGCATACAAATACTGCATGTGTCAGAAAAGTCAATCATGACTGTTGTGTTTTTTTTTTTTTTACTTCGATCTTTAACTCGTAGCTGATTAAATGAAGCCAGAATATGTTGACGTTGACAATCTAGTTAAATCAGTCTAGGTCTACTTGTTTTAGAATATCTGACGAAGAAACTAAAAACTGAACGTATTCCTACTCAAGTTGGAATTTAATGTAAACTTGCTCTATGAAACCAATGTGTACAATTGTACCTTTGAGTGGTTATCGTAATTGTTTATAAAATCGTTTTTTTTTCTTCATATTCCCAAATGAATATTTCAGCTCAAGACAACGCTAAATAACAGGTTCCGCGGTTTAACAAAATTAAATAACTTCATAAGAACAAGAATGCTTGCTGGAATGTAGTACCTATGTTATTTCTAAATTTTATCTTATAATAGGTGTTTTATAGAACTAAACGAAGAGGAAAAAACACAAACTCACCTCAGTCTTATATTTTTTTTGTTTTTTTGTTTTATTCGCGTACGCGTATAAATAAATATTATTCACCAACAATATTATTATACTAGAGTGAGGAAGAATTGAAAATAAGAAACTATTTGCTTGACACTGTTGCGCCTTTTCTTTCACAATCTCCACAATTGCAAGGAAATGCTTCAATTAAACGGGCTTCTTTCTTATTTTGTATTTTTTTTAAATAATACTTAAAAGAAATACTTGGCTTTTGAGCTCTCGAATCGTGATCGTTCGTACGTTTTCCGACGATAGTGAAAGATGAAGAATATATAGTTTTTAAAAACTTTTTTTCGCCGTTGTGCAATGATAATTGTCACAAAAATGCCAAACAGCATCTATGAAATAATTATGATCACTAATTACTGTCACAATCATGTCAGATACAAATATGTAGTAGTAGTAGTATTTCCTTTTCACTTTGATGGATGTAACTCTGCAACAATGCAGTAACCAGATTAGCAGCAGCAGGTGCATTAAATAAATATGACAAAGAGGGAAGAAAACAATTTGTGTTTTTTTTTGCTTAACAATTAGATGATGTTTTTTTTTCTTATTTTATATTTGTTTCTTGTTTTTATCAAATATGCAAGAGATTAATATTTAAATTTGAAATTTCACTTTTTTTTTCTGTTTGAAGAAAAACGAAAAACAAGCCGAAAAAATAAAAGGCAAACGCACACACACAATTCATTTAATTCGGTTAAAGGCACTTTCCTTATTATGCAAAATAAAATATTTCTTTTTCTTTTATTTATTCTCATGTAGACTTTTTTTGTTTTGTTTTATTTATTTTGATTAAAATGAGATACTACTTCATGTGCTTTTGATTGGGATAACTTTTTTTCGGTTTCATTTGTGGTAGTGGAAGTTGTAGAAATTTTCACTTTGTCGTATTATAGTAATTGTTTCATATTTTCATTTTTAATGCACTTTACCGCAATAATATTAAATTGTGTAAATATATGTAACTTGATCACAAATATCATTATTTATTGGATTTTGTTTTATGTGAAGGAGGAGATGAAAAAGAAGAGAAAAATGAAAAAAAAATATTTCACACAAGTTGGTAATCCAATTATTGTTGAACGATTCACGGTATTATTGTTTTTGTTTCTTCGATTTCATTATTTTTCGCTAAATACGCCTTGTTCTCATTCTTGTGGTTACAGATTTCCTTGCGCAATTTTTTATGACACACTAATTAATTGATTAACATTTAAATATCGTTGTGAACTGTACATATATGTATGTCGGTTTCGTTATTCTCTAACTCTAAGCTGTCTCCGATTTTTTAGGGACGTTTTGTTTTTAGTTGTTTCTGGTTTTTTTTTTTTTTTTTTTTTTTTTTCTTTCTTGTTGCTGTGTTGGTAGTTGATATATAATTTAGCAAAACGATCTCAACGGAATAGATTTAAACTCGATCAGGGCTGTAGAACGACTAACGCCTATCTGTCTACCTGATTCAATAATCCACAATGTATACCATACCAGCAGCCAGTATACGCGGCTACTGCTGCTGGATGATCACTTGTTCACGTTGTTTAGTTGCTGCTGCTGCTTCGTCGTTGGAGTTCCGTGACTCCTGTTACTATTGGTGAACCTGTGTTGGTGCCTTTTACAATTTTGACGGTGTTATTTCACTTGAGGGTGTGGGTGAGCGTTGATGGGAGAGTGAGAGAGTGCGCACTTAACACTCACCAATACTATGGCAATGGTTCATCTGGTGATCTCCCTTGAAACTCATAAGATACATTCGTTTTTCTTCTTCTGCTTCTTCTTTTTGATTTTTCTTCTTTTTTTCTTATTAATTTTTGTGCATGATCAACAAGTAAACACATTCCATTGAGATGTGTTTCCGAAAAGATATCGGACAATATATTAAACCACAGTTTTAAAGCGATCGCATGGTGGTATCGAGTAAATCACCGTCGTCACTAGCGCAACTCTAACTCATTTAGTATCTTCTTGCTCCTTCTGTGTGCTTTACATTAAGAGAAAAAGAATAGCATTTCTCCGTTATTTAGTACAAATTATTCGTGTACTTTATAAAAATTCGTTGCACATAATTTGAGTAGTGAGAATGATAAAAGAATGCAGTTCATATACTCGTATATGGTTACACATGCCTTGCTTGTGCATTGATTACTATACTAATTCCAGTTTTTTTTTTTTTCATTTTAGTCTTTCTAGTGCTTTTTGAAATACATATAATATGTATAATGATAGATACGTACATATGTAGATACATTCTTTCAAAATATTAGTTTCTCCGTTTACTAAAAACACAAATTGGCACATGGCTTAATAAAATAGTGAATTTAAAATTATTAACAATTATACCGTTATTTTGTATTTGAAGTATGATCAGATTAATCGATTTGAATTTGGCCACTAATTTCGTATTTGGTTATAGTACATATGTATATTCAAAACTTGCTTAGCACAAAAACTATATTAACGCCTGTTTGAATTCATCTGACTGACACTGTTCATTCCATCGATTCGCTACTGTAGAATCTACTTATGCCGACATATAGGGCAATTGTGCGTGATCTCGTTTCTCTCTCGGCCAAATAAAGAAAAATATTATAGGTAGTATGTATGCTTAAAATCAAATTAAAATATATTTTAATGGTGAATACTCGTTAAAACATTTTATACCACTTAGTATAAAATTTAAGCAACATAGTGCGACGTCTTCTCAAATACGAATATGCATACGGAAATAGTATTGCCTGGACAAATTATTAATTATTTCATATACAGTATTGTAATATCTAACGATATATAGTTGCAAATATATATCCTTTCTGCTAGAATAAATTATATTTTTTTAGTAAGAATCTGTGTGACATTTATATGGTACAGAAATCGCCGAGAGTTACTGCTCTGAGTAGCAACATTATCATTGATAAGGATATCACTCTTTACTTATTTTAACCTGTGTCCAGAATATTGGATATAATTTCTTTTCTTCCTTCTGTCAGTATAATTAGGTTTTACAGTCATTTTGATCCAACGTTCATTTTATTGGACCCTTTCTGAATACAATTTTACCGTTATTGCTTCCATTTGCACAGTCAAAGAGAAAATGCGTCATAATATCGAATTTTTTTTTATGGATTACAATTAAATTGGGATTGAAAGGGTTAAATTCAAATTAAACAAAACTGACGGATTTTTTCTAGACTTTTAGAAAATGGATAGGGATGAATTCGAACATCATAGCTATGTGTGTGGAATAGAAAAGCTGAACTGCCCAGCAAACAATTAGAATATCATTCTATCTTAACCACTTATTGTCAAGGCCCTTATGCTTATTTATATTTTGTATAAGGTTTTTATTCCAACTCAACAATCCTCATATGCAAGCATGTGAGCCACATTTTTGTTACTGTGCTAGACTTATTTTTAAGTAAACCTTGTCATTTATAGGTGTATATGTTCTTCTATCTTTCTAGCGTTCTTTTTTATTTTTCTTTCTACTAGCATTTTATTCTATTATTTATATTCTTACTTACTAGACAAAATGCTTTAATCTAATTTAACATTATACTTCATATTCTAACTGGCTCTTAACGAGCACTCTAAGCTAATCTAAATCTTAATTTTAACATTCTTTCTGGCGTAACAACTCACGGAGAGCCAGAGCCAAGCTTCTCTCATTCACTTATGTTGTGTGCGATTTGTTTTTCACACAAGTGAACGGGACCTATAGTTTAATGCTAATTCCAAACTGCCAGCTCCGAGAAGCTTATTCAAGGTAAGTGTACTATGGGAGGTTTTGCCAGTACCCCACCGGAGAGAAGCCGCGTAATTCGATGGCGTTGGTATTATCGGGATCCAAACTGGCTCATCGTGCGTCAGAGACCGACACATTACCCACTGCGCCACGGGCCGCTCGGTGTATATGTATGTTAGAGTATCATATATTGGCAAATCACAAAACTTGATTCAAAGTGACCAAAATGTGTTTGGATTAATTCTTGAAGCAGGAATTTTTAGCACATATTTAAATTCAACTATTTGTATTTAATAGTTGATATTTATTTATATATGATTTATTGCTACACGGTACATACATACATGAAATAAGAAAAAAAAACACCAACAAATCAAGTTAAAAGATTAAAATAATCAAACACTTTGACGATTCCTGATATACTACCCTATAAACTATACCCATTGGTTGCATATCGTATTAAGTAATTGATATGCAAATAAAAAGGTTAAGTCGTAAAAATCAACAGTGATGTTGTCCAGTATAAACGTACTGTAGAATGTATGATAAATGTGTGTATTCAAGTTTACTTTACATGTGCGAAACGTTTTAACCTTTTCAATCAAAAAGAAAAATAACAACAATATGCCTGTTTTGAAAAAGCATGCAAGCAGTGTACCTACATAAATATGGATGGACCCTTTTTTCTTCCTCCTTCAAGCTCCGCTTATTTCTTGAATGTCCAGTGGAATTTCTGCGTACTCGCGTTGCCTATACATACACTAAGGTATATATTGTACATACATACATACCTAAGTAGTATGACATAAGCTTGCATCGACCACCCGCAATCATTTTTTGCCATCCATTAAGGTAAATTAGTATAATTCTATTGGTTGGTAAAATTGGAATTCCGGGCACAGAATGTTTGTGCATCTTCTTTCCACTTTGCTTTCATTATTTCGTCTTTCCCGCTCTATCCTACTATCTCTGTTCGTCGTCTGGTCTCTATTACACCTGTTTCAGCTACTTGTAGAAACTTTTCCTCCATGAGCTCAAGTACAGGAAAAATTAAGAACAGTCGAGCAGTACTGGAGTACAAGTACCCATCAGGATTTTTATAGAAATACGAGTACATAGTTCCAACTGTTTTTATTTCAGCTTTTGTTTCTACTATGGTATGATGGATTCAATAGATGGTTGTGAACGTGTTTTTTCATCTATTTATTTTATTTTGTTTTAGTAATGCCTTAAAAAAAAAAAAAAAAAAACAGGCAAAATTCAGCACGTTCTCACGTATCAAAATAAATAGATACATAGGCATATGAAAATTTATATCTTTGCTATCGATTTATACATATGTACCTACATTCGTGTAAAGCGCAGATATTTCTGTGATACTGAATAGACATTATTATATATACGCTCATTTCTGTTTAGTATTCGGCGGATTTTAGCAATGCCAGACATTCTGACTATCGGCACAGATGGCAATCGCCTTCATCTGTGGAACAGGTTTCCTCACTGATTTACTGAAAGAAATTCAACAAGCGCGGAACGTGTTATAGGTTCATCAAGACGTTCGCCTCTTTTTTCATGTTTTATTCCACTTCTTCAATTTCGTATTTTATTTACTCCGCTTCTCCTTCTATTTATCTTCTTGTAACTAAGTACTCGTATATCTACCTGAGATTTTGATTTGACGTATCTTTTCGATTGATCAAAATCGCTCGAAACGTTCAGTTACAATAGTATCTGAATCGAAATGAAGAAAGTACACATTGCGAATGACTTTACGCCGGCTTCGTATGATGGGGTGTAATTAATAACACAAGAAAAAAGCCATCAAATTGTAAAGTGCATTTTAGATGCTAATTACTAATTAACTAAGAAAAATTAATCACGCCTGTATAGGTATACTTTTATGTACGTGTATTGCTATAGTAAATACATAAAGAATTTAAGAACACGCCTAAGCCGCTGACTGATTATAATTAAAACTAAAAATTTAAAGTACCATACATATTACCGCATATTCCGATAGGTATTGTAGGAAAATTCTTGTTTTATTCTTTAGTCACATTCACAGGATCGGATTTGTAAGTTTATGCAAATGCGGTGTCTTGGAAATCGCCAAGTAACTGTCTTAAATTCTTCTGCTATCAATCCATATACATACTAACATTCGTCGTCGCAACCGTTATTTTCAAGAATTGATTTAGCGTAGGAAATTAAAATCGTTTGAATAGAGAAAAAAAGAAATGAATAAAATTATTCATTTTACCTTATAAAATCGATGGTTATCCAAATTTTAAATGAAAAACAAAACAATACACCAATAATAACTTGTTATGTGCCACAGTATTTCATTGGGCCTTATTTGACCGAATGAAGTTATCACAAAACATCGTGAAATATTTTCTTCTATTATTTGACAGGAAAATCTGTACTTAACGTATATATCATCAGCGAGTTTTCGTTATATAAATAAATAAATAATAAGGTCTTCGTATGATAATTTCTTGATTGAAAAGCTACTGGTGTTGACCACGTGCTAATTGAATATGCTTCTCTGAGGGTCAGTGGATTATTGAATGGCTTCCTGATTATTTGATCATATTATTTCTATGTTTTCGATTTTTTCCGACTCTCATGTGTGAATATTAGTATCGAAGTCATATTAGTATTCAAATTTCTGATGGATACTACATAGATATAATCATTTTCATTTACATATTTACATATATATTACACTTTGATAATTTACCTTAAAACGCTGTCATTCACGCCAGGGTGATGTTTTGCTTTGACCATATCGATATTTATATAGAATTTGCCGTCTTTTATAACTCAACAATTCCTGTAAGAGAATACTTGCAAAATAACGAAGGTCAGTTGGTTTTATTCTTTGAATTTTACATAATACAATACATAAATCATTTTAGAATCACTTTTTAATCATATGTAGGAAATCTCATCAACCAATAGAATGTGTTTTAATGTTTCCTTGGTTTATCCATTCTCGCAGCCTTTGGTATGTATATCAGGAAGCTTGCAAGTGTCAACTGTTTAATATGCACTTAAGTGTCGTATCCATTAAACTAACGAACTGTTATAGCGCCATGTTGCTTGTTTTGCCTACGCCGAATCCGTATTTTACGAGGTGTAAAATTTTGCTTCCGCCGTTTTTTTTTCCCAACATTTGAGGCTTTAATAAAACAAATTAGTTACACACGTATCATCCAAAGTATTTTCCATCGCTGGCAACTACTTTCGGGCATTGATCGAAACAGGTGAGGGAGCAATGTCTGGAAAATACGGCGGGTGGGGTAGGGCTTCCCATTTTAACATTTCCAAGTACGCTTTGACCTCTTTTGCAACGTGGGGTCGAGCGTAGTCGTGCTGCAAAATTACTTTATCGTGCATCTTGCTGTATAGCGGCCGTTTGTCTTTTAATGCTCTGCTCAAACGCATTAATTGCGTTCGATAACGACCACCTGTGATTGTTTCACTTGGTTTTAACACCTCATAATACACGACGCCGAGCTGGTCCCACCAAATGCAGAGCATGATCTTGGAGCCGTGGATATTCGGTTTGGCAGTCGACGTGGAAGCATGGCCGGGATATCCCCATGATTTCTTGCGTAATGAATCCATTTTTCGTCCCCGGTCACAATGCGATGCAGAAATCCCTTCCGTTTTTGCCTCTAAAGAAACTGTTCACAAACACACAAACGCCGTTCAACGTCTCTTAGTTTCAACTCGTACGCGACCCAAGTTCCTTGTTTCTGAATCATGCCCATGGCCTTGAGACGTTTTGAAATGGCTTGGCGTGCACTCCCACCAATTTTTCTTGAGTTTGACGCGAGTCTTCACTCAGCAATCTCTCCATTTCTGCATCTTTGAAAACTTTCTCTCTTCTACCGGTCTTCGACGGTAAAATCACCGTTCTTGAAGCGTTGAAACCAATCGCGACACGTTCTTTCACTAATAGCGTCCTCACCATACGTGAGAGCATTCGATGAGACTCAGCCGCTGTTTTCTTTATATGTATTGAAACAAAATAGTAACACCTCCTGCACAATCACAATCACACAAATCGACTAATGTTTCAATGGTATTCTGTTGACCAAGGTCCAAGCCAACTGCCTGAATTCTGCGATATTTTTTTTTCCGCTACTTACCGTTATCGCCACATACCGACAAACGGCGGAAGCAAAGTTGTACACCTTATACTTGATAGTAGAGGTTATAGTTTTCAGACGGGGCTATTCAACAACGAGATCAAAGGTTGTCATGAAAAGTCGCGACTCACTGAAGTCCATCAAACTCTGCTGGGTCCCGGGTCACAGCTAAATCGCAGGAAACGAAAGAGCGGACGAATTGGCCAGGCAAGGGTCTGAATTGGACATCAGCGAAGCGGACACGTCATTGCAACCACCGATCAGCGCATTATACCGGACACAATCATAATAGAAGCCAACTCGACTTGGCTTACAAGAAACGATAGCCACACGACAAGATCATCGTGGCCAGAGCTCAATATCGGGAAAACAAAGAAGTTCTTGGCGCTGGGCCGAAGCTCGATCCGTATGCTTGTCGGAGTGATCACAGGAACAATGCTCCAGAAATCTCTGAAGGACCTGCGGCGATGAGGAAGAAACTGAGACGATCCAACATCTGTTTTGCCACTGCCCAGCTCTCTAAAATCGGCGCTAGATGTGATTTTTGTTTTAGTTGCCTTTTACGACAAGCGAGAGGTATCGCTGCAGGGATATTCTTAACCCGTCCCTGCACGGTCACCAAAGAATATTTAAGTAATGACTGTGAAAATTTGTTTATTTATGGCAACCATACTCGTATTGCTACAATCTATCAAGTAAATATGTATATTGTTCAATAATATATGAAAAATCGCCATGGAAAGTTATAGCTTTAAACAATGGATGCAAATCATCAAATCAATCTTCGTTCGATAAACGTTCTGCCCATTATGTGATTTTTATCCCCGTCACAACCGTCTTGTCGAATCGACTTTTAGTGGTCAAATTCAAGTTAGCCGATTCGATATGTAATCAGCCAATACCCTTAAGTCACCGAAATGCTAAATCTGCTGGGAACATCGGTGTCGTGTGTGAGAGTGTACAGGAAGATCTGAGGCGATCTCAACTTGGCGAATTTTGCATCGGGACTTGGGTCTTTACTTGTATAAAATCCAAGTGATCCAAAAAGCTAAGGAAAACCATCATAGAGGTCATAGTTATCTCGCACATTTTTTTTTTTTTTTATATATAATTTGGGCAGGTTCATGAGTGTACGCTCTTATGGTGTTTGTCACACAACCTGGACGGGGTGCAGACGGTTTGTGTCGAAGATGTTCGTTAACCACTCTCCGAGGGTGGTTGTCCTAATTAGAATTTGCGTTGGTTGTAGTTCACAGTATTTTTTTTTGTTTTCCATGTCATTAAAGTGTTATATTGGGAATGCACACACAGAGTATGAATTTTTGAAGAGATCTTATGCTGCGAGTGTTATGCCGTCGTCAGCAGTTTTTGATCATCTCTCATTCACAACTGATGCTGTTGCACAGTTTTTCCGTATTGAATTATTATTTGTATATAATAAGAAATTGTTCTTAACTATGGATGGACTTGAACTACAGACCTTCGGCTCAACATTCGGTGGTGACTACCATTGCCCACGACCACCCCCACAATGACCAATGATGCCATAAAATGTTTTTTTCAGTTGAAAGTGTGTAAACATGATATATTTCAATATATCGTACGTAATAACCTTATTATGATACAAAAATATCGTCATTGATGTCTTTGTCTTTGAGGATTGGTTTCCACGTCGTCCTTATTGTCCTTTCATTGGTAAATGCATTTGTCTGAATGATTGGTGACGTGAATACGTCCATTGATTGATCATTAAAATGCAACTTTAGATAAAAAAAAATCGGTCGATCAAAAGATCGTATGAAATGGCGAGTTTTTGGTCAACATTGTGTGGATACATTTTTTGGAGGCAAATGGTGAAACTGCGATGAATCTATGTCTTGAAACTATTTTTTCATTAAACATTTTGGCCGAGTTTTAATGTACCCAATATATGGTTTTACTTTTCGGTAGAATTTTTAAATGTCATACTCTAGATGATCTAGTATATCGAAAACCTTATCTGCTGTTGAAGATCGATACCTTCATAATTTCGAAGTTTTGATTTATTACTATCGCTGCTTGTCACTTGACATTTAAAATATCATATATCCTGCATAGTGTAAAATCATTGTACATATACATATGTATATATAATATTCATTTTGCGGGCGTAACAGAATTTTATGAATCGAATTCGAATGACCTAATTGACAAGACATGCGATGGTCAAGGCAATATCTGACTCATTTTATTTTAAAAGTTTTATTCTTAAAAAAAAATAGAAAATTTTCATTTGCGAGAAATAAAATTAAAGTTAAATCAATACACATTAGTTTTCGGAAGAATATTTCCTATAAGAGTATATAGTTCGAATTTCAATAATTATAAAACTTCCAAGCAATCACTAATAATAGTAGTATTGAATAGACACTGATGAGCATCGTAAGGAAGTACTTCTGCGATCGAATTATTTCTGTGAACCTCATGCGCCGTTTGCCAGGCCAGATTTATGGACAGACAACTCTTGATTTTTGGCTCACGATAACGCGCCTTCCACTGATTACTAGTAGCAGCTTAGCTAAAAACTCCGCGCGTCACTGTTCGTAGTCTATGGAAGAGGTCCAACTTGAATCGCATGAATCGCAGCGTGAATTTAAGGCCACTACAGATATTGAGTTTAATAACTGAGTCGGAATTGGAAATGGTTACGAAACATTTTTTGAAGAAAAATTAAAGTTTGTAACATTCATAAACAGAGTCATTATGATCAATTTGATCATAGTATCACGTTTTAGCTTACCGGTCTGTGAAAATGCCCCTATCTTGGCATAACGATTTGATAAACCAATTTTCCTTGGAATGGTACCTTCCAGGAATATATGCATGACATCAAGATAAGCATAATTACACGCACACAAAAGTGATTCATAAAGATTGTTTTTTTAGTTATGCATATTGATGATATAGAATAAGGATAAAAAAAGTTAAAGTTAAATAGGTAGGGGATCAAGTAGAACTCCCGTGTAGGTTCTTACTGAGTATGTAGATACGGTTGCATATTATCTTAATCGATTTAATGGATCTTATTATCTCTTAAAAATCTGCTTTGAGAACTTCAACATTAACATTAGATTATAACATATACCCAAGGACGGGAGCAGCATACCCCGTCATACGCGTTTAGATAATCATACATTGAGTAATTAACTTACATTTTTCATATGTCATAAACTTAAAATATTTTCCGAGTATAGGAATTTCGCTCTCTCCTTAACTTTTTATTTTTAAAAATGATTGAATTATCATCCCTATCGTATGCTCCTCCACCATCCCACCCTTCCCTTTTAATCATCAGCATAGAGTCACTTGGCGTGTCACAATCTGTACCTTTACCAAATAATTATTTTTGTGTTAGAATTTTTTTTTTTGCCCAATTTTGTCGGGGATATTTAGTCGGGAAATCATTGAATATGAAACCGAATTTTTCCGTCAAACTCTTTAAGCTTGAATATATTTTGTTATTATGTTTAAAAAATGCTAGGACCATTCTTTCTTCCAGTTTTACATAGAGACTTATGCTCGATAATTTTGTTGACCACGAAAGTTGCACCAAAGGCTGATGAAATTCAAAAAATTATGAAAGAAAATGTGTAAAAGACGGTAACAACAACTAGTATACTCTCTAACATGGATACAATAAATATTCGTGGGAAAATACCGCGTTAAAATTTGAGAATGAGAATCTGAAGAATATGAACAAACTCGTACGTACCTAAGATGGTAAAACGGCTCACGACTCACTAGAGAACAAACAATCGAAATCAAGATAATAGGGTAATGTATGCATAGATACTTCTTACTTATAGTTTATTAAGATGAAGATCCTGTTGAATCCAGTAGATCATTAAAAAAGAGTAAATTCGCAGAAAACTTGAAAGTTTTATGTTCGTAAAATCGGTCGGCAAATAAATAAGTTAAAGAATAAATAAGATCGAGACAGTTCTTGTTATGAATGAATGCATTGTGTACCTAATCACCGAGAGACGAAGGCAATCCGTGGGGAATTCGGAACGGAGATACCTTCGTGAGGTTCCCGGTGGTCTACAGAAGGCATAAGTGTTTGCACGATATATGTATGTAAACTTAGTCTGAGGTCGGTCCACAGCGCCAGCGTGGTACAACCGCTCTGTTTGTGTGTTTCTTTTTTATCATTCCTTCGCTTGGGAAAGGTATTTCCAATTAATAACACAATTCATTTTTACTTCCTCGCGTTTCTTTTATCACTTCTACTCGTCTACAATGGGGATACGAGAAGGTAAGATGCCTTTTTCCTGGTTTTTCCCCCTTCTTTCTACACAATCGTGGACCAACACGTTGTGTACATCTTTAGATCAAGACAATCGTCTTGATTTGTCATAAGTAACTAAACAAGCTACTGGAAAAATTCTTATAGAAGTCTTTAATGTGCGGTCGATAGAGCGATACTTTGATTTTTGTGTGTTGATGCTCGCTATTGAATGAGTATGAAGCTTGGGTCAGTTGCATATGTTCAAATGGGCAGATAAGTTTGGCTCTCAGATAAACATATGTACTATATATACATACATATTTAGGTATATGCATATGCATATGCTCGTATAATGAAAAATATTGTGGATCATACTCTTGTGCTAATTTCAGGTCTTTCCTGAGTACCTAATTATTACAAATTGTGCTACATCTTCAATTTTGAATAAAAAGGTTTTTTTTTCACACATTAATCAACCATTTTATACAAGAGTGATATAGGCAGTTAATACTCTCGAGAAGCTTTTTGTTCGGTATGACACCATGAATTGTATAGTGTATGCCCTCATGTTCTGACAGAAGATAAAGATTAAAACTGGATGATGACTGGTTTCAAGTCCTACAAGCAATAATGCAAAATTATTAGTACAATTTAACCTACAAAATATAAGCAAAAATGTAAACAGACTTCCAAAAAATATTTTAAAATTAAAATCCCATTAAGCAATCTTATTATGACACGAGAGACGCGAGCCAGTCGAATCAATGACCTATGGCGGACAAAGGTTAAAAAAAGTAGCAAATTTGATTATCCACGATCGATGGACCATGACGCAAGTCGAATGTTTGTTTCGTGATCTATGATTTACGAGTAATGGTAAGTGTTCTACCTTTCCGTTAGATTGGAGCACAATTTAAATGTATTTATTAAATTTGTTTGTAAGCACAGTGAAAAACTGTGCTAACTGCTAACATTAATGAAAAGACTGATAATTTTTGAGAAATTTAACTTCATAACAGAAATCTCATCACTTTATCGGAAATTATTATTTCTAAAATCGATTATACACTTTGCTAAGAGATTAAACCTTGTCTAATTACACAATTGTCAATTAAGCTAACAAAATTAACCAGGGAAGAAATGATGGCAGATTTCCGAAAGTCTAATTCATTTGTTTTCCTCCCAATCCCAACGGCATACGATCGTACTATTCATACATAACTCAGCTCACACACTTGCTTTAATTGTTTTCATTCACTCTCGTTTCGGTGCCCTTTCGAAGTACGAGTATGTTCCTCCATTATTTTGAGTCAGGCAACGTGAAGCAATCCAAATCGGAGATCTACAGGTCCCAACACACGAAGAGACCTTTTGAGCATCATTCAATGTTCGTTAATTGGATGAAAGGAATTACATACAAATATGCTCCTGGCACGCTGTTGATCACCACAATGTACAAAATTCGAATATATAAAAGGGGCAGTCTTGTTCTTAGAGTTCAACTTATTGTTTAAAATGTTTGCTTGTATTTATGTGTGTATATATGTATGTTAGACTAACAATAAGTCAAACAAAATACTTCAAAAAGTGGCAGTGGAGTTGAATTTCTTGATTCACGATTGGTTCGGACCTGTTACATGGGAGGAGTCCCGAATCCTTTAGTCTTGTGTACTCGATTTTCTTGTCTTGATTTTTTCGTTTTTGTTTTTTCTTGAAACATATGAACCCTTGTGTCAAAAGTAACATGTTGTCTAATCATAGAACGTTGTCTGCATGCTCTGACATTAATTTCTATGTTTACACTTTCAATGATTTGAAAAAAGCAACTATCGACGATTGTGGGACTCACGGCAGCATATGTATGGATATACATGTTTGAAATACTTTATATAATTGATAGACCGCTATAGAGTAGGATTTTCAAATAAATTTTATTTCAATTAGCTATAAAATGCGATTCATTACCTTCTCGTATAATAGTTATTGAATAAATTCTTTATTCATACCATGTGAATGAATTAGTTATTAGGTATGTATAATATGTGTAATCAATTTTTATCCCCTGTTCATTGAAATTTATTAATAATTGCTTTGTAATTGCCAATAACCTACTTATGGGAGTATATACGAGGATGGTCCGATAAGTACTTAGCCTACAAAAGAAAAACAAACATTTTGGAGAAACGGCGATTTATTTTTCAATATAGTCTCCTTTTAGCTCGATACGCTTGACCCAGCGATGCTCCAACTTCTTTAACCCGTCTGAAAAATACGTTTTCTCGAGGTCTGCAAAGTAGGCCTCCGTGGCGGCTATGACCTCCTCATTCGACTGAAATTTCTGCCCGGCGAGTGACTTTTTCAAGTTTGGAAACAAAAAGAAGTCGCATGGGGCTAAATATGGAGAATACGGTGGATGGGGCAGCAGTTCATAGCCCAATTCGACTAATTTGGCCGTGGCGAGAGCGGAGGTGTGAGCCGGTGCGTTAAAATGGTGGAAGAGCACTTTTTTCTTCGCCAAGTGGAAGTTTAGTGTTTCAATTGTTCCTTGGTCTCTGGTGTGTACTAGTAGATCCATGTTCCTTGTACTGTCACGAAACGACGCAGAAACTCCATCGGATTGCACTTAAATAGCGTCAAACACAGCTCTAAGTGGTCTCACGATTGCGCTTGTTGTCCGGAGTGAGCAAAGGCGGCACCCATCGCGCCGATAGCTTTCTCATGCCCAAAATTTCATGCAGGATATGACCCACGCGATCTTTTGAAATGCCTACTGTCTCAGCTATCTCGCGCACCTTCAATCGGCGGTCTGCCAATACGAGATCGTCGATTTTTGTCACGTTATCCTCCTGGACGTGGCTCATCAAAAACTCGACGTGCGACCACGTTGAAACTCGTTAAACCAATTTTTGATTAAACGCCATCGAAGGAGAAGAGTCACCGTACACAGCATCCAAACGCTCTTTGATTTCGCTGCGCGATTTCCCTTCCAAAATCAAGAATCGAATCACCGATCGATATTGCTCTTTTTCCATTTTTCTAAAATTCGCGGACAGTCCCGCTTCCACACGCGGTCAAAACAAAACTACGAGTCCGATCCGGCTGAAATTTCAGTCGGACAGTAGACGTCTACTACCGGGTTCGCCAAATAATTTTTTTTTTTTGAAAATGCTATAAAAAAAACTACTGAATATTTTCTCAAATTTCTTTTTTTATTTGAAAGTACAATCCTTCCGGTTAATAATGGAAAATAATTTCATTCAAATGGCTGCCTCGGCTGGCCATGCAGTAGCCTACACGATCGGTCCAATTTTTAAGCACATTATCGATTGTGTGCAGCTGTATTTCACCAATGGCTTCACGAATATTGTCCTTTAAAGCGTCAATTGTCTCTGGCTTGTCGGCGTAACACTTATCTTTGACGGCACCCCACAAATAATAGTCCAACGGTGTCAAATCGCAGCTCCGAGGTGGCCAAACGACATCAGCTCTGCGGCTGATAATGCGATCTTCAAAAACAGGGCGCAAAACATCGAGTGTAGCTTCGGCTGTGTGGCACGTAGCGCCGTCCTGTTGAAACCAAATATTGCCAATATCCTCCTCTTCAATTTTTGTGAACAAAAATTCGTTCAACATGGCCCGATAACGATCGCCATTGACTGTAACGGCCACTCCTTGCTCATTTTCGAAGAAAAATGGCCCAATTATGCCTCTGGACCAAAATCCGCATCAAACAGTGGCTCGTTTTGGGTGCACCGGCTTTTCAATGTATGCGTGCGGGTTTTCTGTGCCCCAAATGCGACAATTTTGCTTGTTTACATACCCGCCAAGATCAAAATGAGCTTCATCTGAAAAGATGATTTTTTTGGCAAAATCGGCATCTTCTGTAAGTCGATCGCAGGCCCACTTAGCGAAGCGAAAACGCATTGGATGGTCAGTTCGCTTCAACTCCTGAACCAATTGGACTTTGTATGGCGTCATACCAATGTCTTTATGCAAAATTCGTCTCAATGATGTCTCCGAAATGTTCAATTGTTGAGAACGACGGTGAATTGATGTTGATGGCGCTTCACGCACACTTTCTGCCGCAGCAGCAATATTCTCGGGTGTACGCACTGTTTTTGGCTTTTCACGCTTTGGTTTATCGATGAGGATGCCAGTTTCTTTCACTTTTTTCACAAGATAACGAACATACGGGGCTGACGGTGCTTCTCTTCTTCCAAAATCCGTACGCAATTTTCGCACACATTCTGCAACATTACCATGATTTTCAAAGTAATGTCGCAATATTTCCCAGCGTTGTTCAAGCGTATACACAACCATATTCGTTCAGCGGAAGGATAAAACTAATTATCTGTCAAATCAGACATGAGATAAGTGTCACGAAATAAGCACTACTTGAAAAAAAAAACGTTAGATGGCGGACCCTTTAGAATGTACTACACGATAGTAAGTTGCTCTTGCGATACTGGGGCTAAGTACTTATCGGACCACCCTCGTAACATTAAAAGTAAATTATTTTGATGTCATTATTGCACAGTTGATTGATTCGCACAATATCAAGAGTTTGCACGATTTACAATAAGCTTTCTTTTATTATCACAACATTTGATAATGTTAAAACTGAAATAAAAGATATTTATTCAACGCCGCTCATGTAGGCCCGCGCGTTACAAGCAACGATCGATAGAATGAGCTCGTTAAAACTGCTGTGAAAAATTAAATCCACATTTCCCTTTCCCCCGTTGAATATACTATAATGCAGCGGACGCTAGCAAATTAGAGCTTTCGGAACCCGAGTTTTTAATCTTTTAAAATTTGAACTTAAGGTTCTAATATCTGAATTTTTTTTTATTTTGCTTTAACAAGGTAAAAATAAAAAGGGGAATCATCAAATTATGTATGGCATGGCAGCTCGTTAACACTATATTGGGAAGAAAGAGAAGTGCCCTTGACGATACACTTAAGAAGACCTTTGCTAATGAATCAGATCTAATAAATTATCAACCAAGTTCGCAAAAGTACTCACCTCGGAAATCAAGCACGCGGTACATGAATTCCCTTTCAGTCCCCCCATAGGCTGAAAACATCAATTGTACGTCATATCTTTAAAAACGAAAAGTGGAATGATATAAAAAACTCTAGACGAATATCAATTCTATCGGTCGTTGACAAAGTTCTGGAGGAAGTGGTAATTAGGAGGCTCTACAGTTACTTAGAAAAATACAATCTTTTGAAAAATAACCAATTTGGCTTCCGAAAAAACAAAAGCATAAGCAGGTTACTTGGAGATTAGGCTGCACACAAGTCTTGGCAAAAACCACAGCGTAGCAGTGCTATTTATGGATTTCAAAAAAGCTTTCGAATCACAACCATATCCTGAAGAAGCTGGAAAATATAGGCGTTCGTGGAAATATGCTATCTTGGTTCAAAAGCTATTTAATGAATAGAAATTTTAAAGTGAAGATGGAGGAGTACACAAGTGAGTAGGAAGATATAGAATACGGTGTACCACAAGGATCGGAACTAGGTCCACTCCTATTCATAGTGTACGTAAATAACCTATTAAATGTGCTAAAACATAGTACGGGATATGCGTATACAGACGACACAGCTATCGTGGTTAGCCACAGAAGTGCTGAAGAGTCAGGAAATATACGTGTATTACAGAGAGAGTTCAACGCATGGTACCGCGACCATGGTCTGGTCTTCAATGCAGACAAAACGAAAGTTATGCATATATGTCGTTTAAAATCCATGTCGTTATTAAAATACATGACTGTAATTGTTTACATAAAGTAGAAGACCATGAGGAGCTAGGAGACAATGATGAATGCGCTAAGTACATCGAAAACGTCTCAAAATAAAAATACCTAGGAATCTGGATTGACTACAATCTGGAATGGAGCACGCACATAGAGACACTTTAAAAAAAAACTTCGACAGTCTTTATTCGCACTCTTACATCTGAGCTATCTACATATGTCCCCAACCCGTGCTCCTACAAAGCTATTTCGGATGATTGGAGTCACATTTGAGATACGGTATATTGGCTTGGGGCAAAGTGCCAAATATGAGACCACTAGAAGCATTACAGAACCGTATTTGGAAGCTGATGAAACGATCACAAGTTAGGGGCGTGGATCAAGGTGCCAAACAGATGCTAAGTATAGCACAACTTTTCAAACTTGAAGTGCTAGCCAACCTACGCGGCGAAAGATTATTTAAGATTCCTACGCAACAACATACAACACAAGAAGGAAACAGCAGAGAAAATACACCATCCCTAGGTCATGGAACAAATAAGGAAGAAGAAGATATGACGTCGTAGTACCAAATGTCTTAAATGAAATACCCTCTGAGCTTCAAAATTTAAACAAACGTGAAATTGTTAAAAAAGCAATATTTGCACTCTGTATAAATTGTTGTAATTTAAAGTATTCTTGTTCGATTTGGAAAAAAAATAAAAAATTTCAAACATCAGAATACTATTGTATCTAATCTTCTGCAGACAAGCCCTTCAGGCTTTGCATATTCTCTGTATATAATGTTTATATAACTTCTTTAAATGCGAATAAATTGAATTGAAAACCTTCGCGTTTTTTTTTTTTGGTCGTTCATATTTTGTTATATGCCTGTGTATATTTGCTTCGCATGTAAAGTGAATGTAATTTATTAAAAATGTCAAATTAATGTAAAAAAACACTTTGTTCTTGGAAACCCATGTTAAGATTTTAAAAGAGCTTGATGAAGGCGTTCAAGGGAATCGCTTAGCTCTAGATTTCAATGTGACAAAATCTGCCATCAGCTATATAAAATCGAAAAAAGACGCAATATTAGATGCTATTTCTAAAACCTATTAAGAAGCAAGAACTAAATCTTTACACAGCGCTGAATATCGGGAAATGGACAGTCTTCTTTTTGAATGGTTTTAAGATCAACGTGAAAAGAAGTGCACAATGACTGGACCAATACTAAAGGCGAAAGCTACGTAAATTTGTGGTAAAGTATAAAGATGAAAATGCATTCCGTACAAGTGATGGATGGTTTACCAAATTTAAAAATCGGCACGGAATTCGCTACTTAAAAATTGGTGGCAAGATACTTTCTAGTGGTGTTAGTCCTCTCACTTCGCTGTTGCATAGGCTTCGTGCAAAATGGGGATAATCCAGACATAATGCCGACTAAAGCGGATTATTTTTCCGTTGCCTACCAGATAGAACATATGTCGCTGCTTGTAAAAATAGGCCCCTTAATACAAAATACAAAAAGAAGGCATTTCAAATTTAATAGGCGCAAATACTGATGCTTCATAGTAAGCCATTGGTTATCGAAAAGTAAAAACACCAAGGTGCTTCAAAGGATCTAATAATCCTCTTCATTACATTTTTCGATGGTGACGTCGGGGATCTTTCATGATATTCATTAAAGAAGTGAGGAGAAAAAATCTTATTTCTTGGTTCCATGATTTTTAAAATATTTTCATGCGCTTTTCAGAAGAAAATAATTTGCCTTAACCTTCCTACGGTCCTCAAATTTACTGACGCGGACGGGGCTTCGGGTCAAATTTGACCCAGCATTCTATTTTCATGGTTTATTTTAGATATTTGATATTTTTTTGCTGCGAGGTTTTGTAGTTTAATAATTTAAATATTTAAAATTTTATGCTAATTATATTCAGTTCAATACTTTAGAAAAAGTCAAGAAACATCAAGTCCTTAAAAAACATAGTCGTACAGAAAAAAATATTTCTTTCCCAAAATGGGTCAAAAATGACCCGAGGACCGTAGGAAGGTTAAAGACCTTATTACTTATAGACAACTGCTCTACTCATGCACTTAATAGTGCATGAAAAGTGACGATGGAATCATAGTTGCATATTTCTTTCCACCAAATGTGACAGCATTTTGATTTTATGGATCAAAATTCCATAAAGTTAACAAAATTGATTTATAGAAGTAAGCTATTACACAGAGTGCGCCATCTCATATGGGTCGATGTAAACTTCGAATACTTCAACAATTGTCAACCAATTTTCATATGTCATAGCATTTTGGAAACGTCAATTCAGTACAATTTTAATAGCTTCACACCAAAAGAACGCGCTTGATTGTGCTAACTCAACGTGCGTATCGTGTAAAATATCGTGATCGTGTTGCGCCCAAAAAAGATACAACTCGCCGTTGGGCCTCGTTTTTTTTTTCAATTTGGTTCTGTGGCAACATAGGCCACGTCCGCGGCGTTCAAACTCATCTATTCAGTCTGTGAATGCCAGTGTTCAAGAAGACCCAAGTTTGTCATATGGGCGCCGTTCTCAGCAGTTAGGCATCGGTGCGACCACTTTGTGGAAAATTTTAAAGGATGATCTTCACTTATGTATTTCCATGCAAAGTGCAGATAACTTTTTCTTTGGGGATACTTCGAAAACAAGTTGTATGCTAATGGCCCGGCAATAAAGGCGGTCATTTAATTGATATTGTTTTCAGAGATTAATCAAAATAAATTGTAAAGGTCTAAGTTGAACAAAAGTTTTTGAATTTCCAAAATCGGTTGAGAATTGTTGAAGTTATTCGAAATTTACATAGACCCATATGAGATGGCGCACGCTGTACTTGCTCAATTAATGGCTGAAAGTGGTGAGCTAAATAATCTTTTGAAACGCCATTCAATCCGCAATGCAATTATATTAATGAAACAAACTTGGGACGTATTGAACAAAGAGTGTTAAAGAATTCTTGGTCCAACGTGTTAACGTACCAGTTATTTCTCAATCCAATAATTCCAATAACGTCAACAATTTAATCAAACGGTCTTAGCCCTCCGTAGCGATATCGTTGTATCAAGTTAAATTAAACAAAAAAATAATCAAACATTACTGATTACATGCTACAAAAAGATTAATTGTTAGTTAATAAAAGAGATTTGTGTGAAAATAATAAATTTTGGAGGTAGCTAGTTTCAGTCTTTTTCTTACTTTTTAAGTGAATTAAAAAAACTTCCAGAAATTAGAACATTTCGGAAATTAAAAGTACCCCAGAAACAAAGCTGTTCTAATTTCTGACCGTCCGCTGTAAATAGTTCTGCGACTGTAATTGGCTCAGAATGAGGTCAAAGTGTTTGACGAAGCAAAATCAGTTGAACCTATGTTAAAAATAATAAGTTAAAAACGAATTGCAATTCAGATCACATCCCAAACTTAAAAGCAGAATCCAAATTCACTGAAGCGGAACATAGCAATGTATAAATCAATTCAACGGTTAAAAGTTAAAAGACCCTCGTATACAGCATTAATACAAGGACGAAATTAATAAACAGTTTGCCTGGGAGTACACATTAATTCGGTCTGTTTTTTTGTGTTCAACAATTTTTTTTTTTATTGAAAAAACGTAAAAAATACATCACTCTAAGTATTGTCCGTCGGAAGCGACTACTTTTTCCCTTCTCTCTGGTAATTTTCGAATACCATCTCTAAAAAATGAGTCCTCTCTGGCATCGATCCAATCATTGAGCCATTCTTCGATTTCTTCAAAAGACCCGAACCGGTGACCCCCCAAATCGTTTTGCATCCGTCGAAAAAGCCAGTAGTCGGAAGGAGCAAGGTCTGGAGAATACGGCGGGTGGGGTAAGACCTCCCATTTCAGCGTTTCCAGGTAGTTTTTGACCGCTACAGCCACGTGCGGCGGAGCGTTATCATGTTGCAAAATCACCTTGTCATGCCTTTCGGTCGTTTCTGGCCGTTTTTCACGCAATGCACGGCTCAAACGTATTAATTGTAGTCGATAACGTTTCCCATCAATGGTTTCGCCTGGTTTTAGCAGCTTATAGTACACCACACCCGTCTGGTCCCACCATATGCAGAGCATGACCTTTGGCGATGATGGAACGGGTTCACCAGGCTTTGCATAGTATTTTTTCTTCTTGGGGTTATCGTAGTATATCCACTTTTCATCTCCAGTCACGATCCGGTACAAAAATCCCTTCCTTTGATGTCTTTCAAGAAGCAGTTCCGAGGTGAAAAATCGCCTTTCGACATCTCCCGGTTTCAACTCATATGGCACCCAATTTCCTTGCTTTTGAATAAATCCAAATTTCTTTAACCGAACGGAAATTGACATGGCGTTTGGCACGGATCTCTCCAATTCCTCATCTTCAAACTTTTTGGGCTGGCCAAGACGCTCTTTGTCTTCGACGCAAAAATCACCACTTTTGAAGCGTCGAAACCACTCTCTGCATGATTTATCGGCCGGAGCAGATTCACTATGAACTTCTACAAGCATTCAATGGGCTTCAGCAAGAAAGTGCATCTTCCAATTAAAAGAGAAAATCAAAACTTCCTGCAAATGCTGTTTATTTAAGACAAATCCGGACATTTTCGAAGAGGCAAAAACAATGTTGTTGTCAGAAACAGACGCTGATGCACACTAATTATTGTTGACAGATGTCACACCTTTCCAATGAAATAGATAATCGCTTTCAAGATCAGCCACAACTTGCAGGAGATGGCGCCATCTTTTGAAAACGGACCGAATTAATTTGTACCCCCAATAGCATAGAAACTAACTACGAAACAAGAAGCAGTATGATCAACAATAAAGAAGTATTTTAAAGGAAGCAGCGGAAAACAAATTTTGGAGGTAGCCAAACAAACTAAGTTTGTTTGTTTGTTTCGGCGAAGTGCCGAAACGAAAGCCTCGGTTTGATGAGGACTAAGCCTCTTTTTTAAGATAGAAAAAGAGATCACGCGTACAAGATATCAAACCCTACGAAGGGAAGTCAGGCGTCTCCATCGGCATAAAAAACCGAAATAGCAAAGGAAACATTTTGCTAAAAAACACGAGAGCAATGTATGCTGAGTTAAACGCGGTATGGGAAGGATACCAGGCCAGATTATGTTTTATTCGCAACGGTGATGGGGAGGTCATTTCGGACAACGAAGAGCCAGCAGAACTGGAAAACGGTATTATCTACGTAGCAGAGTAGAACTGCTAACCATTGTGGAAGTAAAATAAGCAATCCATCGGGTTAAGAAAACATCATTCCCATATTTAAAAAGGATGGCAGACCACCGAAGAATATCGCTCCTATCAAATTGTTACAAGGTGCTGTCCAAATATTCTCTCAAAGAGACTGGTTTCATACGCAAAGGAAATCACTCGACAAGTGACTAGACTATACTATACGGCAGCCTTTAGAAAAGAAACGGGAACTCCACGAAACTACTCGTAGATTTTAAAAAAGCGTATAACTCATTGAAGTGATCGAAAATTTGTAAGGCTGAGAATCCCGAAAAAGTAGGTGAAACTGATACAAGAATACCTGACAAGTTAAAGTGGGAAGTATCTTATCTGAAACATTCGAGATATGTGAAGGATTAGAACAAGGAGATGCCTTGTCACCGTTTCTTTTTACTTTGGTCCTGCTGGGATCAGTTTCTACAACAAAATATATGATCACTGACCGACTTGAATCGATCGCAACCACGCATCTGATGTTGATGTACTAAACGCTTTGAGAAATATCTGGGTACCATATTGACTGCCAAAAACGACATAACGATCAAAAAAGATAAAAAGCAGCATGGTGGAAACGCTTCTTCGCGAAGAAGGTATTATTAAAAACAACTCTTTTGTCTCGTAATGTTAAAATCCACATTTATAAAGCCATAGTAATACCAGCGACACTTTACGGATGTGAAACCTGGTCTCCAACTAAAAAAGCGGAAAAAAGAAGATCATAAGGAGAATCTGCGGAGGAAAACAGGACGAAAGAACAGGCAAATCAAGGAAATTATACAACGAATGGGCGAATGGAGAGTGGAAAAACACTCAAAAGAATAATGAGCGGAAAATCTGTAGGAAAAAGACTGCTACGAAGGCAGCGCCTTAGATGGGAGGACAATATAAGGATGGATCTATTGTAGGAGTGATAGAACAGAACAGTGAAACATGGAATGAATACACTGATGGGTGGCTTGACGATGGATGATCAATGAAGCTTTGAACTTACGAGTTTCAAATGGTCGTCAATAATAATAATAAGTTAAAAAAAATGGGTGTTTAATAATGTAAGAGATGAAATTCGGATCCTAGCAAACCTATCTAGGATTAATACAAGAAAAATAGTTATAATTAGCCGATCGGATATTCTCCATCATAAACTTCAGATAAATATTTTCTGTCTGGTGCTCCAAAAACTGCTCGGAGCTTAACATAACCAAGGACTGTTTTACGAAAATGCACCAAATCTCCTTCCCGTATCTATAATACTTCCTCCACAATCAATCCATTTTCAACGTTCAATTCTAATAACCTTGATGTCAGTCATGCTTAAATCTCTGCTTCCCAACCGCCATTCTAAGCTTCAATCATAGTTATTAAGTTTAGTTTTCAGTTAGACTAGCCCGTATTAAACAAAAGAAATGGAGGTGGTGCTTAAATTAATGCTAAATTAAAGGCATAGTCATATAAGACTTAATGCTGATCAAATTAAAAGATTAAATGAGATATACGACGTAGAAATGTGACAGCTCGGATGAAGAAAAATGTAGAAAAAGCGAATGAAACAATTTAAGAGTTCATTAAATTCGCTTAAGTTCATTATAGATAACTTGAGTTTTTATCAAAACTTAAGTGGGATTTTCGTTCGGTTTCGACTTAAGGTTAAGCCCGCTTATTTTTATTGAGCGTTGGAAGAGCCGTCCTCAAGGTGGTGTTTTACTTGCCGTGGCTATATAAGAAATTCGTTCAAAAATAAGGTGACTTTTTGAATTCGCGGGGTAAGGTCATTGGATTTTCGAATTTTGTTTTTGTTCTGTTGGGGCACATATCCCTTAACACATGATGATATTATCAGCTGTTTAGGATATTTAGTGAGACGTATTCTGATGTACTTGGTAACTTGGAAAAATGGATCCAAAATCTGTATTCTTTTCTGACCGATAAGATGTTAACAGCGATACACGCCATGATTCTTTTTATCAGGCACTTTAGGCATGAGATGTGTGTTAGAGAAGTTTGTTTAGAGATTGCTTAATTCATCAGGAGATGTTGAATGACGTGCAAAAAACACACAAAGTTCAACAAACGTGAAAGTTTTGCTCACTATTTTCTTCCATTATAATCATAAGTTCTTACCGGAAGGTTCGGTTAGCAAGGAATATTATCTTAAAATCTCGCACCGTTTGAGTGAAGCAATACGAAGAAAAAGACCGGAATTATGAAAAAAAAAAGTATGCAGGACGATAATGCAATTGCTAACTCATCGATGTTTGTGCGTAATTTTTTGCCCAAAAAAATAGACCGTAATCATGCCTCAACCACCGAATTCACCGGAATTGGCTTCCTGCGACGTTCATATCAAGAAGCTCATATCAGAAGCACTACGAGGAAAAGGGGCTGGCGTATTACGGCGGGAATTATGTACTTTGAAATTAATAAAATAAAAAATAAATATTTTGCGAGAAAAGTAAAAAGTATACATGTATACCTGAGGTTACAGCCCAAGCGGAACCATAGCTTAAGTCGATCACATATACAAATTATGTGGTATTTGTTGTTTGTTAAATGTATTTTTATCCTGAGAGGCTGCCCTTTTTTGCTTTTCGCTTTGCGGCAATTAACTACATATTTTATATGGGAAGGGGAAGCATTTATTGTTCAGACTCTTTTTGATATTGAGTGTATTTTACCAGGCTTGAATAAATTGCCTGAAGGTCAGAGTCAAGTGGGTCTATAGATTGTACCTACATATACATATACATATGTAAGTGTATGTCGATCAATTTTTTCTTGAAATCTTAATCTGAAGTTAACACCTAGGCTCATTAGAATGGGTGAGTTTTCTGAGCTTAGATCTCGACCTTCATTAACTCTGCAAATTATCTCCTTTCTGCAGAATCTAAGTAACAGCAGAAACACAGATTATTCGCTTTGGAAAGTCACAAGGAAACTTAAGAACCAAAAAACGGATGGTAAGCGGGCCAAAAGCGACAAGGAAAAAGCAGCAAGATTTGCTGAGTACCTTGAAAATATTTTTCAACCAAACCCAGGTGTGAATGATTTACCATGCGAAAACCTTATTGATTACAATGAGGAAATTTGCATCACAACATCTTCTGAGGTCAAAAGGAATTAAATGATAAGAAAGCGCCAGGTTTTAATCTAATAACGAGCCAAATTCTCAAAAGCCTGCCAGGGAAAGCAATTACTAAATTAACTTCATTCATAAATGCTGCTATTGAATTAAAAAACGTACCACAGCTGTGGAAAGTAGTTGAAGTCATTATTATATTGTAACTTAACCTGGTAAGCCTCCCCAAGAAACTTCGTCTTATAGGTCAATATCTCTGCTGCCAACTATGTCCAAAATGTTTGAAAGATTACTTTTAAAAATAATGCTGCCCATTAAACGATTGATCAGGTTCATCGGATAACAAACGTAATCGAAAAAGCACTTGAAGAGAAAAAAGTACGTTCCACCGTTTTCCCGATTAGCACAAGCAATCGTAAAGTTTGGCAAGTCTATAAACTTAAAAAGATACTACCTTTTGAGCTAGCTTAGATTTTAAAGTCATACATATCCGATAGATACTCTCGCATAAAGGAAAAATATACGTACTCAGAGCTAAAGAAAATCAAAGTGGGTGTACCTCAAGGAAATATTCTAGGGCCAGTTCTCTATCTCCTTTACACCCACGATATATCAACCCTAGAATACAACACGATAGCTACATTCGCCGACGACACAGCAATAATGGCAGTCGCAAACAATAATTATGACTCAACTCGCAAACTGTAAGAAACAATCATCCACATCCAAAATTGGAACAAAAAATGGAAAATTCGTTTAAATGAATCGAAATCCGTACATGTCGATTTTACAAATGAAAATACAGAGTATAGAGTAATAGAGAGTATGGAGGTGGCCACGGAATTAGAAACGTTGATGTTCTAACAATTCTAAAATGCGTAACTTTTTTTAATGAAATATTTTAATATTGATAATGGGTATCATTAATAGTCCATGAAATAGACTACATATTTAGTAATTTAACAGAATCAAAACGTGACAAATATACACAAGAAAAAATAAACCCTGATTTAACTTAAATTTTATCTGGCCATGCATTTAGAAACAGAAACGAAAAAATTAAATTTCACTAAAAATATTTTAAATAGCATTAAGAAACTTCAATATTTTGTGGGAAAGCCTTTGTTTTTTATAACGGCAGCCAGTCTTTGTTGCATGCTTTCGACCAAGGTACCGCATCTTGAGGTTGGTATACCCTCCCAGACTTCTTTAATTTTTTCAAATAATTCGTCCAAATTTTTTGGATTTTTTTGTTTTAAACCTCTTTCGACATCTGCCCACAAATTTTCAATCGGATTCAGGTCCGGGCTTTGGGCTGGCCAATCCGAAACATTAATTTGCGTATCCGCAAACCATTGTTTCACAATCCGTGCCGTATGTTTCGGATCGTTATCGTGCTGGAATATGAAACTTATGGGCATGTTGTCAAAAGAGTAAGGTTCCATCACATTTTTCATGATGTCTCTATAAACGTGCTGGTCCATCCGACCATTTATGTATTCGCACTAATGGACCAACACCATGCCAGGAGAATGCACCCCAAACCATTACATTTCCTCCACCATGCTTGACAGTCTTCAAAGTATATCTTAGATCCAGTTCCTTGTTCTGAGGACGTCTAACATAGACTTTGCCATCAGAACCAAACAAGTTAAAATTTAATTCGTCACTCCGAAGTATTTTTTTCCAGAATGCTAATGGTTTATCTACATGCAGTTTAGCAAAGGTCAATCTTCTCTTCAAATTGTTTCTCGATACATGTGGTTTTTTTTTGCGATGCATCCACGAAGACCTCCTTCTAAAAGTCGATGCCTTATGGATCTAGCTGATAGTTATTGGCTGATTTGAGGTGCAACAATGTCTTTAATTTTTGTGGAAGTCAAGAAAGGGTCGGCCTTACTGATTCGGCATATCAGTCTATCTTCTTTTGGTGTCGTTTTCCGGCCCATCGGTTTCCGCTTGGGGTTCTCAAAGCTGCCAGTCATTTGAATACTTGAATTGCACCAAATACGATCCATTGACATATTTTCATCTTGATAGCATTGTACGATGAGCCGTCGAAGTTCTGGCGTGCAAGACTTATTTTTACCTATTGTATAACTATATATAATAACAAATATTGTAAAACAAATGGAAATGTATTGAAAACAATGAACTCACGTAGTAAACAAAGATCTACTTATTTCAAAGATATTTTCTATCACAATCACTAATTCTTTTGTCGTTTCTAATTGTCTGTCCAGCTGAAATTTGGATTACAAATGAATTTTTCGAAATTATGACTATTGACAGCCGATGCGTGTTCATGCAAACACATGTTCAGATAACACATTCCAACCCTTATTTAATAACGGTACCCACCAAACGCAGTGGCGCTTGGAAAAAAAATTCTGATAGATAAGAAATGTTTGCACTTGTTTCTAATTGTATGGCCACCACTGTATAAACAACCTAACAATACCTTATGCAAACTGCGGAAAATATCTCGGTAGAACTCTAAATGCAAAACTCCGCTGGAAAGCCCACGTAAGGAAAAAAAGGGAAGGGATTGGTAACCGATACATGCATTGGCTCTTAGGAAGGCATTCAAGCTTGTCAACACAAAACAAAATCTTGCTTTATAAACCCACCATTAAACCCATCCGACTTATGGTATTCAGCTCTGGGGTTGCGCCAGAAAAAGTAACATAGAAGTTATTCAAAGGTTTGAAAACAAGGTGTTAAGAACATTAGAAACGATGACCCCCACAGAGACCTCGACGTCGAACAGGTACGGAGTGGAATTAAAAGATTTGCTAAAAAATACCAAGAACGACTCTTACACCGCACAAACCGTGAAACTACCCCCCTCTTGGATCACACGAATCTAGTGAGAAGACTTAAACGGTTTTTTTTAAGAACGCCTTTGTATTGGGCCTCCCGTGACAATAGGAAAAATTGGCGCGGGTTCTCAATTCTTGGACCGGACGGGCGAATCAAAATGTAGTCAAATACCTTGGGATCGTGCTAGACCAGTATCTATATTTTGACAAACATATAGATGCTGCTCTGGCGAGGGCCCGGGGCGCTTTTGCTCCGGCCAGGATTGTACGGGTGGATAATTTTCTAATAAAACTGATCCGGGGTCACGCTGCGAGGACAATGACTTCGGTCAATAACCTGATCTCCGGGGCTTACTTCCCTAATTACATGTACCACGAGAAAGTTCGCCTTAGCGGCTTTGTCCCCCCAGAGGCATTCCTCTATTTAGATCGATGTGGGCTGATCCAGGATGAATTGGCGGTTCCGCTAATCTTCCACGTGGCCCGTAAGTCTGTGGAGCGGTGGCTTCTCTACGAACATGATGTTGCGCTCCGCGAGCCCGAGCGCCTCAGGTTTAGTAGATCAGTGTCGCACCAAGACCGGGAAGACGTCGTCCGACAGCATCATTGCTTTTGGTGGCTGGAGCGGACTGCGTAGTGGTTAACTTTGATAGGTCAGCCTCTTTAAGGCAAAGCTTGCCACATGCCAATGGCAGGTTTACATAGACTAAGGTAGGTTAGGTTAGAAAAAAAACAAAAAAAAAATACAAAACAATTACGAAAACCAAAAAAAATGTATATATTTTAGTTAAGGTAGGGTTAAGTTATTCTTAGTTATAAGTTTCTTTGTTAAAAAAAAATTATCTGATTCCAAGTTTTTTTTAAATATTACTTATCTTGGCCTAAGTTGTTTATTTATTTTAATTAATAAAGGCCGAAGGGCACAGTCTTAAGTTGTTCTATTTGCTTTAGAGTGTCCGTATTTAAGTAAGGTATTATAGTAAGGTATTTTATTTCAGTTCATATTTAAGCTCGTTTTAAGTATTTTTGTATAAGTTCTAAAAATATAAAAACAAAAATGAATTAAAAAAAAAAAAAAAAGTGGTCAAGGTGTGAACCGTACGGTCCACACGACTAACTTCCCAGTGAGAAGAATGAAAGAACAATTCTTTTTTTTTTATTATTATTTATTATTATTATAATTTTAAGTTTATTTAATATTTTTTTTTATAATTTTACCCGTGGAAGCTTTGGTAAAGGTAAACACTTCCGCCACCTGGTCGTCCTTTACCAAAGCCCCGACTTCCTTGTCATACGTTCCGGGATTGCCTCCACCTCTTCCTCGGCTTGTTCCACCTCTTCCCCGGCTTCCTCCACCCCTTCCTCGGCTTCCTCCACCTCTGCCCCGAAATCCACCACGGCCGCCACCTCGTCCCTGTTTTTGGACGTGGCCACCGTGTCCCCGGTAACCTTTGTTTTGGCCCCTTCCTTTTCTGTCCTCATCTTTTTTCTTTTTTTCTTTTTTTTCCCTCGGGAGTGGTGGGAGCCACCATTTCTACCCCGTTCTGAAACAATAATAATAAGACATGTTTGATGATTGTTAATTGTAAACATTGCTTATAACAATTGTTATTAACAATATTTAATTGTTATTAACCATATTCAATTGTTATTAGCAATATTCAATTATTATTATCCATATTCAATTGTTATTAATAATATTTAATTATTAATAGCAATATTATATTATTAATTGCTATAGCCTTACCGAAGCTATACTTCCAAACCTGATATAAGTTTAGAGTTGTTGTAGAAAAAGAGTGTTGCTTTTTTTTTTAAATTTCTTTAATGACATTTTTCACAACTCCGATTGCATTTTTGCTAAAATACTCAATCATAACAATGTGAATATGAAGGTATCTAAAATTTGCATGAATAAATTGTGCACTTCATTCATTTTAAAATTCAGCTTGTTTACCTTTTTCCTTGATTTTCTCGTTTAAAAAAAAAACGGCTGGACCGATTTCGCTGAAAATTCATTCAGTTCTATGTTACGTAATTACGCGTCTAATATATCTAGCCCCATGTTAATGTCATCTTTGGTTCTCAAGATAATCGAGACGAAAAATGATTACGAACACACATACACACGTACGCACATACGTACATACACACACACAGACATCTCTATAAAAACTTGGGATTTGGATTCTGGTGACCTTGAAACGTGGAGATATGTCAAAATTTGGGATTCACAAAATCGGCCCCATTACAAAAACTTCCCACTGGGAAGTTAAAAAAAAGAAGACTTAAACGGACTAAACAATTTGAATTAGTATAAAGTATTTAATAATGTAATTTGTATTTAAAACCAAGCTACGTTTAATATATCAATACTAAACCTTGTTCTAACTTTTCTTTAATAATTCAAGTCAAAACAATATTGCTAAATAGTCCTAAGACTAGATTGTAAACTTAAATAAATAAAAAAAAAATTAATTGTTCTGTTGTTCATTAAGCTTTTTCCACAGATGTATGAATACTATAATTAGTAACCACATCTCTTAATAACTTCAATTGGGCCTGGTAACGTTCAGCTGCAACAGTCTGACCAGATTCCAGAAATGTATGATTAATGAGTTAATGGCTCCTTTTCAAGCCTGTCAACATCTTATCCTATAGAATGCAGGATAAATAAGAATGTTTTTAAGTTCATTACATACCTCAAACATTTCATGTACATGCTTTAATGCTAAGCTAGGAAGGCTAATAATTTGTAAGGCGACTTGAATGACAAAAAAAAAATGAATTCTTCTTGTGGAATTTGTCTATATATAGTATAAACGTGTTATACATTTTAACTCTCTATCATTCATGATAGTGTTTTTCTCAGCTGAACAGAAACACTGAATTACTGTATTTCTATTTCAACATTAATAATATACATATGTACATATCTAATGGCTTTCTTAGGAAACTTTCGTAACTGGTAGTTTAATACGTCTTAGAGAAAAACTCATTATGAGCTAATCGTTAGATCCAAGTTAACGACAAAATGTCAAAATATTGGTAGCTGTAAGCCTCGATCCCACAAATAGATTGTTCAGTTTTCTGTTAAAAATAACTACAAAATATACAGTCACTCACTTTAATATTCGGGCAAACACTACGGGAAACTAAATATGATATAATTTAGTAGATCTTAAATACGATTGTAGGACAGTATTTTAAATTGTATTGTTTGTACTATTGAGAATACAAAAATATATCAAATTGATGAAAATAATAATTTAAGAAAGTACACAAAGGAGTTAAATTCGAAGTGTGCTAAAATGTAACTCACAAAAATATTCGGGCAATCAAGTTTGCCTTGATTTAAAAAATTTTAAATATGAATAACGGTACTTGTTGCTTAAATTATTATTTATTTGTAGTGTCCTCTTTTAGTTTTAAGTATTTCTACATAGTGTGTGCATATTTTGGAAACGCTGTCAAAAGTAGTCATTTAAATGGGTAGAAAAGGTAAAAATACTACTCTGGAACAACGCGAAACGGTGATATTTAATTATGAACGAGGCAAAACACAACGACAAATTGCCGATTTATTAAATATTAGTAAAAGTACAGTTGGTGACATAATAAAACGGTTCAAATGCGAGAAACGAGTTGCTTCCATTCGACAAAAGGGACGTCCCAAAGTCTTAACGGAGAAAGAAGAAAGACTAGTAATGAAAAGAGTGAGAGAAGACCCTAGGATATCTGCAACTAAAATAAAAACAGCGTTGGAGGAAAATAACGGAAAGGTTGTTAACGCTGAAACTGTGAGGAGGGGCATAAAAAGGTTTGGGTTCAACTGCAGAACGGCGCGGAAAAATAAGTGAAGTGAATAAAAAGAAAAGACTAGAATTTGCAAAATTGTACGAGAATGAGGGTGAAGACTTTTGGGACAACGTTATATTTTGCGACGAAAGCAAATTTAATATTTTCGGGTCAGACGAAAGGACAAAAGTATGGAGAAAAAAAAATCAGGAATTAAATAAAGAAAATTTGCTGGGTACAGTCAAACATGGTGGCGGCTCGGTTATGGTTTGGGGGTGTATGTCGGCGAAAGGTGTGGGTGATTTAGTCTTCATCGATGGAATTATGGATAAGGTTATGTGCCTGGGCATTTTTAAAGACCATTTGCAGAAAAGTGCACAAAGCTTGGAAATAGGAGATAGTTTCAAGTTCTATCAAGACAATGACCCCAAGCACACTGCTCTTATTGTTAAGACATGGGTGCTTTATAACTGTCCAAAAGTCCTTAATCCTCCTCCAAATCTTTGGCATCAGCTGGAACTACGAGTTCGAAAACACAACATCAACAATAAGGCACAGATGAAAACGATTCTTCAAGACGAATGGAACAAAATTGACAAAACAACAACAAAAAAACTAGTGTCTTCTATGCCTCGAAGATTAAAGAGTGTCATTCTGCAAAAGGGCACCCCACAAAGTATTAATTATTTGTTTGTTTTTTTTTTTTCAAATGTGTTGTTTGCCCGAATATTTTTGTGAATTCAATTTATGTGCTTTTGTTCAAAAAAATTATTTTTCCTTAATTTTAAGCTGAATATTTTTATGTTTTTATATGTCTTCTTTTTCTTATTTATTCTAGAATATATTATATGAATTTTGAGTTTGTAGGCCTTTTATTTTCATTTTTACGTTGAAATAAATGCATTAAGTTCATAAAACTAATTTTTATGTGTTTCATGGCATTTCTCACATCTCGTTTAAGCAAGCGGATGGAACGGCATTTCACACATCTTTTCACCACAACATATCACAAATTTGTGTATCGCCTTGAAATCGAAACATTCAAAAAATGTAATTATTTTGCTCCTGCACTTCAGTTGCAGATGCAGATGCAGTAACAAGTGCCCGTATGTGATACACAAAGGCGCCAGGTTTGTTTACAAACATGCGGCGTATTTAAATGTGACGAATCCATCTACATGTAAAATCATAAAATCTGGTAACTCCCCCATCGCTGGTATTATTTACCAAATAATCCGTGTTCATAAACAGTAAAGTTCCTTTCAAAAGGGTGGCCTGTGCTCGTCAATAATGATGCCTAGGTGCTTTCTTTTAGTTATGTGCCAAAGAATGAAAGAGTTTCTCTATTTATTTTGTTCGACTACACGAGTATAAGGTTCGAATGGCATTTTTCTGGTGATTTACTGAAGATGTTGCGTTAATAGGTTCATGTATTTTTGTCTTCTTCAAAGTGAGATCAATTAACACTCCCTATTTGGTGCAATTCACACTCAATTTGGAAAAACATGTATGCTTGTTTGATCACCAATTTTCCCCTGTTAACTACAATTACAGCAATTAACTTTTATTAGATTCTGGGTTTTGATTTTCTACAGATCTTTTTGAAGACTTATACCCATAACATCCTGTAGCAGATGCATTATCTTTTCTAATTTTTAATCCATAAATTAACAAGCTGCAATAGGTGAAATTATTAGGCAAACATGTTATGAAGGTGGACCGGGAGGGTTGGCGAAGAGGCGTCAGTGAGGCTCTGAACTTTCTTGACCCAAATAGCCGGTAATAGTAACAATTATAACTTATTCTAGTCCAAAATACTTAATTAAAAGTATTTACTTTACTGGCGTTATTCGGGCACTCTAGAGTAGACAGCAAGTTCTTAAAATTGCGTCTTTCGACCTTAATAATTAAATAATGAATAACTAAGCTAAGGAAATTTAGAAAGACAACTTAATATCTGATCAGTTTTTTTTCTTATTTTTTTAAATTTATAACTTACTAAAACCAACTTGATCTGCCTGAACTAACCTACACATACCATATAATTATACAAAATATATTGTATTGTATATGTATTATAATATATGTATGTATTTACTGTGCTGCTAAAATCATTCCGGATTTCCTAGATCATTTAGATTGAGTGAAGTTTTGTCAATCAAAAGATAAAAAAATTTACTTTTTGTAATATGTAGATAGATAGATTTTTCGCTGGTTGCTTAGTTTTAGCTTGGTTCCTACATTTTCAATTACCTGAGTTTGCAGTACAGGTAAAAGCGAATGCTGAATTGATCTTCTAATTATGATGGTGTAGTATTGTGTAGTATGGAAACAATGGCAACACTTGTATGGTTGTGCTCGACAAGTAATCATAGAATTCACACATCCGCAATCTTAGTTGGTTGCCCTCTCTCTATAGCTGTAAGCTTGGCCTAGTGAAATAAAGGCGTTTCTTTCCTAAAACGCACGCGATTGTCTAAATTGCAAGGACAAACAAATAAAAACAGTGAAAGTTACAATAAAGTTCACGACATTAAAATGCCGCATTTCGGATCTGTGCAAAATCTCGATCATAATCATAAAGATTGGCCTGCTGTTAAGTGCCAACTGGAACGGTTCTTTACAGCTAATGACATTGTCGATGAGAAGAAAAAGAGAGCCATTTTCCTAACGACTCTATGTGACAGTTCTTATAATCTACTCCAAAGTTTTATTTACCCAGTAAATATGCTGCTATTTTAAAACATTAAGGGCATCGTTCAGTGGACATTTTAAACCCACAATTTTGGGATTTGCTGAACGTCATACATTTTATTCGGCCGCAGAAGTATCTACAGAGAATAGTAACGAGCGGGCAGCGAAAGTGAGATCGTTCGCGGTATGCTGCTAGTTTGGCACAGCATTGGAAACAGCTATAAGAGACAAGTTTGTGAGGGACCTAGGGAAGGGGCCGGCAAAAGACTAGCTTTTTCTGGAAAAAGTAGCAGACTTGAAATTTGATAGAGCTGTAGAGATTGCTAACACAATTGAATGGTCAGACATCAGTACGATGTCTAATGTACATCAGACTATGGAAGACGGGGGAAGACAGTGATCTGTGTGTGGTATAAGAAATAATACAGAGACTATCTGTAAGTTTAGATCATACAGATGCATAAAATGTAATAATAAGAGGCATCTGCAAAAAATGTGTACACAAAGATCAAATAACAGTTTTGATTTTAATTACATTATATAACCATACTGAACCCATTAAAGTTTGAGTTTTATTGAATGGTGGTTTCTATGTCGATGGAATTGGATACAGGTGTTTCGAAATCAGCAATTTTGCTAGCACTTATCGAAAGTACTTTAAAATGCATGCGATTGAAGATACTAACGCCATATTAACTACTTACGATGGATCAAAAAATACCTTATGATGTTTATTTTATGCCCGTTAATTACAATAATCACTGCAAAAATTTAGAAACAATGGTCGTGGAAAACGGTGGTCCATTATTGCTTAGGCCTAATTTCTTGTAGATTTTTAATGTAGGGTTCATAAATTTAAATTTTTTATATTTTTCAGAAAATAGTGTGTTATTAGATCAATTCAGTGATTTATTCAATGATGAGCTCGGTAGATTTAAGAAAGGCTTGGTCTCGTTATGCAAGATGCTAAAGCAAAATTGTTAAGGCCAAGATAAATTCCACTTACCTTAAACGAGAAGGTCGGCAAAAAAATAGAAAAGTTAGTACGGTTGAGAGTCTTAGAAAAAGATAATTTTAGTGAATGGGAAACTCCAATTGTTCCTATTTTGAAAAAGTCAGGGGAAGTCCGGATATGTGTAGATTTTTAAATATCAAGAAATCATCAGCTAAATGTTGATAAGCATCCTTTACCCCGGACCGAGAAATTATTTATACAACTCTACGGTGGAAAAGAGTTTTTGAAGATAGACTTATCCATGGCTTACCAACAACTAGAATTAGACCACGAGAGTAGAAAAATGACCACGATATCAACAACGAAGGGTCTACCATATATTGGTATATGAGGCTGGTGTACGGGTTTGGCTTCAGCACCAGTAATTTTCCAGAGGATAATGGAAAGCTTATTAGTGGGAAAATTATTATTAGGTTGAAGAGAGTTTTAAGTATTTTGAAAGACACAGGGCTCAAATTGAATAAAAACAAATGCAACTTCTTTTCGAAATCCGTTAATTATATGCGACATACGTATATTATTGTTGAAAGTGGAGTACATTTGTGCTCAAAAAAGGTAGAACTAATCACTTCAAATACAGAATCCAACAAATATCAAAGAAGTACAATCATTTTTGGGGTTAATTAACTATTATATGTTACACCATTCATTAACAAAAAAAAAAAAAAAAATATATATATCCATGAAATAACTTATCCCGCAGTAGAACGAACACGCGATACTTGCGCTTGCGGTACCATCGTCCGATCGGTCGAGTGCAGCGGGAGATGAGCATCATGTGACACCGACACACGTCGTCCGACAGCAGCGCAGCAGCGAACGTATAAAAGACTGCGAGACCAAGCGGACGGGGTCAGTGGTTCGATCCAGAAGGGTGTAAGCGTTAGTTAGTCGTAGTGAATTAAGGATTGAGCAGAATTCGATCGAGCGTTTCATTGTTCGTTTTCATCTTCAGAAGTGGGATACAGGGAATCTAGTCGGGATTCTGGACCCGTGTGCAACAGTGTGAAAGGAAGGCAGGACTGAATTGATAGTCGACTGGAGTATCGGAATGAAGAAGGAAACTTATCGCGACTGGACACGTGACCAGCTTAGAGAGGAGGTGAAGAGGAGAGGTCTGGACCAGGGTGGATTAAAGGAAGATATGATGCAACGGCTGATTAAAGCGACGACAGAAGAAAGTAAAGACAAGCCCACCACAGACGTCGATATGGCTAGCGAGTTGTCATTGTTACGTGACGAAATCAAGCGCTTAAGGGATAAGGCTCGTGGCACCAGCAAGTCAGCAAGCCATCAAGATGCAATCGGCTCAGAGACGAAAATGACAACGACGGAACAGGAATCGCCGTTTCCAGTAGAGGGACATTCACTCTCTAGGAACACATATGCTGTGCGAGACGTAGCAGATATGATTCCAAAATTTAATCCGAAAAATCCGGCGGGGCTCTCATCAGCAGAGTGGATTAAGAAAGTAAAGGACGTGAAAGACATATACGAACTGGACGAAAGGCTGGTAATGATGGCATCTACATCAAAACTAGACGGAGCAGCCAGGATTTGGAGCATCAGCGCGACACACACAACACTGGGAGAATTCTTGCAGGATCTTGCAAACAATTTCCCTACAACCGAAGATGAGGCAGACCTTCACGATTTGCTCCGACAACGATGACAAAAGCCTCATGAGGATATAGAGGAATTTATCTTCGAAATGAAAAGTATTTCGTCAAGAGGGAGGATTGAGCATACGCTGGTGAAATATATTGTGAGGGGCATATCCGATATGGATATTGCCTTCAGGGCAACGCAGCCCAATTCAGTCCAAGACATTCTGAGGTGAGTACGGTGGATTATCGGACTACGTGATAGCCACAGGCAGCGAATCATAAATCGGGAGAGTGAAAGGAAGTGCTTCGGGTGCCAACAGCCAGGGCACATCAGGAGAAACTGTCCGTCAGGAAACGGGCCATCGGGAGGTGCCGGGAACGCACGTGGTAGAACAACCCAGATGCTGCTGGTGGAAGCCAGGGATGAATACATCAAGGACGTAGAAGTGAACGGACATGTTGTTACCTCGTTCATCGATTTAGGCAGCGATTGCGTTACGCTAACGCAGGCAATTGCGGACGAAGTAGGCATCGCGGACGAGGTAGGCATCGCGGACGAGGTAGGCATCGCGGACGAGGTAGGCATCGCGGACGAGGTAGGCATCGCGGACGAGGTAGGCATCGCGGACGAGGTAGGCATCGCGTACGAGAAGGATGATCGTAGCCTAAGAGGATTTGGAGGAGGAGGGTGTAGGACAATTGGAAACGTATATGCGGAAGTGAAGGTGGACGAGCTGAAGAGTTGGTGCGAGGTGCTGATTGTACCACAACATAGCCAACCATACCATATGATAGTTGGCCGAAAGTTGCTAGACCAACCTCAAGTAAAGGTGGTGAAGTCTTTTCGGGCAATGGAGATTACGGATTGTATGACTGAACCAACCGAGAGAGTGTTAGTGATGGAAGACCAGAAGAGGGAGCCGCAGGAAAGAGAAGGAACAGCGCTGGAGGAGCTAGTATCGAATGAATTAAACTTTGGGGACCTCTGCGAACCAAACCAACGCAAACTTAAATCTCTCATCAACGAATTTCGAGATTGCTTCGCAAAGAACATCGATGAGTTGGGTACATATCGGGGGGGTGAGTGTTCCATCGAGCTCACAACCAAAACAGCAGTCTACGTGCATCCCTATAAAATTTCATTTGCTAAAAGGACGATCGTAAAAGAAATGGTGAACCAAATGCTCAAGAAGAGTGTAATAAGACCATCGGTTTCGGATTTCAACTCGCCAATCGTACTGACCAAAAAGAAAGACGGAGGAGAACGATTTTGTGTGGACTACGGTATGCTGAATAAGGTTACAGTGAAGCGTAAATTTCCAATGCCGGTCATTAATGAAGTATTAGCAGCATTGGCTGGGAACACCTATTTTTGCACATTAGATCTAGCTTCTGGGTACCACCAAATCGTCATAGAAGAAAGCAGCAGAAAATACACGGCCTTTTCGACGGATGAGGGGTCAAACGAGTTTAATAGGATGCCTTTCGGACTGGTGAACGCACCGGCATATTTCCAGCACGTAAAACCAATTACACCTAAGTCTGTTTTTACACGGTAGATTGGTTCCAGAAGAAGCCGTGTAAAAAAAAACCGTGTTAAAAAAGACATTGATCGTATACAAAAATGGGTGATTTGTTCCTAATCTCTAAAACCTATTAAAATTAGTGAAAAACAAGAATTTTTAAGAACAAGAATTCATGTTTATTTTATTAAATCAAATATATAATGCTTATTTTCACAAGCATAGTAATTAATGATAAAAAAGATATGCACTCTAATCTTAAAAGTAATATAAATTAAATGTATGGCAAGTTCAGGAACTAAAAAACTATGTTGTGAACGAAAAGAATAGGTTATTCAATTTTTAAGGTAAAAAATAAAATAAAATAAAATAAGTGATAATCATAAATACAGCAACATAAATTTAATTGCTGTCGTCATCAGTTATTCGCATTCGCTTGCTTCGAACGCGTATACATTCACTATCATCGCTGGAATAATTTTGAACTGGACTTTCTCTTGCTCGTTCGGCATCTACATTTTGAAAAATGAACTCTGTTATGAGCCGTTGTTCGCCAATTCTTGCTACCTCTTTGTATAATTCCTTGTAACGAGCCATACAAGAATTCAGCTCACGTTGGAATTGTGCAGCTCTTTCGACATTGGGATCATTTTTGACGAAATGGTGTCCTAATTTATTTGCAAGTTGAAGCCCTTCTTGAATTAAATTTTCAGTTAATTTTACAGGTTCTTCACTATCACTGCTTTCTATAACATCAGCATTCTGTGAGGCAAAATGTAATATTTCGTCTTCGCTAAGAACTTTATCAATCATCAGTTCATCAATGTCATCAGATACCAAGTCATCAAAACCCTCCCCACCAACTGCGTGTGCTAAAGCAATTATATTGGGATATTCGTTTGTATTTTTCTCCACAGGATTTTTACTTTTTACACATTCTGGACAAATTGCTCTCCAACATCCGTTTAAGGTTGATGGTCGTAAATCTGACAATGCTAAAGCAGCATGTGTAACGCAATCTTTGATAGAAAACTTTTTCCAGGCATCAATTACTGTTAGAGTTTTATCCCTATCCAAATTGTCCAAAATGTACTGGAATGTTCGTTTGATATAATAAGTTTTGAATGTTGCGATAATTCCTTGGTCCAGTGGTTGGATTAGGGATGTGGTATTTGGTGGCAGGAACAAAACTTGTACATTTTCGTGTTCCAACTGAGGATGCCCGGGTGCATTGTCTACCAACAGAAGAACTTTAAATTCTAAGCCCTTTTCATTCAAATATTTTCTAGTTTCTGGCACAAAATATTTAATGAACCATTCTGTGAAAACTGTAGTCGTCACCCATGCTTTTTTATTGGCCATCCAATTAACCGGCAATGTATCAAAATCGACACCTTCATTGCTCGAGGCTTTAATGCACGATTGATAAGCAGGGGCTTTAACATCCGATCTCCAGAAGCGTTACTGCACAATAAAAATGTGACTCGATCTTTTTCAACTTTAAAACCCCCAGCACTTTTTTGCGATTTGGCCACATATGTTCTTCTCGGCATTTTTTTCCAAAAAAGACCGGTTTCGTCAGCGTTAAAAACCTGATCTGGACTGTATCCACCATCCGCTATTATTTTTTTAAGTTTTAGTTGGTATTCTTCGGCGGCTTTCTGATCTCCAGAAGCAATCTCGCCCTTGATTTTTATGTTATGAAGCGCATGCCTATGGAGAAATCCCCTCATCCAACCTGTGCTTGCAGAAAATACGTAGCTCTTCTCAGCAGTTGTTTGTGTGGATGTAGACGGTTGTTCGTCTTTTATCATTTTATAGAACCTTAATGCTTGCTGTTTGATATTGTTTCCGTCTACGGGAATTCTTTTTTGGGCATTTTCCTCCAGCCATATTATGAGTGCTTTTTCCATTTTTTCTTTAACAGCATCTCTAGTGTATGATGAAGACTTAACAGATAGGTTCGTTCCAGAAATCACCGATTGCCTAATTGCAATTTCATTTTTCTTTATAGTTCTTATTGTGGCTTCATTTAAACCGAACGTTTTACCAAGAGCAGTTGAGCCTTCTCCATTTCGAAGGCGATCTAAAATTTCAATCTTGGTTTCCAAAGAAATTGCCTTCCGTTTTAGTTTTATATCTGACATTTCCTTTTAGGGATACATAAAATATTTAACAAAATTAAAAAACATAAATAACTGAATAAATACAAAATATTTTTTGGCTTACCTTTTATCTTAATGCGTTAAAATTAAATTTAATGGAAAATCAAATTTGCCTGCAAAAAATTTCTTTACCAAACACGTCTTATTGCATTGACAGTTCACAAAATATTAACACGTTTCAATTGCTCTGACCAGTAAATTTTATTGTATGCACATAAAGGGAATTCAAAGGCTATCCACATTTGCTTTGACCAGTAAAAATTGCTTGTACGCGCTAAAGGGGAATTCACTTAAATCTTTAAGCTAGTGTTCGCAAACTATCGATAGCACTATCGATACTATCGATGGTTTCAGACTTTTTTCTTTCATAAATACTTTTTTGTAATATGAACATACTTCGCAAAAATTAAATTTGACAAAAAAAATTTAAGTACATAAAATTTCAAATCGTGCTAAATGGAATAAAATCGTGTAAAAAAATTAAAAATATTCAATTTTCAAACCGTGTTATATCAAAACCGTGTAAAAAAAGACCGTGTAAAAACAGACTTAGGAGGGCAAAACTACCGCCAGGTGATATTGCTATTTATCTCGACGACATTATCATACCGAGCACAACCATTGAGGAGGGGATAGAAAAGATTCGAAGATTTCTAGAAGTCTTGCGGGAGTCGGGACTTACTCCCAACGTGGGTAAATGTACGTTTTTGGAAACCAACATAGAATTCCTCGGATATGAAGTGAATGAGGGTGGATTAAAACCAAGCAAACACAAAACGGCAGCCATCCTGTTTCCAAAGCCAAGAGATGCCCACAACGTACGCCAGTTCCTTGGATTGACCGGATTCTTCCGAAAGTTTGTCGAAAAGTACGCTTATCTGGCTGCCTCTCTTACAGATTTAACGAAAGCAGATGTCAAGTTTGAGTGGACCGACTAGAGGAGATACTCGCGAACCCACCTGTGCTAGCGCTGTTAGATCCAAAATACAAGCACGAAGTACACACGGATGCATCAGGGGTTGGGGTATCAGGTATCTTGCTTCAAAGGAGCACGGAAGACAGCAGACTTCGTCCAGTACTTTACTTCAATCGCAAACTGACCGTAGCAGAAAAGAAGTACCACTCCTATGAGCTGGAGGTCCTAGCTACTGTGGAAAGCTTGGATCGGTTCCGACTGTATCTATTTGGGAGAGAATTTACAGTAGTAACTGACTGCGAATCGATTGTGGCAACACAAAACAAAAGCAAGCTAATACTGAGAGTTGCTAGGTGGTGGTTGAAGTTGCAGGAGTTTGACTTCAAAACAATACACCAACCGGGAAGGCGGGCCGGATATTTATTTTTTTTTTTTATTTATTATTTATTTATTGCAAATGTTTATAACATACATAAGTATATTTCTGCGAAGCCTAAGCTTTTCTGCAGAAGGGTGTGTTTCTATCATTATATAACATAAGTGAGTTTTAAGTATAATGTAATATCAAAGAAGAAGAACAAACAGTAAAAGTACATTTAATTTTTTCAGTTATTCGCGTTCAGAAAGAAATATTTTAATTGTTTTTTTCGAGTTTTATAGTTTCGGATTTGTTTCAGTTCTTCAGGTAAACAGTTTATTATTGCTGGAACGTTGTATTGCAGCTGCCTTCTACCGTATGTGTTGTAAGTTCTTGGTACTTGAAGCAATCCTTGCGTTCTTTGCCTGGTATTTACTAAATGCTGTAACGGTCTGATAAATCGCTTATCATCATGGTATTCCAATATTGCTGTCATCTTGAAAATTTGTTCGACTTTTAATACTCTAAAAGTTCTTTCAGTTGGCTGCTTTTTTACATTTTGAACAATTTTAACAGCAGCATTTTGAAGTTTTTGTATCTTGTTGATGTGAGTTGTTGCCGCATTTCCCCAAGCGAGTATGCCATATCTTATCTTTGATTCCAGTAATGCATAGTAGACTTGTCGCAAAACGTCCTCAGAAGAATGGTATCGTAAGTGAGAGAGTGCATAGAGACCCTTCTTTAAATCAATGCGTAGCTTCTCAATATGCTTTTCCCAAAGGAAATGGCAGTCAATAATAACTCCCAGATATTTGTAACTTTCGACAACTTCAATGCATTCGCAGGGCGTATTTGGGCATAAATTATTTTTGTAGTATATTAGTTTGTCGGTTTTTTGGAAATGAGGACTGCGGATGTGCATTAATTTAGTTTTAGTTGCGTTAATCACCAATCCGTTGTCATGGCACCATCTTACAGCCGCATCAAACTCGTCTTGCATTATCATTGTCGCCGATTCGAGAGACCTATGTCGAACAACAATTGCTGTGTCGTCGGCAAAGGCAAATGGAATGCTTAACTTGAAAATTCGAAGCAGTTCATTGGTATATAGGATGAATAGAAGAGGGCCCAAGTTAGATCCTTGAGGAACTCCATATTTAATGTTCCTTGGCTCACTGTAGTCATCTTTTATTTTAACACAAAACCTTCTGTTGCGAAGATAATCTGCCATCCAGTCCGCCATTACACCTCGAATGCCGATTCTTTTTAATGCATCTACAAGTTTCGAGTGATTAAGAGTATCAAAAGCCTTGCTAAGATCCATATACAATACAAGTACGTGATGACCTTTATTTAAGCTTTCATTCACACAGTTAGCAAATTCTCCTAGTAGTTGACCTGTGTTTTTATTCTTCTGAAACCCATATTGGCTTTTGTTAAGAAGACGGTGTTTCTTAATAAAACTTTTCAATCTGCTAACAATAATGCCTTCTAAACACTTTTCCAAGACCGGAAGTATAGAAATTGGTCTGTAATTATTTAATTGATTCTTGGCTCCAGTTTTGTAAATTGGTCTTACAACAGCAATTTTGAGTGGCTCTGGTATTTTTGCTTCATTTATGCTTAGGTTAATTATTTTACATAAGATTGGGGCAAGCAGACTGGCATGATTTTTTATGTCCATTGCCCTAACGCCATCAATTCCGGGTGATTTATTTTCTCCAAGTGATTTAATAATTGCTTTAACCTCATTAACATCAGTGGCGAATGAGTAGATAGTGTCTTCTATATGAAGATTAATGTTATCAGATGTCTTTAAGTTACAATGGTGTATTATATTTTCAGTTTGAGAAGAGAAAAACTTAGCAAATTCATTGGAAAGTGATTTGCATCCAGTTTCGAAGTTATTAATTAATACGTCGTCAATGCTCATTTTTTTTCTTCCTAGAATTTGGTTTATTAGTCCCCAAGTTTTTCTTGGATTTGCTTTGAACTCCTTAAATTGCTTTTTATAATAGTTCGATTTTTCAGTTGCTATGATTTTATTGGTTTTGTTACGAATAATCTTATATTCTGTTTCGTAGCTTTTGTTACATCTATTATTTTTCCATTTCCTATATAATTCGTCTCATTTTTTACATGCTGCAATGAGATTCGGCGTTATCCAAGGGTTGTCTTTTCGTATTTTTACAGGCTTTTTGATGACTCTTGATTTCATGTAGATATCATTAAGTTTATCTATGAATTTTTTGTAAATTGTTTCAGCATTTTCCTCTTCTAAGACCGTACTCCAGTTTTCAATTCTCACAAGTTGGTTAAGTTTAGATCTGCATATGTGCGAAGTACTGATAACCTGATTTTCTGGATGTGCATGAGTTTTGGTGTAGTAAAGTATAGGATAATGATCGGTGATATCATTTTCAACAACTACCGTGAAAATAAGATTATCGACTTTGCTTACTAAGATGTGGTCAATCAGTGACTTATTTCCATTTCGTGGATCAACTCTCGTGCATCTTGTAACAACATTCGTCAGTCTCGAAGCTGCAAGCATCTCCAAGTAATTTTTAACATAGCTAAGGTTTAATTTGGAATTGTGGATATCAATGTTGATATCACCCAAAACTATGTATTCTTCATTTTTCTGCATTTTTCCTAAATCATCGCCAAGTTCGTTAATAAATGCAACCTTGCTAAAACCAGGAGGTCTATATATTCCAATCATATAAATTGTATTTTTCCCTTCCGTAAACTTTATTTTAATACTTTCATAATGCACAGATAGCGAAGGTATTCTTTGGTGATTTAATTCATTTCGAATATACATAACTATTCCCCCATCTCTTTGGACATTCCGGTTTAATGTTTCTTGTTGAAAACCATTCAACTGATAAAAACTATTTTCTTCGTCTTTAATGTTCGTCTCTACCAAAATAATTACGTCTAACTCATTTATAATGTGATGGATATTTAAACAGAAAATGTGCCAATGTAGACGCATCGATCTTATATTGAAAACTAAGTAACGACTTTTATTATTTTTTAATTCATTAAGATCAATGCCGCTAAAACCGTGTGTTACCCTACAATTAATATTAACTTCAACTTCTTGTATATTGTTTGTGTTCTCCATTTTTCGTTTTTATAGTATAATTTATATTATTTATTTGTGGAAGAGACAGCTATGCGCTCTGTACATTATTGACGTCTCGTTCAGAACTAATAATTATGGATTGTGTGTTCTCGCTTCTACGTGCTAATATTATACCCACATTCTCCCACACAAACTTCCAGTTTTCTTTTTTTGCCTTTTCTTTTGTCAGCCACAAGAGATGTTTATTGTGCTTTGTAAGCTGGTTGTTTACATAAATCGTATAATCGAACTCAGCCGGCATAGAATTTACACAGTAATTGTTCGTGTTTTTTCTGACATTTGAAAGTTTGACTGGGCGGGTGGATCTTGCTTGTTTGACGAATTGTGTCTTGCATTTATTTGAAGCGAATTTAACAATTATGGTTGATTTTTCGCGATTTTTTAAGTTTGTTCTGTAAACGTCAGTTATATCGTTTTCGTTAATAATATTGTTAGTTGCTTTTCCAATTCCTTTCACAACCTCTATCAAATTTTCCTGCGGAGTGATTGGAATGTTTTTAATTTCAATGTTGTTGTTGAGCATTTGTTGTTCCATGTAATTAATATGTGATTGCATGTTTTCGATAACAGTGTCCTTCTTTTTATTTATTTCCTTTAATTCATTTATTTCTTTAGTGAAACTTTCAATGAGAGCATTGTTTTTCATCATGTTAGCATTTATGTCGTCGTACTTATTTCCCAGGAATTCACAGCTTTCGGTTATTTTATTGTAGATGTCCTTAGTCGTCAGCCCATAGAAGACGAACGTCAGGTGGAAGAAGCGTCTTCGTTCGTTCTGAACATCAATATAACGGACGAGGACTGGTTGGCAACCATGCAGTGGCAGGATAGTAAATTACGGGAGATTATTGAGGCCCTGAACACTGCATCAGACACAAGCACAGCAAGGAGGCAATTGCAGGAAAAATACTCACTTAAGGGAAACCGATTGTTCGGAAGGGTGGACAGCGGCGAAAGATGGGTTGTACCGAGAGCTGTGCGATGGAGAATCCTGAAGCTATGCCACGACGACAGCGGACACATGGTCGAGGGGAAGACGCTGGGTAGAATCAAGAAAACATTCTGGTTTCCGAGGAAGAGGAATTTTACGAAAAGCTACCTCAAAACATGCGTGGACTGCGCATACGCTAAGAGGAAGGGGGGCATGGCAGAAGGCGAACTGCATAGCTTGGAACGGATTCCGTTGCCGTTCGATACCATTCATCTCGATCATTTAGGACCGTTTACCAACGGAAAGTGGGGCATGAGATATGTACTCACTATAATAGATAACTTCACGAAGTATACTATACTCCGGGCAACAAAGACAACGAATACTGCAGGAGTAATCCAGGCGCTTAACGATATCTGTGGCTATTTTGGCATGCCGCGGCGCATTATTACGGACAGAGGCACCGCATTCACCTCGGGAGCCTTCATGAGATTCTGTTCAGAGAACGGCATCAAACAAACGGCAGTCCGAACTCCTAGGGCGAATGGACAGGCAGAGCGGGCCAACCGGACAATATTGGTCGCAACCGGCGAGTCAAGAAAACTTGAGCCGTCATACAAAGGACCTTACTTAGTGGCAAAAGTTTTGCCAAACGACCGGTACGTGATTAAGGACATACCACACATGCAGCGCACGCAGCATAGGTACGATGGTGTCTTTAGCGCAGACAAATTGAAACGTTGGTGCGAACTGCCGTCCGAGGAATTTTCACCTATATGCGAGGACAGCGATGAGCATGAAGAAGATGACGAAACCGAAGGGAGCATCAGTCTCGAGGCCGAGACTTAGGTCAGGTTGGACGAGCTGTTACACCATTCATTAACAAAAAAAAAAATGAAAAAATATATATCCATGAAATAACTTATCCCGCAGTAGAACGAACACACGATACTTGCGCTTGCGGTACCATCGTCCGATCGCTCGAGTGCAGCGGGAGATGAGCTTCATGTGACACCGACACACATCGTCCGACAGTAGCGCAGCAGCGAACAGTGCCGTGAAATAACGCCGAGCGAAATAAGACCGAATTCTCAAATTCGGCCTTATATCACTTTATGAAAGCGAAATAAGACCAACTTTCAAATTTGGCTTTATTTCGCTTTCATATAGAGAAATAAAGCCGAGCATTGTTTGTGAAATAAAGCCGAATTTCTGAGATAAAGCGAATGTAAAACTTTACCGTAACCAATGTTTGTTGCTTGCAACTTGACAAGCACAAATATAAATGTTATATTTTACAACAATATATGAAGTACAAAATAAATGAAGTATGTAGTTAGAAAAAAAAAGAATTTTTAATACGGTTATATTTTGACTGTTGATATAGGCGCCTGCCTGACGAAAAGCACCTACCCCGAGCGGAGCAACGAAGTTGCGTGAGCGGGACCTGCCGCATACGAAAAGAGAGTTTAAATCCCTTAATCCCGCGAAGCGGGCCACCCAGGTACTCTCACATGGGGATATGTAAGATGAAGGCGAGGGAGCATTGTTGGTAGCCAGGACTTGATAAGGAGTTAAAAAGTCTGACAAAATCATGCGAGCAGTGTTTGAAGACTAGGATCGATCAAAAGCGTATTACTAATTTGGAAGTGGCCGGAAGAACCCTGAGATCGAGTGCATATCGATTTTATGGGTCGACGGGTATACGACCAGTGTTTGCTCGTTTTGGATTACCAAGAGATCGCTTCCCACAATGGTACATCTTTCGTGTCGCGCGAATTCCGTAATTTCCTTATAATTTAATAACCACAACACCTGTAGAAAATCCAGCTACAAACGGACAAGCTGGAAATGCGGTGAAAATAATAAAAGATGCACTTAAGCTCATACTTACTAATTTTATCAGCATTTAAACTTAAATACAGCATTGAAATCATTTCTTTTGGACTATAGAAAAACTATTTACACTAGTACAGGTTCATCGCCATCTGAATTAATGTTCAAGAGGAAGCTGAGAACTAAATTATACATATATAACGAATCCTAAGCGAAATAATGAAATAGGCAGCATAGAAAGAGCGAGAACTAGCATATAAAGTAACATAGTTAACGTATTCTAACTGAAGTAGAGTTGTTTGGATAGAAGCGGTTATTTTACAAAAACTAGGCAAACAAATTTATTTAGTGCAGCCAGTAAATACGTTAATTTTTATATCGCGCAAAAATGTATGAAATTATTGTTTCAATCACATTTTAAAAAAACATCCAGAGCATTATCAAACATTTTAAAATATTTTATCGCGAACAAGTTCTTAATCACATAATTGGTAAAATGGATAAGGTTTTTAGTGTAGGAGAGCTTTCTTCTGCAAATAATGTGCTAGATGGGATCAATTGGGCTGCTGCAGCATGAAATAAGGTTGCTCCAGAAAAAAAAACTGCTTCAAGAAATCTGGGTTTCTATGCAATCAAATCATCTAATTAGAGGACGACATACCATTGATCTGTTTGCAAAATTTGTCATCTCTAATCAGAAAAACTAGTTGCGAACAAGTTCATTACTTAGAGTATACCGCATATGACAACGACGTTCAAACCGATGAAGGATGGAGTGAAAATTTGATCGCAGATGATACAAGCGTTTAAGTGTGAATGACCAAAGTAACGACATCGTGGATATGGGTGTAGAAGTAGAAACAGATACTGAAATGGATTCATATTCCTACAAAAAGGCGTTGAATGCTTGTGAAACTTTGTGCAAATTTGCTTGGAAAGCTGGAGATGAAAAGGCAATGCAGCTCACATTTGTTCTCTGATCTCACTATGAGTCAGTGATAGTAAGAGGTTGCAATCTACGCCAAAGGCGGATTGAAGATTTTTCAAAAATTAATATGAATCTGTGTAAATGTATGCACATGTGCATATATAATATTTTATATGTATGTACATAAGGGACTTAAAGTGAAATAAAGATTTCGTTCTTTTTAAAATTTGCGTTTTTATCCTCTTAAGCGGACACTCTCTTATATGGCCAACAAACTTTGGTCCCGTGGCTGTCCACTTAAGAGAGATTTCACTTTGAAACCGACACAAAATTAATAAATATACTAGGTGTACAACTTTGCTTCCGCCGTTTTTTCCCCCAATATTTGAGGCTTTAATGAAACAAATTGGTTACACATGTATCATGTATCATTCATCAAGGCAGTGTACGAATCCCGCGTCGAAAAAATTGTTCATCTTTTGAAGCGATCCAATTGGTGACTTCCTCATGAGATCGGAAGTGTTGGTCAGCCAGGCCATGCGCCATTGATCGAAACAGGTGATAGTCAAAGGGAGCAATGTCTGAAGAATACGGCCGCTGGGGCAGGGTTTCCCATTTTAACGTTTCTAAGTACGTTTTGACCTCTTTTGCAACGTGGGGTCGAGCTGTTTCTCTTCTCTTCTCCAAAAATGTACGATCAGCGATTCTGACCGCTTGTGGAAAAATTTTCTTCTTGTGGTTTGAAGCAAAGGGAAATTTCCACAGTCTGAGGGGGTGCGGGTTCTATGACCCAAAGACTAGAAACTCTTGTTGACGAAGTCAACAACCTTATCGCGAACACGGAGATCACTTAGGGACTTTTCGATTGTTTTTTAGTGAAACCACGCACTTCACCGCACTGAAATTCCGCTTAAATCGAAGATATACTTAATTCAATTTTGCCACGTTGAACTGGAAACGATATCTCGGCTCACTTCCACGACGACGAATCTGTTGGCAAAGCGTATACGAAAAAAAGAAAAAGAAGACTAAAATGCTCAGTGTTGACCGTTGCAACGTGGGGTCGAGCTGTTTCTCTTTTAATGCTCTGCTCAAATGAATTAATTGCGTTCGATAACGAGCACCTGTGATTGTTTCACTTGGTTTTATTGTAACGACGCCGAGCTGGTCCCACTATCATGCAGAGCATGATCTTGGAGCCTTCGGTTTGACCGTCGACGTGGAAGCATGGCCGGGATAATTTTTTGCGTTTAGGGTTATCGTAATGAACCCATTTTTGGCCCCCGGTCACAATGCGATGCAGAAATCCCTTCCGTTTTTGCCTCTGAAGCAATTGTTCACAAACACACAAACGCCGTTCAACGTCTCTTGGTTTCAACTCATGCCCATGGCCTTGAGACGTTTTGATATGGCTTGCTGTGTCACTCCCACTGATCGTTTCAATTCTTCTTGAGTTTGACGCGAGTCTTCACTCAGCAATCTCTCCATTTCTGCATCTTTCGAAAACGGAAACAAAACAGTAACACCTCCCGCAAATGACGAGAATTTGGCTCGTAAACTGACATTTTCAACCGAGAACAATGTGGTGTTATTTGTCTATAACTTAATTCGTGCGGTTTGCTAAGAGATGGCGTAACTTGTATTAGTCCATTGTTATTATTCCATTGGAACATGCGTTGGAAAGCTACTGTCATTGTACGTCATTTCAGTATATGTCATTCATTTGAAGCGTAAACAACAATAATTTTTTTTCACTCAAAAATGTCGAACTTTGTGCCTGAAAAAGTGTTTTTGCGGGGAGTTCTTCTTCATTACTTTAATATGAAGAAAACTGCTGCCGAAAGTCATCGTATTTTGGTGGAAGTTTATGGTGAACATGCGCTAGCTGAGCGAACGTGCCAAAAGTGGTTTGCACGATCTAAAAGTGGTGATTTTGGCTTGGAAGACGATGAACGTCCTGGGCAGCCAAAAAAGTTTGAAGATGAAGAACTGAAAGCATTACTCTATGAAGATTGTTGCCAAACACAAGAAGAGCTCGCAGAATCTTTGGGTGTCACTCAAGCAGCCATTTCAAAACGTTTAAAAGCAGCTGGATATATTCAAAAGCAAGGAAATTGGGTTCCACATGAACTCAAGCCGAGAGACGTCGAAAGGCGGTTTTGCATGTCCGAAATGCTGCTGGAACGCCACAAAAGGAAGTCATTTTTGCATCGGATTGTTACTGGTGATGAAAAATGGATCCATTACGACAACCCCAAGCGCAAAAAATCATATGTGAAACCCGGCCAACCAGCCAAATCAACGGCAAAGCCGAATATCCATGGCGCGGAGGTAATGCTCTGTATTTGGTGGGATCAAAAGGGTGTGCTGTATTATGAGTTGCTAAAACCGGGTGAAACCATCAATGGACAACGCTACCGAACACAATTAATCCGTTTGAAGAGAGCAGTAGACACGCAGACACGAGGCAATAATTTTCCATCATGACAACGCTCGGCCCCACGTTGCTATTCCGGTTAAGAACTATTTGGAAAACAGTGGATGGGAAGTTTTACCCCACCCGCCTTATAGCCCATACCTTTCCCCTTCTGACTGCCATTTGTTCCGGTCGATGCAGAACGCCCTCACTGAAATACGGTTCACATCAGAGCAGAATATCAAAAATTGGCTTGATTCATTCTTGGCTGCCAAACCGGCGCAGTTCTTTTGGGATGGGATCCACAAATTGCCAGAAAGATGGGAAAAAGTCATAGCTTCAGATGGGCAATACTTTGAATAATACTATTGTACATGTTTTTCTTAAATAAACGTTCAAATTTTGAAAAAAAAACCGCACGAATTAAGTTATATACCCAATATATTAAATTAATATTATACTTATTGAATTCAAAGTATTGTATAAGATAATTTATTTGTTAAAAAAATAAAAAATCGTCATCAGCAGATTGTTTGTGGGTGTAAAGATCGTCAGTTTATTTTCGAAAGAGACTATGCAACGCTCAAAAGCATTGAGCGCGCAAAATGTTTATCATGTTGACTGACGGTCTTATCCCCGTCAAAAATACAGCTTACGGTTTTCTTTATTATTTTAAAACTATGAAAATTTAGATGTATAAATTTCATAAGGTATAAAATAACTTTAGTTGTCAAATTTTCAATGGGGTTCATACACGCGACTGACATATGTATAGCCCCCCCTCCCCAATACAGCTGACGATTTTATTTTTTTTAAATGTGATTGAAACAATAATTTCATACATTTTTGCTCGGTATAAAAATGATCGGAGCAGATTTTTTTCCAAAGACATTTTCATGCTGTCTCCTTTAGCTCCACCGCAATCGAAGCAGCTGACGTTCGGAGCTGTTATGTGTTAGGGGAAAATTATTAATGTGTGATAACATTAAATCGTTCTATTTTAGTTTTCTTCTTCTTCTTAAATGGCGTTACAGCTCACGGAGAGTTGGAGCCAAGCTTCTCTCATTCACTTATGTCGTGTGCGATTTGTTTTTCACACAAGTGAACGGGACCTACAGTTTAAAGCCGATTCCGAACGGCCAGCTTTTTCTAAGCAAGTGTAACTACGGAGGTTTTGCCAGTACCCCGCCGAGGAGAGAAGCCGCGAAATAATCATTCGATGGCGTTGGTGTTATCGAAATCCGAACTCGCTCTTCGTGCATCAGAGGCCGAAACACTACCCACTGCGCCACGGCGCTCACATTTTACATACGGATAATTTCGATATCATTTCTATTGCTAATGCAGTCTGATTAATTGCTGATAGTAGCAATACGCAAACGTCTAAAAGTAAACGAATTCTGGTCTGGAGTTTGAGGCCCCTTAACAAACTGAATCAGGAGAACAATTCGAGAAACTTATATAAAGCAGATATGACTTTACCACAAACGTTGCAATAGAATGGGATTTTTTTTTGACAAATGAAATATTGTGGTATCTATGTGAATGTGGATTTTGAGCCAGGCTTAGGCCAAAATTCTTCAGTTTTTCGCAAGTAAACTCGTAATATCAGCGAACACTTCACAGAAAAGGAAGACGACCAACCAAAGGATGACATATAATAATAGAATATACGCTCAGTGCCCCAGCTATGACACCAAAATCATTATGGGAGATTTACATGCGAGGTTGGATCAGGACAAGTCCCTTTAACAAGTCGCAGTGAGTATAGCCTACAGAACATCGCGTCAAAAAACGTATTACGGCTGGCGGACTTTGTGAGAGGTAATCTTTTGGTAGCCAACATCTTAACATCCATAAGGAAATCTGATGATAGACGCTAAGCACTCCTCCAACGTTCTGGATGCCTGAACCTTCCGAGGGGCCGACCATGTTGCAGTCAATGTACTGATGCGGATGCATTTGAAAGTTAAAGCAAAAAGTGAAACGAGCGTGCCAGTTTTAATTAAATTTTAAATTTCGTTGGGGCAGACATCCCCATTTATTGAGCTTAGTTCAAGCTAACTTAATCTAACTTAATGACTAAGAAGAACGGGTAAGGCGGGCGCGAACCTTAAAAATTAAAATTGGGAGAAGACGAGTTTTTAGGCATGTAGTGCTGGGGTTGAAATCGAAGTTAATATTCGAATTAGCACCTATCAGCATACGGGAAATGCATTCATTGGGGCCGTATGAGGTGCGGGGGGTGGATAGATAGAAGAGACGAGGATTGCGTGTATTACGAGGGTTAGTGTTAAGAGAAGAAGTCTATGTAAGAAGTCTATGAATGAAGAGGATGTCAGATACTCTTCTTCTTTCCTCCAAAGTGAAGGCGGTAACAACAAGAATAGTTCCAGGGTAAACCTCGAAGAGTGAAACGTAGGAACCGACGTTGGATGCTTTCGATTCTAGATATGTGGGTTTCTTGATAAGGGGACCACACTTGAGATGCGTATTCGAGAAAGGGGCGAAGAAAGGTAATATAGAGAGATCGAGTCACGAAGGGGTTTGGATTGGATTAGACCAACGGCTTTAAGAATTATATCGTCGATATGTGTGCGAAAATTGAGCCCTTGGTCACATAGTATGCCAAGATCGCGGATAATCTGAACGGTAGAGATGGGCTGATTATTGAGGAAGTAGAGACGAGGCGGAGGTTTGATTCGTTTACGAGAAGAGGTAATTGATTTGCATTTGGAAATGTTAAGCTCCAAGTAATTTTTGGACCACCAGATGGAAAAGCTATTGAGATTCGATTGATTAAGGGAAGAATCTTGTTGCGACGAAATGGGTTTGAGGAACTTGGTGTCGTCGACGTACAGTGAGAGATGGGAAAGTTTGATGACAAACTGGTAAGAGTAAAAAAAAGTGTACCTAGGTGGCTGCCTTGGGGAACGGTGGAAGAAGCTAAGAAAGGATTAGAAAAGGCAGATCCAAAACGAAAGCAAATGTTCTTAAGCGAGAAAAATTGACAAAGCTGGATGTACTCAGAAAATCTGATGGTACCTTTATTGAGTCTAAGGCGGAAACTCTTAGGCTTCAGACCAATTTCCCGGAAAATCAGACTGCTCGTTGTGCACTCCTTCACTACTACTGAGAGCATTGAATTTGCTGCGGCATCTTTCGATGGCTTCAAGTCGCCAGGTACTGATGGGATATACCCTGTTATGCTGCAAAAAGGTATAAGAAAGCTGTTTCCCACTCTGAAAAAAAATTTCACTGCTAGCATGGCACTCGCCTATATGTATACCTATTCCTTGGCGCGCGGTGGATGTGGTCTATATTCCCAAAATAGGGAAAGAAGATTATTCACTCGCCAAGAGTTTTAGACACATCAGTCTAATACCCTTCTGGCTGAAAAGCATGGAGAGAATAGTAGGGCTGCATGTGTGTAAAATTGCCCTTCGAATGACTGGTGGAGAAGGACGAAAAATACTGGCGTTATTCCCATCTCGATGTCCAAGAAAGCTCAGTACCTGGGAGATAGCAAGCTTCCTTGGCCAAAACAAGTTGATTCAAAAACCACCAAAGCGCTGTCAGCTTTTTGGCAGTGCAAAGGTGCGAAAAAGATCCTCCGGATTTACACGGCAATGATAATATCTAGTGGAACAGGCTAACACGCAAACACGTCGTCCCCTAGCTTTCCCTAGCATGCCGTGCATTGCTGTAGATGTTATGATACACAGATATATTTATCACAGAGTGCGCACTGAAAGCCATGTCTCTCCTCAAGAAAAATTGTTTTTGATACAACTCGGATTGGACTGACAGTGTACTTGAAATATCATGCGCCCCTCATAAGCCCCTCCTTACTTTTTTTTCGGACAACAATAAAGACAAGAATTCTATCTGGTAGTACAATGGACCAGTATTTGTGTCTGAATGTTCCAACAGATAGTAGAAGCCTCTAACAAAAAAAAAGGCTCTTACTTATTCTACTCTATTAAAGCTAGAAATTTAAGACTGGGTCGGTTCGGTATTAAAACGTATGCGCTTCTAAGCATTATCGATATAGCCATGGCGGATAAGTCGCTTGTATCTGGTACATCGTTAGCTGAGGCAAATTATGCAGATATTATTTCTTTTCTGCACTTACCCTTTGGAGCCAATATGGAATATGATACCATTTTCATGAAACTTGATGGAAATAACAATTTGTTTTTGTACTTCATACATACATACATATTTCTCAGCTTCAAACAAATGCTGGTTAACTATCGTGTCGAAGGAATTAAGACAGGGGTACAAATGGAAAACTGCATATATTAATCGGATACTGGCGTAAGATACGCATGTGATCTTATGGTTTGAAATACAATTTATTATTTAATATAATCTCCTGGAACTTCCTTATAATTTATTGGTCTGGTCTTATAATTTATTGATTCCATCACTGAAGAGAGATCCCGGACGACTGTCGAAATATGCTTTCACGGCGGCTATTACCTCTTCGTTGGATGAAAATCGTTTTCGACGCAATCTGAGGGGGCCGAATCTGGCGAATAAGGTAAATTTTGAAACAGTTCATACTTTAATTCACTAATTTTCTGAATAGTTTTTTGAGCTGTCTGAGAAAGTGCGTTGTCTTGATATAAAAACTAGATCTTTTCTCATGGATTTTTACACCCAGTCGATCCAAAAGGTTACAATAATAATCTGCATTTATTGTTTTACTATTTTGGGGGTAGTCCGCAAGTAAAATCTCTATTGCATACCAAAAGACATGCTGAAACTTTTTTGACTGATTTCTGAACCCTAAATCGCTTACACCACTCCTTAGACTCAGTTTTTATTTAGGATCATCGTGTTAGACCCAAGTGATAATAATCATTCGTTAATCTGTTTTGATGCTACAACTTCAAGATATAAGAATTTTAATTATAAAAGATATTCAAGTTTCAACTAGTGCGGCAAGTCAGTTTTTAACAACGTTAAATATACGAACGAGTTAATAGATCTACATGAAACTTCGCAAATGTTCAAAGTGCAAAGTAGTACATATTCTTTTAAAAAAATAAAACAATAAACCTCATACCGGCGCTTCTTATCGAATGACGAAACTTATGTATTAGTGGTTGTCCGATACGAGTTTCAACGTGGCATGAAAAAGATCATACCCAGCCTTGAAACCGAATTGAATCCCATATCTCAACTAGAGAGGGCTCTATGTACCACCTTCTCATTACGTCCTGTTTTTTTTTGAATTTAGTTAGAACATACATAGAGGTGTTGGAGTAGGTCTCTTTTCTTAAGATCATGATTCGTATGAATTATACTATTCACCTTATATCAGATGGAAGACAACTCGAATTGTTACCAATTTCTTCTAAAGATTTTCGCTCATCAAAAAATCTAATCAAGTATTATAAGATCCGAATAGGAGCCGCTTTTAAATTACGTTAGGCTTAAGCCGGAAATATTCACATACATATGTACACACATATGTTATTTGTAAGCTCTAATATGGACTTAGAGATACTATACCAATATTTTAAAGTGATATTCTGCCCAAGATAGGTAAATAGATTCTGGAACGAAAGCTGGGACACAACTCTAGATCACCTTAGTTTCACTATATGACAATTTTCCCGAAAATTTAATTGAAACCTTACTTCTCACGGCTTACGCATTTTTAAGATGAATTTTGAGTGAGTATTTGAGAAAAACTTGAATAGTGTTTATATGTATTTCCTAGTACTCACATGCACAGAAGGGGTGTTGTCCTGTTGCTGTCCATTTGACAAACGCGTTACAGATCGTGTCCAATGATTGATCAGAGGTTTCGTCAGCTTCTAGTACTGATGACATGAATGCAAGCGAAGGGCTGGATTTCGCTTACGGTGCCTTGGTGATTAGTCGATTTTTAAATCGCCGAATTTTAGTTTCTGAGTCTGAGATCTCCAACTCGTTGCCCCAAGGAACGCTTAAAATTGTATAAAATGAAGTGAAGTTAGGTTAAAATGAGTGAATTTAGAGTGAATAAAAAAAAAGAAAGTAACTTAGTAAAATTGATGGAAGCACTCTGAGATTTTAACATTTTCGAATTTTGTTTTTCGTTTAAGGTATACTTTAGGGTCATAAAAATTATATGCAATTGTATGTACAGTCGAAAAAAAGTGTTAAGTGGTTCAATTTTAAATTTTCCGAAAACACATCGCAGCGCGCGTTTAGCGCTTAAAGCTAATTCAAAGTGCCGCTTGCGTACTGGCGTGCTTTTTATTTGCGTTAGACCGAGTTTACGATATTACGCTATAATGCGCAACCACAACATTTCCAAAACGTAGGCTTCGATGGTGACACAAAAACATTCAAAAGTCTCTTGGATGTACAGCCTTACAAGAACGTTACGATATAAAAAAACGAGTGCATAATTTTAATTTTATTTTGATTTTGATTTTGATGGGGGCTAAACCCCCATTTTATTGCGCTTAATTCAGGTTAGATACTTAATTTAACTTACAATCAAGGAAACTAAGAAAGAGGGCGAGTGAGACGGAGTTTTATACAAGGAGTGCTGATGTTAAAGTCGAAACAGTTTTTCGCATTAACATTCCGCAGCATACGGGAGATAGGTTCATTGGAGCCATAGAATGTACGAGAGGTGGGTACATATGTAGAAGAGACGTGGATTTCGTGTATGTATTATGAGGGTTAGTGTTAAAAAAGATAGAGTTATGAAGGGTCGCGCAGTCGATGGTACTGAGAGGAATCGATAGATGAAAAGGATATCCTTCTCCGTTCTTCCAGCGAGTTCAAATTAATAAGATTTAGGTCTTGATAGGGAGGTAGGATCAGAGGATTGTCCCAGGGTAAGCCACGCAGAAAACGACGTTGAATACTCTCGATTCTGGAAATGCATTAATGATAGTAAGGAGAGCACACTTGAGAGGCGTATTCGAAAATAGGGCGAACAATGGTTATGTAGAGAGACCGAGTGAAGTAGGGATTGGAAAACTCTTTAGACCATCGTTTCACGAAGCCGAGTGCAGAATTGGCCTTAAGAATTATATCGCTGATATGTGTAAGGAAACTGAGTTCCTGGTCACATAATACACCAAGATCACGGATCACCTGAATGGTAGAAAGGGGTTGATTATGGAGAAAGTAGAGGCGGGGAGGAGGTTTGTTACCTCGCGGGGGAAAGTAATAGATTGACACTTGGAAATGTTAAGTTCGAGGCAGTTCTTGGAGCACCAGTTGGAAAAGCTATTGAGGTCCGATTGAATAAGGGAAGAGTCATGTTCTGAGGAAATGATCTTAAAGAACTTAGCATCGTCCGCATATAGAGAGATGTGGAAATGTTTGATAACCATTTCAATATCGTTAATGGTAAGGATAAAAAGAAGCGGGCCTAAATGACTGCCTTGGGGGACACCGGAGGAAGCAAGGAAGGGGTTAGAGAAGGCAGATCTTAAGCGAACGCTGTAGTGGTGATTTTCCAGGTAAGAGGAAATGCACTTTAATAATAAGTATGAATTCAAAGCCAAGGGAAGTATTGAAGGGAAGTTTGACGAGTATTAATCTGTGTCAAATTTTTTTAAAGGCCTTACTGAAGTCAGTTGAGTCAGTTGACTCCCTTGCCATTTTCTAAGGCTGAAAGGGTGAAGGGAACAAATTCAATAAGGTTTGTGGTTGTAGACCTACCTTTGAGGAAGCCGTGTGGTCTGGGGGAAGTTAAGTTGTATTATCATAAAAAAAAAAAAGAAATCTTCGAAAGTAGATTGATGGGTATATGAGACGGTAGTTGTTAATGTCATCCTTTTTGTGTATAGGTGTTATAAAAGAGGTTTTCCATATCCGGGGAAATTCACCTTGAGAAAGGGATAGGCTGAAGATTTTTGAGAGTGGTAGAGAAAGGGCGAAGGAACTTTTTTTTTGAAAATATAGCAGGGAGGCCGTCGGGGCCAGGGGTGAATTCATCATTGAGTTGCTTTAATCTTTCTTCGATGATATCGGGGTCGACACTACGAGGGAGAAATGGCCCAGAGGAGAAGTTTGGTAAATAGTTGAAATAAGTAGGATCGGATGCAAAGGAATCATGGGTGAAAAATTGATTGGCGATGTTATGAGGATCATTGGAAGTTTCATTATTGAAGGAGAGAGAGTTTGGGTAGCCATCAGATTTTCTTTTGTAATTAACAAACTGAAAGAAGGACTTGGGATTATTTATAAGGTTGGTTTGCATCCCGACTAAGTAATCTTGATAGAGAGAGTTATAAAGCTCTACAAAATGCAGGTAAGTACCGAAATAGTTAGAGAAGTCATTTGGGGACTGAGTACGAAGGAAAGTTATCCAGAGCTTGTTCCGTTTGTTTCTTAAAGAACGGACCCTGCGATTATACCAAGGTGAGGAGGTGAACGAGGTTTTATATCGAAAAAAGGGTACGTAAAGTGAGATACAATTAAAAATTTCCTTGTAGAATATAGATATGGCATCATTTACTGTAAGGTTGTTGAAATTACAAGATATTCATTGATTTGACGGAAGTTGGCTTTGTGGAAATCGTGAGACATTCGAACAGGGGGGAGGGGAGAGTTCTGTGTAGGGGAGTTGTGAAAGAAAGAGAGAAAAAGGGGAGGGTCGATGGTTGATAAGGAAAGGGGACAAGTTGAAACTGAAGAGTTAAAGGGGTCACTTGTGATAATGAGGTCTAGTTGTCTGCCCATGTAATTTAAAATACGGCTGACTTGGTTAAGACTGGAATCAGCTAGGCGATCAGAGAAGAGACATTCTTTGGCTGCAGTGTGATTAGAGGCAATGCAAAACGATTGGTCGTCTGAAGAGATCCATTTAAGGTGAGGAAGGTTAAAGTCACTGAAAACTAGGATCTTGGGGATCTCGTAAATCAATTAAATTAACGATTGTATCAATCGCCAAGTTATATATTTCAATAGGTTGTGATGGCAAAACGTATGTTAAAAGCAGATGACGTAGAGCGATTTCCGGGGTAGCACAATCTTAATAGAAACAAAGTCGAGGCATGGCGAAGATGAAGTTGCTATGAGGCATGGACAACCACCAGTAGGTCGGTTAACATAATCGTCGCTCGCGATAAAGGTTAAAGTTGGATGGGAATAGTTCAAGGTTGTTTATACTAGGTTAAGGCAAGGATTTCAAAAAGTAAGGCATGTGATTACTGCAGGACTGCCTGAGTTTTAGAGCGCAGACTTCTTACATTTTGATAATATAAGGTAAGAGGAAGGTTTTCGGGGAGGGTTAGAGTGGCAGGGAGGGGGATAACGGAACGCAACCTGAAAAAAAACCACAGGCCTTGGAGGAAAAGGAAAATTGACTGGCAAACTTATTGATGATTTGTCTAAGTACTATGGCTTAGCAATAAGAAGAAATTCAAACTCTATTGGAAAAATCTGCAATGACATTTACGCTACTTTGGACCAAAAACTATCGACTAACCAAAAACTAAAATATGACAAGTGTCCGCGCGGAAAGTTGTAAATGGTAAGTAAGTGTAAGGCACAGGCTATTGGAGATAAAAGTCAAGAAGTTTACGAAGCAATCATTCCAGTATACAAAGAATTAAGTACCGATGATTTTCTCTCTCGATGGCTCGGCGCATTCATGCAACAGTGTGGTCTATGGCACCTAAATCAACCTCCAGTGGAAAATACGAACTTGATACTGCACTGTATATTGCAGTAGGCGTATACAATGATAGATTGTCAAGTATGATGCGCCTAATGCAAAGTTTGGTAATAATAATTGGACCAAACTGCTACAACTTCTGTGTAGCAGCCGACGTGGGCCGCATTAAACTTTCGGAACGATCACTCACTGATGCAGCAAAAAAGACTCGATTTGCCTTGAAATCATACAGAAAGGAGCAGGAAGAGAAGGATGTTGATATGGACATGGTCAGATGTACGGCGCAGGCATCGCAGACTAAAGGTAAATTTAATTTTTGAATGGTTTAAGTAGTTATATAACTTTAAACGCGTTTTTCTCGAAATCACTTTTTCAAAATCAGGCGGACACGCTGCTGAAAAACCGCTCGATGGATTGCTTTGAAACTTGACTTTAACTTCAGAATCGGATTATCTAGTGAAGTACATATCCGTTTTTTGATTGATCAAAACTTTTTTATTTACAGACGATTTAGTGTCCATTTTTTTGACGAAAAATCGTGCCATTTTTGCAAAACTCATTTTAAAAAAATCATATATATTTTTTAATATGTACTTTCTTGGTGCTATGGTTCCCGTGGTAAGTGTCCACCCGTTAGGGTATGTCTAAATGATGGCTCTACAGTCATATTCTTTGTATTTAAGGCCTTTGATCTAGTTTTATATTTTATAGATCGAAAATAATATATTTGTGCAATACTGATTTTTTGTTTTGATTCATATTTGAATCACCATGCATTAGGACGCTTTTGTTTTTCGTACAATTTTATTTTAAAAGCAAATTAATGGTTAAGAATAGCTGTGGTATTTTAGGATTTTAGTGGTGAATTTAAAAAAAAATCTAGGTAATTTTGTGAAATAAATAAATACAAGCTAATTGGGAAAATAATATCTGCGGATAGAATGCATGATTTATTTTTCTGTGATATACCAGATGAGAGTGAAGATGATACAGAGTATTCAGTGATCGATGAATTGATTCCGAAAGAAGACATAATTTCAAAAATGCTAACAAAAAATGATTTGAAGCAGTTACTTGAAGCACAGGAATCTCTTGATCTGCATTTAGAAGATTCTAATGCATTTGCCCTAGCAAAGGAAATTACTGCTGTTTAAGGAGCCCAAATCGGACAACGTGTTGATATCCCTAACACTATGCATAATACAGCAAACGCAAAAAAATCTTTTGTTTTGAAAAGGAAACATTAATTTTAGACGAGAAAAAGGGTTCAAGCGAACTTCCAACAAATATATCTGGAAACCCTCGAAATCCCACACAAATTTTTCAAGTACCTTCTTTTTTGATGACAATTTGCTCCAAAAAATAGTCGATGAAACGAATTTTTATCCAACGTCAAATAGTCTAGTACAGAAAATTTATCTTAAATATTATAGTACTACAAAAGTATTTAAAAATTCTAGTATTATCATCTTTTCATAAATATGTCAATATTCGCCATTATTGGGACACGGACCTAGTTGTCAGTAGACCAATAAATCTGTGCTTCCAACTGAAAGCATCACCTTAGGCAGTATCTTCGGGTTAAGTCCCACCAATGGGGCTTTAAACTTTTTGTCTTATGCGGAATATCTGGCCAGGCCTATAATTATGAATTGGACCTGGGAGTTAGCAGTAATATTGTAGTAAGACTTACCAGGGAAGTTCCACGTTATCAAAATTTCAAGCTTTATTTAGCTTTATTATTTTAATTTAGCTCGTTGGGTGTAATTAGAAGGTATAGAATTCCAAATTGTAAAGTGCCAACAGATCTTAAGTCTCAGCTGAGAGACACTGCTTGCTTCTTACGATGAACATGAAATTAATTTGGAAAGATAACAGATGCGTAATATTTTTGTCAACTTTTGTGGGTGTTCATCTTGAAATTGCATTGCAAAGATTTGATAGATAATTAAAGAAGCAGAATACTACCAAATGTCCAGCTTTTAATAACATAAGCAATATAATCAGCACATGGGAGGCGTTCATTTGTTAAATAGCATGACAGGAAGGTACCTACAGAATAATAATGAAAAATAAAAAACATGCGGATTTTCTATTGTTTGCTTCACATTTCTCTGCATACAAGAGTGTAGAAATAAAAGGGACTCCAAACTATGAAAATAATTAAGTTTCGAAGAGCATAAGCAATTACATTAGGCTCTCGGGGTGCAAATCTGACATCAAAAAGAAGAAGACCATCGACACACGGCAAGAAGAAAATGGGACCAACAGAAGCCATACCTCCTATTGAAGTCAGGTGTGATGGCATAGATTATTTTCCTCGAGGCGAAAGAGAGTGAGATGTAAAAAGCCCAACTGTGTCTGTCAGACATTCGTAATATGTTCTAACTGCAAAAATGCTCAATGTCTTAACAAAGATAGGAATTGTTTTATTGAATTTCACACTACGTAATAATTTTGCTTTTATTTTATCATAATCGGAATATACCTATACTATATGGGTATGTATGTACAAGTGTATATTGTATCTGCATTCATAGCCAGGTGATACAATATTATCAAGAGATACTAATATTTATTCAATTTTGTCTAACTGTCTACTTTTCTGTGTAAGTAAAATAAACCCCTGATCTAAGATGTTTACTTGAAACAGAGTGGCCTTAATGCATGGTGATGCATCACAACCTTTTTTTTTTGCTTTTTTTTAATACTAAATCATAAATGTGTGAATTTATCTAAAACAAACTTTATTTTCTAAGCAAATTCCTTTCTAGAAATATTTTTTTTTTGAAAAAAAAAATCATGCATCAGAGGGTCTGTGCCTTTGACACACCTTCGTAATTATATGAGTTCGTGTCCTGTAAACAATGAAGCGATTGACTTTTCAGCCGACGAGTGAAGATGATGCTTAAGCATTACACTGAACTTATAATTTTATCATGGTCAGAAGTCGTAAACGCGAATAAAAGCTTGAGAATTATCCAATACTGTTATCACATGATCGTACGCTTTTAAAAAAAAAAACAGTGCAAAAACGTAAAACAATAGTTTGCTTTCATACATCAAATTAGATTTCGATACCACACCAGTAAGAAGGCAAAACAATTATTTGAACCGCATTTGGGTTCATGCTAAAAAAAAAATCAGCTATTCTGACTCAAAAATGAAATTTATGTATTCAATATTATAATATAACCAATTTTTTGAATAATTCTAAATTCTACACAATCCTATGGCGACAATCGACTACCCTGCTATTATGCACAAAAAGCCTATCACAAAAATATGTATGTTCATATACGAGTACATAGGATTATTCAATAAAAATCATACATACAATTGTCTCTGGAAGAAGGAAAGTAATAATAGGGGGTGTAACAAAAAAGCAGTATCACCACCAAATAAGCACTTTCCCTCTAAAAAAAAACAACCCAAAAACTCAATCTCCTTTCATTATCGCCCCAACTTATTAATCGTCGCATTAAAAAGTATATCAATGATTAACATCAACACTTAACAAATACGGAATACTAAAACACTCTGATAATACCAATACAAATTGATACACCAAAAATACTTTATGTCCCAAGCCCCATGTCCGAGTATTCTGTTACACCGTATATTATATTTTAGTGCACTGAATTACAAGATTATCAATAGTGTACCATTTCAAACATTATCGAATTTATCTCTAGAATCCATCTCTATGTAGGACAGGGTACCTCTCTTCGCCCGTGGTTACCTGTGGCGCTTGACGCATTCATTTCATGGCATTTCCAAATCAGCCATTGAGAGCGATGGTTATTCCCAGAAATTTGAAACAATAAAATTTAAAAATTTATTATTAAAAGATTGTGTAAAAATAACAGTTGGAATATTAACTAGTTTTCCTTTGTCACAAGGAGTGATGAATTATAGACTGCGTTTGTAATGGGCATTTTCGAATCCGATTCCCATTTTCGATTTCATCTTTTTTTTATATACATATAAGTATATAAGAAATTCACATGTATGTATAACGAGAATAAAATATGGAGATAAAAGGAGGGGATTTCAATTAATGGGGATTGTCGGAATAAATGTTTTCAATGAAAGGGATCCCATATTTACGCATATCGGCAGTGTCTTTGGGCATACACTTTTGCGAATGATTCATTAAATCGTTAGGAAATATATTTGAATATCGCTTTTTCGAAATTAAATTTGTGGTTCGAAATTGAAATTTAGCAGATTAGAAACTAGTCAGTTACATATGTAAATATCAATGCCTGTCAATAAGGATATTCAGTTTCATGTGTCGGCATTAGGCGTTTCTCATATTTATTTCCTCTCATTTATGTACCATTGCATTCGCTTTATCAGTGTCTTAGTGAATAATTGTTTTTAATGCGAGTGCAATGAGGAATTGAACCCATACAGTTTCTATATCAATTAAATAAAATAACAGAAGCAGTAAACATTAACAATGATACTTATTTGTAGACTAATTCCGTTCCTACTATTATGCTAAGTTGTAGAGATCTATCTGTGTTGTGGCCAATAACCTTATTACATATTCTATTATTTTCTTTCTCCAAATTATCTAAATTAGACGTATTGTATCTTTTATATATTATCACGTTCGATAGGTTCGCCGTTAACTAACATCATCACAAAGCTCTCCTAGTACTCCATATCATATATGATAGCCATGCTCCGTACGAGATTGAGACTCCTATCTACTACTCTGGGGCTATAGCTATCATATTTGATAGCCAGGTGGTTCAGTTTGTGAAAGAGTTTTTTTTTTGCTCATTATAAATTGTGACTTGTAAGCTGCTGTAAATTTCAAAAATCCTAGATTATAATCCAGTGAGAGATTGAAAAATATTTTAAAAATTTATGGAGCAAAATGTGTAATAGTAAAATGGCACAAATACTATAAGGTGTACAACTTTCCGCCGTTTGCTGATATGTGGCAATAACGGTAAGTAGTGGTCGAAAAAAAAACAGATCGCAGACGTCAGGCAGTTGGCTTGGACTTCGGTCAAGAGAACGTCGTTCAAACATTAGGCGATTTGTGTCTGCATCATAAAGTTTTTCTTGATTGAAAATATCAGTTTACGAGCCAAATTCTAGTCATTTGCGGGATGTGTTACTGTTTTGTTTCAATATGCAGGAAATAGCGGCTGAGTCTCATCGAATGCTCTTAGCCTACAAAAGAAAAACAAAAATTTTGGAGAAATTTATTTTTCAATAAAGTCTCCTTTTAGCTCGATACACTTGATCCAGCTATGCTCCAACTTCTTTAACCCGTCTGAAAAATACGTTTTCTCGAGGTCTGCAAAGTAGGCCTCCGTGGCGGCGATGACCTCCTCATTCGACTGAAATTTCTGCCCGGCGAGTGACTTTTTCAAGTTTGGAAACAAAAAGAAGTCGCACGAGGCGAAATCTGGAAAATACGGTGGATGAGGCAGCAGTTCGTAGCCCAATTTGACCGTGGCGAGGGCGGAGCTGTGAGCCGGTGCGTTATCATGGTGGAAGAGCACTTTTTTCTTCGCCAAGTGGGGCCGTTTTTTCTTCAATTAGGCGTCGAATCAGCCCAATAATTTGGCATAGTACAGCCCTGTGACCGTTTTGCCCTTCTCCAGGTAGTCGATGTGGATCACACCTTGTGAATCCCAGAAAACGGTGGCCATCACCTTTCCGGCCCTTGGGACAGTCTTCGCCTTCTTCGGAGCACGTTCGCCGGGTGAAGTCCACTGTTTCGGCTGTTCCTTGGTCTCTGGTGTGTACCTGTGGATCCAAGTTTCGTCGACTGTCACGAAACGACGCGGAAACTCCTTCGGATTGGGCTTAAACAACGTCAAACACTACTCTGAAGTGTTTAGGCAAACGCGGCACCCATCGCGCCGGCAGCTTTCTCATGCGCAAAATTTTATGCAGGATATGACCCAAGCGATCTTTGAAATGCCTACTGTCTCAGCTATCTCGCGCACCTTCAATCGGCGGTCTGCAAATACGAGATCGTGGATTTTTGTCCCGCTATCCGCCGTGGTAGCCGTTTTCGGGACACCTTGACGTGGCTCATCAAAAACCGACGTGCGTCCACGTTGAAACTCGTTAAACCAATTTTTTATGGTCACCATCGAAGGAGAAGAGTCACCGTACACAGCATACAAACGCTCTTTGATTTCGCTGCGCGATTTCCCTTCCAAAAACAAGAATCGATTCACCGACCGATATTGCTCTTTTTCCATTTTTCTAAAATCCGCGGACACTCTCGCGGTCACTCCACACGCGGTCAAAACAAAACTATGAGTCCGATCCGGCAGTAGCCGTCTACTGGAATGTACTACACGATAGTAATTTGCTCTTGCAATACTGGCGCCATCTGGCGGTGAGTCTAAGTACTTATCGGACCACCCTCGTACGTCAACAAAATTCCCATCTCAATTTCTTATGTATTGAGGATTGGGGATATATATTAAGTTGACGCATTCTTGTCACCTCTAAGTGAACTAAAGTTTAACTGAAGCCATAACAATAATTTGCACTTGAAGAATAAGAAGTTTACACATTTTGGCGATAAATAAAGTTGAAAAAATTCCGACATCTCTAAAGTGGGATCTTAGTCTAAAACAAGTTTCTGAATTCAGCTTTTAAAGTCAATGAATCTTCGACGATATGAGGAGCAGAGACCAACTAGGAGCCAGTCTTCTCACACCTGGCATGTCCAATATATTTACAGCTTGGCAAAGACAGTTACGTTAAGGGCCATCCATCTTTGTTGGGGAATATTTGTAGCTGTCCTAATCCGCATGACTTTTAATATCTGGCAACCATATTGACTGTAAAAACAACATGAAGATTGACATAAATAATGGCTGCATATGTATGCGCGCTTCTTCGCCTTAAAAGAACTATTTAAAACGATTGTCTCACAATGTCAAAATCCATATTTAAAGAACTTTAACTTGGTCGCTGACTAAAAAGGAGATTTTGGGTCCTTGAAAACAAGGAGAATCTATGACGGAAAACAGGACGAAGAAATAAGCGAATGGAATAAATTAGACAATCAACCAATCGAGGAACTTTCGACTAATAAAATTGCGAAGACTAAAAATAGCAGGACACATAAAACAAATGGAGAGTGAATGTACTGTCAAAAGAATAATAAGCCAAAAAATCCGAGGGCAAAGACTGTCAGGAAGGCCGCGCTGTAGACTGGAACAAGCCAGCGAAACATGGAAGGAGCACACTTATGGTAGAGAGGCTTGGCGAAGATTTGTCAGCGAGACTTTGAACTTCCCACTTCCAAATATCCGCCTAAATAATAAATAATATTAATAGTCCTTATCCCCGAGTCTACTTTTTCTACAGGAAACTATAATGGGACTCAAGAACCTCAAGACAGGTGCCATCAATTAAATCAAATGCACGTTGAAATGACTCCTTGATACCATATGTATGTATTTTAGTTTCTTCACCAATTGCGTAAATCAAATTCCATCGAATTCCCTTTAGTCTGGTACTAATCATACGAAATTATTTACACTCATTTTAAAGAAACTTACCTAAAAAAAAAAACACTGATTGGTCAATGATGTCTTTCTGGCTACCACGTTATATTATCCTCAGAAAAATAAATCAATTTACTTTAATAAAAAGACTTGGATAACGAATTTAACAATAAACAATTTCCACACAGGCATTGTGCACATTGTTTTACGACACTTTCTAGAAATAATTTGTGATTTGCTTACACTCTATCTAAAACGGGTTTAGTAGGTACCTACATAGATATTCATCGAAGTGGATTTGAGATTTTTATAAATAAACAAACTTGACGTGATCAACAAGCAATATTGATGAACAATATCAAAGAAAAAAAATTCTACTGAAGTATGTCAATCTGTCAATGCTCTCATTAACAAGCGGCACTTTAGGTGAAGTACAAAGAACGGTGAGCTGCAGGCAAGCAAGCAAATTGCATAACAATAATAAACAACATCGATCAATGCATCGTTGACAAGATGCATTGACAGGTGTTGGATCGTACGTCAAAAACTCCACCTAGTTTGTTTAACCAACATAAGGGTTAGTGCGTTTATTTACACATTAATAGATATGTATCTGTGTATGGTAAGTTGATGAAGGAGTCAGGGTAAAGGTTATTTGATTGCATAAAATTGTGGCAACGAAGGATATGTTCTTCATATGCATCATCATCAATACCAATATGTTTATTGATCCAATTGATTGATTTTTTTCTTATTTACATTCATTATACTCTTTAATGAACCGAATCACGTCGCAGACCTCTTGCGTTTTCCCATTCTGTCCCTTTTTTACCTGAAGCCTCGGTCTTGAAATATAATTCTTTTATACGTGTCTGTGCTCAATTTTGCTCTCCAATTACAACATAAATCACAATTCACACAATATCTTATTCAGCCTAAGCAGACACATTTCCATTTCCAAACTTCTTTCGAGAGAGATTGTATTTGTTATACGAGTATAGGCCTCGTATTCCTTTAAAGGTTTAAAATGGTGAAACTTAACTGAAACTAGGTTATGTAAGAACCGTGAAGGTTCGGTTCTAAACAGATTGCGCCAAAAGTCTTTTTCTACCAGCCAGTCATTCGCCAGCTGCTACACCAAATTGGGTCAGGATATTTTTCATTTGATGACGACATCAAACTACCATTAAATGGATATATTTAATAGTACTATTTACAAGATCTACAAGATGCAAGCTGATAGGAAACCTTGCACTTCAGTATACTTGTATGTTAGTTAAGTTCATCCAGTCCAGTTCTTGTAGTTTAGTTGCTAATTCGGCGACTTGAACGACATGCTCTTGATCATTTTTGTACAGAAGTGTAGGCCATAGGCTCACAAACAATTATATATTCAGTATGGGTAGATTAATCTCTTGTTTTAACTTAGTTGATGCATAGTATGGTGAACCACGGCCCGTCAGTTTAGGTTAAACGGTAGATTTTCTTTCAAAATTTGGTAATTTTTGCTTCTAAAAATGTATGCTTCATAAATATAAATAAAGGCGTATCCTTTGAAATTTTTCTTTGTATCATAGGCCATTTATGTGAGTTTCATCTCTAAAAATAACGCTTTCCCTTTCAAAAATAAAATGCCTACCTTCTTGATACAAACACTCTTTGACGCATATTATGAAAAACACGAACGCTGTAATCGCTTGAAATTCCCGCCATTTTGGTACGAATATTATGTTCAATAATGCTCTGAATAATGCATATTATACAATGTAATGGAAGACAGCGGGATACTACTAATCCCCAAGAGGAGGAAAAATACATCCAACCCACAAATCTCCGGTAGATGAGTCTCCTTCCAACTATCAGCAAGGTTTTCGAGAAGATAGTCCGTACAGCCCTGTCTAAATAGGTTAAAGACAATAAAGTCATTCTTAATAACCAGTTTGTTTTCGGAGCGGGGGGGGTTTATTCCAACGGAATAAATGGATTGCAACGGGGTACGGTGAACTTGCCGTATACGCGATTAACGTGGACCATTTAATCGCGTACAAACCGACATCATGGTCATTCTCTTGCAACGTGTCTTCAGAAACATTCAGATATATTGACAAGGTGTCCCGATTGGAGGTGTCCTTCAATACTAAGTCCGATGTATATTCATTAAAGATATTCCATCGTTGTTGAGACATTCAACAATTTTATCTAGCCAAACCCTTTTCCAAAATTTAATAATGATTTAGGATGAATTTTTGCCTGGGGAAAGATTATAATTGAACCCGACAAAATCTGAACCTAATCTCAAGAAATTTAATCTCAACCTTTTACCCGACCTTTATCTGAATACCTCTATAATTAAAACTGTTGAGATAACTACTAGCTTAGGATATATGTATAATAAATACAACCACACTAACATGGTCATCGGCCGCATACATACATATATGGATGTCTTTACTAGCTGTGGTTTAGTGCATACTTTACTCCACTCGATATATGTCGAAGGCTCGTAGTTACCCTAATTTTGCCCCTACACCGAAGTAGTATACAGTAATCTCAGCGTAAACTACAGGCGACCTTGATGCAATAGTTATATCTAGGATATTTATTTATGCGAGCATATTTCACTTACAAGTTGGATGTTCACTTCAGTCGATACCAACGGGGAACTGGTCCCTGATGACTCCAAACCTAGCTACCTAATATTGATTTAAACTTTTTTAATTTTTTTGTTCGGGGAATTTTGATCCAATTATAGAATTTGTGCTGCACCGTAATAAGTGAAAAATTAAATTGTCATTTTGTTAAAAAAAAAGAATAAGAACAATAACTGCATTATAAATAAAAAAAATTTGAGCTTAATTATGGTTCATAAGGGTTAATGACTACAGAACGACTAACACGAGGACGCATGATCCGTATGCTAATTTTTTTGTCACAAACATATATTTTTCTAGCCAAAATTAAATTAATTTAGCCCAAAATTATACACAGTGTCTCATAAAATTGAGCGTAAACCTCGTATAAAGATGCATTTTCCTTTATTTAACATTCAATATGAGTTTTTTATTGATTTCTTCTTTTACTTCGTTTCTTATTCCTAATAATATTAGGAATATAAAACAAAACATAAATACGTAGTTGAACTTTTTTATAAATAAAAAGTAAAATATCACTTTATTTTATCACACAAAATTGAGCATATACTCATGAAAAAAATATTAAAAAGCATAGATGTACAAAAACCAATAAAAACTTATGTTTAGTATGGCCACCTCCAGCATCTATGACCGCTTGCAGCAGTTTTTTTTTTTTTTTTTTTTGTAAAAGAAGAGGGAATATTGTCCAAAATGTCCTTTACCCTGTTTCTGAGCTTGTTTTTGTTCGAACAGTTGCTGTTTTTCAACCGAGTCTGAACTTCGTTTCACTAGTGCCCTATTAAGATCCACTGACTGCGGTGGGTTTCTAAGCTGGTTTAGAGCATGGCACCATGGTAGGTATGTTTTGTTGGATCGTTGTCCTACTAAAAATAAAAATCCGATGCTAAGCCCAACTTTCTGGCAGATTCGTGGAGATTTTTTTTTAGGTTATATTCGAAGTCTCATCGGGAAATAAATTTTTTTTCCAAAAACCTTGTAGCAAGCTAACATGCCCTTTGGCGAAGTCAAAACCGGTTTTCCTTTTATTTACAAATGGAATGAATGATTTTTTCAATGCAACTCTGCCATGTAAATTGTTCTTCCGCAAAACATGTCAAACAGTTTTTATTGAAGCAGAATTGTTAGTAGGTAGCTAATACTTCAGATGTAAGTTTTGGAGCACTTGTTTTTGGATTTGAACGAACTTTTCGAACAACAAATCGTTCGTTTTTCCGTTTCTCCGATAAAATGTTTTTTCTTCTTCTGCCAGCTTTATTCTTAAGTCTACCTTCGTATACACTCAGTAGGAAAACTCTGCGTACAGCATGCAATACTACTTTTATTCCTGGAATTAACAGTTACTTACGCTTTAAAAGTATAACAATTATTCAGTGTATATATGTACATACATATGTACTAGTATTGAGACAGACGCCTTTCAATAATTCTCAAAACTAACGGTATACTAAAGAAACCCAAAAAAAATTAAAAATGTGCGAAAAAATACGAAGAAAAAGTGCATACATTTGCACATGTTGCCAGATTTTCTGTCGCCTGTTGAATGTTTCAATGCAAAACTAAGTTGATAATCATCCTCACAGATCAGCAGTAAGGCTTAAGTCAAACTATGTAAATTATTTTTTTTTAAATAATCGTGGCTGAGAGCAGGAATTTATAAAAATGGAAGGTAAAGGAAAAGAAATTTATGTAAGAGAGCATGAAATCATAATTAAATTGTGGGAGGAAGGAAAAGCTATAGAGAAATTGGAAAAATGGTTAATAGGACACATTCATCTGATCAACGAGTGGTAAACAGTTTTCGATCAACTAGAACTTTGCTTCTAAAGCTTTGTTGTGGTCGCCCTTCAATATTATCTATCCGAGAAACACGGAGACTAATTGGTTTCGTGAAGAAAAATCCTGAAATAACGGCTTCACAAATCGCAAAAAATATTGAAGAGCAAGTTTATAAAAAAATTTGGGCTGATACAGCAAGGAAAATTGTAAGTGTCGTAGTATTTATTAAAGAAAAACAAGAATTAAGCTGTGAGGTTAAAAAACCAAATTTGAAAAGTGCAGACATATTAGAAATTAACTGTTATATATGTAGTGAAAAGTTTACGATCTTATGTGTATACCGTTTGCATAGAAACAACATCAATATTGACCTATTTTTAGAAGACTTCAAAAGCATTCTCAAAAAAGTTAAGACTAAAAACCTTGTTGTTATAGGTGACTTAAACATTGATCTCCTAAAACGAAGCAATGATACATAAAATTATTTAACATTAGTGTCTTCCTTTGGACTAGAGCCACTCATAACGGTACCAACTAGAATAACGGAGAGGTCACAATCATGCATAGACCATATTTTTATTAGAATAGACTCCAACTTTCCTCACAATTTAACAAGTGAAGTTATTGACTTTAAAATCTCGGGCCATTGCATGACGAACCTGAATATAGAAACCTACAAATTTAAGAATAGCCGTAAATACGTCCCCTTTAGTAATAAAAGCGAAATTGATGTTAATAAACTGGTAGAATTTCTGAAGTATGAATTTTGGGAAATAGTATACGAAGAAAGTAGGCCCACAAACGCTTATGACTTATTTGTTCAAATACTCACAGGCCATATTCAAAAAGCTTCTCTCTCTATCACCCCAAATAATAAAGACTACTACAAAAAATAAATAAAAAGAACTCGTTGAGGAAAAAAATGCAAACGTCACCCCTGTAATCAGAGATTGAAACAGTACTATTTAAAGCTAACCAAAGATGTACAAAGGGATGTCAAATCTAGTCGCGATACTTATTACTCATCAAAGTTTCAAAATTGTAGAGGAAATGTTAAAAAGGAATGGAAAATAGTTAATAGCATTCTTAACAAATCGGACGAAAAAAATTATATTAAACAACTCGAAGTTGATGGTGAAACTATAACAAACCCTTTGGAAATAGCAAATCATTTCAATATGTTTTTCACTACAATGGCCTCTGATATGAAACCTAGTCCTTGTAACACATTGTAATATGTTTACTGACATTGTTGAAGACATTTCCCAATGTGACACCTTTGTATTCCAACCGTTTACCCCAGTCGAAATCCATAAATGTATTCTGTCACTTGATAACAAAAATTCTTGTACCTCTGATGGTATTACTAATAATATGTTGAAACATGTTTCTTTTTATGTGATAGATGTGCTAAGCCATATATTTAACTTAAGTGTTCATTGTGGTATATTTCCCTTATCGTTAAAAACTGCGGAGGTAATTCCCCTTTTCAAAAAAGGATCCCGAACGTTGATGACGAAATATAGACCTATCTCCATACTTCCGACCCTCTCTAAACTATTGGAAAAGCTAATGAAGGTACGCATTGTATCTTTTTTAAACAAGAAACAATATTTCGGAAAAGAACAGTTTGGCTTTCGAGAAGCAAAATCTACTAAAGATGCTATTCTTAAGCTATGCACTGAAATTTATGACAGTTTTAATAACAACACCTCGAACTTAGTCTTGTTTATAGATACGACCAAAGCATTCGATATGGTTCATCACGATATTCTTTTAGAAAAAATTACATAGAGCAGGCTTAAGAGGTGTAATTCACAGGTGGTTGTCTTCGTATTTGTCAAGTAGAACTCAATGTGTTAACCTACGTGGTGGTTACATTAGCAGTCCGCGAAATATTAAGATTGGTGTACCACAAGGTTCGGTGTTGGGACCGTTGCTGTTTCTAATATATACCAACTCACTATTCTATCAAAGACTTAGTGGAAATCTAACAGCCTTCGCTGATGATATAGCATTAACATATGAGAATAAAACTATTTTTGACTCTGTAGCTCAGTTAAACATGGACTTAAATATTTTAAGACAATGGTTCTCCAAACATGAACTTCTTGTAAGCAATAAAACAAGACTAATGATATATAACCCAAAAGGTCTTTCATCTCTTAACTGTGATACCATATTTCATTCTAGTGCCTGTACCAAGTATTCGATTTCTGTTCATAAGTGTGATCAAATTAATTATCAAGATAATATTTCGTGTGATTCAAATTGTTTTAAAATAGAAGGGGTTGAAAGCTTTAAATATTTAGGAATTACTTTAGATAATAAAATGACATGGAAGCCACACGTGGAAAACCTTAAAGATTATATGTTATCTGTCATTCGAAAAATGTATCTGTTAAAGGAGCACTGCTCTCAAAAAATATTATTAATGTTTTACTATGGACTTGCCCACTCCAAACTTCAGTATGGTATTGCAAGTTGGGGGGGTACCTATAATAGCACTATTGAAGTATTGCGTAAATCTCAAAAGCATATAGTGAAAATTATTTGCAAACGTAATCCATTAGCTCACAGTTGGCCTCTATTTCTGACTTTGCGTATACTTCCACTTAACCACCTCTATATCTACAAGGTTTTAGAAGTATTTTATTTAAGAAGCGGGTACAGTACGACCTTAAGATCTTCAGATATATACAGTCTTAGAATAAATAATATGGCTATGTCTAATATCCCACTCACTAAAAAAACCCGTTGTTTTAAATTTTATACTACGACAGCACCTAGGCTCTTTAATAAATTGCCAGAACACATAAGAAAACTGTCTCAACCTATCTTATTTCTAAAGGAGCTTAAAAAAATTATTTTTAGTTTGGATAATTCGGCTGTCTACCTAATGCTTTAATGTTTTTGACTTACATTAAATTTGGTTATATTTCCTTGTTTCATTATACTGTATATTTAAATCTATTTTAATGTGTATCCTTTTAAAACGTAACGTGTAGTATACCCCACAAACGAGTATGTATAATAATATGTAGATTTCTTGATGCATTATTCGCCTCTAGTCAATCCGGACTATAGAATGATGCCCCTTCATTTCCCTTTTGCTTGTAATAAAATGTTTACTTATGTACTTATATTTATAATATGTAACATGTAGAAAGGAAAGGAAACGAAATAAAAAAAAATAAAAAATAAAAATAAAAAAAAAAAAAGACATTCGATTTCTGGCAGATTTCTGGCGGCCTGTCATTTTCAACGGTGAAATCAAATATTGTATTTTTGGCATCAAAGGCCGGACAATAGTGTAGAGAAAGGTAAGAACTGCCTAAAACAAAGAAAATCGAATTCCAATTGTTAAGCATGATGATGGTGGAGTAATGGTTTGGGGTGTATAGGAAGTTCTGGGGTAGGACAAATGGACTTTGTCGAATCTACTATGGACAAATATGGATATCTAGATATTTTAAAGCAGAACCTCAAATAGAGCGCCGAAAATTGGTCGTAATAACAACTATTATTTTAACATACGACTCAGATTGTTTAACTCTGGTTGATCTACAATGTTCCAAGCAGTTGGACTCACTACCCCAATCGCCGGACTTAAATCTCATTGAGCATGTGTGGGATTTGCTAGAAAAAAGAATTCGCCAAAGAACAATTACATCAAAGGAAATGTTTAAAGTGACTTTAAGGGAGGAATGGGAAAAAATAATCCCCGAAGAAACCTCAAACCTTCTCAATTCGATGCAAAACCGATTAAAGGAAGTTTTTGAATGGAGGGGCTACCCACTAGTTATTAATTAAATTGTTACTTTCTATTGTTCTTTTTTCCTTAATGTACGCAAACTTTTTCCACTAATATTTCTTTCTTTTTTTACTTTATTTATTTTTTTCGTTATTTATTTTATGAATTAATTTGTGAAAATGGAATAAACGATGTAGTTAAACTCACGGAATTTAGTAACACATACATTTTTTATTTCTAAGATTTGAAACGTTATTTTTTTTAATAATACTAATGTGTGTACGCAATCGGGTTAGGGAAGAGGTAATTGACCTCGCTTTACTAAGTGAGTCTGAATCCATCCGAGTAGAGAATTAGAGAGTGTCCACTAACTGTTCCTTTTCGGACCACAGCCGGATACTCTTCAACCTTAACGTTAATAAAGAAAAACCGAAACCTTTCACAAACCCTCAGAAGACAGACTGAAATCTTTTCTCAAACCTAGTTGCCAACAGGTTAGTACCGTCACAAGCCACCACTAATCCTGATCCAACTTACATTGAGAATTCAGTCGATAATCTTGTGAGAATTCTGAAAGCGGCTTTCAACAAATCCTGTCCTTTGCAACGTGCTTGCAGGAAGACCATCGCAGTTTGGTGGACCACAGAGCTAAAGCAACTCAGGACCAGGACCCAAACTCTATTCAATAGAGCAAAGATCTCAAAAAGAACCGAAGACTGGAATAATTACAAATCCAGCTTCAACGAATACAAGAGCAGTAAAATCTAAATCCTGGCGGGAGTTCTGCGAATCAATAGAGGATCTCAACGAAGCCGCAAGACTCAGGAAGATCCTATCCAAGGACCCCTGCGTCCCGGGATTCATCCTTAAACCAGATGGTTCTTGGACAGAATCCAGTCAGAAATCCCTAGAACTGTTGACTGAAACCCCCTTCTCAGGCTGTAAAACCCCTGAAACCACAGTCTCCTTCGAGACGACGGTTCCTACGGTTCACACAACCGAAGAAGTAATAAACAAGATTATCACAACGGATAAAGTATCATGGGCAATAAATTCGTTCAAACCCTTTAAATCTCCGGGGCCGGACGATGTCTTGCCAGCGATGCTTCAAAAAACACAGACCCACACTGTACCCCATCTCGTAAGCATTTTTTCCAATTGCCTGCGCGCGGGGTACATCCCAACACAGTGGAAAGAAATAAAGGTAATTTTCATACCTAAGGCAGGTAAACCATCCCATACTGCCGCAAAGGACTATAGGCCAATTAGTCTCTCGTCGTTTATTTTAAAACCCTTGGAGAGACTCCTTGACCTATACATCAGAGGACTCATCAACTCACGCAACTTATGCAATACCCAGCACGCCTACCTTAAAGGCAGATCAGTGGAAAGTGCTCTGCATAGTGTTGTCCGTGAAATTTAGCGCTCGCTGAACCTAAAAGAGTTTACAATGGCAGCCTTCCTCGACATAGAGGGGGCTTCAACAATGTAAACACAGAGGCCATAAAAGTAAACAAATCCATTGCAATCTGGATTGAAAATATGTTGAAGAACAGAATTATCAATGCAGACATTGGACACAGTTCTATAGGGAAAGTGACAACTAGAGGCACACCACAAGGAGGAGTTCTCTCCCCCCTACTGTGGCTTCTTACAGTTAACAAAAGCCTCAAATTCTTTATGGAGAAAGACACAAAGATCATAGCGTACGCGGATGACCTGGTTATCTTGATAGAAGGTCAATTTCTACCAACTATCAGTGAACTAATGGAATCTGCGCTGAGTGAACTCTCCTCGTGGGCAAGACAGAACGGTCTGAGAATAAATCCCCAGAAAACCGAGCTGGTCTTGTTCACCAGGAAAAGGAAAATTCCGATATTTGCTCCCCCAAAGTTAGAGGGTACTCCACTCAAACTCTCCTGGAAAAGGAACCTGGAGGAAAGGATGAAAAAAGGATTGAACGCTTTTTATGCATGCAAAAAGACCTTCGGAAAAAGATGGGGCTTGCAACCGTACATCATTCATTAGATGTACACAGCAATCATCAACCCATTTTAACTTATGGGGCCCTAGTCTGGTGGACTGCTAGCAGCACGAAAAGCTATATGAACATGCTCAACAAAGTACAAAGATCAGCCGCTGTTTGTACAACGGGAGCCATGAGAAGCACGCCGCAAGCAGGGTTGGACATGATTTTTCATCTCGTCCCCCTGGATCTATTCATAACAGGCTGCGCTGCAAAGAGCGCTCTCAGACTAAGGGAGTCCTCTCTGTGGAAACAAGCCAACTATGGACATGCGGCCATACTCAGAATAATAGACGACCTGGGAAGGAAACATGGTTTTAGTAGCCTCGCAGCTACGACCGACTATATTGCCCCCCAAAATGACTTCTCTCTCAGTATACCTATAATTTTCCCCGACAGAGAAGAGTGGCTATCAAACGACCACGAGATCACTCTCTTCACCGACGGATCGAAAATCGTCACAGGCACTGGGGCCGGGTTCTACTCTGATACCCTCCACAAACAGGAATCATTCAGACTCCCTGATCTGTGCAGCGTTTTTCAAGCAGAAATCCTGGCAATAGAGAAAGCAGCCAAACAACTACAGGTAGCCGATATTCCACCATCTGATATCACTATCTTCGTAGACAGCCAGGCTGCACTGAAGTCAATAGAATCCTGTATAACGAGATCAAAGGCTTTCAAGAAATGTCGCGACTCACTGAAGTCCATCAGACACCACAAAGTTAAACTCTGCTGGGTCCCGGGCCACAGCTCAATCGCAGGGAACAAAAGAGCAGACGAATTGGCCAGGCAAGGGTCTGAAATGGACATCAGCGAAGCGAACACGTCATTGCAACCACCGATCAGCGCATTATACGGGATCATAAACGACACAATCATCAAAGAAGCCAACTCGTCTTGGCTTACAAGAAACGACAGCTACACGACAAGATCATCGTGGCCAGAGCTCAATGTCGGGAAAACAAAGAAGCTCCTGGCGCTGGACCGTAACTCACTCCGTATGCTCGTCGGAATGATCACAGGACACTGTCCCATTGGAGCAATGCTCCGGAAATGGGACTCGGGATCCAGCGATCTCTGCCGGAGCTGCGGCGATGAGGAAGAAACTGAGACGATCCAACATCTGCTTTGCTACTGCCCAGCTCTCCAGAATCGACACCTAGTGTCGCTAGGCTAAAGATTCTTTACAGAGATTGCGGACGTGGCTAATGCAGATATATCGGATCTTCTAAAATTCATGAAGAGCACGGGATGGTTTCAGCCACCACGTGATAGGACAGGTTAATTTTATGTTACCCACACAAATGAAGGGAATCACAATGGGCCTCTTGGCCTCCGAGTGGAAGTGATGCTTAACCATCACACTCCCCTTCTCTAACCTAACCTAACCTAACCTAACACTGTACACAGACTTTTTCTACGGAGTATGTAATTATTTATAATTTTTTGTACAGTCGAATGTTTCCATCCCGAGTATTTACATAATGTTCCTAATCGCACCAGCTTTCTCAAATTTGTCAGTCAGTTCCATTATAGTCGTCTTTTACGAGTTTCGACGCAGCGTGAATAGTGTCATTAAGGCAGGACTCTATGGACTGGTACTCGGAAAGAGACTTATTGACTTATTTGCGAGGTTGGAAGTGTCTTGGAAGTGTCTGCCTGTGCGAGTGTTTGAGTCTTGACAGGAATCTACTTTTCTGTTTGTGTAGTGCGTCGATTGTCGTGTTGTGGTACACATCCATGATATCGTGATGGTTAATTGTCTGTTTAATTAATTGGTCCATTTCTTTAAGTCAAATTCATCGTATGTATATCTTTTTCCCATTTTGGAGAGAGATGCACACAATGTAGTCGCTACGCTAGACTCGGCAGTACACTCGGGTAGCCTGCTCACAGATCTGTTGTTGGAACTGGACGATATGCCCT